>CM035096.1:10274008-11662947 GCA_020205505.1 Panax japonicus | reverse complement strand
TTTCAATGATATACCGGATGTACATCTGAACTGTGATGAACCACTCTAACCAGATGGTTTCTTAAAAAATCGGTGAACTGGCCGGCTAAAAAAGAACCGGTCCGATTCAGTTCAGCTTTTGGAAAAGATACCCATGCTAAAATTATATTCATCTGTTTGAACTCATCCTAGAAGCTAAAGGATACCCATATTTTGGTCGTATTCCGTGTGTTGTGCAATTTGATGATTGTGCTCCGTTATTTTTGAACTATATTAGTTTGCTTTTATAATCATTTGAAATGAAAAAAAAATTAAACTAAGAACACAATAGTAGAAGATTGAAGAAGATGAAAAAGCTAGTAAATAATATTAAGAGATGATGGAAAAGATGGATTATATTCGTTGCTAGATAGATAGATAGAGAGAGAGAATGTGAAGGAGATAGGGAAACTGAGAATGAAGGGAATGTGGGAAATTAAAAATGAAGAAGGGATTAACTCTAGAAAATGCCAAAGCATATTCTCTTTTGACTAATTATATACCACATAATATATGTGGGCCTACCCTTGCATAAAGTTTGATCGATAATTATATACCACTAATTATATTACTTGTAATTGTTTTATTGGTATTATGCATTAAAGCCGAAGGTAAAATAAATCAAAACAATTGAATTGATATGTATGTATTTGTTAACATATTTATTAACATTATTTCACTCATTGATATGTTTTTCTATTTTTTGTGATACTTTTTTATTCATTGATATTATCCATATATTTTTTAATTCTTTATTCTTTTTTTAATTTTAAATTTTAGGTAAAGGCTTTTTTTGTTTTGTTTTCTTTCAATTTATTTACTATTTGTTTTATATCATCCCTGGTCTCTAGTAAAACTATGTCTTTCTAAGATACAATGTATGATTTTGTACTTCATATTAGTATTTATCTTATAACATATTTTTTTTAAAATTAAAACCCAGTGCCTTAGCTGGTTCGATCTTCGGCAGGTTCTGATAACTATGGGCGGAAGAGCAACTATGTTTTTGAAGTTCACTTGTGTTTTAAATTTGTTTGGGGTGTGGAAGTTAATGCACGCAAGAGTATTTTCTATCTTGTGTTGATGTGCAGAGGTCAAATTCCTTAGCAAAGATATTTTGGTTCCGATGGTTTTTTTTTCCAGCTTCTTATTTTAGGACTTCCTTGGGGAGAAAGTATAAGACAAAGGAAACATGGTCGCATGTGGTGGAAAGTTATGAGAGGAGGTTATCAGGATGGACATTGAGTTAGTGTTCTAAGTGGGAGTACCGTTTTATCAAGAGTTTGCTTTCAAATTTTCCAACATGTAATTTGTCTATGGTTTTTTCCCAACTTTTATCAAGCGTCGTTTCGGAAAACTAATGAGAGATTTGATTTTGTAACGAGGGAGGTTGGAACACTATTTAGTGAAATAGGATCGGGTTAGTCTCCAATGAAGCAAGAGGGATTGGGATTAAAGATTTTGCCTTTTTAATTCGGCTCCTTGGTAAGTTATGGTGGTGGTTCGTAGTGGAACAATTTATTTTTTTTTGAGGAACAAAGTGGTTTTAGTTAATTTAGGCAGCACTTGGGGTATGAATATTGTGAAGGGTCCATATGGAGTTGGTTTGTGATAGCTCGGGGATGGGAGATTTTACATCAATTTTTATCTTATCTATAAGGAGGGTGAAGTATTGAGGATTAGATTTTGGCATGATCCGTCAATTGTTGATCATTTGTTTGATGGATAGTTTTCATAATCTATTTGCAGTTGTGGTCATAGTTGTTAAGTCGTCGCCTAGGTGACGCCTAGTCGGCAAGTCGGTAAAGAACAGGTAAGGTGAGCGAACGACTTGGACGATGATGAAAAGGCGAGCGTCTAGACAAAAAAGGCGTCGACTTGGACAGAGCGGCGACGACTTGGACGCCTAACCGGTTGATCGAGCGACTTGGTCTCTATGGGTCGACCCAAATATGAATGGGTTTTTTTAAAAAACGATGTCGGATGAACATAAATGATATAAACTAGCCCTAGAAGAGTCGATCGATTCGACCGACTGACGAGAAGCGAGAGCGAAGAAGAAACAGAGAGTCAGAGACTGACCGAGAGGAGAGGCGAGACTGACCGAGAGGCGAGACCGACTGATCGAGAGCAGCGAGCGACTGAGATTGAAGAAGAAAGTGAGGTCGACAGTCGACAGGTATGACTGAGCTTCTGTTCTGTTTCTGGTCTGGGCTGCTTTCTTCTTCCCCTTTTCTTTTTCTGCCACCTCCTGTCTGTCTTATTTTAACACATACGCAATTCCCTTTTTTTTAGCCTTTTTGCTTTGCATTTGCTGTTGGGTGTATATATATATATATAATTATATATACCTGTTTGCCTTTTTTTTTACCTTATCAGTTATCAATTTTTTTTGTAAGTACATATTTCATTGATAAATGCATGACTGTTAGTTATTATTTTGACCTTAACTTTATGGTTAACTCATCATTTGGACTAAATAATATGAATTATTATTAGTTATTTGATATCACTATATATATATAGTATTAATAATGTCAGCATCAGAGATATTTGTGGGTGCATTATGAGATTGTAAATTCAGAATTCTATAGAAATATTGTATTATATATGTTTGTCTTATATTTTTTATGTGATTGTATTGTGTAGACAGTAAAATGGCGGAAAGTTCGGGGGCCGATAATTATTGTATAACGAAGGACCCTAAAAGAAAAGCTAAATTGAACGATTTGGGTTGGAAATATGGATATTGACCGGATTTAAGTAATAAGGATGATGTGCAATGTATACTTTGTGAGAATAAATTTTATTCTGGCATCAAAAGGCTCAAACAACATTTAGTCGGAAATTATGGAGATGTAGCTAAGTGTCCCAAAACAACAACATAAATTATGAGGGAGATACAAACGGCTTTGAATAGTAGAAAGAGGAACAAGCCACTTGAGCTAGATGATGATGATGATGTAGTAGAAGTGCAAGAAGAACAATCATCTTGCTGCGTCCAACCATGGCTTCCAATACTTCTTCTAACACTATCCCAAGTTCTGGGACGACTTCTAAAAGGAAGAATGTTGTATTTCAATTCCAAAATCCACAACCTAAAGCTAAGACGGTTGAAGTACTTCTAAGGAAAACTCCTGAAGAAGTTGTAGAGGAGAGACATAGCAAGCGTTTGAGCCAAACGAGTATTGAAAGTCGTTTGAGGACACCGGAGGAAAAGGAGAGAGTCGAAATGCACGTTGTTGATTTTTTTACGAATGTGGCATACCATTCAATGCTCCAAATTAAAGGAGATTTGAAGTAATGGTCGAGTCTATACGGCAATATGGGCCGAGTTTCAAGCCTCCGACGTATCACGAGTTGAGGGTTCCTTTACTTGAGAAGGCAAAGAAGAAAACCGATGACTTAAAGAAGAAACATGAAGTTGCTTGGAAGGAACTCATGTCGGATGGTTGGACAGATAAGAGGGGAAGACACTTGTTGAATTTCCTTGTTAATAGTCCGGAGGGGACTTATTTCATGGGTTCTGTTGATGCCTCCAGTCAGTCTCAAGATGCCACAATGTTGGCAAATCTACTTGATAGCAAGATCGAGGAAATTGGACTCGAGTATGTTGTTCAGGTGGTCACAGACAATGCCTCTAATTACAAGGCAGCGGGGCATATACTAATGGAGAGGAGACCTACACTGTTTTGGACACCTTGTGCCCAAGCTTATCAAGTCGTCGCCTAGTCGTCGACTAGGCGACGCTTAGTCGTCCGAGCGGTATAAAATTTCAAGGCGTCGGGGCGACTTGGGTTCACATCATGAAGTCGAGCGATCTGCAGGCGATTCGAACGACTTGGTCGCCTATTGAGCGACTTGGACGACGTGAGTGCTAAGTGGGCGACTTGCTAGAGTGGAAACCCTACAAACCAAATCGATCGATCGAGCTGATGAGCCACTTCGGCACTTCATATCATCAGTCATCACAGAACAGAGGGAGAGAGGCGACTCGCGACGACGACTCAATCCGGCAGCTTGCGACGGTTTCGGCCTCTTCTCCGGCAGCTCGCAACGACTCTGGCCTCTTCTCCGGCAGCTCGCGACCTCCGGTATGCTACTCCTCTTCTTCTTCTCTTCTATTTCTCCTCTTCATCTTCTTCTTTCTCTGCAGCTCTGTTTTTTTTGGGCATTCTGATCTCTGATGGGGTATGACTCTGAGTGTATTGACTGTATTATTTACCTTTTGCTTTGAGGGTCACGTGGGTCTAGTACTACTAGTCTATTATTTTTTTTTTGTGAACTTGTGATGAGGCAACACTCTGTACAGGACTCTTTATTGGGTATATATGCTGCCTAATTAATTTATGTTGCAAGTGCAGTTATTCAATACTCTTTAATATTAAAGTGATATTAAATGACTGAATATGATATAATTAAAGTCCTTGCTTTATATGATTGAATATGATATAATATGCTGCTAATTGATATGATAAATTGGTAATTGGTATGTTTTTTTTTATATGACATGGTAATTTTTTATATTCTGTTAGTGTTGTTGCTTAATTTTTTTTATATATGATATGTGATGTATTGTTGTCTTATACTTATAATATAGTTATAAAGTACTTAAAATATTGTTATTCTATATATACAATCTTAAAAATTAAGAAACAACACATAAATTTAAGAATTATATTGAGTTAAATATATATAATTTTATACGTATAAAATTTACATTGTTAACGACTTGTCGACTTGCGGACGACTAGTCAGGCGCTTTATCGACTAAGCAATTAAGCTCCCGGCCAACGAGTCGACTCAACTTTACGACTTGACAACTATGCCTTGTGCCGCTCACTGTCTTGACCTTATGTTAGAGGACATAAGCAAGTTGAAGCAATTTCAGCCCACAATCACAAATGCAAGGAGAATTACAACATTCATATATAGACATGGTCGTCTTCTTAGTGCGATGATGAGGGAGAAAACGAATGGGAGGGATGTTGTGAGACCCGCAGTTACTAGATTTTCTACAGCTTTCCTCACCTTGCAGAGTTTGTACAAGAATAAAGATGCATTGATGCATTTGTTCATCAGCGAGGATTGGTCAAAATCAAAGTTGTCGGCTACTGAAGCGGGGAAGAAAGTATGTGATACTGTTATTTCAACAACATTTTGGTATACTGTTGAGGATTGCATTAGGGCGTCACAACCACTTCTTATAGTCTTGAGGATTGTTGATAGTGATGAGAAGCCTGCTATGTCTGAAGTTATTGTTGCGATGGAATGCGCGAAGAAAAAAATCAAATATGCATTTGATAACAAACAAAGACTGTATAAGAAGGTGATTGAAATTGTTGAGCGGCGATGGAAAAATCAAATGGAGCAAAAAATATATGGGGCTGCGTTGTTTCTCAATCCGGGCAAGTACTTTGATATCAAAGAGGAACGTCGGTTGTTTGCTAATGCTTTACGAGATGACTTCAATGACGTTCTTGCAAAGATAGTGCCCGAGTTAGATTTGCTAGACAAGATAACAATCTAGCCGACAACTATAATGCTTCTCGCGATACTTTTGCAAGAGAAATGGTGATTAGGCAACGGAAAATAAAGAATCCTCGTACGTATATTAAAATATTTATAAAGATATAAAAGCTAAATTATGATTATAATTTATATACATTCTTCATTTCCTCCCTTTAAAAATATTTATATTTCTTTTAAATGTTTGCTAGTTGATTGGTGGAATGCTTTTGGAGCGCGAGCTATTGAGCTATCCTCATTTGCAAAAAGAATTCTAGGCCTCTGTTGTTCTTCCGGTTGCGAGCTCAATTGGAGTACGTTTGAGTTCTAAGTACTTTCTATTGTTAATTCAAATTTCAAAAGGAATAAATCATTCACTATTATTAAATTTTTATCATTAATATTATTATTTTTTGTTTTATTTATTTTAGATTCATACGAAGAAGAGGAATAGATTGGAACACAAACGATTGAGTGACTTGGTGTATGTCCAATACAATCGAAAGATCGACTCAAGGTTCCAAAAGAGGCGTGAACTTGGCAATAATTTTGATCCATTAGTCATTGATGACTTTGAATGGGGTAATGAATGGAACGATAATGATGCCAATGTTGTTCATCCCGGGGGATCTTACATGGAATGATCTGGATCGAGCAACCGGCGCATTCAACACGCTTGAGGGTCGCAATCTTTCAAGGAGTGCTTGTGCTAATACTAGTAATAATCTAATGACTATACTCTCGACGTGGTGGTGGTTCAACTTCAAGGGAATCAAGGTTGATAGATTCCGACTCCGATAATGAAGTTGATGAAGAAGAGAGAATTCTAAATGATGATGAAGACGTGGTGGATGATTTTGGAGAAAGACCATCACTTACGCCTTTGAATGCGAGTAGTTCTCGTGGAAGAGATGGAGATGACCTTTTCTATGATGATTTTGATTAAATGATGTTTCTAGACTAGTGTAGAGAGTCTAAACATTATTTTGGTTTGCTATGATGGTGTTTTATTAGTTATTAGACTACATATTTGTGATGGTTGGTTGCAACTTTATTTTCTATGTGGTGTTTGTTGAATTCTTCATTTCTTTTATTAATTTTTAATATCAAGTGTGTTGTTTTTGGATTGTTATTGCTAAGTATTTACATAATTATGCATTTATTCCATAGTGTTATGTTTGAGTTTTAATGTATATAAAATTTTATTGCCAATATACTTGTTAAGTAAAATAAATAATATATAAATTGCACATTGTAAACGACTTGTCGCCTTACGGACGCATGGCGATTCGCCTTGTCGCCTAGGCGTCCAGGCAGTAGGCTACCGCCATGACTCGCCTGTGGCGCCGTAACAACCTATGGTTGTGGTTGACAAGACAACTTTTATTTTGTCTCTATGTTTTTCTATAAAAGATGGCATATGTGTTGTAAAAGATGGTCTTAATAAACTGATGACACTTGTTAGGGCAAAACAAGAAGATTTTAACAATTCCAAGGCTGTATAGATACATGTACTGTTGTCAATTTTATTTCTTAGTCATGTTATGTGTCCATTAAAGTGGAAAATCCCGAACCTCTACTAGTTGAAACAGAGATTGTGTGACGCCAGCAAATTGAGGAAAATGCTGAAGTTTATTTTGAGTTATTCATCACCGAAGAGAAGATGGTTTGAGAAGTTGATCCATATGAAGTTGATAATGTTGAGTTCATCATTCTAGTTAATCTACAACATCTAACGCCTTTGAATGCAAAAGTAGTGCTATCATAAATTATCTTTTGAATAACTTTTGATGCATTTCGTTTCGTGTGAAATGTCCACATATTGTGTCTTATGCGGAGGAGTTCCAAGGATTATTCTAGCATATTACGGAACTTGAGTTCGAGTTTTTTCCAACCCGAAGAGGATGATGGGGACAGAAGTCAAGAGCAAAGAATAAACTTTATAATTACTATTTGGAATTTTTATTATATTTATATTTATTAGGAAATATTAATATCCAAATAGGTATTTTAATCGTTTAGTACTTTTACTGTTCTCCATGTAATATTTGGGTTTTGAGTCTCGTTAAATGGTGTTGTAACTTGTAATCCTCACAAGATTATTATTCCACATGTTATATTATTGGTAATTGATATTGAGTTATGAGCTATTTTATAATGATGTGCAGGGCATCACCCAAGTAAAAGATCTTTGGGGTCACTAGGTGCGGAATCTCACCAAGCTAATTTTCCATTGTTTTTCAATTGTTCTCTACAATTATTCTTCTCAAAATTTTGTCCAACATCAATTAGTATACCTAATAGAAAAAGGAAAAGGGAAAAAGAAGAAGAAGAAAATAATAATGCATGATTTTCTTTGTGAATTCAGCGGGAATTACCTCAGCTTGGACGAACTCCACTTGGTGAATTTCTTTTGATAATTAGTCGTGAGTTGACCTTCATCTATCATGTATTCATACGCACGCTAACTAAAACACTAGCTAAAAGTTTATTAGGAAGCAACCATCTTGTGGTAATTGAGAGTTACTTTCAGGGAGTGATCTGGTTGAATAGAAGTTTACTGTAAATGATGAAAGTTGGAAAGCCAACAGAAAGACTCGATTCTGACTTCGTAGAGTCGGTGCTGCTGTTGCCTGCGTGTAGGGCCGTCCCCCACTCTCGTCCCGGGGAGCTAAGGAGCTTTTGTTTTTGGAACACGGCAGTGTTTTGCTGACGCCATAGAACGTCTGAACTTTTATAGAGATGTGTATGCATCATAATTCTTATGTGAAAACGGGACGCCATGATGAACAATCTTTTCTTTATAATGACTCTATGGCAGTTGCTGCTTATTGTACTGTTATTGTGATAGATCTTAATAGCTGGAATTTTAATTGTTTCTAATGTTATATTTGGGGACTATTACATTAATTTATCATGCTGGTTGGAACTGAATCTTTTGGTGCTCGCGTGCATAAGAGTTTAAGTGGTTTTGTTTGTAGGATTGGGTAAAAATTTTCCACAATTTTTTCGACATAATGACTTGGTTCCTTTGTAAATTGGTTCAAATAATAATAAAATCTTAAGTAGTAGGAGTATTTGATAATGAGCAGCTGGTTGGGTCAATGTAACTGGTTGCTATGGTTATCTTGAACCTGCCTTATTGGGGATTGGGATAGGGTAAGAGGTTCAGGTTGAAAATTCTGATCAATGTGCATGCATTCTGGAATTACTTCATGAATCTTTTTATTCATATATTGATATGCTATTGCTTGGTCTGGAGATTCGCCTTACACTAGAATGAGTGATTATGGAAAGTAAATCTGTTACCTAGCACCCGCACACAACCACGGAAGAAACTCATACCAAACTTTGAAGATAGAAAAATATGAAGGTCCTAATTTTATCTCAAACATTGCATCCACTTATGGTTTCTTGTTGGTTCACTCTCATTTTAGGTGGATTACTTTTTTTAGTTTGGTTAACATAATAAAACCAAACATTCTTGCTGGAACAAATATTGAGAGGAACCTTAAGGGAGTTTGGTAAATTTAGTTAAATTGACCTCTTCACTTTTTCCTGCAGATTATGGTTCATCTTGATTGATAGAAGATAAGTATTGCACATATTTCTTTCACGAGGGTACACTATGAGTGGAGATTTCAGAAAGCGCAAATCTTTATGGAATCACAAAGAAGAGAATGAAGTTCCTGCTGAATTTAGTGAACACACTGTTTGGCATGGACGAGGAAACCATTTTAGTCATCGAGCCAAATGGTCAGACTTGGAGGCCAACAATGCAGTAGATTCAAATGATTGTTCTCGATGGTCTTCTAGGGAAACCTTGCAAGACAACAATGATCACAGGGATAGCAGTATCAACAGAGAGTTGAATGAAATATCTGAAGCTTTAAGTGCAGTTGGTGGGGATAAAAAATACATCATATCTCCTTGTTTTAATGGGCGCAGACAGCAAAATCATAGCCGTTCCCCAGAAAATAGTTGGAGCCAATCACGCAGGTTAGTGATTTAGTAAAAGGGGGAGTGCTTTTCTTAAAGAGTAAAAGTCTAATTTGCACCCTTTAGTTTGTAACCAAAATTTAATTTACACCCAGAGGTTTTTTTTACGATTAAATGCGGGTGTAAACTTAGAATACAACTTGCACCCCAATGTATAAACGTAAAATACAACTTGCACCCCAATGTTAAACTACAGAATACAACTTCCACACCAAGTTGACACAATAATTTATCACTCTAGGATGAATTTAATCGTCAAAGACTAGTGTAAATTGTTAGGTGTAAAATATAGGGTACAAATTGGACTTTAGTCTTTTTCAAATAAGTAGAGAGGTAAGTCTCCCCATGTCATTTAAAAAAAATAATAATATGTATATATATATATATATAGTATTATTCTTTGGTGCCATTGCTTGTAAACGAACACCTCGAGGTTTCTAAACTATTATCCCAACTCTAGGCTTCTTCCAACAGTTTTGTTTATTTATTTATCTTGGATTCATGATTTGATTCTCGTATTGACCGCCTTTTAGGAGTCTGTTGTTTGGTGTATTTACTTTATAACTGGATTGTAGGTACCAGCAGAATAGCAGGGACAGGGACAGGGACAGGGACAGAGACAGGGACAGGGACAGTATACGGAGCAGGAGCCCACTCTGTGATCATAGAAGTGAATATTATGGATGGAGTGACGGAAGAAGTGGATCCAGAGTGTCTTTTCAACCATGTAGAGATTTTGCTGGCGGGAAGTGCAGAAGAGGCAGTCAATGCAGGTTCCTTCATCAGGATAATCCCAATCTTGGGGATGGAGGTCTACCAGAGAGAAAAAGAGCAGGAATATTGATAGGTAGACAGGAGAGTGGCGAAGATTTAAAATATGCTGATAATGAAAGATACATGGATTATTCACTCGATAAGGTTTCCAACTATGGCATAAGCAACAGAAGTGCTTCCTTTGACCATGATCACAAACGCGAGCCACGTAGGAATGTCAATATTCCTTGCAAGTATTTTGCAATGGGGAGATGCCACAGAGATGATTGCAAGTTCTCTCATGATGGTCTAGCAGGTTGCAGTGTGTTCACAAGGTTGCGGGATAATAGGTATGGCAACAATTTGGATGATGAAAACAAGTGTTGGAATGGTTCCAAAACGGGATGATGTAAATGGTGTCTCAGATGTGAAGATCACTGGATGTGGTAACAGTGATGTTGGCAACATAAATTACAACGATAGGACAACTGCTAATAAACAGACTTATGAAAGATGGGAACAAAATTTGGATGAGAACAAATCATGGAATGGTCCAAAATTGGGTGATGCTACTGGTGTCTCAGATGTTGAAAGATCCTCTGGGTGGGTTGAGAGTAATGTTGGGAATGTGAGTTTTGCTGAGCGAACAACTGTCGAGATGCAGACTGATGAAAGACGTGGCTGTAGTATGGATTACAGGATGTGGAGCACAATGGAGAATCATAGTAATGTTGCAAATGTAGACACTTGTGAAATAACAGGTATAGCAAACTCATTCGGCACAGAGGTCCCACTCAATCCCCAAGGTTCACATTCTCAGAGACTGGATGACACCTCTTTGGAGGCTTATGAAGAGATAGCTGAAGGACCTTCAACCAAGCAGCTTGCTAACAAAGTCATACATCCGGCAGTATCCGAAAATTCTTAGTGTTCAGCAGCCTGACAGTAAAAGAGGGGATGGTAATATGTTAACTGATGATTCTTATGCACTGAATATGGTAAGCTTCTCTGGGAACACCGTGCATCTGGTAATGTCTGGACAAAGCTTAGATCAAAATGATAGCTCAGGCTATTTGCCTCCAAGTATCTGTGAGACTAAACAGAGGAACTTGATCCCTCTAAATCCCTTGGAAGGACATGAGTTTGATCCATATGGGCCAGGGCAACAACTATTATATATCAATCCACAAAGTGAGTCCAAGATTCTCCATGAAGAATCTATCAAAAAACAAGAGATGCTAGAATTTAAAGTGCCACAAGTGGACTCTGGAGCCCCTCAAAATGTTTTGATCAGTGACCAGGTTGCTCAAACACTTAACCATGAGATATTCAGTAATGAGCAACATCTTCCTCAACTACATGCTACATTGAACCCCCAAGATTCCACTAAGTTGCTGACTTCTCTTTCTAGTTCTGCAAGTGATATTACCCCTGTAGCCTTAATAGAGGGTCAGCACAATCCAACTACGATTTCGCAAGAACAGTGTGATCCCATTGGTGATAGCATAGAGCCTAGTAAGTATGCCAACATTACAAAACCCTATGAACAGGACAAGCCAAAGCCCTTGGTTCTCCTACTTTCGTCATCTACTGAGGGGCCTACTAAGCATGGCAGCAGCAATATTCCCTACGAACAGGAACAGGCAACACCGTTGGAGCACTTCCTTCCTTCATCTACTGAGGAGACTGGCAAGCATGGCAACAACAATAGACCCTATGATGAACTGTACAAGCCAAAACCCTTGGATCACTTTCTTTCAGCATCCACTGCTGGGCCCGACTCTATCAAACTCCGGAAGATTGGTGATCCAGAGAAAGAATGTCAGGAGATTCATAAACCAAAACAGCAGAATCTAATTGCAAATTCAGAACCTAAGCAGAAGTGTAATATAATACCCGAAAAATCCAAGCCGGAGCAAGAAATTCGTTCTGACAACGTTGATGGAGAAGGTGGGGTTCGAGAGGGAAATTTTGGCAAGGATGAGAAAGAAATGCGGTTTTTCAAAGTTGCAGCTTGTGGAGTATGTTAAGGAGATTCTAAAGCCCACGTGGAAGGAAGGTCAAATGAGCAGAGACGTCTACAAAACTATTGTTAAGAAGGTGGTTGATAAAGTGACCAGTACCATTCTAGAAGTTCACGTCCCTAAAACACAAGAGAAAATTGATCAATATCTTTCATGTTCTAAACCCAAGCTTACCAAACTTGTACAGGTCGGTTCCTATATGATTTTGGCTCTCTTTACCTTTTGTTGCTGTTTTTATTGTTATCTTCCTCCATCCCCACACGCTAAAGCTTGCTGCTTAGCCATTAGAGAAATTGTTATTCTCAAGTATAATAAAATTCCCAGTTCCAATTTGGTTTGTTGGTCGGGGTTTTTGTGTGTGTGGAAGTCTTGACAGATTGAGGGGTTTTATTTTCATTCCTTGTGGCATCATGAGGGTTTGGTTTTCATAAAGTACAGTATCTTCATGTTACTTTCATGGTTATATATATTGTCTTAAAATATCAAAATCTTGCAGGCTATTGTTCTAAACCTGAACTTTCCTCCTTGCAGGCTTACACAGAGAGACTTCTAAAGAGTTGAAAGAGATGCTTGTAAAAGTCGGTGTTACACTGATCTTTTGTACTGGACATAGACATGAGTTTGTAGTGTATCTAAACTTTTCTAGTTTCAAATAATCATTTGGTTAATTTATTTTATTTTTTGAACATTGGTTTTCTATTTTCCCCTCATTTGGTTCAAGCATTTCATAGTGTTTGTTGTATTTACTTGAACTTTGCTTTCCGCCTTCGGCTTAGCCCAAATCTTTTTGAGAACATGGTGTTTTTTAAAAACAAAAAATTGTTTCCCTGCATGATATTGTTAGCATTTAACTGTATCAATAACCAAACGTACATAACAAAATTTGTGCTGCTGGGTTTGTATTCATGCAATTCATTTAGCTTTTGAGAAAAAATAATTTTTTTTACTAGTGATACTAATACAGATTGTTTACAATTTTCATAACTGAATACGTATATTTAGGAACAATGAGAAGATATATATATGATTAGTTTTACATAAATGTCGTTTAAAAAGCCTATTCAGCCTTGTTTAGAGAAAAAGAGTGCATAGTTATAATGACCAGCCAAAGATGGTACAGATACATATATAAAAGAATCTATCTTAGGTTAAGTATCTATTTTTGCTAAACTTATTATAGCTTCAAGTATCTTACGATTTTTATATGCTCAAAGATTTTTTTCGTTAAGACAAAAACTGCATGTTTGTTATTCAGCGTGGAAGTGATATATTTTCAATTTTTTTTTTATGAGAATGTAAGAATTACGAAGCAATTGGGGTACCTTTTGAGTACTTACGCGAGGGTGACTCAACTAGATCCTTCATGAAATAGTGACTCTTGTTCCCATATAAGATGGTACAAATATATATAAAAAGAAAGAATCCAAAAAAAGACCTTCGACCATTTGAAAACTTGTGAAACGAAATATCAACTCTAAAAAATTATCTTAAAAAATAGGTCTAAAGTAGATAACTTGAACGTCCATTCATGATAGAGAATAAGTCGGTCAATAATAACATGAATATTCATGTCAAGAAATAGCATAAATTCACTAAGCTTGAAATCATTCCCGCTGTGGTGAATACGCTCAGGTTTTGGAACCACCAAAAATGAAAACAAAAAAACAACTGCAAGTTCTCAGTGGAGTTGCCAGTGGCGCCTCCAGCAACAAAATGACCAAAGAATCTACTTGAAAGGTGAATGAGAATAATGATTCTTCTATTTGGAAAGAATGTCAGATAAAATTGAAAAGATAAAAACTGTAACAGAAAAGCTTGATCAAGCAATCTTTTTAGCTCGACCACTTGAAGGATTATGATCATCTTTTTTGGAACCGGAGGCCTCGGGTTTCTTTGCCCAAGCAGGCGCTCTGTCTGCCTCGTAACGATAATCATAAAAGAGTTCTTCCCCAGCACAAATTCGTTCCTTGGCAAATATGCCCACCCTATGATCCCCAGCCACCATCATAACCTGCAACAAAGTCATGGTTATATGTATCGAATGTTACAAGTGAGTGGCAAGATGCATAATAATATTGTGACAGCCCTAGATTGTCATGTTCATCAATCTTTATATACATGATGATGATCTATTCACATCTTCAATCAACAACTAAGGTACAAAATCGGATGCTAGGACAATTTGGGGGTTGAAGGAAGCTAGACAGATACCTTTGCATAGCAATTTGGATCAGGAGAATGGTTGGCAAACTTCAGTTTGTCCCCTTTGCGATAAGCATCAAGAACATACTGTACCAGAAAACCAAAAATATGCAACTTATAGTTTGATCCGTGAGAGTAAAGTACAAATGTTAGGAGCTAAATCCAAATTATAAAGGTAGCGTCATTTTCAGTATTTACCTGATCATTCAAATTGAAGAGAAATGAAGAATTTACACGGTCATATATCTTGCCACGTTTGTCTGCTTCACGATGTGAGATCAGTTCTCCCGTATACTCACCAAGATATTCATGTTTCGCAACACTATTCTGGGAAGTGACTAAAGATGAGTCGTCGCAGGAAAAAAAATATTAAGAACGGGAATTAAACAACATAATATTTAGATGTTACCTTCAAAAAAGCTCCCCAGCCAGATACATCAGATCTTCCAAGCAACACCTGTACATCAGTGGGCAATAAAAGACATTAACATCAATCCAGTAACTATTTATTTTCTTTTCTTTTTTTGGATGAGTCAATTTCATCAACGTCTATGAGTTACTTTCTTCACATACTATTCGTAAGCCACAGTGCAACATAAGTTTGTAATACAAACCAATAGCTGACCAAAACATTTTGACTGAAGAGTTTGATAGGCAAGTAACTACAAAACAATAAGTGAAGCATACGAAGTTGTCTAAATAATTCCGTATACAATAAGTGAAGCACTCATAGCTGGCTAAAAATGTGTAATTTAGTATTTCTATTTTAGAAATCAATATTAGAAATTCATTGAAACACATCTCTTCAACAAATTGAATGTTCGAATTGCCCATGGCAAAGTATACGATCTCTTTAGATTAATGAAGAATATTTTATTGATAATAAGAGAAGAAATTGCCATAAATACGGAGGACAGGAAGTCCAACCAAAAAAGAAAAAAGTATACAAAGTAAGCTGGTGGAAAAAGCATACACGCTTTAGTAAAGGACCACCCACCATTATAAAGGTATGACAATGAAACTCCTCGAAAAAACTCCAAAAGCACAGCCCAAAGAGAAGTTAAATCAAACACTACGAAAGTAAATCGACACTCACTGTCCAGCCACAAATTTTCCTAGCATTTCTCTTGTTTCTAACTCCCTACAAAATAGCTAAACAGGGACATCTCCACATAATACTAACCTTCCACCGCAAAAGCCCCAGAAAATGCATAGAAGATCTTCCACCAAAGAAGCTACAATCTAACATTCACCAAACACCAAGTAAAAGACACCGCAACCCCCAAGCCACCAGATAATGAACTAAAAGTTAAAAATGGGTCCCCCCACCTGGAGATAAATATTTGTAAGCCTAATCCTCCGAGTTTCTAACACATGTTATTATGTCAAGCCGATTAAAAGTAAACAATCACACAAAAGACTTACTTTTGGGGGAACCTTTCCCTCCAATTATGATAAGCTAGAGAAAATGATGAACTTGAAAATACCAACAAAAAAAATATTTACGAGGTTCAAACTTCAAAACATCTCTCTCTCTCTCTCTGTAAATATATGCATACTTAAATATGCATTCATTAGGTTCTTAATTGGACAGGCAGAGAAGGTAAGTGAAGTTCGAACAAATGGCAATGCCTATGCTGACAAAGAAGATCATTAAGAACAGAGTTGAGTAGTTCACAAGGCCATAGGACCCAAAAGTCTCTGGCATGGTACTCCCTCTGTTCCGCAATATAAGATTAATATTGACTTTTTAAAGTTAATTTGACATATTTTCCAATTCAAAATTGATGCGACTCAGTTAACCATGATAACAATAAATTTTGTAATTAGTAGTACTTTTTACATAATTTACGATATTCATAATTGTATTACCTAAAACTCAATGAGTTCATATCAGTTTTAAATCTGAAATTATCTCAAACTGACTTCAAAAGGGCATGATCCTATATTTTGAAACAGAAGAAGTATCTCTTTGCAGAATTGAGTTAAAACAAACTAAATAATTTAAGGTTTCAAATCTGTCCCATTTGTCTTCTATGAAATTGAAGTGGGAATGTTAACCTCTCTGATCCGGAATGAAAATAGTGAACTAGGCAGTAATTTGCAGTAACCTTGTCCCACCAATTTTATTCAAGTTTACGCTTGTTTTTTTTATCACATGATGCCAAAGAGAGTCGAGTTCTAAAGGAAATTTCCACGACCATTTGCACACCAAGTATAAGTTTGTAGATACCAAGTTCCTTAGGCAAAGCTCCTTTTCCCTTAGGTTGGCACACATAACCCCAATCCGAAAATGATCCAACATATCCTCAATATCCTCAACTTACAAAACCTACACAACACACTCAAAACGTTTCGAGTCACCATCTTAAAAAATGAAAGATATTAAAGATTAACTTCTATACTCGAAATAGTCCTCAAATTTTGAAAGCAAAAAGACATTCATCACATCTTCAACACACTAACCGAGTACAAGAACGGTATTGCTTGCAAACTGAAAATAAAAAAATTCCAACTTTATTTCTCCCAACTGCACAACCATCAACAAGACCCACCAACTCACTCTTGCATGAGTTATCCTGCCATCAACGACACTGATTCCATTCCCCAGACAAATCACCACAAATCTAGGCAAACTCGGTCCCCTGCTAAATCGATTCGGATTCGCTGGCATTTGGGAAAATCCATACTTCCTAGATTTACTTCTACATAGAAAGCCTTGGTTGGCAAAGAGGTGATAATTATGAATGTAGGAATATGAAGTTTTTTAGGCATTTCAACTATGGAGCTTATTTTAAGTTATACCCCCCCCCTTCTTCAACATGAACAAGTTCAAATCACACTTTAAATATAAAATATATATATTTTTCGAACAAGAAAAAAGTTAATAGTACGAGAAGAGAGAAGAGCTTGTATCTCTTGTGGAAAATCAATAACAAGAAACATGCAATATAACATAATTACCCTTTGTTGTTGCTTTAGAAGAAGCTTCATATTCCTACATTCATAATTATCACCTCTTTGCCAAGGAACTCCAAGAGTGCCATCACCACAACTGCAAAGCCGAATTGAAAATTTTTAGGGAAAAAAAAAGAATAAAGGGAAATGAGAAGGGAAAGTTTAATTGTAAAAGAGAAAAAGAGAAAATAATATCAATCTCTGCAAACAAGTGAACACAGGAAAAACACATAATATCTCTCTTAATAGTTAGTTAAATGTTAGAAGTTCATGTAAACTAATTACTGTATATCTTATATATAGGAAATATTCATCCTTCTCTCTAAAAATAGGGCATTGATGTATCTGATTTGAAAGCCTTCCCACCACAAATCAATGAAGCTGTTAAAAACAAGAGCTTGCCTACATCCTCTTTTCTACTTCTAACTTCTTAGGTTATCTGTTTGCTATTTTATAGTTTTAAAAAATTGTTCATTTGTAGTGCATAATATTCAAGTCTTTGGCATCATTTTTAGTAATTATTCAACTTTTTTTGCACCTTTTTCTATGATCCTGTTTAGGATATGCTATAGCTTTCTGGAACAAAAACAAAGCCAATTGGTTGGGATAACTTATTAGACCAACTTAAAGCCAGCTTCTGGGTTTTTAAAATAACTAATTGTAAGCCTCGACGCCTCATATTGCATTTCAGTTTGAATCAATTACCGCAAAATCAACTATCCCGAAATACTCCTATGTTGGTAAGAATAAGCTAGTGATGATCAAAATTTTATTGAGAACAAAACAAGTATGTAGAAATGTTTTCATCATCAATTCTAGTTTCCAGATTTAGTTGTCAGAAGTCTAAATAGCTAAAAGAGGTTCACTTTTCTAAATGCACATGATAGAGGTCTGCATGACAAAATTTATGAAATATAATGAAGTAATGGAACTAAAAGATCCAGATCAACGATAACATGTTACCTAATCCAGCAATTCCGGCAAACATCAGGATCACATTCTCTACCTGCGGCAAAGCATGGACACTGTCGACTTCGACACTGACTTTTGGCACAATGACAGCCTCTAAATCGATTTTTGCAACTCCTTGGACATCTAAAAGATTATATATCATAATTTAAAATTATAAAGTACATATAGATCATTACTTATCCCAAAAAAAAAAATTAGATTACACAACTATACATATATTGGCCCTTTTAGCAACTTGACTAACTTGAAGTAGACAGGGAGAGAAAGAAAATAATTTGGGTGAAGAAACCAATGGCTTACCCACAGTACTTCTCACAGCAGGTTCCATTCAAAAGGCAAGAACACTCCTTCCCACAGGCAGATTGACACCCACATGGATTATACTGTCGACAAGGCTGATCCTTCCTCTCAGAAATTCGCTTCCTAAATGAATGGTAACCAGTAGATTTCCATGTATACTTTAAGCGGCGAACTCTACCTCTCCTCCGTAAAAATCTTGATCTCCTTCTTAGTTGAGTACCCTAATGTATTTCACCATCAAAACTAACTAATAAGATTCTAATATAAGAAGAGATGATGCAAAACATGCAGATCATCAAAAAATGTACTGACCATATTTTCATTACCATCACCCTTGGAATAACCTTCAGCCAAAGAATCCAAACCGTTACCTGCTTCAGAGGATTGCTTGTTCTCAGAGTGATTCAAGAGCTGAAAGACCTCTGAACATGTCTTCATACCGTTCATAAGATTCCTAGCTATTAAACAGCTGCAATGGTGAACCCTTGTTAGTGAATAAATGAATTGGAAGAACAAAATGCAAGGTGCAAGGTGCACATAAAAAAATAAAGTGCTCAACAAGTTCCTTAGATAGATGGAAGTATACGTTGCACATTAAGTGTGTAGTGCTCTTACTACCTTTTGAAGATACCCAATCACACAATTATCCTACTAAATCAGTTCATTAACTATACTATTGAACCATATCTGTGCTGGAAGATTGTTGCGAGGGAAAAATGTGGCTGTTCAAATGTAACGCCAGCATGCAGCACAGCAGTAACACTTGTTTAAGATGTAGAATTAGGGACAATGTGCAGAGATAGTTTCCAACAAGAGACCACTGGACTATTATCGAAGCAATTTCACAACTAACATAATAATTTCACTGCACAATTAAGTCACTAACCTGTTCCTGCCAAAAATCTCTACCCCTTTCTCAAAAAGGGCTTTTTCAATAGCCTTCCAAGATTTAACATCATTTAGTTCTTTACAGATGTTCTCGTCCACAAACTCGCCTTTCTTCAAGGTGTCATCACTATTAGTCATGGGTCTACCACTAAAAGCTGGAGAACCTTTCCTTGTAGATCTTCTAGCACTTGGAGATTTCACTTTCTGTGAAGAAGAACTAGCATCTTCATTTTCTTTGCGCAAATTGAATTGAAGATTTGTATCACCAGAGCATGGACTTCCACTGGCAAGAGAATCAGAATCTGAAGTTGCCACTTTCTTCTGCCTTTTTCTCATGGCAACAACAACATGCTCAGCAAGTCGTGTGATATTCCTCTTATGAATCCCACGCTTCTCAACAACCTTAGTCTTGGGTGGTGATGATGAGGGATGAGTAGAAGTGAAGTCGTGTAAGGGTCTACTCTCTGAGTCGCTGCTTTCTGATACATTTCTTGCATTTGATGTTGCACTTTCACTTTGGCCAGGCTTTGCCCTCCTCCTTAAAGATGGGCCAGCAGATTGCTTTCTTGATGTCTGAGAACCAGTAACATCAGAAGGGATCCCTATATCTTTACAATTAACCATCACAGGAGAACTCACTGTAGCTTTACCTTCTGACTTTAAGACCTAACATGAGTCAATTAGAAATTACTCGGTAAGTTTTATTTCATTAATTGGTAAGGAAGAGCAGTGCCTGCTAATATAGTATAACAAGTATCACTAATAAGTATACACCAAATAGCAGATGCTGAAGCCAAGGGAGGATGCTAGTTAAGGTAGCCCACGAAGCATACAAAATGGAGGGTGGCTTTGAGGAGTAGTATTTGATTCCTAATGGTCTATAAAAGTAAGATTATTTACCAGGCGATAACAGTGCAAGCCACATGGTATGTTTTCCTCATCTGGGGAGCTCCATGGAAGTGGTTTCTCAGCCTAATTGAAGAAAAACTAAGATAAGTGCCCCAAAAACTATAAACTTCAATATAACAATGAAATAAACTTACAGGAAAGATGAGATCCTGTGAACACCCATGTAATCTACAGTCAAATACCTGCCAGTGAATATGACAAAGCAACAAAAATTAGATATGGAAGACTGCAGCTAACTACAAACAAATACATAACGAACAAGTACATGAAGAGTGCTTACAAGACATCGACGACAAAATAGATTGTCAAACGAATCCAAAGCTGCATCAAGATCTTTATCAAGAAACGAATTTGAAATCGCTTCACTGTGTCCATTTTGAGATCCCCCAACAGCATTTTCTCTTTTATTGAGAACTTCGTATCTTGCCTGTATAAGATGTTTGATCGTAGTTCATATCTCTGTAAAGCCAGCAGGAAACAAATGGGAAACAGCTGGACCAAAGCTTACACTATGACCAGTTTTTATCAGAGAATAAAAAGAGACAGAAGCATCTAGCAAAACCTCCAGAATAAACCTCATTCCAGACTTTCCCATTAGATGTTTACCTTGACTTCAGATGCTTTCCTAGATAAACATTGTGCCAGTACATCCAAAACAGCATCGGATAAGCCAGCTTCGTTGATGGTCATTCTAGCAAAAACATATTGAAGACACTGTAAGAATATTATATATATATACCACTAAAAAATATATATACACTCCATCCAAAAGAAAAAGTACAACTTTCTTTGTAGAACACAAAGAAAATATAACCATTTTAAGGATGAGGGAGTATTAAATATTTATGCAATCATTCATATAAACATCAATTTCTCAAATAGCAAAACAAAGACGATTTTCTTATACACAAATATTCATAAACAATACGCAAGACACAAAGACAAGTCAAACCAAGACAATGAGGAACCTGAAGGATAGATAAACTTCAATGAGTTATCATGCCTACGTTTGGTAGGAAAATGTGGAGGGAAGAGAAAAAGGAGTGCATTGTCATTTCACTCCTTCCCACCACATGTAATACTCTGAAAAATAAGCGGAAAAGTAAGTAAAGCTCAATGAGTAAACAGCCCATGAAATCTTTTTGTAATTTCATTTTTTACTCAAAAAGGTATAATGGTGTCATGCATTAGGAATATGGATAAAATGTATATTAGAAGGCTAATCTTCAGCCTTTGCTTATAAATTTAGATAAATAATAGTAATAATAAAAAAGTGGGATAAAGAAAGAGAGAACAAACAAGTGAGTGGTTGTAATAAATATCAGTAAGATTTTTCTCCCAAAATACTTCAATTTCACACTTCTGTATGCAAGAGATATGCAATATGCAGTTTATGCGGTAAAGATACTACTCAGACTTCAGTTATAAATAGGAAAGAATGAACAGAACACATGTAGATTGCATGAAAGCGTCAAATAATTTAACTATACCAACCGGAGAATGTAATCTTCAGATTCCACAAATTCTTTCTTTTCCTCGTCTTCATCAATCACTTCTTCATCACTGTCACTGGCAACTAGAGCTTCACCCCCACTTTGATCATAATAAATTCTCCTTCGACCAAAGACGGATTGATCTTCCGTCATTCTTTGATTTCTGCATTATATTTATGTTGACATCCGTAATATCTCCCATGATTTCGATATAGCATGCAAAACATAACGATGTTTATGGAAAAAGTATTTTTACATGAAGGAGAAATAGGACTAAAAAATATACTTAAATCTTTATCTTAGGACACAAAATATTGAATCTACAAGTTGTTTTACTTGCATTGAAATTAGAACCAGCAGTTGTCACATAAATAGCTACTGGAACCAACATCTTAAACACCAAGTGAGGTCGATTCATAACTGCAAATGATGAAAGTGTGATGCAAAATAATACAAATCATTTTATTCAATTTAACTCGCAATTTTGTCCTGTTGTAAATTGTAATTAAGATATTATTTATAACAGCTAAGTCTTGAAGTTTAAGAACCTCAGCTCTGAAATCTAAGGGTCCCCACAATGGAATAGGATCACAAATCAAACTGTGACACCTCAGCTGCTTAACAGAATTTTGATATTTTCTTGATAAGTCTTGAGAGATATGGTATTTAATATAAAAGCTTGAGGTGGCGAGGCCCACAACTCTAAAAGAGTAAGGTGCTGAGTAACAAAACTTCACATCCAAGATTAAAATCAAAGGTAATCGGAAACCAAGATGCCAGAGGTATTATAGCCCAAAGGATGATGGATCAGGGCTATGAGCATATGCCATATGATAACAGAAATTATCGCCTCAAAGCCTGATGTCTAGAAGTAATTCCAAAGGTAATGCAAGTAGTTAGGATTAGCATGAACTTGAGCGATCACATTTACATTATTCTAAAATAGAATTTTTTTTACAAGCAATTAGGAATTTATTCTTTGGATAAAAGAAAACCAACAAGGAATCAATTAGGATTTTCAAATAGCACACTATATTTATAGATGACCATCATGTATGAGGTCAAAACTTTGGAAAGGAAAATTAATCAATTCATACAAGCAAGTGAAAAGTAAATAATAATTTTTTGTAAAGTAAATTATAAGTATAATAAGCGTCAAACAAATATCAAGACTCAAACTATTCTCCACACAAATGAGAACCTTACCTGTCCAAAAAAATCCATGTGGTATAAGGTGGTAATTTTTTCACTTCAGTAAGCTTGATGGGCCGAACAGCATTCTTCACTGCAATACTAGATCCTAAAAGAATTGCTGCAGAGCCATGGCCATCATCTAGGGAACTGTTGCTGTCATTATCCCCGCTACTTTTATCAATACCATTTTGCATATCAATTGCATCTTTCTGCCTCTTTGTCAGTAGATCAACATTTGTACCAGTGTCATTACTCTTAAGATATCTTCTTTCTAGTGAAGACCTGAAAAAATTGTTGGTGACTTCAGCCATTTTCTGTCTATTTTCTTCCATTCTTCTCTGAAAGAAAAACCCTAAAATTAATATGTTAACATAATATCACAAGACATGATTTATAATCACTGATCACCTAGCTTAATTGATGCTACAGCACCTTTATATCAACACAGCGGTCAGCAGCAACTTGTTTCTTTAAAGAATTGATAACTGAATAAATTTTTGAAACTGCTGGACTTCTTTCTTGCAATCCCTCACTCTGTGTAGAATTGACAAAAGTTCATCATACCAAAGATTGTATTGTTGAATGATCTATCATTTAAAAAGGTAAAAAATGAAAGAACGTGATAAAAAATCAATATGCATTAGGTTCTTACAAGAAACACATGATTAAGCATAACTATGTATGACTTAACTTGCAATCTATTTCAGTTTTTCTTCAACAAATTAAGGCAGAATGCAACATGGATTTAAACTGGAAAACCCAGATAAAGAGAAAACTTTATGTGAAGAACCATATGGAAAGAAGTTAACGAAAACTTTAACGAAAGCAACATGGATTTAAAGTGGAAAATCCGAATCCCGGTGCATTTGAATCCCCATTTTTAAAATTTGGCGAATTGTCATATCTTCGTATGACCAATCAATATCCCCTCACCCTTAACCTTGCTTATTAATACTAGAGGCATCACACCAAAGGATGATTGAATCATTCGGGCATAAATATTACACAAGGTAATAAGCTTGCGGTGATTACATCATTATTTAAAGAGAAACAAACGTCTAATTCTACTTAGGGAACAATAAAAGTACTAAAAATACTATAATGTCCTAACTAAACAATACCTATCAATCTTAATAGATTGGGAAACCTGGGCCATAATTAAATATGGAAAAAAAACCTCAATGGATTACAACAAATCTTATTGCATAATCATATTAAGACGAGGAAAATTGACACAAAATTCTAGGCTTCAAACATAGAACCACTAGTATCTCTGAAGCTTCAAGCGCAAGATGAACTTAGCTAAGGCTTCACAACAAAGGTTTCCAAAGGCGTATCATTAAATCATTCAACAACAAATATTTCATAAACTCTAAATATTCTGCAACCTAAGCCTAATTACTATAATTACCCTAATTCCCCAGTTATTTAATAAACTACAAAATACCTAATTACATCAATTTTTACCTAATTGAAAAACCTAAGGAATAAACAACTAAATCTAGGGTTGCATTTCTCATCAGCAAACATTTAGCACTTACTATAATAATATGAATTACGACAATGTCAACACTAATTGACAACTCTTTTCTATCTATATTGAATAATGACTTCAATCTTACTTTCACTTACAAACCCTCTATAGACTTTGCATTATCATTACCCAGCATAAAGCTTTCCTACATTAGAAAAGTATCTTTAAAATGTTCCATTCCAGATTTAAGGCCGAGAAACCAAAAGAAACCTTACCAATTCACTTAAAACCGCAACAAACATGCCAATCAAGCAGCAACACCGGTTTCAATTGCGGATGCAATGCTTATTTTACGAAAAATAAGTGCAGTTCATGTGTGCTAAAAGATGAGTGGGTAACACATGGCAGTGCACAATTGGTATCTATCCATTTTCTCCACAAAATGACTTTGTTTTATGTTTAAGTATATAATATGTTTTTCTTACCAATTCACTCATTTTCTCACACTATTTCTCACTCTATGCTCACTCACTCTCTCTCATTATACCCTTTCAATCACACAAATTTCACTCACCCTCTCTGTCTCTACCCTTTCTACTCTACATCTCAATCACCCTCGTTCACAAAACCTTAGAAACCAAAAATCTCTCACAATCCCTAACCAAATATTATCTCCAACAAATAACATTTATCTATCAAAAAATCTCCAATAAATAATAACCATTTAGAAAAGTTTTATATTTGGAGTGGCAATTAATGTAGTTTTGTCAATCATCTGAGCATCCAATCTTTACCTCCGTATCCTCCATTTTCTCATTTTCAATTGGATTTTGGTTATGAAAGGTAAACCATTCATATCCTCCGATCTTCATTTTCATCTGGATTTTGGTTATTAAACTTAAATAATATATTGACGCTACGACTTTAATCTTCACTTCTTTTTTGCATTAAGTGTGAGTTTTTTCTTTCTTTTATATATTCAGTTTCTTGCTTGCCCTTGTTTATATTATATAGATTTTGTACATTTTCTGATGAAATACATTAATATTGATCTATATTTGCTTCATCTGATCAGAATGTCATAAATCGCAACAGTTACTGTTCATCAATCATTTTCTCACTTTAAAGATGTAATCTTGCAGAAATTTTCAACATTTTAGGGAGAATTGAAGGCGAAACGCTAACAAAGCAGCTTAGGGCAACCACACCAGCTAGCTATGATACAATTACAATTGCACAAACCGTGTTGTGCCCAGCCCTACCACAAGTTATGCACACTGAATTACAACGGCATAGACCTAATTAGCAATTATTGCCCCCTTTCAGATATAGGTAAAATCTTTGATACAACTTCCTACTTTAGTTAGTTTTTGTTTGAGTCACGTCTCCAAGTCTCCGGCAAGCACGACAATAACTATAGTTTGATTTAGTAACCAGCTAGAGTTTTAACTAAATCTAAATTAGAATCAATTATATCTCTTAACTGTCTAGCACACTATTCTTAACATAAAAGAAAAAGAAAGAAAAAGCAATCTGGCTGTTTACAAGAGCTAGCTAAGGCTTTTGTTGAGCTTATGCATTAAATTCTCGTGCATTTCATTACAACAGCTAAAATAATTCATCCAAACACATAAAAATCAGCTCTTACATTACAATGCAGTAGCCAAACCGTTTCTATATCTTAAAACAACACATTACACAATTAAGGAAAATAGATGAGCATAGATGTAAACAGCCATATATTAAATAGATAAATTTTAAACAAAAGAAGAAAACATTAGAATGTAGTTAAAAAATCTTGAAAGATCTGGATAACGATAAGAAGCTATGAGTCATACATTGACGAGATAAATCTAAGAGATATTACCGCCGAGCTATCGGGAGGTTCTGATCTGTACGTGGAGGCGGATGGTGAAGCCTTCGACGGCGACATTGCCGGCGGCATAGCTTCTGACGACGGTCGATATATTCCGGTGGAAGATCAAACTCATACAAATTTGTAATGGGACAAGTATTCGGGAATTTGGCGGGTCGGATTTGAAGCCCTAGATTGTTATTTTGGGTGGGGTGGGGTGGGTGGGGTGCGGGTGGTGAGAGGGGGGGCCAGGAACAGCGTTCTTTTGCTTTGTCTGCGGTCTATTAAAGAGAGATGTATATTTTTAAGATTAAACAAATGATAATGATATATGGGCGACGCCCTTTTTAGGTTTTGGTGTGAATTGGGCTTTTCTGGCAGAAATTTAATTAATTAAAGTTTTGTTTGGGGGAACTATAAAACTTGAATTGCTTGGTAGGAGTGGGGCCGCGGAAGGTGGAATATGTGGTCAAATACAACGAGATGACTAATTCAACTTCGAACAATACCTAACATGTGTTTCATTTTGTATAGGTGATTAAGAATGTTAATTGGGCTTAAGTGAATCTAAAGTGATGTTTGTTTATTTTTGAATAAGTTTGAATTTGATCGAATATATTATTTATAATTTTTAAACTCTAAATATATTTAAATGTGCTTGAACGATTTTTTAAAAAATTGTGACCGAATGATTAAAGAGTAGTGTTAAATGATAGTTTTACTTACATATATCCTCATTGACAATTAAAAAAATTCATTCAATATCAATCTTATTTTATTATCGTAAACAAATATTGTTATATACAAATTATTTTTGAATTTTTTAACAAAAAAATTATCAATAGCCAATTTAATTAATGTTGTTGTAGTCTTTTGTTTTGATTTTATGGATAGAATGTTATAAAGTTTTTTAGAATTTTATTTCTAAAATTATATTATTAATAGTATATTAAATCAAATATTGTTTAAAATTTTATATTTAATATTATATTATTCAATAGATATTAAATAATATTATTATCACATAAAAAGAATGGCATAATATTCATATACTCGTATGCATACTGCGAGGGTATTCGGGCCTACTGTTTAAGGCCCACCCTACAGCTTCGGTCCTACGCAAATCCATTTCAAATTCGTTTGGATCATAAAAAAAACACTTGGTGCCGATAGAACGATATGAAGATCGGCGGGGTAGTGTTCGGAGGTCCACGCGCCGCCGCTTTTCCCGCAATACTTCTTGGACGCAGCAGAGCTACAATTCGATGCTACTCCCCTTCTTGTGCTGCTGGTACATATTTACTTCTCGAACTTTTTTAGCTTTGAAATGAATAAATACATTTTGCACTAATATTTGTACATGTATGATGTGAAGTATCCTAGAATCTGGAAATGTGAAAGGTTTTTAATTTGAGTAAGTTTCATTTTTATGTGCTTCTCCCTCAATCCCATAAAAAGAGTCTTATTTGCAAATTTTATATGTTTTTCTTTTATTAAGGATATATTTTTCATTTATGTTTATCCCCAAGTAATATAATTTCTGAAGGATATGTTTTTCTTCGATATTTATCCCTAAATAATATAATGATTGATGAGTGTTTAGTTTAGTAGCGGTGGAATGATGGTAAAATTGTGTTGTTATGCATGACGACATTATGTCATATATACTTTCAATAAAAAGAGCGCCCTTTTTGTGGAAGTCTTTTTTTTTTTACAAATGAATCTCTTTTTGTGGAATTGAGGTAGTAATAAAAGTGGAAAACTATACAAATAGCTAAATGGATGCTGAATAACAAAACAACTGACATTGTTATAGCTTTACATTGTATTATTATACAAATTATTGACTCTTCCTTGCGGACACACACATAAATATATATTTGTGCATATGATTGTGTGTCACATCCTCTTTTTTTTTTAATAACTGGGAACATCCTAGCCACAAATCGCCTCTATGGAATTTGAACCAATGACTTATGTTATTCCCTACAACTAGAGCACCCTTACAAGTAAAATGCATAAAAAGAATCATTGCACGTTCATTCAACTTTCAAGAACTTGACCATATTAGCAAGATTAAAAGTAATTATCACATTGGTGATTGGTCCAAAACAATGGCATCATTCTGATAGCGTTTTATCATCCGCGGCCTCAACTGGTACAAGAGGAGCTATGCCTTACCAAGGTAGAATACAGAAGGCACACAAATAGTTTTTGCATCATTCGCTAGACAGTCTAGTGGATGTTGTTGAATTTTTTTTAATCGTGTTCGTCCGCAATCTAACGGTAGAAGATGAGTTGGCTAGAAATGGTCAGAATTCACAACCATGAATCAGTCCCTACACACATGCGCGCGCACACACACACACATAGATATATATATAAATTTATATAGGGACTATCCATTCTTTTGCTTGCTTTAGAGAAGCTTATCAAAGGTCACTTATTCAAAAGAATCAAAACTGTGTAGTTTTGTTCAGAGAGTTAATTTATTATTGATAAAATTTCCTTTCATCTGTTTCTTCTCAAATCATACAAATAGTTCGTCCTATTCGTAAGCAGACACGTTCTTTATCACAGGTTCTCCCATGCAGTCTCTGATAGCAATCCTTTTTTGTTTCTAACTACTACTTCAAGTTCCAAATATTGACTACTAATATTTCCGTCCCAAACCTGAAATCTTGGATACTACTTTTCAGTCCCAAATATTGATTACTACTATTTTGGTGATAAAGTGCGACTCAGTTTTTATTTATTTAATGTTAATAATTATGATAATAATACTTTTTTGTTACCACCACAAGTTAGTACGAAAACAAATTAAGCTTTTAGCTGCAACCAGTATCATGCCTATGTCTTATGAATGCTTATGTTTGCAGAGCTAGATAATGGGAATTACAATTTGTACTAGATACGAAAATTATGGTCATCTACTTTATTGTTAAACTTTTTTTATAATGGGAAACTGTTTCCTTTGTCCCAAAATATAACATGGTCTCCTAACCTTAATGCAAAGAATGTGCTTATGGCACCGAAAATTGAAAGAATATGACGAAGAAAGACAACATTTAGCAATTGACATCAAAGTACCAATTAAAGGCAGACGAAGTTATAAATCTATAGGCATTGCTGCATTGGAACCAAAATTTGAGTCCAACCTTGATTTAAAACAGAAAAAGAAAAAGAAGAAAAGACTCTAATTTACAACACACAAAACACATGAAAAGTCTATTAGTTTACAACATGCAACACATGAAAAATCAATAGACCAATTAACTAATAGATTGTTTCTTTTCTCAATTGTACCATTCAGTATAAATTAAAAAACAGAGAATATTAAGGTTTCACCTTTGATTGGCAAACTAAACAAATCCCTAAGGAACAAATTAATATTTTACAATTAATACAAGATATGTTCAATATATATCACAGAGTGAGTGGGGAGGGAGAGAGAATCCTATTCAATGAGAGATCGCATGAGAGAACCTGTTAGAAGGAAAGTGTGTGCGTATGAGAGAGATGAACAATTTGTATGATTTGAGAAGAAAACAGATGGTGAAGGGAAATAAAAAAAGGAAAGGAAAATAGCTTAACTCGCTTAACAAAATTATATAGTTTTGTTAAGTGGGCTTAGATAAGCTTATCTAAACTAGCCTTAAAATGTGTATTCCCATATGACTTTGACTAATCGCTATTTGATGTAAAATATATGACTTGCTTTCTATTGCAAAATATTTCAGTGAGTGGTTTATTTGACAATTTTTGTGTTTGACGGAATTCTATTTCTTATTCTGAAAAATATCTTAGTACAAAGTGGAGATGCAAAGCTTGCAGACCACACATCGTTTATTAAAGATGTAGCTGTGACTGAACCACCCGAGCATCTTCAACACCTTCTAAGAATGCTTCAGGTTAGAGGTAAGGCATTGACCAACTCTGGATCATTTGCGTTGTTTGTTAGAACTCATTGATTTATTGTGGATGTCCCATTGAAACAAAGTAATGAGTTTTCTCGTCACATTACTCGTATTATATTTGAGTTTAGTTCTTCTTGCAGCGAAAATTGTCATTTTATTAGTTGGAATGTGTGGAACACCCAGGCAATAATTTGTTTGAATTTCCTTTCAATTTATTATTATATACTTTCAAATCTATCAAAGAACAACATTAAGAATTCTACTGCAGATAATTAAAAGGGAAAAAATCCAGGATATTAACGAACCCTATAGTTTTTCACAAAATATAGAAAAAGAAAAAAAAGTCAATTTTTCTGAAAAATAATTAATCCAACCAAGTGCCATATTGGACTCAGGGCTTCCCCCCAATCCCACTCATATATAGCAATTGCAACCACAGTGGGTTTTGGGTGGCCCATGAGAATCATTGCTCTGGGTACATGTCTAACAGTCAATCAAAGGCCTCTAAAGACTTAGAAGAGAAATTACAGGCTTTAACAAAAATGACAATGAAGCTACAGGTTTGTTATGCTTATCCTTTGCTGCCATTTGTTTTATTAGAGGTCTTTACTTCTTAGATGTTGTTTTTACCTTCCCCCCCCCCCCCCCATTTTTGCTAAGCTTCCCTTGTGTTCGTCGTTGTTACACAGTGACAGAGGTATCAGGATTCTGCACTGACTCGCCTGTTCTTCATTCTTGATTTTATTTCTCTTTTGCCTTGGACTCGTGCTTTTTTGGCTTGTCAAAGAAGGCAGATTGACAATGTTTTGTTTATACTGAATACACAGCTCAATTGTATGAGGTTGTAGATTTTTTTTGGCGGTTTAGTTGCCAATCATTATTCCATGGAGGCCTCAAATACTGTTTTCTATTTTTTGCTTTTCTCTGGTCTACTCTTTTTTCATTTCCACTATTTATTATATTGACATCTTTTACATTCACTGTTAATGCTAGCACTACTCTAACTTGTCTGTAATTCGAGCCATTATGAATTCTTGATTCGTGAGTTGGTTCTATACAATGAAACCAATTACATTATTTGGTGTAGTAAAGTAAACATTAGTGAATGAATTACTCTGGATCTAATTACACCATATAATTATTTGTTGATGGACTTATTTTGACAACCATGTGACTTGTGCCTTCTGCACATTATGTTTTTTACATATTGAAGTCATCCAATTAGAATTTTCAATTGATTGATTACTAATAAAATTATCATAATTATCACTTTTTAACAGGAGAACCGATAATTTCTCCTGCGGCCAAGCAAGGGATGATTCCCCTTACAATTCCTCTATCCAGAAACAGATCAGGTTGGTATATAGCCTGTATTTAAAGTTGAAAACTCATTTTCTATCTTAAGTGATGATTTTCTTGGCTATAGGTTTTGTGACTGCACTGCTACGATGGCCTACAGCTCCACCTAGGTAAAATCATGAATATTGCTGATAATTATCTTTTGAGAGGTTATCTTTTCTTGATATATCTTCTCCAACACACAGAATGGAGATGCCAGTTGTGGAGGTCCGTAAGCATGGCGTGTGGCTTTTGGCCAAGAATGTAAGTCAAGATGAACATCCTTTGGATATCGAGACTTGATGAGTTAATTTCTTTGAGTATTACTTTTAAATAACAAAGAAAAGAGAAGAAATTCCCCTGGGAATATATGAATACAAACAATCTCATTTTTGTTATTGTCTGATCCAATGCAGGTAGACCAATATATTCACAGGATCCTGGTTGAAGAAGACGCCAATATTTCTCAGGAAAGAAACGATGAACTTTTTCATGCTGCAGCTGATGCTGGGACGAAACTTTACAAGAAGGGTGACTTTGCAGAATCTCAGATTTCAAGTTTAGATGTTTATCTTTTGCGGAAGGTACCAAAAATTCATTTGCTTTATAACTCTATTTAACTGGCTTGAGGAACTGCCATAATGTTTAGTAACTGTTAGAATGTAGAATATTCTGTAAATCTGTTAGAATATTATTACAATCTAGCTATTTAGGAAGGTAGTATTTAGCCTTGATTACAGCTTTAATTAGAGCCTTAATTGTAGTTTGATTGTAACAGAATGTAGTACATATACAATGAAATGATGAGAATGATTTAACCTCTCATATTCACCAATTCATTTGTTTTCTCACAACCCTAAATATGGATTTCAACTGTAACTTTAGTTTGTTTCAGGTCGGTTTGTTTCCTGATATTTTGGAACACAAAGTGATGCAGCACTTTGAAAAGGGGGACCATGTAAGACTAACCTGATCTTGCTATAATGTTTTAAAACAACATAAGTTTCATGAGTTTGCATCTGTAACAATTACTCATTCTGGTGGAAGGTGTCGGCTATGGTGACCGGAGAATTTTATACAAACAAGGAGCATTTTCCAGGATTTGGAAGGCCTTGTGTATTCAATGCAGAGATTTTGCTGAAGTCTGTAGAAAATCTTTCTTGCCGCCTCCAATAACTACTTATAGTATTTCAACGAACAACTTCGCTTTATTTTGCTTAGGAGCTGTTTTGTGTACTGTATAGGGTTGGACGTACTTTAGAAGCTAAAGACGCTGCTAGGGGAGCTCTGAAGTCACCGTGGTGGACTCTGGGTTGTGAATATCAGGTATTGGCTTGTGGCCCTTGCCCTCTCACTTTTTGTGCATTTCTTGGCACCATTTCTTTCTTTATAGTTGCCATGTTTTTTCTGACCAATTAACACTACATTTATTGGCTGTGATTAAATCTGTTTAGGAAGTTGCTAATATAGCTCAATGGGATGATGAACAAATTGAATACATTAAGGAGAAAGTATCAGAGGAGGGAAGGCAGGAAGATCTAAAGAAGGGAAAGGAACCTGCTCAGGTATTACGTAAAGAAATGGTCTATTATCAATTCCATAATTTCTTTAGATGTTAATTTATTATGTATGTTCATGGCGAATTTTTTCATGCCAGTCTCTTTCTATTCACAGGTTGCGTTGGATGAAGCTGCTTTTTTGTTAGATTTAGCCTCAATTGATGGGACCTGGGATGACTTGGTGGAGCGGATTGCCAAGTGTTATAAGGAGGCCGGGCTCCAGGACATTGCAAACTTTGTACTATATAGAGATTGAGTATTGAATATAGATTTGGGAGGGAGGGCTACGTTTAGTTGGGGAATAAAATATTTTGTTTGGGTTTATTTGTATTAGTTTTTCTAAAACTATGTACTTTACGCCACCTAATACCTCCTTATATGTTTATTTATGAAATTATTATGTAAATGGTGCTTTGGTTCTCATTTTAAGGCTGAATACTTTATTTCACATTTATATCTAGATTCATCATAATAGTTACAATAATAAATACAGTATACACATTACATCAGCACACATACAAAACCATTCTCACTCTCTCCCCTTCCCCCAACCCAATAAAAACCGAACTGATCATATTATTTCCTCCAGGCTCCAATTCAACAGGTCAAACAACCATAGTCATAACAACAAAGCACTAAGCAAGATCTATACTGACACTACATTGTTGTAATTACCTTTCTTTGATCTCCAAAATAGCTTTTTTAACAATACACCTCTGCAATTTCTCTTACCAGTAGCATTGTCCAAGGAATTGATTACATCTTCCCCATTTTCATGTTTAATCCCTTCTGGAGAATTTACTATGCAGTCGAGACTGAAGGCAGAGCAGGTGCCATCAACACCGCTAGGAGACTTTGAGGTACATATAATCTCTTTGGTTTTGGGAGACCTTGAACGCCTAATTTCAGCATTGTCCTCGGCCATCATTTTGTCGAGCAGAGAGGGTCTCTTTTTATTGTCCATCTTGGTGGTGGTGTTCATAGTTGTAATTGCATCAGTGGGACTAGAGATGACCTTATTGAAAAGGGATGCATCTCTTGGTGAAGCCATTGCCTGGAACTGCCTCCCCAAGTTTAGAATGGTTTCTTGGCACTCTGCCAACTTTTCCGAAGCTGCTGTTATCTCCCACTCCTAGATGGTTGAATAATAACTTCAAATGTGTGAGAATTTGAAATTCAACAATTGATTAAAACCAAGCAATTTTCACATGGGAACTTTATTTGATATAAACATATATTTTCTAAAGTCCTCGTAATTTCAACATGTCATGATTCTCTTATAATGAAGTAGGAGAATAGATAGCAATCTGTCCATTTAAATCAAATTTATAATGGATATTCATTTTTCTTTATAGGCAGCTGCATAAACACTTGAAAAGGAAAATGAGCAACTGTTTCAAACTAAAAACAGAATATATCTAATCTGTGACTCTTATTGTGAATTCTATTTCTATCAAAAAAAATAAGCACACTGTGGTACATTTCAACAATCTCTCGCAATATGATCCTACAAATAAACTATAGGGCCTTAAAATCGGTAATAACTAACTAGTAAAAGTATAGATTGATAAGTTTATGAGAACTTACATTTTGAAGTGGCTTTTCCTCTTTCTCCAAATCATACTTTAGAATTACTTTATTTGTCATGCTGCAAGTTACAGAATTCAGATTACTGAGAACTCCTAAAAATGACGTGTTTTTTATTTGTTCATTGGAACAAAAGCATAAAAATATTTACCTTTCTAGCTGGAGCTGTAAGTCGAGACACGTGGCCTCTAATACTTCACAAGATGTATTTTTGTTGCCCAGTTTATCCCCCAGAAATGAAAATTTTTCGCCACCCTCGGCTAATTCAACTTTGGCCGTTGTTAACTGTATCTTGTGATCTTCTTTCACCGTTTTCAAAATTTCAAATTGATCTTCAACAATTCTCTTTGATTGACTCAAAGTTTCCACCTCTGCTTGCAAGCTTTCAATTGTTGCCTCAAATTCCCCAAGTTGAATCATTAAAGATTCATTTTTACTAATCTCCGCCTGGATTCTTCCTTCCAATTCCTTTTCACATTCTGTATTTGTCAATTCATCTTGTAATCTTGTACTCTCTTCTCTCACATTTGACCAAAGTTCTCCCACTAGTGAAGAACTGTTATAGCATTTCCAATCTGAAACAATGGGAACTTGTAATTTAACTGTGCTTCTGCAAAGTGATTAATCATTCCACCTTCTATCTCACTCTCGCTTCGTGATTCATCCCAATCAAAGTGTTTCTTGATGGCATCCCTCATGCCTGAAACATCTTGAAGAGAAAAGCAATGGTTCATAATCCATTCCAAAGTATAAGTTAATTCTTCGGTAAAATTTTCAAGACCTGCTTTTCCATTTAATACGTCATTACATGTTTGAACAAATTTCTGTAAGACAACACCCAGATCAGAAGTTTTCCATTGGTAAACACGAACCATGTATCCTGTTGGTGCTTCTGAAATATTATACGGGAAAGAACAATCAGGCCTTCCAATTCAAGATTTCTGGTGTACCATAATGAGGAGATTGAAAAGTCATTCCATTAACAAGCTCACTCATTTTATGTACTGATTTGCTCAGACCTGAACAGATCTGCTGGTTGCTCTTCTCTGCCAATGAGGTGTCATCAACAGTTAACCTATCTGGTGAATACATGATTCATGAAGATTTATCAGGAGGTTTAGAGGAAATGCAGCCACTAACATCAGGATAGCTTAAGCTTTCCCTTGATTAAATGCAGCCACTAACATCAGGATAGCTTAAGCTTTCCCTTGAATTAAAAGATTCATTAGGGCTTGATTGATTTATGTGTGTGATACAAATCTTAGCTGGTTAGCCCCTTTGACCCACCTTGAAAACCACCCATTGTAGGGGCTCTCAATGAAAGCGTCAATGATACAAACCTTAGCCCCTTTGACCCACCTTGAAAAGCTAGCTACTCAATGATCATGTTGTATTTGTAACCGATGTGGGACTATTCCTTACGGTCTAGTATGGAGTTCGCATCAGTGTGCCATGGCAACTTTGATATCCTCTAGTATTTCACCTGGATTTCTTTGTGTTACTTGGTTTGCTCCAAGCCACTTTCACTATATCATCCATCCAACCGGGAAAATTTTATCAATTAACATACTTTCAGACTGGATAACTTGGTTAGAGACAGAAATGTCACAGTGGCAGCCAGATGCTGTCACAATCCCTCCACTAGTTGCTTCTGAGATATACCCACCTGACTGAGCTTTCAAGGGACCACTAATTGTCTTACCTCCCTCAGAAGAAAGATTTGAACTCTCTAATGACTTATCAGCAGAAACTATTGCTAATTTCTCCATCTCAACAAAGTCATCCATCAGACTTATGTCTGAAGCTCCACAAGATATGAATAACGGTGTTCCAGTTTTTCCATTTCTCAGAGGCTCCAATTCTGAATTCAAAGCAGAAGCCCAAGATTCGACACAACTGAATTTTTCATCACTGCCCGTGTTAGACATTGATAGTGAAGAGAGTTCATGATTCGTAGGTAGATTCCCTGTCAGTCCTGCAGCTGTCTGACCTTTTGATAATTCCTCGAACTGTGCATCAACTTCTGATAACCTGGAAGATGTGCTACCACATATGCTTCTTGAAAGTTGGAGGCCATTTGTTTTTTCAATCAGGGTCTCTTTTTCCACGGAGTATAACTGCTCAGCCGAATAATTGATCTTTTCAGTGAGTGTACAAGGAGCATTGACAGCAAGGTCCATGGAAACAGTTGAAGAAGTTGATTTTCTCCTCCACGTTTCAGCTGGATCCCTGGACAGCATTTCAACTTCAAATTTCATTTTCGCTAGGGCAGCAGGGCCTGGCAACCGCTTCCAGGCAAGGAGGCTTAGTCTCTGGTAATCTGATTCCAGTTTTGCAATTTTCTTCAAACTTTCTAAGTGTTGATTGTGTGAAACTTCAACTGTTTGACGATCGAAATCTCTCTCCTTGTTCAGAATCTCAAGCTCCTTCTCAACCACACGAACCTCATATCTCAGAGAAACATCCTCTTTCTCTGTAGATTCTAATCTAGTCATCAGGGTACTGAAATCTGCCTCTGATTTAGCTCTGTGTTCCTGTAAATCTTTAATCACCTTTTCTTTTGCTGAGAGAGCCATACTGAGTTTAGTATTCCGAGCACCTAATAAGGAAAGCCTTTTACTGGTTTCTGATAACCTTTCTTCTAAAACATTTATCAGTTTATCAAATTCTCTCGATGTCTTTATCATAGCATCGTGAATCTTCTTTTCCTGCTCTTCTCGAACAAAACGCAGTTGTTGCATGCATTCCTTCAGAGCTGCGTCCATACTAATTAATCTTTCTTCACCAGCTACTCTCCGCTTCATAGCTTTCTCTAGTTCTTGCTTTAGTGACATTGCTTCTGCTTCTGCCTTCTCCCAGCCTACATAAAATATAAAGACAGCTTAACTTGATAAATACTTGGGAATTACAAATAGACATATCTGATAACGGGTTAAACTTGACCATAGAACATTCCAAAAGAACAGAAAGCAACTGCATATACATGTGTGCTTGTGTATGTAATAATAACTGAATACTAGATCACCTTTGTTAGAATATAGGATCACTACACGCAAACAAACGATAGAGAATTAAGAAGAACTACAAGAGATTTACGTGGTTCCCCAATTTGAGTACTCCACAGGCGGCTTGTTGTTTATTGATGATCTCTTGGTTACATAAGGCTTTACAATAGAATAGTATATATACCTATTAATCATATTCCAACCCTACTTCACATTATGGTCAATTACCCATAATGACCTTTTCCAATTAACAACCCAGAAAAACTCTGCTCACCGACCGGCGCGGCTCATGACGCTCACAGACACCCGCACTACAAGCCTTACCGCTCCCAGCGCCACCACAGCAGAAACTCTGTACCATACCACGTGGGGGGTTCGCCCCCCACACCCCTTGCGACCTTCGGTGCAACCCTGATGGGCTAGTGCTTCGCTCCGCTCGGGACCTTCGGCTCAAGCTCCGCTACGCTCCGCACTAACCTTTTTCAGTGGCTTCTATAGTTCTATATTCTGAGTCACAAGTTTCCAACAACCTTCACTGGCTTCCTGAGCCACTTTTGCATGCTGCTTGCCAAAATCATCTTTAATGTTGCAATCAATGAGGGCTAAAGAAAGCTTCTCGTTTAAAATTGTCAGATATCTCTCCAGTTCTGCTTTGTCAATCTTAGGTGTCTGTAGAAAGAAAAAATATATATTAATAATGCCTCGAAGCACATAAATTGATTATTTAATATGGAGTATGTTTGAAAAACTTATCCACTTCAGATAGGAATAATACACCAGCCATGCAAACTATTGCAATCATTTTATCTTTTAGGTGTTTATTTGTTTAATCTACTGCTTTGACGACAATACTTGATTCTGCTCCTCGCAATCATTTTATCTTTTAGGTGTTTGTTTGTTTGTTCTACTGCTTTGACGACAATACTTGGTTCTGCTCCTCCACAACTGGCAACCTTAGGCATTAACATAGTCTTCTTCCTATTGAGCATTGGACAAGCCAAAAAAAGCTTACCACTCAAGGGGGATAAATTTAGTATGTAGCCAATTCCTTTTAGAATCAAGCTACGAGTCTAGTATAATTTATCTCTACTTTCAAGATACAACGGAGTGAAGTGGAAGCCGGAATCGACACCCTTTGTGTTTCCAGAAAAGGGCAGATATTTGAAATATCTGGTAAAGGAAGCCATTTGTTCACTATAACCAATTTATGTTTCATTGGAATTTATTGATAATTGATGGACTCCGGCTGCCCTACAAAGGATAGGCCTAGGAAAGGAAATAATAACATTGGTTTTATCACAAGTAGATAGAGCAATGAATTTGAATGTGAGGCAAACAAATAAGAATGAGAAATGAATCAATGATGTTACTAAGAAATGTACTTCAAGTTAGATAATGACTAGAAGCATCTGCTAAGTAAAACAGTTAACAATACGAGAGAACAAAGAAAATGCACCAAGCGTCCTTCATTTACCTGTTCTTCATTTCCTCCCAAAGAAACCTTTACTTTGTCAGTAGTCTTCTCTGTAGATCTTTTCTTCCAAAGCCATGCTTGTTATCCATCATACCCAGAAAGTCTTCCAACGTAATATTTTGAAGCTTGAATTAAAAAGAATCTGCAAGGATATGCTATACGAAACACATTTATATGAAAATATGCAAAGGTAAGTATGACTAGTATCGTGGTAATTTATCCGACAATAAATCATAGTAGTATATAGCTTTACATTTTTTCAGGTAAATATATCCTATAGAAAAGAAACACATTATTTGAAATAACGGACACTTTATTAGCCCTCACGCCCACACCCTCCTCTCTAAAAGAAAGAAATATTGGTCCAGCCCTGGGAGAATCATCATCATATATTTTTGTATGGTGGATGGTACAATTTACTTCGAAAATGGTGGATGGAAAATTAAATTAGAAATTATAAGAATATAAAAATGACTAGTGTAATGTCATGCAACAATAAAATGACTGCTAGCTGTGACATGATGCATCGAACGCGGAAATATTTTTTTATGTTTCTTCTCAGTTGGCTGAGCTGCAATCTAACTTGTGAACGAAAAGAAAGATATCTTTTCAAGGAAAATGGTACCACTACCAGTCTACCACCCAATATCCATTATTACCTATATATTCAATAAGAAAATGGCTGCCTCACCACTCACGTAAGAAAAAAGACAACATTAAAACTAACACAAATCAACTAGAAAAACAAAAACAAGCAAAAGTTTACCACAAAAGGAAAAAGATTGTGCTGCCATAAATTACGGCATAGAACCAAATTAAACTGAATTATACAAGGATGAGCTACAAAAAAAAAGATAAAAATGTCCTAGCCATGGATCATTCAATATTATATATCTCTCTCTATATGCGACAATAAAGATCACAACTTGCAATTTGTAAGACATTGGAATATTATATTTGTAAGTTTAGATGTTAGCATGCATTTAGAGAGCAATTATCATGAAGTACTAGATTTTAAATAGCAGAGAGATGTAATGAATTTAGAGAGAGAAAGAGGGAGATAATATTTATGTTGTTGGGTTTTGAAAAGAGTGAATGGAGAAGAGAGAAGGAAAAGGTGTGGATTTGGATCTTAAAAGTATCCGGGTCAGGTAATGACTGATTTGTTTACCTTGCGGAAGAGCGGGCGTCAGTGTCAGTCGGACATGACTCATGTGTGAATCCAAGGTTTTTTAACCCGGACCGGTCATCGAACCGGAAAAGTTACTGAGTGGATGGGTCACTGGTCCAACCAGTGGTCGAACCGTTATTGACCCAGTGACGTCATTAATATGTAATAAATAATAAATAATTAATTATATTAATTATTATTATATATTGTATATAATATTTAGTAAATATGTAAAATTAATCAATTTATCTACAAAAAAAAAGCTAAACATCTCTAAGATACATTCAAATTCCGAAATTCAACCACAAGTTCAAGTGTTTGGTTAAATGAATGCAAAAATATGTAAAATATCAAACAAAATCTCAACTAAATTACTAAAATAAAATAAAATTTGTAATATATATTTTTTTTTAATCTTTAAGGAGAGAACCGGTCAAACTCGTGAACCGGTCACTGGTTCACTGGGTCAACCGGTTCAACCGCCGGTTCACCGGTTCTGAACGGTTTTTGAGCAAAAGTGATTTAATGGTCCAAACCGGACCGTTGAGTGAACCGGGTCCGGTTTTTTCCTGTTGAACCGGCGGTCCGGGCCGGGTTTGAAAACAGTGTGTGAATCAACCTTATTTCTCTTCTTCAAACAAAAATTTAAGGTCGTCTTTTATTTTCTGTCCTTTAATTAGACGTGCCGATTAAGCATTAATAATTGTTGTGCTGATGCCTAATTTAGTTAAGTTGGTCCGGAATTTAGGTCTAATTTGGATTCAAAGAATGAATGTAAAAATAAAATAATTTTTTTTTATTATATAAAAAAATTATATTTAATTGTAATTGAAATGACATGAGCACAGCAGTGGACCGGTGAAATAGAGCAATCAATCTATTATTAGCCAATTAGGATTGTCCGCGATAGAAACGGCAGAGCAATTGATAGTGGCATTGCAAAGCATTGTCGAGTCTAAAATAAAAAGTGATGGTGACATAAATAAAAAATGAACACGACATTTTTATTTAGTTAATTAATTAATTAATCACTTTACAATCAAAATTCCAAAGCATCGGCTGTTGGTCACCCGCTGATTATTAAAAGCTTAATTTGCAATCAATGGCGTTTTTTGGCTTAAGCAAAGTTACAAATTTATTCTTAAACAATTGGGGGAACAAGACAAATATATATATGCAGTCGGGCTATGATGACGGGTATTATACAGTCGGACTATGATGACGAGTATTACACAGTCGGACTATAACAATGAGTTTTTTAGGTTATGGTGTCGGTTCATCCATCGCCGTAGCCTAGAATAGCTATGGCGACAGGTGAAACCGTCGGCATAGCCCAAAAAATCGTCGCCAAGACGACTGTGTACTACACAGCTGTGTACATAAATTTTTTCACACACACACACACACACACATATATATATATAAGGAAAAATATATGTAAATAGATGTGTATTACATTGTCGGCTATGACTAGACCTGACAAACGGGCAGGCCAAGCCCAAACAGGTCGGGCGAGTGGGGGGTGGGCCAAAAAAGCCCGAATTTTGTTGGGCTAAAATTCTACATCCCAAAGCTTGGTCTGTGGCGGGCGGGGAAAGACCGAGGCAAGATCAATTTGTGCCTATTTTTTGTTATTTTTGGGTTTGGCCCAAATTGGCGGGGGTGCGCGGGCCAGGCCAAAAACGCTCGAGTTTTATTGGACTAAAATTCTGCAGCTCAAAGGCCGGGCCGTGGCGGGCGAGCCAACCCGTGGGCTTGGGTCATATTTTGTCAGGTCTAATTATGACAATAATTTTTTGGACTATAACAACGATTTCACTCATCGCCATAGCCCTACTGTATAATAGATATATATATATATATGAAAATTTTCTCTATTCATGAGTTATACGTGATATAAATGTTATTGATTTTTTTTACCATATATAGTTATACCATTTTTTTTTTAAAGTTTAACTTAATTTCATGACTTCCAAAATATAAGACTAATTTTTTCCTTTAATTTTTAAAGTCATTTTAAAATATTTTAAAATTTAAAATTAATATTATTTTGTTTAATTTTAATTAATATAGTCATGATTATTGTAGTAATAATAAAATATATTCTTTGAAATGAATAACATCAATATTGAATTTAATATTGTTTCAAATTAACTTTAAAAAAATAAAAACTATAATTATAATTTGGACCTTAAAACTGTCATAGTTTTCAGCTTGGGCCAAGGTGATCCAATATTACAAATTAAAATAAAATAAATCCATGAAGCCTTAAACGGCTTTAAACCGTTAAACCGACCGGTCCTCGGGGCTGCAAAACACCGTCGTTAATTTGCCAAACAGAGAATTGACGAGCCGCCGCGGGAACCCTGTTTATAGATAGCGAGTTTAGCTACCGATTGTCTTCTTCTTCGAATTTATTCTGCGAAATCGCAATCGAAACCTCCATTTTTAAAAACAGAAGAATGGTTAAAACAAAGCATCAAAAGTCCAAACCTAACAAACAAACACATGTAAGTATTAATTACTTTCTCTCTCCTCTTATATATGCATATGCACACATCTGCAGTATATATTATACTTGCATATTGTTTCGTGTTTTGGATTACCGCTGTTAATTTACTGATGGATTAGTTGTCCTACTACTTGAGAGTTCGAATGTCACTGTTTACCATTACCTTTTTACCGTATTTGATTTTTGAAGTATTTTAGTTCATACGATTCAAACTATTTAGCCTATTAGACACAGTCATGAGTGATTGTGGGGTTTGATTTTATGAATTGAGTTAATTTGATCTTAATTCACTAGCAAAAATCAAAAGAAAAGAGAATTGCAGAATTGCAATTGTGAATCCTATCTATTCACTGAACGAGCTGATTAACAGTAGGCATGCTCTTTGCATATCTGAGTTTGCCGGGTATGAACTTCTCTTCAATCTTTGTTGCCAAACAACGTCTACCTAATGCTATCCAAACATCTAAACAACCTAACAAATAGTAAATATATTTTCTAAACTACGTTGAGTATAATATATTGGATACTCAACCTTTTCATAACATTCGATTAATATGATTTAATTTTTTATGGGTTGGACAGATAAAAAAGCATGGAAAGCAAGCTGATATTCTGGTTCAACTTGATGCATTGGGTTTAAAAATAATCCAAGTAACTGCAGATGGTAATTGTTTCTTCAGGTTTGTCGATGGTCACCTTATTATGCATTCATGCATCTTGTTTTTTGTAGTATTGTACACCGTATGGCCTATGATATCAGTTTCTGTCTTAGATTTCCTTTTTTGTCAGCTATTATGTTAAGTTGTTTGGTAATTTGAATTACACTTTTTTTGGAAACTGTCTGCATAGCCTCATTAGTGTAATTCAACCTAATAATTATTGTTATTGTAGAGCTCTAGCAGATCAGTTAGAAGGCAATGAGGATGAGCATATGAAGTACCGGATTATGGTGGTAGACTTTATCCGGGTATGTATTTTAGTATGTTATATTCATTAAGTATTTGATCCTGCTTGTATGTTATCAGACGGAAGCCTAAACGTATATTCTGGAAGTTTGTTTTATATATGTAGCTGTTATTACCATGGCTTGTCTGTTGGAGAAGCAACCTATGGTTGTGTGAGCCCTACCCGGAGTCGTATAGATTTCAGATTTAGTAAAAAAAACCTAAGATAAATGAAGCAGACTCGTGAGTAACCTGAAATGGCTTTCATGAGATGCCGATTTAGCACTGCAACAGCTGAATGTTTTCTGAATAAGTGCCAAGGGAAGCTGAAACGTAAATATGACCTTGCTATAAATTTCTTATAAACATCTTCTGAATTATTATAAACGTAAATGTTTTCTTATTGTTGAAATGGGACAATTCATTTCTTTCTCTATGTTATACTTCTACTATCTAAGGTTGCTGTCATTGTTGCCCTGCAACTCTTGTGATGATTGTCAATGGTTTGATTGTTTCAGTTGCTCCTTCACTTCTCCACTATGGCCCTAAAATCAAGGTTACCAGTAACACGAATGGGTGGATTTATGTTGAGGGAAACAATTTATGGTTCTCTAGAAAAAACATTTGATGATCCAAATACTAATATTAAGGAACCAAGTGACAATTGAGGTCAATTCAAGATGTAAGTGATCTCAACCTGTCAGATAAGCAAATCAGTGTAATGGGAAGGATGAACTTACTACTATGTTTATGTTGGTACCAAGTACCATCATAGAAGGACTGAGCCTGTGACATTATATTACCGGGACTGTCACGAGCATCTCAAGATCATGTCATATATTGTTAACTATAGTTAGAGATTATGAAGGTCATTTTGGTTGATTTATCTTTTCATCTGTTGATCGGCAATACGCAGCAACCAGCTACCGTTCTGTTTCATTATTGGCTTGGCATTATTTCCTTAATATTTTTCTAATTCAATTTGCAGATAATTTTGTGAAATCAATTGTTTAAACAGTTGCAGTTAAGGATTTTTTTCCTATTTCTGCTATGTTAGTTTATATACTACCTTTTTTTCCTCCACAAGATCTTTACTGTGAACCTATTAAGTAAATTTTTACTGGAGCTTTATTTAACAGAAGAATCGTGAAACGTATGAGCCTTTTATTGAGGATGAAGTACCATTTGATGAGTACTGTCAATCCATGGAAAAGGATGGCACATGGGCAGGTACATATGGAGATACAAGCTGCTTCTCTTGTTACTCATAGTAATATATGCATACACCAAGTAAGTCCTTTTATCCCGCCTCCATTCATGTGTTCCTCATTTCAGCACTTTGACCATAATTCCATGATTGCAATGGCTATTCACAATGTGAGGTTCTGAAAGAACCTCAATTAGTTTTGCAATATGAAAAATGTGTTTTATGCTCTATGGTTTATTTTCTAGACATTATATTTACATTTTATTCTTATCTACAGAAAATGTCACCTCGCTGGTACATACAGAATTTTGATAACCGTGAAGCTCAGATGATTCATTTGTAAGTACACTAAGATTTTCATCTGAACCAGTAGTTTATTATGGCATTGATGTGGAACTTTTGAGAAATAAATTTCCAAGAAAATGACACACAAGGTATATTATAGTGCCGTTAATGCATTATTATGTGAGAATAACAGAAATGGGGATAGAATATGCAAAGTAAATTGTGGTCTGCCTCAAAGTTTATTTGGCCCTGTTTTCATGGGTGCAGATGTGGCTTGTATATCATTCATAAACTGTACTTGCTTATTCAAGATATATTCACCACTTATATCTGTCTTTTCAGCTGGAATCAAGCTTCTAGTTTTATCATTGTTGTATTTGGTTCCATTTCTATTTGTTGATAACTATTTTACTTGTATAACCTGATTATTATATTAGTTTCTTACTTTCTGCGGTTTGGGAATGCTTTATATTCTGAATATAACTTGCTGGTTAGTTTTGCAGGTCTTATCATGATGAGGAGCACTATAATAGTGTGCGATTAAAGGAAGACACTTGTTCTGGAGCTGCAAGACCTGTCACAATCAAGGTTTTTTTTTTGGCTCGTCTCTTGCACCTTTGATTTGCATGTGCTTGTTCTTATTACAGTTTTGCGTTCCTACTTGCAATCTGAATATCTGATTGGTAGTAGAAGCCTAATAATTTCTACTTATCTGATAGGCCGATGTTGATATTTCCACAAAATCTCATCAAGCTAAAGTTTCTGTCACCAAGTCTAAAGGGAAAGCCGATAAAAATATAATCCAAGCAGGATCCGTTAAAATGGTCATGGTTGGGAGTGGATGTGAAAATTACCAAAAGGCTGAACAGGTGATAATTGTTTTAAAGAGTCACACTTTTTGTCGTTACCTTTTTTAGGTATATGGTCTCACCAGTTACATGGATGCTGAAGTCTTTCGTCTAATGTGGATATACTTCCAGGTTTTGCTGTTGATGCCGCAATTTCTCATAACAGAACAAAGATCAGAAGAATCCTTAGTTGAAAATGATAACTTTTCTTTTTCAGCTGGCATTTCACATGGTAATGGCCGGTTAGTACAATTTTCACATTATTCTGTTTCCTATATTCTGTTTCCTATTTTTATCTGCAAAGTTGTACTATTGATTGGGTTTATGTCCCGGAACTTATTGACTGTACTGCAGAGATATTTTTCATCAGTAATGCGCTCCCCCCCCTCCCCCCTCCCCCCGTTCTTCTTCTTTATCCTCCTTCCCACAACCCCCCCCCCCCCAAAAAAAAAAAGGAAAAAAAGAAAAAAGAATAAGGTAGCACACGTTATGCTAATTCATTAGTTTGTTAACTTTAGGCATTTATGGTAATGTCTCATGCATGTCTTCTTAATTTGTTTTTCTTCTCTTTTTTGTTTCCTTCAAATAATCTTGATAGTAGTTTGAGAGATTTTTTTTTGGTCTGCCTCCTTTATGTTTCAAGTTTTCTGAAGTTGCATTACGTTTTTTGCTTCCCTTAATAACTTATATATATTTCCAGGTGAGAATCAAAACGATAACCCTGTGCCGCACAAGGCAGAAGTTGATGATAATACAGAAAAAAGGGGCCAATCTTGTGATAATATAGAAAGAACTCGAGATAATAACATCTTGCAACAGTTTGAAAAGGTTTCTAATATTCTTAAATTTAGATGTAAAGCAGAAATCCTCTTCATATCTCTTAATTCAGTTTGGTTTTTGATTTGATATTATGTTGGTCATTTTTTCTGCTTCAGCGGATTATCCTGTCAAGAAATAAGGCATGTCCTTGTGGTTCAAAGAAGAAATACAAGTCTTGTTGTGGATCAGTTGCAGGGAGATCCTCAGCTAAATTTGTAATGTATGATTCTTGAAGAATAACTGTTGAACTATTTAAAATTTTGAGAAATGTTTAGAATAATACTTATGATTAGGCTAAATGATGTTTGGTGGTTACTTGGCGAAATTGCTGATACTTTCTATTTCTTCATTATGGTGGTGATGGTGTTGTATCAGCAACCAAACTGTTGACTATTGGCGAGGGTCGGAAAAATAAAAAACAAGGCAAAAAAAGTGGAGCAAATAATGTTGCGAATTCACATGTGTCTGAAGGAGAGCCACCTGACGTGGGTGCACTTTGCATTTGAGGATCATCTCGAGGTATTTTGGCTGTTGCCAACTGAAAGTCCCTCGCGATTCAGATTATAAATTTCTCCAGTAGTTATCTTGAAAATTCATTTCATACAACTAAAGAGTCTCTGAGGTATAAATTCAGTGCTATTTAAGGGAATCTCAATACTCAAGGTGAATATGATGCTCATAAAATATGTCATTTTGAAAATACTTTTTCTAGTTTATCACTGTTACCAGCACTCCAACAGGTATCTTGTGCCATGATAAGCTGTGGAGAAGCCACATTGAAGGCATAGAGCAATTGGTCTTCTGGTTCTTTGGCAAAATTTTTCTTAGTAGTAGTTTAAATTTCTAAAAGTTCATACTTGCCATCCACATATTTTAAACATTTTGATCCCCTTCTCATGTGTTCTGTTGGTTTTGATGTTTATATTTTGTTTTTTTCTTCGAAATTTTAACTCAGCATGCAACATTGTTGTACTCATTTAGAATTTCTTGGCACTTGTTTTCTATAAATGCAGGTTAAAAGCTCTTATTGATCGTAGTGGTTAACTTTTTTATTGAAATTTAAAGATGCATATTTGTTTTAACCAAAATATATTAATGAAGGATACTATTGATAAATTGGACTATGAGAAATCAAAATGGAGAGCTTAGAAAACGATCGAAAAATCTCTTGCTAAATTACTAGATTTTAGAGCAATTAGTGAGATAAATTACTTTTTTTGAGATCATCAATCTCTATCCCCTAATGGAAAAGTAAGACCAATTACAAGCTCATTGTTTAGTAATATGGTGTTTGCTAAATTATTTCTCAATAAGTTCGTTGGTTAGTCATGGATTCCATGTTATGGTCCTTAGTCCTTGGTATATATGTACATCAAACTTGCTAAAAACCAACAGCCTAGAGTATTTCTGGTTCCCTAATCATGCATGTCACTTGTTTGATTTGCATGCAAAAGGTAAGTAGGGTCCCTTGCTCCCAAATCCATCCCCACTTCATTGGAGGCTTTTGTGTGTTTCACAAGGGATGGCATCATTTTTTCTTTTTTTGACATAAATGAACAGTTTAATTCCTTTTTTCTACTACATTAAGCAACTTGAATGAAAAAACAAGTATAGCTTGGACTTATTTATTCTCACATGCTACTTTCCTGTTCAAATTTTAAAAAGGCGAGCAGCAAGTCTATTATTTGTCTGTAAACAGCAGATCTGATTATGTATGTATCGTATCACTCACCGGTCATTTTGTTTCTTTCCTCAAATTCGCTGGAATGTGATTTGCTGTTTTTCACTGTGATTAAATTTTAGAAGTTGTGGTAATTGTTAAATGTGTTGGACTTGTTTCTATTTCACCTAAGAAAAGGGGGCAAATGAGAAACAAAAAAAGAAAGAGGCAAAGAAGGAACGAATGAAAAGGAAAGAGCACAGAAGAATGAGAAGGTAGCTGCCATTCATCATTCGTGGAAGAAAAGTTTCAACAAGTGAGCATATATATGTATGTAAATAGATGACTGCCTCCCATGGAGAAATAAAATGATGCTATGAAAACGTGAGAGGAATAGTGAGTTCCAGTCTTTGTTGACATCTCTTTGTGATCCATGTATGGCATGCCAAAAGGGTATTATTCCTGATGCTTGAATATTCTCTTGCTCGAGACAGTTAAACACTGGCTTGGCTTCCTTCTGGTCATCTTAATCGAGGAGTATTAATGAATCCGATTTGGATAAAGCTGGACAAGTGATGATCCGGAGGAGTTCTTGTGAAAAGGAAAATATTGATCTGCTTCTGTTAATTCTGGAGTGGCTAGGTTCGTTGCATACATATCCATCAGATTTCAGAATAATGTATTTTCATTCTTGAGCTCACAGTAGTTGATAGATTTTCATGAAGACATAGTTGTGTTGTGACAATTGCAAAATTAAATTTAGCTCCTGCTTGTGATTTTTCAAATATTTACCAAACCCATGAACAAGTTAATTCTTTGGAGAAAAAGAAAAGAACATTTGGACTCCAAGATTTAAAATTGATTATTATTTCAATTGAATTATATTAGTTTTAAATTTGAAAATATCTTTAAAAATCAATTTTACCACATTTGAATTGAGAGGGTAGGTTTTATAGAAATGAGTTGTTTAATTAATTAAAAACCTTGCTCCATTTATTACTAGTACTTTTCTAAGGTTGCTCATTCAAATAATAGCGGATGTGTATCCATCCAACCTTATGTTTTTAACCAGCTAGTACAAGGGGTAAAAAACATGGGCCATCTACTTTTGGGTTTGAATTCCAACTACCTGTCCGCTCTTCGGAAATCGAGTGATCGAGGAGTTTTTTTTTTCTTTTTTCTTTTTTCACTTCTATATTATACTTCGCACCCGAGAAAAACAAATCAAATGGATGATAAATTATAACGTACCCTTTCAAAAAAAAAAAGTGAATTTTTTTGGTATAAAAAAAAGAGACATTTTCTAATAATAGGGATTTGATATTTCCACAAGTTGTTACTTGCTTACTCACATGAGTGTGGAGTCTATTTATTGTTCCCTTGTGGAATTTTAAAAAGTGAAAATTGATGCGTGAATGATGGAAAACCCTATAAAATGTAGCTTGATAAATGATTTTATTTTTTTATACCTAGAAAGGGAAAGTTTGGTGAAGAATATAAAACTTGCGTTAAGGAGTGAGTGGCCTTTTCCTAATAAAGCAAAACTGCAGGTCTGGATATACATTTCACGAAACAAAAAACTAATAATTGAAGAATGCACAGCTTTTAGGGTTTTTGATTTATTGAAAAGTTTTACAAATGTCTTAACGTATACGTACTTACGTAATTATTGGAATTATTAGTAGTGATCAACTCTTTGAACTTGTACTATATATAATCACTTTTTCTTTTTTGGACTTAACTATAAAGATCGACTTTGGTTCACTCGATTACCAATATTTTCTCAACAAAATTAATTATTCCTTCCCTTGTGCATGTTTGAATTCACTCCTCCAGTTTCAACTTCTTATTAGAAACCCTTTCTTAATTCATATATTTTAATTAAGATTTACACCAATATATATATATATATATATATATATATATATATGATACGAAAATATATTTATATACAGTATGCTGCGCCAAACTTACAGAATTTTTCTTTATGTTAAATTTTAGAGATAGCTTAACTGAAAATTCCTCCGCACAAATAGAGTGAAAGAGAGACTACATATATTTAATCAATCAATGAGGCCAAAACATTGAATTGGACCTTGTATATGTCCCCCCCCCCATCCCAACCCCCCACCACCCCCCACATAAATTGTCTAATATATATTCCACACACACACACATATATATATGGGTCCATCCACAACAACCGGTTGCTGTGGAGCAATTTCTTTTTTGGCTTATGAAATTTTGACTGGAGCAAAAAAAATAAATTCATAGGCCTCTTATATATATATATATATATAGAGAGAGAGAGACTAGAGAGAGAGAGAGAGGTGCATCATGCTATGATAGAGTACCTAACTTGCAGGCACTATTTGTTATAAATAAGATTGGTGTCCACATTTCTAACATTAATATATATATATATATATATATATATATACATGTATACACCCAAAATGGAACGAATGGTTATAGAGGATTGGCGTTGTCGTGGCCACTTATGAAGCTCGTCAAAATGAATTCGATTATTATGAAATTAATTTTATAATAAATAAATTAATTAATTAATATAAAAAAATAAATTATTTTTTACATGCGTATCGATAATATATTAATTAATTGATCAAAATTATTGTATGCTAACCGATCTTCCATCAAAACGAATTCAATTAACATAAAATTATTTTTTTAATAAATTGATCAACCAACTTATGCCAAAATAAAATGCATACTAACCAATTCCCATCAAAACCATCTCTCTTTAATATTTGCAAACATGGAAAGTCATCTAGACAAACAAATCCTAGGGCTGGCTGGCTACCTCAATTACTACCACTAGTACAATATCTTATTATTAATAATAAAGAATAAAAGTGTGGTGTTTCACTTCACATCCAGCTTATCTGTCTTCCATTATTCATAAAGCAAGCAACTCTCTAATGCTCGCCCTTGTCTTTTCAAGCGTCCTTAATATATACTCCATATAATTTTGATGCATCGGTTAGGATGAAATTCATTTTTAAGTAAGTTGGTTAATTAATCAATAGAATATTAATACATATTGAGTTTTATCTGCGTGTCAGCACTCTATTAATTAATTGACCAACTTACTCAAAAATAAACTTCATGCTAACCACTTCCAATTTTGATAGTCGTATTTGATTCCAAAAAATTAGAGCGAGAAGAGTGTAAAAAATATAAAGAGAAACTAAAGTTGGTTAATTTTATTAATATTTATTTTTTTATAATGATAAACTTATATAAAAATAATAAAAAATAAAAAATTAATTCTATTTGTTGATATTTAAAAATTAATATCCACCATGAATCACTATATATAGCTCACATACATATAACCCCGGCAGTAGCTCTCCATGCAACACCAAATTTAAATGGAATTTAAAATTTTATTAAATCTTATATTATATATTATATTTAAATAATATTATTATTGGAACTAGATTTTTGAAATTAAGTAAAAATAATTAATTTATATTTATTAAATGATGTTTTAAGTTTTTGTTTAAACACGTTTTTTCTTTCCTTTTCCTCTGACTTTTCTGAGTTCGAAATGTATATGGAAAAAAATTCTATGTTATTGGGGTGAAAATATAAATAAATAAAATTATAAAATATACATATTCAATTATCATGTCTATAGAAGACAATTTTTTCATTTTGATTTTATTGGGTTTGGGGAGAGAGAAAGAGAGGTTGCACAGTAAAGAGATAAGCTTCTTTCTTTCTTGTGTGATCAAAGGTCAAAAAACCGCAGACGTTATCTTTGACTGGCCTGGTTTTTTGGTGTTTCGTGCGTGCATGTCTCATGCATTTCTGCTCTCTCTGATTCTTCACTATTTTTTCTTTTCAAAAGTTTGCTGTAAATAAAGAGTAAAGTAATTAAACCTCCAAAATAAGTATATTTCTACCCAGCCAGCATAATGTGATAAAAACACCAATGCATATATTATATATATATATACGTACAATGTCATGTCAACCTATATATGTATCTTTTCTTACTCGCTCTCATTTCTCTGAACAATATATATTAATGTCAATGCTTACTGCACTTTAATTTGATGATAACAGTTGATACACCTGATTGCTCTAAAGCATAAAATTAACAGCAATGTCAGTTCCAAATTGTCTAGCCAAAAAAGATCTTTCATTTTAAATTAATAATTAGCTCAAAATATCAGTCCTTTGTTTGACAAACAAAAGTCTTGATTATCAAGCATGCTTCCGAAATATCGAGTGCTGAGATTTGAAATGCCTTTAACTTCCATGACACAGATTGCAATCACATCAAGATGAGACGATCATGCACTCTCTTTCTTTAATTAATTCTATCATGCTTTTAACAGAAAGCGGTTAACATGAAGTTTATTTTTTGGATAAGTTAGTCAATTGACCAACAGAGTGCTAACACGCAGGCGAAACTTTATATGTGTCAGTATTCAATTGACCAAATTATTAAAATATAAACTTTATGCTAATCGCATCCCTTTTAACAGTACTAATATAATGACCTAACTAACTTAATTGGAGAATTGTCTTATCAAATATACTGGCTCTAATTTTATTTTTTATTTTTTATTTTTTTGGGTGAAATTAAATGGACTGAAATTCTTTTATGTTAAGTGACGTTAGGTCAAGCTAAACATATGTGTAAATTAAGCTAATCGATCCATTTGTTAATTAAGAAAATAACAAACCAAGTCATGCAGCTTTATTAATATTACTCTTGGCAGCTCAATAATCTCAATACATTTGGAGAATCGTCTTATCAAACTTATTGGCTCTAATTAGATCTTCATACAATCAGCAAATGAAAGAACCTTTACCAACTACGTACTTCCAACAAATTTTAGCTCAAGAGGCCAATATTAAATGTTAACGCCAAGATCTTCTCCAACGTCCCAAGCACGTAAGACGCCCTGATCCTGCACACTAAACACAATCAATACTAAAAGCTTGACGACTTCGACCGTCGGAGGATAGCTCAGGCGTGAGAGTCAGTATGGATGTTCACAAAGTTAACAATGGAGGATAAAATGTCTAGTGTATTGAGAGAGAAAAAAGATATCAGTTACTTGTATCTAGAAGACTTCCTTGCTATGATATACTATCAGGCCCGGTTTACCGTGCCACCCACTACCTACTGACACCACTCATCCCCATGTCCGGTAACTCACCTGCCACTCCATCACCTTTGTTCATTGTTTTCTACCGCCGGTCGAAAATCATCCCATCCACATTAATATATTTAAATGTATGATGGGTTAACCCATTGACCCGGTCCAGTATTGTAAGAATATAACAAAGATAATATAAGGACTAAGCCCAAATAACTTTAAGCCTTAATATCGAAGATCCAATGAACTAACTAAATAAGTAGGCCCAATCCATTCAGCTCAATAGGTGAAATATCATGACCCAACATTAAACATACAGTAGTGATGATCAATATTGTTTAAAGGCTAATGGAAACATTATCTTATCACCTACTGTATGATATTATTTTCTTAATTATAGTACTATGCTCGCGCTACCTAATACCCTACTCGATCACTCTCCCAATTCTGCTAAAAATAGTCTAATTTATAAATTTAATGATATACATATTTGTTCCATGTTAATTATTCTAAATCTATAGCTAGCTAGCTAGTATTAAGTTTATTATTGATGACATGATATTAAAACTAAACTTGATCAGAACTACCATTTGATTCTATCTTACGATACTTCTTTTGGAACATATTTTTTTAAGGACTCTTTTTTGTAGCACGGGAAAGATCGAGTAATATTTTTATAGACAAAAAGAAGAAGAGAAAAATAGCTCTTTTACTTGGTTTGTACTATGCAATTAATTCTTTTTAGCCTAGCTAGTCATGTCAACATATAAAATATGACTAAGTTCTAACAAATTTATATATTTCAGATTGTTCAATGCTGACAACAAAAAATTCCGAAATAAATTACCATAAAATTAGAATGGTACGGTTGGATGGACATATATAGTGATTATACATATACATGCATGTATATATATATATATATATATATGAGAGAGAGAGAGAGAGAGAGAGAGTATCTGCATGTGTACAAGCTAGTGAAAATGTGTGTAAATAATATTGAAGGGAGTCGAGGGTGCAGGAAAGGAAAAGAGTAAATTTGAGTAAATGAATGAATGAGGAAAGCGATTTATCGAAAAAGGTTGAATGAATGAGAAGAGGCCTAGGCCTCCAATCCCCACATTAGTCTCGATTAGTCACAATCGTACTCGATCGTATTTTTACTTTTAACATACATACATACATACATACATACATACACCAAATATAATTCAAAGAAAAAGTTTCCAACCGTTGAAGAAATTCCATATTTGGAAATTAAGGAAAGGAAAGGTTCATCTCTAGTTTCAGATAATTAATTAAAGCAATCTCAACCACAACCCTCTTTTACAGATCTCTCTTAATTAATTCCTTGCTTCCCATTCCTCACTTTTACACTTCCATCATTTTATTTGTGATATATGAGTGGGGTTCTGATGTTCCCTTACCCCGTCTTATGCATTAGTCTTTACATAATTATAAACAAAAAGATAAGAATTAGGTGATCATAATATATTAAAGTAATTAAAACAGTAGAGATATATAACGTGTGACGATATAATTTAACTGCACCATATATGCATATGCATGCATGCATATATATATATGTTCATGTATTATTCATATTTTGAAGGGAGAGAAAGAGAGAGAAAACTGTGTGTGACTGTGTGGGTTTGGCAGTGTTTCGTAGATCCTATGCAAAGGAAAAAGAATCTAAGGTGCTGCTGGACTCTGGTCCTTGGCCTATCTTGGAATAGAGTCATTTTGTTGCTTTTATGCTTTGGACTTTCTTCTAAGACTCGTGAATATATATGGCATCATGTTTATATATATATATATATATAGAGAGAGAGAGACAGAGAGAGACAGAGAGAGAAAGATGGGAAAAGAGAGTTGGAGGACCACTTGGTCTGAGCAAGGTTGCTCACTTGCTCTTACGGATGGCAGAATGAGAAAGTACCCAACTGGCCAACTTTATATTGCAATCTTTTGTTTGTATAGATTGAGACACCTATTGTCGTTTATGCTTGCCTGTCAAAAAGAAAGAACAAATTAGTAATTAATTAAAATTAGACTAATTGGATCCGGTCAGCATGAAGTTAATTTTTTGATAAGTTAGTTAGTTGACCAATAGAATATCAACACACATAGAACTTCGTCAGCGTGTCAACACTCTATTGACCAATTTGACCAACTTATTCAAAAATAAACTTCATGCTAACCACTTCCGAATTACAAGCACCCGATAAAAACTTTAATGTATATGAGTCACAAAATTTATATTAAAGAAATTAAACAAATATGTGATAAGTTAAACTTATTTAGAATACTGGTCAATATATATTTTTTATTGAGACGTTTTAACCATTTTTTTTCTTTTTAATTTTGTTGCTTCCTTGACATACTTGCTATATCCTTAATTTTTTCATCTCATTCATCTTACCACATATATATATATATATATATATATTATTTTTGAGTCATGTAATATATTGCGACATATTTGTACCGAATTATAATTACAAAACATATCAATACATGATATTACAAATAATTATAAGAGGACTCTACTTAATATATATCTCTCCAACATGACTATACCACTAATACATAAGTCTGCAAACGAACCAAACCTTTTACAAATATGTTTGGTTCGAGTTCGATTGAATTGTCTTGTCGAGTTCGTACACGGTATCACGTTTAATTGCTCGATTGAATATGTTTGCGAACCATGTGATTCGGTTCGATTGTGTTCGCGAATAGTTCGGTTCATCGGTTCGGTTCGAATTTGATTCGAGTGGTTCGCGAATAGTTCGTGAGATGCTCAAGTATTTATAATATTTGGCATAATTTTTGCTTCAGTGGGTTGATGATGTTCGTGAACATGATGATGTCCGTGAACATAACAAATAACATGGTGATGCTCAACTATGTTCGCGAACTGCTAATAATTCGAACTCGCATATGTGTGTTGAGTCAATTGTGTTACTCGAACATGTTCGACTTAGACAAAGTTCGGATTGAATTAGATTTTTTGCAACCCGACTAATATTTATTCTCGTAATTGATAATTAAAAAATTAAAGTAAACATTTATAATTTTATTAAACCCAAACCATGCGCCTTTTTTAAAAACCCAAATTCATTTAGAAAGCAAAACCGGGAAACCACTACCTTCTACAAGCACCAATTTTTTTTATTGCATCTGCATTATTGAATTTTGAGAAATGCTATCAATATCTCACATGTCTAAGTAGAAGGTTAGACCATCATTAAAAAATATATATTAAATGGTTATATACAGCTTAAAGGACACTAAAGTTCGCTTAGGTAATGAAATTTTCAGTCTTTAGGATCTATTGCGCATGATTACGTACAATGGGAAAAACAGAATAGTTTAAGTGCAAATGTACAAATAAATTGAACGTATACATTCACTCTTTTTGACGAAGGCAAATATTTGCTTATTATTCTCTTAATTCAAAAAAAATTAAATTTAATATTTTCACAAGTAAATTTAATAGTTTCACGATATTCTCTCTAATATGAGAAGAATCCCACTTATTATTCATGCGAGAAGAAGCTTGTGAAATTATCAAATTTATTTGTGAAAATTAGAGGTGTAAACGAGTCAAATCTCAACGAGCACTAATGCTCAGATTTGGCTCTACGCGAAAAAATTGTGCTCGAATTCGACTCAGATTTAATAAAAATTTTATAATTAATTTTGCATTAACTTCGACTTAGATCATTATATATATACTTAGACCTACTCGGCTCGTAAGTACTCGACTCATTTACAAAATGAGTTACTCATGAGCTTTCAAATCGATTTTCGAATATGAACCATTTCACTTAATGCTGAACCACTACATACTAAATTGATTATTGAACTATTGTTTATATATAAAAGTTTTTTACTTTTATTTATGGAAAGAAATAACAAAAAATATAATACAAATTGACAATCAATTAATTGATTTATTCAAGTACGTACAAGCTAACACAATTTAATACTACACTTTATAAATTATAAAAATTGATACAAATATCACATATTTAGCTTGGTAGTAGGACTGAGCAAAAAAAACACATATAACCAAATAATCGAATCGAACCGAATTTTTTAACCGAAATTTCTTGATAATTCGGTTTTTTTTTACAATTTGACTATATCTGAATTTTTATTCGATTTTCGTGTATGGATTCAAGTTTTGAATTTAAGCTATTCGGTTAACTGCATAACCGAACAAGTTATAAAAAATTGAAGTCTTAAAGGTTAACATTATAATCTCTCATCATTTATCTCTACCCTAAGTCCCTAACATAAGGCCAAAACCCCACTCCCTAAATCGCTGCATACGGTCCTCCGCAGACTCTCCGCTTCTAAGTTCTGGCCTTTTACGGTTCCCAAATCGTCGTCTATAGTCCTCCGCAGCCTTCCGCCTAGTTAGGCTCGTGCTTTTTCAATTGTGAGCTGGTAAACTGATGCGAACTCTATATTAGACCGTAAGGAATAGTCCCACATCGGTTACAAATGCAACATGATGTGGGTTGATATAGGCCTTAGCCTCTCTCTTTGTGTAGCTACCTTTTCAAAGTGGGTCAAAGGAAGGGGCTAAGGTTTGTACCATAAACCTTTGTTTTTTTGAATTGGGTCTCAGTTTACTTCCTCTGTTTCTTAAGAGCATTCCTCTTCTAGTTTTTTGCTTATATAGGGTTATTGAGGATTTGTTTGTGAATCAAACAAGGGAAGAAGATGAAGAAAATAGATTTTTATGCAAGTTTTCTAACAAGATTTAGTGGAAAGTCCTTGGGGTTGGGGTTGGGGTTGGGGTCACACATGAGGGGTCTGATCTGCTCATCTGTAACAATGTTTAGTGAAAAGTCCTTGGCAAGTTGTTGTGCTACTGCTACCTTTGTGCTACTGCTACCTAGTACGGTAGTACCTAGTGCCTCCTGCAAGTATGGATATATACATAATAACCGAACAGTAAATTCGGTTTATTCGGATATCAAAAATATATTATTTTTGATTTTTAATTATAACTGAATAAATTATTTAATTCAATCATAACTGAATAGCTCAACTGAAATATTAATTGGTAAAAAAACACCACCATATTCTTAAGAATTATAATTCCTCCCTCCATACCATACGTGCCTTGAGCATCGAGAATCGTTATATGATATTAATATTACAGAAGTGACGCCCCAAGTGATGCAATCACACTATTTACTCTTTTATTTATTGTCCCCCAACTAGGATGTAAACAAAGGTATATTATATTCGGATTAGTTTAATCTAAATCATAACTTTTTTTATTATCATATATTATGTTCCTTAATTTGATTACAACTTTAATTAATGGTTACTAGAACGGATAATCTATTAAGAACGGATACGGTACTATACAATACTAGGCTGACTCGGGGGCTCATTCCTCTGCGAATCAAACATATAATAATAATAATAATAATAATAATAATAATACTGCACCTCCTTAATGCTAATTGGATACCCAAGTACCTGAAAATTAACTAGTACGTATATTTTATAAAAACTGAAGCAGTTAAAATATTACATACATTTATAAACTAAAATGGATGGGGAATCAAGTGTTATATAATATTTTGCAGGAATGACGCCCCAGGTGACGTAATTGCACATTTAACTAGTACTATTATTGTTTGTCCCCCGACCAACTAAGATGTAACTACATCTAATCAAGTACATATATATGTACTACTAATATTTTAATTAGTAAAATCTAAATCTTATCTTTTATTTTTATCATAAGCAATTTTTTTCACCAGAAACTTGTGGTAATTCCATTGTGTCGTAAGTCAATTAAAAATATTTTTAATTTTAAAATTAATATTCATTTAGACAGTATAATTATTAAATTTATAAATAAAAAATGATTAATTACAAGATTTACTACTGTTTTTAATTAATTAATCTCTCTGCTGTCCCTCGTGGAGTAAAGTTGTCCTTTGAGATAGATTTAGGTTAAGTCCCTCTCGTTATAATAATAACTTTGGGTGTGAGTGCTTTTAGTGATGAGAACTGATTCAAAGAACACACCACGATGGTGACAATTCACCACCATTCCATGATTTTTCCACACCCATTACCATTTTTACTAAAAACACCTCTGCCAAAGAATTAGTCTGCAACTCTTGTTACCGTCCAAGAAAACAGAAAAAAGAGTAGCCTTCCATTCAATATAAAATAAGACCACAAATTTTTGTACGAAACAAACGTACCAGCAACATCTACCGTTGAGCATAATCCCTTCTTAGAGCACATTAAAGCTCCAAGATTTGATCTTTACCAGCTTAGAAGCCTTGATTGATATGTCCGATATAAGAAAGGAGCCAAGAGTTGGCCACAGAAAAAAAATATGACCAAACTGATCAGGAGGGTCTCATTAGAGAATTAAACCCATTTTTCTGCAGCCAATTTTGGGACCTTACTATCTGCTGTGGGAATCCTGATGATGCTGCAGCAGTTGCAAATACTTGAGGACCATTGGATTGCCATTGATGATGATCATCATGTTCATTGCTTGTATTGGTATTATTAGTATTAAGACAAGGGTCTAGATCTCCTCCATTGGCTTCGATTCGCCCTCCGTTTCTGCTGCTTGGAAACTGAATCTGCTTTAATATATTATCAAAGATTTTAATTAGCTAAATTAATTTTTTAAGGATTTGAACAAATTTCAAGTACTTGGAAATAAACACAGTGAAAATTGTCATTTAATTTAAAAACCCACTTGATAATTTAATGAGTTGGGTTGAGGTGGAAACATGTGAAGCACTTGCGGCTCACCAGCTTTCATGAACTGCCCATATTTGTGCATTTCATTAGGCTTTACTGATCCTGGAGATTGAAGGTGAGTTTTGCTTAGAAGCTGCAATGTTTCGGTCTCGTTGTACCCATCTCTTCTGTAAACATCAAACTGACTTTGCGATTCTTGCTGCAGATTGAGCTGTGCGATTTTACACAAAAGCAAAAAAAAAACATAAAATCAGTACATGCCCATGCCAAGTGTAACTTTAATTCATCATGAAACAAATATATTTTACAATTTATCTGTACCTTAGACCGAATCCCCCAATTCTGCCAATCCAATTCAAATCGCATTGAGACAGAATGTTGATCCATCACATTGTGGCTATCCTCCCCCAATTCTCTGTGCTTTGAGGCCGATCTGCCCAAGCTCAAATCAAGATTGTGATCAAGTTGATTACCAGAAGATCCTGGATGGAAAACACATTTATCATTGAATCAATACATTATTTATGTAGTAGTTCAATTCAATATGAATATTGCAAGAGTGAGTTTTCACTCTATATTGAAATACAATCTCCAAAAAAAGTTTAACCAATATTGGAAAGTTAATTAGAAACTGATTTGCAAATATTTACCGGCTGGATTAAGCTCATTATCGTAAATGCTAGGATCAAAGTTTGTAACAGCTTCCTTCCCGTTACACTTGATTGCAGCTTTGTCATAAGCTCTAAGAAATAAAAATTACCCATTTTTTTTCAAATAAATTATAACTTAAAATCTTTAATTTCTGAGTAATAATGCAATCTAAGAGGGAGAAAATAAGGGCATGCATTCATGCAACACTTTACTAACTAACCTGGCAGCTTCAATTTCAGTATCAAAGAGACCCAAATAGACATACCTATTTAGATGAAATTGGAATAGATATCATTAACCCACAGACAAGCCAAAACACAACTAGGAGTAGTACATTTATTGAAGAAGAGGAGGATCCAAAGAATAGAAAGATCCAATATATGTGTATTCTTTTTTCTTTTTCTTTTTTTAATTCCTTACTTTTTGCCTAAGAACTGGCCCATTCTAGCTTCCCATCTTCCACATTTGTGCAAGGTAACACCCCTATACTTTGAGCTCCCCCTAGGAAATCCAGTACTTTGTCTCCGAAGTACGTGTACAAATTCTTCTTTTGTTAAATTGCTCATCTGTTACATTTCAAAAGTTTTGTTAACTATAATTCTACTTGAAAAAAAGTAAATCTTTAAAAAAGAAAAAAGAACAGCACAAGCTAGATAAGGTGGAAGGAACACACTCTGTGTTTGAAATAATCGACCTACCTGTTTCAAGTCTTCCTCGTAATCGTCGAGGCTAAAATTTATGTCCGCCTCCACTCCCCGGAACTTGATGGCCGCTCTATCATATGCACTGATATATATATATATATATATATATATATATATATATATATATATATATAACCATTAGTCCCTCCACATTTTTTCCATATTAATTAGTTAAAATTTGGTCCATATATCTGATAAAGTGGAGTTACAAGTATAAAAGCTGAAAATGCTCACCGGGCAGCGGCATGTGCAGTGTCGAATCCACCTATCCAAGAACAACCCATCACACTTTATCAAAGTAGACTCATAAATTCACCAAAGGAGAAAAGGGAAAGGTTGAAACTTTTCTTCTTCCATAATCAAAGCACATAAAACGATACCATTTTTCGGTAATAATCATAACAAAAGAAAATACTAAAACTTACCCAGATAAACCTGTTTCCCACAATCCCTGAATCATCAAAAGAAAAGGCAAAATGAGTTAAGATAAATTCTCCAAATCATAAAACCGAATATGTATCAAGGTTTAAGCTTTAAGCAAGACAAGAATGATGAGGAGAGAGAAAAAAATGGTTGATGAACTGCGTTGAAAGGAAGAAAAAAAGTGTTAAACGAACCATATATGCGACTCCCAGCGACCAGTTCCGTCGGTAAAACGTAACGCCACGATACTGAGAGCTTCTAGACCTTGGGCCACGGCGGCTTTTCTTCAACGGTTGCGGAGCCTCGGTGGACTTTCCTACAACGTCGGCGCCAGCGCCGGCGTCGGCGAGAGGTTCGGGCTGGCAGAATTTAACACCAACCCAATGGGACCTTGGGAAAGTAGTAGTCGCAGCTGCGGCACCACCGGATGGGGTTCCCATTGTTTCAGACAACTCATCCACCGGAAAAAACTGCCGGGTAATCATCGACGGCACTCTCCCCGATGAGCAATTGTCGAGGTCCATGCGGCCCACGGAAAACCCGAAAATCCTGCTACTGCTCCGCTTTCTTCTACTAAAATCCTCTTCATCGGAGCCGTCTTCAATTAGTACAGCAGATGAGCTGGAATTTGACATGGATCCGACCCGCTTGCCCTTACTCAGTTCATCCCCATCCCCATCAATAGGTAATGAACACCCTTCTTCTGATTCTTCCTCATCCCTTCTCTGATCAGGTGAGTTGTTCAAATTCCACATTTTCTCTTCTCCTAAAAGAAAAAAAAAGGAGCCAAAGAGTTGGAATATTTTTGACCATCACCCGTAAGGATGTATATGTATCTGTGTGTGTGTGTATATATAGAGAGAGAGAGAAGGGGAATGAAAGTAAAAGGGGTAAATCAAAAAAAAATTGAAAGAATAAAAAACCTAGGAGTTTTTGGTAGCTAGTTTAGCTGATGTTCCAGTTCCAGTTCCAGTTCCACTAGATCTTGTGCGTCCCAAATTACTGCCAAGTACAGCATAAGACGAGGCCAGTTTGTGGAGGCTTAGCCGAAAGCAGCTAACCTCCCCCTTAATATCCTGTCTCTCTCTCTCTCTATAAAACTCAATTCCACTCAACTTGCCCTGTTTGTTTTTTTCTTTAATTATTTTTTTTCAATTCCCACTCATGGTCTATAAAATCTATGTATGCTTATTTGTCTGTTTGGATTCTCCTATAAGCAAGCTGTTTCTTTTTTAAAACTATATTTACACATATCTGCTTTACTAATCGATCTTCTTGATGATTTTATTTAATTCTCTCTCCTCTTTTATGTGTGGGTTCAGGGTTGTATATATGTTTTAATAATTTGTTATTATCGGTGGTTTCATGGAGAAAATGGGAAATAAAAGAACCATCCCTTTCTTACACAACTTTCCCACGTTAACCAAATCGAAATGCCATCTGTTTCTTTCTCCTAGACAGACTCTTCTTCCTTGTTTCTTTATCTAGAATATCTAATAATGGAAATCGACAGCACCAAGACTAAAAAGATGACTAATTACTCAATTACCTTTATTAGCAACTAATTATCATTCTAGTTATAGTTTCCATTCATTCAGGCAACCACATCATGTCACAGGTCACCTCCACCAATCTCTCTCTCACTCTCCCTTTTTCTTTCTTAATTGGGACTACTAGGCACTAGCTAGGTAAATATTTTATTTTTTTTACCGTTAGAGAGAGACAGCAGTAAATAAGTGAAATCGTAGAGTGGAAGGGTAGTTTGGGGATAAAAAGGTGAAGGGGGGATTATTATTGTAAGTCAGGGCCACGGCAGAGAGGCAGGAGGGTTTGGTCTCAGAAAAAGGAAATGGGAATAATGGCAAGAAAAGGAAAATCTTTCCAGAAAAGTCCAATCCAAGAGTACGGGAAGAGGGCCACCTTTGCCTCTTTTGTTCTACTACCGACCAATAACCTTCTGGGTATGTACCTCGTATTTATTCACCCATACTCCCCTTGCTTTTCACCCCCTCTCTCTCCTCCCGCGTGCTTTACACTCCCCAACTCACTCACAAGTCACACCCACGGCCCACATTATATTTTATGCATCGTAATCAAGAACGGATTGAATCCCCGGTTCAACCGATAAAAATTAAAATCGAGACTCTTAGGCACTGTTTTCAAACTCGGACCGGACTGTCGGTTCAACCGAAAAAAATCGGACCCGGTTCACTCAACGGTCCGGTTTGGACCATTAAACCATTTCTGCTCAAAAACCGTTCAGAACCGGTGAACCGGCGGTTGAACCGGTTGACCCAGTGAACCAGTGACCGGTTCACGGGTTTGACCGGTTCTCTCCTTAAAAATTAAAAAAAAAATATTACAGATTTTATTTTATTTTAGTAATTTAGTTGAGATTTTGTTTGGTATTTTACATATTTTTAAATTCATTTAATCAAACACTTGAACTTGTGGTTGAATTTCGGAATTTGAATGTACCTTAGAGATGTTTAGTTTTTTTTTGTAGATAAATTGATTAATTTTACATATTTACTAAATATTATATACAATATATAATAATAATTAATATAATTAATTATTTATTATTTATTACATATTAATGACGTCACTGGGTCAATAACGGTCCGACCACTGGTTGGACCAGTGACCCATCCACCCAGTAACTTTTCCGGTTCGATGACCAGTCCGGGTTTAAAAACCTTGCTCTTAGGTTTGAGTTAAATAAAAAAATATTATTTTTTGGTCAAAATCCAATCAAATAAGTGACCCTATGAGTGGATCGGTCTACATAGTGACCCGATAACCGGGTTACCGGTTTTACCGATTTCTTACCTCACTTATTTTTTGCTAAGCGTTTGAATTTGACTGAATGAATGTATCATTGATTGAGTTATGAATTACGATCATGATTTAATATATTTTATTTCATATAAATTTATTATTTATTTGAATTGTATAAAGTAATCATTGTACAAACAGATTTAGTTTTTATTTACCGAATTTGATTGAATGTATCCTAGATATGTTTAATATTTGTGTTTTTTATTTTATCACTCTTGAGTTTTGAGTTATAATTTTGATTTAATATATTTTTTTAAATAGATTTAGTATTTATTTAAATTGTATAAAGTAAATATTGCACAAATAGGTTTAATTTTTTTAGTAGATAAATTGATTAATTTTACATATTTACTAAATATTATATATAATATATAAAATATAATAATAATTAATATATTTAATTATTTATTACATATTAATGACATCACTGAATCAATAACGGTCCGACCATTGGTTGAATTAGTAATCTATCCACCCGGTAACTTTTCCAGTTCGATGAACGGTTCGAGTATGAAAATATTGATTTTATGTCTAATACCCACACAAAAAATAACATTTGTATACAAGGATTAATTAAACAAATTAACATATCACATAATATCCCGATATTATGACTGACTAACAAATAAGCTTAGGTAGGACACACTAGCGAAGGATTTACTCATCTTTCCCCTCCTAGTTATATTCCCCGATCTCCGCTAGAGACCATATCCCTAAGTTCTGATACCAAATGTGACAACCCCAAAATAGGTCCATTCCATCCAACCCATTCTGAGTCGCCAAATACATGGTACAGAAAACAACTACAACTTTATTACAACAATTGCCGTGCAAAATATAACAACACATATACTGTGAGTTTGGATACAAATATATATACCAATTGTGACTCTCATCCCAACCTTGGATAGCACGTCACAATGACACCTTACATAAATGTATAGTCAAAAACTATTTTAAAAATTAGAATCTTTGGGAAGTGCTCAAGGAAACCTTCGTACATGGGAGGTCATGCTTCTAGGTTATGATAGATATCATATGGCCATAGAATTATCCTTGGCTGACCCAATAGACCCCAAAGAAAAATGAGGAGATTACTATCATATTCTTCCCAATGGTGAGTCTTCTCTTGACTTATCATTATCTTCACTGTCTCAAATTAAGAATTATACTTCAAACAAACACCAAGATTATATAGGTAGTGCTCGTAAATATACTCAGCAAGTGGATGAGCACAACCCTGTCTTATGATGACACAAGATTGTATGTCATTAGACATCTTGTATGATAGTGGCAAAACACCCTTCCAACGTTGAGTTTGCCTCTCCCTATATGATTCACCAAATATAACTATTAAAAGATGTATACAACACACTTGTCTATACTGTTTAGGGAGAACTCCACAGCTAGAGACCACCGTTCTATTCCCTTGTTACCCCCGCTCGACCCAGCTACACTTTTATTACCTGAAAGGAATTGTGAAGCAAAAGGGTAAGCACAACTAGCTCAGTAAAGAATATCATCACTTAAGATAATTAAATTATCAATAGCCTACATCAATAACAAATCAGAGATTTAGAACATATGGTAAATGATAAAAATTTCAACCATAGTTGCAGCGGAACGAGCAATCCATTAGAAGAGTCAAATAGACAATACAGTCTATTATCTTCTCCATGTTAAAAGTCCACCAACAATGTTTTATCCCTGTAACATCAATCAACAGTTCCTTTCTATAATTATATGAATATCTCATAATCATAATTGTAATTCTAAATTCCTCTTCGTACCCAGGAAGAATGTAATTTTTATCACATGTCTTTACATGAAACAACAAAGATCATGGTTATACCAAATCACAGTTTCTGTTCATATTCATACTAATAAATTCATCTTTGAACTACGGGCCAAAGATATTCATCCACAGTTCATCTTCGCACCACTGGCCAAAGATATTCAACAACAGGTCTTCTTTGCACTACGAGCCAAAGATATTCATTTACAGTTCATCTTTGCACTACTGTCCAAAGATATTCATCAATAATTCATCTTTTCACTACAGGCCAAAGATATTCCTCAACAGTTCATATTTGCACTACAGGCCAAATATATTCATCAACAATTCATATTTGCATTACAGGCTAAATATATTAATATCTCAAAGAAAAATATATGATCATTTCAGAATTTATATAAACAATAATTATAACCATGTTGATCAATTCACCTTTGCACTTAAGCTAAAGATATTCAATTATAAATTCAATGGTCATGATCATACTAGTCACAATTCAACTTTTTATTAATGGCCAAAGAGAACCATAGTCATGATCATACCAATAATCTACTCATCTTTACACTCCAGTGAAAGAGAATTTTAACATCAGGATTATAAAAATATTATATATGATAATAAAATCAATATAATTAATATATAGTTTTAATCTTCAGAGTAATATTCATAAATCTACTATAATTTGGTTAGAAAAAGAAACTAATTTTGTAGTGAATAGTACCCGTGAATAGTAACTCGTGAATAATAACTAATGAAATAGTAACCCTGACACAAAAAGGTAGAAATTCCACAATAAAATTCATACCAATATTTTGGTATAATGATATTGAAAGAATAACATTTCTTAAACTTATAAATAATTTATTTTAATTGTTTACACTTTATTAAATAATGCATTTAATCATTATAAAATGCCAAACTTATAAGATTTCATCACCAATAATCAAAACCCTCATCAAAAATCTGCATATACCACATATATGATTCTCAAACCATAAAATCATATTTTCTATTTTTTTTTCCTTCACATAACATATTTAACTCATTTATTCATAACTAGTCCATTTTTATGAAAAATACCAAATCAGTTCCAAAAATATTTTTTCTGGAATTTAACAGAATATAGTCCCATATTGAACATATATTTTTCTTAGAATTTTTAAAATTCATTTACTATTTTTCATATGGCCAAAATCGCCGTATATTTAGACATTTATCATAAATTGTACTTTCATGCAAAAATTTCGAAATTCACATAGTACACTGATATTATATAGATGTACTCTCAATAAAAATTTAATCAATTTTGGAGTTAACCACAAGGAATTATAAGCGGTAACTTTTAAAATAGTCTTTTCTCATAAAATTCATAACTCTTAATCTATACATCCAAAAATCACCATCTTTGGATAAAATCAATAAAACTCAACAATATATCATTTCAAATTTTTCCAGAATTTTCTGAATGTCAGAAGAAGTATGAACTGAAAAACATAATAACCCTTAAAATCCCTTACTATCCCTTACATCAAAAGAGTAGCACTTCTGACTGGATATCGGATATGACGCTGAAAGAAACTTGCATTGATGAATATCAACTCATCAAGTATCTGAATACTCACAAAATACACTCAATAATCTAGAGAGAGAAAGATAGAAATCTTATGTTTCTGGTGTGATTTTCAATTCTAACTTAGATTTCTATTTATAGAAAAATTTTAGCAGACTTGACCTGCAACCTGATGGCTTTACCTGCTACTATTCCCACCCACCACATTTGAAATAAAATTCAGCATATTTCTTCACCAACCACAAGTGGGGCCCACTCAATTCTAGAATTTTTCACCAAAATTCTAAATTTGGATACTTCAACAATTTCTGAACCATTCACCTCTTAAAATTCATAACAAATCATATATTCATTTTAAGGGTTCAAAATTTTTGGACATATACTCAACTTATATATGTATAACATATCCAAAAATTACAACGATCTAACGGTCGGATTAAAAAGTATAATTCACTCAATATATCTCAAAAATACTGATTTAATTTTTAATACCTTCATTCCGACAAAAATACTAATAAAATACCTCAATATTAATTCCTTCATTTATAACCACATAAATAAATCCATCATTTATATCCACATCAAATAAATATTTCTTTATCATATAAATCAATAATTAATTATTCACAAATAATATTACAGAATCACAATAATGACAATCAGGAAGTTTCCAGGAAAGAGGGGGCTTTCCGATAAGGATTTCTCTTTACTGACGCGCAATTAGGTGACCAAACCTCTCCTTGACAGAACTTTCTAGACATTTCTAATAATGCTATCTAATAATATTATTCGAATATTATGAATTATTGATCTGATAATGGGAAATACTGTGCAGTGACAATTATTGAACAACAATAATATAAAATTTCAACGTAACAATTATTGAATGAATAAAATAAAATATTGAACAGTAATTACTGTAACAATTATTGAGTAGTGCCTTCTTACGAAAGAATCAATAATTCAAAAATACTGTGTAATACCTTGTGCTACTGTACAATTACGCTTATTACTTTATTTTACCAACCGGGTATTCCAACAGTGTTAACGGTAACGATTACGCCGTTATTTATAAAAACTTAATTTTGTCGTTTTCTTCAACTGACAGTTATTCTGTTATGGGGCCCACAAATGGCTGCGCCGTCGTACGAGTATTCCCCGACAAAAAGAATATTCCACGACCAAACGAATATTTTCCGACAACAATGAATAATTTATAACCACTTGTGTATTTTGAAAAAAAATTCATATATCACCCTTAACTTTAAGTCAAATTACAATTTATAAGTGCAAAAATAATAAGTCAAATTACAGAGTTGATATTATATAATTGATAATAGTACATTCAAAATATATCTCCCACTATTTTATTCAAATTAATAGCCCTCACCATTAATTCGGAAAGCATTTTCTATTAAATCTTTCTAGTGAGCCAAGATCCTTATTTCATTATGCCTTAAGTTAGCTTTGGTTATTCTCTCAAAACATAATTATTTAGGTAGACAACCCTTTGTCAATTATATCATATATAACTCCTGGATAATTTGGTAAACAACATTTGTTTCTAGTCCATCTAATGGTACCAACCAAACTCTATGCCTCTAAGTCCACAATCCTATTGAGATAACTTATGTAAGACCCCAGTTTTTATAAATAAAGATGAAATTTTTATAATTATTATTTTTGAATATTATGGAATAAATTTGATATAATGTTATAGTTGTGGGTAATATTTATAAATTTTGCAAAGTACGCAAGTTGTTATAAAATATTCGTTTGGTCAGGGAATATTCTTTTTGTCGGAGAATATTCGTACGACGGCACAATCATTGGTGGACCCCACAACGGAAGTATTGTCGTAGTTAGAAAACGACAAAATTATCTTTCTATGAAATAACAGGCGGAGGTGTTACCGTTAAAACTGTTGAACTACTCGGTAGTAAAAGTACAGTAATACGCATTGTTGCATAGTAGCACACGGTATTGATTATTGATGCTTACGTGAGAAGTCACTTAGCTATACTCAATTATTGCTACAGTAATTGCTGCATCATATCTCTTATATTATTGATTCAATTATTGTCACAGTATCATCTGTATAATATGTTATATTATTTAAACAATAATTGAGACGACAAGTTATAAATGATTAATAATTGTTGAAAGATTAATATATATTGATTAAAAATAAAATGATTTCTGGTAATTTTTATTCAATCCTTGATGTATATAAAGAGTCTATTGTTAGACGTTTGTGGTAAGTTAATTATTTATGGGGGGGGGCCATATGTCATCATCTAAGAGTCTCTTTCATAAATAGTAATTACCTTCGTAAATAGTAATTACCTTCGTCAATAGTAATTACCTTCGTCAATAGTAATTACCTTCGTAAATAGTAAATACTTTCGTAAATAATAATAAATCTTCTATAAATAGAGGCCTAGGGCTTCATTATTTTTCACGAATTCGTTCAAGCTATAGAGAGAGGAAGTATAGAGAGAGTAATAGAGAAAGAAGAAGAGTATTCGGTTACTACACTACTGCAGTATTCAATCTCCTAATACGGTAAGGGGTGTTATTCTTTCTTCTTGAAGAGAACTTATGTTATTCTATTCTTTGTTATTCTGTTGGAATAACCTGTAAAAGTGGCATACCCTATACATGACCTGTATACGCGGTGTACCCTATACTTGGTGAAATCCTTATGTTATTCCATTTCCTATTATTCTGTCGGAATAACCTGTATACGCGGTTTACCCTATACTTGGTGACATTCTTCTATTATTCTGTTGGAATATCCTGTCTGTGTGTTTTACACCGGACCTGGTTCCGTCTTTATTATTCTGTTGGAATATCCTGTCTGTTTGTTTTACACCGAACCTGGTTCCGTCTTTATTATTCTGTTGGAACATCCTGTCTGTGTGTTTTACGCCGGACCTGGTTCCATTCTTTATTATTCTGTTGGAATATCCTGTCTGTGCGTTTTACGCCGGACCTGGTTCCGTTATTTATTATTCTGTTGGAACATCCTAGTCGGTGTGAGTTTCACCTGACCTGGTTCCGTTATTATTATTCTGCTGGAATAACCTGTCTGTGCGGTCTATCGCATGCATGGTGATTTCTTTTATTATTTCATTCTTTATTATACTCTGTTGGTTAAAACTTTAACTTCTATACTCCATGAAATTAGTAGAATATCCTTGATATTTGTGTTTCATCCAGTATCCTTTCATGAAAATATTCTTCTGATCATTCTTGAATTTTACACCACAAAACAGTATCGTGTTGACAATTTGGACGTTAATAATTTCTGGATAAAATAATTCTTGAACTTGTTTTATTGAATGATTATATCATTGTCATCATCCTCATGTTTATATTTTGTTGAAAGTCATCTGTGGCCTGTAGTGCATAGATGGACTTGGTATGATTATGACCAGGGATTATTCGGTGTAATCATGACCGTAATATTACAAGTGATGTAAAAATTAAAAATCCTCATTGGCCCGTAGTGCATTGATGGACAGTTGTTGGAATGATCATGACCACTAATGAATACACAAATATTCTTGGTCGTAGTGCATGAATAATTGTGGTCGTGATACTAAAGAATATCCTTGGCCGTAGTGCGGGGGTGATTCGATGATGTGGAATATTTATTAAGCTGAGTCTCAGCCATAACGATGATGAAAAACCTTTTAAATCATAAAAGATAGTAGTTTTTATTTTCTACTTGACTCTTTTAATGGATTGCTGGTTCCGCTGCAGTTAAACTTGATGTTTATTATATTTTATCAGTTTAACACTGTTGAAGGCTAATGATAATTTATTCTGCATTATCTTAGTCATAATATTTCTTACTGGGCTAGTTGAGCTCACCCTTTCTTTCACTGTTCTCTTCAGGAAATGAGAATATAGCTGGGACGAGTCGGGGAACGGAGTGATGGACCAGAGAATAGTATTAGTAGTCCTCACTATTCTGTTAAATAGTGTGACAATAATTGTATTGAGGACACCTTTTGAGTTTGTATGATCTCTAGTAGACAATAATTGTATTCAAACTCACAGTTATGTTTTGTCGTATTGTACACGACAGTTGTATTAGTAAGTTGTATTTGAATTCTGTACCATGTATCTGGCGACTCAAGATGGGTGATGTATACCTAATTTTGGGGGCGTCACAGTTGGTATCAGAGCTTAGGGATATGATCCCTGGCTAAGATGTGAGAATAGTACTAGGAGGGGAGAGACGGGGAATTCCTTCGCTAGTATGACCTACCTAAGTTTATGTGTTATTTTATTGGTCGGTCAGAATATAGGGATAATATGTTACATGTCAATTAACCTTTTGTTTTGTGGCAGTATCTGAAAATGACATCTGAGAATGTTGAGAATGGCAATGGAGCACATGCGATCGTTGATTCACCACATATCAATAATCAGGATAATGTGCATCAGGAAGGCGAAAATCCTCATGCAAACAACAAAACTGACCAAATGACGAATGATCAAATGTTCAGAGGTTTTATGCAATTCATGCAACAGCAGGCGAGAGCAACTCCTGTCCAAAACGTAGATGGAAACATGGAAAACTCTCGGGCGGTCACCGCTAAACAGTTCAAGGAGCTGGGACCACCGGAGTTTAAGGGAGAGCCAAAACCACTTATGGCGGAAACATGGATAAAGCAGATGACCAAGATATTTGATGTCTTGGGATGCTCCGAGGAGCAAAAGGTTCCCTTTGCCGCCTTTATGTTGCGCGGAGAGGCATATTACTGGTGGGAATCGGTAAAACTTACTCAACCTGCTGTACTGAAGATATCTTGGGAGAAGTTCCAGGAGCTGTTCAATGATAAATACTTTCCCGAAAGTATTCGCCACATGAAGGACGTGGAGTTTATTAAGTTGGAACAAAATAATATGACCGTGTCGCAATACGAGGCAAAATTTGCAGAATTATCACGGTTTGCGTCCCACTTGGTGGATAATGAAGAGAGAATGGCGCGAATGTTTTTAAGAGGTTTGAAGCCGAAGATACGTCAACATCTTATTTCTCATAAACTGTGTTTGTATTCAGATATTGTAAATAGGGCTCAGTTAGTGGAGCGCGATAACGAGTCAACTCAACTAAAGGAGAGCAGCCGGCAAAATTATAATACCAGCGAGAGTGGTCATCGAAGCGGTGACAACAAGCGTGGAGGGAATCAACAAGCCAGAAATGGTAACCACTTCGGTGGTAATCAGGGCCAAAATAATAAGAATGGACATTTCAAGAAGAGGAGATTCAACAATGATGGAAAGACGTCAGCACCAGCACCCGTTGTTAAGGAAGGAGAAAGACCACCTATCATATGCTTCAAATGTGGAGGGGAGGGACACATCAGTCTAAATTGCGCGATGCCGTCCAAATCATGTTATAATTGTGGAAGAGAAGGTCACTTAGCCCGATTTTGTCATTTACCAAAGACAAATTCAGCTAGGATGGAGGCACCAAAGGCCGTCCTAGAAAGGTCAAAGCCGGTAGTGCAAGGGAGAGCGTTTGTTGTGACCTCCCAAAAAGCAAGGAACCCGAATGAGGTCATCACGGGTAAGCTTATCATAAACTCTAACGAAGTCTATACTTTATTTGATACCGGTTCTACCCATTCTTTTATTTCTCCTACTTGCGCTCATCGATTAAATTTGACTCCAGAGAAATTAGACTTTGACTTATCTGAGGAAACTCCATTGGGAGAAACTTTCATTACATCCATTGTTTATAAGTCTTGTTTGGTTCAAATCGGTACCCTCACATTACCTGTAGATCTTATTTCATTGAAAATACTTGCATTTGACGTGATTCTTGGGATTGATTGGTTAACTACTAATCATGCAAAAATTGATTGTTTCCATAAGGTTGTTAGCTTTCATATTCCTAATCAACCTATTATGCGAATTCAAGCGACCAAACCATTAAAATCAATCACGGTCATCTCAAGCCATAAAGCTATTCGTTTATTGAAAAACGGATGTCAAGCTTTCTTAGCTCATGTCACAGATTTAAACAAAAATACGTCAGTTTTGAACGATATTTCTATTGTTAATGAATTTCCTGATGTATTCCCCGAAGAACTTCCTGGTCTACCCCCAGAGCGTGAGATTGAATTTTGTATCGACCTTGAACCCGGTACAAAACCCATTTCTAAAGCCCCATATCGAATGGCTCCTATTGAACTTCAGGAGTTAAAAACCCAACTGCAGGAATTGTTAGACATTGGCTTTATTCGTCGTAGTACTTCTCCTTGGGGTGCTCCTGTTCTATTCGTGAAGAAGAAAGATGGGAGTATGCGACTTTGTATTGATTATCGGGAGTTGAATCATGTCACCATCAAAAATAGGTATCCATTGCCACGTATTGATGACTTGTTTGACCAGTTGTAAGGAGCCAAATTCTTTTCAAAGATTGATCTTCGTTCCGGGTATCACCAATTGAAGATTAGAACCGATGACATTCGAGGGGATTTAGATGAAAAGTGAATATTACATTAGAATTTATAGAAAGGCACGACATGCAAGCCGTATTTCAAAACCAAAAACCACTAACCTATGGGTCAAAAGGCCATAACTGTGCACCATGCATATCACAATAAGCACATAACAATTTATATATAATTAAAGAAAACTATATATAAAATATAGGGGACACGACCATCGTGCGCTACGACGGGGGGATCCAAGGGGGGGTCTCCCCCTGGCGGTTGTCCAGCTGACCGATCAGCCGGCTGGTGGTCTCGCTGACCGGTCAGCGAGCGGGGTCGGGGGCAGCGCCCTTGGGAAAAATTTCGAACTACATTCTGTATTGCAGAATTTTTTCATACGAATCTCTGAAACAATTTCAGAATCATACATTTTAATCCACCAAAACACCCATAATAACAAATCATATATGTCCAGTTTCGATTTAATTATATTAAAACGAATAACAGTACACCCAGAATTTATCATATATTTCTAATTTCGATTAATCATATTAAAACGATTCTTCATTCTTCTAATCCGATTAGAATAGTTATATTGTTATTCCACCGATTAAAGATACGATTAACAGTATCATCATATATATATTATCAGAATACACATACAACGGAATATCATATATTCAATTTTATATCGGTAAACATGCATCATCATATATCATATATATCGAATACAATTAAAACACGTAATCTGAATTAATCTTTTCGCAAGTAGCTCTGATACCACTGTTCGGCTTCGGCACAGAAACGCACAGCAAAAATTAAAATTTTAAAGTAATTTTCGAAACCCTAAAACAGGATCCATGCGAAAAATCAATTAATTCAGAGGTTTAGAGATTATACCAGATATGAAAAAAAATTAGAATCTAAAACCGACTGCGCCTCGAATCTCCAACGCAATACAAACCGATTGCGCCTCTACGGTATCCACACGAACGCCGCACGAACCGTCGAACGATTCTGCAATAAGAAGGACTTGCGGTAGTAGCCACCAAAAGGAATGGATTTTCTGAAACTGTTTTCTCTCTAGTCTCTCTCTAAGAGCAGCTAGGGTTTTTCAATTATGATATATCCCTAAGTAACTGCTATATATCATATATATAGTAGTTAAAAGGAATTAATCAAATCAAAACCTAATTTCATAAAATCCGAATTTATATATATATATCTCTTAATTAAGTCTTACTTAATTAATATACATATATACAAATTATCCTTTTAATTTAAATTCCTGATTTAAATACTATTAATCATATTAATATATTTAAATCCTTAAAATTTAAATTAATTCTCTTTTAAATAACGTTCTATGTGTGTGACCATATAGGTTATTATTACGTTGGCAATAATTTTAAAATCATATTATAAAATTATAAACAGTGAGCGGCATCTAGTAATGCATCACTGCTACCCAAGTAATAATAAGATCGATGATTCGATGCAACCTTTTCGTGACCAATGTTTCAATGTAATTTAATCCTTTTAACCTTAATATCCTAGATTAAACTCGAGTCATGGAATGTGTCATACTCTTCATAATTTAATCTGAGTTTTCTTGATCAATGAGTAGACTATATGAAACAAATCACTAGCTATTTGAGCATGGCCATGCATTTCATAGTCCTACTCAATCAAGAGGCCTATGGATATCACCCATAATATATAGGATGGTTAAATTCCATCTAGATCACTCATATTTCTCACATGATTAATGATGAACCCAATAATCACCTTTATAGTCCACCCTATTAAAGGTGACATTTGATGATATCAAAGTACATAAATTCTCTTGTAGTAATATAGCTATTTCAGGTCGGAGGACCATTACATCATTGTCACTATGAGAATTGCTAATGACACTTCGCATAATGCTCCATATAGAATTCTCATGGTGGGTCTGTCCAGTACATCGTTCTCTAACATGTACCTATGCATTGACTTAATATCTCATATATTTATGACCAATGAGATTTGGTCATCAGTCAATCCACATAATGATACTCGACTAAGGACATTTAAGAACACTGATACTAATGGTAATATATAATCTCATGTTCAAGTCACATACTTGAAACTATATAATTTGTATCACTATTCTAAGGAATTTTATTATGTTAACAATTATATTATGCAGTAAATAAAACCATAATAAAATTATTTATTTATTCAATCAAATATAATATCAAAACGTTAAGCAATTATATCAAATAATTGGCCTATAGGGCATAAACTCTAACAAGATCAACCTGGATTTATTAGAAGAAGTTCGAGAAATAGCGTTAATAAAACTGGCGGCATATCAGCGAAGAGTGGTTAAACACTATAATAAAGGGGTAAAGCTTCGTAGATTTGAAGTGGGTGATTTCGTCCTTAGGGAAGTCGAAGCTTCTATGCCTCAGAACTTGAGAAAGTTGATGCCAAACTGGGAAGGACCGTACGAAGTAATTGAAGTTTTGAAATCAGGAACTTATAGTCTCTCTCTATAGTTTCTCTCTCTAGAGTTCAGTGAATTCGTAAGAAAATAATGAAGGAATGAGCTTCTATTTATAGAAAAATAGAATGCATAGTAACTACTCCATGAACGGTCCAGATTGATTTACTTTAATCTGACGGTCCATATTTAAAGAAAAATCTTTTAAATAAAATATAATATATTCTATTTAAATAAAAAGATTTTTACTATGCAAACACTATGCGGGCACTATTCAAACACTATGCATAATAAATTATAATATATTCTATTTATAGAATAACTTTAATAAAGTATTCTGTTTTATATAAAAAAAATTTACTATGCAAAACACTATGCATAATAGAATATAATATATTCTGTTTATAAAATAACTTTAATAAAGTATTCTGTTTTATATAAAAAGTTGTTTCTATTTTATTACGTTAATAATACGAATAAAACAAAACTTCTAAATCAACAATAATTAAATCAAATAATGTGAGATACTATGCATCAACTATTATAGCAATAATTAAACAAAACTGAGTGACTTCTCACATAAATATCAATAATCAATACCGTGTGCTACTATGCAACAACGCGTATTACTGTACTTTTACTGCCGAGTAGTTCAACAGTATCAACGGTAAAACTTCCGCCGTTATTTTCAATAAAATATTTTTTTCGTTTTCTCAATCCGACAATAATTTCGTTGTGGAGTCCACCAATGATTGTACCGTCGTACGAATATTTCCTGTTTAAAATGAATATTCCCCGACCAATCGAATATAATATGACAACTTGCATACTTTGCAAAATTTATAAATATTACCCATAACTATAACATTATCTCAAATTCACACCGTAATATAAAAAAATTATTTCGAGAAAATTAATTCTTTATTCATAAAATCTGGGGTTTCACAATCTCCCCTCCTTATGGAATTTCGCCCTCGAAATTTACGTACGTACCTGGTATGCCTAACAGGTGAGGATACCTTGACTTCATTTCAGATTCTAACTCTTGAGGTATAACCCTTGAGTGTTGGATACGATTCTTCTTATCTAAGATTTTAACACGGGATCTCATACGTTAAATCATCCGCTATCTCGTTCGATTCTAAATTAATAATGTGGTTCGGGTCATCCACATATTTACGTAACATTGATACGTTAAAAATGTTATGAGCACGCGACATACTTGGCGGTAAAACGAGTCTATAAGCCACGGTTCCTACTCAATCGAGGATTTCAAATGGGCCAATTAAATCGAGGGTTGAGATTTTCTCTCTTTAGCAACTCTTGCTTTTAGAATAACGCCCTCTTGAACCTTCTTCTTCACATTCATCATATTCGGGTATATAGCTTGAGCGTCTTTAACTTTATCGATTAAAGTCGATTTTACTCGTATATTCGTTATATTCACGTGGGTCCCTAGAGTCTTTAACTCTATCTTCATCATTTGCAAGTTATACGAAATGAGCCTTTGTGTTAACAACATCGCACTTGTAAACGCATACGATCTTCTACTGAACTCGTCAGCTACCACGTTCGATCTTCCACGATGATATTGAATAGTACGATCGTAATCTTCAACAGCTCGAGTCAACGTCTTTGACGCATATTACATTCGTTTTAGTTGAAGAAATATTTTGAGGGTTTAAGAAATGGGTTTTGTACCGGGGTCAATACAAAATTTGATTTCATGCTCTAGGAGTAGGCTAAGAAGTCTTCAGGAATACGTCAAGAGATTTATTAATGATAGAAATATCATTCAAAACTGTTACTCTCATCCAAGACTTGGATAGTACGTCACATTGATACCAACTATGACTTCTATCCCTTAACCTAGATAGCACCTCACAATGATACCTATCAACTTGTCATCGTCATTCAAGACGTCGCCTACAAAAAGTCTGGATTCGGTGCATTCCACACAAGAAAGTCAACAAAGAAAGGATCAGGGCTCTTTATTTATGGCTTGATATGACAATGATTGACTTTAGTGGTTTGGTTTCTTAAATTCGCATAACAGGTTGATTAGGAATATGAAAGCTAGCAACCTTACGAAAATCATGATGAGTAGTTAACCAATCGATTCCAAAAATAGCATCAAAGGCAATTATTTTCAAAAAGACAAGATCAACACGTAACGTGAAAGTGTTGATTTGAATAAGATTTATAAATAATGGAGGTAACGAAGGTTTCTCTGAACTGAGTTTGAACAGATATATCAAAGTCTAACTTCTCCGGAATTAACTTCAAACATTGAAACACAACTAAGTGAAATAAAAGAGTGAGTAGAACCGGTATCTAACACGGTATAGACTTCGCAAGAGTTTATGACTAACATCAGAATCCGTAGTACACCAATTTTAAAAATATTTATAAAGTAAATCCGTACTTACATTTGTGGTCATACAACCATGCCTGCTTAGAAAGAAGTCCATAGTTCCATTCTTTCTTTGGGAAATTATCAAAAAGTTCTATCATTTCGGCCTCATGTTCTTCAGGAATATCTCTGAAGTCAATAGAAGTCTTCTCATCAGTGGCCCAGTTCGGTAAAGAGGTGATTTCAGGTCCTTTGACGAAAAACCACCTCTCATGTCATCCCCTATTGCTCGAAGGAGTGTTTACCAACGAACGTCTCTCGAACTTCTTTCTTGTCTTCGAAGGATGCTTGCTTATGGTCTTAAATCCTTTCTCATTGGATTGGATGATCTTGTATACGGTGAAGAAGAAGTCGAGTGTAGGTTCGACACCTAGCTCGTGGCAAAAAACAATGAATGCGAGGATGTGAATATAAGAGTTCGGTACTAATTGGCTAAACCCAACACCCAGAAACCCTAAGATAGTCACTATGAAGGCATGGAGAGGGAACCGAACCCCCTTCTCCAAGATTGTCACCGGAACAGCCGTCCATCCTTCAGGACGTTGATACATTCGCTCTTCAGATCTGGGACCTCTCACCAAATGGGTATCCGAAATATGACATCGAGTTTGAATCCTCTTAAAGTCAATCTCTGTAACTATTGATGGAGTGTTGGCAAGGAAATATCGTTCCTTACTCCTATAGAAGGCCGAAGGGTTAGGAGGGGATTTCGTTGTTGGATTCTTAATAGGAGTTGTAGTTGTCGGGTTGGAGCTCGAAGCTTCCTTGTTAGGGCTTGGGTTTGGAGGAACGGCACTAATCGGTGTCACTACCAGAGAATAACCTTGTCCAGATTCTTGGGAAGCCATTGATGGTGTTTTACAGAGAATAGAAGGAAAGTTTTGTAGAGAAGAAGGGAGCTCGAAGGTTTAAAATTTAAATTGGCAGGTAAAACTGTCAAAATTGGTAAAGTTTATCTTTTATACTGACGGTTACACAATAATCGAGGGCGACACATTTAATTGATAATCATAATCACGAATTTGAAAGGGTTGCATCCGGATAAAGTTTTGAGCAATTAACGGATTAGCCTTTCAATTGGACTTCCAGTTTTAATCCATCTTTTCAGTTTTATTTTTATTTTTATCCTTAACCGGTTGGGGCTTTGGTAAACTTTCATTTCGGGGCCTATTACAATCCTATATATCATGAACCATTTATAATTTTTTTATAAAATATCCTATTTAATAAAAAACTATGGGGCAATGTTGGGTCATGATATTTCACCTATTGGGCCGAATGGATTGGGCCTACTTATTTAGTTAGTTCATTGGATCTTTGATATTAAGGCCTAAAGTTATTTGGGCTTAGTCCTTACATTATCTTTGTCATATTCTTACAATACTGGACCGGGTCAATGGGTTAACCCATCATACATTTAAATATATCCATCTTTGACTTGTAATGATGAAAAAAGTAATGGTTGACTGTTTTGACTGCAAATCATTAATGTGGATGGGATGATTTTCGGTCGGCGGTAGAAAACAGTGAACAAAGGTGATGGAGTAGCAGGTGAGTCACCGGACGTGGGGATGGGTGGTGTCAGTAAGTAGTGGGTGGCACGGTAAATCGGGTTGGAGAGTATATCATAGCAAGTAGGTCTTCCATATACAGGTAACTGATATTTTATCTCTCTCTCAATACACTAGATATTTTATCCTCCATTGTTAACTTTGTGAACACCCATACTGACTCTCACGCTTGAGCTATCCCCCGACGGTCGAAGCCGTCAAGCTTGTAGTGTTGATCGTGTTTACTGTGCAGGATTAAGACGTCTTACGTGATTGAGACGTGACAAAAGATCTTGCCGTTAACATATGGTATATATAAAAATATTTCAGTAATATTGTAAATATTACATATATATTTATGTTTTTTCTCTCGACTTTTTAAATTCCAAATCAAGTCCAAAGAAAATGAGAAGTTTAATCTTATAATATTTCAATTACTAATTTAAATATTATTATAGTAGTTGGTTTGAATAAATATTTTATGGGATTCATGATGTCAACAATCTTATTTTATTTTATGTTAACTATATCATAATGGACTCGGATCCATAAAATATTTACTCAACCCAACTACAATAATTTTTGATTATTAATTCTAAAATTACAATATTATAACCGTTTGTGTCAGAATTAAATCAGATATGAAGTTCACGCGAAGTATAATTCTTACAAATAAACATAGGCTAAAAACCTAAACATGAAGAGGGGATAGACATTTACATACCATCCATAATTAAAAAAAAAACTATAGCTGCCAAATTGAACCTTTGAACCCAGCTACATTTATTATCAAGTAAAAAAATCATATAGATTATATTATTCACACATTTTTAATCTTTGGACAAAAATTACGTGACGGTTAAATGTACTATTTTCTTATTCATGTTTAAGTGACCTGTGTAGGTGTAGTATTTAATTTCTACTTACATGTGAAATTAATGGAATTAGTGTTTAAAAAATATTAAAATATTCATATTATAGTAAAAGTAAAAAAAGAGGCCACGTCATATGGCATCAGAGAACATAATTCTCCAAAACTTGGAAATGGGTTAAAATTCAACAAGGAGTAAATCGGTAATAATCTCCCATGATTGCCTTCTTTGTTTTGAAACAAAACCCTTCCAAAGTTCCAATACTGGAAGTGGGACCACGTTACATTCGATTTGATGAGGTTTTTTTTTATTTTCCTCAATTGGAAAAACACTACCTCAATGGGCCCTCTCTCCCTCTCTAGTCTTTTTCCCTCTTTGTCTCTCTTATGAATCCTATAACCCACATGGCCCACCCGACCTCTGTACTCCAAACATATTCGAATCTCTCTCTATCTACTTTAAAAGGTGACCAAAGTATATTTTTTATATAAATTAAAAAAAAATCAATAATGTCACAAAATTATATAAAATAATCTCTTTTTATATTAATGAATTTTATTAAATAACATATTTATTATTTATTTTATCTGTTTATTGTCATCTTTTTAAAGACAAATGAAGTATATATATATATATATATATATATATATATATATATATAGTAAGAAAGGGTGTCCATGTTAGGTGGTTGATTATATTTATAGTAAGGAGTTTAATATTATCTAAGAATTACGGTTCAAGTTGGCTTATGATTTTTTGTTCAATTTAACTTTTAATTTTTGAGGAAGTCAAATCTTATTATTCAATTATGAGACTTGCAGTTATAAAAAACCTTTATATAAGACTCTTACTCCAATTCAGGGACGGATGTGGTAAATTGAAGCGGTGTGATCAAGTTGTAAATACAGTCATGATCCAAGTTCAAGGCACACACTCTTATTACTCTTATTTATTATAGTAATAACACACTTTCATTGTTGATGTTTCTAATTTGTACTTATTCTCACACCGGAGTTATTTCTCGACGGTCCAAGCCGTTAAACTTTTTAGTATGTTTGTTTGTTCATTATATAAATTTAAGTTTGTTATTTGGTAATTTGACGACAGATTTACGCATTAACAAAATTCTTTATTTTGAAAAGAGAATATTTATAGCGCTTAATTTCTCCTCTATATTTATGAACAAAATAGTGAAATTTGCAGAACATATATATAGACAGTTAGACGCAACAAACAACACATGATAGGGCAAGCAAGCACAAATAAATAGAGCTTTAGAAATAAGTTTTATTTATTTATTTAGAATAAATGATCTATATACGTGAAAAAATTAATATCGACGTAATTGTATTGGGAAGGGTGATGACAAGATTAACAAAAGCTAATTTGCATGTAAAATTAATATTAGCAAGTAATTAGGGGTTTACAGCATAAATTAATTAATTAGGTGAATATAGAGTTCGCAAGTGTGTTGAATTCTCTAAATAAGTCGTGAATATTATGTGATATACGTGAATCTTTTTCTCTCGTTTTATTCATCTTGAACCTAGAAAAAACATATTTTCCTGTTCTCTTCTTCATCTTCAATCCAGAAAATACATTTCCAAATTGAATTTAGTTATATCCATGCGCTGATTCTATTCCTTTATTGGCTTCTTTTCACTTGCTTTCTCGTTGTGTTCTCTCCTATTTCCTATTCCACCTTGGTGGAGCTCTACTGGGCAGGAGGCTATGTGCCAAGAGGGTTATGGTTTCTCCAAAGGGCTGTGAGAAGCTTGTGTTAATGGTCTGTTTTGGTTCGATCTGTGGGAGGTTTACTTTTGAGTTCTGCTTGTGTTTTGCCGTTTAGGAATCGGATCGTCATTGTAATACCCGGTAAAAAAAAAATATAAATAAATAATATTTAAATTCATATTTAATTGGGCTTTTATTATGTTTGGATCAAATTGTATTTAATTTGTGTGGCTTATAATAAGTAGGTGATTATATTAATTTGGGCTTTTATACTAATTGGGTCTAATTTGTATTTGGATAATATTAAAATCCTATTAAAATTAGGAGAGTTAATACGATAGGTTAATAAATATTTAAACCATAATCTATCTCACATACCTCTCATAACTGACTGGAAAAAAAAGGCGCAACCTCTACTACGAAGAGAGAGAAAAGAAGGGAGAGCAATGGCGGCACAAAAAAAGAGAGAAGAAAATTCATCAACCTTTAAATTTTGCAATATCCAATTAGTAAGTTATTATTATTTTTTAAAACTATTAGATCTATTTTGTTGGAAGTTCACTAATTCATAAGAAAGTTTAAAAATATATTTTATATGCATAGTACTTTTGCAAAGTGATTACCGAAATTGATTAAGGTGGCTATAGGAAGTGGGTATATATATAATGAACATGTCAGGTGGCTTATTACTACTATCATTATATATATATATATATATAGATATATTGTTTTTGTTTATTAGAATATAATATGTAAGCTTAGATATTTTGTTTCTTAGCAATCTAATTTCGAATGGCAGTGGGGTGATAAGATTAGTATACTAGCTTAATAAATACTCCCTCCGTCCCAAATTAATTGCTCAGTTTTGACTTTTTAAAGTCAAATTGACCATTTTTAAAACTAATCGTTTTACTATTTTTGTTAAAATATAGGTGAAGAGATTATAATCAAAAGAAAGTATATACAATTTATTACAAATCCTAATTTTTATAATTTTAGAAATATATTTATATATGCTTAATTATTATTTCTAAAAATAGTCAATTTGACTTAAAAAGGTCAAAATTGAGCAATTAATTTGGGACGGAGGGAGTAACTAATTATTATGTTATATTTAGAAATTGTACCGAAAGTTTTGTATATTAATTCAAATCGAATTCGTATATTTGTTAATATTATAAAAAATATTATTTAATAAAATTAGTTAATATTATGTTAGTAATGGTTAGATTTGTAATAAAATTTTATTTTATTATTAGTTCGAACAGAAGGAATTTAACGAGTCATTTTTAGAATATAAATTTTGGAATATTAATAATTGATTTAAGGTGATGATTAAATGTACCTTGAATGAATAACAAATTATTTTGGAGTTTATGAGTTGGATTATATTTAATTTGAGGTGAATATGTTTAGGTGGTGAATAACGTTTCGTATTTGATATCGTTGACAATTGAGGATAAGATTTTGTGGAGTGTGCTATAAATGGTTTGGAAGTATCAGGTACGGATTCCGTACTCTTTCAGCGATACTCTTGTTAAATTTGATTTGTTCGTTTGTTTATTTATTTCGAATTATGTTATGATTTCACATAATTGTTTCATGTGAAATAAATATATTAGTTTCATTTTGGAGTTGATACACATGACTCGTATTTGTACTCTTTGAATTAGGATATCATGTTTAGTATTTATTTTTGATAATTGTAGAGCGGTACATGTTGCTACCTTCTTTTTGAAACCTTGTGACCATAATTTGATTTGGTTCAACATGTACATATAGAACCCTTTTGTTGGTATTATGTCGCATGTGTTGTGACATGGTATTTTTATTAGAATATACTGTAGGGTATACCTGAGCTATAACCACCCGTGGGGGTACCACAGGCATGTCGTCTTGGCACAAGAGACATGACACTTTCCGTGGCGGAGTGATTAGTCCACGGCGTCTCCGTTTTGGGCTCCAGAGTAAGTGGGCCATTTGGTGTTTTGTTGTGGGAGGCGTATGGGTTAACCCTAGTTTCTGTTCTGCGGATTGGTGATGTTGTGCCAAACACACCTATCCGATTTGCATACATTGGATTCGCGGTCCAATGTGTGATTTGCCTGTGTGGCATCATTTGACTTGCCTGTGTGGCATTATTTTGACTTGCCTGTGTGGCATTGTTTTGACTTGTCTGTGTGACAAGATATATTTCTGAGCTCAATCGGTATGAAATAACACCAGCCATTTGTTTCAGCCTATTATTTTATGGTATTAGTTTTGTTCGTTTCGTTTCAGTTTGTTTCGTCTCCTTTCAATTGATTGGGTTAGTTATTTCAGTTCATTATTTTCTTTACTCCTCTGTTTGTTTCGTTATTCCCGTTGGTTTAGATATATTCTATTCATATCTTTGGAGTTTTATTTTTGTCAGAGGCAATATTTTGTCTATGTTGATTTCGTATTTCAGTTGTATATCTTTTGTACCTTTATATCCGTACTGGGCAATTGGCTCATGCTATGTTTTTCTTCCGGCAGATTTGCAGGGGTGATTCAGGGCTAGGGTGATGTGAGAGTTGCCTTTGACCACATAGGTTGTTTCAAATTTTAAGTTTTGATTATTGTGACTTTATTTGGAGAATTGTATTTAGTACGCTATTGATGGATATCATTATTAATATTTTGAAGTTATTAGTGCTCTGTTTACTAATTTTGAGGTTTGTTATGTTTTGCAAGTGACCTCCCTTTCCTTTTCGGGAAGGGGGTGTTACAGTCATTCTGGTTGTTTCCTTTGTTGCCTTAGCTTAGCCGGACATGTGATGTTTTGGATTTTGGGGATTCATTGGCGACTTGATTCTTTGTTTAATTCTTTTTAGATATCTGTTTTGTAGGTCTTAACAATATGTTCGGCAGTGACTTATAAGTTGGTTTCCTCTCTTTTACAATGACTTATTTTTTTATTTATAAGTTAAAAAAAATAAGAGAGTATTTATAACTTATTTTAAAATGATTTATAAGTCATTTAATAATAAGTTAATTTGATTAAATATAATGTCTATTTTGTCCCTCTTTTTATTAATGTCATTTGATTTTAATAATTTTTACATTTGATTTTAACTTATAAGTTATTATGAGCCGAATACCATCATAACTTGTTAATTTTAATTTAATTTCTGACTTAAAAATTAAATTGATGCCGAATACTTTTACTTATACAACAATGTTACATCACATAAAAAGGGTCACATACACACAGACATGTGGGGTCCACAGTATGCATGTATATGTATATGAGTATTATGTGACCTTTTTTTATGTGATAGTAACATTATTTTTACTTATAAATCACAACTTAAAAGTAAACTTATATTTTAATTTTAAATCATTTTAAAATAAGTGGCTGGACTCTTAATTTACATGGTTTTGGGCTGTGTAGCTCTTTGATTGGTTTCATCTGTTCTGGGTCTAGTCCGAATTGATCTGAGATTTCTTTTTTCTGCGATTTTAAATGCGTTTTCTCCTGGTTGCAGATCTTGAAGCTGGTTATTTCTTGGATTTGGATGCCTTTTCATTATGATTTCCAGCGCTTAGGTCTTTGCGTTGACCATGCGGCTCTACTCCAATTTGTTCATGGTTTGTTCCTGCTGGCTTCATGTTCGATTTGACGTTCTTCGACTATCTAAGCCTCGTTGGAATCTGGATCTGCTCGCCTTCTCCGATTGTAACCAAGTGAAGAAATTTGGAAGATAGAGAAATGAAAGAGAGAAAATCAAAACTGATTCCTCTTTCTTTAAATTCTTATGTGGTTGTCAAATTATTGATCACATTAATAAATATTTTGTTTATTTTTTTAAATGGAATGATTCAATTAATAATTTTTTAAAAATTTATTGTGTCAATATTTTTTTTTTAAAGTTGAGTGGCTATTACCCCTTTTAACCTAAAAAGTTAGATATTTAGAGGCTCATGTGTAGTTTGCCATAAAAAGTAACCCGTACTAGAAGGTTCCTATTTTGAAAATTATAGTAATTTTATCAAATAAAATAAAGCTACCATATTCCCAAGAGAATCCTATGATCGACGTATAGTTGAAGTACTCTATGTGCATCATATAGGAACAAGTACGTACATGTGTTTCATTTCATATAAATGTGATTGCAATTGTTTATTGGGAGTGTGTTATTTTGGATTGATGACAAGCTGCTGAATCATATCTTCCAAAGATCCTCCCATTCGTAACTCCTTCAATCAATCAATACACATACGCATACATACGACATATGAATAACAAAGAGGGTGGTGGGCCGGTAGCATGATTCGCCGGTCCGGTTGGTCCATTAATGCACAATTCATACTATATTTTGTGTGGAGGAGAGAGACAACCTTTGTTTTCTTTTTTCAAAATATATATATAATAATAATAATAATAATAATAATAATAATAAAATAAGTGAGGAAATGATATTTTTATTTTAATATAAATGTACGATGTTTGCATACACAATAAAATTTATATACTAGCTAGCGCCTAGCTGTATCATTAAATTAGTTTGTGTTCTAGTCTAGTTAAACATTTGAACGTTAAAAATATCATCCTCTTGTAATTAAAATTTTCAATATACATATATACTTTCTGATTATAGAAATATGATCAAGTCACCCATGATTATGAATGAAGAGCGACCATTAATTAAGGGGTATTTCAATCACTGCATGCATAATGGAGACATAAATGCAGTCGGACATTTTTTTGGAAGTTGTTAGTATGAAGTTTATTTTGAGGTAAGTTGGTCAATTAACAAATAGAATACTGATACGCTGACGAGATTGTATGTATGTCAGTATTCTATTAGTCAATTAATCAACTTATCAAAAAAATAACTCCATGATATCCGGATCCCATTTTCTTGCAACTTGACTTGTGCCGGTATTTGGTAATTGGGGGGGCGTCCGGTGCTTAACGACCGGTTTTTTGTTCAAACTTGCTCTATTATTTTTTATTTTTTTTTCTCATAATTGTGAAAAAAAAAAACCAAAAAAAAAAAAAAAAAAATTAACATAGAGTACCGGACGTTAGTCCGGTACATTTGTACCGTAGCCCCCCTCAACCCGGTATTTGGCGCATGCATGACATCAATCTTCTGAATTTTTGGACAAGATTCAATTTACTACTACTACTCCTACTCCACTAACAAGACTACTACGTATCAATATACTACTACTGTATTGAATTTATTACATAACCAAAAAAGTAGTCCCCCAGTGACCACCTCGACGGGACTCTTCAGCTCTTCTTAATTTCCTTCCTGGCAGCTAGCTAGCTCATCATATATATTGATATATTCCATCTTCCACATTACTTAATCAACTTCTGGACCACGTTGTGCATGCATACATCCACCTCCAGTAGTCCTATAGATTTATATGCGTGTCAACATGAACTAATTAAAATATTTGCTAAATTATATATATATATATATATATATATATAACACGGATCCTGTCCGGGAGTCCAGACAGTGTTAAAATCTGATCCAATTTTTATTTTGTTTTTTGTTTTTTTTAAAACAACTAAAAAAATAATAATAATTGAATTTAAATTTTACATAATATAGTGTTTTGGGTGAGATTTGGATACATATAACAAAACATATATGTACAGGCTGTACAGTCTGTACAGACATGTTTTGTTATACGTATCCAAATCACACCCAAAATACTGTATTATGTAAAAATTCAAGTTCCGTAAATTTTATTTTTTTTAGTTGTTTAAAAAAATGTTAGGATTTTGGTCAGGTCCGGGAGTCCGGACCTGATCCGGCCTCTCTCTCTATATATATAGAAAGAGGAGAGAAATTATTAACATGTTTTACTCCCTCCATCCCGGACAAGATAATTACCTAATTTCACGTATATGTGCATGCTTGTGTTGTTGTGTTTACCGTATAAGTCTTGCCAAAAAGAAGAAAATAAATTAATGTTTCTTACTTGTAATTATGCTTGTGTAGTTGCATGTGTTTATTGTACATCATCTACATTTTACAGCTAGTGATCGTTTCAGCGTTAACTTATTTTTTCAATTCAATGTGAACTTGTATAGTATGTGTGTACCTATTATCCTATTATATATATAGGATTGTCAATTGGGTCGTCAAATCCCAAACCCAATTTATTCGGAGGCTTCGAATTTAATCTGGGAGAAAGCCCAAATTATAATGTTAAAAACATATAAATATATATATAGACTAGCTATTTATATTAATTATAACATATTTATAATCACAATTTATATTTATATTATATATAACGTCTTTAAATTAAATTTATGTACCATCTTTTCTTTAAAGTTATTTATTATTTATTTAAATACTATGTCATTTTAACTAATCTTATGTAAATAATTTAGAGATGTATCACTACAATGATTATTTGTATGTTTGAAGTTTAAATTTCTTAATTTTGGTGATATTTTGATTTTATGACTTGCTAAGATTTTAATATTTTTATCAATAGGTTGTCAATATGAACTAATATTGTTGTTTTAATAACGAGTTGCGTTAGTTTTTTGTTTTCTAATGTTAGCTTATTAATTTTGATGATTTTTTTGTTTGGACTTGCCCGAAAATAAGGCTGTGAATCGCGTTATCACATACGAGCTGAGTTTGAACAACATATTATAAGCTCGAAAAATTGAGTTCGAGTCTAAACTTATTAATATTTGAATGAATTGAACTTAAACATCCGACTCACTTAACACCTAATTATATATTTATTCAGAAAATGTCATGACAACCTTTCAAATAATACTTGACGTGGTCCCTTTCCATCATAATGATACATTGATTCGTGGTAGCATGGTCCCCAATTAAGTCTCGACCTCGATAGCCAACCTCTCAGTACATGTACAACACTTCAAATTAACTTGGACATGCATGGTAAATAACCCTGTACGTTCCCTATGCAACCGATAAATTATGTCATTTGATTGTCGTCACGCGATGTAAAGTATATATAATTAAGTTTGTTTGGTAATTAACAACTTAAATGAATTGAGTTAAACCGAATATGATTTATTCAGAGTTGATTTATGAAATTTATATATCGATTTTGAAATAAGATTTAATTAAGACTCGTTTAACTATTGAGTCAGACATGCACGATCTCGAATCGAGTTCGAAGAGTTTTAATTTTTTAAGTGAATATTATCCGAATATCAATAGAAAATTAGTACAATTTAAAGAGGTTTGAGTAATTTGTCGAATTTTAAATTTGGCTCGTACTTGAATCGTTTATATTTTTAGCCGAGCGAGTTTGAATTAAATTTGAACTGTTTGGTTCATTTTACAACTTTATTGGTAATTGAGTGAAGGGACCTACTGACCTTTAATATCATGCTACAAATAAGTATTGATACTATAATTAAACTGAGATTTTACACCAGACATTAATGTAGTGGAGACCAGGGCTAACGGAACTTTTGAAGAAATTAAGTATATATATAATATGAGCAGATGTTTAAAAAACTTGAAGTCATGCATGATTGATACAAAAATCTTAGGCAGGAAGATCAATTGTCCTTAATAAAAGACAGGTTTTAGATCTCCATGTGTTAGGTTTCAAGTCGGACCACCATTCACCAAAATGCATAATAATACCAAAAAGTAAAGGGCATTATTATTGTACTCCACATAATTTGAAAGGAACATGGCTATGATATATATATATATATATAGAGAGAGAGAGAGAGAGATGAAGACTACTGTCGATACCAGATCGATCAACGGCGGTCTTTGTAAACTTTCCCGAAAAGGGAGAGAGGATTAAGCGATGGTCGACTTTAATTAAGATATATATATATATATACACCCTAGCTACCCTCTCTTTCAAAAATAAAATAAAAACAGTCTCGATCATTTGTAAAATTTATAAATGTTAAAAAATATATTTTTCTTTGTCTACTCATATATATAAATATTATTAAGGTATGTAGTAATTTATAATACAAATAAATTTGAAGACATTGTGTCTTTATAATATTATTATAAGTTGATAAATGAAACTATTTTTACAAATGAGAATTAAGACGTACGTAGTATTAAACAAAAATAATGTATAGGCAAGCTAAACCTTCTTTTATCTGCAATAATTCATACACCAAGTAGGATGTCTCTTCTATTACTACAAACTTATGACGTCCTAATAAATAGTCTCCCCAAAATATTTTCTCTTAATTGGAAATGGTGCTTCTCTTTCTTTTTTTGTTGTTGTCACAAGTCACAACCTAGGTAAATGCAATGTATCCTGAGTTCCTACTTAATCTCTCTCTCTCCCCCTCTCACGCACACGCATATATACACATTTTTATCCATTTTTTACACTATATAAAGATACCCCAACAATGAAAGATAGGGAGGGGAGGGGAGGGGAGGGGAGGGGAGGGGGGGGGGGGAAGAAACAGATGTAAAAATAAAAACAACTTTTGAAATGAAGGGAACTAAATAAGATCTGTCCCTCTCTTTCTTCTATTGTTGGGGTTATAACCATGGTAATTAAACTTAGATCAGACCGTCGATTCGATCGATAAAATCGGAATTCAAATAAACAAAAAATCATTTTTTGACAAAATTCGGTGACTCACGGTTGAACCGGTCGACCCGGTAACCAGGTCATGACCTGTTTTACCGACTCCCTACCTCGCCTTTTCTTTTTCTTTTTCTTTTTACTAATTTAAGCTTTTGAATTTGATTGAATGTATCATTGATTGAGTTTTGAGTTATGATCATGATATATCTAATGTCTTTCTTTTCATATAATTAAAGTTAGTATTTATTTGAATTGTATAAAGTAAACATTGTACAAATAATTGTTTTTTTACCGAATTTGATTGAATGTATTCTAGAGATGTTTATTATTTGTGTTTGATTTTATCACTCTTGAGTCTTGAGTTATGATCATGATTTAATATCTTTTTTTATATAGATTTAGTATTTATTTGAATTGTATAAAGTAAACATTGTACACATAGTTTTTTTTATAGATAAATTGGTTAATTAACATATTTAATTACTAAATATTATGTATAATATATTATAATAATAATTAATATATTTAATTATTTATTATTTATTATATATTAACGACGTCACTGAATCAATAACGACTCGACCACTAATTAGACCAATGATCTATCCAGTCGATAATTTTTCCGGTTTGATAATCGGTTTGGATTTGAAAATATTGGTTATAACATTCTTCCTAATATTATATATATATGTTACATTTAAATTTGTTGAGTTAGTTTTTTTTCTTTTATAAATTTATTTTTATTAAATTTTTTCCTTTTATACCGCCATATTTTCTACAAGTATTTATTTTGTTGAGATGCCATAAATTGATTGTATTGTATTGACCTTTAGTTTTTTTCTCCATCACTACGAAAGTAGCTCATCCTTTTTCCAGAAAGGGAATAATCTTTAATTAATACTATCGGTTTAACTCCTTTTCAGAAAATAAAAGAAAATGCTAGCTAGCTACCTACCTGCCTACTGGCTACTGCTATTGATTAAAACAACTCACTAGTACTTTCTATTGAATATAAATTTAATTATATTAAAATTATTATATTTTATTTATATTTATATCATATTATTTTGATGCAATGTATCATATTTATTGTATCTACTTTTCAAATTATATTCACATTTTATTTCAAAAAAAAATTATATTCACATTAAATTTAATTAATTTGTATATATAAGTTCATTGTACTAGAATTTAAGGATAAAATTCAATTAGATTTGAATTTTAAGACAAAATAAACGAAAATAGAATCATAGTTATTTTAAAAAAAATTATTTTTAAAAAATTATTAATTTATAAAGATTATACATTAATATTTTTTGGTCATGAACGACCAAGATGAAACCAAACCAAGTGGAGTATATGTCTCACATTATCATACAACTGAAAAATAAAGATATACTTAATTGTATAAATCATTAAATGATGCGTGCATTAATTAATTAACTTCCAAAGTCCTTGTTGCCGTACCTAATAGTGGTAATTAATTCAGAGCCGGCCAACGGTACGGTATACTACCCCCCACAGGCCACAGATAATTACTACTAACATTGACGCCATTTAATTGGCTTGCCTTAATGCCTTGCCTTCTGAAATTTTCTTCCAGGGTTTTCTGGCCGATAGAATTAACGTCAAGACGTATCCAATTAAAAATATATTACTCCTGAATATTTCAATAAAAATAGAAAATAAAATAGAATTAAGATTGAAATATAAAAAAATATTCCCTTCACATGAATCGAGCCAAACCGAATCAGCCGGACCCTAAAAAGAGTATGCAATATGCATATGCATCACTCAAACGGTCAAATAAAAATAATTCTCAAACTTTTGTTTGTGTACGTAATTTGGTAGAATATACTACTTATCCCCGGTTCTAAAATATTTATTTAGGATATATTGATGCTAATTTAAGATATTTTAAAGTTTAAACTTGATAGAAAATATTAATATAGTGGATTCTTCAATCGATTAAATTCATAAATTATTAAATAAGAGGTTTGGATTTTGGTATATGATGGGTCTAGTTCAAGGATCCAGCCCATCTCGTAAACCCAATACTGGAATAGAAGCCCAAGTCCAAGAAGTCTGGCAAGCCCAACAGATGTGGTTCATCACGGTTGGGTTAATTGAGCCCATTAATAGTAAACTGCACACGCCCACATCACGAAAGAAGTGGACAGGCCTAGTCCCTATATCTCAAGGAGAGCACGACAACTATCAGGCACGTTGGGAAGAAGTGGGGAGCTCCACTAAAGTTGTGGTCTTAGTGGTTACTTGTCCACCCCAAAACTGTCACGGGGTCGGCTATAAATAGAACGCCTCACCATCACTGGAAGGCAACTCACTTTTGATATTTTTAAGCTTGTACTCTATGTACTCTCTCCAACACTTGATATAATATAAAGTACCAGGCGACTATAGTCATTCGACAGTGGACTAGGTCACCTTGACCGAACCACTTTAATACTTGTTTTATTTCTTACTTTTTATTACCGCTTTTATAAATATTTAATTGGTGTTTGTACAAAGTCCATTTTGTGCATCATCAGTATATACTCTCAGTATATACTCATTGGCAATGTCTTTCAAGTTTCAATGGCATTATGTAAATCAAACATGGGTTCATGACCGAATAACAAAATAGGTTGAAAGTTGAAACTCGAAATAACATAACGGATTGAATTAAGCTATTATACCAAATGGATTGGGTAATAGCATAATCGAATACATATTACGCCCAGCCCAGCCCAACTAAATTTCTTTTGCGCGCGAGCTCAATAGTTACTTTTCAGTTAAAACGGTTGATATCCAAATATTTTTACCTTTCACACACTCACTCGCTCGCTCGCCTGCCACCGCTGGTAATTGGCGGCGGTCTTTCGTATTATTTTTAAATTTCTTTTTTTATTTTTTCCCAATATCCAGAGAGGAGGGGGGAGTGAAAAAATCCCCAAAATCAAAACCTTTGCCTCTGGAACTCCGTCGAAATCAGCACCATCTCTTCCATTTTTTGTGTCAATTACGATATTTATATAACAAAAACACACAATCAAACACTATCCATAATTAACAAATGGCTTTGAATCCTCCGCCAAAAACCCTATCCCTATCTCCCAGTCGAACCACCTCCAATGCCGCCGTCTTCCACCACAACCAGCAGCTGCCTTGCCTGCTCTTTTTTCGTTCCGCCCCTACACTTCCATTTTCTTCCGCTTCTTTATATTTCCTCCCCTCCGGCAGTCGCAAATGGTCTCGGAGACCCCCGGCTGTTGCCGCCACCAGCACCTTGATGGAGAATTCCGGACCGGTTTGTCCCTGTTCATTTTAGGAATTTGAATTTTACAGTATCTGATCTATCTTCTCTTTCTCTGTGTTTTGTTGTCGGTGTTGTCGTAATTGCTTAACTCTGCAAAATTGCATTAGCTGCCACATATGAATTGCTTAGGATTTAGTATCTGTATTCACTGTTTAGTAAGTGTACTAATTTCTGGAGTCTCTTTATTTTTTTTTATCTGTTTAAAATTTTAAGGATTTATCCTTTCCACTGAACACTCTAAATCAGTATTTATGATTTAGAGTGATGATGATGAAATGCTCTTTCTGCAAGAATGCAATTATTTTTTATCATGCCCCTCATTAATCTTAGGAAAAATTGTATCTTGGACCAACTTCTATGGCTTGAATTGATATATCTGTTGGCTACTTGGATATTGCACATCTCTTCAATTCATGGTAAACATGTCATCTTTGTGATCCAACATCTAAATTTTGAAGTGAAATTTTTACAATGATTAAAATTTGTGGAATGGTCTGAAATTCGTCAACAGTCAAATTTTCAAGTTAAGCGGCTGCTTACACCACACTCTTTTGTTTGCTTTTGACTGTATATCTCATGTGATAATTAGTTTATACTCCATCCGTTTCAAATTAGAAGATCATTACTGACTTTTTGATAGTCAATTTGGGACATTTTCAAACTCTAAAGTTTTGGTAATATTTTTTCAAATTACAAAATAATAAATTTGTAATTAATAGAACTTTCATAGTTTACAATATTAATCTGACTAAAATTAAATGAATCTATGTTAATTTTGTGTTTAAAAAATATCGCAAATTGACTTTAAAAAAATCAATAATTATCTTATACTTGGATTGGAGGGAGTATAATATGATCCATATAGATAAAAATTTAATTCAACATTACTTTTTGACATACATCAACTTTCAAAAGAATGGAAATGAGGAGTTGGTTTCCAGTGTCTCAGTCAAGAGCCATAATTATGTTCCTCAAGCGACAGTGTAGGGGTGAGGGTGGGGGTGAGGGTGGGGGTGGGGGTGGGGGGAGGTTAAGGCAGATTCTCAATCATTAATAATAATAACCGGTCACCTACAAAGAGGTTTAATTAGCAAAAGCAAACATCATTGTGACAACTTATTTTACACGTTGATGGGGTTGAACTTGTTAGTTTTATTCTTCCTTTATCTTTTCATATTTTTTCTCATATAATTGTTTTCATGCCTGTTCATATACAGCCAAGAAATGGAGTATATATTGTGGGTGATTTTATGACTAAAAAAGAGGAATTACATGTTGTAAAACCCACAACAACTGTAGATGAAGGTATTTCTGGTGCTAGTGTTCTGTTTTTTAGTCATTCTAAATCTGTCTGTTGTCTAATGAGTCATTCTTTGTGCAGCATTGGATGCTCTTGTAGAGAACAGAATAACTGGTTTTCCTGTGATTGATGATGAGTGGAAATTGGTAAGTATCTCTTAATTTTTTAAGTATGATGCTAGACCAATTCTTTTATATTATCTTTAGCAAGACAACACTTTCGATGGTAGGATTTTGTGAAAGCATGCTTTTCATCTCTTTAGTTGCTGTTATTGAAAGGAGTATTTGGTATTAGTTATTACTTGAGATTTTAGATGAATGCCTTGGGTAATTGCATGTTATAATCTGAGAAATGCTCCCTTGGTTGGATTGTTAGAGCATGCAAATGTTTTATACCATCTCATGTGCTTGTTAGTTTCTAGAGACAAGGTTTAACCCGATATATGCTGAGATTTGATATTGGGTTTAAATCTCTGAGCATAAATCGAGTTTTGCTCACTCAATATGAAAAAATCCATAGATATACGAAGGATCTATTTATGTTTACAACATAAAAGATTTAGAGATAGTCACATGCATGGAACTTATATATTAATTAATTATATTTGTGCTATTGAATTTTGACTTTATGCTATATCATCTTTCAATTTTCAAACCGAGTGCAAGTTCCTGTATAATTTTATGTTGTCTAGTCAAGTGGCAAGTGGAAAATCTATAGAATGTAAGATGTGAATGGATATGAGTGAGCACTAAAGAGTGACTTCAGCTTGATTTTAAAGTACTCTTGATTGGTTAAGTTTGGGACCTTTGAAGCCAAATTTGGTTGTTGATTAAGCCTCTGATGAGAGGGAAGAATGTAATTTATTAGCAAATTTGGGAAGAATGGACGTATGCCGAAGGAAGGAAATAGGAATATATAGACTCCGGGTATAAGTCCCTTGGCCAAAAAGAAATTTAAGTTCTCGACACCATGATCATCCACTTTTGAAAATTTTGTTAAAAGCAGCTGACACCATAAACAAAGTATTCTTTGCCTATAACTTTGTATTATCACTGCAATTTGTTAGGTTTCAAAAGCATTTTCCAATTAAGAGTTTAATAACAAGGGACTTGCTTCTTTTGAAGAGATTTAACTAGTTCTTTTGTTCTCGTATGATTATATGCTGCATTTCTGATTCATGTGAGTTCATTCGGTAGCTGGTTGTATTTATAGCTATTTGATGTTAATATTATGAACATAATCATAAAAGGAAAATTGTTGTACTCCTATACAGAACTCAGGGTTCTTTGTTGCTGCAGGTTGGTCTTGTTTCAGATTATGATCTACTAGCACTGGATTCTATATCAGGTAAATCACTTTAACAAATAATATAAATTTGATCTCATTCATCATTGTCTTTAAGGAAAAAAAACAGTGTTCTAAAAATACCCGCCTAGGCGCTAGGCGATCCTCTACCGCCTTGATTTGGCTAGGCTCCTAGGCCCCGCTTAGCAAGAATCTGACCTTACTTTGAAGCTTTACAATACTTAAATGAATTTGTTAAGTCTTAAAAGATAGTTTTTTTGGAAATGTTTCATGTAGAATTTTAAAAAATTAAATATATTATATGTTTTGTATAGTATAACAATTACATACAATAGAAAAATAAATAAATGAGATCACCTAGTCCGCCTAGGAAAACACCTAGGCGCCCCCTCCGTCGCCTAGGTCTGTCTAACGATTTTTAGAACACTGGAAAAAAAGCATTATATATTTATACGTATTAGCTTTAGAATGTGTAATTACCTTACATAATCACGGTTTGTTCCCTTTTGCATTCTCCTACACCTGTCTTCTGTAAATTTTTATTCTTTCAGCAATATCTTGATTCATTAGTATCCCTCTTTCCTGTTATGCACATAATATGTTAGACAAGTTGTTAAGGCATTCAACACTGATTTTCACATATCCAATATAACTTTGTCTTCGGGTGCACATGGTACATTTATGTCAAAAAGGCTTCATGAAAAGCTCTCTGAATCCATCTAAACATTTCATGTTTCCCACATAAATAAGTGGTTGAAATATGTTTGAAGATATGTGTGATGCCCCCAAAATTAGGTATACATCACCCATCTTGAGTCGTCAGATACATGGTACAGAATTCAAATACAACTTACTAATACCACTGTCGTGTATAATACGACAAAATACAACTGTGAGTTTGAATACAATAATTGTCTACTAGAGATCATACAAACTCAAAAGGAGTCCTCAATACAATTATTGTCACACTATTTAACAGAATAATGAGGACTACTAATACTATTCTTTGGTCCATCACTCCGTTCCCCGACTCGTCCCAGCTATATTCTCATTTCCTGAAGAGAACAGTGAAAGAAAGGGTGAGCTCAACTAGCCCAGTAAGAAATATTATGACTAAGATAATGCAGAATAAATTATCATTAGCCTTCAACAGTGTTAAACTGATAAAATATAATAACATCAAGTTTAACAGCAGCGGATCAAGCAATCCATTAAAAGAGTCAAGTAGAGAATAGAATCTACTATCTTTTATGATTTAAAAAGTTTTTAATCACTTTTATCGCTGAGACTCAGCTTAATAAATAATCCACATCATCCCTGCACTACGGCCAAGGATACTCATTAGGGTCACGACCACAAATTCCATGCACTACGGGCCAAGGATATTTGTGTATTCATCAATGGTCATGATCATGCCAACAACTGTCCATCAATGCACTACGGCAAATGAGACTTTTACCACATCATTTGTAACATTACGGTCATGATTACACCGAATAATTCCTGGTCATAATCATACCAAGTCCATCCATGCTCTACAGGCCACAGATGACTTTCAAAAATATAAATAAGAGGATGATGACAATGATATAAGAATTCAATAAAACAAGTTCAAGAATTATTTTATCCAGGAATTATTAACGTCCAAATTGTCAACACGATACTGTTTTGTGGTGTAAAATTCAAGAATGCTCAGAAGAATATTTCCATGAAAAGATACTGGATGAAGCGCAAATATCAAGAATATTCCACTAATTTCATGGAGTATAGAAGTCAAAGTTTTATCCAACTGAGTATAATAAAGAATGGAATAACAAAAGAAATCACCATGCATGCGATAGAGACCGCACAAACAGGTTATTCCAGCAGAATAATAATAACGGAACCAGGTCAGGTGAAATTCACACAGACAGGATGTTCCAACAGAATAATAAAGAATGGAACCAGGTCCGGCGTAAAACACACAGACAGGATGTTCCAATGGAATAATAAAGAATGGAACCAGGTCCGGCGTAAAACACACAGACAGGATGTTCCAACGGAATAATAATAAAGACGGAACCAGGTCCGGTGTAAAACACACAGACAGGATGTTCCAACGGAATAATAATAAAGACGGAACCAGGTCCGGTGTAAAACACACAGACAGGATGTTCCAACAGAATAATAGAAGAATGTCACCAAGTATAGGGTAGACCACGTATACAGGTTATTCCAACAGAATAATAAGAAATGAAATAACAATAGTTCTCTTCATGAATAAGAAAGAATAACACCCCTTACCGTAACAGAAACTGGATATAGGAAGAGAAAAGTTAAGTAGCAAAAAGCTTTTCTTCTATCTCTCTATAGTTTCTCTCTCTAGAGTTCAGTGAATTCGTAAGAAAATAATGAAGGAATGAGCTTCTATTTATAGGAAAATGGAATGCATAGTAACTAATCCATGAACGGTCCAGATTGATTTACTTTAATCTGACGGTCCATATTTAAAGAAAAATCTTTTAAATAAAATATAATATATTCTATTTATATAAAAAGATTTTTACTATGCAAACACTATGCAACACTATGCAAAACACTATGCAACACTATGCATAATAAAATATAATATATTCTATTTATAAAATAACTTTAATAAAGTATTCTGTTTTATATAAAAAGATGTTTCCGTTTTATTACGTTAATAATACGAATAAAACAAAACGTCATTATCGCTATAATAATTCATATTATTAATCGACAATAATTGAATCAAACTGAGCGACTTCTCACATAAATATCAATAATCAATACCGTGTGCTACTATGCAACAACGCGTATTACTGTACTTTTACTACCCAGTAGTTCAACAGTATCAACGGTAAAACTTCCGCCGTTATTTTTAATAAAATATTTTTGTCGTTTTCTCAATCCGACAATAATTCTGTTGTGGGGTCCACCAATAATTTTGCTGTCGTACGAATATTCCCCGACAAAAAGAATATTCCCCGACCAAACGAATATTATATGACAACTTGCATACTTTGCAAAATTTATAAATATTACCCACAACTATAACATTATATTAAATTCATTCCATAATATTCAAAAATGATAATTATAGAAAATCCATTTTTATTTAAAAGTTGGGTTCTTACAACCTCCCCTTCTTAAGAAATTTCGCCCTCGAAATTAGGGTACGTACCTGGTATGTCGAAGAGGTAAGGATACCTTGATTTCATTTCAGATTCTAACTCCCAAGTCATTTCCTCAACATCGTGGTTTCTCCACAAAACTTTGACTTGAGGTATAACCTTGGTGCGTAAAATATGTTCCTTCTTATCCAAGATTTGAACAGGAACCTCTTCATACGTTAAATCTTCCGCTATTTCGTCCGGTTCTAACTCAATAATGTGGTTCGGGTCTTTCACATATTTACGTAGCATGGATATGTGAAAAACGTTATGAACACGAGACATACTTGGCGGTAAAGCGAGTCTATAGGCCACAGTTCCTACTCGATCGAGGATTAAAAATGGGCCGATGAATCGAGGATTGAGCTTTCCTCTCTTTCCAAATCTCGTAACTCCTTTCCATGGAGCAACACGTAACAACACATGATCTCCTATATCGAATTCCACGTCCTTTCGATGAAGATCAGCATAACTCTTTTGTCGATCTTGTGAGGTTTTTATACGTTTCCGGATCGTTTGAATCTTTTCCGTAGTCATACGTACCAAATCCGGTCCCAACAACGTTGCTTCACCCACCTCATCCCAACATACTGGAGAACGACACTTTCTTCCATACAACGCCTCGAACGGAGCCATGCCAATACTTGCTTGATAACTGTTGTTGTAGGAAAACTCCACCAATGGTAAGAACTTGTCCCAACTTCCCTTGAAATCAAGGACACAGAGTCTTAATAGATCTTCAAGAGTTTGAATAGTCCTTTCTGACTGTCCGTCCGTTTGAGGATGATATGCCGAGCTAAATCGTAAATCTGTGCCCATAGCTTTTTGCAAACTAACCCAAAATCGCGAAGTGAATCTTGGGTCTCGATCAGAAACTATGGATACTGGCATACCATGCAATCTTACAACCTCGTTTATGTACATACGAGCAAGACGTTCAAGTGTATAAGTTTCTCGTATCGGTAAGAAATGAGCAGACTTGGTCAATCTATCAACAATGACCCAAATCGCATCTATGCCTTGAGAAACTTTGGGAAGACCAGTAACGAAATCCATGGTAATGTGCTCCCACTTCCATTCTGGAATTTCAAGTGGTTGCAATGGTCCTTTTGGTATTTGATGCTCCGCCTTGACTCGTTGACACGTTAGACACCTTGAGATAAAAAGCGCTATCTCTCTCTTCATATTGCCCCACCAAAATGCTATGTCGAAGATCATGATACATTTTGGTACTCCCAGGATGGATTGCAAACGGTGTGTTGTGCGCCTCCATCATGATTTTATACTTTAAATCAGGGTCGTTAGGAACACAAAGTCTGGAGTTGACTCGAAGTATTCCTTCTTCATCGATTCTTGCTTCCGGTATCGCACCTTCTTGTACTTTCTTCCTCATACGCATCAGCTCCGGATCTGTAACTTGAGCAGCTTTAATTTTATCAATTAAAGTCGGTTCTACCCGTATATTCGCCATCATAACGTGGGTCCTTGGAGTCTTTATCTCTATCTCCATCCTTTGCAAGTCATCCAAAATGGGCCTTTGCGTTGACAATATTGCACTCGCACCCGCATATGACCTTCTACTCAATGCGTCAGCTACCACGTTCGCTTTTCCAGGATGGTATTGGATGGTATGATCATAATCTTTCAACAGTTCAAGCCAACGTCGTTGTCGCATGTTGAGTTCCTTTTGAGTGAAGAAATATTTGAGGCTTTTATGATCCGTAAAGATCTCCACTTTCTCCCCATACAAGTAATGCCTCCAAATTTTAAGTGCGAAGACAACAGCTGCTAACTCTAGGTCATGAGTAGGATAATTTCTCTCATATTCTTTGAGTTGTCGTGAGGCATAGGCTATGACTTTCCCATGTTGCATGAGAACACATCCTAACCCTTTGCCCGAAGCATCACTGTAGATGACAAATCCCTCCGAACCAGATGGTATTGTCAGAACAGGTGCTGAAATGAGTCTCCTCTTGAGTTCTTGAAAACTCTTCTCACATTCCTCGCTCCAACCGAACTTTGTATCTTTCCGAGTCAGCTGAGTTAGTGGAGTAGCGATTCGAGAAAACCCTTCTACGAATCTCCGATAATAACCAGCTAAGCCGAGAAAGCTACGTACTTCAGTCACTGATTTAGGTTGCTCCCAGCTTTGAATAGCTTCAATCTTTGCTGGGTCAACAGATATTCCATGACTTGATACCACGTGCCCAAGGAATGCTACTTCCTCAAGCCAGAACTCGCATTTCTTCAACTTGGCATAAAGCTTGTATTCACGAAGCTTTTGGAGTATTAGCCTCAAGTGTTCCTCATGATCTTCACGGCTTTTGGAATAAATAAGGATGTCATCAATAAAGACGACCACAAAGTGATCCAAATATTCCTTGAATACTCGGTTCATCATATCCATGAAGGCAGCAGGAGCATTAGTCAATCCAAAGGACATGACTAGGAATTCATAATGCCCGTACCGAGTTCTGAAAGCCGTCTTTGGAATGTCATCGGTTCTAATCTTCAATTGGTGATATCCGGAACGAAGATCAATCTTTGAAAAGAATTTGGCTCCTTGCAACTGGTCAAACAGGTCATCAATACGTGGCAATGGATACCTATTTTTGATGGTGACATGATTTAACTCCCGATAATCAATACAAAGTCGCATACTCCCATCTTTCTTCTTCACGAATAGAACAGGAGCACCCCAAGGAGAAGTACTAGGACGAATAAAGCCAATGTCTAACAATTCCTGCAGTTGAGTCTTTAACTCCTGAAGTTCAATAGGAGCCATTCGATATGGGGCTTTGGAAATGGGTTTTGTACCGGGTTCAAGGTCGATACAAAATTCAATTTCACGCTCTGGGGGTAGGCCAGGAAGTTCTTCAGGGAATACGTCAGGGAATTCATTAACAATAGAAATATTATTCAAAACTGACGTATTTTTGTTTAGATCTGTGACATGAGCTAAGAAAGCTTGACATCCGTTTTTTAATAAACGAATAGCTTTATGGCTTGAGATGACAGTGATTGATTTTAATGGTTTGGTTGTTTGAATTCGCATAATAGGTCGATTAGGAATATGAAAGCTAACAACCTTACGAAAACAATCAATTTTTGCATGATGAGTAGTTAACCAATCAATCCCTAGAATTACATCAAATGCAAGTATTTTTAATGAAATAAGATCGACAGGTAATGCGTGGGTACCAACTTGAACCAAACAAGACTTATAAACCGTGGATGTAATGAAGTTTTCTCCTAACGGAGTTTCCACAGATAAGTCAAAGTCTAATTTCTCCGGAGTCAAATTTAATCGTTGAGCGCAAGTAGGAGAAATAAAAGAATGGGTAGAACCGGTATCAAATAAAGTGTAGACTTCGCTAGAGTTTATGATAAGCTTACCCGTGATGACCTCATGCGGGTTCCTTGCTTTCTGGGAGGTCACAACAAACGCTCTCCCTTGCACTACCGGCTTTGACTTTTCTAGGACAGCATTTGGTGCCTCCATCCTAGTTGAATTTGTCTTCGGTGAACGACAAAATCGGGCCAAATGGCCTTCTCTTCCACAATTATAACATGCTTTGGACGGCATCGCGCAATTTGGACTGATGTGTCCCTCCCCTCCGCATTTGAAGCATATGATAGGTGGTCTTTCTCCTTCCTTAACAATGGTTGCTGGTGCTGACGTCTTTCCATCATTGTTGAATCTCCTCTTCTTGAAATGTCCATTCTTATTGTTTTGGCCCTGATTACCACCGAAGTGGTTACCATTTCTGGCCTGATGATTTCCTCCACGCTTGTTGTCACCGCTTCGATGACTGCTCTCACTGGTATTATCATTTTGCCGGCTGCTCTCTTTTGATTGCGTTGACTCGTTATCGCGCTCTACCAACTGAGCCCTATTTACAACATCAGAATACAAACACAGTTTATGAGAAATAAGATGTTGACGTATCTCCGGCTTCAAACCTCTTAAAAATAATCGTGTCATTCTCTCTTCATTATCCACCAAATGGGACGCAAACCGGGATAACTCCGCAAATTTTGCCTCGTATTGCGACACGGTCATATTATTTTGCTCTAATTTGATAAACTCCACCTCCTTCATGTGACGGATACTTTCAGGAAAGTATTTGTCATTGAACAGCTCTTGGAACTTCTTCCAAGACATCTTCAGTACGGCAGGTTGAGTACGTTTTACCGATTCCCACCAGTAATCTGCCTCTCCGCGCAACATAAAGGCGGCAAAGGGAACCTTTTGCTCCTCGGAGCATCCCAAGACATCAAATATTTTGGTGATCTGCTTTATCCATGCTTCCGCAATAAGTGGTTTTGGCTCTCCCTTAAACTCCGGTGGTCCCAGCTCCTTGAACTGTTTAGCGGTGACCGCCCGAGAATTTTCAGTGTTTCCACCTACATTTTGAACAGGAGCCGCTCTCGCTTGCTGTTGCATGAATTGCATAAAGCCTCTGAACAATCCATCATTCATCATTTGGTCATGAGGATTGTCGCCTTCCTGATGCACATTCTCCTGATTATTGATATGTGGAGACTCAACGGTCTCTTGTGCTCCATTGTTATTCTCAACATTTTCGGAAGTCATTTTCAGATACTGCCACAAAACAAAGATTAATTGACATGTAACATAATATCTCTAAACTTTGACCAACTAATTTAAATACAAAATAAATTTAAGTAGGTCATACTAGCGAAGGAATTCCCCGTCTCTCCCCTCCTAGTTCTAGTCTCACATCTTAGCCAGGGATCATATCCCTAAGCTTTGATACCAACTGTGACGCCCCCAAAATTAGGTATACATCACCCATCTTGAGTCGTCAGATACATGGTACAGAATTCAAATACAACTTACTAATACCACTGTCGTGTATAATACGACAAAATACAACTGTGAGTTTGAATACAATAATTGTCTACTAGAGATCATACAAACTCAAAAGGAGTCCTCAATACAATTATTGTCACACTATTTAACAGAATAATGAGGACTACTAATACTATTCTTTGGTCCATCACTCCGTTCCCCGACTCGTCCCAGCTATATTCTCATTTCCTGAAGAGAACAGTGAAAGAAAGGGTGAGCTCAACTAGCCCAGTAAGAAATATTATGACTAAGATAATGCAGAATAAATTATCATTAGCCTTCAACAGTGTTAAACTGATAAAATATAATAACATCAAGTTTAACAGCAGCGGATCAAGCAATCCATTAAAAGAGTCAAGTAGAGAATAGAATCTACTATCTTTTATGATTTAAAAAGTTTTTAATCACTTTTATCGCTGAGACTCAGCTTAATAAATAATCCACATCATCCCTGCACTACGGCCAAGGATACTCATTAGGGTCACGACCACAAATTCCATGCACTACGGGCCAAGGATATTTGTGTATTCATCAATGGTCATGATCATGCCAACAACTGTCCATCAATGCACTACGGCAAATGAGACTTTTACCACATCATTTGTAACATTACGGTCATGATTACACCGAATAATTCCTGGTCATAATCATACCAAGTCCATCCATGCTCTACAGGCCACAGATGACTTTCAAAAATATAAATAAGAGGATGATGACAATGATATAAGAATTCAATAAAACAAGTTCAAGAATTATTTTATCCAGGAATTATTAACGTCCAAATTGTCAACACGATACTGTTTTGTGGTGTAAAATTCAAGAATGCTCAGAAGAATATTTCCATGAAAAGATACTGGATGAAGCGCAAATATCAAGAATATTCCACTAATTTCATGGAGTATAGAAGTCAAAGTTTTATCCAACTGAGTATAATAAAGAATGGAATAACAAAAGAAATCACCATGCATGCGATAGAGACCGCACAAACAGGTTATTCCAGCAGAATAATAATAACGGAACCAGGTCAGGTGAAATTCACACAGACAGGATGTTCCAACAGAATAATAAAGAATGGAACCAGGTCCGGCGTAAAACACACAGACAGGATGTTCCAATGGAATAATAAAGAATGGAACCAGGTCCGGCGTAAAACACACAGACAGGATGTTCCAACGGAATAATAATAAAGACGGAACCAGGTCCGGTGTAAAACACACAGACAGGATGTTCCAACGGAATAATAATAAAGACGGAACCAGGTCCGGTGTAAAACACACAGACAGGATGTTCCAACAGAATAATAGAAGAATGTCACCAAGTATAGGGTAGACCACGTATACAGGTTATTCCAACAGAATAATAAGAAATGAAATAACAATAGTTCTCTTCATGAATAAGAAAGAATAACACCCCTTACCGTAACAGAAACTGGATATAGGAAGAGAAAAGTTAAGTAGCAAAAAGCTTTTCTTCTATCTCTCTATAGTTTCTCTCTCTAGAGTTCAGTGAATTCGTAAGAAAATAATGAAGGAATGAGCTTCTATTTATAGGAAAATGGAATGCATAGTAACTAATCCATGAACGGTCCAGATTGATTTACTTTAATCTGACGGTCCATATTTAAAGAAAAATCTTTTAAATAAAATATAATATATTCTATTTATATAAAAAGATTTTTACTATGCAAACACTATGCAACACTATGCAAAACACTATGCAACACTATGCATAATAAAATATAATATATTCTATTTATAAAATAACTTTAATAAAGTATTCTGTTTTATATAAAAAGATGTTTCCGTTTTATTACGTTAATAATACGAATAAAACAAAACGTCATTATCGCTATAATAATTCATATTATTAATCGACAATAATTGAATCAAACTGAGCGACTTCTCACATAAATATCAATAATCAATACCGTGTGCTACTATGCAACAACGCGTATTACTGTACTTTTACTACCCAGTAGTTCAACAGTATCAACGGTAAAACTTCCGCCGTTATTTTTAATAAAATATTTTTGTCGTTTTCTCAATCCGACAATAATTCTGTTGTGGGGTCCACCAATAATTTTGCTGTCGTACGAATATTCCCCGACAAAAAGAATATTCCCCGACCAAACGAATATTATATGACAACTTGCATACTTTGCAAAATTTATAAATATTACCCACAACTATAACATTATATTAAATTCATTCCATAATATTCAAAAATGATAATTATAGAAAATCCATTTTTATTTAAAAGTTGGGTTCTTACAATATGACAGGATATACCATAATTGTAGCTTCCTTAATCAGTGTGTACACATTACTGTAATTTAGGAATTACCATAACTGTAATTAGGATGTTTTATGTATATATCAATCTATGTAATAGAAAGAAATAACTTGAATGAAATAAGCTTCTCAATTTCTACATGGTATCAGAGCTTGGTCCATATCAGACATGTTCTTAAATTTTTTCCATTCTCTGTTTTCGCTGCCGACCATAAAATCCAGTAGAAACCTTGCAAGATCAGTTGGTTTGGAGAAATTAAGGTCATATTAGGGTTCTAAAGTGACAGGCGATCTAACCGGAGTTTTCAATTTTCCAACCCACTGTCGCACGCGCCACCACGCGTCGTCCCACTCGCTGGCTGCCGATGTCACGCGCTGCTCTCTGCCAGCGTGTGAGACATTTTCCGACAGCTTTTTCCGGCGCGGCTTCTTCTAAGTTAGTCGATTCTCTCTTCTATTTCCATCTACAGTGGTATTGAGGTGTTTTGATAAGGTTTACACCCTCTTATTCTCTTCAATTCACTTTTTTGTAAGGCCTCTTCGTCTGTTTTCAAAAATTGGCTAATTAAGCCTAAATTGGTCGATTATTTCTTCAAATATCTGTTGGGTTTTGTTGTTGTTTCTGTTATTGATTGATTCCATACTCGTTTGGGAACACTAATCTTGCCAAACGATTTTTGGACTTTGAAAATTTGGGGTTGCACTTAAGGTGCTCGACAGTTTGCCTGAGTGGGATTAGCTTCATGTTTGGCTTTACTGCTCTGCCAATGTTGTTCCTTTTGCTGCTGTTTGTAGCAACTTCTATTGATATGGGATCCTTGTTTTTTTACTGATTCAGTTTGGGTCTTATAAAGTGAATTCTAAAAGTTCAAATTATCCTTGTTTTTGGACTAACTCTGTTTTTTTATAGCTTTTATCCTTGTTGATATTCCTTGGGTATTCTTGTTGCTCCTTTACACTGTGTTACTCGGACTCGCCATTTTTTGTTGAATACCTGTGTCGACACGACACGGGTACGGGTGCGGGATTCGTACGGGATTCGGCTACACAAATCCGGATACGGCTATTTAGGAAGAAGAAGAAACGCAAGTTGACTGTCGAGGAGGAAGAAGAAGAGACGTTCAACTGTCGAGTAGGATTCTGTCTGTCGAGAGGAAGAAGAAAAGAGGCGTGAGATATCTGAAGAAGAGTCGCGTAAGATATCTGAGATCAGATCTAGGATTATTAAATATTCTATGAAAAATTACAATTAAGTACCCCATAATTTTTAAAGTTTTTTAATTTAGTCCCCCAGGTTTTCTGAAAGTTCAAAATAGCACTTGGAAAATTACATATCAGTCCCTATAGTTTTGTTTTTTTTCATTTCTGCCCCTGTTTCTTTATACTTTTTGCACTTCAGTCCCTAGAGCAAAACAACTTTGTGATATAATTAAAAACATTATTGTTAAAAAATCATAAGATACTGTATCCCCGCACCCGTGTCCAAATTCAGATCCATATCCGTGTATCCTCTATTTTTTGACTTCACGTATCCGACACCTAGATTCGTACCCGCACCTGACACCCGCACACGAGTCCGAGTAACACAGCCTTTACATCATTATGGCAAAATCCAGTTCCATTAATAATTAATGTTGGTACTATTTCTCATTTTGCACAATCAGATATAAACTCTTGTGCTCTTAATGTCTCATCTACTTGTCCTAGTTGGATTATAGACACAGGTGCCTCTGAGCATATGATTGGGTCCTCCAATCTCTTTACTTCATACACGCCCCGTTTTGAAAAAGGCAAGGTTCGAGTAGCTGCTGGCTCCCTGTCTTCTATCTCCGGGAGTGGTTCTATCGTTTGTACCCCTTCATTAAAATTATCATATGTTCTCCATATCCCTTCATTTACTGCAAATTTACTATCTATTCAACGTCTTTCTGAATCCTTACATTGTTCTGTTACCTTTTTCCCAACTCATTGTGTTTTTCAGGACTTGGTGACATGGCAGAAGATTGGCAGTGGTAGTGCAGTTGATGGTTTCTACTATTTAGATGTTCCCTCGTCTAACTTGCCCTCTACTCAGACTCTTCACTCTACTTCTCACCCATGTTTGACCTCTCTCCATCAATGACATCGCCGTTTAGGACATCCTTCTTTTTCAGTATTGGAGTCTTTATTTCCATCTTTAGTTAAACATTGTAACAAAACTCAGTTTTTGTGTGAATGATGTGAAATGGGTAAACACAAACGTTCTACTTATTCTGCTACTAACAGTCGACATTCTGAACCTTTTGCCATTATCCATACTAATGTGTGGGGACGCTCTCGAGTTGTTTCTTATTTTGATCATAGATGGTTTGTTAGCTTTATTGATTGTCATTCTCGTGTCACTTGGATTTATCTTCGTTCCAAAGATGAAGTGTTTGATTGTTTCTAGGAATTTCATAAACTGATTCAAACCCAATTTGAAGCTAAAGTAAAGATTCTCCATAGTGATAATGGTCGTGAATATAGTAATAATAATGCTTTTGCATCTTCTCTCTCCTAGCATGGCATTATTCTTCAAACCTCTTGTGTCAAAACTCCAGAACAAAATGGAGCAGCGGAAAGAAAGAATTGCCACTTACTACTAGAGGTAGCCCGCACTCTTATGTTCACTATGAACACCCCTAAATTTCTAGGGGGAGATGTTTTTACTGCTGCTTTTTTAATAAATCGACTTCCTTCTAGAACTCTTGGGAACAAAAGTCCAATCTCTTTGCTTCAACACACGACAAGTCCTTCTCCTTTGCCTCGAGTCTTTGGTTGTATATGCTATGTTCATGATAAATCTCCCACTCGGGGGAAATTAAATCCCAAGTCTCTTCGGTGTGTTTTCATATTGGTTATTCTCCAACCTAAAAAGGGTATAAATGTTATCATCCTCCTTCACACAAAGAATTCGTCACTAGGGATGTAACTTTTTGGGAAATGGAACCTTTTATTATTCTTCACCTTCTCCTCAGGGGGAGGATGTTATTGATGAGGAGAAGCTTCCTCCTGAGGCTGGCATTACAAGATATATTATACCCTATTTTCCTGTTCCATCTTCACTTGTTCTTGTTGATGTTTCTGATAATTCTACACAAGGGAGTTACAGAATGAGCCTAAGTTGAGAACCTATGTTCGAAAAGGCAAGCATAGGTCACCATTTCCGCACCACTACTCCAACTCTGCTCAGAACCTTTTCTTGATAATGCCAATGGTGAGAATCCTAATCCTAATTATTCATCTGATGATACTGATATTCCTATTGCTCTTAGAAAGGGGGTTAAAGCTTGTACTTAACATCCTATCTCTAATTTCATAGCTTATGATAAATTATCTGCATCCTATCTCTCTTTTGTTTCTTCTTTGTCTTCAATATCTGTACCTCGAGGATGGAAAGAAGCAATGAGTGATGAAAAATGGAAGCAGGCTATGATATAGGAGATGAATTCCCTGAAAAAGAATGATACATGAGAACTAGTCTCAATTCCTTACGGAAAAAGACCAATTGGTTGCAAATGGGTATATACAGTCAAATATAAGCCAGATGAGACAGTTGAGCGAATCAAAGCCATGTTAGTTGCAAAAGGGTACACTCAAACTCATGGGATTGATTACCAAGAGACAGTTGCTCCTGTGGCAAAGATGAACTTTGTTTGTACCATAATCTCATGTGTAGTAAACTTCAGCTGGGATATATTCAACAGTTGGATGTGAAAAATGAATTCCTTCATGGTGACTTGGAAGAGGAAGTATATATAGAACTACCCTCTAATTTTGTTTCATCTGCCACCAAGGGTAAGGTTTGTAAATTGCGAAAGGCTTTATATGGTTTGAAGCAATCTCTCATAGCTTGGTTTGGTAGATTCCACAAAGCAATGATAAGATTTGGGTATAAGCAGAGTAGAGCGGATCATACTCTATTTGTCAAACAAACAAACGGTAAGACTACCATTCTTATTGTTTATGTTGATGACATTGTGGTGACGGGATAATATAGAAAAGATAGTTAATCTCAAAGCAAGTTTGGCCAAAGAATTTGAGATCAAAGATCTTGGTCCTTTGAAATATTTCCTTGGTATTAAAGTTGCAAGATCTACCAGTGAGATTTTTCTATCTCAAAGGAAGTATGTCATTGATCTTTTAACAGAAATTGGCATGTTGGGATGTAAGCCTGCTAATTCTCCTATTGAAGTTAATCATCATCTAGTAGGTGGCACAGGACCTACGGTTGATAAAGGAATCTATCAACGTTTGGTGGGACAATTGATATATCTTTCTCATACTTGATTTGGTATATCTTATGGTGTGGGAATAGTGAGTCAGTATATGCATGATCCTCGGCATTGTCACATAGAAATTGTTTACACAATTTTGATGTATCTCAAGTCTGCTCCCGAAAAAGGGTTATTGTTCGCATCACATGGTCATATGAGAGTTGAAGCTTTTTCCGACTCAGATTGGGCTGGCTCTATAGAAGATCGTCGTTTTACATCAGGTTACTGTTAATTTGTTGGAGGTAATCTTGTTATTTAGCGTAGTAAGAAATAATCCGTGGTAGCAAGATCTAGTGCTGAAGCAGGATATCGAGCTATCGTCTTGGGTTGGGTATATGTGAACTAATGTGGTTTCAAACCTTGTTAGAAGATTTGGGTGTTACAACTAATAGGCCTATGCAGTTATTTTGTGATAATAAGGCGGCCATTAGTATTGCAAACGACCCAGTACAACACGATAGAACGAAACACATTGAGATTGACAGACACTTCATCAAAGAAAAATTAACTAGTGGTCTTATTTGCTTACCTTTTGTCAAAACAGAAAATCAGCTTGCTGATATTTTGACTAAGGGTCTTAGTATTAAGATGTTTCATCCACTATGTTTCAAGTTGGGTATGCGAGACATCTATACACCAACTTGAGGGGGAGTGTTAGAAGATATGACATGATATATCATAATTGTAGCTTCCTTAATCCGTGTGTACACATTACTGTAATTTAGGAATTACCATAACTGTAATTAGGATGTTTTATGTATATATATCAATCTATGTAATAGAAAGAAATAACTTGAATGAAATAAGCTTCTCAATTTCTACAAAATATATAGCAATGATTTTCCACTCGGATTATTAGCAGTGAACCCATTATTGGACATATTTATGTCCTTGACACCACATTAAGTGAGAGTGTTGCGGTACTTTGAAAGAATTGAATATTCAAAAATAAATCAAAAGGGATAAAACTTTGTGAAATGGTGTTCCCACCACACAGACAACATTAGCTATTAACTAAGGTAATGTAGACTTCAAGCCTCTAAAGTTGCATTAGCCACTAACATAGTTGTTAAAAGCACATCTGAGGTCCACGAGACGCAATTTTGGGCCTCGCTTTGCCCGAGGCAAGGTGCCTTCAATGAGGTGCAGCTGAGACGTGCTGAGGTCTGAGGCGCTCACCTTTTTGAAAAATAACCAAATTAATCTCAATTGCCCATTTTTTGTAACTTATTATGGTATGCGATGTTCATACCCTCTTTGAACTTAACAAAAACAAATGAAAAGACAAAAATTTCCTTGATGGGTTGATTATTAGGAAGAGTTATTGAATTACTAATGTATCCGTGACGTATGACGATGACCTTTTCAATTATTTTATTTTTTGTTTGTTGGGTAGGGTTTAGATGGCTTCCATTTAGTCCAAAATCCAAATAACACTTGAACCATAGTCCGAAATTTAATATAATATGTAGTTAATAACTATAATTCGGAATTATTTCTTTAAATTATGATTTCATCTTATAAATTATACTTTTATTCAGGTTTTGATAAGATTGTTTTTAGTTACGTTTGGTCATATATATATATATATAATTTAATTTATTATATTGTTCAGGTTATAATAAGATTATTATTAGGAGAGCACTATTTTCACATGTGTTTTTGATATTTTTACTCACATGAATCACTTTATGTTAATGTGAGAGAACCATGTGGAACAGTGGAAATATCAATACCCTATTATTATTAACTAAATTATTTTTGTTGAATTATCTACTTGATGAAGCAAGTGACAATATACTTGATACTTGTTAGTTTAGGAATACTTTTTTTATAAGCAAGTGACAACATACTTGATACTTTCAGGAATACATTTTTTATAAGTTGTTATTGTTTAGGAGCTTATATAATAAATTTAGATGTGATTATACATATTTTTTGTATTTTGTGATTATGTGTGCCTTATTTCGATAAGGCACACCCCTCGCGTCTAGTTTGCGCCTCGGTGCGCCTCATGCCTTTAATAACACTGGCTATTAATTGACAATCACAGCTTGCGGAGGTCCCCATGGGTTTGACCATCATGGACACCTTTAAGTTGCACCGAACAATAATTATTCCATCATCTAAGGTTGTTGTAGCACTAGGACTTTTGATTGAGCCATTGCTCATTTACTTCAACTCAAGACGTACATTAGCAGTCATCTTTGTTTACAGTTCCCTAAAATTTCGGAAAATAGTAGAAGAAAGTTGGTGTTTGATGGGTGTGAGATCTTAATTCCCCAATTAAAGGCGTGGGAGCATTTTGAGTCCCTTACACAATCTAGCAAATGACTCCGAAGTAACTTCCTATCATGATTTAAGGGCAATGTGGCGACCCAATTGGCAGTTACTCGAGTCATTCACTTTCCTGAGCTTGTGCATGACAAATGGTTTCCAGAAACCCAATATTATGTATTATTCTACTCACTGTTGATCACTAGGGGGGCCATGATGGAAAATTTTGAGATTTTACTAGTCTCTTCTTAACTTTATACAAATCTGACACATACATAGCTTGTTAAAAGAAGTAAGAATTTTATCTTCTCAATTTCTTCTCTTGTTTGTAGTTTGACTGATATGGTCTGGTCATAATTGCAAATGCATGTACTTGGTTTCTTTCTTTTTTCTGTCCATCCAAAGTTTATAAGGAATTAACCAGGTGTTTTTTTTCCTGAATTGATGTTAAATGTTCTGATAGGTACTGGAAGATCCGATCCAAACATGTTTCCTGAAGTTGACAGCACCTGGAAAGTATGTGATAACCATCTTGTTTAAAAAAAATCATGGTTTTGAATGTTATTACACATAGAGCCCATCCAGTTTTTTTCTGGGACATAATTCTAAAAAAATTTGGTTCCTTTTTTCTTTTTCTTTTCTGTTTTCCGCCTAAATGATCATACTCCATTATGATTTTGTTAACCATAAACTCTTCATATCATAGCAAAATCAGGAATTTCGCATTTGATAAGAAAAATCACTAATGGCTTCAATTCTAGAGTTTTCTTGCACTATTGCTAATTGACTGAGAACGGATCCATAAAATTCCTTACAAAGCTGTGACATCTGGTTGCAGACATTCAACGAGGTACAGAAGTTGCTTAGTAAAACTAACGGGAAATTGGTTGGGGACTTGATGACGCCAGCCCCTGTGGTTGTCCGTGAATCTACAAACCTTGAGGATGCTGCTAGGTATGATCAACCACTCCCTAATAGTTTTGTGTTGCTGTATCTTTAGATGCGTCCATTTAGTTTAGCATTGTGATAGCTGAAAGATTAAATTATTGCAGATTGTTACTTGAAACAAAATATCGCCGACTCCCAGTTGTAGATGGTATGGGAAGGCTGGTAAGAGCTTTCCTGCTTTCCTTTCATGTGTTTTTATTTCCATCCATTGTTTCCTCACTGCCGTTTTCCACTTTGAAGGTTGGCATCATAACGAGAGGAAATGTTGTAAGAGCTGCCCTTCAAATAAAACGTGCTAGCAAAATGAAAGCATAACATGCAGCAGATTGCCGAATGTGTTGACAACTAATTTTGAAGGAGTTCGGGGCTCGGTAAGGACATGAATCACGCTTGTTCTTGTTTCATCATTACATTGTGAGAACAACCTTGGCATCCATTCTTGAAAACTGCAGGCTATTCCAATGGAGACATTAAGGTTCTCTATCTGTTATATATATGTAAAAATTTTGTATGCATAAACCACTGAAGAATATGTCCTCGATAACTTTAGTTGAGGGTCGTGAGGACTACGTATTCTTCTTTAGGTGTATGGATATTGGATAGGATAAGTAGTGGGAATAAAAGCACAAGCACAATATAGTTCAAAATATTGAGCTCTCAACTATGCCTCTAGCCTGTGATTTCTTTTACACCATAGTATGGGCGTATGGCTGGTTTTTAACTTACTAAGTTGGTATTAATATGGTCCCCCCCTTCCAGTAGTGATTGGTAAACCAGTTCAACAAGGCAAGGTCATTATGATTTACTCCCTTTTTTGCATAAAAAGAATAAATAAATAAATAAATTCCACAAAAAGTATATTTTCGTAAAAACATATGTAAAAATAGTGTTCTCTTAAAATATATTTGCTATGCAAGATAAACAATAATTATCTTATAAGTATTTTATAAGAAATAAAGTATATTTTCTATGCAAGGTCACCATGGCTATGCAAGATTGAGGTAAGGTAATACCAACACAGCTCAAGGCTGGTGGTATGACCTGTGAGTTAATCTCGGTCTATTAAACACTCTATACGGCCCTAGACAGGAACTGCTCAAAAAAATGATTCGGGTAGCGTGCATGTGCTTGGACGATAATGGTAGAGAGAATTAATACGCGGATACTCTTTAGGATTCAATAATTTCATTTTTTTTTAATGTACATTTAAATAAAAAGGATGATATGAATAATCTATTATTTTTTCTTGAGTTTTATATGAGATTAGCTGGGTCCCGTGCCTCCGGCACTGTATGGGCAGTGAAATTTATCTCAAACTTAGAACGACCCAAATAATTTATTAAGTGAGCGGGAAATTCAAAATCATTATTAGATAGATTAGATAGATAGATGTATTTTATTAGATAGATGTATGGACGGTTGGATTTATCTCAAACTTTGGACGGCCCAGATGATTTATTGAGTGAGCGGGAAATTCAAAATCATTTGTATTTTATTAGATAGATTGTTGAAGAAAAGTAATAATAATAATAATAATAATAATAATAATAATAACATAACATTATTATTATTACCTTAAATTCAATTAATATTTTTTTATAGTTTTGTTTTATTAAATCAAATATTTCGTAAACTATTGAGAATTTTAGATCAATCCCCCATTAATCTTTCATAATTTATTATAAGTTTAATATTTAAATAATAATAATAATAATCTTATTATTATTATTAAAGTCGGATTATTTTTTAAAAAAGAAACCTTTTTTTCTAACAAGTGACTTAATAATGGGACAATGGGAGGAATGTAAAATAAAATAATATTTTTAACACCAAGCCGCTACATGGTGTAGCGGTTCTCTTAATTTCCTATCAGCAAGTGACTTAATAATAGGACAATAAAAGGAATGTAAAAAAATAATATTTCTAACACCAAACCGGTACATGGTGTAGTGATTCTTTTTTAAAAAAATAAAAAATCACAAAGTAGAATTCATTTACACATGTTTGACCAGTTGGGGCCAACTTATTAAATTAAAAACCGAAACAACATGCAGCGGCTAGTTATAAAATTATTTCAATCTCAACTTTTTATTAAATTGATTTACAGTTGACAAATTAGTTGCCATGAATAGTGATTGACAATCGGTTATCATGGATTGGATCTCTGTACACAGTAGTGTATACATGTATGCGTGTGTAGTAACTAGTAAGCGAATCTGGGTGCCCACAAACTCATCATCAACAGAAGTGGATAACCAGAAAAATACCTAACTCCACAAATCTCTTTCTCTCTCTCTCTATATATATATATATATTAGCTGGGTACCGTGCCTCCGGCACTGTATAGACAGTAAGATTTATCTTAAATTTTAAACGACCCAGATGATTTATTGAGTGAGTGATAAATTCAAAATCATTTGTATTTTATTAGATAAATAGAGAGATGTATTTTATTAGATAGATGTATGGACGGTGAGATTTATCTTAAACTTTGGACGGCTAAAATGATTTATTGAATAAGTAGGAAATTCAAAATCATTTGTATTTTATTAGATAGATATGAATGTAGTAGTGTGTACATGCATGTGTGTGTAGTAACCGGATCTGGGTGCCCACAAACTCAACATCAACGGCAGTGGATAACCAGAAAAATACCTAACTCCACAAATCTAATCACTTTCGAGGTAGCAGCGGCAGCAGTATTAATAGTAGTACTAGTAATAAAATAGGAAAGAGAGAGAGCCACTTGCACCAAACTCAAGCAAATTTGTAGGCCCATTGCTGTGTCTCCACCCTCGTCCTCATCAAAACCCGTCCCCCTCTCTCCACAATCATCATCAATAATAAACTTTTAAAACAAACAACTTGTTAACCAAATAAAATTACAAATATATACACTAGAATGCTATTTAAGGAGGAATGCTATTTAAGAAGAATGCTATTAATCCTCCTTACCCAAACTTACAACATCAAAACTGTTTGTTTCATCTATATTCCCAGATAGCCTACAAACCCAAAACTAATTTTTTTTTTAAAAAAAAGACTTCTTTACTTCCCAATTACCAGACGATGCATGCTGCTGCATATCACAAAATGAGTGAGTCATCAATCAATCAGCACCAGAGATCATGATCTGGGTCATTATCATCGGGTTCGGGTTTGGGCTTTTTATTCAAGTCGAGCTTATTCTCTTGTTGATGGTCATGAATATGATGGATTTGACCTTGACCTTGACCATTGACCAAAGCAGCCTCTAGTGCATCAACTCGGGACCCGACCTCCACCGCCTTGAGCCGTATAGCATCTGCAGACAACTTGCAACATCCTCCTCCTAATTGATGATCACCCACCACCAATTCCGGGAAGTTAATCCTCGCCGACGGCCCACGCAGGTAGTAGACGGCGGTGTCATAGGCTCTAGCCGCCGCCTTCGCCGTAGAGTAGGACCCCAACCATATCCTGGATCGCTTGTTCGGCTCTCTAATTTCCGCCACCCATTTTCCCCACTTCCTCATCCTTATTCCCTTGTACGGCTTCTCACTCTTCCTCTTTCTCCCTGCGCCGCCTTCTTCCATCTCTCTCTAGATTGGATTTATATACATGTACAGTTGAAGAGAGAGAGAGAGAGAGAAATAAGAAGCTGAATGGAATTGAATAGCCGTCAAAATACCATAGTCTGTCTGTTTGGCAACTACTTAAGCTTCTTTGTCATCTGGGTTAGCCGTAATTTCAATAAATAAAGTAGTAAAGTTCAATCCAAATTCCAAAGGAAAACAAATTAATATTCAAGGAACCGACATAGTCTCTTTCTTTCTCTCTCTGTACAGCACTACAGCTCCTCCTCCTTCCTTCTGTATCTCTAAATATATCGTGTTTGATAAATATTCTTCCTCAAATTCGAAACACTTTCACTTACCTCACGTGTAATTCTTGTCGGTCACCATAAATATAGCTTGATCTGTTGTAGATATAGATGCTTGCTTATTTTCTCAACTCAACTAGCGGTTTTCTAATTCACTAACTTAATTGGGCTCCAAAGAAAACCCAAAAGTGATAATGAGAAAGGGGCATAAGTATTACTTTGCAAGCAAAACTAGGCCTATTTAATTGTATTAGAAAAGCAGTTATCAGTAGCTGAGGAGAGAGAAACCGTTTCTGATTATGGTGATGAGAGAGATATATAATGAGGGAAGATATTATATTTTCTATATACTCCCTTCGTCTTTTAATATAGGTTGTTTTAGAGTTATGCATAAATATTAAAAAAATAATTGTATAACATTAATTATAATATCAATTATCTATTTTACTCGATTGTTATTTATTGGACAAAAAATAATGAGATAACTAAAATTATATTTAATACTTGGGGTAATATTAGAAACTAAGCAATTAATGCTTACTTGAAATTCTTAAACGACTTATATTAAGGAACAAAAATATCTCTCTAAAACGATTTATATTAAGGAACAGAGGGAGTAATAAATAATAATAATAATTTAAGGAGGTGGAGGTAGGTCGGTGGTCAGTGGGGTGATGGACAGATACCGTTGTGACTTGACTTTGCGTTCAAAACAATGACTATTTGGCATATTGACTTTTATACCCTTCTCCACCTTGTATTTTATGCTGTATCAACTGGTTTATAAAGATACAACTAGTGTTCATATCGTCATTAGCAGTTCATATACGAACAAACTGAAGTTATACGGGCATCCTGTGTCTACCCTACTTAGTGCGGATAAATACATCTTTATTTTTGTCAAATTGTAAATTTTATTCATAAGATTTTTTTTAAAAAAATGACCAACGTTTATATGAAGGGTCAGTTATTTAGATAAATATTAGTAGTAAATAGTAATATTTTTGAAGAGATGTTTAATAATTGAAACTCTTATATAATTTTTATCAATCTCATATATTAATAAGTTTCGCAATTATAATTCGATATAATATGAATTTTTTTTTCAATGAAAAATAATATGCACGTCCACAAATATTTGACGAAGTTAAATTGCAATCAACGTAAAAATATAGACGATAAAATAAAATAAATTAAAATCTTAAATTTTACAAATCTCGTATATTGACATAACTTCGTTTAAAAACTTTCGGAATGTATAAGACTATAAGAGGACTAGTTAGTTTCTAGATTCAGAGCCTATAAAAGTGTCACTGGATGTGTTGGGCAAGTTCAACAATGAAAATTAATGTGTACATCAAACTACCGTATTGTAATTTTAATCATATATAATAATAATAATAATAATAATAATAATATACTTGTAAGGCAAATGTAATTTTGAATTATAAATGTAATATTTTTTATAAAAAATAATAATTACAAATTTAGTTAATAGACAATAAGGGATTCAATCTCAGAGGTGTTGGGCATCTCAATCCTTCTCTAATGAAGGAATCATATAATCAAATCCATTAATAATGACTGATATAGAAGTCTTCTCATGTAGAATTTGAGGTTTTAACTTTACATACCCTACCCTTCAAATCCTTGTTATAAATACAATAAAGAAAAATGAAGACGCATTTGAGGCATCAATAATGAATATTTAAAAAAATTGTGAGAAAATGATTGATAAACTTGATCGAATAAGCTATAAGCCAAAGTCTCCTATCCTATTTAAAATTATTATGTACGAAACGGCCAAGAAGATGATAAACACTGAGCTGTTCAATGTAAGAGAAAGAGGTGTTGCAACAAAATTACCAGAGAGATAATAATGTATATATCATGTAACATTATAACTAACAGTGTATGACAATTATTAATAAAATGATTATGGTAGGCCAGTAGAGGTTATAGTAGGAGTTTAAAGGACCCTCTCCCTCTCCCTCTCCCAAGCCTTGAAGTCAAAAATCATTAATAGCGAATTGACAAGTTTAGTCGGAAAATAGAGAGGGTCAATGTTTTCATAACACAATTTCACACGAGTTAAATGACAAATATATAGACTTAGAGAGCAGTAGTGTAGTAAGAATGGCCGTCCGGTTACAGGGGTTGAAAGTCAAAAATTAGGTGATTAAATGGATGGAAAACGAATGACCTCTGATTTCAATGTTTTTGACTCTAGCCAAAGCAATCAACTATAAACCAGTACTAACAATTAAAAAAATACGCGGTTACTTAATGGATCCCTGCCGTGCACAAGAATACTTGACATTCACAAACACATTTATTCATTTTTTTTTGGTGGGTTGAGGGGCGAGGAGAGAGATCATATCACCAAAACAAAGTTAGCTGGGTAAATGGAAACAATTACAATATAACTTCCTTGTCACAAGTAGTGTTTCTACAAAAAAAAAACAACTAAACATGATTAACAGCAACCAAACTTTCTATACCTATTTTTTGGTGCAAAACCATGATGGCACAGGAGGTACATCCAGCTACCCTTTTTTGGGTAATACATTTGCATTTACCTCGACTTCTTACTGCGCATTCCCATCCTTGACTTAGCATACCTGAATTTAGCTTAAGGCTTGAGCAGCACAAGGTGATCAACTAGAACCAGTGAGCTTCTAATATAAACAACAAAGAACGATATAAAAGAAACAGAAACACCAAAGAAGCATAAAGCTATTCTAAAGGATACTCTAGCCGCATGCCCTCACCGGGTGGTGATGAATAGAGAATTGTGCCTTGTAGGTGGCTTAACGCTTCACTTGAACAGGCAGCATCCTGTGGGCGTTAAGGGGGGAAAATATAAAAAATAAAATAGAATGACATAAGAAAGACTAGAAGCATAATATCACACTGCATAAATTTCACTTTCGGTTCCAAGGAATACCAAGCCACAGCTCCCAACTGTTATTACAGTACTTGCATTGCTATATTTACATAGTAATTAATGGAACTTCAATGCTTTACATAACTCATATTTCCACTACTACAACTTAAACTTCATATTTTTAAGTATCTTTATTAGACCATCAACAATTTTGATATATATGTGTATATCAAAAGCATCACATTGTTGATGTCGACTGAAATAGTAAGAAGGTCCCCACCTTGTCCCCCCTCGTTAAGAATAAATATTTAGTAGGCTTGCAAGTCATTTGAGTGCAAAATCATTCCATAACTCACATTTCAACTACTACAACTTAAACTTCATAAGGTGGTTAGTTGCTTGAGGTTAAATAAGATGTGACCCAATCTTGCTTCCGGACTCTCTATGATACTCATTTCCGTGGTGAAATTGATGAATAAAATATCAAAATCCAAACTGAAATATCATGACATTTAAGGATCAGTGACTATCAATATCATTTCACGTGTACTGGGATGGCATCCCCCCCTGACGTCTTTTTTGAATATTTTACTTGTCAAAAAAGGATATAGATCATTTTGCAGTTGAAAGTTGTCAGAAAAAATGGATACAAAATGACATTAAGCCTTAGCAGACCGCTAAGTTCAGTAGTAATAGTAAGGGTGATGCTAGGAGTCATTAATTTTTTAGCCTCAAAAAGTGTCTCAAATGATGTGTCATCGTAACATTGGTTGGGTAAATCTCATGTAATTGGTCATGGCATCATTAAAATATTCAAATATGTCATTTGAGACCCTTAGCATTACTCTAACAGTAATAATAATAATAATAATAATAATAATACAAATGAAAAACCAAAGACTAAGAAGAAGTGATTGCTGAAGTATATCACATCAAATACCAGATAGACAATCACAATACATTGAAAAGGTGACGACAAAGCACAAAATACCATCTCATTGAATGATTTTCAGAAGCAAAACAGCACATTCTCAAGATTGCTGAGAATAAAGATCGATATAGCATATGATAGGAGTCTCATATATAAAAATTACATGGCCAAGTTAGTCTCTCAAAGACTAAACTGACTAATAAAGATCAAAGTAAATAACTATTAAGCCAAATCTAAACCAAAAAGATTCTACTATGAGGAACAATAAAAGGTGAGCAGAAAGAATCCTATTGCCAGAGCTCATTTTACCATATAGGTCTTCGTCAATGAATTAGCTAGTGAATTAGAACAGCAAGGAAATACCTGAAAGTCAACAAATGCAACCCGTGCTCCATATGCGCTCTGCATCTTCAATTTCAGATACCCAGGGCATCTGAGGAAAGTCGAAATCAGCAAAAATATATAGTTATGCTAGCTTGTTCAAACTTCACAGACAAAAAAACACACATCCAGATCTCTCCCAACCTTGAAAATACTTGAATTAGCTCTTGTTCTGAGCAGGTTGGACCCAGATTAGCCACAAACAGAGTTGCACAAGGGGTAACATTTCGCGGAACATATGGTGCTGAAGAAAAATTCTGGTAATGTACAAGGTACCCTCAAACTTAATCAAATTAGTGAATGAACACTCTAGAGCACAATATACACACACACACACACACAAAAAAAAAAAACAAGCAAATGCCAATATGGAATGGAAAAGGCCTATAAGAGATTAAAAGACATTGCTAGAAATGCATAATACTTAACAGTAGCCTATGGGAGTAGATGAAAGTTTTGACAACTAAGGTGAATAGGCGTGGGAATAGAATAATGCATGACAATTTCGGCCAATTAGTTCAAGGTTTAGAATCATGAATGATATAGTTAATTCGATTTCTAAAGGTCGCAAAAGGTAAGTAGGTGACAGAAAAACAGCAAGCTACAAAGTGGTGACGCAACTAGAAGAAGGAAGTAATGCAAGTTACAGCGACAAACTTATTCAAAATTCTACTTTCTGTGGACATCAAAATAAAGAAGCTACACCATTTCAACAGGATGCACAACTAGGCACATGAAACAATTAAGATATATATATATATATATATATATATGTGTTTTTAACTAATAACTAGAGCTATGGGATCAAATACCAATCATCCAATCCCACAAGGAAATATTGGAAGCACAGAAACCTATATATTATATGCTTATGATAAAATACAGGTATGTGGAAACAGAAATTATGAAAAAGATTAGCAAATGAAAAAGGAAAGGATTCGTTGGTGATTAGTTATTAAAAATATATCATATATCAAATTTAATTGTTTTATAAAATAAAAAATTAACCATAAACATTGTGTAGAATGACATAGCACTAACACTGAAATAATTATCCCTACAACAATAAAGAGTATCATCATAAATATGGAACCTTAGTTCCAGAATGAGGAAAAAAAACAGAAATGAGAAGGACAATTGCAGTAATGGGTAAATAATTCATCATAGACATCAAATGGAAGATCGACTAAAAAAATTTACCACTAGAAGCAGAAATAAGAATTACATGCAACTTAGAAGAATACAAACTGACGCCACAGGTAAAACCGACATTATATTTCCGTCTATAAGCGCCAACAAGATGTGTAAGAAACTTAGAAGAACTCAAAGAACTCAAAAAATGAATATCAATTAAAACTACTGCTTACCAGTTTTACAGTATTGTCACCCACAGTCCTACCATCAAAGGTTCCATGACTGAATCATGAAAAAATAAGTATCACAAATTAGAAGACTTGCCACAAAAGCATGATGTTATTAGCTGATACAGAACTCCAACTTTAGGAAGTAGGGGATATAGTAACAGCATTTAGTTGGCCCTTGACCTTTCAGACAGTAATAATAGTAAGAAAATGTCTTTTTGTAGCTAATAAATACTTCTACATAATAAAGATGTGCTTAAGTAGTGCATATGACCTTTGTGTAGATGGATAACCAATCGTGTTGTAAGCAGAGTTACCCATTCCAGGCATGTGAACGCTGCCAACACCTGCTAGTGCCCAAGCGTGCAAACATGTGCAATGTGAGCTATAAGAATAATGTGTTATGCATGTGACTAACTAGCTCTTACTCTGATTAGCAGTTCGGACCAGGCCCCACATGACTAACTACACAAAACTAAAGCATGAGAGAGAGAGCATGTAGATAAAGAGGTCCTGATGAGACACTCTTTAGTTCATATTAGTAAAGTAATTTAGAACGAATCTTACCAGAATCATAATTTCCCCCTGAAAATGCTGTAGATCCTTTTATCCTCTTATCTGACCCAGGTCTTTCATCATCTGATTATCATGTTTCACAAGTTCACACAATTGAGTTCACCGATTTAACAAAAAGGATACCATCATACCAGAAAAGGCAGGAACAAAGGAAATCCAACTCGTAAATCACCTATTCTTGAGCGCTTAGATCTTGAATTAGATTTTGCAAGATCTATATATAGAGTAGAATTTTTCTCGAGATCAAAAACCAATCCCTGTAAACAATGGAACAAAGAGCTCTCAGTACATAATAAATATAAAAGACTTAAACACCACAATGAAGCAATACTATAGCGTTCGAGCTCTAGATCATAAATAATGGTTCAAACTAAGAAAACTTATGAGCAAAACCAAAGGTTCTCTTTTAATGCTTTGCTCTTCTTCGCTTTGTTTTTTTAGTAGGCCTCTTTTTTGTATTTTGCTTTACCAGGAGGTCCTATGATTTCCTAACATGACCAAACAATCAAAGAGATAATATGCCATTTTTCTATTTAAACAAGAATATACTACAAACTACAAATATACGACCTTTTAATATTCAGAAATATCCAGTGGATTTCATTTAAATCACTTAAATGCATGGTATTCTAAACTCAGAGTGAAATATAGGTGGATTCTAAGTCTTCCGCAAGGACCACAACTATGAGGCAAATATTAAGACATTACTAGTCTCCTTGATTTTCTTCCTTGGGTATTCTGTGTTTCATATTCCTTTCTTTTTTAGTTCCGCTCTGATATAACTTTCAGTCAAACTAGCTGGATTTTTCATCCTGCCTTGTGATAATATATTCAGTTTAAGATTACAAAGAAATACGTCTACATATTGATTAGTTTAGATTTTTTCTGATAAGTGTGCTTGCACATTGTCCATTACAAGTGACTGGACAAAACAGTATCCATGAGATTAATTTTTCAACAAATGCAGCCCTTCACATTAGATGTCAGTTTTTCAATTTGCCACATACAGATACAGCTCAGTTCTTACATTAAGTGCATGCATTGCTGCAACAGCTGACTGTTGATCCAAGAAGACGGCAAAAGCAAATGGCTGTAACACGAAGGAAAATTTTGGGGATTAGACTTCTTGAGATGCTGGATATACATATGCTTCGTAATATGAGATTAAAGCGTACAATCAATCACAAAATCGAATTGAAAATAAATGATAAAAATTCCAACAAGATTGTTAGATAAAAAGGCTTGTACAACCTCTTTATGAAAGGCTCAATGCAAAAAGGAGGCTTGGTTTTTCAAAAACTCAGAAAGAAAAAATCAAGTTAACTGAAACATTGTCTCACTGTCTTTTTCATTTTTATTTTGCAAGTGACTTGATTTTGCATCTTCTTGTCTCTGGTAATTTTGAAAGCCAGTTTATAAATGAATTAGTGAAGTATGCAACTATAATCCATTAAAAGGAAGATACATAACTCCGTATTTTGTGAACCATGTAGTAGAACAAAGGGAGACCAAATTTGAATCGTTCCTTAAGATACCCAAACAACATACATTTCTTTTTGACATATCACTATTGAGCTATTAAGCCAGAAAAATACTCCAATCAGTCTAAGGAGAACTCACAACCTTCACTTTTGACAAGCTTAAAAAGAGGTCTTCAACAGTTCAACTTAAATAACGAAGGAAAATAAATTATCAAGAACAAAAGATGAAAAGATACGGAAAAGAAGACAAATTCAGACGATCATTAGTCAGAATATAAAAAAAAAGCAAAACAGATGAAAAGCATAATTCAAAAGACTACCAATGAGGTGTGAGAGATGCATCACACAGTTAAAAGCTATACTAGAGTAGACTAGGATGCATTCCTAGTTACTCGAGATCAAGTCTTTTGACTGTATATAGAATGTAATAAAGTAAGATATAAGTTATGAAATTGCCCATTCTAGTCTTCCTTTAGCATTTAATTATTCATTCATTTCGCTCTACAACTGTTCAAACTGTGGTCGTCTTAAGAACCCACGACATGTTTAGGATATATATTATCAGTTATAACTAGCAGTGTTAGTTTTTGACACAACACAACCAACATGAAATTAGCAGATTTTTCTGTAGGCTTGAGTTCCTGTGTGTCAGACGTATTGGCACATTTAACACAAATTATTTCAGGATGTGCTCGATGTTGGATCGCTGTTGACACGTGTAACACTAACTGAGCCATCTATTTTCAATGAGGGGCCTAATTAATCAAATCCGACACGAAACATTTCACACATTAAAAAGATGCTAATTTTGGTTTTCTCAAATACTAAGAGTAACAGCCCCAAACCAGACTAACTTCTTCCTCCTCTCACGACTAATAGCCAATCTACTACCAACCACTGTACACCACAACCATCCTTTATTTCTTTATAGTTGCATCTCGTTCGACACATTTTTTTTATCTTTTCTCTTTTTCATGATGGGTTAATTGGAGATGGCATTTGGGATGGATTGGTAATAATGTGTTAGAAAAGTTATATTAGGAAAAGTTGATTTAATAGGTTATAGGTCATGCTGTTTTGGGATGTAATTTGGGATCAAATAGCTTCGGATATTTTAAATGTCAAGTGGTTGTAAAAGCTGATATTATGAGGATGTTTAAGTTGGAATAAAGAACTTTTCTACTCTTGTGAATAATTTGTAATTTGTTACTTGTTATTATTGGACAAGTTTCAGGACTTCTTATTTAATTTATTTTTCATTAACAAGGCTTAGTGAATTGTATTGTGTATCACCCAATAAAGTGTACCACAAACAGTTCATGGCATCTATATTGAGTCAACTCTAATCTTTTATCCAGATTGATACATGTTGTGCCCTATCACCCATTTAATATGCAAGTCATGTTTGGGGTTAGGATTTTGTATATACAAAACTACTTAAAATGACACAACTGACACCCAGGTAGAAACCCATGAACAAGAATGGACCCATCCTGCAAGGTAGGGTACCTTCTTGTGTTGTACTAAAAGATCCTAAATGCATGTAATATAAACCCAAGTGAGAAAACTATCAGCTGACGAGGCAAACTTAACACTCAATCTCAATTGGCAATTATTCAATCAACTTTAAATTTGTCACAGACATTACCAATACCATGGTACTTAAGAAGTCGCACACCTATTAATATGCAAGCCGATTTTAGAGAAAGTAATGTTATCTGAACTGGAATTAACTAGTTGAAACTCCAAGACTATGTTTAATCATTTTCAACTTAACAAACCTTTAAAATTCACAAGCTTGCCGTCATTAATAGAATAAAATATACTACCTGTGTACTGCCGGAAGTACGGAGGTGAGAAGATTCGTAGCCTGGGAACTCGCGAAAAAGGTTGTAGATTTCGCGAGACTTCACGTCAGGGGGAAGACCTGCAATGAATAGTGTTCGGACCTCATCGTACGAAGCCTGTGGAATATATGATTGGGGTGCATATGGCGCGAAAGGTGGTTGCTGGTGGTGCTGGGGCTGAAACTGATGTGGCTGAGGCACCACCGTCATGGGAGGGGGTTGTGCCGCCCCGAGAGGTGACGGATGAGTAAGAGGAGGTTGGTAGTAAGCGTATTGAGGGGTGTGGATGCTCTCCGGAGGAACAGGATGGTAATAGGCTGCCATGTCGTCCATGGATCGACGTTGATGAAGGTGCGGCAGGTGGAGCTCTAAGCTGGTGTTCTGTGCATATCGTGCCCTAGAAAATCTGTTTATTTTACTTTTCTAGGTGATGTGCATTCTGGGCTATAACTATTTAAAAGCAGGTACCCTCGGTAAGATCTTATGGCCCATTATAATTAAGCTATATAATAAATTATACAAGGATGATCCTTAAAATTAATATTTTATACTATTCATATAAATAAATTAGGAGAAAATTAATTAAATAATTTTATGATAAATAATAATCATACAATATACTAATTCAATCCATTTTTTCCCCCTTCCTAAACTACTTATGTGATATGGTGTTGTTGAATATATTGTAAAACACTAGTCTTACTGTAAAATCCATATTTTACGTATAAAGATTTAATTTTCTCGAAATATTTTTTTTAATATTATGGTGTGAATTTGAGATAATATTATAGTTGTGGGTAGTATTTATAAATTATAAATTATGCAAGTTGTTATATTATAATCCCTCCGTCCCAGGATAAAAGTCCTTATTACTATTTTGGGTTGTCCCGTGTTAAATGTCCACTTTCTTTTAATAACTAGACTTTTACACATGTTTTTCTATTATGCCCGTAGCATTAAATATCTCATACTTTTCTTATTCTAATTCTCTCTCCATATTTAATGACATTATTATGGACAATTTTGTCATTTTATTACTCTTCTTAATATGCGTGAAAAGTCCACCAGGACTTTTATCCTGGGACGGAGGGAGTATTCGATTGGTCGGAAAATATTCTTTTTGTCAGGAAAATATCTGTACGACGATACAATCATTGGTGGACCCCACAACGGAATTATTGTAGGATTGAGAAAACAACAAAAATATTTTATTGAAAATAACAGCGGAAGTTTTATCGTTAATACTAGTTGAACTACTCGGTAGTAAAAGTACAGTAATACGCGTTGTTGCATAGTAGCACACGGTATTGATTATTGATATTTATGTGAGAAGTCACTCAGTTTTGTTCAATTATTGCTACAATAGTTGCTGCATAATAACTCACATTATTTGATTCAATTATTGTTGATTTAGAAGTTTTGTTTTATTCGTATTATTAACGTAATAAAACAGAAACATCTTTTTATATAAAACAGAATACCTTATTAAAGTTATTTTATAAATAGAATATATTATATTCTATTATGCATAGTGTTTGTATAGTGTCTGCATAGTGTTTTGTATAGTAAAATCTTTTTATATAAAATAAAATACTTTATTAAAGTTATTCTATAAATAAAATATATTATATTTTATTATGAATAGTGTTTGCATAGTGCCCGCATAGTATTTGTATAGTAAAAATCTTTTTATATAAATAGAATATATTATATTTTATTTAAAAGATTTTGTTTTAAACATGGACCGTCAGATTAAAGTAAATCAATCTGGACCGTTCATGGATTAGTTACTATGCATTCCATTTTCCTATAAATATAAGTTCATTCCTTCATTAATTTCTTACGAATTCACTGAACTCTAGAGAGAGAAACTATATAAAGAGACTATAGGGAGATAGAAAAAAAGTTTTCTGCTACTTCACTACTCTTATATCAAGTATTATTTTACGGTAAGGAGTGTTATTCTTTTGTATTCATGAAGAGAATTTCTGTTATTCCATTTATTATTATTCTGTTGGAATAACCTGTATAAGCGGGGTACTCTATACTTGGTGAAATTCTTTTATTATTTTGTCTTTATTATTCTGTTGGAATATCCTGTCTGTGTGTTTTACACCGGACCTGATTCCATTTTTATTATTCGTCTTTATTATTTGTTGGAATATCCTGTCTGTGCTATACGCCGGACCTGGTTCCATCATTTATTATTCCGCATTTATTATTCTGTTGGAACATCTTGTCGGTGTGAATTTCACCTGACCTGGTTCCGTTATTATTATTCTGTTGGAATAAACCATATATGTGAAGTACTGCATGCATGGTGATTTCTGTTGTTATTCCATTACTTATTATTCTGTTGGAACATCATGTCGGTGTGAATTTCACTTGACCTGGTTCCGTTATTATTATTCTGTTGGAATAACCTGTCTATGCGAAGTACCGCATGCATGGTGATATCTTTTGTTATTCCATTCGGTATTATACTCAGTTAGTTAAAATTTTGGACTTCTATACTCCATGAAATTAGTGGAATATCCTTGATATTTGCGCTTCATCCAGTATTTTTCATGAAAATATTCTTCTGAACATTCTTGAATTTTATTCTACAAATAAGTATCATGTTGACAATTTAGACTGTTATTGGTTCATGGACAAATTAATTATTGAACTTGTTTAATTGAATTCTTATATCATTATCATCATCCTCATATTTATGTTATATTGAAAGTCATCTGTGGCCTGTAGTGAATAGATGGACTTGGTATGATTATGATCAGGGATTATACGGTATAATCATGACCGTAATGTTCTAAATGATGTGAAAATTAAAAGTCTTCATTGGCCCGTAGTGCATTGATGGACAGTTTTTTGTATGACTATGGCTATGGATTCTATTTGGCCAAGGGAGCAAAGATGAATTGTTTTATGGCATGATCAGGACCGTTGATGAAAACACGATTATCTTTGGCCCGTAGTGCATGGATAATTCGTGGTCGTGATACTAAAGAATATCCTTGGCCTGTAGTGCAGGGATGATTTAATGATGTGGATTATTTATTGAGCTGAATCTCAGCGATAAAAGTGATGAAAAACTTTTTAAATCATAAAAGATAGTAGATTATATTCTTTACTTGACCCTTTTAATGGATTGCTTGATCCGCTGCTGTTAAACTTGATGTTGTTATATTTTATCAGTTTAATACTGTTGAAGGCTAACGATAATTTATTATGCATTATCTTAGTCATAATATTTCTTACTGGGTTAGTTGAGCTCACTCTTTCTTTCACTGTTCTCTTTAGGAAATGAGAACGTAGCTGAGACGAGTCGAGGAACGGAGTGATGGTCCTAGATGGTGTATTAGTAGTCCCCACTATTCTGTTAAAATAGTGTGACAATAAATGTAATGAGGACTCAATTGAAAATGAATATCGTCTAGATGACAATATTTGTATTTAAACTCACAACATATATTTTGTCGTAGTTTACACGACTGTTGTATTATGAAGTTGTATTTGAATTTTGTACCATGTATCTGACGACCCAAGATAGGTGATGTATACCTAATTTTGGGGGCGTCACACTTACCCACTATTGACTATTGTTATAATTTATTCTATTGGATTATGGGCATGTTCGGGAATGACTTATTTTAAAATAATTTATAAATTGACTTATAAATTATTTTAAGTTATAAATTATAAGTAAAAGGGTTCGATATTTTAAGTTATAAATTAAGTTAAAATAAATTATGAAGTTTTTCAGTTCATAATGACTTATAAATTAAAATAAATATTAAGATTACTAAAAAATACATTAATAAAAAGATGGACAAAATAGAAGAAGGGTAAATTAAACTAACTTATTTTAAATGACTTATAAGTCATTTTTAAATAAGTCAAAAATAATAATTATTTATTTTACTTAAAATTTAACTTATTAATCAAAAATAAATAATTGTCAAACAATAAAAAAATAACTTATAAATTAATTTGACTAACTTATAAGTTATTTCGAACTGGCCTATATATATCATATTTATTCTTTTTCTCTAGTTCGAGTTTTTTGAGTTCATTTGCTAATTTAAAAGATGTCTAGCTTGATATCATGACATCTATTTTGTTTACAAAATGATTTTCTTTCTTTTTTGGTCGTCAATATATAAAAGAAGCAAATCAATCCAAATGGACTATATAAAAACAAGTTCGACGTCAGATTATATCATCAAATCAATTTTAAAAATCGTTTTTTTATATTTGAAAAACCAGCGAGTTAACCCAATCAAAATTGGCGAGTTAACTACTCTTTCTCTTGTTCTCGATCGACTCCTCTTCTTCATAGTCGACTAACTCATTCTCTTCTTCTCGATTGATTCTCTTAATCTCTTCCTTCAACCCTTTTCGGTTTCGCTGCAATCTCTACCTCTACTTCCTCTTCGGTTTCCTTATCGCTTAATAAATTCAATCGACTCCTCTCTTCTCACTGTTCAATCGACTCCTCGAAGGGTTGAAGAAACTTCAAGTTCCACAATCAGTGATGCCTAATTCTTCAGCAGCAGCGGCAACCCTTTTCTCGCCCTCAAGGCTTATGACGACGCTGAGCCCAAGAAGCCTTTGCTCATGGCGATTAAGGGCAGATATATGATCTATCACAAAACAGGTATATATCATCTGTATCTAGGTTCAATTATGTGTATTTGCTTCTGGTTAGATGAATTTTGGTCTTTTTTTGACTTTTTAGGATTCGAATAATGACTTTTTTTTACATTTAGCTGTACATTTTTGTGTCAAATTTTTGGGTGTTAAAAAGGTGTTCCTTTTTTTGGGTGGTGTTTGTGTTAATTTTGGGTGTCTGATTAAGTTTTGATTTAGGGGTATGATATTTTTGGAAATTTGTGTGATAGAGTGAGAGATTATACAATTGTCTCAGTATACGAATTGGCGATAGAAGCCGGATGGATGTGATATCCCTATGTTAGTGCTCTTCCAAGTTGGGTTATTATGAAGAAACCCCAACCTCTAAGTGCTAAATACAATGTTAGCAATATCCTTACCTGAAGATTAGGTCCAACTATTAGTTATATAGCTACACCACTGACAATCAAATCTCCATAATTAATCCCCAATATAATCCCTATAATTAAGTGTAATTTAATCCATCTCAATCCCTAAAATACAGCTCTAATGCAAATGCTAAACTTTTCAATTGATTTAACGAAGTCTTAAATTAGAGTCCTAATGCTTTTTTTTTGTATTCTACTTTTCCTCAGTAAAATGAAACTCAACATCTTTTGAAAAAAATGTGGAAAGTATGAGTTATAAGCTGATCAAGAAACTCGGGGAAAAAGGTAGTCAGTATATGGCACATCAAGATAAATTTGGAATTGTAACAGGGAATTGGGGTTGTGGTGCTTTTGGCGGAGATCCTGATCTAAACGCCATTATTCAGTGGCTTGCTACTTCTCAGGTAATCTACTCTTCTGATCATTTGTTAGCAACTTTACTTTTTTGTTATCTGTTCAATTACTAATTGTTAGAATCATCCAATTTTTACATGATCATGTCCATAAATTTCATTATAACAAGCTTTTTCAATAATAGAGGCTCTACATTCAACTAATGATCATTAAAACAAACTAATAGTGACTTCTGTACTTTTCAAAAGAAAAAAAGAAGCTAACATTGTTGAATTGTTGTTTGCTATGGAATTGTCTTGATATTTTTCTGCATATTGAATTTCCTCATTGTGGTTTTGTATGTTAGTTGGTGCTAATTATATATCATCTGGAATGGTATAATGATGCTCGTGCGTAAATTTTCAGATTGCTATTTAAATGTGTTGGACTTTGGTCAAGTTTGGAGTCTATGTTGTGACTATTTAAAAATTTGTTTTTGATCCTATAGTTTGTTTATATTTGATTTGAAATAATTGAATTTGGTAATGACCATACAAGTGATGCAAAACCTGAACGATGAAGAAAATTACCCAATTTATAAACTAGGGAGTTACCCATTTGTTGATGAGACTTGTGATTATCAAAGTAATGGAAGAAAAGATTCTCAGTATACGAATTGTCGATTGAAGCCGGATGGATGTGATATTCATAGGTTAGTGTTCTTCGATCCCATATTTAATAACGTGATAAAGATTTGCTTTCTTTATATTTATTTCCCTATCTGGATGATTTTCTGCATATTAAATTTCCTTATTGTAGTTTTGTATGTTGGTTGGTGCTAATTATATATCATCTAGAATAGTATAATGATGCTCATGTGTAAATTTTCAGATTGTATATGTTGTGACTATTTAAAAAGTTGTTTTTGATCCTATAGTACAGTACTAATATGCTTCCTTTTTTTTCTTTTTTCTTTTTCAGCCTCTGCGCTTGGAGCTATATAATTTTGCATGAGAACTTCTTTGGCCCCTCTTTTCTGAACTCAATCAATGATTTTATTAAGTATCATATTAAGTTTGAGACTAATTCATTATATTAAGTTTGAAGCATGATTATTATTGTGGTTAAGCGCCCACCTAAAATGGGAGATCTCAACAACTATTTGCGATCACGAGGCATAGACATTTTTTTATATCATGTGTTAGCAATTGGGAATATCATACACCAAATTTTTAATATATATTTTCATATATAAATGGAGTTTGAGGTTCAAATAGACAAGGAAACCATAAAATAGTTTGAGGTTAATATATAGTTTTCCTGGACTTTTAACATTTGAAATGCTGCAGTCAAGTTTCAGTGACTGATAGCTGAGGTATCATTTTAGATGACATTGGCCTGAAAACAACGCTTGACAAGTTAATGCAACTATATATTCTTCTTATATGACTATATCTGAAGGTAATAAATCTGTTCACAACTATAAAATTTGAGCAACAATAATATATATATATATATAGGGGACTGATCCATAACATCTATTTGCTATGGATCAAAAAGTGGCATATAGGATCTATACCTTCCATTAGAAATATAAACGGCCCAGATTATAAAATGATATTCTCCGTCCGCTAGTAATACTAGCGGACAGATTTAAAATATTTTTAGGTCCATTATACCTCACTCAGACCATTTAAAGGAGTAATTAAAATATGGAAAGTATCTGTCCGCTAGTAAAACTAGCGGACGCGTTATTACCCAATACCCTAATTTTTGTGTTCCCACAATGTACGTAGCATCACAGCAACAAACAAGAAACTAATAATCTTGAGAAAAATAAATTTAAAAAAATTAAAATAACATTATTATTATACCTTATCATCAATGAATTTTGCCCAGAAACGGGCCATGGCTCCTCCACAAGGATCTGTAGGCAAAATGAGTGGGCCGGATTTCCAGGTCTCATCAATGTACTCAACAATTACAAGAGACTGCGATTGGGTTCCTATTGTGCAAGAGGACAGGGACTTTCTTATGAACAGATCTTCCTCTAAAAATTCATATTTGATCACCTTCAATTTCAGAGCTATTTCGACTCTTCGGCTAAAAGGGCTTCGGATCCCCAGACACCAATCAATTTCACTTCTTGATCAGCCATCCTCACAAAGTTTGGTTCTTCAAACTAAGAAAGAAGGACTATTTTATTTAGATCTGGGTTTTTCTTAGGGATCCAGCTTGTTTATATATACACAACTTGACTTGGCCAAAGGATATACTATTGTTCTGCCGATTTAGAGTGAATTTTGTCTGCTGAATTCCTATGCAATGATTTGGGAATTTTTTTCATCCTTGGATAATGAATTAACACAGTACTTAACACCATAAATTTCACCATCCGAGTTTGAGCCTGTATCCATGTCTGATCCTGACTTACTATCATTGCCGCTCACATGAATAGCTCGTGACATCGGAATTTTACCAGATGGCAAGTGCCCCTCAAGAACTATAACTCGTCCGCTAGTAAGACTAGAGACAGATACTTTCCATATGTCAATTACTCCTTTAAATGGTCTGAGTGGGGAGTGGGGGCATAATGGACCTAAAAATATTTTAAATCTGTCCGCTAGTATTACTAGCGGACGGAGAATATCATTTTATAATCTGGGTCGTTTATATTTCTAATGGAAGGTATAGATCCTATATGCCACTTTTTGATCCATAGCAAATAGATGCTATGGATCATTCCCCATATATATATATACTAGCAATAACCCGTGCCTGAAGGCACTGTATAATTGAAAAAATCTTGAAGAAATGTAATGATTAAACAAAAAAAGAGCGAAATGAATTTTTAAAACACACCAACATCATTACAATTAACATATGTATTTTTGTTTGTTGGTGTGTTTTGAAAATTCCTTTCGCTCTTTTTTTGTTTAATCATTACATTTCTTCAAGATTTTTTCAATTATACAGTGCCTTCAGGCACGGATTATTGCTAGTTATAACTAAGGGGGTGTTCGATAGTCATTACTTATAAGTTGGTCAAACTAATTTATAAGTCAGTTATCACTGTTTGAGTATTTAGAAGGTACTTATTTTTTAACTTATAAGTTAGTTTTTAAGTCAAAAAATTACGTAACTATTTGTGACTTATAAGTCATTTTAAAATAAGTTAGTTTAACCAAATACATGGGGCTTAGTTCAAATATGTCAAACACATGGGGCTTAGTTCAAGCTCTCTTCACTCTATCCCATACTTATCAAAGGTTAAAATCTCGTGTATGCTACTTATGCAAAGTTTTGAGCCAACCAAGTGCACAAGTTCTAGATTCAAAGGTATGAGAATGTTTTTTATGATATAAGTAAAAGACTGAAACAAATAATTTCAACTTCATCTCCCATTTGCAACTAAAAACAAAGGCATGTACACATAAAAGGTAAAAACTCATCCGCCATGCATATTTCGATGGCATGTATAACATTTCGACACCAGATGCATCACACGCTAATCAAACCCATACCGAAGAGAAACAGAAACGGATAAAACACTTGAGTGGAAATTTCCTACAACAAAAAATTCAAACTAAAACAAAATGAAATAGGAAAAATAAGAACACGTAAGAAAAAGAAGATCAATTCATAATCACAAACCCACCAGAAAAGAACCCACTCTTTTTCAAATACCCACCAGAAATTAAAATCAGATAGAGAAATGAACCTTGATGCTTGCTGCGATAGTGATCGAAAATGAAGAATCCCCTTTAATAGTGATTCGAAAAAGGTTTGATTTTGGGGGAAATCGAGAATGAAACAGAAAAAATAAGAACAAAATGAAACAGGAAAAATAAGAACATGTAAGAAAAAAAAGATCAATTCATAATCATAAACCCAGCAGAAAAAAAATCCTATTTTCTTCAAATACCCACCAGAAATTAAAATTAGATAGAAAAAAGAACCTTGATGCTTGCTGCAATAGTGATCGAAAATGAAGAATCTCCTACAATAGTGATCCGAAAAAGGCTTGATTTTGGGGGAAATCTTTGCTTACTGTATTTGATTTTGGGGGAAATATTTGTATTTGTATTCTCTCTCCTCAAAATGAAAGAAATATCGGGATAAAGAGAAGGCGGAATGAGAAGTGGCAGAGGTATAAGGCGGGACTTGGGCAGAGTGCAAGGGGAATTTTTGAATTGGACATTTTTGAATTGAGTAAAGGTATAGGAATGTTTTTTGTGAAATGAAATAATTGAGATTAAATTTGAGCCATTGGATGATAAAGTTTTAATCACGACCGTTGTTTGTTGAAGCCGCTCTGTTTTATTATATATATATATATATATATATATATATATATATATATTTTTCAGATTATTAACATGCATACAAAATTAAATAAGGGTATGGACATAATGAGTATCTTCGGGAAGGAATTTCTTCGCAAATGTATAATGAATTTAATACTGATGGTGTAACAATTGAATGACCTTTAATACAATGTTTAAAGGTCAACACATTTTATCGTGTCATAGTGATTGAACATATATAACAATACTTAATTAAAATTGAACTTTATGGTTTGAAAAATTGTTTTCGATTATGACATTAGACAGTATTGTGAGCACCATGATACCATTGACATTGAGAGCCTATCTATAGGTGGGAACAAATATGGCGGCAATCTTAGCAGAAGTTAAATTAAGGAAAATGATTAAATGAGAATGATTATAATAAACGGCGAACATATCAAAAAATATCAGTTTTCTAAATTAATTGAGAAGAGTTGAAAGACGAATGAGAGTGTAGAATTCTTCTAAATATTTGGGTCAAAGGCACACATTTCACAAACCAAACGACGGGCTTAACTAATAATTCAATTCATCTCAACATTTTTTCATTTTTTTATATTAAATTTTCATCTCCAAAAGACTAAAAGAGTCTTACTTGTATGTAAACAGAAAAAAATTAACAAGTCCTCTTTTATTGTCAAACTTTTTTCACCAAGACCTATGAGTATCTCAATAAGCTCATATATAACTGTGCTTTGATGTTTATATTATATCATTTTCATTATCAAATAATAATAATAGAGCTTGCTGTATCCAATATTAAACCAGAAGAGGTAACAAGAATGGAGTGGGGGGGCTACATCAGCTCACTGGCAAATTCTCATACCCCAATATAAACTTGAAGAAGTTCAACATCACACAACAATTATCAAGAATCCAAGTCCACTCCACATACACACACAAATTTACCTCTTGTCGATATGAACAAATTTTGATCTTCATGAAGTAATTGAGTTGATAACTTCACCAACTAGCACACTCACACTCTCAAGTAAAGTTCCAACTTTTATTAAGCCAAAAAGTCGGGGCTGCATAAGTTAAGAAATAACCGATAAATACTCAGAATAACATCCAAGCACCTACATTAAATCTGTCTGATTGTTATATAACATCATTACTTCTAAATGATTTGAGATCAAACTGATCTACTGTCACATATCAACAGAAATTAATTCATATCCAAAGAAAATTGTTTCATACAGAGCTAACTGACAATTACTAAGCACCGACACAAGTTTAATATTTAGACAAGAGGTGGGTATTGTTTGGCCTGCTGGCGAACCCTCTTCTTATACTCCACGCTGTCCTGCAGAGATTAGCATGACTCAGTAAGTAAATGATAAAATAAACTCCTATACACAATACAATCATCATATGGTGGTACTTACCCCACTTTAAAGAGTATCCTCATATGATGAAATCTATTATGTTATATGTATCACCACATAGAATGCTATTATAATATCTTTTGTAATAACTTTGAAGGAATATCGAAAACTTGAATACTATTTGTTTCAAAAGAAAGCTAGTTACCTGGATAAAGAGGTGATACCCTTCTGTCTGTGCAGGATCAGCAGGATTGGGTTGATCCAACAAGTCCTGTATTCCAACTAGGATCTGCTTAACGGTGATGGCTGGTCTCCATCCCTAGATCCAATTAGAAGAAAAAATAAATAACTAATTATCCCATGATGACCATTCTACAATTTTGTCAGCATATGCCAAGTTACAGCGTGTACTTACACTGTCTTCGTTAAGGATAGATAGGCATACAGTTCCAGAAGGGTACACATTAGGGTGGAAGAAACCCGAGGGGAATTTACATTTTGGAGGCTTGCTGGGGTAATCTTCACTAAAGTGAAGTGTAAGTGGATAGCAACCACCTTCCCAGTCTGTCTGCAACCATTAGTAACTTTTAGATCATTGTATCCCAAACCACCAGAATATAACATTGTCATAATTCAAGAAAAGTGATTTCAGTTCATATATGCATACACACACGGCCACATACATATTTTGATAGGTGGCATCAAATCATATAATGTTTGGTTTTACTGATGTGCTATCTCAACTAAGGAGAGTGAGGGAACGGAAGTGGGTAAACTACCATAAGAAATATACAAGCAACTATTATCCTCTCTTTTTTTCCCTTACACTTCCAAGTACAAACATAGCCTCATGAAAATGATATTTCCACGGATGATTGTGTGGAACACTTGCTTTGGCATTATAAAAAACTATCGTGAAAACAATGTTTTCCTACTTTTACTAAATCTCATTTTCTAACTTCAAGGCCATTGATACATAGTGATTAAACAATGTCATGGAGAAACAATTTGCTAAAGCCCGATTAGCATCGTAATCACACAAAAATATCGAGTAGTGGAATAAAAAAATAAAGGTAAGCTTTACAGATCTTACCAATTTTTCTAGGCATTTCATTACGTTGTGTTTTGACATGAATTTGTATCTGGGTCATGATTTCTCATACCAAAAGTAATTAGAGTAATTTTAACTACTCATCATATGCCCTTTCCCCACCCCTTGTCATTGCATAGCCTTCTATTAGAATTTCAACAGTTCCTTGATCAACCCTTGGCTAGGAAGCAGGGGTGCGGCACTTGAATGCCGCACTGCGCACTAGTGCGCAATGGGTGTGTATGGGTGCGACAGAAACCGCGTCCCTACGATTAGGCCCAAGGGTACGTCGGAAAAAGAAGAAGAGAGTGGGGACTTAGGGCTCAGGTGATAGATCATAGTTCGCCAAACATAGAGGTATCATCGCCGATTTGACTTATGTTTTCACCAAACATAAAAATATCCTTGCTTTCTTCTTTCTCATTCATCTCTCTTCTTTTTCTTTCTTCTTTCTTCATTCTCTCTGCCATCGTCTAGTGTTCTAAAAATCCCGCCTAGGCGTTAGGCGGTCCTCTACGGCCTTGATTTGGCTGGATAACGAAAGGATTACCCTCTGAATTCGAATTTTTTTCCTGAAAGTTTCAACCTTGTTAACTATGACAACAGTTGTCATTCGCGTAGGGCAACCGGGTCATTGTCAGTAGCATAGGGCAACCAGATCAGGCTAAGTCAGAAAGGCTTTGATGACTCAAGGTTCATAGTAGGGACAAGAGGGTGAGTTAAAGAGGGGGCAGCCCTCGGCCCGATCATCCAATTTGCTCAAGACAGAATCAAACCTCTATTTTGAAACTCTACAATACTTGAATTAATTTGGTAAGCCTTAAAAGAATTTTTGGTAAAGTTTCATGTAAAAATTACATATACTATATGTTTTGTATAGTATAACAAATATGTACAATAGAAAATTAAATAAATGAGAGTGTCTAAGAAAACGCCTATCTGTTTAGAAAAACGCGTGTCAGCGCCTAGGTGCCAAGGTACTTCTTCCGCCGCCTAGGTCCGCTTAACAATATTTAGAACATTGCCATCATCTTCTTCCTCTCTTTTTCCCTTTCCTCTCTCTCTCTCTCTCTCTCTATCTTCAGTTTTCATCGTCTTTGCCTGACACGTTTATAATCGAGATGAGTGAGAACTGGATTTAATTAAATAAAAATACAGAAGCAATAAGGGCTTGGGCTTGGGCTTGGGCTTGGGCTTGTTTAGTGTGAATTAAATATCAACAATAATAAGGATCTGGGCTGGGCTTGTTTGTTGTTTAATATAATATATTAGGGCTTATTTCGATTTTTATAACAACTCAAAACTTAATTAAACTGTTTGGTTCTTTGATAAAGTAAATTAATTTCAGCATGTTACACTTAATTAAATTCCCTACTTAGCATTTACCTTGGAGTATTTTATTTCTCTGATTTTTTTTGGGTTATATGTACTACTCTAATTATATAAATACATATACATTTAAAATTTAAAAACTAAATATATGCCGTATCCCCCCGCACCCGAATCCCCCCGCACCCGAATCCCCATATTTTCAAAGTTGGCGAACCCAACGTATCCCCGCACTGCACACCCGTATTCTCGCACCCGAATCCTTGCTTCTTAGACCCTTAATATCCATTCGATACTATCGAACTCTTTCATTGGCCTCCAATCAAGCATGCCATGTATTTATAGTTAATTTCAAGAAAATGGCACTTGTTTTTTCTTTCTTTCTTTCTTTTGTTGGTTTAACGACACTCATTTCAAAGATTATCAGTTCCATCTCAAATTATTTATGCAATGATTCCTGATATTTCAGTGAGTTATATTTTGATATTTTCTACCATAAAATATGGCCAGTTAAGAATTCTCACATGATTTTCTCTTCTACGTCATAGTCATATAATGATCCTACAAAAAACAACTTCCCTCAATATCACTCATTTCACACGAATTTAAAACAATACCAGATTTAGCTATCCCACCATGAAAACGAAAACTCCTTCCACGTTCATTAACACCCTTATTTCTATCAATCCTAATATAGATCTACAACCAACATGACATACAAAGAATTATGGTTGCATTTCCAAAGTTTTTTTCAGCACTATCAATCAATCAAAAATGATTCTTCAACAACACTCAAATCAATCCATCCTTTTAAGCTCAATAGGTGTCGATATACTTTCCACTCTAAAACATTGCTCCAGGTGCAAAAGAGAGAATAAGTAGTGTTCTCTACTTCATTACTATATTCTGCTTTATCACATTCTCTAATATTGCATCTTCTTTTTTAGTAATAACGGACTCTTAGACTTCCTTTAGAATCCAGACAATCCATTTTAAAAAATAGTTGTTACCACCTTCTCTGGTAATTAATATGAGGTTCTAAATAGTATCACTACTAGTGTTTAAACCATCTGCATAACCAGATTCCCCAGTACCCACTTTAAGCTTCTTGTATAAAAAATGGATGATGTATACAACAGCAATTAACGATGCATGTTCATAGAATACATGTTTTAAGCAACAAATTCTAGGACCTGAATATAACTTCTTTTTTTCGGGACAAGTAAGATCTGATTCAATATTCAGTTATTCACAATCTAATTTGTAATTTGAAAATCTCCTCTTTCATTTGCACCCATTCACAACTAATGTTGTCAAGATATAATTTATTCAACCAAATATGAGTTAGAATTTATTCAGCCAAATATGAGTGTGTGACAACCGTGGTCTAAGTAAAACATCATTTAAAATCCATGAACAAATTTTCATCATAAAAATCAGTTAGGACTTCATTAACTCTGTCCTGATGCAACATAAAGCCATTATGTCACGAACATCCGGTTCCCTCTTCCAAGTCCTCACATAAAACCCGTCATTAATTTAAAAATATGACCTTAGGAGATAAAACAGTAACAAAATGCATATATTCATCAGTTAAATACCAATAAGCAATGAAACTTACTAAAAACGTAAGCATTTGATATTACTTAAGAAAAAGATTTTCAGTAACAAAATAGGCAAAGTATGGTAATTGACATATAACATATTCCATAAAAGCTGATTAAATTTTAGAGCTTGTGCATAATTGAGTATATTAATATTGGTTTAACCAACAAAACACAAACTTGTATCAATATGTAATGTGTCTAAATAGTTGTTTTTCTAATTTATCCTATATCCCTCTAACAACAAATCATTTTTCTAATTTATACTCCAGACACAATTAATGAATTTAGTAAAATAAATGACACATGACAACAGACAAATGCTATTGATTATAATTGTTGGCAGCTAAAATACCATACAAAGCTCATAGGCGAACAACAATACCATTTAGGGGGAAACAATAGTAATGACACAATTCATATTATGTGATGAGAACTTACCCCTGCCTTGCCAGGGATAGTGCACTGCCACACCATTAGATTCATTGAACCGTCAGGAAGCGCCTCTGGCTTGGCCACGAAACCCTAGAAACAAAACTATAATTAGTACATAGAAACAAGAATAGATACATAATAAGCACAATCAGAACAAAAATTGATCATGAATATATACATAAATGTGCATATAAATACATATGAAGTATGTATGCGTAGAAAGAGAAGGATCGAACATGAGGGTGATTCTTCCGCCACGATTTGCGCTCTTCCGCTAGACGACCACGAGCAATACCTCCAGACATTTCTACCCACGTTCTCTCTCTAGGATTCTAAATGAAGCAGCCTGGGGTCTGCAAATCCTATATAAACTTGGAAGTGAGGAAGAAGAACGGGTACTATTTGGGTTGGTACGAAAGACTGCAACTGAAAAAACAAACCAATGAACATAAAAGTACGAGTAGAATTTTTCAGAATAAGTTAAAAATATATAAAATTTAATATTATAGCGTAAAATCCACGCGGAACCTCATGTGAATATTAAAGTCGTCCCATGGAGCAGCCTTTTACACTTTCGGAGTTGGGATCAGTATCCATCTGTTTCTCTTCTCTTTTGTTACGTCTCTTTCCTTTTAATCATTGCGAATTTTTCATTTATTATTTTTTTTGTCACGCTATATTTTTATTTACGGTTTGTAATTAAAAATTATTAGCTCCCTTTAAATTCAATGACATGTAAAGAAAATTGTTTTTTTTATGTTAATTAATATATGATATTTTTTAAAGTCCCGCCCATTTTTCCTAATAAATTAAATTATTCTTCAACTTAATAAAGGTGACAATACAAGTTTTACTAAAATTATACTTAATGTTATTCTGGTATGAAATAACAAAGAATAAAGAGTATTGTTATGCATTACATAAATGTACGTCGAATTATAATTATAAATTTTATCGATAGGTATAAATTATAGCATGATTTTATTTTTTACACATTTATTTAAAAAATTATTAATAATATTTATCTACGTAACTTATAATTAAAAAATAAATATAAATATTAGTAAATATATAAATTTTAAAGAATAAAATAACTTATTATTTAAAACCATTTATAACTTTACGTTAATTTAAGTTGTTTATTGGGTGAGTTGGAGCATTTCATTTGGCGCAATTTTTAAAAAATGCTTATGACATGAGCGTCATGTTTAATAAATATGTTGTATTCTTTTCGTTAAAAAATTATAGATACAATTTAATTTTTAAGGTCAAATAATGACATTAAACTTTAAAATTGGAATGATATATAAAAGTTTAGAATAAATAATTTTGTAATTAATAGTTTTTTTTATATACTATACATTTATAATAATTGTATCAATTAAAATTAAATAAATTTGTATTAATTTAAAATTTAAAATATTATCGTTTGATCTTAAAAGTTAAATTTTTGAGACGGAAGGAGTGATATTTAATTTTAAAAAATACCAAGTAAATTTTGTGATGGAGTGGGTTAGTATAAATATTGGGCCTCTACATCGGCTGCTCAAACACCCTACAATTTGCCTACCCTGGTGATGGTCCAGGCTTGAGAACATATAGCCCATTGATTCGATCTTTGCTGCGGCCCATACTTCTTCGGCATCTTAAGTATTTTTTTCGATTCGACGAACGGTGACTGTCTGCTAATAATAATGCCAGCGGTGATCCTGGGCCTGGGCTCTCAAATTTGTAGGCTATTTGATGTGCCCTCAAAACATCATAACCTTGTGGACTAATTTTAAGTCTATGTGATGCGCAATGCAAGAAATTGATGAGGTTGCGTTTTGTTCCTACAAACGCAGTACTAAAATAACTTTAGTTACCTAATTTGCCCTCAATTTCAGTAACTCTTTCTCTGCACGTCTTCTTCCCCTCGCTTGATTTCCCTGCTTACCCCCGCGTGATTTTGATTGAGGATAGATATTAAATTTTGTCATTCAGGAATTGTTCCGACAAAAAATAGGTTTGATCTGGTAAAATAGAACAAATAAATTTTAAGTTGATTCTTTTGATTTGGGGAAGATAGCTCTGCTCTGGTCATGGATAAAAATGGCGACATGTAGGGGGACACAGAAGAGAGAGAACAAAGACGGAAAAGCAAAAGGGCAAAAAGAAAAAGAAAAAAAGAGGCTTTGAACTTTACTTTATCACCTCTAATTTAAACAATAAAACCATTTGAATTGGGCTTATCCAAAAAACTTCATTTGGATATGGGTTTACCCAAAAAAATCTTGTATTGAAAATTTGTCACTAGTTACTAATAGGAACAATTACATATTCTATTACAATTTTAAAAATAATTACATCAATAGTGCACTCATATAATATTTACAATTTAATGCATTTAATATTTTTATTTACATTAAAAGTGCATTATTATTCTTTTAATTTAGTTGAGTGTTTTAATAGGTTTCAATTTAACACTTTCTCTCTCCTCCTTTTAATTTAGTTGAGTGTTTTAATAGGTTTCAATTTAACACTTTCTTTCTCTTCCCTTATATCCCCTCGTTGAAATCTCGTCATTGCAGCATCCGACGAGAAAGTAGGTGTTTGGGAAGGATTTTTTGGCTTGCTCGAGGGATTCGGCGGGGCCGAAATGGAAGAGATCGTAGATTCCGTCGGCGTAGACGCGGACTGGATAGTCGATTGGGGTAGGATTGGGAGAAGGGTAGCCGTTCCGATGAACTTTTGGTGCCTCCGCCACCACCTCCTCCGACGAACCTTTCTTCTTCATTTATCCTTCTTGTGTTTTCGAATTTTCTCTCTTCTCCAAATTTTGGGCGGCCTCCTCCACCACTATCTTTTTACTATTAGTATTTTATTAAGAGGAGAGGAGTATAATTTATTTAATTGTTTATCTAAATAAATTTTACACATGACTTTCAATCATTCACACCTGTATAGAATTTCAAAGTGCACCTGTATAGAATTTTATCAGAATAGGTACATCCACACCTTTAGTTTTTTCAAAGTGCAGTTGGTAGTCAAATATTCATATCAAGGTAACAAATTCAGTGTTGTTAAGTTACCAATTTATTTTGAATGTGATGCAGTTAACTTTTAAATCAAGGTAGTCAATTCAGTTTTATTGGGTTACCAATTAATTAAAAAAAATCTATTATAGATTTTTTTAATTAATGCAGTTGGTAGCCAAACCTTAATACAAAGGTAACCAATTCAGTTTTATGGGGTTACCAATTAATTATAAAAAATCTATTATAGAATTTTTTTTTCCATAGTGCAGTTGGTAGCCAAACCTTCAGTCCAAGGTAACAAATTCAGTTTTATTAAGTTACCAATTTTATTTGAATGTGATGCAGTTTTGTAGCCAACTATTCATACAAAGGTAACCATTTTAATATTTATGAGTAACACTGATTCTGGTTGCATTGAATTCTCGAAAATTGAATTCAGGGCTTTAATTTTTTTGATTTGGATAACCTTAAAAATTTTTAACATCTACTTGTACAATAGGGCTGGGCCCTGGGACACTTGTTGGTTCTGCTGCGTTCGACCTATTTCCTATTCACGTTGTATGTGTTGTGGTTCCTAAAGCTGGAGAATTAAAAAAGATATCAGATTTAGGAGTTTGGCTTGTAGAGCTCTTTTGGTCTTTCTGGGCTTATGTTTGGTTATACATTATCCTAGAGGTAATATGCCATTTTTGTTTTATCATTATTTGATTTGGTTTGAACATTCAATTGGTTTAGATTCTGCATCTTCATAACTTGTTCTTTATGCAGGGTTCCCGATGCAGGTAATGGCATTGTCATACGAACTCCCTCTGAGATTTTCAGTGGCAGAAACTTGATACAAAGCCAAAATCAGTTACAATATTTCATTTCAGGGGTTCAAGGCTTGCTTAATGTAAAAGAGATGATCTCCCCAATTCATCAACTGCAAACACTAATGAGTCTGAGCCATTCTCTTCTGCAAGGTGTCGCATCTTCAAAAGATCAATCACTAATATTAATTTGTTGGGTTATGTTTGAATTTGAATTTATTTTTGTTGTTTGATCCCAAATATTTGAATCTGAATTTGAATTATTAATTATGACAATTTATTCTCCTTGATTTTAGGTTTCCTTATTAATGTGAATTGTACTATTTTTGTAATATGAGTCCTAATTACACTTTCTTTGTAATTATTTGGTTGATGCACTATTCTTGTAATTACTTTCTATTTGTTGTATACTTATGTAAAGGACCCGTAGTAATATTTTAAAAAAAAATTAATACCCTAAACTATAGGCCATATTCCACTTCGGTGATCCACCTTTCAATTTTATTAATTAGATGATTAAATTATTATTTTTTTCTAATTACACAAAATTAAACACGCCACGTCAGAAATTGCTGACGTGACCAATTTTGTGGCGTCTTAACAAGCTTATGTGGCAATAATAATAATTTTTAAAATTAAAATATTATATCCTATATCAGATCATCAATCAAACAATTCCATATTCAGAGTTTTTAATTCCTTTTTCTTCTTCACCAAAAAAAATCTTCACCGGAGGGAGAGAACGCCGGCGGAAACTTTCTTCTTCAAAGTTTTCATTTAATTCAATAGCCGAGTCTAGATCTTCAATCTCAGGCTCACTACTGCCGTTATCAGATCTAGGGTTGACAGAGAAATCGATCATCACTCACTCACATATATGAAGAAATCAACCAGACAACCACGCCGCCGCCGACAATCAGGACAACCGAGGTAGGTTCAGTCGGTGGATTTTCCGAGATTTGCGAGATTAATGGCAGACCTACCACATCTACAAACCTTTTTATTTCTTCACTTCACTGTCGGTGTCGTCTCTTTCATCCCCGTCAGTGCTCTCGACGAAGTCGAAGATCTATCGGTTGTTTGGGAGGGAGAAACCAGTTAACAATATATTCGGTGGTGGCAAACGTAATCTCTCTCTCAATTTGGGCTGGAGAAATTCATTTGAATTAGGACTGTGATTGAGTAGATTAGGGTGTTAAAAATTCTTTCTTTAGACAGTGTGATTTGGACAGTGTGTATGTCTGTCTGATCTGTAGTTATTCGCAGGAATCATTGATTTTTAGTTCTTGAGCTTGGTTTTTTTCGACTGAGTTGGGGCTTGGTTTAGATTGACTGTGCTGGAGATTGTATATGTTATGTAGATTTTAAGTTAATGTTTAATTTGTCTGAATTGTAATTAGACCATTTTACCCTCCATTATATCAGATTTGTTTAATCTATAATTAAAAAAATGATTTTTTTGCCACATAAGCTTCCTATGACCCCACATAATTGGTCACGTCAGCAATTTCTGACGTGGCGTGTTTAATTTTGTGTAATTGAAAAAAATTGATAGTTTAATCACCTAATTGACAAAATTGAAAGGCGGATCACTGAAGTGGAATATGGCTTATAGTTTAGGGTACTAATTCATATTTAAACCTAAAAATAATTTTATTTTATCTTAAATATAAATTCAATAAGTATAAATGTATTCACAAGTTATTGATTATAATTATTCTCTTTTATATAATTCTTGTAATCTAGACTAACAATTAATATTGAATTATAATATTATACATTATTATTATTATTATTATCCTATAATAAAATTGTAAATTAATACTTTTATATGTTTACATAATTAATTTGTTACAACATATCAATACTCCTTCCGTTCCATAATATATGACTTTTTAGAGTTGTGGAGAAAAATTAAGGAAATAATTGGATATTATTAAATATAATATCAATTATTTATAATATCCTTAAATTCTCATTTATTATCATACTTATCACATATTATCTCTCATCTGTAATATTTTAATTTTGAAAAGATTGTTATTAATTATTCTAAATTATATAAAACGTCAAATAATTTGGAAAAAAATGAAATAAGCTAAAACGTCATATATTATCTATATAACAATTCATGTAATTTTTGGTCATTTTGCATCATTTCATCCACAATCACTACAATTTTAGTCAAACAAGAATTATAATTTCAACAATATAAATTGATGGTAAACGAATAAGATTATAACTTTTAAAATATTATTATCGCTACAATGTAAATGAACATACACATAATATGGTTGTGGTGGGTCGTGATATTTCTCCTATTGGGCCGAATGGATTGGGCCTACTTATTCAGTTAGTCCATTGGGTCTTCACTATTGGGTGTTGACATTATTGGGCCTAGTCACTTTATTATCTTTGTTAAGTCCTTATAGTATCGGACCAAATTAGTGGGTCGAACCATCATATATTTAAATATCTTCACTTGGGTTCTGAGCCGGTGATGATGACAAAGATATGGTTGACTGATATCTTACATGGCATTAATAAGGATTGGACAGTTGGCCAGCGGTGGACAGAGGGGATGGGATTAACAGGTGTCAGGAGGGTCAGTGGCACGATAAATCAGGTCCTGTAGTATATCATAGCAAGGAAGTCTTCAAGAAAAAGGTACGTTAACATTCACATACACACGCACACAACTGAGGATTATTATCTCTCTCAATACACTAGACATTATATCCTCCATTGTTAACCTTGTGAACACGTATACTGACTCTCACGTCTGAGCTATCCACCGACGGTCCAGCCGTCAAGCTTGTGGTGTTTATCGTGTTTACTGTGCAGGATCAAACGTCTTACGTGATTGGGACGTTGGAGAAGATCTTGACGTTAACAGGTTGGTTATGTTATAAATTATCATTAAAATATTTAATGTCATATCATTTGATACAAAAATTTAACAACCCCTAACATTAGTCAGATTTTTAATTTGCTTGAGCATCTATTTATCTACCTAATTTCCATATGAGATGAATTCCATTTTTATTTTTTTGTCTATATATCAGACGAACAAAGAATATAGTAATAGTAGTAGTATTTATTATTTAAGAAATAAGATAACTTGAGGAATAAAATAGAGGAATTAACAAGGAAAAGCGACTTCCGGCTTGTAATTAGTTATAGGGTCGCTACATCCATACCGTACCAAACCAAGCAACTCCCTTACCACCTGCTCCGCTCCAACCACCACTCTCTGTCCCTCTCCCCCATTGTTTTAATAAAAACTCTACGTAAATATAAAAATTAAATATAAATATATTTATTTGTATTTTGATCTTTAATACTACTATCACATTAACAATCAGGCCCCACTTAACATTTTATAAAGAGTGGTATTAGAGACACAAATTATTTTACAAATATTTTACAAACTGTTGATGTGGCATACCCACGTCAGCCTATTGATCAACAAATTGTTTAATGTAGTCTTCGGTCCCACGCAATATGCTGACGTGGAGTATGCCATATCAGTAGTTTGTAAAATGTTTGTAAAATAATTTGTGTCTCTAACACCACTCTTATTGTTTTATAAATGGAACACAAAAAAGTCTAAAAATGTAAGTCTGAACGTCAATTTTATTACTTAAGCTTAGCTTCTGGAAAGGCCAATTTCTAAAAAAAATATAAAAACACAAATAAATTCAAGATAGTGGCTGAGTTCTCTCTTTCAATACTGGTAGCACTCCAATGTCACACTTCTTATTTTCCAATATGTATTTGCTTCAACCATTTCTTTGCTTAGAGACTTTACCACCACCTTCTTTAAATCATACCCCCCCCTCTAATCAGAGACCTCCAAGAAAGTCTCTAGTCTCACTCTCTCTCTCACACACAAACAAACAAACATGAAGAACAATATCAACACCAACAACAACACAAAGCTTATTCTCCTTCATCCGTACATCCAAAAACAAGGCGGCTCCAGCCGCCTATGGCTTCTCGCCTTCATTTCATTCTTCACAGTAGCATTCCTCCTCACATTCATCTATACCAGAGAACACTCCATTATCCCAACTACCGCCGCCGCCGTCTCCGCTATCGCCACCACCGGCTCCGCCACTCCTCCACCAGCTATCAAAAACCCTAGTCAAGGCCCTCGTCCACTACGCCTCCACTTCCAATAGCACAGAGGCCATGTCATACACCGACATCAAACAAATCTCCGATGCCCTCAGGCAATGCCCCTACCCTTGTAATTTCCTCGTTTTCGGCCTCACCCACGAAACCTTACTCTGGCAAGCACTCAACCAAAATGGCCGAACCGTTTTCATTGATGAAAACAGGTATTACGCGGCATACATGGAAGAAAAATACCCCGAAATTGAAGTATATGATGTTCAGTATTCAACCAAAATAAGAGAACTGAAAGAGCTCATAACATCAGTAAGGCAACAAGTACACAACGAGTGTAGGCCAGTGCAAAATCTACTGTTTTCGGACTGCAAGATTGGGCTTAATGATCTTCCTAATCAGTTATATGAATTGGATTGGGATATTATATTAGTGGACGGACCGCGAGGATACTGGCCAGAAGGTCCCGGCCGGATGTCGGCTATATTCACCGCCGGTGTACTGGGGAGGAGCAAAAAAGGTGGGAACCATAAGACGCATGTTTTTGTGCACGACTTTAATAGAGAGGTGGAGAGAGTTTCAAGTGAGGAGTTTTTGTGCAAGGAGAATATGGTAAAGTCGAAAGACTTGATTGGGCATTTTGTGGTGGAAAGAATGGATGGTAATAGCTCTCAGTTCTGTAGGAATCACACAACAAAACCTTCTACTGCTACTTCATCATCATGATCAACTGCATCTTGCATGTTCAACCATTATAAAGCCCCGTGGGCTGGGCTCACAGGTATAAAATTTGATTATTTATGGTCATTGGTTCAAATTTTGTTGACCTTATATTTAGGCCATGGCTTTTGGAAATTTGCAAATTGTAATTTCGGTTGAATACAAGTGTAATTGTTTGGATTGTTGAAAGAATTCCAAGCATGTGAGTGAAGGATTGTTACAGATGATAATAATGGTGCGGCTCAGTAGCCATTTTTTAATGACTTATATCGCACTCACCTATAAAAAAACCATTAATTTGTAGTAACATATAGCTCCCTCGCACCCCTGTCCTTATCTTTATCCTTATCCTTTATATATAGATTTATTAATTTTGGCTCCTCTTTTATTGTATAAGTAGTGTAGTAATGGACTCATATAAATTTATAATATATTATACTTAAAAGAATATTAAAAAAAAAATCAACACATTTTAAAGTTTAATTATAATTTCAAAGATAGGAAAATAAGATTAATATTAAAAAATTAACTTAGTTTTAAAGTCAAATAAATAAGATTAATATTATGACTAATGTTAGGTATCTCAAAATTGGTCATCATGTTTACATTTTTAAAATATTATTTTAATATGTTTAGTGCTTAATTTTATGTTTTTTTACAAAATTTTGACCCGATTCATGAAATTGTTATACCATAACTGTACTGTCTAATTTTTAGTAAACGCCACCGGATTAGACATGCAATTTGTAACTTAAATTACAAAAATGACACAAATTTACATAGCAAAATTGCCTTAAAGTCATTTTTTACACAACAAATCTTCTTGATAAAAATTTAGTTTATTTGAACAAAAACAAAAGTAGAAAACTAAGAAAAGCACTACAATAATTAGAATTCAAAATTTTAAACAAAAGTCATAATTCTCCGTCTTTTTGGTTTGGTGTGGTGTGGTTTAACCGTAAATACCAACACTGCACCGATCCCAAAAATATTTCTAGGCGTAACTTAAACTAACAAAAATTAACTACCCTTAAGCATTAATAATATAATACTACACCCTACATATTCTACTCATATTTTTATTCGAACTACCCTTGTTCATATTCTACTCATATTGGTAGTTAAACTAACAAAAATTAAATACCCTTGATCATATTCTACTCATATTTTTATTCGAACTATTTTTAATGCTCAAATTTAGATTATATTATTAACGAATCCGAGCCTCGCTCGTATTTTTTCAAGTCGAGCCCGAATCGAGCTCGAACTGTGTTGGTTCGTTTAGAGTCTTAATTGTGACCTTTGATTTTATTACATCCTACATAATCAGAGTTTAGGTTCATAAAATGGTTTGTCTAATTAATAATAATATCTTCTCAAACTTTAATCTTTAATTTAAATTATTTTCATTGACTCAATATCAAATTACACCTACTATTTTCTTTGTTTTAAAAAATAATTTTATTTCTAAAATTTTAAAATATTTACCCCCGACATTATATTTAATTTTGTTGCAATTCTCATGTCATTTTAACTATCATAAACAAAAAAAAAAGAAAAAAGAAAAAAGAAAAAAGAAGAAGAAGAAGTAGTAATACTCATTTATGTATTTAATGGATAATAAGAATAAAGAATCCATTAATTAATTACTCCCCACTCCCAGTTTTGTAAATATAGCGAATCTGGATTGGTGTTACATCATTAGCTGGAGTGACTCAAAGAGAAGAAGAGCTCCAACGCCATGTCCACCGACTTCAAATCCATCCCCCTAATTGGTAATTAACTTCACAGGATCCAATTCCTCTCATCCATTCGAAAATGCTTTGAATTCAAACTTATTTTCAATCGCATAATCTTTGAACATTAGATTTAGTAGGAATTTACATAGTTGAGAGTATGCGTTTTTCTTTTTGTATGTAAATGATGTATACTTTTTGTTGTCTGCTTATGTTCTTCAGGGATTGAGTAGTTTTAATATATACTCCAAGGTTTTAAATTTTTTATTATTATTTCATGCATAACCAAACCAAATGGTTTATAGAGGTAAATCATTCGTTAATGTTGCGTTTGGGTCGGAGGAATGGAATGGATAAAGGAATTAAATGATTTTTTTAGCATCTCAAGTGCATTTTTAGTTGCTGGTTAATGGTGTGATAGTATAGCGTAATTGTCACATCACATTCATCCATGATTCCCTTTCCACCACCTTCCATGGGAATGATAATAAAGGAATGGAATGATTTATTCCATTAGAATGGTTTATTGCCGGATGAGTAACCAAATATACTTTTTTCATTTCATTTCATTCCGACCCTGATTCCTTCAATCCAAACGCATCATAGTGTTTCAATTTTTGTGTCAATTGACAATAAAAGGTTAAAAATTACTATGCTTAACAACATCTGACCAGGAATTCTATTTTATGACTGTTGATGCTTTAGCTGCATGATAAATGACACTTTGTAAAGAAATCCACAGGTAAAAGCAATGTTAGGAACTGCTTTTGTCGAGTCGAGCATGAGCATGGGCATGGTTTTACCTAGTTTGAGAAGTTTGACAACGGATCAAACTAATTTCCTCCATGTGTTGATTATATTTTGTTGGTTTTGAATCTGGTTTGAGGCAGACATTACTCCTCTTGTGGAAAAATGGGATGATTCAAACATGACGGAGGATAAAGGCGTGGCAGAAGTTGTTAGGCAACTGGATAAGGCTTGTAGAGAAGCTGGGTTTTTCTATGTGGTAAGTTTCTGACTTCTATTTATATAAATGAAGTCCTCTGAATTGCTAGTAATGTTACATCTCTGCTTTATCTGTTAATTCTATTCTTGAAAATTGATTGTTTGATTGTTCTCTGTTGATTATATAACTAAAAAACTGGCAGAATAGTCTTCTACTTTATATATTTGTAGGGCTTCCCTCTAGTGCTAAGTCTGTCAACCGCTAATGTTCTGCTATATTAGAAGAAAACCAGGAACCATACATCTATAGACTAGCTATAAGCAATATTTGAAGCATACCTAATTCTCTCCTTGTTACTTTTATTTTCCTTTCCTGTTTGTTTGACTATCTCATTGAGAATGTTGGATTAATTACTTTATAGGTAGTTCCAAGTCATATGAAAAATAAAAAGGAAATGAAAGCAAGCTAATAGCTCATCTTAAATCTCAAATTTATCATTATACATGTGCACCAACAATGTATTTTATATTCATAAATTCTTGTCCTATCACTGATTGCTGAAAGGAAATATCTGTAGTATCTCTCATGGGCTATAAATGGTTCTGGATAGCAATTAGGTGAGAGCTGTCTGAAGTTATAACTTAATAGTTTGTGTATCTTTTATGGAGCTTCACATATTGAAATTATAGAAAATCATGGCTAGATTCTCGTGACGAATAAATCAACCATTATCTGTATTAAAAAAATTGAAATTGTACAAGGACTTATAGTCATTATTTTCCTATGTATATTTTTAATTAATTATACTCCCTCCATCCCAATTTGAATGTCATACGAGATATCACATAGTTCAAGAATCACAAAAGATTTTTGATTTTATCACACTTCTGTTCCTTTATTAAAAACCCTAGATAGTGGGTTCATAAACCTTTCTTCTAATGAAAGAAAAGCAAAGTGGGTCCATTAATTATTACTTTATTAGTATATTGAAATCCTAACAATGACATCCATTTTGAGATGGCCCAATATGGAAAGTATTATATTCAAAGTGGGATGGAGGGACTATAATTTTCGAGTTTTGGTTGTGCGTTATTCTTTTCAATTCTGCTGATACATTTGAACTCAGCAGAAAGGCCATGGTATTCCTGACTCGCTTGTCAAAGAGGTGAGAAACGTGGCACATAAATTTTTCAGTCTACCATACGAGCAAAAACTGAAGATTAAAATGTCTGCAACCACTGGATACAGGTTTGCTTACCAGAATTTACATGCCTACAATTGGTTTATGTTCTTCTGCTATCTAACTCTGATATAACATTTCAAGTGCAGAGGATATCAGCGAGTTGGTGAAAATATAACCAAAGGCATTCCTGATATGCATGAAGCCATTGATGTGAGTTTTGCTTAGATTCTCTTTGATTGTAGGGTTTCATCTGAAAATTTCAATCCATACAGCAAGTCAATGAATATTTAACACAAGTAAGAGGGTTATTACCACACCTCAACCCCTTCCCCACGTCCAACCTGGGTACGAAGTCCAGACAATTGAGCTAGAGAGAACTACTAGGATTAGGTCATACACCAAATATCAGAGGATATTGCTGCAAGCACAAACAGATGCGAAGTTTTAAGAACCAAATATCTAACACATAGCACCGTTAAAGCTCTTATTGATCCAGCTGTACAAAATTTCCAATATCTATTCAATAGAGCATAAATTTTTGTTATGATTGTAACACATCTTCTTTTGATATTCAAAATATTGAAAATCAATTCTTTTGATTTCTTGTTATAGTGCGAATTTTCTTAATGGTACAAGTTTTTTAGTTTTTTAGTTTTTGAAGCTTTAACAAGATACTGTGTAGCATAATATGGTAATAACCTGAGCAAATATCGTGTTTAAAAATTGAAAGCAAGCCTTTGATTTCACTTAAACCATTGTGCAAGACTGCTGTGTTCATCTTTTTGGATAAAATATCAAGAGTCCAACACTTTGAGTTCACATAAGGGCTATACAACCTACAAAGATGTTGATATTATTCTCCATTGAATGGGCATTTGGAGAAATGTGATTTGTTCTTGTGATGTTCATGGGGGCAAAGTTTAGATGCTCATTAGCCAGCTTTTACAAATCAAAGCAAAGTTCAGATGCTCATTAGCCAGCTTTCAAAGTTCAGAAGCTCATTCTCATAAAACTAGTTTATGATGTATTTTTCGTTATTATTGATAACCAGTGATAGCAAAGATTTTCATTTTATTTATTGGGTAACAGTGTTACAGAGAATTGAAACGAGGGATGTATGGAGCTCTTGGAGACCCATTAGAAGGGTGTAATGAATGGTATGTGTAGTGATGACTTCTAATTTAAGTTTTTAGTGAATTTATCTCTGTGCAAAATAAAAATCACATGTACTTTTCTCTCTCTCTCTCTCTCTCTCTCCCCCCCTCTCTCCCCTCCCTCTCTCTCTCTCTTATACACACACAAACAGAGACATGTACATTTGTTAATTTATTACTACCTCAAGTTTTGATATATGGTGCCTTCCGCAATTGTCTGATTGTTTTGTTGTTAGTATGTTTTATTGCGGAATTTAGTACCCTTAAAACATTAGTAATGTGGTATATATGGGTTAATTGACCAAAATGTCTGATAAGAATGGTTGTCTTCAAATATGTCAATATTAACAAAGCTTGTATACTGATATATATAAGTAAATATGTTGAGCTGACATGCTTGTTAGAAAATTAACAAGGAGAGTGAACATATATATATATATATATATCAAATTTGCACGTCTGCTGATATTTCCTATTATTTTAAGTACTACTGAAGAAGAAAGTGAGAGAATAGGAAGAGAGGAAATGGGGAGAGAAAACCCTTATTAACAATCTTGTCATATAATTATATCTGTCAAATAAATAAAAAGGATTGAAAATTTTATAATTATTTTACTGGTAATTTCTTTGTGCAGGCCAATTGATCCTCCAACTTTTAAACAATTGATGGAGGAGTATATCAGACTTTGCACAGGTGCTTTCTTTAGTTATTTAGTATATATTATTGTACAAAGATTAGTATGCTTTTTGTATTTAATTATTTATATGCTCAGCTGGTATATAATTACAAATATTATTGTTAAATGCCGACAGAGCTGTCTAGAAAAATAATGCGGGGGATTGCTCTAGCATTGGGTGCATCCATGGATGAATTAGAAGGCAAAAGAGCTGGAGATCCATTTTGGGCATTGCGTATTATTGGTTACCCTGGTCTATCTTGTACTAATGGGCAAGACATGCCAAATAACGACGTCGGCTGGTAATATAGTAATACGGCTACACTTTTCCTTCGAATAATTTTATGGTCACTATTACTTACCCTTTTCTTGTTATTTGGCCGTATCTTGTGTCCAAACAAATTCAGTGGAGCTCACACTGACTATGGTAAGGTTTCTAGTTGGTTAGATGGTGCAATTTTTAGATGATCTTGTGCATCATTTCTAACTCTCTCCTGTTGTGCAGGTCTGTTGACATTGGTTAATCAGGATGATGATAAAACTGCACTTCAGGTGTAATTTGTTATTCTTCTTGTGCTACGTCTTGTTTCTTTTTAGTGTTTTTGGCAAAATATTGAATATATCAACAATAATGTGTTGTGTATCAATGTGCTCCAACGTGTGCATGCACACATGTGTGTGTTTCTGAACCTTCTTCCGATTCAAGCAACACCAACAGTTAACCAGCTAACAAAACAATGAACAAAACCATCAGTTGTATGTTAATTATTTATACCTCTGCCTCTGTGTCCACCTGGTATTTACATAGGTCATACTCAGTTGATTTATTCAGGGAGTTGCGAGTTGGTACCCAATATGAGCTTTGCATATCACCGTCACCGTCTTAATCTAATATGTAGAAGAGCTACCACTGCTAAGGATTTGTGTCTTGCACTTCATTTTAGAATTTAACTACGAGTATATTTGACAGTATATATTACTAAACTTGTGTCTAGTGAGAGTTATTTTTTTCCATTTCTTTCTCCTCATCTATCCTGAATCAAGCCAGAGGTTCAAATCTTAAAAAATATATCAAAAATTTGTCATCCATAATTGTGCCCATGCTTTTAGATTTGCTTATTGATTACTTAAAAGTGTTGCTTTCCTTAGCTAATTCCTTTTGTATTATTGAAGGTAAGAAACCTATCAGGTGAGTGGATATCAGCAGTTCCCATCCCTGGCACATTTGTCTGCAACATTGGTGATATGCTAAAGGTAGATATTGTTCTGCAATAAATTCTCCTATATACTTTTGCACCCATACATATGGATGATACCCTTCTGAAACCTGAATAAAATTCAGATTCTATCCAATGGTCTTTATGAATCAACTTTGCACCGGGTCATCAATAGCTTTTCGAACTATCGGGTTTGTGTAGCTTATTTTTACGAGGTTAATCGCTCTCTCTTTCTATTTTCCTATTATATTTTTTCCCCTTTCTCGAGTGATTCTTCTTACATGATTATTTATATTGGACAGCCAAACTTCAATGCTGCCATAGAGCCCTTGGATATATGTATGCAGAGGTCTGATGGAACTAAGAAGTTTGAACCAGCTGTTTATGGAGAGCATCTAGTTAGTAAAGTCCTGACCAATTTTGTGAATAACAATTGTAATCTTGATCTTCCTCTCGAATTAGTTTGTTACTTATCTCATCATTGCATAATTTAGGTGTAACTCAAACATTAGGATTTATTGTTTTTTGTGTTGAATAATATATATTTGTGATGAATAAAGTGCGCATTTTCACCTATCTGACCAGGTTTGCCTGCTGCTATTAGATTTGTCTACTCTTTTTATTATTATTATTATTATTATTATTATTATTATTTTATGTAATAATGATCCTCAAGAGTATAGTAAACTTCGAAACGAGGATTCTTTAAATTGAATCTTTGATTCTTCTCTATTGTTGTTGTCTTTAATCTATAAATTCTACTCTATTTTATGCTGGTGGGGTTGGGTGTGATCCATAATTTCTACATTGGGAAATGGAATGACTGGTCCAAAGACGTCCGTTTTGCTGCATTTTACGTATAATACACAAGTCTATGGAGTAGCACACTTGTCTTGTGGAAATTTTATGAGGCTAATTCCTATTCCCGCTTTTAAAAAGGAAATTTTAGGGAGAGAGTTTATATGTTAATTTTTTTATTACAAGTTATGTAAATAAATATAATTGGTAATACTTTTATAATGTATTTAATATATTGAGTCAATTTTATAATTATATTCAATTTCATGTATTGATTTATTCAATTATATATATATATATATATATATATATATATTGAATATATGTATGTATTCAATAACTCCCTACAAAGATACAATAACTCTCTACAATCCTACATACTTACGCTTTGTTTCTGAGTTTTGAACAGAAAAAAAAGAATAGAAAACTTAAATTAGAACAGAAAAGAAAAGAATAGAAAACTTAAAGTTTTCCTTTGTGTTGTTTCTGAGTTTTTAATGGAAAATGATAGAAAATTTAAAATTGAGGACATGAGTTGTAATTTAAAATTTATTATATTAAAAGTTGAGGATAATATGAGAATTATAAAAATATTACTTATTCTAATTTCTTTTCCGTCCAAATCATGCCAATTTTGGACGGAAAACTTTGGCAGAAAAAATGGTCAAAGTTTTCTATCCTATTTTTTTTCTTTTCCGTTTATTAAAAAACTCAAAAACATAAAAATAGAAAGAAAATTTAAATTTTCCGTCCATTTTTTTTTGCTCATTTTAAAACTTAGAAACAGAGCGTTAAGTTGGGAACCAAATTTTAAAGGAAATATGAGAAGGGAGGGAGGCCCACTAATTATGTAAAAGTGTGGGCCCACGTGGACTTTTCTCCCGGGTTTTCAGTGTATACATTAAATCAGAGACAATACAGCAAAACCATCCTATCCGGATCCCCTATACATACAACTACTAAAGTTGGGGGCCAAAATTTAAAAATAAAATATGAGAAGGGAGGCCCACTAATTATGCAAAAGTGTGGGCCCACATGACTATATTATACATGTGGTTACTCTTTACCATTCATTATACGTGAAACTTTTAGCACAACTATATCCACAGTCCACACACAGACACAGAGAGAACGATAACATGCTATGCAGTATGCAAAAAGCAGCAGAGGCCTCAGAGCAACAAGTAATGCTATGCAACTAAGAGCTTTAGTCGTAAAGAAAGTTGTAATCCTGGGAGGTGGTAGCCTGCAACTAAAAGGACAATAGGAGCAATGAAAGTTCACCTGCATGTGTAGGTGGGGTAGTTTCCAAAGCAAACAAACTATATATCCTTTGCCGTTCACAGAAAGTAAACATCTACTTTATGCTTGTGTCCTGCGACATGATCAACACACCTCCAGACTCTGGCTCAGTTGAGACGCACGCTACGTCATTTAACATTGATCTAACACCTCTCTTGTTCCCTCTCTCTTTCTAATGCTCTCATTTGCTCTGCCCAACGACTCTAACCCTCTCTTCTTTCACCCATGCACTACTTGCTCTCTCTTACTCGCACAGTTTTAAGAACATACAATGTACCAATGAATTTTATGATTCAAAATATAATGACCGCATTGAAACAAGGATCCTTTCTCCTGCTTGGAACTAAAATCACTTTAATCTTTAGAAAGGAGAAAGAAATTCAAATGGTTCAACAAGAGTAAAGATACTATCAAGAGTCCTATCAGATACAGCGTAAGTAGTAAGAAATAAAAAAAGAGAGTACCCGTTCATTTAGAACAATCCTCTGCTTTGTAGATTAAAACTCTATCAAGCATCATTTAGAATAATGTCCTCTCTTTTGTAGATTAAATGATGAGCTAATAAGTTCATGGAGTTCCCTTAATTAATCTGCTTTGCATGTGCAGATTACAGGCTCTGGTTTTCTTTGCCACAAATCAAAATTGCAGAATCATCATGTCTATGCACCAACTCCATTGGCAGATGTTCTGCCTATAGGAGTGTTCTTCACATAGAGAGGTTTCTTAACACCAAGATCCCTAAGCTGACTGACCATATCGTAAAGAAATTCGAAAGTAAGTTTGAATTGTGCATTAAAATCGTCTCTTACATGTGGATGAATCCTGAACCACTCACCCAACATCTTGTCCACATGAGCACGGATTATTCTCCACGGCACGGGATATTGCTCGCAAAGCTTCAAATATTCTATCAATAAGTTGGCCTGATCTAGATTTCCATCTTCATTGCTATATTCAGCTCCCAATACCCACTCAGCCGTCCGAAATCTGGCAAAGGGAGCAGGGTTTTCAAGGAGGGATTCTGCTGAAAGTACTCCATCAGCACCTGTCTCTTCCAAACAGCTATCCAAATGTCGTACATTCCCATTGGCAAGGACATGGATCCTGATAGCATTTTTAACAGCCCTAATGGCATTCCAGTTAGCTCGAATTCTTTTTCCATCCTTTTCATCTCTTGTGCGGCCATGCACTGCTAATTATAGAGAGCAACCTGCATCCTCTAGCATCTTGGCATAATTTAAAGTATCTTGCAAATCCGGGAACACGCGTATTTTGCAAGACACAGGAACAGTTAGATTCAATGCCAACTTTTCCACCAGAGACTTGACAAGAGGAAGATTGTTCATAAGGAATGCTCCATAATTCCCCCGCCTGGCTATACGCTTGCGGACATCTGCAGGTAGAGTACAAATTGTGGGCTCAAACAAATACTATGACCATGCAAGAGAAAAAAGGCAAAATGATTAGCATTCTACAGGAAAAGTGGGAGCTATAGGATGCTAGTGTTGACCACCGTAGAAAGAATAAGCTGTACAATCTATGTGCACAAAAGGATGTGTCTAGAATTACTCTCATTTGACAACCTAGCACGTGTGAAATTGTTAAAGCAAAGCCAATCAATATTAGTTTTCACAAGAAGGATCAGATAATACAACAATATTAAACAAGAATATTTTATCCCAATACAGATTTGTATAAATAAACAATGGTAATTTGGTGGCAAAACAGGATTAACTTTCAATGATATTTCTTTTGAAGAGATGGGCAAAAAGAGTCTTGCATGACTTGTAGGCAGATACTAAAGCATGAACATCTAAGAAGAAGATGTTTATATATCTAATTAAGATTGTCACTATAAGAAGTTAGAAAACTCCCCAAAGACACATTCAACACATCTTCAATGTGTTAATAGTTCTGCAAAAATATATTTTATTTTCAAACATATGACCAACACTTATTGAACAAGGTAACACTTGACCCAACAAACTTGGATGTTAACATCAACAAATTACTAATAAATATATAATTTCCATCTTTATCTTCATTATTAAAAAATTAAAAAACCAAATTTGTTCTTATTTTGGCTTTCTTGATACCAACTTGATTCTGTGCAGACCTCTGATCTTACGGAAGTGGAGACCCACAAGAGTAACAATCATGAAGAACATCTCAACTATCATTTAAGGTTTTTAATTAATATAGAAAAAGGGTGGTTGTGTTTTATGTAATTTAAGCATTGCTTTGTCAAAGTTCATGTAACAAAGTTTTCAGGAGTGGTGATTTAAAATTTATGAGAGCTAATAATAGTTCTCAAGGGGATTTCCAACTTAGAACTAAGTGCTGGGAAGTAATTACAAGTATATGTATATGTGAATGTGCAACATCAGTGGAAATATATATATATATATATATATATATATATATATATACTGTACAAGTCTTGATAAACAACATAGACCTTTATGCAACATTTATAGTACTCGTCTTCTATTAATATCTTAAATCAGGGGGAAACCACTAATATCAGGTAATACTGCAATAGTAATAAACGTGAAATGTAATATACGATATTTTCGACACCTAGATTGCAACATCCTCGGTTACAAAGTATATCTCAACCAAGATAAAACTTGGGGTGAAGGACAAATGTCTTACCCAAGATTAATGTCCACATAATCGCAATAAGGTGCCACTCTTTGAGCTTCTTCCAGTAAAGTATCTGGATCATTTGCGCAGAATTATTATTATTATTATTATTATGATTATGATTATTATTATGGTGGCCGCAGCTGTCCATAATGTAAAAAAAAGAAGTCATTATACTTCGTGCATGCATTAATACATATACATATATAAATAAGAGAATATTATTATGTATTTAAGAATTATAACTTGTAGAGTGGGACCGCTAAGTATATTTTATTAAATGATTACTTAGCTCCACTCATTTAAGTTATTTAGGAAATTAATTTTTTATTTATTAGCTTTCACTCATATGAATGTGTCTTATTACTATTTAGGTAGAAAGAGAGATTGTAAAATTAATATTTTTATTTATAAAAATATAAATTCTCATTTATTTATTATACTATTCAATCTCTTAAACAAATTTAAATATTTTGAATATATATATTTCAGATGCTAATTGCTTAACAAGACGAATTGAAGCTAAACTTACCAAACAAACAAATATGGAATTACAATAAACTTTGCCTTATTTGTTTTACGAGCATATATCATCTCCATTTCATTTGAAATGAAGAGTATTCTAATTCTAAGAACTAGATTTATTTTAATTTAAAAAATTAGAATGAACAAAAAAATGGGTTAAAATTATCTATTAGTTTTGAGTATGTTTTTTATTTCAAAAATATAGGCTCAAATTTTCAGCGCAATATCATCTTTAACGTATATTATAATATACTGACTGAGATATTATAATTTCTCGGTATCAAAATATAAAATTAAATTTAGACTTTTAATTTTAATATAAAATATTTTCAAATTTAATATTAATACAATTCATCTAATTTTTCAAAACAATCAATCGTGTAATTACTAACAGTAGCATGGTTCTACAATAAGTAAATAATAATTTTTTTTGGTGTTGAGAAAGATGTTGGGTGTGGTTCCCCTCACCCATGAGATAGAATCCAAGATAGAAAAGAATTGATTTTATTTGTGAGCAAGTAAGTGGGTTTACTTGATATTAATCCAATTAGAAATTGGGTTAATGGAAACAATATTGGAATTGGAGATTCCATGAAAGGAATCCAAGTTGAAAAAGGATTTACTTGTTAGAGTGGTTGGTGACCAAGACAAGGAGATGTGATCCCTAATTTGATTAGGAGAATAAATTGTTTCTAATCCATAATAGGAATGGATTAAGAAGAGTACTATAAATAAGGCTATGAGGGAGTCTTATTTGATACAATGAGATAGAGAAGCTTGGTGTTAAGAAGATACCAAAAGAATAAATTGAGAGAATTACTGTTTGTTGTTCGTGGATATCCGCCATCATCTCCGTTCAATTGAAAGCTTGAAGACTTTATTGCTTGGGGTGTTTTTGGTGGTGAAGTTAATTAGGTTTCTCAACTTAATTAAAGGTAAATTTGTATTATCTCAATTTATTGTTTAACCTCAAGTTTTAGGGCATAAAACTTGAGAGGATTATTGTAAGCCCATTATTAGTGATATAGTGGAGATTCGGAGTTTGACCCGTGGTTTTTACCTCTTAATTTTAGAGGGTTTTTCACGTAAATTTGGTGTCTTGCTTGTGGATGGTTATTTGTTATTTTTGTTCTCATAATTGGTTTTGTTGATTTCATATTTAATTGCACAAAGACGGAAAAGTAATTTATGGGATATAGATTATTTTTGGCGTACTTTTCCCAACAGTGGTATTTAACAGTAGCATGGTTCTACAATAAGTAAATAATAATTTTTTTTGGTGTTGAGAAAGAGATATTTTGTAAGAGTAAATGTACAAGTTATGTTACTAACTGATAGACTAAAATTATTTTTAAAAATTTGCCATTAATACTTTCTTGTTGATATTCAATTTGCATATTGATTCGGTTTTCACGATTAATTTTTTTTTTTTGAAAGGATTGGTTACATTAAATCATATCAAATGAATTTTAAGAAGTCAAATTTAATTAAATATTTTAGAACACAAAAAACATCTATTAAGAAGATTATATTTTAGTTAGACATAACAACATATACAATTTTAATTATGGTATAGTTTTATGTTAGAGATTATGACATGCCATGGAAATTTCAATTATTGTTTTTTAGTATAATGCGAGACAAATATGAAATACCATAGAAAGTTCATTTTTTTTTGTTTTTCACTATATCTATTTTGTTTTAAAGTGAAGTATTAAATATATCAACTGTAGCAAGATGATAACAATGATGATGATAACAATTTCACTTGCTTTAAAATATTAGATTATTTTAATTTTTTTGAAATTAAGTTTGAGATTTTTTTAAAATTTAAAATTAATATGATTCATTTAAAATAATGAAACAATAACTTTAGTAATTGATATTTAGATAGTTTGTAATATTTATTATTATAATGAGTATAATAATGCAGCGAAATAACAATTTTAATTCTCATTTTCTTTTTCCTTTTCTTTGTTATGTTTTTCTCTTTCTCAAGGATCTATATTTTTGTTACCATCTAACAAGTACTACTGTCTCGTCTCTGTTACACACCGTTTTTTCTTATATTTTTAGTGACGGATCTGATTATTATAAAATTAATTTTATAATAAGTTAGTCAATTGACTAATACAATATTGACACGCAAAGAAAAATCAACTCTCGTCTACGTGTCGATATTGTATTAATTAATTAATCAAAATTAATTTTATACTAAACTACTCTATCTAATGACACTTGCTAATCAATTATCTCAACCAAGCAAACAAACGTAATAATACGTGGAAGGTAAGTTATATATATATATATATATATATATATATATATATATATAATATAATGATGGATTATTTGTACAGCTAGCAATTTTTATAACGGTAATATTTAAATTTTGAATTTAATAAAATTTCAAGTAAAATAAAATTAACATCAGTTTCTTACGTTTTAATTAGTTTTAAAAAATAGAAAATTGATATATTTGCAAGATAAATTAATATTTTAGCAAAAGTCCTTCACATGAATAGTGATTAAAATTAGAACTAATAATTTATCACCCTAATTCACAGGTCACCCACCTCAACTTTTAAATTTGAGGGTTTGGGCATGAATATTTAAAATATCACCGATCCAAATATAAGAATGTTAAATTTCAGTTGAGTATAACAAATAAAAATAAAAATTAATCACCGAGCAGGTGACCCGATCCGTTATGTTATATTTTTATTTAAATAAGTTAAATCTAATTATTTCATCTTATTTTGCAAACTTAATGATTATTTCATTGTTTTGAAATAAGTTAAAAGTTTTATTGTTTGGAATACTACTTGAAGTAATTTATGTTTTATGGTTGAAAAGAAATTGAAATAATTTCCGTTTTATTGTTTAACACTTAAAAAAATATATGTATAAAAAAAGAGTAATAATAAACTTGTTGGTCACCCATCCCATCCATTAAGGAAGGAAGGAAGGAGTCATAATCTATCTATGAAAGCATGACCCATTAAAAACATGTCTTTTTAACCCGGTCCAAAAACAACCGACCAATGACAAGCGGATGAGTCACATTTTTACATAAATAAAATATTGATTTTCTTTAGAAAAATAACAATAATTTCCAAAAAATACTACTACTACCACGACTACGCTATAATCTATATACTACGTTACAAAATACAGGATAAAAGTCTTTCTTATTATTTTAGATAGTCTTAAGTTAAAAGTTTACTTATCTTAAATGATCTATTTTTTATAATAATTTACCTATAATACCCTTATTATTAATTATTATATTTTTATTTTTATTTTCTATGTATATTTATGAAACATCACTAATAATATATAAAAAAATATACAATTTTTATTTATTTTAAATATGGAAAATTTTATCCATAGACGAAAGGAGTACTAAGAGGTCCATCCCATGAATGAATGCAGAAGGGTTGACGTTAAGTAAATGCAAAGGCAGAAACTACCAAAATGGAAAATGGAAGGGACCACCACTGGCCAAGACTTATCAACAATAATTACCCCGCCCATTTTGACTTTTTGGTTTATCCTTTCCTAACTCAACTTAACTTCACACCAACCATCCATCTACTACTAGTTTAAAATATTTTACCTTTAAATACTCCTCCTGTGAATGAACCTATACGTAAATATATACTTACTCCTATAAAATACTACTACTAATCACATGACAAAGCCAGTTTTCACCCCCATCTACCTTCTTGTCAACAATAAATTATACTATTAGCCGACCCAACCCAACTGCTCTCTAGCTACCCACACTTTTCTCCCTTTATCTTTACTTGCTTGCTTGCTTGCTTACTTGCTTACTTACTTACATACTTATGGTCAAACAACCATCCTAAAGACAAGGGGGTCCACATCATCTCTTACCTACCAAGTCCAAATTTCGAACCCACACACAGATAAATATTGATGATTGTAAGTTTTGTAGATAAGTTTAGAATTTTTCGGATATCTATTTTTAAAGAAAATTCTACCGAAATTTAGTGAAATTAGTACCGACTAGCTCGATATTTTGGTGGTTGAATATGTATTGTTGATTGAGTATGTATGTCTTTAGATAATGTAATATTTTTTAAATTTTAATTTAATTTTTCGTTACACCGTGCCTTCAGGCACGGGTTATCGCTAGTATATATATAAAAACTTGCACTATTACACAGATACGCATCAATAAAGACAGACCAAAACCAAAACGAAATTGAGTAATAAAATGCAACAAAAAAATAGACACCACTTTGTTTCCCCTCAAAATATGCCCCCTCCATTTCCTTTTCCTTGTAGTAGATAACTAATAATACGGAGCAAGTAACATTTAAATGGGTAAAAAAACACAGTAAAAAGGTAATTCAGAGAGAGAAACAGCGAGGAGAAGGAAGGAATAAATTAATACTAATAATTAACCATGATAGCCACACACACAGCTTCCTCATAGAACCAACTGATCGTCAGCTAAAGCTACACAATACTACTATACTACTAGTCTACTTTGACGCCCTCCGCCCTCCACTTCGCAGTCTATTTTGACGCCCTGCACTTCGCAGGGAAGGGGATCGTGGTTTTCCTTTTTCTGTTGAGATGACACGAGGAGAAATTAAGAAGACTCTAAAATGAGATTAGCGGATGTTTCAGCAAGAGATAAAGAATGGTTGTGATCCCCTTCATACGTGACAATCAGCATGCTCGGATCATCCAATGCCCTCTCCACATGCTTGCGCGCCGGGCACCCTCTCACACTACTGCACTTGTAATATCCCCTGCACCCTCATGTAAATTCAATTAATTACTCTATTCAACTCCAAATTAATTCATTTCAATTCAAAGTAGCGCCTAGCACGTATATACCTCGGATGCGGAGACCCTTTAATAGGTTTCTGTCCATATTTCCTCCAAGAGTAATCATCCGGTGGAATGTCCGACAATTTCATGCTTATTGCCGGAACCCTTATCTCCCTCTTCATTCGCAGCTTTCTATTTGTTTTCCCATAATCAATCAAATACACAAAATTTAATCACTTTTTAATACAAGTAACAAGAAAATAGTAGACTGTAGAGTTTACAGATACCGTACCTCCTTTTGGAACAGTGGCAACGACCGGAAGATCCACTGCACTTGCCTGAGCCTCCGTTCTCCGACAAACTACACTTCCTCTTCAACAAACAAGAAGACAGAAGAGGTGGCTTCCCGGCCGAAGAAGAAACCTGAGAGATATTCCCAATCTGGAAACTTGACGTAGAAGACGGCTGCTGCTTGATATCCGTTTCGCCCGTCAACGACGACATAAATGAGTTCGCCCGAGAAATCGCCGGCGAGTACGAGAAACTAATCGTCTTCGACATCGAATCTTTCCTCTCCAGCACCCCATTTCTAGGAATCACCGCATGAGTCTCCGACTGTAACGGGTGATAATGAAGGGGAGGTGGGATTTGCTGGATTGGGGTCGGGCAGTAAACCTTATTCTCAGATAAGGAATCTCTCTGTTTCGTCAGAGAAGGAATCACTGGGGCTCTTCTGAAACGGGCGTGGCCGGTTCGAGTCCTATCCAGGAGAGAAATGACCTTTTTGAATTTGGTTACGGCAACATTGGCAACAGCCCTGCAGTCCATTTCTATCCCTCTTTGCTGCTGCTGATGGTTATGAACAACATCTTGAATTTGGGTTTGACCCTTTTGTTGTTGTAGTTGTTCTTGAGATTGGGATAGTAATTGAATGAGTTTTCCAACACTTTCGAGACCAGAGGCAGCTTCTTTCACAGCGTTTTCTTCCATTTGTGCAACGAAGTTGTTGTTATTGTTACTGTAACCTCCAATCATGAGTTCTACGGCCATGATCTCTACAAATACACCATGAAAATTGAAATGAAATGGATAGAGAAAAAAGGAAAGAGAGAGAAATGGGGATAATCTGATATAAAGGAAAAAAGAGGTGTCAAAATGATACCATGGTTGGACGGCGGGGGGTGGGTTGGCGTGGGGAGGTAAATTATGGAAGAAAAAGAGGAAAGAGTAGGTGACTGACTTGTTACTTTAGCAATCAACCCCGTCAAACGTAGAGGTACGAATAGGATCCAACCACTAAGAAAGGAGGCTTCTCTCGAGATTTGTGAACGAATCTAACTGCCTCTCTCTTTCTCTCATCTTTTTCTTTTACTACTTGCTACTTTCTCTTTTCTATTATATAACATAATCAAACATATTAAAAAAACTATTAATTTTAATATTAAGTAATTAATATTAATTTAAAATTTTATTAATATATTAATTAATTACTATTCTCCTTTATTAACTATTTTATTTTTTAGAAGTATAATATAAAAAAATTAATTTATTTTTTAAAATATATATAAAACGTCTTATATTATAAAAAAATTTATTTTAAAACGATTTATATAATAAAAAAAGATTAACAGTATTTTCCCCTTCTTTTATTTGATTTTTTTTGTCTTGAAGTTGAGTATTAAGTCTGAAACGATGTGTCGGGGACATTGACCATTTCTGTGTTGGGTGGGGACCTTGGCCGTGGGGTCCATGTATGTGAGACAGTAGGTCAAAAGAAGAGACTTGTGCCGTCCGATTTTGTTAGAATCGTTGAAATTTTGAGAGAATTGTCCGATTTGTGTGATACTAATACTGTAGGTGTAGCAAAGTGTAATTTATATTTTCACATTAAAAAAAATAAATCAACAAGTCTTAAGTTTATGTAAAAAATATTTATATAAAAATATTATTTTTTTATATAAAAATATAGTTCCTTATTTGTATGTACACTAATCGATATATTTACTTGCACATTTAATTTTATATTAAAAAATAAACAAAAATTTTAGTAGTACGAGAGAGAGAGAACAGTATGTAGAATTAATTTTAAAAGTAGTGTGTATGTAATAATTTTATTTGCACGACTAGAGGTAAAATATTACATGTTTTCGATCAAACTCATGTAATATTTTTTTAAAATTAATATACAATAAGTATACAAGGAAGTGATATTTTCACAAATTTAAAATATTGGAGAGAATTTCTTCGCTTGAATAGTAAATATAAAAATTTTAATATTTATTTTTGTTTATAAAAATAACAATTACAGTTTGTTATTCTTAAGTTGGTATTTATTTTATCCAAGATTCATGGCTTTTAAAGAAGGTTTAATCATCATATATGAAGATCTAAATGTACTTCATTTTTTATAAGCAGCATTTACGCTTATGAGTTGAAGTTGGTATGATTTTAGGTGTTTAAATCGGGAGTGATGAGCATGAATTGTAGTATCAGAATTGTATTAATTAATCGATCAAAACAGACTTTATGATAACTGAATCCGTTTAAATCTAATACAAAAGATGAATTTTAAACAAAAAAATTGAATAAAATACAGCATAACATTTATAATTTTATGAAATGGTGAGGATAAAAATAAGATAAGGGATTTTATAGTAGTAATTGGAAGTGGTTAGTATGAAGTTTATTTTTGAATAAATTTAACAATTGATTAATAAAATACTGACACGCATACAAAATTCTATGTGTATAAATATTTTATTAACCAATTAACTAATTTATTAAAAAATAAATTTCATACTAACCAAATTCGTATTAATTAGTTTGAGCTTATGTGCGCATTACATGTTAAGCGTCAAAAAGCAAAAAGCAAAAGCAAATTTGACACGTTTGAATGAGGCCAAAGTCTAAGATGATGACATGACATCGTTTGAAATGCGAAAGGACTTGTTCTTATTGTGGCAATTTGTGGACTTTGGCGTCCAAAGGCATCGCAAGTCCTCAAAGGCTACCTCTTTAGCCTCATAATAATATTAATAGTAACATGGACACGGACTTCTAACATATTCAATTGCTGTTTTCTCAAGTTAAATTGTTAATTATATTAGGTTTTTTCTCATATAAATATTAAAATATTATTTGATAATTAATTTTTAATCAATTTAACTATTTAAACAGTTTAAATAAAAACTGTTTGATAACCAAAAAATTTGACCACAATATGTATCAAATCCAATAAAAATATCAACATAGGGTAATAATCCAATCATACAAATTAAATTAACTTCAAACAATTATTAAGAATCGAAATATAATTTATTCATGTAGATTAACCGTAAATTAATTTATGACTTGATCATCCTCATTGTTGTTCATTAGTAACAGTTATATTATAATTATAATAATAATTAGAGTCAGAACTGAAAAATTAATTTTTAAAATATATTTTGGATCGTCACATTTCAATAAATATTTTAAATTACTGAACGAAGAGCAGCTCAATTACTTGATAACCGTTGAGTACGACGACCCACTTTCACTTCCACACTATTACTATATTATATTCATATATTTTAATGTAATATATGACATGATTTATTTTGAACGATTATTTTAGATAATACTCCATCCGTCCCAAATTAATTGTTCAGTTTTAATTTTTTAAGTTAAATTGACTATTTTTAGAATTAATAATTAAGTATATATAAATATATTTCTAAAATTATAAAAATTGGGATTAGTAATAAATTGTATATACTTTTTTTGGTTATAATTTCTTCACCTATATTTTAGCAAAAATAGTAAAAATATTAATTTTAAAAATGGTCAATTTAATTTTAAAAAATCAAAACTGAGTAATTTATTTGGGACAGGAGGAGTATAAAATATCTAACTTTTTCTATCATTTTTTATCCCTCCCGTTTTTAAGAGAGTTTCTAGCCAAAAATAAAATTAACTCAAAATCTCTTCTTTTCTTCCCTAAAAAAAATTCACACATAAAATTTTAAAGAATTTTAAGTATTTCCCTTCTTTCCAAAAAAAAATAAAATTACAAACACAATATTTAGTACTCCCTCCGTCCTAGGATAAAAATTTCGGTGGACTTTTCACGCATATTAAGAAGATGAATGAAATGATAAAATTAACCATAATAATGTCATTAAATATGGAGAGAGAATTAAAATAAAAAAAGCATGAGATATTTAATACTACGGGTATAATAGAAAAATATGTGTAAAAATTTAATTATTAAAAAAATAAATATTTAATATAAGACTATTCAAAATAATAATAAATATATTTATCATGAAACAGATGGAGTATTATATAGATTGATCGAGGTGTTAGGCAATATAGTAAGAAAAGAGAATCGTGTTGAAGTAAGCCTCTTTGTTTGAGTTGTGAGTCATCGTCACAGCACCACTATTTTAGATGGTTACTTTAATTTTCAGGAAAAGACCCGATAGATTATTACTATATACTACTACTAGTAGACAGTAGTAGTGTAAATACCTGGATGTTGGATGCAGTTGTATAAATTAATTAATCTCCTGACTAAGAAATAAATTCAACAAATTTTGTGGAGATTGCCAACACCATGGTCTACTGGACTAGCTACCTTCTTCTAACGTGTAAATGAATTAAGTCAACAGAATATTCTATCCGAACAACGTGATAATTAGACATGAAAAAATTATAATTAAAATATATATATATATATATTTATAAAACACTTATATATATATATATATATTTATAAAACACTTGTGTCAAATTATTATGTCTGTATATTAGAGCTCTAAAATTTATTGAATATAAAATAAGATTTGATTGATGCTCGTTTAGGTATCGAGTCGAGCATGATCTCGAATCAAACCCGAACAGTTTGAACGCAAATAATCTAAGTAGCAATAGAAAATTATAATTTGTGAGGTTCGAATAATTTATTGAACTTTTAATCGAACAAATACGAATCAAGTCCGAAATATTTACTCATTTTAAAACATTATCCTTTTTCATATTCATTCGATTCATATTTCTTCTTCTTTATAATTTAAGTTGGGACTTAATTGTCTGTAGCGTCTGCGCCGCAACCATGACAGGATATACAATTATGAGTTTAGATAATTGAGCTTTGGAAGAGATATATATATAAGACTAGAATTCCAAACACGCGCGCATGGAGCAGTCTATATAAATACAATAAATTTTCATTATTTACACTCACTTCGGTTGTGATAAAGCCTAGAACGGGAAGGAACTTTTGATGTTAAAGTCCAGCATAAGGCCCATTGGGTTAGGATTAGGTAGAGGTTATGAAGATAAATTTGCGAAATAATACTCGGGCCTAGTCTGATTTCTTCATTCCATAAAATCTTATTTGCTGTTGGGCCAACATAAAACTTTGCCACTCTTATTAGATAGGGTCCTTTACATAAGTATACAACAAATAGAAAATAATTACAAGAAAAGTGCATCAACTAAATAATTACAAAAAGAGTGTAATTAAGACTCATATTACAAAAATAGTACAATTCACATTAATAAAAAAACCTAAAATCAAGGATAACTAATAATTCAAATTCAAATTCAAATCTTGTCTCTAACAACAATTTCAAATCCATATTTCAAAATTCAAATCAAAATGAGAAAATTAAAATAAAAATTATGAAGGAGCTAATGTTCATCATCCTCCTCTCTCGCCGCCACCGCTGCCGCCGCCGCATCCGCCGCCGCCGCCGCCACAAAAATTGACTAGTAACTGCATCACATTTAAAATAAAATTGGTAATCAAATACAACTGAATTGGTTACCTTGGTCTAAAAGTTTGACAACCAATTTCATGTTGGTAAATAAAAAATAGAACATGCATATTTATACCAAGGTAACCAAAACTTTATACCAAGGTAACCAAACTTTTATACCAAGGTAATCAATCTACCTTCACACCTGCAGTATGAATAGTTACCTTGATCTGAAAGTTTGGCAACCAACTGCACTAAGGTCCAATACCAACTGTATTACATGCAAAATAAATTGGAAACTTAATAAAAAGAATTAGTTACCTTGATATAAAGGTTTGGCTACCAACTGCATTATAAAAAAACTACAGAAACAAAGCGACGATGGCAGAGGGAGGGGGTGGGGTGGGCAGTGGGAGGAGGAGGAGGGGGTGGCGGAGGGAGGGGGGAGGATGAGGGGTGGCGGGAGGGGGGGAGGAGGAGGAGGGAGGCGGAGGGAAGGGGAGGAGGGAGGGGGGAAGAGGAGGGGGTGGCGGAGGGAGGGGGGGGGTAGCGGATGAAGGGGAGGAGGAGGAGAGGGCGGAGGGCGGAGGGCGGAGGGCGGAGGGGGAGGAGGGGGGAGAGGAGGAGGGAGGGGGGGGAAGAGGGGGTGGGTGGCGGAGGGAGGGGGTGGGGGTAGCGGAGGGAGGGGGTGTGGAGAGGGAGGAGGAGGGATCGCTAGGAGGAGAGGGCGGAGGGAGGGAGAGGTATAGGGAGAGGGAGCAAAGGTAGGGGTAGAGGGGGTGCGGAGTAGGGGGTGGGGCAATGGGCGGTGGGTGGAGAAAGGAGCGGAGAAGCGGAGAGAGGGTTGCGGGGCTGGGCTTGTGCGGGATGAGTATTGGCGTGGGGCATAGGCGGAGTAAGGGTAGGAGGGATTCGGGATAGCAGGTGAGGCGAGGGATGGGAGGAGGGGATGCGGAGGGAGGTAGCGGAGAAGAAGAAGGGAAACATAAATGGAGTGGGAAAAATCGTGGGATGAGAGGATGGGGAAAAATTGTGGGAGAGATGATTGAGAATTAAAACACATCCCTAATTAAGGAAACATAAAATATGTACTAATAATGAAAATAAAATTTTAAAGATATTAATTATGTAAATATTTAATGAGGGCACTTTTTTTGTAATTATATTTTTAAATGTACTATAAAATGTAATTGTTCCTATTAGATATGGTAATGCTAGGGAATAGGGATCTCTAGTTTGTAATATCAATGTCAATCGGGTATCTAAGTTCAATCCATTTTAAAATTATCGGGCTTGACCCATTCAAATTACGATAAGTTTGTTATTCGATTTATTTATCAACAATCTCGAGCCTTGTTTCTCTTTAACAAATACTAGTAGTAGTATATGTTGGTTTACATTTTCTATTAAGATAGGAGTAAAGTTTGTAATTCACTTTGGTTTCAAAATATAGGATATTTTGAATTAAAAATGATATCAACTCTTTTAATTTTAAATATTACAATTATAAATTATGTAAAAATTACTACTAATTATAGCATTAATTCTTTTCAAAAGTAAAATAAATCACGTAAATTTTGAAATTGAAAATATCTCATATTAACTTTAAAAATTAATTTAAATATTTTATTTCTAAATAAATAATAGTAAGAGATCTCATGAAATCTAATACTCCCTCCGTCACATATTATATTACGTTTTAGAGTTGTGTACAAGAATTAAGAAAATAATTATATAACATTAAATATAATATTAATCGTAAAACGACAAGTAGTTTTAAAAAAATAAAATTATGGAAAACGTGGATAACAAGTAAATGATTACAAAATGTAGCAGTGGCAACCACCAGTGACCAGCCTCTATGTTCGACTACAGTATTTGGTCTCATGTCTCTTTCCATAGGAAGCTCGTGTAGTGAATTAAATGCAATAAATCGTTTGTTTCAATAATACTCCAAGAAGGCCTTAATTGTCAACCTAATCTTTAATTCTAAGCAAAACTAGCCATATTTTTTTAATATCAATGCATCCTATTAATTAAATTAAATGCCTTGAAGACATTAAATGATTATAAATAAATAAATACTCCATAATACTATTTTGTATGCAGTTGATGATACTACAAGTTACCTCTCATGGTTGTTAGAGCAATTAGCAATTTGTTTAAGGAGTCAACGCATATTTCACTTTATTTGTGTAGAAAACAACTTACCACCCAATTTCTTTTTTTTCTTTTTTAGAAAACAAATCATCTTTTTTCTTAATTTGTTTTCCGTATTGGGTATAGTCAAGTCTAGTTAACCCTGTATTTGAGTTTTAATTTGGAGATAAAAGAAAAAAAATTATGTATTTGAGTTTTTTTATAAAAACAAAATTAAAAAATTGGTGATTAAAGGGTAAATTCTTTATATTTGAGTTTTAACAAATTTGTTAAAATGTGAAAAGTTGGTAAAAATAATCAATTGGTTGTATAGTCTATAATCACGACAAAATGCACATTTATCCCACTGTGTCAGTCGACTTGTAAGTATTGAGTCACTCTACTTTAAAAAAATACAATTGGCCCATTGTGATTTTTAAAAATTAATAATCAAGTCATTCCGTCCAATTTTACACACGGACGTTAAGAAATAAGACCATTTTTCCTACATGGCTTTTGAAAACAAAACAAAACAAGTCATTTCCTACGTGTCAAGCCAGTCAAACTCGGCGACTTCACATGCACAAATTTTAGTTCAGCCAAATTCCTAACCTTCAGTCTCTGATTTATTGTAGGATGAATATTGTTAAAATTGTTCTTACTCGTTTTGCCAGACTCCCTATCCTCTCTCTTCATATGCTTATAGTGATCGGACAATGCCACGTTGAAATCGAACGCTTCATTTTCTTTCGTAAACCCTAAACCCACAAACTTGTGCATCTCGGTCCCATCTTCGATCTTCAACACGAAGTACCGAGACGAATCGAGAACAGACTCGACCGCATTCTCTCTCTGCCCGGGATTGACAAAGCAAGCGGCGAACAGGTCGCCGGAGTTGGGATCCTCCAGTTGGATCTCACATACGACTCGGAGACGACCCGACCATATCTTATCTGACAGGAGCCATTCTCCGCACTTGTAGTCGTCACTGGTGGACCGGGGCGGGATTTTGAAAACGGATACTTCGCAAACTACCTGGAGTGTATACTCGAAGGATTCTTCATCCACTTCGAACGATTCTTCATCCACTTCGAACGACATCGTTTCTGGGTGGGAATGAAGAATGGGAATTATATTGATACATGCGCCGCCACCACCAGGCTCAGACACCTCTTCCTCACCGTGGTCTAATCGAAACCCAACCCAACCCCAACCCCTTCAACAGCCCTTCCACCTCCTCAGTACAAAGATTTTCGATAAATATAAACCAAACTTCTCTTCGGGGTTGTACAAAGATTTCTGATGAGCTCTGAATCATTCCCAAGAGATGAGATCGTGAAAGTTGGGCCAATTGAGGATAAAGGGGAGATCGGAGAGGAGGGAGTCGATCAAGAAGTCTCAGCAATAGGTATTTTGTGTGACGCCCCAAAACAGGTATACATCACCCATCTTGGTTCGCCAGATACAAGGTACTGAATTCAAATACAACTTAATTATACAACCGTCGTGTACAATACGACAAAACATAACCTGTGAGTTTGAATACAAATATTGTATACTAGAGAGTATAAAAACTCAAAAGGAGTCATCATTACAATTATTATCACGCTATTTCACAGAATAGTGAGGACTACTAATGCACCATCTAGGACCATCACTCTGTTCCCCGACTAGTCCCTGCTACGTTCTCATTTCCTGAAGAGAACAATGAAAGCAAAAGGGTGAGCTCAACTAGCCCAGTAAGAAATATTATGACTAAGATAATGCAGAATAATTTATCGTTAGCCTTTAACTATGTTAAACTGATAAAATAAAATAAATATCAAGTTTAACTACAGCGGAACAAGCAATCCATTAGAAGAATCAAGTAGAGAATAAAATCTACTATCTTCTATGGTTTAAAAGGGTTTTCATCACTTTTATCGCTGGGACTCAGCTTAATAAATAATTCACATCAACGAATCACCCCTGCACTACGACCAAGGATATTCTTTAGTTTCACGACCACAAATTATCTATGCACTTCGGGCCAAGGACATTCGTGTATTCATTAATGGTCATGATCATGCCAACAACTGTCCATCAATGCACTACGGGCCAATGAGGACTTTTACCACATCATTTATAATATTACGGTCATGATTATACCGAATAATCTCTGATCATAATCATACCAAGTCCATGCACTACAAGCCACAAATGACTTTCAACAAAATATAAACATGAGGATGATGACAATAATATAAGAATTCAATAAAACAAGTTCAAGAATTAATTTATATAGGACTGATAACGTCCAAATTGTCAACATGATACTGCTTTGTAGAGTAAAATTCAAGAATGCTCAGAAGAATATTTCCATGAAAAGATACTGGATGAAACGCAAATATCAAGGATATTCCACTAATTTCATAGAGTATAGAAGTCAAAGTTTTAACCAACAGAGTATAATAAAGAATGGAATAACAAAATAAATCACCATGCATTCGATAGACCGCACAGGCAGGTTATTCCAGCAGAATAATAAATAACGGAACCAGGTCCGGCGTAAAACGCACACACATGATATTCCAACAGAATAATAAATACTGGAACCAGGTCCGGCGTAAAACACACAGACAGGATATTCCAATAGAATAATAAATACTGTAACTAGGTCCGGCGTAAAACGCACAACCAGGATATTTCAACAGAATAATAAAGACTGGAACCAGGTCCGACGTAAAACGTACAGACAGGATATTCCAATAGAATAATAAAGAATGAAATAACAGAAGAATTCACCAAGTATAAGGTAGCCCGCGTATACAGGTTATTCCAACAGAATAATTAGTAATGGAATAACAGAAGTTCTCTTTATGAATACAAAAGAAATAATACTCCTTACGGGTACAACAAATAATATTCCCTACCTTAGAAGAAACTGGATATTGGAAATAGACCTGGCAAACGGGCCCAAAGCCTGCGGGCCGGCCCGCCCGTCAAAAAGCGGGCTTTGGGTCGCACTTTTTTAGCCCACAAAAAACCGGGCCTTTTTTTGACCCGGCCCATTCAAAGCCCGGCCCGTCCGCGGGCTTAGCGCGCAGAAAAAAATGCAAAAAATTGGCATAAACCACCTTCGGCCTGCGGGCCGGCCCGGCCCGCCCGTGAGCTCGCGGGCTATGGGCTTATTTTTTTTTGGCTCGTGAAAATCCGGGCCTTTTTGGCCCGGCCATGGCCCGGCCCGTGCCCGCCCGTTTGCCACCTCTAATTGGAAAAGTGAAGTAACAAAATACTTTTCTTCTTTCTCTCTATAGTTTCTCTCTTTAGAGTTTCAGTGAATTCGTAAGAAATAATGAAGGAATGAGCTTCTATTTATAGGAAAATGGACTGAATGATAACTAATTCATGAACGGTCCAGATTGATTTACTTTTAAACGGACGGTCCATATTGGTTTACTATTAAAACTTAAAGAAACGGTCCATACTGATTTACTATTAAAACTTTAAACCAGCGATCCGTATTGATTTACTAATATAACTTTCCATCAGCGGTCCATATTGACTTACTATTATATCTTCAATCAACGATCTGAAAAATTAGCACATCTCCTCATGGAATAATATTGTACCCAAAAATGATTTGGACCGAAAAAAATTATATCTTACGGGTGAATAGTACCCCGTGAATAGTAACTCCGACACGAAAAATGTCCCGAATACCCGATTGAACAATATATCCTCCAAACATCAATTATACTAACACAAATAAGTCCAACACAATGGAACTATAATATTCATCTTTAATAAACATGAACTTATTCATCATTAATATTATAATTCACAATATTTAACAACCAGGTCGTTCCCAGGAAAGAGGGGGTTTTTCGATAAGGATTTCTCTTTATTGGCGCGCAATTAGGCGACCAAACCTCTCCTTGACAGAACTTCTAGACATTGTCAATATTGCAAATAATAATATGAATAACTTTGTCGTCTCAATTATTTATTTAATAATATATCATATTATTCAGATGATACTGTAGCAATAATTGAGTATAACTGAGTGATTTCTCACGTAAGCATCAATAATCAATACCGTGTGCTACTATGCAACCACGCGTATTACTGTACTTTTACTATCGGGTAGTTCAACAGTTTTAACGGTAACACCTCCGCCGTTATTTTTATAGAAAGATAATTTTGTCGTTTTCTAACAACGACAATACTTCCGTTGTGGGGTCCACCAATGATTGTGCCGTCGTACGAATATTTTCTGACAAAAAAAATATTCCCCGATCAATCAAATATTATACAACAACTTGCATACTTTGTAAATTTTATAAATATTACCCATAACTATAACACTATCTCAAATACACACCATAATATTCAAAAATATATTTCGAGAAAATTAAATCTTTATTCATAAAATACGGGGTGTCACATTTTGATTTGGGAATTTTAAGAGGAAGAAGAAGCTGACTGATCATTCTACGGTCTTGTTTTGATTTTGATTTACTTCTGTTTTTTATTTTATTTTATTTTTTATTTTTATGTTTAGTTATTAATAGGTTTTTATATTTTTAATAATATGTTTCTTTTATGTTTAAGCTTAAATTTAATGATTTCATTGTATTAATATTAATATTAATTTTCAAAATAAAATAATAATTAAAAGAAAGGAAAAGAAAAAATTATAAAAAAATGAATTAAAATATTTATTTTAATCATTTTTTGCCACATAATTAATAATTTTATTTAATTATTTTTTTGTGTTGCCACATAAAAAAATAATGATTTTTGTTTTTTTAATGGTCAAGTTTGAAAATATTTGAATTTCGTCTAAGAAATTGGACGGAATGACATGAATTTTCATTTTTTAAAAGCACAGTGGTCCATTTACATATTTTTAAAGTTTAGTGGTCAATTACTTACAAGTCGACGACCACATTGCCCTATAGTCACATATATACAATTTATTTCATAATTGTACATATTTTAATTTCTATTAGCATGATCAGAATTGATTATTACTACCCCCGTTCCTAAAAGATTGTCGTTTAAGGTTTTGACACATGGATTAAGAAAATCATTTAATACTATCATTTAACAATTAAAATTTGTTTGAAATTCCATCACTACCCCTTTATGGGAAATTGAAAACTATTAATACAAGGGAGATAATTTTTGGAACAATGAGAGAAGGTAGGGGTAATATAGAAAAATAAATAATTTATTCTCTTCGAAAGTTATAAACGACAAATATTTTGAAACAAATTTTTTCTTCTGAAACGATAATCTTTTAGGAACAGGGAATATAATTTACTCATTTTACAAATAATTTTTACACAAAAAATACGAGTACGTACGCGGATGAAATTAGATACTTTTTCGAATTTATTTATAGTTGTGAAATTCCAGAATGAGCCTCTCGGAATTTGGGTTGGGACATTATTATTATGTCCGAAATGGAGCAGCCATCCAAATCTAATAGTCCGATATTTCAGTAGTATTTCACTATCTGGAACTGAGGAGGGGGAGGAAGAAGGAGAGGAAGTAGAAAATAGTCCGGTCCGGGTAAGCGCTAGAATTTGGTTGGTCCGTCGGAAGAAGACAATACTTCTATTCCTTCCTTCGTAAACTTAAAGCAATTAAACTACACATTTATTTATTAATATTATAAGGCACACCAGCTTGCTAGCTAATTAACCCACTACCTAATCAAACCAAACAAAACCACCCCCGCCCCCCACAAAACTTCAAAGGTAACCCTTCTCTCTTGTTATCTGAGTAACGAGAGGAGGAGGAGGAGGAGGCGAGAGAAAATGAAGCTCTCTGCGCTACAGCAGAGCTACCTCAACCGCCGGAGCAATAGCTTCAGAGGATCATCGCCGTTGGATTCTTCATCCGACGGCACAGTAAAATCTACAGCCGCCATCTTCTGGTTAGTCCTCCATGGCTTATGCTGCTTAATCAGCCTTGTTCTCGGCTTTAGATTCTCTCGTCTTGTTTTCTTTCTTCTCTTTTCCACCTCCACCACTACAATCTACACTACAACGCCGTTTCGCCCAGCTGCTGATATATTGGCTGGTCGAACAACATTGCCTTTCTCAACTTCAAATCCGGACCTCGAATCTCCGCTGAACGGAACCACCGTTGCTACTAGCGGCGTGGTGGTCGGTCGGCACGGGATCTTGATCCGACCCTGGCCGCATCCGAATCCGGATGAAGTCATGAAGGCTCACAAGATAATTGAGAGAGTTCAGAGGGAACAGAGGTTTCAGTATGGTATCAAAAACCCTAGGACTTTGATTATCATTACTCCAACTTATGTACGAACATTCCAGACTCTGCATCTCACTGGATTAATGCATTCGTTGATGAATCTTCCGTATGATCTCATGTGGATCGTCGTAGAAGCTGGTGGAACCACCAATGAAACCGCTTCGCTTCTCACCAAGTCAGGACTTTCCACTATGCACATTGGATTTGAGGAAAAGATGCCGGTTTTGTGGGAGGATCGCCACCGGATGGAGGCTCGGATGCGAATCCTCGGATTGAGGTAAATTGTTGGTTCTAGTTTTGTTGCACTTGATCACTAAATTTTATTTAGTATTGTTTTTTGATATATTAGTAGATTTGTAATGGAGCAGAGTTGTAAGAGAAGATAAACTAGATGGAATTGTGATGTTTGCCGATGATAGTAATATGCATAGTATGGAGCTTTTTGATGAGATCCAAAAGGTGAAGGGGATTGGTGCAGTTTCAATTGGTATACTTGCTCATTCCGGTAATTCTGACCAACAACTTCATGTAGTTCAGAACAAAGGGGAGGACATTAAGTCAATTTTGCCAATTCAAGGTCCATCATGTAATTCTTCAGACCAATTGGTAGGTTGGCACACCTTTAATTCATTGCCATATGCAGCCAAGAGTGCTAGGTATATTGGTGAGAGGGGGATTGTGCTTCCCAGGAAGTTGGAATGGGCTGGGTTTGTGTTGAATTCCAGGTTGCTTTGGAAAGAAGATGAAAATAAGCCAGATTGGGTTAAAAATTTGCAAACAGTTCTCTTGAGTGGACAGGATGTTGATAGTCTGCTGTCTCTATTGAAAGACACTGCAGTAGTGGAACCCCTTGGAAGTTGTGGGCGCAAAGTTATGCTGTGGTGGCTTCGTGTTGAAGCTAGGGCTGACAGCAAATTCCCTGCCGGGTTAGTCCTTTATTGTTACTTTTGCTGTATTAAATTTTGTGTATTGTTAGTGCTGCTAGTCCTGTCGGTTGATCTTGGTTGATCTTGTTTCTCTTACATTTAGAGTTTACAGTGATGTCGAATATTTTGCCGCAGAGATTGTTTGTTTCTTGATAGTTTTATTGTTTCATTGAAGTTTTTTTATACACTTGCTTTTGATTTCGTACATGTAAAACTTGTATATGAAGTAGGAACTGACTGGATATGTTTGTCTTTCGTGAGTATGAAATGAAATTGATAAACCAGACTAAATGGTTAGATATGAATCTCTCAGTAGTGTACATAGAGTTAGGTAGCATAGCAACCTGTATTGAGGACCGTTATTGATCTGTTAATGGGGTGTTGCTGATCAAGAGGCAACTACAGTAATTTGAGCAACTGATGTTCTCCTTAATATTATGATTACAGCTTACCTTTGGTGGTTATTCTGTTCCCCAAGTCTAGTTTGTTCTATCTCTGAATATATGATGAATGGAACTTTCTGATCAGTTCAAATCTTGGTTGACTACTGTGTAAAATTTCTAGCACGAAGGCCCTAAAAGAGTTTCCAAGTACTTTTATGGGGTCACATATGGCTATTTTGATCAGACCAGTTTTCAAGATCTAACCGGAAGCTTTTATTATCTCTCAAGTACTTTTTGATTTGTGGTCTCCCTGAGTTGAGGCTCTAAAGCACCGAGGTTATTGCCTTATTTTTAATTTGTCGTCTCTCACCCGAGGCTATTTAGGATTAGGAACCCATCGGATTTAACTATACTACTTTTTTTTCCCGGTTGCTAGTATTTATGCTGCAATTTGATTTCATACTTCATAGATAGTACTGTTTAGGTTTTGGATAGTTACCTGATTGGTCTCGCCAAGTAAAAAATATATTTTACTCACATGAACATACATATATAGATATCAACACATTGTTATTGCCTGTCCCATCAACTTCATATGATACATAGAAGGTTTTCATCATATCCATATGGCTAAGCTTTCAATTTGCAAAATTTAGTTCCCTGTGCACACAATTAAGCATATTTAGAGTCTTCTCTTTTTTCATTTATTGCCGCATACCAAGACAGACTTGTCAAAAAAAAAACATTCCTAGGTAGTATCTTATTTGCTTGTTTGGTTGGAGGGAAGAAAGGTGAGACTGGAAAGGTAGTCCATTGAAGGGTACTAGTTTTTTTTTAAAAAAGGAGAAGGTATTTTGATGGAAGGCTACTGCTTTCCCTCAATGTATTACGGAAATGGAAAGAGAAAGGGATGACTGGAGATGATCTACTTCAATCATCATAGATTCGCTGTATTATGAAAAAGTAATCGTTTGAAGTACCAAATTGGAACTAGCAGTTGGACCACTGAACTGCTCAAGTGGCCAGCAGATCGATTCTGTAAGTGGATGGTTTCTACACTCAAACAATATATCAAAATAAAAACCAAAACGGTTCTACAATAAAACCTTGACAAACTGATGTGATCTGTATATAAATAAATGCATGGAGTGAACTGGTGTTTCAAACCCCTTCAGTATAAAGTTATCAAAATGTGGTGTTTACAAAAATAGAGCCTTGCTTTGTTATTGAAGCACAATGCCTATTAGCATTAAACCACCTCTACTCCTGTTTCACACTCTTACTGGAAATCATATTAGCTCTTAAATGACTTATCTCCCAAATCCTACTTATAAAAAGACAGTTTTAGTGGAAGTCATTTGATCAGTTGAGACAATGGTTGTTTGGCCTAGTTCTGGACCTCTGGTTGCCATGAAAAAGGTTACTAGTAGGAAGGGCAAAAGCTCACAATCTTTTCCATTCCCTCTCCTCTCACTTTTGAGAATTACAGCCCCACCCACCACGGTTGCAGAGCCCTTTTTTTATCTTTTACCGAATGGATCAACTTTTTATGATGCTTCAGGTTTTCTTATTGCCAAAGTCTTCTGTTTTTGAAAGTTGTATTCTAATTAGAAGATGCTTTCCAGGTTTTGTATATGAGTTTGACTTTTGTGTAAAATCAGCATGAACACACGTGGAAGCATAGCGTGCAGTATGTGCTGTTCATACAAATTAAAGTTTCTTATTGTTCAATGCTCATTGACCTCAATTTACTTTACATGCTAGTGTTGGCTATAAGTTGTATCAGATGATAACTTTCAACTTTTTCACTCCTTCATATGTGGATGTTAGTTGAGAATCGCCTTCTGTACTATGCAGGTGGATAATTAACCCTCCATTAGAAGTTACCGTCCCAGCAAAACACACACCATGGCCAGATGCTCCTCCTGAATTGCCTTCTTACGAAAAAGTGAACAGCATTCAAGATAACACCGAGACACGTGCAACTAAAACACGAGCACCCAGATCAAAACGCAGTTCCCGAAGCAAGAGAAAACGTGACACACAAAGCGCTGACGCACACATTTCTGCAAGCCATACCAGTAAGAAGTAGAAACTTCTTAATACTCCAAGACATTTCAGAACTGTATGCATGTGAATTTGCAAATTCGAGTGAGCAGCCAACATGACAAATTTGAAATCCAAGCCAGTATGCTAGCCAAGTAAATAGAAGAAAGCGTCCCTCAGTGGAAAGCTGCATTTTGATCTTTCATTTCACCATCTTATTTTCTTTATAAAAAAAAGATAGTAAGAAATCTTCAATTTGATGGTTTTAATTCATCAATATTCTTGAATCATGAAAGGGATATGTCTGCATTTACTGGTCGGCAGGGAGACACCTAAATCCATCTTCCAAGTTTTATACATAATTTTCAGAATAGAAATCATAGATTTGTGTTTAGTTGTTAAATTGCTTAGAAACAATACATATTTGCAACAAGAGTTATTCAATTCGGTGCAAAAGAATGGGTTGGTGTTGTATTTTGATTTGTATGGCTTGTGCGGAACAGCCGTCCGCTAGGATCGACTAACTGTTATCAATGTGTTCAATTCACCCATATATGATATGGAAATCTCAAGTTAATTCTTGATCTGATAAGAAGCCATGTATAACAGTACAATAGTAACAATTATACGGTTATACCCCTCAAAAGGTAAACAAGAGAACTATGATCCAATAATGGTGGTTATATCGTACAATATATATATATATATAGAAAACTGATCAAATTCGGACCCAATTTTTTTTTTTTTTTTTTTTTTTTTTGTAGAACTAAAAAAAAAAAAATTTATGGAGCTGAAATTTTTCCATAATACAGTGTTTTGGGTGTGTTTTTAATACCTACACCAACCAATGTATGTACAGTCTGTCCAGACTGTACAGACATGTTTTGTTATAGGCATCCAAATCACGCCCAAAACAGTGTTTTATGGAAAAATTTCAGTTCCATAAATTTTTTTTTTAGTTTCAAAAAAAAGCAAAAAAAAAAGGTCCCTATTTTAGTACAGTCCGGGATCCCGGACTGGATCCGGACTATATATATATATATATATATATATATATATATATATATATATATATATATATATATATATATATATATATATCTAATAAAATACAAATGATTTTGAATTTCCCGCCCACTCAATAAATCATCTGGGCCGTCCAAAATTTGGGATAAATCTCACCGTCCATACATCTATCTAATAAAAAACATCTATCTATCTATCTATCTAATAAAATATAAATAATTTTAAATTTCACGTTCACTCAATAAATCATCTGGATCGTTCAAAGTTTGAGATAAATCTCATTATCCATACAGTGCCGGAGGCACGGGACCCAACTAGTATATATATATTTGGGAACGTATAGGGAAAAACATAGTTTGTGTTTGTAAGTTAATAGCAGGTGAAGAAATAAGAGGTGGGTGGACCATATTAGCCGATGGTTAAGTCACTTGATCAAACCGTCCATGAGCATGAGGAGGGAGAGAGATATTAATCTGTTGGAGAGCTAACACGCGCGCGGGTTGAGATATTAAGATTGTGGGTCAAAGATACTACCATTGCCCCACAAATGTCGTCACAAACTGAATGGTATCTACAAGTCTCTACCCATTTTTTTTCTGGTAGTCTATGGGTGGGTGGCAACTGCAAGATGAAGCCACGTGAAATTTCGGCGGGCGCAACAGAAATAGGCACTAGGGGCTGGGGCTGGATTGAATTAAATTTTCCACATGTAGGCAGTCATTGACATTCTCATCAACGGCTTTGCATGCCACTGACATCATAATATTAGCCTACCAATGCTTTCTTTTTTGCTCATTCTACTTTAGTTTCAATTCATTTATGGACAAATTTTTTTCATAATAGTCATTATATTCTAAAATAGAGGAACAATTTAATCCTTTTTCTTTAAAAAATGATAATGACTTTTTAAAAAAATATAAATAAGACCCAACAATACATGGATAAGTTTTTTTAATAAGGATAAATAAGTCTTTTTATTACTTTTATTTTTTATTAAGTGATGTTTCAAACTTCAATTTATTTTTTTCCAAGTAATATATTTATAAATTCATACTTATTTTCTTCCTCAACTTAGTCATGTCTTTGTTCCTCATTGTTTAGATTCTTATTTATATGACGTTCTGAGACTAATTATTTTTCGCATTCCCACACAATTTTAGATTCCTTGAGAATTTGCATTTATATAAATAAAACTTTAATTTATTTTGTTTCTAATGGTTAGTAATCATAACACCCAATGACAAGGAAGCATAACCACATTATAAATGATAAACACTCATAAAAAGTGATATTATAAACAATAAAAATCCATGTTCAAAAAATAAAAAAATAAATATGAGATTACATGGATAATAATAAATTAAGAAACATAATTTCTTCAATAAAGAGCAATATAAGTCCATGTTTAAATTAGAAAAAAAATTGATTCAACAATAATCATTACTTAATTTTATATTTATTACATTGAATAACCCAACAAATAAATTCAAAGTCTTAGTACTAAATATCCAAAAAATATCACTTATTAAGTTTAGAACTAGCGGTGATAACCGAGCCAAGTAGTTCGGTACTCAACTCGTGATCGGCTCGAAAATATGATTCAAAGCTCGAATTCGAAGCTGATCTGAATCGAATCTGATTCGTACTCGTTTTCTGTTTAATGATACACGAATCGAACTCGAGCAGACCAATGTTTGCTCATATTAAGGTTCGAGTATTTCATTTTTTTCTCAAACCATACTCGATACCTGCTCGATGGATCATATTCGAATATTGGTTTGATCCATGTTAGTAAGCTAAATATGTGATATTTTTATCAATCTTTATAATTTATAAAGTGTAGTATGAAATTGTGTAAACTTGTACTTGAATAAATCAATGAATTAAATGTCAATTTATATTACATTCTTTATAATTTCAATACATAAATAAAAGTGAAAAAGTTTTATATATAAATATTAGTTAAGTAATCAATTTAGTATGTAGTGGTTCATTTTTAAGTGAAATGGTTCATATTCAAAACTCAATTTGAAGGCTCATGAGTAACTCGCTTTGTAAAAGAGTCGAGCACTTACGAGTCGAGTAGGTCCGAGTCGAATCTGACGTGAAAATATAAATCCTTTATCGAATCCGAGTCGAATTCGAGCTCAATTTTTTTGAGTCGAGCCGAATCCGAACATGAAGGTGTTTGCTCAAATTTGACTCGTTTGCACCCCTATTTAGAACTTAAAATTCAACCAGAATTACTAACCTCACTATTAGTTTGACTTGTCATAAGCCTTGAGGATCTTTTTGGAGCATGATTTTATTCTTCTTCTTATTCTCTTTTCAAATAAATTTGTACGCAAAAGAAATTATATGCAATTTGTCAAATTACTAATTTCTCCCTTACTAAGGCTACTTAGATTATTAAAATAAATGAAAAGCCACGTCATTATTTATTAAAAAGGACTAAATTATTCATTTACTTTAGATACGTCTGCAAACGAACCAAACCGTTCGTGAACCGGTTCAGTTCGGATTTGATGTCTTGCCGAGTTGAGTTCGCATTTGGTTCAATTGCTCGATCGAACATGTTTGCGAACCATGTGATTCGGTTCGTCTGTGTTCGCGAACAGTTCGGGTTCGGTTCGAGTAGTTCGATTTATAACATGGGTTCGAGTCTTTGGAAGTTAAAAATATAATTAGCCGACGTGCTTCGCCAAAATGTTCGCAAACTTGATCACATTCGCGAGAACGAGCATGTGTTTGTTAACGTTCGCGACTGTTCATGTTTGCAAACTCGATCATGTTCGACGACTATGATCGCGAATTCGATTATGTTTGTGAACAACTAATGAATGAACTCACATATGGGTATTGGTTTGATCATATTACTCGAACATGTTCGAGTTCGACTAATAGTGTTCGAGTTCGGTTGGAGTTTGACAAAGTTTGAATTAGTTCAGTTCGTTTGCGGACCTAATTTTAGAATGCAAGGTTTATTAGAAAATAAAATAAAATTATACATGGGTGAAATTAAAATCAATTATAGAATATAAGGACTAAAATGATTGTTTAGCCATTTAACTGACTTCTTACATATTAGTATTAAATTTTCAGATTCAGTCGCAACATATCTACTGTTATTGTCATCATTTTTACTCGGGTCGACTTATGGGTAAAAATAAGAAGTCGTTATTATGAAATTAATTTTAATTAATTGATTAATATAGTATCAACACACATGTCGGAAGGTAATATATATTACTCCCTCCATCCTATTATATGTGACGTTCTAGAGTATTTTTTTTCTTCTCAAAATATTTGACGTTCTACAAAACAACCAAGAATATTTTGCCTATTTTTTTTCATCTCTACCCTTCCTTCTCCACAACCATTAATGACTATTTTCTATTGTTGAACTGACAGTTCATACCTTACCAAATCCATCCCATTCATTTTCTCTCTCCTCTTTCTATCTCATTTATATACCAATATTCATATATAGAGTTCGGATCCAGTCCGGGATCCCGGACTCTATTAAAATTCAGACTTTTTTTTTGTCTTTTTTTTGAAACAACTAAAAAAAATATTTATGCAATTGGAATTTTTACATAATACAGTATTTTTGGCGTGATTTGGATGCCTATATCAAAACATTTCTGTACAGTCTGGGCAGATTGTACATACATTGGTTGGTGTAGGTATTAAAAACACACTCAAAACACTGTATTATGAAAAAAAATTAGTTCCATAATTTTTTTTAGTTGTTCTACAAAAAAAAATGGGGTCCGGATTTTGATCAGGTCCGGAAATCCGGACCTGATCAGTTTTCTTCATATATATATATATATATTCATTTCTCTCAGATTTGTCCTCTTTTTTTTCCACTTGTGAAACCAAATTTGTCATTAACTGTCATCGATCTGGTGGTGTGGTGTACGGCGACGATGGGACCGTGAAGTTAGGAACTCTCAACACGAGGCCCGTCGATCAGTGCTTCAATTTGGAGCTTGACGTCTCCGTTTCGTCGCCAATTACGAAGCAGAAAGTTGACGCTGCCGTTTCCGTCGATCTCCATTTTGCCTATTTGTTTTCCGTTTCTACCCTTCTTTCTCCACCACCATTAATAACTATTTTCTGCTGTTGAACTGACAGTTCATACCTTACCAAATTCATCCCATTCACTTTCTCTCTCATTTATATACCAATATTCATATATATATATATATATATATATATATATATATATATGGATTCCATCCACAACAACCGGTTGTTGGGGATCAACCCCTTTTGTCCCAGCCGCTACAACCTGTACCAGCCTTAGACAATTTTTTTTATAAGGCGGCTGTGCCAAAAGGTATTTCTCCCAACAATCGATTGCTGTGGATGGATACCCATATATATATATATATTCACTTTTATCAGATTTGTCTTTTTTCTTTTTTCCACTTCTGAAAGCAGATTTGTCATTAACTGTCATCGATCTGGTGGTGTGGTGTACGACAGTGATGGGACCGTGAAGTTAGGAACTCTCAACATGAGGTCCGTTGATCGGTGCTTTAATTTAGAGCCTGATGTCTCCGTTTCGTCGCCGGTTACGAAGCAGAAAGATGCCGCTGCCGTTTCCGTTAATATGGTGTTAATGGAGAATTAAATGACACCAAAATATTAATTAAAGGTAAAATAGTAAAAGTGCATATATTCTTAATCTGTGTAAAAATCTCTAGAATGTCATATATAATGGGATGGAGGGAGTATGTGTTAATATTATATTGATCAATGAGTAAAATGTAAAAATAACCATTGTACTCTTAGCATATTTGAATATTGCGGTCCTTTTTGTTGGTAAATGCAAAACAAATCATCTATTATAAAAAAATTGGATAATATACTTTTGGGCATTGACTATCATACGTGACAATGATAACATGTAAAGTAAGTCAAACTAAGATTAAAAAATTCGCTCCAGTTAAGATTTGAACTCAAAACCTCAATTTCATAACTTTATAGATAACATAAATTTTATTTATACTAGCTTCTCCATTATAAATTGAGTACGTGCAATTAACATTTTTATTGCAATTAAAAAAGAAAAAGGTTAATATTGAATATTTTAAGTAAAAATTCAAGATTTTTAAATAACAATAAAGTATTTAAAACTATTGAATATCGTGGAGGAAAACTAACAATTAAATTGAGACAAAGAGTCTATTATATGGTTTCGTAATTCGTAAAGGGTAGTACTATTTTCACATAGTTTTTTTTCACATGAAGGTAAGACCCTCGATAAAAATACATGTAAAAATATCAATTCTCTTTGATAAATTGAGTACGTGCAATTATCTTTTTTCATGTTTTCCAGACAAGTGATATAAGTCGAGAATTTTTCACTTGGTAATTTTTATATTAAGAACATAAAAGGAGGATGTTAACTAAAAATTGAGCATTATGAGTAATAAAATTTTTCATTTAATTTGTATATATATATATATATAATTTACATATATCCATTTAACATCGTAATAAAGGATTTTGAGTATTATGAAAGTTGATAATAGGAGGAGTTTTGGAGAGGTAAGAAAAGTTTTTCTTATTTACTTTTTGAGCAAATAATTTTTTTGTGTAAATAAAACTATGTCAAATTGTAACCCATTTACTTTTTTTTAACATTTTTATTGATATTGATAGTATGTATTTTGGACACATTTAGGCATAATTATCTTATAAAATTAAAATTGTTATATGAAAAATGTTATTTTTTGGGTGGTTGATTGGTCTTTGTAAAGAACAATTAGAGAATTTGAAGATAAAACGTGAAATAAGCACAATAATTAATTAAAATTTATGTTGTTTTAATTGCAATTATAACATGTATATCAGTTGGACACTTACTTAAAGTTACAAGGTTGATGTTTTGAGTTCAAATATTCATGGAAGTAAATTTTTTAATCTTAGTTCAGCTTACTTTACCCGTCATCATTACCACATACCCAATTGTCACATAAATGTTTCTTATTCAAAATTTTATATACTAAGTGGAGAGTTTATTTTGCATTGATCAATAAAAAGAGACAATATTTAAATACTAGCTGGGTCCCGTGCCTCCGGCACTGTATGAACAATATGATTTATCTCAAACTTTGAACGACCAAAATAATTTATTGAGTGAGCGGAAAATTTAAAGTCATTTGTATTTTATTAAATTATTATTAGATTATTAGATAGATAGATGTATTTTATTAGATAGATGTATGAACGGTGGGATTTATCTCAAACTTTGGACGGCCCAGATGATTTATTGAGTGAGCGGGAAATTCAAAATCATTTGTATTTTATTAGATAGATTATTAGATAGATAGATGTATTTTATTAGATAGATGTATGAACGGTGGGATTTATCTCAAACTTTAGACGGCCCAGATGATTTATTGAGTGAGCGGAAAATTCAAAATCATTTATATTTTATTAGATAGATAGATATTAGATAGATGTATGAACGGTGGGATTTATCTCAAACTTTGGACGGTCCAGATGATTTATTGAGTGAGCGGAAAATTCAAAATCATTTGTATTTTATTAGATAAATTTATTGATCAATTGATTAATTTATCATAAAATTAACTTCACAATAAATTGATCCCTAAAAATACTTCCAAGTCCCCAAACCGAAGGCACCGCCCTTGACTTAGGACGTGTGTCTGCCTGTTTTACGTGGGAGGTGGCGCCAAAGCCTTAATAAGTGGACAGTTGATTTATCTCTCCTGACTTGTAGAAATATTGTCGGTTAAACCATATATGCACGTTAGAATTAGAGGAAGTTAGTTTGGAATATTGTAGGAGTACTTATCTCTCTCTCTTTCTAGTGACCATTGACGACCCACAAGGACTTTAATGCGGCGTCCTCGTCTGCTCCGATTCCTAAGCTTCCTCTAGACTAGTTTGCCATCCATCAATCAGACAATATGTATATACCAATAAAATATTCGAACTCAATTTTACTTATTATTCATTTTGTCATCTATATAAAGCCCCGAGGCTTCTCTCTAGTCCTTGAAGCTTTTCTTCATTCTCCTTCTTCTCTCATAGAGAAACATACTCGGCTGTTGTTTATTGATCTATTTATTATCAACTCATAAACATATTAACCATGACTATAGCCCCAACAACTACCCTTCTCTTGCTCTTGGTCCTATTTGCTTCTTTAGCCTACGCAAAAGATATTATTAATAATAATAAGCAAATTCAAAAGCCAAAATGGCGGAGTGATAAGGAGGTGAAGGTTATATACGAATGGTGGCTGGCAAAGCATGGAAAAGCCTATAAAAATAAGAATGGGTTGGAAATGTTAGAAAAGGAGAGGAGGTTTGAGATATTTAAAGATAATCTGAGGTTTATTGATGAGCATAACTCCGTGAATCGTACTTACAAGGTTGGTTTGAACCGGTTTGCTGATCTGAGTAACGACGAGTATAGGTACATGTATTTGGGCACCAAGACGGATGCTAAGCGCAGGTTTGCAAAGTCCAAGGCTGCTGTCACCTACCGTTATGCTCCTCACAAGGATGACCATAAGTTGCCGGAATCTGTGGATTGGAGGAAGAGAGGTGCTGTTGCTCCTATCAAAAATCAAGGAAGTTGTGGTAATTAATATATGGAGTATAAACTATTCGCCGTTAGTTTTCTTTAATTTCTTGTTTAAATCTCTCTAGCTAAGCTAGGTCCTTCTTTAATTCTCTAATGCTGCATGCATGACCACAATATACATACAACTTCTCACAGATAATAGATTCATTCATTCGGAAAATAATCTTCTTCTTTTTTACTGATAAATTGTTGATTAATACAGGGAGTTGCTGGGCATTCTCAACTGTGGCAGCGGTGGAAGGTATAAACCAGATAGTGACGGGAGAGCTGATTACATTATCTGAACAAGAACTGGTTGATTGTGATAAGTCATACAATCTTGGTTGTGATGGAGGTCTCATGGACTATGCTTTTCAGTTCATCATATCCAACGGTGGCATGGACTCCGAGTCTGATTACCCTTATCGTGGAATCGATTCCAAGTGCGATCCTGACAGGGTCAGTACCTAAACTTGTTCATTTAAAAGTAAATAAATATTTTCCTGACTTAATTTTTGTTAATTACTGTTTTGTTGTAAACTTAATTTTGTTGCAGAAGAATTCCAAGGTTGTAAGCATAGACGGTTATGAAGATGTTCCGCCAAATAGCGAGAGTGCCTTGAGAAAGGCCGTGGCACATCAGCCTGTCAGCGTTGCTATTGAAGCATCCGGCAGGGCTTTACAACTATACTCCTCTGTAATCACCCCTAATTTCTCGATTTGTTTCTAGTTGTATACTACATTTGAACATGCATGGGTCCCAACTTAACTTATTAGTAATTGAATGAATATATATATATGGCAAATCATAAAGTAAACAAATTAATTTTTGTTTGATTTCCTAATTCCTTTCAGGGCATATTTACTGGTACATGTGGTACTTCTTTAGACCACGGCGTAGTTGTAGTTGGGTATGGCACAGAAAATGGAGTACTGGATTACTGGATTGTAAGGAACTCATGGGGCACCAACTGGGGCGAGAACGGATACTTCAGAATGGAGCGTAATGTGGTTGGTACCTTGACTGGCAAGTGTGGAATCGCAGTGCAGCCTTCTTACCCAATCAAAAATGCCAAAAGCCAGACTAAACCTTACCAAACTTATGCAACAACAATACCTGAAAAACTGATAAGCAGTGCTTAAAACTTCTTGGGGGATTTATTTATTTTTTTACTTTTTTGTCGTGAAGATCAATAATAGGAGCAATAGAACAATGCCCTGCCTGCCTGCCTTCTCATCCTCTATCCTTTAACGTCTTGATTCTTGACGTCCTTTTGGATGATCATTTGTTGAACATATGTTTGTATTTATTTTCTATGCACCGTGCTTGAAGAAAACACTAGTCCACATTCCAACACATTCTAAATTTATGGGGAGGATCCTAATTCTGTTTATTTATCTTGACATATGCTGATTCACCTGTAGTCTACACATAGATGACCAATCTTCCTTTTCATTATTTAATTTTGTGTCCAGGCATTTCTTATCTCATTTTCTATATACTCCCTCAGTCCCAAATTAATTGCTCAATTTTGACTTTTTAAAGTCAAATTGACCATTTTAAAACTAATCTTTTTATTATTTTTGCTAAAATATAGGTGAAGAGATTATAACCTAAAGAAAGTATATACAATTTATTAGTAATCCCAATTTTTATAATTTTAGAAATATATTTATATATGCTTAATTATTAATTCTAAAAATAGTCAATTTGACTTAAAAAAATCAAAACTGAGCAATTATTTTGGAACGGAGGGAGTACTAAAAATATACTGCCTCGTGAAAAAATCAGTAAGAAATCTGATAAATCTACAAAAAAATCAGTAAGAAATCTGATAAATCTACAAACCTAGAGTCTACCTCTATCTCAAAGTTGTCTACAATTTGTTGCATGTCTTTGTTTAAGATTAAACTAAAGAATAATGCTACTATCACCTAATGGTGACTAACATAATACTCACATACACAAACATGCATATTTGTGGGCCCCACATGTTAGGCGGGATCCACAATATGTATGCGTGTGTATGTGAACATTATGTGAGCCTTTTTTATGTGATAGTAGTATTGTTGTAAACTAAAATGTACTTTGGTACCTTGACATTGAAAGTTAAGTTGAACTCTCATCGTCCCTTATTACATGTCGTTTTAGAGTTGTATACAAAAAATAAGAAAATGACTGTATAACATTAAATATAATATTAATTATCTATAATACCTTTAAATTCTCATAATTATCTCACTCTCTCATGTGTAATATTTTTCTATGAGGGGTAATTTTAAAAAGATCATAATTAATTTAATTAGGGAAAAATAAAATCGTCTAAAACGATACTCCCCTGTCCCATAATACATGACATTTTATATGATTTTATTTTCTCAAATTATTTGACGATTTATATAATTTAGGAGAATTAATTATAATTTTTTCAAAATTACTTCTTATTAAAAAATATTACAAATAAGAGAAAGTATGAAATAATTATATGATAAAGAGTATTATAAATAATTAATATTATATTTAATATTAAACAATTATTTTTTTAATTTCTATAAATAATTTTAAAATATTATATTTTATGGGTGGGAAGGAGGGAGTACATATTAAGCGAGGGAGGAGGGAGTATAAGTAATGTTGAATGGAATGAATGGACAATTGGACACTTCCCTTTCATTTTTTTTCTTTCTTTTACATTTCCCAACCACCGAGCAGGCGAGCATCATTCTGTGGTTTAAACTTTAAATGGCCCTCACGATTCCCACATCAACTTCATCGGCAACTTCACTCGATCATGTTCTTTAGAAAAACATTTTTTAGAGGGTGTTTGATTAAAAATTGGATGAATCTGAATGAAAAAAAATTATTTGATAATTAATATGTTTGAAATATCTGAATGACAGAATTTTATTATTTTACCCATCTGAAAATTATGACTAAGATAATATACAACAAATTATCGTTAGTCTTCAACAGGAAAAAATCTAATAGAATACAATAGACAACAAGTTTTAAATCAATATTCGCAGCGGAAAATATTAATTCATAGAAGAGTTACGTAGAGGATGAAATCTACTAATGTCTATGAATTTAACAGTCCATCAACAATATTTTTATCCCTGTAACATCAATCAGTACACATCTTTAATCATATATTCATCCTTGCACTACAGGCCAAGGATATTCATCTGTTGGTCATGTTCATCTAAACACCTGTTCATCTTTGCACTACGGGCCAAAGATATTCATCAGAAATCATTCATCTTTGCACTACAGGCCAAAGATATTCAATAATAACATCCTTTAAGACTGAAGATGATAAAAATATTTTTAAAGAAGCGAATCCAGTGAAACAAAATGACAAGGATTAAGGATTAAGGATTCGTACTTTGTTTTGTCCATGTCCACAAATGCCTCAAAAATAATCATAGTGGTGTAAAATTCAAGAATGATCAAAACATGGATACAATCAAAGCTAGTATCTACAATAGATATTTTGGACGAAAAGAAAAAAAATAATTTTTTCTGTGAATAGTGCCGTATTTGTGAATAGTGCCGTATACGTGAATAGTACCGTATACGTGAATAGTAACTCCGGCACAAAAAGTTCCAAATTTGATAAAAACGTTCACCAATATTTCGGCATAATGATATTGAAGAAAATAATATCATTTAAGAAGAAAATAACATCCCTTACCTCAAAATAGCCGTACTTCTGACTTAATTTCGGTATAGTGCTGACAGAAACTCGCACCGTATAGCAACACTCAAAGTATACTCACAAGAATACGCTCGATAATATAGAGAGAGAAAGAGAGAAAACTTTGTTTCTGGTGTGATTTTCAATTCTAACTTAGCCCTCTATTTATAGGAAAATGTTAGAACGCCAAAGGAGACTAAAATAATAAAATAATATTAATTCTTTTCTTCCATTCTACGTACACCTCATTCAAAGCCAGCCATCTTTGAAGAAATAGCAGCCCATGTGCATATTCATCACCAACCAAGGGTCCCACCCATAATTAATAAAAAAATCATTTTATTTTCCGTAACTTTAATAATTCATAGAAAATAGCTCGGTTATCAGAAAAATTCGAAACTCGCGACTTTCCATGGGAAATTCCATTCTCTACAACTTTGCAGAAGAAAATTTTTCCAAATTCCAAACAGAAATTATCCAAAATCCACAAACGAGCGATTTTACAGTCAATAATCAATTTTCGGTCAAAAATTATGTCCACCGACACACAAAACATGTGTTAAACATTTAATGCCACAAAAATACTCTACCTTCTCATATACTCATATATCCCACATTCATTGTAAAAATATCATCGTTAATATATTATTAAAATAATATATTTAAATGAATTATTTTATCAGAAAAAGATAAAATATTAATTTTCAACAATTGTCACATTAAAAATTTTCTCCATCTATATCCACATAAAATAAACATTTTCTTTATCATAATAATCAGTAATTAATTATTAAAAATAATATTACCGAATCACAGTACCGACAACCAGGCCGTTCCCAGGATAGAGGGGGCTTTCCAATAAGGATTTCTCCTTACTGGCGCGCAATTAGATGACCAAACCTCTCCTTGACAGAACTTTCTAGACATTGCCAATAATGTTATCTGATAATATTATTCAAATAATATGAATTATTGATCTGATAATTGAAAATACTGTGCAATGACAATTATTGAAACAATAATAATATAAATATCAACGCAGCAATTATTGAATCAATAAAGTAATGAGCAGTAACTCCTGTAGCAATTATTGAGTAGTGCCTTCTTACGTAAGGATCAATAATTCAAAATACTGTGCAATACCGTGTGCTACTGTGCAACAACGCGTATTACTGTATTTTAACCACCGGGTATTCCAACAGTGTAAACGGTAACAACTACGCCGTTATTTATAAACAGCTTATATTTGTCGTTTTCTTCCTCCAATCGCTTTCCGTTATGGGGCCCACACATGGCTGCGCCGTCGTACGAATATTCCCCGACAGTACGAATATTCCACGACCAAACGAATATTCCCCGACAACAATGAATATTTTATAACCATTTGCTTATTTTGAAATATTTGCGTATTTTACCCATAACTATCCACATTATTCAAATCAACCCTTACTATTCAAAATAATAATTAAAGGAAATTAAATTTCATTTATTAATTATTTGGGGTCTTACAACCTCCCCTCCTTATGAAATTTCGTCCTCGAAATTGACATACGTACCTGGTGTTTCGAAAAGGTGAGGATACCTTGCTTTCATTTCCGTTTCCAACTCCCAGGTCATTTCCTCTATAGCATGATTCCTCCACAATACTTTAACTTGTGGTATTACCTTCGTGCGTAGGACATGCTCCTTCCTATCCAAGATCTTGACAGGTACCTCCTCATACGTTAAATCTTCGGCTATCTCGTCCGGTTCTAACTCAATGACGTGGTTTGGGTCTTTCACATATTTACGAAGCACAGATATATGAAAAACATTATGAACACGAGACATACTTGGAGGTAACGCGAGTCTATAGGCTACATTACCTACTCGATCAAGAATTTGAAACGGACCAATAAATCGTGGATTAAGCTTTCCTCTCTTCCCGAATCTTGTAACTCCCTTCCATGGGGCAACACGCAACAATACATGATCCCCAACACTAAATTCTACGTCCTTTCGATGAAGATCCGCATAACTCTTTTGTCGATCTTGTGCCGTTTGTATACGTTGCCGAATCGTTTGGATCTTCTCTGTAGTCATACGTACTAACTCGGGTCCCAACAATGTTGCTTCACCCACCTCGTCCCAACATACTGGAGAGCGACACTTTCGTCCATACAATGCTTCAAATGGGGCCACACCAATGCTTGCCTGATAACTGTTGTTGTAGGAGAATTCCACCAATGGTAAATATTTATCCCAACTGCCCTTGAAGTCTAGGACACAGAGTCTTAATAAATCTTCAAGAGTTTGAATAGTCCTCTCTGATTGTCCGTCCGTTTGAGGATGGTATGCCGAACTAAATCGTAACTCCGTACCCATAGCTTTTTGCAAGCTAACCCAAAATCTTGAAGTAAATCTTGGGTCACGATCCGAAACTATGGATACTGGCATGCCATGCAATCTTACAATCTCATTTACGTACATTTGAGCAAGACGTTCAAGGGAATAAGTCTCCCGTATCGGCAAGAAATGAGCAGACTTGGTTAATCTATCAACAATAACCCAAATAGCATTGATGCCTTGAGAAACCGTAGGAAGACCCGTAACGAAATCCATAGTAATGTGTTCCCACTTCCATTTCAGAATCTCAAGTGGTTGTAATGGACCCTTTGGCACTTGATGCTCCGCCTTTACACGTTGACAAGTTAAACACGTTGAAATAAACTTTGCAATCTCTCTTTTCATATTGTTCCACCAAAATGTATGTCGAAGGTCACGATACATTTTGGTACTTCCAGGATGAATTGCAAACGGTGTATTGTGTGCCTCCATCATGATCTTGTACTTCAAATCAGGATCGTTAGGAACACAAAGTCTGGAGTGGACTCGAAGTATTCCTTCTTCATCAATTCTCGCTTCTGGAATGACACCTTCTTGTACTTTCGTCTTCATATGCATCAGCTCCGGATCGGTGGCTTGAGCAACCTTAACTTTTTCTATTAAAGTTGGCTCTATGCGTATACTTGACATCATTGCACTCATTCCTGCATATGATCTTCTACTCAATGCGTCAGGTACCACGTTCGCTTTTCCAGGATGGTATTGAATAGTGTGGTCGTAATCTTTCAACAACTCGAGCCAACGTCGTTGCCGCATGTTGAGTTCTTTCTGCGTGAAGAAATATTTGAGGCTTTTATGATCTGAATATATCTCCACTTTCTCCCCGTATAGATAGTGCCTCCAGATCTTTAGCGCGAAAACGACTGCTGCCAACTCTAGATCATGAGTAGGATAATTCCTCTCATACTCTTTAAGTTGTCGCGAGGCATAGGCTATGACTTTCCCACGTTGCATGAGAACACATCCTAACCCTTTGCCCGAAGCATCGCTGTATATAACAAATCCATCCGAACCAGATGGTATTGTTAGAACAGGTGCCGAAATAAGTCTCCTCTTAAGCTCTTGGAAACTCTTCTCGCATTCCTCGCTCCATACGAATTTTGTATCCTTACGAGTTAGCTGAGTTAATGGAGTAGCAATTCGAGAAAACCCTTCCACGAATCTCCGATAATAACCAGCTAAGCCCAAAAAGCTACGTACTTCAGTGACCGACTTCGGTTGCTCCCAACTTTGTATTGCTTCAATCTTCGTCGGGTCAACAGATACTCCATTTTTTGACACCACGTGCCCAAGGAATGCTACTTCCTCAAGCCAGAACTCGCATTTCTTCAACTTAGCATATAACTTGTTTTCACGAAGCCTTTGGAGTACCAGCTTCAAATGGTGCTCATGATCTTCACGGCTTTTGGAATATATGAGGATGTCATCAATAAAGACAACAACGAATTGATCCAAATAATCCTTGAATACTCGGTTCATCATATCCATGAAAGCAGCAGGAGCATTAGTCAATCCAAAAGACATGACTAAGAATTCATAATGCCCATACCGAGTTCTGAAGGCAGTCTTTGGAATATCCTCAGTTCTAATTTTCAGCTGATGATATCCAGAACGAAGATCGATTTTTGAAAAGAATTGTGCTCCTTGTAACTGGTCAAACAAGTCATCAATACGAGGTAGAGGATACCTATTCTTGATGGTGACATGGTTCAATTCCCGATAGTCAATACAAAGTCGCATACTCCCGTCTTTCTTCTTTACGAATAAAACAGGAGCACCCCAAGGAGATGTACTAGGACGAATGAAACCGATGTCCAATAACTCCTGTAGTTGGACTTTTAACTCCTGAAGTTCAATAGGAGCCATTCGATATGGGGTTTTAGAAATGGGTTTTGTACCAGGTTCAAGATCAATAAAGAATTCAACTTCACGTTCTGGGGGTAGACCGGGAAGTTCTTCAGGAAATACGTCAGGAAAGTCAATAACAACAGGAATATTATTCAATTTTGACGTGTCTTTATTCAAATCCATAACATGGGCTAAGAAAGCTTGACATCCGTTTTTCAATAAACGAATAGCTTTATGATTAGATATGACAGTGATTGATTTTAATGGTTTAGTTGCCTGAATTCGAACAACAGGTTGATTAGGAATATGAAAACTAACAACCTTACGAAAACAATCAATTTTGGCATGATGAGTAGTTAACCAATCAATCCCTAAAATCACATCAAAAGCAAGTATCTTTAAAGAGATCAGGTCAACAGGTAAGGTGATGGTGCCAACTTGAATGAAACAAGATTTATAAACAGTGGATGTGATGAAAGTTTCTCCTAACGGAGTTTCCACAGATAAGTCAAAGTCTAATTTCTCCGGAGTCAAGTTTAAACGTTGAGCACAAGCAGGAGAGATAAATGAATGGGTAGCACCGGTATCAAGTAAGGTATAAACTTCGCAAGAATTTATAAATAGCTTACCCGTGATCACCTCGTTTGGGTTCCTCGCATGTTGACCAGTCACAACAAACGCTCTTCCAGGAACCATTGACTTTGGCTTTTCTGGGACAGTCTTTTGAGTCACCGTCCCCGCTGAACTAGGTTTCGCTACCGTACAATCTCAAGCGATATGTCCTTCCTTTCCACAATTATAGCATACCTTGAACTGTTGTGGGCAGTTTGGACTGATATGTCCCTCTTTCCCGCACTTATAGCATATAACCGGTGGTCTTTCTCCTCCCTTAGAACCAGTTGCTACCGGCACTGTCGTCTTCACATGGTCATTGTTAAATCTCCTCTTTTTAAAATCTCCTCCTGACTCGCTTCTTCTATTTTCATAGCTATGATTACCACCAGAGTGGTTACCATTTTTGTCCGTCTTTTTCTTTCTCCACTGGTTATTGTTGTTTTGCTGACTGCTATCTTCAGTATGATCCTGATTGTGGTACCTCGGTTGACCGTACTCGTTGTCTCGCTCCAACAATTGAGCCCTGTTAACAACATCTGAATAGAGAGAAAATTTATGAGAGATGAGATATTGTCGTATGCCGGGTTTCAAACCTCTCAGAAACATCCGCGTCATACGTTCCTCATTCTCCACCAAATGAGGTGCAAACCTGGATAACTCTGCAAACTTTGCCTCGTACTGAGACACCGTCATGTTATTTTGTTCTAATCTGATGAACTCCACTTCCTTCATATGACGAACACTTTCAGGAAAGTATTTGTCATTAAATAGTTTCTGAAACGTCTCCCAAGACATGCTGAGTGCGGCTGGATGGGTACGCTTCACAGACTCCCACCAGTAGTCTGCCTCGCCACGGAACATAAAGGTGGCGAATGGAACCTTTTGTTCCTCCGTGCATCCCAAGACATCGAATATCTTGGTAATTTGCTTGACCCATGTCTCCGCCATGATCGGATCTGGCTTTCCCTTAAATTCTGGTGGTCCCAACTCTTTGAACTGCTTGGCTGTGACAACCCGTGAATTGTTATCATTTCCTCCTGTATTTTGAACACGAGTCTCCCTCGTCTGATTTTGCATGAACTGCAAAAAGCTTCTAAACATTGCGTCGTTCATCGTCTGATCAGTGGTGTTGTTCACAGGAGGAACATTACCAGCCTGTTGCACGTTCTCCTCGTTGGTAAGTACAGGCATCTCCACGGTCTCATTAACTCCATTGTTAACATTCTCGGTTGCCATTCTTAAATACTGCCATAAAACAAGGGTTAATTAAGCAAATCACATATCACATAATATCCCTATATACTGACCAACTAACAAATAAGCTTAGGTAGGACAAACTAGCGAAGGATTTACTCGTCTCTCCCCTCCTAGTTCTATTCCTCGATCTCCGCCAGAGATCATATCCCTAAGCTCTGATACCAACTGTGACGCCCCCAAAATAGGTCCATTCCATCCAACCCATTTTGAGTCGCCAAATACATGGTACAGAAACAACCACAACTTTTACAACCCATAAACTGTGAGTTTGAATACAAACATTGTCATCTAGACAATATACATACCCAACTATGTCCTCAATACAATTATTGATTTACTATTTACAAAAATGGTGAGGACTACTAAACAACTCTCTCAAGGACCATCAATTCATACCCCGACTCGTACCCGCTATATTCTCGTCTCCTGAGAAGAAAAATGGAACAAAAAGGAAAAGGGTGAGCTCAACTAGCTCAGTAAAGAATATTATGACTAAGATAATATACAACAAATTATCGTTAGTCTTCAACAGGAAAAAATCTAATAGAATACAATAGACAACAAGTTTTAAATCAATATTCGCAGCGGAAAATATTAATTCATAGAAGAGTTACGTAGAGGATGAAATCTACTAATGTCTATGAATTTAACAGTCCATCAACAATATTTTTATCCCTGTAACATCAATCAGTACACATCTTTAATCATATATTCATCCTTGCACTACAGGCCAAGGATATTCATCTGTTGGTCATGTTCATCTAAACACCTGTTCATCTTTGCACTACGGGCCAAAGATATTCATCAGAAATCATTCATCTTTGCACTACAGGCCAAAGATATTCAATAATAACATCCTTTAAGACTGAAGATGATAAAAATATTTTTAAAGAAGCGAATCCAGTGAAACAAAATGACAAGGATTAAGGATTAAGGATTCGTACTTTGTTTTGTCCATGTCCACAAATGCCTCAAAAATAATCATAGTGGTGTAAAATTCAAGAATGATCAAAACATGGATACAATCAAAGCTAGTATCTACAATAGATATTTTGGACGAAAAGAAAAAAAATAATTTTTTCTGTGAATAGTGCCGTATTTGTGAATAGTGCCGTATACGTGAATAGTACCGTATACGTGAATAGTAACTCCGGCACAAAAAGTTCCAAATTTGATAAAAACGTTCACCAATATTTCGGCATAATGATATTGAAGAAAATAATATCATTTAAGAAGAAAATAACATCCCTTACCTCAAAATAGCCGTACTTCTGACTTAATTTCGGTATAGTGCTGACAGAAACTCGCACCGTATAGCAACACTCAAAGTATACTCACAAGAATACGCTCGATAATATAGAGAGAGAAAGAGAGAAAACTTTGTTTCTGGTGTGATTTTCAATTCTAACTTAGCCCTCTATTTATAGGAAAATGTTAGAACGCCAAAGGAGACTAAAATAATAAAATAATATTAATTCTTTTCTTCCATTCTACGTACACCTCATTCAAAGCCAGCCATCTTTGAAGAAATAGCAGCCCATGTGCATATTCATCACCAACCAAGGGTCCCACCCATAATTAATAAAAAAATCATTTTATTTTCCGTAACTTTAATAATTCATAGAAAATAGCTCGGTTATCAGAAAAATTCGAAACTCGCGACTTTCCATGGGAAATTCCATTCTCTACAACTTTGCAGAAGAAAATTTTTCCAAATTCCAAACAGAAATTATCCAAAATCCACAAACGAGCGATTTTACAGTCAATAATCAATTTTCGGTCAAAAATTATGTCCACCGACACACAAAACATGTGTTAAACATTTAATGCCACAAAAATACTCTACCTTCTCATATACTCATATATCCCACATTCATTGTAAAAATATCATCGTTAATATATTATTAAAATAATATATTTAAATGAATTATTTTATCAGAAAAAGATAAAATATTAATTTTCAACAATTGTCACATTAAAAATTTTCTCCATCTATATCCACATAAAATAAACATTTTCTTTATCATAATAATCAGTAATTAATTATTAAAAATAATATTACCGAATCACAGTACCGACAACCAGGCCGTTCCCAGGATAGAGGGGGCTTTCCAATAAGGATTTCTCCTTACTGGCGCGCAATTAGATGACCAAACCTCTCCTTGACAGAACTTTCTAGACATTGCCAATAATGTTATCTGATAATATTATTCAAATAATATGAATTATTGATCTGATAATTGAAAATACTGTGCAATGACAATTATTGAAACAATAATAATATAAATATCAACGCAGCAATTATTGAATCAATAAAGTAATGAGCAGTAACTCCTGTAGCAATTATTGAGTAGTGCCTTCTTACGTAAGGATCAATAATTCAAAATACTGTGCAATACCGTGTGCTACTGTGCAACAACGCGTATTACTGTATTTTAACCACCGGGTATTCCAACAGTGTAAACGGTAACAACTACGCCGTTATTTATAAACAGCTTATATTTGTCGTTTTCTTCCTCCAATCGCTTTCCGTTATGGGGCCCACACATGGCTGCGCCGTCGTACGAATATTCCCCGACAGTACGAATATTCCACGACCAAACGAATATTCCCCGACAACAATGAATATTTTATAACCATTTGCTTATTTTGAAATATTTGCGTATTTTACCCATAACTATCCACATTATTCAAATCAACCCTTACTATTCAAAATAATAATTAAAAGAAATTAAATTTCATTTATTAATTATTTGGGGTCTTACACTTAGTATAAGGATATTTTTTTTTTATTCAACTATACCAATTCATTTGTTAGTTACATAGACAACATATAATATATCACAATTTATAAGAGGACTGTTATGTAAATAGCTCTGAGTTGGACATGTTTGATGTGGGTTAATCCCTGATTACAGTAAATTGGGGAGCTTAAAATATGATCTCCAAAAGGAGCAGGTCCTTTTCTATACTCAACTGCCCTTGCTTTGTTCACATGGAGTTGAAAATTATTACACATCATGCTTAAAAATGACTAGTTTTAAGAAGTCATTCCCTACCCTACCTATATATATAATTGGTCTAGTGGGGGTCACATTTTCTTGGGGATAAATAACCTTTTGGTCACTGTACTGAGGTCCGATTTTCATTGTGGTTACCGAATATTTTTTTTGTTACAATCGAATAATTGTACTCTCAAAAACTCAAAAACTTACAAAATGGTAATTACTTAAAATTTCCGTCCGAAAAAACGGACGAAAAAGCTGATTGTGCAAGTTAGACTTTTTTTTTTGCTTACGTGAAGGCTAGAGCACAAGTTGAAATTTTTTTTTGCTTACGTGGACTTGGAGGCTGGAGCACAGAACTTATAATAGTTATATCACTTCTCTTCTCTTTTATTTTTAAACAAAGTGGAGTGGTAAAATTTATTATCTTTAAATAATAATAATTATAATAATAATAATTTCAAAATAATAGTAATACTAATAATAATAATTTTGAAATAATAATAATAAAAATATTAATAATAATAATTTTTAAATAATAACAATAAAAATAATAATATTTTTTAAAATTTTAAAATATTATTTAAATTATAAAAATATTTTTATATGAAGTTGATGTGTATTTAAAAAAATAATATTTTTATTATTCTATTAATTTAAATTATTTGAGCAAGGGTTAATTTGACAAATTATTTTTATTCTCCATTAAAATAAAAAAACAAATTTCATACAAATTTGTAGGGAACAAACCCCCAAATACAATTAATTTTATAAAATTATAATTTTTATAAAATTAATTATTATTATTATTGTAAGACCCCAACTTATTATAAATAAAATCGAATTTCCTCTAATTATATTTGTGAATAATAAGGTATTAATTTGATATAATTCTCTGGTTATGGGTGAAATGTGCAAATTTTGTAAAATATGCAAGTGGTTATAAAATAATCATTGTTGTCGGGGAATATTCGTTTGGTCGTAGAATATTCTTGTTTTCAGGGAATATTCGTACGACGGCGCAGTCATTTTTGGGCCCCATAACAGAATAACTGTCGGATGAAGAAAACGACAAGTTTGAGATTTTATAAATAATAGCGTAGTTGTTACCGTTAATACTGTTGGAATATCCGGTGGTTAAAATACAGTAATACGCGTGGATGCATAGTATTGATGAATCATTGATCCTTACATAAGAAGGCACTACTCAATAATTGTTATAGTAGTTATTGTTCAATATTTTATTTTATTAATTCAATAATTGTTGCGTTGACATTTTATATTATTATTGTTTCAATAATTGTCACTGCATAATATTTTTCATTATCAGATCAATAATTCATATTATTTGAATAATATTATTAGATAACATTATTGACAATGTCTAGAAAATTCTGACAAGGAGAGGTTTGGTCGCCTAATTGCGCGCCAATAAGGAGAAATTCTTATTGAAAAGCCTCCACTTTCTTGGGAACGGCCTGGTTGTCATAAATGTGATTCTGTAATATTATTTGTGAATAATTAATTATTGATTCATATAATAAGAAAATATTTATTTTATGTGGATATAAATGTTGGATATATTTATTGTGGTTAAAAATGAAGGAGTTAATGTTGAGGTGTTTTATCAGTATTTTTGTCGGAATGAAGATATTAAAAATTAAACCAGTGTTTTTAAGATATATTGTGTGAGTTATAATTTTTAATCCGACCGTTGGATTGTTGTAATTTTTGGATATGCTATACATATATAAGTTGAGTATATGTCCACAAATTTTGAACCGTTAAAAATGAACGTATGATTTGTTATAAATTTTAAGAGGTGACTGATTCAGAAATTAGGTTTATAAATAATTTTGGTGAAAAATTCTAGAATTGAGTGGACCCCACTTGTGGTTGGTGAAAAAATGTGCTGAATTTATTTTAAATGTGGTGAGTGAAAATAGTAACAGGCTACAGAAGAACTTAACCCTCTTTCACAGAAGACACAATCACCACATCAAGTTAAACCTCTTTTTTTATAGATGAAGAGTAGACCTAGGAAAAACAAAACTTGCTTAATGCCGACCTTGTTTACTCTATAAAAGGAAAAAGAAATGCATTCAGCAACTTTATTTTTAAATGTCCTTTATGGACAAGACTGGATCACGAAAAATGTGATTCAAAAGTATACTACAATCTAAATTTGATATTTAAAATGTCCTGAAATTCAAAAGCCTAACTAATCTAGTAGCAAATACTCCGGAAAGATCAATATTTGTGTTCTTTCCTTCTATATAAAGGATATTTATGTAAAAGTCGGCAACATTTTTTCCTCCTCCAAGTTGAATGTTCAATGATACACAGGAACGCTTGGCAGAAGAGAGCCGAGAGGATAAAACCCATTCTATGCAAAGGTTGCTTTACCCCACATCTTCAAAAACCTCTGGCTGATGAGAAAATGCAAGACCATTAGCTTTCCTTTACATATGATCTTGAAAAGAGAAATAGCTGAAACTACCTGTTACTTCTAATTTGTGGGAAGAAGACTTGCACTGTCAGTTGCAGGTGCTCTCTTTCTGTCGTAACGCTGAAAATATATGAATAATTAAAATTAACAATATGAAGTCACTAATTAACCAGAGTAGAAAGCATACTCTTATTTGTCTTCAATAAAAAGAAAGCTGGGTACACTTATTACCTGTTTCCCAAAGGAAAATGGAACATATTTGTACTTGATCATGTGATGTATCTGCCTCCTCGTTGTAAGAGCGAACAGTACAATCCAGTAGAAAAGGAGTATTGGCCAAAACACAGGCACATCAAATATACTGAAGAATGTCATGGAAAAAGCTATGCAGAAAGCTTTTGTGATGGAGTACCTTCAACCAGAAATGCATGATTCTCAGTAAAGCAGTCAAAGTGCTACAATGTACTGCTTTTCAAATGATTTCAACAATTGTGGCATAAACAAGAAAAAACATGAGCAAGTACATATCTAATTTCTTCTTCTTTTTTAAATACAGAATTCTAATAAGCAACTTGTGAAGAGAAAAGTATGCAAACAGGGCATATATTTAGACATCTTATCACAACTAATAAGACAGTAACCTCTTTTCCTGGAAAGTACATATTTATTCACAAAACCCGCCACGGGGACAAACAAAAGGCGACAAGAAAAAACCCAACTACTAGTCAAACATCAAGAAAACCTCTCCTAAAACAACTATACAGCTCAAACGCTCCACAGGGAGCCAACAAGAAGCCATCCTCAAATATCAGACAGACTACTCTACAAATAGAGCAACACTTAATCATAATAATCGAACCTGTTAACCCCAAGGGGAGTGTTAAATGGCAGAGGCATTGAAGGAATAAACTCAAATTTGTTGGCTCCAAGTTTACTATTCCTCCCCTCACCATCCCACCCCAGCATTGGGACCAACAAAAAGCATTTAATACCAGTCGAAGCATACAAAAATACTTGAGGATTGTTTCATTAGGTATCCCTTTCAGGAGTTTGCAGTATTGTATTTTAAACCTTTCCATCAAGAAACCAAAATGTAATATTACATACTAAAAAGAAATAACCAAAAGGAAATATTATTATTGAACAGATGCAGATTATACAAAAGGAAAACGCAAAATCCTCAGCCCATGCCTCATAGAATAATCCAAAAAGGAGACGCATGTAATATTATATTCATGCGTGCTACCTTAAGTGCTAACACCTATATGCAGATGAGTAATATCAGGAGCCTAGATGACACTACAGAAAGAGCAAAAAGGCATTAAGCTATTTAGTCAATTTTTCATCATGATCACAGTGCACTAAATTTATCCAATGCGGCGAACATATAACACAATAAAAAGGTATAACATGACATCTAAACTTCTTCTACACAGAAAGTTATTCAGAACCATACCATTATCCTATCAGTTTATTTTACAAAAACTCCAGAATATTTAAGTATTGCTCAAGTAAACAAACACAACAGAAGCAATTTGCTTAATTTACAAACCAATACATTAGATTAAATCCAAAAATTTTGTTGTGTCTCTAACTTTTAGATTTATTTTGATGATAACAATAACTAGTAAATAAATTAATTAAAAATGGTAGAATCCTCTCCATAGGATTTATGTTATAATTGTTTTAATTAGCTTATTTACTTTGACCAAAAATATTTTCTAAATGTTATTGAATTACTATTTTATTGACCTTGATAAATTTAAATATCAAGTGTTAAATAAATTAGTTCATAAAGTAACATTTCCTAAGGCAAGGAGATCTCCTATCATTTTCCAAAATTACATTTTACAAAGGGGCAAATATTTCTAAACAAATTGCATACATATATAATACATATCCGAAATATGCATGAATAAAATTCTAAGGATTAAATCCTTATGATGACTGAATTTGTTAGCTTGCATGTGCTGAAAAGATTAAATAAGGTTGAGACCTTTATGGGACAAAGCTAGTTGTTTTTCTTAAAGGCCAAAAGCTTTTATTTGCTTTGACCGTGCATGACCATTATGCTGGAACTTTTAAAAGCCATGTGCTGAATTTCTTATATGACTTGACCAAATTAAATGCTCCCGTTGATAAAATTAGAAGCAAAACTTTTGGTTTGAGTTGGCAATCCGTGTGCCTTATTACATAAAAATTTCATCTGATTCATCTTGACCATCCATTTCAAAAATATTAAACTTGAGCCATTGATTTTTAAAACAAATTTCCAAATTACCATTTTGCCCCCAACTCAGAAAAATTATAAATAGGAGACACTTTCATTCATTTTGTTTTTGCCAATTCACTTGAAAAGAAAAACTTACTCTTCTTACCTACATACTCTCTCTAAAAAGCTTTCTTTCTCTTCTTATCAAAGTTCTAATCATTTGAGAAGAGGAAATTAGTCCAAGTATTTGAGATAAGTTATTTAGTTTATTTGTTTGAATTATCTATTGCTTATTTAGATTTATATATATACGAATATAAATTGTTATACACAATTATATATATATATATATATTCCATCTATTTATCAAATAAAAAGGCAATACTTAGACACCGAGACTACGGAGATATTTCTCTTAAGCGAGAGAATCAGACCGTACGATTTCTCAAAGTCCAAGTGGCCTTTTATTGATATTATTTATATAAATATCGTAAATTAGATCCACTTGATAGTTCAAAACAACCCCGAGATATTCCTCTAAAATCATCCGAACAGGATTTGAAAATCTAAGTGATCTATCGAATATCAGTCATCACAAGTATTTGATCATAAATTCATTTATTCATAAAATATTTGTTGCATAATATAAAAGTTGTTTAAACTTTTATATCATAAACTTAAGTGAATATCTGCTTAAATAGAAGTATATCACTCACTATAAAAGTTATTTAAACTTTTATATCAGAAATCAAAGCCTTAGTTGTTTAACATAGAAATACATTCTTTAATAATAAATAATTCTTTATAAATCTGCACAAAAAAATTAAATATTTGCTTATATAGAAGTATATTTAATTCAAAGCTTAAAACAATCTATCAGCTTACTCAGAAGCATTTTCACTCTAAACATAAAAGTTATTTAAACTTTTATATCTAAAATTAAAGTTATATTTGTTTTAACCCATAGAAACAAATCATTTATTATAAAGAATAAATAATTCTTAATAAATTTGCATTAAACTATATATATGCTTATACAAAAGCATTTTTGAGCTAAAGCTAAAATTGATCTATTTGCTAAATCAAGAAGCATGTTTACAGAAATGTAAAAGTTATATAAAATTTTATAAATAACTTTTATAATCGTGCATAAATTTACATCTGCTTATTCAAGAAGCACTTTTCACACAAAGTATAAAAGTTATTTAAACTTTTATAACGCATAATTTACATATTTGCTTACATAGAAGCATTATTTGATCAAAGCATAAATTACTATTTGCTTACAAAGAAGTAGGACTGAGCAAAAAACGGATAAAACCGAATAATCGAACCGAACTGATTTCTTTTAATCGAAAATTTTCGATTATTTGTTGCAATTCGGTTATATCTGATTTTATATCTAATTTTCGGGTTTGGTTTTTGAATTTTTGTTATTCGGTTAATCGAATAACCGATAATAATTATTGTTATAACCAAAGAGTCTGAGATCAGTGAATTTTTTTTATTCGGTTAATCGAATAACCGAACTGAAATGTGTTGATTTCGATTTTCGGTTATAACCGAATAAGCTATTTGGTTCGGTTATAACCGAATAAGCTATTTGGTTCGGTTATAACAGAATTGTTCACCCCTACAAAGAAACATATTTTATCAAGTATCTTTGAACTTTTATAAATATATATGCCCTTTAACTGATATCTGCTTATTTGAGAAGTCTTAAAAATAAAAGTTATTTAAACTTTTACTCCCTCCGTCCCATAGTTATAGGCTGATTTTCCATTTTGAGATGTCTCAATATATAGTTGGTTCATTGTTTTACTTTTATGCCCTTATAATAAATATTCAACCAATACTCTTTTTTTGAAGAAACAACATTCAATGTCATTATTTTTATCACCACATTTAATGTTGTATTCTTTTTTCTTAAAGTTTTATGGTTATGAACTTTAATAGTCAGTACACGTCAATCAATGAAGTTGAGAGTTAAGTAAGGAGTAATTAATTTATTCATTAATTCCATATTAAGGGGTATATGTGGAAAATTTATGTTAAAAATTGTCACTAAACTGATTTTCTTAAACTATGTGCCAAAAAAAATCAGCCTATAACTATGAGACGGAGGGAGTATATATCTGTACTAAATTTTATATGCTTATTTTAGAAGCAAAATTCTATTAAATATTTTGTAAAAAGGGAAAATGGTAGAGTTAGTTTATTTTATGTACCTGTGAGAAAGACGAGAAATTCTTTGATCAATATTAGAGTTTTAGAGAGGTCAGTGGGAGTTGGGTCTCTAGTATACTTGGGAGCTGAGGAAGAGACTGCCATTTCAAAACCAGGTCATAGAATAGAACTGAACTGAACTTAAAAGAAGGTACAACTAAGCTTGAGGAGGGAGTTGGGAGCTTGTTGTTTGTTGTCCAAGATAGATTAGTTGAGAATAGTTGGAAGTTTGTCTATAAAACTTTGTAAAGGCTTCTTCGCCTGTTGAGAGTTTTTTTAACTGGAAATAATAGGATATCAAGTCCTGGAGAGGAGCTTGAGACTGGACGTAGCAACATACCCAGAATGTATGTTGTGAACTAGACAAATCTCTGTGCATTGTATGATTGAATTTTATTGTTTTGCGTATTAATTTCTAACACTACAAATTAATTATCTAAAAATTCATAAAGGCCTAAGATAATTTTTTAATCTGTAATAATCTATTGAACCCCTTTCTAGACTATTATTGGACTTTCAAGTTTCAAGTACATTTCATATTAAAATAGGTAAATTCATTAACTCATTAACCCTGATTACCACAATCTATCCCCACAATTTTAAAAATAACATGAATCCAATCCACAGCTGCTCCAAACTCCACAAATAGACACTGAATTAATATTCCATGTTCCCATCTATTCTCCATGTTTTTCCTACAAGGAAAGGTCTTAGTTATTAATCCTTTAAAAAGACACTCTTCCCGTGCAAGAAGGTTCCAAAGCTCTGTGATATGCAGAGGCGGAACTAGGGGGCAGGGGGCAGGGGGCAGGGGGCAGGGGGCGGGGGGCGGGGGGCGGGGGGCGGGGGGCGGGGGCATCTGACCCCGGTAGGGAGGCGGACCAGGGGGCGGTGGGGGGCAGCCGCGGTGCTCCGGTCGTCTTTCGACTCTTCTTCTCGGCTTCTCCGACTGCAGAGTCTGTTTGCAGGTTTGTTTCTCCTTTTTTTTTCTTTTTTTAAAAAAAACATGAAACGACATCGTTTCATTAAAAAAAATTAATATTAGGGCATAACTCACAATCAGACTCTCAGTTCTCTCTTACTCTTCGTCTTTTTTCTCTTGCCAGTTGCCGCGGCTTCTTCCGCCTCCACTGAGCTGACTGCTTTGGACTTAAAATGAAGAGCTGAGCTTCAGTACTCTCAAATTAAAATCAAGAGCTGAGCAAGAAACCCAAATCAAAGGTAATGATACATTTATTCAATTATTCTCAGTTCAATTTTGGTAATCATATACATAAACAAATTGGTGTGATACTTTGTGTTAATTGTTATTTGGAATTTTGGATGTTGTAATTATATGAAGGATTAACTGATTAAGGACTGATTTAAAACTAAAATCTGGGTTTGTTTATGATTAATGAACTCTGAACATTTTTGAAAGTAATTTGTGCCTATCTTATGTTTGCTAAAATGTTTCAACGGAAAAGGTTAATTAAAATAAAAGAATTGGTATATTATATAAAGGAAATATGATATATATATATAATTGAATTAAATGTAATCTCAGTATATGGATATTTGGGTCATGTAAGCATATTAGAAAGTGTAAAAGTTATGAAATTTTGGGTTTATCCAAAACTGAGCTTATGCCTTATTGCATGCTGAAGTTCTAGGCAGGTGAGGTGTAGTCTTAAAATTTGGTATAAACTAAGTGAAGTATAATTTCAATGGATGGCTTTTGTATAATCAATTGCATTATGTGCTTATCTTTGGAGGTAATTTTTGTAGATATGGTATTTTTGGTTCTACCACAAACTTTTGTTTCATAACTTAAAAAGACTTTTTGCTAATAAAAAAAAATTTAATTATCAAGTTCCGAAGCAAGTGCTGGTATTAATAATTTCGGCCCGCTTGGTTTAAAAATTTTGACCCCCCTACAAAAACGTTATGGTTCCGCCCCACTGGTCATATGAGCATAGTCTCAAAAGAAGGTGTTCTCATACCTATAAAGCCCCAAGTTTTGCAACCAACTAAGTACTTAGATTCACAACAATCGTTTTTCCATCCCTTGACTACCCTCCACCACTGTCTACCATGAAAAATAACCCTAGAAACAAAATCCTCAAAACCCAAGTAACATAATTAGGCTAAATCACTACTGAATTCCCATCGTAATTTCAGGCTCTGACTAATTTTCAATCAACGAAATGAACGAAACCATATGGTCATTAAAAAATTTCCATAGTTACATCCATCACCAAATAATCAATTACTTATATAGACACACCCTCATTACTATTTACTCATAATTTACCCTAGAATAAAAAATATGCAGTTTTACACTTATTTGATGAAAATTAATTAGAGAGAGATCAACGCACCAGAACTTGAACTCGGGGAGGCGGCGAACGAAGGGGCGGAACTCATCGGAGCCCCGAGTGGGAAGTGTGGGGCCATCAGAAAGGTCTTGGAGCTCCGGGTCAACCTGAGGGGAGAGGAATCCGATGAGAAGATTAAGGATGTAGATGCCGACAGCGTAGGAGATGACGTAGAACCCTTGGACAAAGTACACGCGTACGGCGTAGATGATCCCAATACAGAGGCAAGCGATCCAACGGTAGAGCACGAAGGGGGTTGACTTGTCCAGGTAGTGTTGGTACTTCTGAGAAACGGCGAAGCTCCAGCGCGAAGCGGTTTCCGCCGGAGTAATGGTGGGCGTTGAGATATCGTCGACAGCAGCGGTGCTGACTGCTCCGGCTTCCATACCACTTCTTTGCTTATATTCAGGTTGTTTCTCTCTCTCTCTTAAATCTATATATATATACTAGCTAGGTCTCGTGCCTCCGGCACTGTATGGACAATATGATTTATTTCAAACTTTGAACGATCAAAATAATTTATTGAGTCAGCGGGAAATTTAAAGTCATTTTTATTTTATTAAATTATTATTAGATTATTAGATAGATAGATGTATTTTATTAAATAGATGTATGAACGGTGAGATTTATCCCAAACTTTGGACGGCCCAGATGATTTATTGAGTGAGCGGAAAAATTAAAATCATTTGTATTTTATTAGATAGATTTACCCAATGAGGCAGTAATTCGCCTTCCGTCATTTGCTTCACATTCTATCTACTCCCCGTACCGTACGTGCTTATCCGTCTCTTTTGTTTTGCAAACATCAAATCTATCTATCTATCTATCTATCTATCTATCTAATAAAATACAAATAATTTTGAATTTCCCGCTCACTCAATAAATCATCTGGGCCGTCCAAAGTTTGAGATAAATCCCACCATCCATACATCTATCTAATAAAATACATCTATCTATCTAATCTTTCTAATAATGATTTTGAATTTCCCGCTCACTTAATAAATCATCTGGGCCGTTCTAAGTTTGAGATAAATCTCACTGCTCATACAGTGTCGGAGGCACGGGACCCAGCTAGTATATTAACATTCTACCCCGGTTCGTGGGGCCGGGTCCAATTGGAGTTGTGGTTGAAAACTTTAATTAAATCAAAACAAATCAAATGTAGATATGTATATATATATTTTTTATTAATTATAGTAACTCACTAAAACCAAAAGTTATAAATCAAATCATTTAAATAAGCTCATTAAATTTTATTTTATTTTCTTTTCTTTTTTTTGAAATTTCAACCCTAAACACGATTTGAAATCAAGAATAAATATAAAATCTCTCAAATAAACATACCAGATAAAGTTTGGATGGCTTCAGTTTTTTTAATGGGACTTGTCCAATAGAATATGTAAATGAAACAAACACAAATGTGTCACCCCGATTATATAATTATTTGTGAACAAAAATATAATATTATTGTGAATATTTTTTTGTCTTACATCGTTTATTATATATATTGTACATTATTCACAACATATGATATATCTGATTTAAAACAATAAAATATTTATTCATACCCAAATTAATTTGTTGCAATTAATCAATTTTTTGCACGTCCCTCCCAATATATGGTAATTATGTGATTTAAAAGGTACATGTCAATATAAGTATATAGCAAGTCAACATAATTAAGTTTCTCACTTAGGTTAGTTTATTTATTTTATTATGAGAAGTTTGTTTCTTTTTTATGCTATACTTGTTTGGTTTGATTTATGAGTTTATTTCTTTATCGAATTGTTATGATGTAGTTAATTATGAATTATATTGTATTCAATATTTAAATTAATTAATTTGGTTGGTCATTTCAATGGTAATTTAAATATCAATTTATAATTGTCAAATACAAATTGCATAATTATAATAATACATGTTCGAATATAATTATAATTTGATACATATACATATGTATGAATCTCACAATAAATTAAAAAAAAACATTAATGTCACATATATATAATTTAAAAGATAAACTTACAATTAAATTATTTTGATAAACAAAAATATATAGAAAAAATAACTTGTGTCTCATGTAGGTTAAACTTGTATATGATAATGAAGTACTCCCTCCGTCCCAAATTAACTGCTCAATTTTGACCTTTTTAAGTCAAATTGACTATTTTTAGAATTAATAATTAAGCATATATAAATATATTTCTAAAATTATAAAAATTAGGATTAGTAATAAATTGTATATACTTTCTTTTGGTTATAATCTCTTCACCTATATTTTAGCAAAAATAGTAAAAAGATTAGTTTTAAAAATGGTCAATTTGACTTTAAAAAGTCAAAATTGAGCAGTTAATTTGGGACGGAGGGAGTAATAAGTAATTCATCCACTATAATTTGGATGGAAATGGTTAGCATGAAGTTCATTTTTTGATAAATTAGTCAATTGATTAATAGAGTACTGACACGCATACGAATTTAACAAAAATTAACTAACTTACCAAAAAATAAATTTCATGTTAACCGGAGATTGGACCGAGCAGCATATTATATGTGAAAAATATTATTTTTTCTCATTTTCCCATTGTTTATCGTTGTCATTCATTCATTCTTTCCACAATAATATGTTAGAATTATTCAATAATATTTGGGGCTTGGGGAATGGAGGGAAAAGACGGGGAAATAAACGCGATTTGGTAGGATTAAGCTTAATCTTGTTCTTAGCTAAGCTATCTTCAGTTAGGAGTCAGTTATACTATATGTGGGTTGACCGTTAAGAACGGCTGATCTGATTGCGACACAAAACAAAACCAAAAACCCACTCAGAAAACAAACAATATATAACAAGTTCTCACCGGGAAACGTCATTTCTGATTTCCGCAAACAAACACACCTGAATTCCATCCTCATCTCAGCTGATGCAAAATCAGAATATATATGTATATATTTATAGATGCATACATAAATACTCCCTCATTTCCACATTCCCATCGCGTTGATTGAGTAAATCAGATTTGGGTAGAAGAAATACTTGAGCACAAGCCGATCGCGCTCTCATAAACTCAAACTCAATGTAGGTTTTCTTCAATTCTCGAGGGATCTGTTCTCTTTTTTGATTTATTTATTTCCTGTTTTTGCTGAAGTTTAATTCCAATAATTTCTAGATTTGTTGCTTAAATCTATTCTCTCTCTCCCCATTTATGTGTGTGTGTTTCATATCACTTGGAATATTTTTTCTCTGATCAACTTTTTTGGGAATAAGTTAATATTTTGAAGTTAATAAGTTAATTAATTAACATTGTTTATATACAGAGGAGCATGATAGTAAATACAAAATTACAAATTGTGGAAAGTGGATAAAAATATCTGCAACTAAATCAGCTGCCGAGGATGCTTGGTGTGTTGCTGTTCATCATGTCACTATATGTCTTTATGTTTTAGTGTCTCTTTGATTTTCAATTACTGTTATCACTGTGTGATTTAAAATTAAGGTTAGCATTTTTCTGAACAGTATTTTCACTTGCTTAAAAGGGTTTTTAATAAAAGAAACGAGAGCTGCTATTCAGGAAAGGAGAAAACCTAAGGAGCAGGAAAGTTCAAGACTAAATCAAGAAATTAATCAGTGTCAAATTAACATGTGACTATTTCAGTCTCTAAATACCCGCGCAAAGTGAGAACTCAGGAAAGGAGAAAACCTAAGGAGCAGGAAAGTTCAAGACTAAATCAAGAAATTAATCAGTGTCAAATTAACATGTGACTATTTCAGTCTCTAAATACCCGCGCAAAGTGAGAACTGGTTTTGAATCAGCAGCTGTGACCTTAAGCAACTTACATCTATAGTTTATCACATGAGGGGACATTCCTTGGTGGAGTGTAGAAGCCTAGATGTCAAGCTTATTGTGATTTCTGCAAAATACAAGTGGTTACCCTGATTTTGTATTTTAGAACTTTGTTTCACTTGATTTTGGTTTTAAGTTCAATTTCTTGAATTCTTCTTTAGTTCTCTATTAACCCTGACAATTCATGCTGTGTACTTCATAATTGGGGCCACAATTATGAACCTCTCTGTTTGGTTGACAGAATGGATGCAGAATCTGCCAACTCATCATCTCCGGCTCCTGCTAAAGGTTCCAGTTTTGAATTCCCTTCTCCCACAGTCTCTAAACAAAATAGTTCACAGCATGACACACTTTCTACAGTATCTACATCAGGCATATCATCTTGGGCCAAAATTCTTAATCGTCCCCAGCCCTTGATGCCAGGGCAGGAGGAATCACAGACTGGAAATGCTGCGAAGTCAACCTTTGCACGCCTTGCTGGTGGGTTTGGCTTGAGCTTGCCAGCAAAAAATTCTGGACCAAATGAAAATGCTGGGGGCACTTCAGCAACTGCTCAATCAAGTGTTATAGAATCTCTCACAAAAGGTTTAGTTGATTCATCCATGAGTGCTGTGAAGGCAGTGCAGGTTAAAGCACGCCACATTGTCTCTCAGAACAAACGGAGATATCAGGTATATGAAGTTTTAATACTGCTGGATTTTTTAGTTTTTTTCCAGCCGCTGCTTTGGCAAGAAGCTCATGATTAGGTGATGAAATTTCTTTAAATGGTTTCTAATGTAAATAGCCATTACCAAAGTTCTAGTGTTCTACATGCTGTGTCAGGTGAATACTACACTTTTGTTCCTGAAAGCCAATATAGTGATCTTTGTAATTAATGGTAGTGTAATACTTATAAACTGTTATCTCAACAGACTTGTGCATTTTAAATAGAGTAATTCTTTGCTCTTATTGCTTACATGCATTTGGTGATTCCTCAAGTTGTACTACATGTCTCTGTGAATATGCAAACATGTAAGGTAAACTAAAGAGCTGGAGAAAATGGAGACCGGAATATTTCAAAAAATGGTGAACTACAATTCTACCATGAGAGGAGAGCTACAATAGTCTTGCTACCTTATGTTATGCAGATGATCTGAAGTGTAATGCTTACCTAATACCCTATGAGCTGAAATAAAATATTTGAATTACGTATTGTTGATAAATTAAATAACATGTGTCCGACCCTGTAAAAAATTATCAAGTATATTTGCACCTTCTTACATTCAATGACTAAGTTTTTGGTCCCTTGCATTCTCCAAAAAGAAAAGAAAAGAATTCACAATCAAACTAATAACAAGCTTTATCTCAAGTTTTGATGAGTCAGCTACACAAAAGCAAAAAATAAATGAATATATAACTGAAAATTTAGCATGATGAAAACATTAGTTATGATTCATTATTCATATCAGTGAAGGTGCTTACCAAGCATGGACAATAAACTCAATTTATTCAGTAACATATCTGCTCTAGAATCCCATAAACTTTGTGAATTGTCAGATCAACCATTTGAAACTTTGTACGGAAAAGGTGCATATGCTATTTCATTTTTTTTCCTTTCTTTTTTTATTTGTGTGGAGGCACCACAGCCACTATCCTTTGAGTGTGCACTGGGAACGCCTTGCCTCTAAAACGCCTCTATGGAGTTTTGAACCTATGGCTTGTACCTACCAGTTGAATTTATCATGAGGAGCACTCCCATCTGAACAACCTCTTAGGGTTATGTTGTTTTATTATAAAAATTTTGCAGAACTCTATATAGTCTGAAAGCATTCAACTATTCTTTTTATCCTTTGCTTTAAATGCAAGCACCTCATTCCTATTTTCTTTATCTTTCCTCCATTTTTTAGATTTGAATATATTTTCTCTACTAAGGATGCTACCAGTTTCATATATATAGTCTTGATTCTGACCTGATTCAGGAGGGAGGATTTGATTTGGATATGACTTACATTACTGAGAATATAATTGCTATGGGGTTCCCTGCGGGTGATATGAGCTCTGGGTTCTTTGGGTTTGTCGAGGTAAATTGTTAGTAAGGGTTGCATCCTGCATGTAGTTAATTGAATTCAATGATGTTATTGTTCTTAATAAGAATGTTAAAAATGTCATGCAGGGGCTCTACCGAAATCACATGGAAGAAGTGATCAAATTTTTTGAAACTTATCACAAGGTAACACTTTAGTTTAGATCCAAGGCTGGAACTTCTGGTGCTAAACCACATAGGGTAATCAAATTGGACGTCCCTAGGCAAGAAAGATGTTCACACTAATAACTTCAGTCTAGCATTAGTTAAGAGTATGTGTTATGCAGGAGCAGGAGGAGACTATCAAGAAATAAAGGAGGAGAGACTAAACAGAGAAAGATATTATATGTGCGATTAAAGTAATTTCATGGTTTAGAATGTTTGACTGACAAGATATAACATGTTCAGAAAAGTATCATTAAAATGAACTTGTTGGATCAATACAAAAAATAACACTTCAAAATTTTAAAACCAATGCACTCTTAAGAAACTAAAGGTGACACCAACAGAAAACAAGATAAGGGGATTTCCTTGAGAATTACTTCTCGTGCAAAAGACTTATACATACATTAGTGAAGGGTCATTTTTTCAGTTTGAAGGTGCTCAAAGCAGAGGAAGAAGGTCAAAACTATTTAATTCTTGGTATAGAATAATTGTAATGCTTTCGAATAAATGGAGGATAAAGAGCATTCATGAACGCCATCTCAAATTCTTGGTTAATAATGCTTTTCTCACTTTAGTTGCTCTATGCGGTACGAGGATATTCATTCGAGATATGTCTTGAATTGCTCTTGAATATTTTTTGAAAAATCAATTGAATCTTATGATTTTTTATAATTACTTTTTAAAGTTTAAAAGTTTCAAAATCATATGAGACGCCAAAGCTTTAGATTTCTTTATGTGGAGCATTGAGGTAGTAGCCTACTCCATGTGTTTTTGTTTCTCTTGCTAAGTTCTAAATAAGTTAAAGAAAGAAACAAAAACAATGGCTAAGAGGCATACGCCATAAAACATGACACTATAGCAAGGGAATCAGATAACAAACCTAGATACTTCTGCTATAGATATCCAACAACATCAACCATTAACAACATTAAGAAAGAGACCAGAATCCTAAACCACTCCATGTATTTTATATGATTATATCAGGTAGCGCTCATCTTTCTAGCTAATGTAGTTTAAAGATATGTGATTTACTACTATTATTCTAAATGTGACCCTCCATATGCAGGAAAAGTACAAAGTATACAATCTTTGTTCAGAGAGGTTGTATGATGCGTCACTATTTGAGGGAAAGGTGTGTTTTTTTTTTCTTTTCGTTTCCCCTGTTGTTCATAGTTGTCACGGCGAGACGCAACGCTAGTTGATCACCATGATAAAGCACCCGCCATGGCGTTCACATGACGGCAAGTCGTTAACAATGTGCAATTTATAAATTTGTTTATTTTACTTCAAAAGTATATTGAAAAATAATACTTTATATATATATATATATATATTTATTAAAACTCAAAACATCATAACTAACATTTTGGAATACAATTAAAAACACAATTATATGAATACTTCACAATCAAAATTCAAAAATAAAACAATTGACATTGAAAACTAGTACAACAAGCACTACGTAGAAAATAAAGAATCAACCAAGTCAACACCCATCACACATTAGAAGTCTAACAAGTAATAAAATTACACCACGTAGCAAGTCCATGCGTTATGATGAGTTATGGGTACAAAATGACTTGATCACTTAACCTGGGTCAGCTATGAAGAAATGAGCCTTGGCAGCTCGGCGTCCAAGGCGTCATCTTGTCCTTCTCTAGCGCGAGGACGCCACGTCGTCACCTAGGCAATACCACGGTGACACCATGACAACTATGTTGTTGTTTAACTTTCAGCACTTATGTTGTAAGTAATTGAAATGGTGAAGCCTAACGTCAAATGAGAACCTCAAATATTTATGTACTCCTTTCGTCCCATAGTTATAGGCTGATTTTTTTTGGCACATAGTTTAAGAAAATCAGTTAAGTGACAATTTTTAACATAAATTTTCCACATATATCCCTTAATATGCAATTAATGAATAAGTTAATTACTCCTTACTTATCACACTGGAACTCTCAACTTCATTGATTGACGTGTACTGACCATTAAAATCCATAAACTTTAACCAAAGAGAATACAATAGCATTAAATGTGATGATAAAAATAATGACATTGAATGTTGTTTCTTCAAAAAAAGAGTAATGGTTGAATATTTATTATAAGAGCATAAAAGTAAAACAATGAACCAACTAAATTTTATAAATAGTAAGTAGCTTATATATTGGGACATCTCAAAATGGAAAATCAGCCTATAACTATGGGACGGAGGGAGTATTAATGATGAGTTGGAGAAGCTTAATATCAACAACGTGCCATTGGTAAAATAATAAGTTTGATAGCTTCCACTACGTTTAGCATTCTTGGAAGATACTGGTCAGATTACTTAATTTGGGCCGTCTTTGTGATCTCTGGTAATTTTGAGAATAAACGTTTTTAAGTTGTATTTGAAGTTTAAGTTGATATTTATTTTCTCTAAATTTATTTCCATTATAAAAAGTGAGAGGGATATTCTAGATTATATTCCCAGAAATTAAAAAGGCCTTGAACTTCATGACAGTACTAAAGAAAAAAAATGAAGGCCCAAATTTTATCCTGACCACAGCCAAGAGTAGGAAGTATCCACGATATGTTTACTCTAGACAAGTGTATGAGTACCGTAGTCTGCTTTGTGGAAATAGAACCGAGTAAAATCATGTCTGATCAGTAGTGCTTCAAGACAAGATTCATGCCAATCTCATCAATGAATATTTGCTCACTTATCTGAGTGTCCGACATTTTATACCCTAAACCACTATTAAGAGTTCACATACATCTTAAGTATAATTCACACCTATATAAACATTATTGGCATAGTGCACCTTATTTAGTTCGCTCTGAATTATGTTGCTCAAAGATGCAGTACTTCTGTTAGTGACTAAATAACTTCAGAAAGAAAGCAAAAAATTAGTTGGCTTCCGAGCTTGCACTTCGTAAATTTATTTAGTTTGGAGAACTGATTTCATCTATCTTCAATATTTAATTTATCCGACCATCGACCAGGTTGCATGTTTCCCGTTTGATGATCATAATTGCCCTCCTATTCACCTTATACCGTTATTTTGTCAAAGTTCTTACTCATGGTTGAAGGAGGATATTCTGAATGTGGTGGTTGTTCATTGTAAAGCTGGTAAGGCAAGGACTGGATTAATGATTTGTAGCCTTCTTCTATTCTTAAAGGTGAGATTTAATCATCACCTTCCTTGGTATACTGAGTCCACTGGTGTGGCAGTGTTTTTCTTCTTTTTTTCTTTTTTCTGAAAATGGCCGTAGTAGGTTTTGTCTATGGAACTCTCATTACTTCACTTGCCATTTTCTTACAGTTCTTCACAACAGCTGAGGAGTGCATTGATTATTATAACCAGAAAAGATGCGTCGACGGGAAGGGTCTAATTCTCCCAAGCCAGATTGTCAGTCGGTTATTTTATTAATTATTTGTATTACATATGTATGTTATATATATGTTTAATACCTGATTAGTATTTTCTCGTATCCTAGAGGTATGTAAAATATTTTGAAAGGATCTTAACAAACTTCAATGGTGAAACCCCGCCTGGACGTAGGTACTCTTCTGCTGATTCATTTCCAAGATTCATTACTTTGATATTGAAGAAGGTACTGAATTGTTTTCTCTGCAGGTGCATGCTTAGGGGATTTCGGCTTCACAAGTGCCCCTATTGGACTAGGCCTTCCATTACAATATCTAATCATAATGGTAAGTGGTAACTTTTGAGATCTTCTTATGGCTAATCTTTTACAACTGTTTTGTATGAAATTTTGGATTATAACAAGTTTTCAATTATTAATTTTCTTTTGTAGCCTTATATCCTATGGCATCCTCAGTTTAATATTGTTGGGTTGTTCTGACTTACATGCATGTTTTTAAGAGTTTTGTCGTCATCATTTATGTACCCGTGATTATGCACCATAATTGGTGAGCTGTCATGTTGTTTACACGTCTTAGTTAATTGAGTGAATGAACCTTCTTTTTTAAAATAAGAAAGTTAAGACGACGAAGTACTGGATTTCATAAGGATCCTAGTGTGTTCTATATTCAAGTCAAATATTAGTGCCTCATTTGCAATTTGAGAAGCCAACTGAGAATATTTTTTACCCCAAACTTCTGTAAATGTCAGCTTCATCTTGCATGCAGATATCACAGAAAAGTAACCTGTTTTGTGTATGCGCCTATTGCTACTAACCTTACCGTCTTGCATGATTTGCTAAAAACTTGTGTCCATGGGAATTGACATGAGGTCTACCAGAAGGCCATCTTGGTTAATATATAACCAAAATCTTTCACCAGATTAACTAGATACCTTTTCTCCTAGAGGGCTATCCACTGTTATTCTATTGTGGTTCCACGCCATATAGGCATCATTTAAAAATCAAGTATCCTTTTGCATGTAAGCTTTCAGGTTTAGGATGCATCGGGATTTGCGTTACTTTAAAGCACATGTCTCTACTATGATAATTACTCTTTCTAGCCAAGGTTTACCTAATTTTGGCTGAGTGAGCAATCCACAGCCTGGAGATTGAGGGAAGTCTGAAGGTATTTGTACACATGAAAAGCTATAGTTTTTAAAAGTTTGCAACCAAGAGTCAAAGAGTTAAAAAGCCAAAATTTGTGTTCAGTTTGAGGGGTGTAGCAGGGAACATTTAGGACGTTACCTCATTTCCTGGCCCTGCCCTGCCTAAGAAAAACCTACACCTGATGCATTCTGCCTCCTACAATCAAATCTGTCCTGTCCCTGCCCACTCTGCTAATCCAACCAATTTTTAGTTCCACAATTAATAGCATAAATGAGTTTCAAGTCTACAACATCATGAAATTTGACAAGAAAACCTTAACCAAAATAAATAGTATAGATCCAGTTGTAATATGTGAAGGAGTACAACCAATCATAATCACAAAAGGGTGAGTGGATTTATATTTGATATCTGAAAGAATTCCACCTTAGAAATCACCTTTCATACTGTTTTCAAGCTGCTCATCATCATCATATTACTAACACTTGTACTCGTTCATATTGAGTATCCACATAGGGAGTATGACTATGGGAGCTGAAGCAATGACATAGCTGTAAGCCTGTAACCTTTATGGTTGCCAAGGAGTATGAAGGTTTTGTCTACTGGCCTCAAAGCCTTTACTCTCATGTATCCAATCCTACTCTGTGCAGTGTATGCGAGGGGGTGGGGGTGATAATAATGATATTTATTAAAATGTGACTAGAGATGAAGCAATGACGTAGCTGAAACCTTATGGTTTCCTGGAGTTTGAAAGGTTTTGGTCAGCATTTCAGTCACTGGCTTCAGAGGCTTTACCCTCAAGTAGCCAACACTGTGTAGTTCCTTCTATAAATTAATGAAGAGGTTGGATGCTGCCAACCTATCCAATTCCTTCCCACAGACTAATTCAGTGGGATTCTTTGATCACCTTTCAAGCAGGGGCAGAAGGAAATGCACAAACTTCCCTGGAAATGGCCAAACAAATAGGCATTCAGGGGCGGACCTGCCTTAGGGCAGGGGGGGCACCTGACCCCACTGAATTTTCAGGGGGTCAGGGGTCATATTAGGAGGGGGGAAAATTAAGAGGGTCATATTAGGAAAAAAAATTAAGAGGGTCTAAAGTGAACATGTATACTAAGAACCCACTGTATTATGTTATATAAATACTAAGTGAGCAGACACTAGGCAACAATCCCTAATTCCCAAATCTCACTAAGTCATTAAGCCAACTTTTCTATTCTTCTATATTGTGGATATAGAGAAACGATTCCAATTTTTCGAGTATAGAAGGAATTGGGGAATTGGCTCAAATGTTGGTTCAGAAAAGAAAGGATGATGTGTATCCCCAAGTCTATTTGTTGCTGAAATTGGCTCTACTTTTGCCCGTTGCTACTGCAACTGTTGAAAGGACATTTTCAGTCATAAATATCGTGAAGAATGAACTCCGTAACCAAATGGGAGATGAATGGATGAATGACTGTTTAGTAACATACATTGAGCGTGATATTTTTGTAACTATAAAAAATGAGGCTATATCATGCAACAATTTTAAGCACTAAAACCTCGAAAAATGTTATTATAAATAATATTTGAGGATTGTTTAGTTTTGTAAGTTATTTTATAAAATTTTTATTTGTAAGAATTTTTTTTCCCAAGTTTGACCCCACTGAACAATCCGTCTGGATCCGCCCACTGTAGGCATTAATCTAATATGCCTCCTCATCAGTTTTCATAACCAATATATAATCGTGTTATGTAATGTTATTAACCATGCCATATTCACGACCATTATGGACTGTGCTTCTTGAAGTTTATATTTTATGTGGTGAAATAAAATAAATATTTCCCCCAGATAACAGAAGCATGCAGTATTGGTATTGCAATTATTGCTCGCAGTTGCTGAAATGGATTTGCTCAGTAGTAGCAACCACATCTCTCAGATTACACTCTCAACTGACATTTTATGTTATGCTTGCTTCACTGGAATAGTAAGGATATTTTTTGCTTTCTGGTTGTTAGTAGCTATTCAAAGTTGTGAACCTCCTTAAAATTTTCTATCTGGAGTCTTCTCCTGTTGGAGACTAGAAACTCTGACTGCAAAGCGTGACCCATTATAACTGCTCTGCGCATCTCAAGTGTGAAGATACGACACCTCTTGCGCTCTATATTCTAAAGGCCTAGTGTGACAAGATATTCCAAAGATTTCTCTTTTAAGAAATTTAGACTTTCATATGTTCTGCAAATGCCTTGCATTTAAATAATGCAAGGCATTATTTTGTTGTGATTTAAGATATGTTTTTGTTTAATATGCTAATATATCTTGCTGATAGTTCTCGACTTCTTGTCAAAAAAAAAAAATGATATCATGCTAATAGGTTAAAAAAGGCTCCTTGCGCTTTCATATATATATGTAAGGTGTATAATGTCTAAATTCTTATCTACAGGACTTTTATTTTCGACTAGTAAGCATCCAAAGACAAAAGATTTAATGGTAAACTTTCTCTTAGTCAATTGGCCTCCCATGCTCTGTAGATGTTACTTTAAATTGCAAATGCTTACACCCTAGAATGTGTATCACTTTTTGCAGCCAGATGATTTTTGGATTCGTGCACCAAGAAAAGGAATGGTAGTTTTTGCTCTACCAGGTCAGCCAGGTCTGACAGAGTTGGTAGGAGACTTCAAAATCCATTTCCAGGACAACCATGGAGATTTTTACTGGTCTGAAAACACATCTCTCTCATTCATTTTAGTTATTTGCATCTGAATTTCATAGGACTGTTTATCTGCTACTAAATAAACTGATGAATGAGCATGGGAGGCATTAATCATTATGGAGAACGGACTCCTGTATCAGTTATCATACAAAAGCATTAAGTTTTTATACTTTCTGTCAGCGATGTTCTTTTGCTTAGATTGTCTTTTCATTTTTATTTTTCCTAAACAGTTGGTTCAATACAACAATGATGGAGAACCGAGTAATTCTGAACCCTGACGATCTTGATGGCTTTGACAAAGTAAGTTGTATACTCACTGAAGATCCTCTCGCAGTAGATTTTATTTATATTATCCTCCTTTTCTCCTGCTGCTTTTTAATTGTTTTGTTTTGTTTCTTAGCTCTTGTTCTTTTAGACTTAAGGCATGTAGATTGTGCTTTGCAGAGGAAATTGCCCTCTCCAGGATTCCAGGTTGAGATTGTGATGATAGACTATGATGGTACCATTTCAACAAAGTCCAAAGCTGGTAATTCCTGCAAGGGATCTGATGGAAAGCCAGGTAACACTTCTGCCTCAGGTAATGAGGTTGCAGCTTATTCAAACCAAAGTAAGGTCTCCGAGAACCAAGACAATGATGATGTGTTCTCGGATAGTGATGGAGAGGAAACAGCAGCTTCAAGAAGCACGTTAGCTCACATATCCTCTGGAGCAGGAGTCACTGCCGCGCCTCAAGAATCTGGCACCAAAACAGAGCAAATTGCAACTCTAACACATGGGACTGAACGACTTTCCCTCAGTAGTAAGGGTCCGGCACAGAGCAATGCTTCAAATGATATCAAAGAAAATGTAGTTGAGAAACCATCTTCAATTCCTAACCTGAACTCTGGTGATATTAGGGCAATTGCTGCTGATGCTTCTGTTTTCTCTTTCGGAGATGACGAAGATTATGAAAGTGAGTGATGCATTACCAGGAAAAGTAGGCCGAAAGTTATCATATTGTTTTGAGTTTTTTTTTCTGGGGGCTGAAATTGTATGATCGCTTAATGAGACATTTGGAACACAGAATACCCTTTTTATCACGCGAGGATAATGTACCCCCATACGGAGGGAATGTCCATCAAATTCAAAGCTTTACTTCTGACTTAATCATGTCATTCAACAATATTAACCTGCTGTTCACAAAGGGATAGTTGCATTGGCGGCAAATCGGTATGCATTATCTCAATTATTTCCACTGGACTGACTTCCTGATTAATTCATTATCTCAATTATTTTCACTGGACTGACTTCCTGATTAATTCAAGGGGTGTTGATATATGCACACATTTAGATAGTGGCACACCTTAATACATGACTAATATATACATGATAAATTGGATCCTAATTCACTTTTTGTCCCAAGTTTTTTACACGCAATGAAGGATGTTCTCTAGAACGAGTGAACGGTACAGATTTCGCCAACAACAGCACGACGTACGTATCTTGCAACAGGCCAACAGCCAGATACACACCACAACTTAATTTTACAAGTATTGTTTATTTTTTTCTTTCCATTTTTGGATTTTAATTTAAATATATTATGTCAATTTGTAGGAAAATATACTCTCAGTGATTGTATAATTATGTGGCAAAACACACTTAGATTCATTGAAAAAACAAAATCATAATGTATTGCGCACAATGGCAATCCAGTTATCAATGGTACATTTTGAAAATCAAATTGACATGGGATACACATGACGTTTCGTTTCGAAAGCAGAAACAAGTCATTCTGGGGGACAAAAACTACCTATAAATACGTTAAGGTCAATGGAGTTGCATAAATACTTGCACAGTACTATGTTTATGAAGTTTCCATAAGCAAGAAACATTGATACACAGTTGAGAAACCAGAACAAAAGCTCAAACATCAAATTAAATTGTAATGACCAAAAATAGAAGATAATTTAAATAGATCAATAGAATGACATTCTAACTCCTGTTCATCACTCACTCACGAGCTAACCACCTCCTAAAAGTGCAAGGCACAAGACTCCTACCTCCAAAAAGGCCAAATGTTGACTTGAATGCCCATGATCGACCTTTACTACTTGATGAAGCATCAGCATTAGCAGCTGCACCAGAAATTTCTTGGCTCAGCATCTGTGGAAATTCCACCACATCATCTTGTGCTCCAATATCACTTGCACTTGCATCAATGGCTTCAACTTCAACCTCACAAACATCCAAATTAACCATCAATGATCCCCTTCTCACCCTCAACCAATCCGCAACTTCACTAGTCACTGCTCTACACTTTTTAACCTTAATTTTCACTAAATTAGGGCATCCCCAAGCAAAAGCTTCAATCCCTTGATCTGAAACGGGACACGCCTTGATACACAGCTTCTTCAAGGCTGCACATTTTGTAGCAATGCACGAGATTTCAGCATCAGCAATTGTCTCACTACCACAAAGTGCTAACCTTTCCAATTTTTGACAACCGGAAGCAATGGCTTCCAGACTTAATGAACTAGGGTTTACACCAATAAGAACCAATTCCTGAAGCTTAGCACTATGCTTAGCAATGGCAATGAGGCCTTCATCTCCAATCCTATTCGTCCTCCAGCCGTCAATGTGAAGCTTCCTCAATAACTTACAGTGCTCTGCCACAGACACAACTCCGGCATTTGTGCAATCCGGCGTTTTAACAACATGTAAAATCTCCAATTGGGGGCAATTGGATAAAGCTGTAAGGCCAACATCACTTACTTGCAGCCTCTCTAAATGAATCTCAACCAAATTATTCTTTCCATTTGCAACCATTTCCAAAAGCATATCCCAATCACCTAAGCAACGCAACAGTTTTAGTGATTTCAAATTGTTTGATCCAGTTATGAGCGGTCCAAAGCACTGACCATTATAAAGCTCCTTCAAGCATATAGATTTCAAAGAAGATGCCGCGACTCCGGGACCAATCGGCTCAGCAGCGCCACCATCGTTAATGCCACGAAGGCGATTGACGGAGAGTTCCTCCAGAGACGAGCAGTGATCGAGCACAGCGTTCATACCTTTGGCGCCGAACATGCAAGATCCACAGGAGAATTTTTTCAAACCCTTGGAGTTCTTAGCAAAAGCGGTCATACCGAGGTCGGTCAGCTCGCGGCAGCCGCGGAGCTTCAGGCGCGTGAGGTTAGGGCACCTAAGAGAGATCAAAGTCAAAGCATCGTCGTTTATGCTTTTGGATCGGCGGTCGCATCGGAGAGCGAGCTTGGTGATGGAGTCGAAGCGAGAGAACAGGTCCGGAACGTGGAAGAGGAGGTCCGCACCTGCGTTGAGAGAAATACGTTGGCGGTTCTGACCTTCAACAAGCAACCATCTCCGACAGACAAGGGAACAGCGTTTACGGTCGCCGGAACTGAGTGATTGAAAAATTAAGGCCAAACAGGCGTCGGGAAGCTCAGATATTAAGTCCTGATTACCCATGAATCCATCGGCGGTATAATATTGGATGAGAGAGGGAACCTCTGATAGTGAAGTCATCCGGTAGCTTGAGCTGGGCTGGTGGCCCTGACTGGAAAAGGAGAGCCCCATAGAGACGTGGCGGTAGAAAATAGAAATGGTGGGTTCTGAGCTTGAGAGAGAAGTGGATTGGCTTAATAGTAATGGCGAAATGGGGGGATAACAAAAGGAAGGACCCGTCAAATGGGTGGGGGTTGGTTTACAGGGAGGGGAATTGAGCGTGTCCTCGTGGCAACCGAGTAACGGAGTCCCAAATTCATACTCCATTAGTTAAAAATAGTTTCTGCGATTGTTTATAAATAAATCATACGAGTATTTCATAAATCATAACGAAGACTCGTTCCATTCCGTATTAAAGATAAAATGTAGAAATAGGAAATGAAATGGATGACTCAAATTTTGGTTCTTCATTTGCGGCTTGGATTGGGACACGTTAAAGTTGACCTTGGTGAGCTGACAGCTGACTGCGCTGATGACTCTCAACTCAAAACGTGGCGGTGGTGTTACCGGCCTCCGGGAATGGATTACATCATCAATATTAGTAGTAGAGTAGTAATTAATTTTTATTAACGTAAGTTGGTCAATTGATCAATACTGTACACAACATGCAAAGATATTACATCCCCTGCGTGTCGAACTGTACTGCATTAGAATATTTTAATTTTATGAAATTATTGAATTGAGTTAAAGACGCAAACACCATTTGGATTACAAAATATTCTTGAACTTGGCCTCATTATGCAGATTATATTAGCACATGCATTATATTATAAGGAGTAATTAGCCTTATTCATGGGTTTCTTGTTATATCCTATAGAAAAAGTACTAATATTTTGCTTAATATTTCTATAAAACGCCGCAACCAAATTTATGAAAATATTATTTGGTATAGTTTTAATTTAAAATGACAAAAAGTGCAATTAAAATTCTGTGTTTTGAAATAAACTAGTATTGTTTAGCTGCATTAGTTTTCCAATAATATCCACTATATACTTTATGTTACTTTTGAAGATTTTTTCAATATATTTTTATAACAATGTCGATAATATTTGATTAGTAATAAGTGATTTATTAGATACTGAAATATATAAAAAGGGAGAGAAAATTTTGGTTGAGAAAAACAATTCGACCATGATCAAACGGTTTAACCAATATTAAAACAGAAGCAGTCTATGGCCCAAAATTGTTGTGGTCGTCCTCCATAGAAGGTTGGCTGAACAGTAATGTCCATAACCAACTCAATGAAAGGTGGAGTGTATTATGTATAAATACATAGAAAATTGATATTTTCATAAAACTTTTTGACACTTTCACAATGAAAGTGTTGCATATTTGTTTAGAATGAGATTATTCATGAGATAACGAAAAATAATTTCATATTATGTTTGTTTTGTCCAAAATTATTTAAGTATTGGATAAAATTTATTGTTTAAACTATTATACCTTTCCTTGATTAGGAATAGTACCTCGCTTGATTATTAGGGTTTCGAATTGGTTAAGGATGAGATAAATCCAGAAAGAGTATAGTAATGATTGAAGGTTTAAAGAGGGGAGAAGAACCGGTAGGTGATAACCAAGGCAACACGTGACACAACTCAAGTGAGAGCCTTCTTTTGTGTAGTCATGTGTTTGACATGTGATTTCAAGTCCAATACCAAAAACACCTCAGTTCGTTGTTGCGCCAACCGAAATCCAACCAAGAGTCATTCTGAAACCCACAAGGGAGTGTGCTCCCTAGGGGGGCGAACTCTAGGGGGGCACTCCTTAGGTCGGCATTTTCTTTTGTCCAAATTCGTTGATTTCATTCTCGTTTCGTTTGGTAACTCTACTTACATCAAGAAAGAATCTACAATCAACCATTCAAGGTTGAACCTTAAGGTGTCTTCCCTCACTTATTTATTTTCTTTTACTTTCTTGGTTTCATTTAATTCTTGTTATCTGTAATATATAGTATTATTTAATAATGCATATAAATATAATAATAATAAATTATGCAGAACATAAATAACTTGTAAAAATGATGAATATAAATCCGAGTCCTTTGAATTCACAAAGTCTCCTTAAAGCAAATTTATTCCCCCACAGATGCTAAGGGTTAATTTGAATAATTACTTCCCAAGATAAAACGGATTTCAATTCTTAATTAGTAGCATTGCAAAATTAAGAATTCATCGAACCAAAATTTATGTTATGTACCGAACTTTTCATTAATGATGCATGCAAACAGAAATTATTTTTATAGTAATGATGCATGTAATTACACTTACTTAATAATATTGGAAGGAAATGAAGATACTTGAAGCAAATGAAGAGCAGCCCACTGCACACGGCACACTTTTCCAATAGAGAATGGAATGGAAAACTAGAAAAAACAAGGAACGGAACCCAACGAGAAATAATATTATTGCTGGAAAAATTATTATTCTGTTTTAGTGCCCAAACCAATTAATTTATAGAATAAAGTGGCAGTTGGGTGTCAAAACTACCATCAAAACTACCATCAAAACTACGTAGTTTAAACAAAATCTGATAAACAGATTTTATATATTATGACCCGACCCGAATCCGACCCGGCCCGTCAATTTTCTCATTCAAATCTTAATCTCATTTCCAACAATCCCCCACATGAATGTAAAATTGGCTTTACAATATGCAAAATATGTTATGAATATGCAGACACTAGTTCGAGTACATGAGAAAAGATATTTCATCAGGTTAAGTAGCCTAGTGGCTTTGAACTTGCCCTAGTAAAATCTATCGGATTTACTCGGCTAATCAGTAGACTTGATGTCTTTGAACTGTCAGCTTTTTGTGTAAACCAAGACAATAGAATTCACAAAATATCTCTTCAGACATAGTTGGTTCTCACGTTTGTGTTCATTTTGGCCTTGAAACACCTCTTGGTTCCGTAAGTATTTTAGAGAATTCAGCCTTCAAAATTCTCACAGAAGTGGCCCCCTTCTTACTCACGTAGGTGACTTCTATCAAGAGTATCCTGCAATACCCCACTTGAACGTATTTTAAGATATAAAAGTCATTAAAAGCGTAACTTTTCCTGATTCTCGCGGCAGATGTGCACTGTCTCATCTTAGGAATGGTTAGGAGTAAATATCTCCTCAGTGCTTTACTGAGTACTACATAGTTAGGTTTGCCCATTGAACCTAGATCTTGGGATCTCCAGTCAGCTAGGTTGGGTTGCCACTATGACGACTCTTATTTAAACAGTAGGCTTTAAACCCATTCCTCTCGATGATTTTTCCACTTGCTCTCTTGTTAAACCTTTCGTAAGCGGATCCGCAATATTATCTTTTGACTTTACATAGTCAGTTGAGATAATTCCATTTGAGAGCAATTGTCTAACGGTATTATGTCTTCGTCGTATATGACGTGACTTACCGTTATATAAATAACTCTGTGCTCTTCCAATCGCTGATTGGCTATCACAGTGTATACATATAGCTGGCACAGGTCTTGACCAATTTGGAATATCCTCTAAGAAATTACGAAGCCATTCAGCTTCTTCTCCAGCTTTGTCTAAAGCAATGAATTCTGATTCCATTGTAGACCTAGCAATACAAGTTTGTTTTGAGGATTTCCAAGATACTGCTGCACCTCCAAGGGTAAAGATATATCCACTTGTGGATTTCGAGTCTTTATTCGTCAGATATCCAATTAGCATCACTATATCCTTCTAATACTGCTGGATATCTTGTATAGTGCAGTCCATATTTTTGAGTATGTTTTAGATATCCTAAAACTCTCAAAATTGCTTTCCAGTGATCTTCACCTGGATTACTCGTATACCTACTTAGCTTACTTATCGAATAAGCTATATCTGGTCTAGTACAGTTCATGACGTACATTAAACTGCCTATTATACGAGAATATTCCAGTTGGGATATGCCATCACCTTCATTTTTAGCTAGATGATGATTTATATCAACTGGGGTCTTATTTAGAATTATATTATACTTGTTAAATTTTTCAAGTATTTTCTCAATGTAATGAGATTGAGATAATATAATTCCATCTGAGGTTCTAGAAATCTTGATTCCTAAAATTATATCAGCAATCCCCAAGTCTTTCATGTCAAACCTATTTGACAACATACGTTTAGTAGAGTTGATAACTTCATTGTTGCTACCCATGATTAACATATCATCCACATAAAGACAAACAATGACATATTCCGTTTGAGTGCTTTTGACATAAACACATTTGTCACACTCATTGATTTTAAATCCATTTGATAACATAGCATTATCAAATTTCTCATGCCATTGTTTTGGTGCTTGTTTTAATCCATACAAGGATTTAACAAGTTTACATACTTTCCTCTCTTGTCCAGGAGCAGTGAAACCTTCAGGTTGTTCCATATATATTTCTTCATCTAATTCACCATTTAAGAATGCAGTCTTTACATCCATTTGATGTATTTCAAGTCTATTTAAAGATGCTATTGCTATTAGCATTCGAATAGATGTAATTCTTGTAACAGGTGAATAAGTGTCGAAATAATCTAATCCTTCCTTTTGTCTATAGCCTTTAACAACAAGCCTTGCTTTGTATTTATCAATTGAGCCATCAGCTTTCAACTTCTTTTTGAAGATCCATTTATACCCTAAGGGTTTTGAACCAGGTGGAAGGTCCACCAATTTCCATGTATGATTTTGCATAATGGACTCAATTTCGCTATTTATTGCTTCTTTCCAATGAGAAGCATCTGGAGAGGATACTGCTTCCTTGTAGGTTCGAGGATCGTTTTCTAACAAAAAAGTTAGAAAATCCGGACCAAAAGACGTTGAAGTCCTTGCCCTTTTGCTACGTCTAGGTTCATCCACTACAGACTCTTTGTCTATATTTTCAGGATTATCAATAGTAGCATCCAAAGGTCTTTTGTTTGAATTTGAATCATTATTTCCATTATATGGAAAAATATTCTCAAAAAATGATGCATCTCTTGATTCAATAAATGTATTAACATGAATATCGTTAATTTCAGATTTATGAACAAGAAAGCGATAAGCACTGCTGTTATTTGCATAACCAATGAAAACACAGTCAATTATTTTTGGTCCTATCTTAACCTTTTTAGGTTTAGGAACCATTACCTTTGCTAAACACCCCGACACTCTTAAGTATTTATAGCAAGGTCTATGACCTTTCCATAATTCATAAGGGGTTTTGTGAGTTTTCTTATGAGGCACTTTGTTAAGAATATAATTGGCAGAAAGCAAAGCTTCCCCCCAAAAATTCTGTGGTGCTCCAGAACTGTTCAACATAGCATTCAACATTTCTTTTAATGTTCGGTTCTTGCGTTCAGCAATACCGTTAGATTGAGGTGAATAAGGAGCTGTAGTTTGGTGAATAATACCATGAGTAGAGCAAATCTCTTCAAATGGTGATTCATATTCACCACCTCTATCGCTTCTTATTGCTTTAATCTTTTTGCTAAGTTGATTTTCAACTTCATTTTTATAAAGTTGAAACATTTCTACGGCCTCATCTTTGCTTCTTAGCAAATATACATAACAATATCTTGTGCAATCATCAATAAAGGTTATGAAATATTTTTTCCCACCTCTAGTTTGCACAAACTTTAAGTCACATATGTCAGTGTGAATTAAATCTAGAGGTTCAGTTTTCCTTTCAACTGAGTGAAAGGGTAATCTTGTCATTTTTGATTCCACACAAATTTTACATTTATGTTTTAGATTAATATCAAATTTAGGCAAAAATTCTAAATTAATTAATCTACGCAAAGTATTATAATTAACATGTCCTAATCTAGCATGCCATATGTTTGAAGACTCTAACAAGTAAGCAGAAGAATTAATTTTATTATTATCAATAGACTTCGGTACAACAGTCATAACATTCATCTTAAAGAGCCCATCATTCATGTAGCCCTTTCCTACAAACATATCATTCTTAGCAAGTACAAACTTATCAGACACAAACACCAACTTAAAGCCATTCTTGCTCAGTAGTGACCCAGAAACTAGATTCTTGCGAATATCTGGCACATGAAGCACTTCATTCAAAGTCAGTTCTTTGCCAGATGTCATTTTCAGTACAATCTTCCCACGTCCTTGAACCTTTGAACTTGAGGAGTTTCCCATAAAGAGTTGATCATCATTTTCTACTGGTTTGTAAGTAGAAAACATCCATTTGTTGGAACATATATGGCGAGTAGCTCCAGTGTCCACGTACCACTCTTTAGGGTTTCCTACCAAATTACATTCAGATATAACTGCACAAAGGTTCATGTCTGAAACATCTTCAGAAAGCTTCTCTAGTTCTGTCACATGTGCTTGAGGCTTTTGTTTTTTCTTCAACTTCTTTGGCTTTCGACATTCATTTGATTTATGTCCTGGAATGCCACAGTTGAAACATTTGCCTTTGAATTTCTTCTTGGCCTTGAAAGCTTCTTTGCCTTCACGCTTCCTTTTGTTGTTGTTTGGCCTTTGTTCTACAACATTTGCCTTGGCTTCAATGAAATTCTTCCCACTTTTCTTCTCAGATCCTCGATTGTCCTCTTCAATCCTTAGTCGCACGATCAGTTCTTCAAGATTCATCTCTTTGCGTTTATGCTTCAGATAATTCTTGAAGTCTTTCCACGATGGTGGAAGTTTTTCAATCATTGCTGCAACTTGGAATGAATCACTTAATGACATTCCTTCAGAATGAATGTCATGCAGAATTACTTGTAATTCTTGAACCTGAGTGATCACTGCTTTAGAATCTATCATTTTATAATCTAGAAATCTACCGACTATGAATTTTTTCATGCCAGCATCTTCAGTTTTATATTTCTTGTCTAAAGATTCCCACAATTCTTTTGCAGTTTGGATTGTACAATACACATTATACACAGTATTATCTAATCCATTCATCACATAGTTCCTGCAAAGAAAATCTGTATGTTTCCATGCATCAACAGCAGCCACTTTCTCTTTGTCAGTTTCCCCTTCAACAAGAGTAAGACAGTCCTCTTGTAAAAACCGAGCCAAGTTCAACGTGGTGAGATAGAAAAGCATTTTCTGTTGCCAACGCTTGAAATCAGTTCCATTGAACCTTTCAGGCTTTTCTCCATGAGACATACTCACGGCAGGAATGGTGCTTGTAGAAGCCATTTCTGTTATACAAAGAAGACAAATGTCAATAAACAGAAACAAATTTCTGTTTGTACAAGATGTAACAAATTTTGTTTACAAATTTGTTTTTGCAGAATTTCTATATTAACACAATACTATATCTTAGCAATCAAAAAAAAACTGTTATATGAATTTAAAATCAATAACAGAATAATGATATTAATATGCAAACAATTTTCTGTTTACATAAAACACTAATACAATTACAGATTATATATAAACAAAATATTATATATACTATTATAGCATGTAATATTTATAAACATATAAACATGCAATTTATTAACATGTAATATAAACTGTTAAACAGAGTAACATGTATATTCACATGCAATTAAATAGAATAACAGAATATTATTTAGTAACATGCAACAAATATTCTGTTAATATTATAGAATACTATATACACAAAAATTGAACAACAGAAATGTGCAGAAAATTTTAACAACTCTATTTACTATTTCTTTATAGAATCAAATAATGCAAATAATGAACATACGTTAATTAATATACAGTTAATATTTTCCAACATGCTCGCAAAAAAAAAATACAACATGCAGGTATTTGTCAATCATGTTCACTAGACATAACTTTCATGCAGGTAATTAATACAAAATTAATTAAGAAATATACTAACATGATGTCATTTTGTATAATATACTAACATACAATTATTACTGTAATATTTTTTTTTTATGCAAACAAAAACATAAAATCATATATATTAACAGTGAACTAATATTCTGTTAAAACAATTTCCTATAAAACAATTTACATATGGTTTAAGCCATTTTTTTTTCCCACATAAACTACCCTCCAACGGTAATAGATTAAACAATCAGAAATTTGGTTTGCAAAAAAAAAAATAACAGATAATGATTGTTATACATGCAACGGTAATAACACATAAATAAATGTTATAAATGCAACATTCATTTGCATGAAAGCAATATTCCTTCTAAATTCTGTTAACAACCCTTATATTGACATGCATTTACTGACTTTCCTTGTTGAATACAATATTCATTTACATAAACTATGTTATTTTATGTGTTGAAATAAAACCGGATAAAACAGAAACCAATAAAGTGAGTGTCTTTTAGTTTTGCAAAATATCCTAACATGCAAAACATGTATAACATGCAAAATAATTCAAAAGCAGAAACTGTTAACATGCAAAAGATATCTAATAATGCTTCTATAAATTAAGGGTCCTTAACACTAATATACAACAATTAGAAAGTAATTACAAAAATAAAACACACACAACATAATTACAAAAATAACGCAATTCATATTAATAAGGAAACCTAAAATTAAGGAGAAATATCTTCCATAACTAATCATTCAAATTCAAATATCTGGGATCTAACCACAAAAATAAATTCAAATTCAAATATTCAAATTCAAATTTCATAGGAAAGACTGCACAAATTTTGTACTTTGCAGGAGGTGGCGGAGGCAATTTTCAGAGATGGAAGCTTTGGAGGAGGTGACAGCTTCGGAGGAGGTGGTAATGGTGTCTTCAGAGGCGGCAGTGATGACTATAGAGGAGGTAACAATGGCGGTGGTGGCGGTGGCGGTGGTGGCGGTGGCGGAGGCGGAGGCAGAGATGGCGGTGATGGCTCAAGTGGTGGTTAAGAGACAGTGGAGGTGGAGGCTGGGGCGGTAGTGGCGGGAACAACCATTTTCTGGTAGTAAAAGGAAATTCTCAAGATACTGCAGATGAGAAGATCATTAGTAATGTCATGGTAACCAAACTTTTATAACAAGGTAATCAAACTTTTATACTAAGGTATCCAAACTTTTATACCAAGGTAACCAAACTTTTATACTGAGGTAACCAAACTTTTATATTAAGGTAACCAAACTTTTATACCAAGGTAACCAAAACTTTTATACTAAGGTAACCAAACTTTTATACTAAGGTAAACAAACTTTTATACTAAGGTAACAAAACTTTTATACTGAGGTAACCAAACTTTTATACTAAGGTAAACACCAATCAACACAAATCAACAAAAAAAGTGATCATAAATTCATAATCAAACGCATATTTTGCATAAAATTAAGATCATAAACCCCAAATGAATGAAATTAAAGAGAAAACCTTAAAAATTAGTGCTCGAGAGAGAGAGAGGTAAAATAGAAGTACTTACAAAAACAGAGTACAAAGAAATATGAAGAACAATTGGAAGAATGAAAGAAATAGAAAAAATGGCAGAATAGAAGAAAATGGCAGAAATGTCGTCTTCACCTTTTATACAAAAATGATAGAAATGACGTCTTCATCTTTTGAAGAAAAAATGGCATAATAAAAGAAAATGAGAGAGAAAATGACAAAATGACGTCTTCATCTTCTCTTTTCAATGACGTCTTCATCTTCTCTCTTCAATGGCGTCTTCATCTTCTCTCTTCACTCTTCAGCTTTTATCTTTAAATATGAAAATGGAAGAATAGAAGTGCAGTGGCGTATAAAAAATAAAAGTAGGAGGAGATGAGTGAGAAAATGACAGAAAAAAATAAATGGCAGAATAAGAGGAGATGAGAGAAAAAATGGCACCTACCAAAACTAATCTCCTAAATTAAGGAATCCTAATTATATTAATATTGTCATGTCAGCCATTACATATCAATTCCTTAATTTAAGGACCTTTAATTATGTTAAGATTGAAAATAAAAACAAAAAAGTGTAATACTTTTGTAATTATTTTATAGGTGTATGATTTTTGTAATTATTTTTAAAAATACTATTATATGTAATTTACCCATAAATTAATCAGTTTATTTCGCATGATATATATATATATATACTAACATGCAATTAATTTCTAGAAATTAATGAAAAATCCGAACAATTAATTTGCAGAAATTAATCCAATTTGCATGTTACTAATTAAAACCGGAACAATTAGCATGTTAATTAACATAACCATAACAGTAACTTAATTTCTTAAAATAAACAAGAACAACAATTTTCCATTAGCATGTAATCATTATTATTAGATAATAATTTACTGCACAAACCCACGGTAATGCAACACTTTGCAAAACTCAACCATATTAACATATTGTGCATGTAAAACTCAAACATGCAGAATTTTTTTTTTTTTTTTTTAATGAACAAACACAGTTTATACAAACCAAAACTTGTTTTTTTTTTAAAAAAAAAACAATTTATGTTCACATAAAACAATTTTCAGTTTATATAAAACAATACTATAATTACAGAAAAGATAAATTTGCTTTAAGATTGTTATCTGTAATATATAGTATTATTTAATAATGCATATAAATATAATAATAATAAATTATGCAGAACATAAATAACTTGTAAAAATGATGAATATAAATCCGAGTCCTTTGAATTCACAAAGTCTCCTTAAAGCAAATTTATTCCCCCACAGATGCTAAGGGTTAATTTGAATAATTACTTCCCAAGATAAAACGGATTTCAATTCTTAATTAGTAGCATTGCAAAATTAAGAATTCATCGAACCAAAATTTATGTTATGTACCGAACTTTTCATTAATGATGCATGCAAACAGAAATTATTTTTATAGTAATGATGCATGTAATTACACTTACTTAATAATATTGGAAGGAAATGAAGATACTTGAAGCAAATGAAGAGCAGCCCACTGCACACGGCACACTTTTCCAATAGAGAATGGAATGGAAAACTAGAAAAAACAAGGAACGGAACCCAACGAGAAATAATATTATTGCTGGAAAAATTATTATTCTGTTTTAGTGCCCAAACCAATTAATTTATAGAATAAAGTGGCAGTTGGGTGTCAAAACTACCATCAAAACTACGTAGTTTAAACAAAATCTGATAAACAGATTTTATATATTATGACCCGACCCGAATCCGACCCGGCCCGTCAATTTTCTCATTCAAATCTTAATCTCATTTCCAACAATTCTTCGGGTCACGCACTGCTTATTCGGGTTTCATTGGGTCGTTGGGTTCGCATGCGCCCTTAATTTATATTTGGGTCAACACCAGTAATAACAACAAAATTGTATTCTCAATAGTATGAGTATATATAAATATAATAAAATATACCAGTTATTTTTAAAAATGTAAATGTTATTTTTGTTCTAAAACTTTTAATATTGGGATTATAATATCTGATTAAATATAATATTAAATAGTTCTTATTTTAACTCATTTTATTATCTCTTTACTAATAATCTCATGTCTTATAATTAAAATAAATAAGTGACTTGATATTAATAATTCAATCTCGTGTTCTTACTATTATAGTCGCTTTTGACGGTCCAATGGTTCCTTTATGTGGACCTCCCCTCCGGGGGCCTGGGCTGGTATAGCTGCATATAGTATTAATTCGAAACCGGAGAGATTAATGTCTCCTTTGTATTATTTGTATATGAATGGCAGCCAACAAGTTTCTTCTTTGAGCATTCAATGAAAATTAGAATATAAGTAAATAAACGCGTTACATTTGGTTTGTTTAATTTTAAAAAGTAAGCCATAACATAAGTAAATAAACGCGTTACATTGGGGGTTGAGTTTGTTTTGGGAAGACTTAGTTTAATAGGGTGTAATTAGTTTTATTTAATGGGTTTGAAAATTGAAATTCAAACCGATAGATGTACCTTAATTTTGATGTGTGTTAATGAAGTTTTCTATGTTTCAGTCCGATTTTTCAGTGAACTGAAAGAAGCGAATTAAGAACGAACTGATTATAGTGACGGTTTTTTCCGTCAATATAGCATAAAAAGCTAATTTTTTATACTATAACGACGGAAAAAATCGTAGCTATAACAGATTCACTCTTAGTTTGATCTCTCCAGTTCGCTGGAGAAAATCGGGCTAGCGGCTTCTCAACTATCCATCTAATAAAATATAAATAATTTTAAATTTCTCATCGAAGAGAGCCTTGCTAGCTGCTTCTTGGACAGTGGACTACAACAGGATAGCTTTCTCTCTAGCAAGTCATGTTGGGCAATAATATGTCATATGACTCAAAAGACTATGAGGGTGTTTGATAAAAATTGAATGAATCTGAATCTGAATCTGAATGAGCTGAATCTGAATCTGAATCTGAATGAGCTGGAATCTGAATGAAAAAAACTGTTTGATAACTGACATATCTTAAAGATCTGAATGACATATTTTTAATATTTTACCCCTCTAAAAAAATTCAAAGTTGTTGTAAATTTATTTAATATTACATAATATAATAGTTAATATTTTTTTATTATTTTTATTATTATTTTTTATTTTTTTTACTTCATTCAGCCAACCATTCAGCCATTCAGACCAAAAATTCGGCCTTAACCATTCAGCCAACGCATCTGACCGATTCAGCCATTCAGACGATTTTTTTTAAAACAAACACACTTAATGATTCAGCCACTTACCGATTCAGCCATTCAGACCCATTCAGTCCTAAACAAACAGCCCCTATGTGTCTCTAGCATTATTCTATGTCTCTTACGTCCTATCACAATAATATTAGATGTTAAATATTCTTATTTTAACGCTAGAGACACCATGGTCACATATTTTTTACTTTATTAATATCAAATTCTTATTATTAATATTCTTACAATTTTTTTCACGACTTCAATTTTTTTTTTCTCTCCTATATATCACCAATTATTGTCATTAGGGTTTGTAACACTCACCCATGTGTGAGATATTAAAAAAATAATAAAAATAAAATAGATTCGGAAGAAGGAATAATAAATAATAGAGAAAATAGAAAATATTGAAAGTTAGATATAGAAAATAAAAAAAATAAAGAAGTTGTTATAATATAACTGAATTGCTCACCCCTCCATACAATATAAATAATTTTTTAAATAGATGGGTTCATATGAAATATTTTTTTGTTTGATAATGTGGAATTTCTCAATTGCAATCAGACTAATCCCTATTTCGGCAGTGGCGGAACTAGGCGGGGTCAGCTGCCCCCGGTTGGGTGGCGCCGTGGCGGTACAGGCGGCAGGCGGAGTAGCAGGCCAGCAGGGGCGGGGGCAGCTGGCGGCCCGGCAGGCAGCGACAGCAACTGACCGACGAGCAGACGAGCAGTTCTTCTCCGACTCTTCTCCGCTTAGTTCCGCCACTGAGACAGTCGCCTAGTTCCGCCACTGAGACAGAAAAGAAAAAGACTTGGTCAAACACTCTCGTTTCCAGCTTTAATATATACTCTCGATCAACTAAAGTAAAAATAAAGAAAGAACAAACATCAAATTAAAGCTGATTTTTAATGCGCTTGGCAGATAGTACCAGTACTGCTGCAGAAGCCTGCTTAAGTTTGATATGTATGCTAGAAACTAGAAATATAAATCCTCTCCTATTTTCTTATTATCTTATTATATAATTAGGTACAAAAAAACATGTACACTATCTGTCCAAAAATGAAGCCTTATTTTTTATTTTTTTTGTTCTTGAACTATATATATTCCTAGGTTTGCATAGGTCATATTATGATATAACTTATTGTAAGCTATTTTCAATAATAAACGTTAAAAGTTTAAAATTTTGAGAATTAGACAGTTAAGATTAAGAAAAACAATGAACGCCATCCCAATAATTAATATAGAAGACAACATGAGATCCCCGCGGTCGTAGCAGACGCAATGGACAAATTGTCAAGGCTGACTTACGAAACAAAATGGGAGACGAGTTGATGAATGACAGTCTGATAGTTTATATTGAGAAGGATATTTTTTCAACAATTGAAAACGAACAAATTTTGAGACGTTTTCAAATTATGCAGACTCGCAGGATACAGTTGTCTGCTCTCACTCGTACAACCGAAAAAAGTTCTTCAACCGTCAATAAATAAATTTTTTTTATTGATGTATTCTGCCCCCCTTAAAATATTGTAAGACCCCAACTTATTATAAATAAAATTCAATTTTCCTTTATTCATTATTCTAAATTAATAAGGGTTAATTTGATATAATGCTTTGGTTATGGGTGAAATGTGAAAATTTTGCAAAATAAATAAGTGGTTATAAAATAATCATTGTTGTCGGGGAATATTCGTTTGGTCGTGGAATATTCTTTTTGTCGGGAATATTCGTACGACAGCGCAGTCAATTATGGGCCCCATAACGGAAAACGGTTGGATGAAAGAAAACGACAAAGATTGAGTTTTATAAATAACGGCGTAAATTGTTACCGTTAACACTGTTGGGTTACCTGGTGGTTAAAATACAAGTAATACGCGTGGTTGTACAGTAGCACACGGTATTGCACAGTATGGTTGAATTATTGATTCGTACGTAAGAAGACACTACTCAATAATTGTTACAGTAGTTACTGTTCATTATTTTATTATATTGATTCAATAATTGTTGCATTGTTAGTTTATATTATTATTGTTTCAATAATTGTCACTGCACAGTATTTTTCATTATCAGATCAATAATTCATATTATTTGAATAATATTATTAGATAACATTATTGGCAATGTCTAGAAAGTTCTGTCAACGAGAGGTTAGGTCATCTAATTGCGCGCCAGTAAGGAGAAATCCTTATTGAAAAACCCCTCTTTCCTGGGAACGGCCTGGTTGTCATAATTGTGATTCTGTAATATTATTTAAATAATTAATTATTGATTCATATGATAAGGAAATATTTATTTGATGTAGATATAATTGATGAATATATTATTTTATGTGGATATAATTGAATGAATTAATATTGAGGTGTTTTATCAGTATTTTATCGGACTGGAAGAATTAAAAATCATCCGTTTGTGGATTTCGGATAAATTTTGTTTGGAATTTGGAAAAAATTTCTTCTGCAAAGTTGCAGAGAATTGAAATTCCTATAAAAATTCGCGAGATTCGAATTTTCTGACAAAGAGGCTATTTATTGTGAATTATTGAAGTTCCAGAGTTCTAAAATAATTGATTTTTGAAAGTTTAATTATTTTTTTATTTCAAAAACGTTTTTTTTATTTTTTTCTAGAAGGTGGGCATTTGGGAAATGCTAAAATCAGATTCCTTGGTGGTGGGCTTGAATATTTGGCAAATATTAATATTTTATTAATTTAGTCTCCTTTGGCGTTCTAGCATTTTTCTATAAATAGAGTACTAAGTTAGAATTGAAAATCACACCTGAAACAAGTTTTCTCTCTTTCTCTCTCTATATTATTGAGCGTATTCTTGTGAGTATACTTTGAGTATTGCTATACGGTGCGAGTTTCTGTCAGCACTATACCGAAATTCAGTCAGAAGTACTTTTATTTTGAGGTAAGGGATGTTATTTCTTTCGCAAATGATATTATTTTCTTCAATATCATTATGCCAAAATATTAGTTGAACTTTTTATCAAATTTGGAACTTGTTGTGTCGGAGTTACTATTCACGTATACGACATTATTCATGTATACGGCACTATTCACCGAAAAAATGAAAATTTTCTTTTTTGTCCAAGATGTCTATTTTGGCTACTATCTTTGATTGTATCCATGTTTTGATCGTTATTTTTGAATTCTGCTTCAAAATTGGTTATTATGGAGTATTATTGATCTTGGATAAAACTGTTATACGAATCCTTAATATTTGTCCTTCTATCTCACTGGATTCGTTCTTAAAAATATTTTTCATCATCCTCAATCCTTAATGGTGATACTTGATGAATATCTTTGGCATATAGTGCAAAGATAAATGATTACTGATGAATATCTTTGGCCCGTAGTGCAAAGATGAACAGGTGTTGAGATGAACATGACCAACTGGTGATATAAATGAATATCTTTGGCATGTAGTGCAAAGATGATTAAAGATGTATATTGATTGTTGTTACATGGATAAAATATTGATTATGGACTCTTAAATATTAGAAGATAGTAGAATTACTCCTCTACGTGACTCTTCTAATGGATTGTTGTTTCCGCTGTAGTTGTTGATCTAAAACTTGTTGTCTATTGTATTCTATCAAATTTTTCCCTGTTGAAGACTAACGATAATTTGTTGTATATTATCTTAGTCATAATATTCTTTACTGGGCTAGTTGAGCTCACCCTTTTCCTTTTTGTTCCATTTTTCTTCTCAGGAGGTGAGAACATAGCAGGATCGAGTCGAGGTATGAAGTGAGGTTTCTAGAAAGATATTTTAGTAGTCCTCACTATTTCTGTAAAATAGTGTTTGAATAATTGTTATGAGGACTTATTTGCGTGTGGATATTGTCTAGAAGCCAATATTTGTATTTAAACTCACAGTATGTATTGTCGTATTTGACACGACATTTGTATTATTGAAATTATAGTTTGCTTTATGTACCATGTATTTGACGACTTAGAATGGGTGTTGTATACATGTTTTGGGGGCGTCACAAATATATTCTGCTTCCGCCACTGATTTCGGACTCGTCTTTTTTTGAAATTAACTTGCGGTGACGGTAGACTTGACAAACGGGCGGGCGGGCCCGGGCCGAGCGCGGGTGGGCCAAAAACGGGCCGGGCTAAAAACGGCCCGGGTTTTGGCGGGCTGAAAAAGTGAGGCCCGTGGCCCGGGCGCGGGCTTTTTCCTCTTTTTTTTGTAAAATCTTGATACAACAAAAATAGTAATAATAATAAATATTAATAATAATTTTAATTACTTAAATTAACTACATATCTCAATCAATTAAAATTTTAATAGTATTATAATTTTAGATATTATTCTAAAGGTATGATTTGGGACAATGATTGATTTACTTTTCAAATAAGTAGGGGAAATACATAATTAATGGATAATGATTGATTTACTTTACAAATGTACTACAATAAGTAGGGGATTGCATAATTAAGGGTTAAAATTATCTATATTGTTGTGTATAGATTTTGGACTTGTAATCTAAAAAATTAGTGGTTGATTCGAATTATATATTGTTAGTAATTCAAAGTATATAATCAAATTTGATTCTTTAAAATTAATATAATTTATTTAACTTTTTAAAATAATAAATACTGTAATTAATACTAATATATAGATAATTTAAAATTTTTATAATTATATTATCTAACTTAAACTAATAATTGTTAGTTTAATAGTTTTATACTTTGAAATTATTAACTACGTATCTCAATCAATTAAAATTTTAATAGTATTATAAATTAGTATTATTAATTAATTACCTACATTAACTACATATCTTAATTATAATTTTCAAATATAGTTAAAATTTATTGAAGATTACATTAAAAACAAATAGTTGTTGTAGCTTAGTTGGTTTGAACTCTTATTTATTTACTTACAAGTCTTGTGTTCAAGCCCTACAAGTAGCAAAATTTTATTTTAAAAAAAAAACTCACGGACCGGGCCGGGTGTAAGACCCCGAAAATTTTTTAAATAAAAAGGAATTTCCTTTATTTATTTATTTTTTAAAATAGTAAGGGTTGATTTGATTAATGTGGAAAGTTATGGGTAAAATGCGCAAATATTTCGAATAAGCAGGTGGTTATAAAATATTCATTGTTGTCGGGGAATATTCGTTTGGTCGTGGAATATTCTAGCTGTCGGGGAATATTCGTACGACGGCGCAGTCTTTTGTGGGCCCCATAACGGAAAGCGATTGGATGAAGAAAACGACAAGTATAAGTTGTTTATAAATAACGGCGTAGTTGTTACCGTTAATACTGTTGGAATACCCGGTGGTTGAAACACAGTAATACGCGTTGTTGCACAGTAGCACACGGTATTGCACCAATTATTGATTCTTACGTAAGAAGGCACTACTCAGTAATTACTGTTCAGTATTTTATGTTATTGATTAAATAATTGCTGCATTGATATTTTATATTACTGTTGTTTCAATAATTGTCACTACACAGTATTTTTCATTATCGAAGCAATAATTCATATTATTTGAATAATATTATTTGATAACATTATTGGCAATGTCTAGAAAGTTCTGTCTAAGGAGAGGTTTGGTCACCTAATTGCGCGCCAGTAAGGAGAAATTCTTATTGGAAAGCCCCCTCTTTCCTGGGAACAGCCTGGTTGTCAGTATTGTGATTCTGTAATATTATTTGTGAATAATTAAATTATTGATTTATATGATGAGAAAAATATTGATTTTATGTGGATATAGATGGAAAAAATTTTTAATGTGACAATTGTTGAAAATTAATATTTTATCTTTTTCTGATAAAATAATTCATTTAAATATATTATTTTAATAATATATTAACGATTATATTTTTATAATGAATGTGGGATATATGAGTATATGAGGAGGAAGAGTATTTTTGTGGCATTAAATGTTTAACACATATTTTGTGTGTTGGTGGACACAATTATTGACTGAAATTTAATTATAGCCTGTAAAATCGCCCGTTTATGGATTTCGGTCCATTTCTGTTTGGAATTTGGAAAAATTTCCTTCTGCAAAGTTGTACAGAATTGAATTTCCTATAAAAACTCGCGAAATTCGAATTTTCTGACAAAAGGGCTATTTATTGTGAATTATTGAAGTTCCGAAGCTCCGAAATAATTGATTTTTGGAAGTTTTAATTGTTTTTAATAACAAAAACGTTTTTTTTGTTTTTGTCATTATTGTGGAGCAACAAAGATGGCTGAATTCAGTTCTTCAAAGGATGGCGTAGGAAATTTTAAATTATATAATAATATTTTATTAAATTTTCTACTTTGGTGTTCTAAGCAATTTCCTATAAATAGGTGCTTAGGTTAGAATTGAAAATCACACCAGAAACTGAAGTTTTCTCTCTATATTATCGAGCGTATTCTTGTGAGTATTTTGAGTATACTTTGAGTATTGCTATACGGTGCAAGTTCAAGTCATAGCCTATATCCGGTGTTTCAACTAGAAGTACTGTCTTTCGAGGTAAGGGATATTATTTTCTTCTCAAATGATATTATTTCTTCAATATCATTATGCTGAAATGTTGGTTGGAACTTTTTATCAAATTTGGAACTTTTTCATGTCGGGGTTACTATTCACGAGTTACTATTCATGAGTTACTATTCACGAGTTACTATTCCCGAGTACTATTCACGAAGCGTGATGATGTTTTTTGTGAAATTTCTATCTTTTGGAGTCGGAGTTACTATTCACGTATACGGCACTATTCACGTATACGGCACTATTCACGTATACGGCACTATTCACGAATACGACACTATTCACCGAAAAAATAAAATTTCTTCTTTTTGTCCGAAATATCTATTCTGAATACTAGCTTTGATTGTATCTATGTTTTGATCATTCTTAAATTTTACTTCAGTATGATTATTTATGAAGTATTTTTGAACTCAGATTGTTTAAAGTACGAATCCTTAATACTTGTTATTTTGTTTCACTGGATTCGTTTCCTTTAAAATATTTTTCATCATCCTCAGTCCTAAATGATGGTGTTAATGAATATCTTTGGCCTGTAGTGCAAAGATGGTTGATTTTATTATGAATATCTTTGGCTCATAATGCAAAGATGTACATGTGTTGAGATGAACATGAACAATTGATGAATATCTTTGGCCTGTAGTGCAAAGATGAACAGGTGTTTAGATGAACATGACCGACTGATGAATATCTTTGGCCTGTAGTGCAAAGATGAATATTTGATTTGATTTGAGATATATATTGATTGATGTTACAGGGATAAAATATTGATGATGGACTTTTAAATTCATAGATGTTAGTAGATTTTATTCTCTACTTAACTCTTCTAATGAATTGTTGTTTCCGCTGCAGTTGTTGATCTAAAACTTGTTGTCTATTGTATTCTATCAGATTTTTCCCTGTTGAAGACTAAGGATAATTTGTTGTACATTATCTTAGTCATAATATTCTTTACTGGGCTAGTTGAGCTCACCCTTTTCCTTGTTGTTCCATTTTTTCTCAGGAGGCGAGAATGTAGCGAGTACTAGTCGGGGTATGGAATGAAGGTTCTAGAGAGAGTTGTTTAGTAGTCCTCACCATTTTTTTTTTGTAAAATTATGTATCAATAATTATGATGGGGATTTATTTGCATGTGGATATTGTCTAGATGACAATGTTTGTATTCAAACTCACAGCTTATGGGTTGTAAAAGTTGTAGTTGTTTCTGTACCATGTATTTGACAACTCAGAATGGGTTGGGTGGAATGGACCTATTTTGGGGTCGTCACACCGGGCCGGGCCAAAACGCCTAAATTTCCATGGGCTAAAAAAGTTAAGCCTAAGTCTTGGGATTATGAAACAATTATAAAGTGAACATTATTAGTGGAATGCCATGCATACACCTGGCGAACGGTCGGGTCGGGCCGAGCGCAGGTCGGGCCAATGGCGAGTCGGGCCAAAAATGCCCGAATTTTGGTGGGTTGAAAATGGTCGGCCCGTGGCGGGCCGGCCCGGCCCGGCCCTCGGGCTTTCAACTTTAATTTTTTTTTGCACTCTTTGCTAGACAAGAAATAATAATAATAATAAATATTAAAAATAATAAAATAATTAATAATAAACAATAATACAAACAAACACGATAAACAACTCTCACAACCCACAAGTAGTAAACAAATAATGATGAAAAATTAATCAATATTTAACTTTCCTAGAGTTATTTGTATGTGCTTCAAGTCAATATCATTATATCAAGCCAGTAACAAATGATTGATATAAACATTATTTTCTCTTATAAAAAGGTATCTTGTTTTAGAGAGAGGAGGTTTATTTCGGCCACTGTAATTGGAAACAAGCTTCAAGAATTTGGTTTTAGTTCTTAACTGCATTAATTTTAACTTATGTGTAGTAGTAGTTTTTATTTTATATTATTTTTGTTTATTCTTAGTTAATCAGTTTGTTCCTTTTTACATATGAACTTATGAAGTGATTATTTTCCTTTTAAATTTTTAACTAAGGGTTATTTTCTGTTGAGTTATTGTTAGTTAATTCTATGAAATTAATAAGAAATATTATTTGTTTAATTTTAAATTGCTTTGCTAATTAAATAATTAAATTTTAATACTTAGGATGATGATGAAACTAAGTGGAACTAAGCTCAATTGATTTGAACTCTTATTTATTTATTTATAACCGGCGGGTTTTGGGCCCGTTTACCAGGTCTAGCCATGCAGATGTAATACTCCCTCCGTCCCAGGTTAAAAGTCCTTATTACTATTTTAGGTTGTCTCAGGTTAAATGTCCACTTTCTTTTAATAACCAAACTTTTACACATTTTTTTCTATTATGCCTGTAGCATTAAATATCTCATATTTTTCTTATTCTAATTCTCTCTCCATATTTAATGACATTATTATGGATAATTTTGTCATTTTATTCCTCTTCTTAATATGCGTGAAAAGTCCACCAGGACTTTTATCCTGGGACGGAGGGAGTAATAATTTCCTTTGTTTAATTAACATGAAACGGTAATTATACTGACATCACGTGTCCATTTTATTTGTTTCCAATCTTATACTACTCCATCCGTCCCAAATTAATTGCTCAGTTTTGACTTTTTAAAGTCAAATTGACCATTTTTAAAACTAATCTTTTTACTATTTTTGCTAAAATATAGGTGAAGAGATTATAACCAAAAGAAAGTATATACAATTTATTACTAATCCTATTTTTTATAATTTCATAAATATATTTATATATGTTTAATTATTAATTCTAAAAATAGTCAATTTGACTAAAAAAGGTCAAAATTGAGCAGTTAATTTGGGACGGAGGGAGTACTAAATAAGACAAACCCGGTCATACGGTCAACAACCATCCCCAACATACGTTTTTCGCGCGTTGACAACACCTCCAATCTATCTTCACATCCTTTGATCAAAACGGCCCGGCAGGTGGTGGTATCACACGCTCCAAGAGGGATGTTATTTTATTCTGATACACTTTCGTAGTCTACGGGCCAATACGTATCTGTTCCTTTTACACATTCTACTTCTAGTCTCTCACTAATAAAAAGTTTTTATACCCAGTAGTAAGAAATGATACGTGGGTTCTACATTTCTACATTTAAGGGACTGTTTGTTATGGTTCATAAAATAATTATTTTAGATATTCAGTATTTTTGAGCTACTCATTTTTAGAAATCTTATTTATTATATTAGTAATTTTACATTCTGAATAATCAAATATCAGATAAAATGTTAAGATTTACGATAATCAGATGACCAAAAATAAGTATTAATTTAGAATTACCACATAGTGCTCATCTTAACATTTTTATTTAGACAAAAATATCATTTATATTTAATAAATGGGATATAAATATCCTTACTAGTCACATAATTTACATTTATTTTTAAATTTTTGTTTATTTTTTGGCGTGTTTAGCTTAACGAAAATAACTAATTATACATACAAAGTATATGATGTTATTATTTAATTATTATTGATGACATATTTAAAAATTTTGTGCTTAATAATTAAATAAATCATGAATTGTTATTTTATATACATATTAAAAAATTTAATAGGATTACCAAGTAATACAAAATTAATTAGTTCGATAGTTGTTGATTATATTTGACAATAATTATATGAATACATCATTCAACTAAAATTAGTACAATGATATATTAGTAAAAGATCAATATTAAAAAAATATACTTATAAGACCCTGAATTTTTTTTTAATAAAAGGAAATTTCCTCTATTTATTATTTTGAAATAGTAAAGGTTGAATTGATTAATGTGGTTAGTTATGAGTAAAATACGCGAATATTTTAAAATAAACAGGTGGTTATAAAATATTCATTGTTGTCGGGGAATATTCGTTTGGTCGTGGAATATTCTTGTTGTCGGGGAATATTCATACGACGGCGTAGTCTTTTATTGTCCCCATAATGGAAAGCGATTCGATGAAGAAAAAGACAAGTATGAGTTGTTTATAAATAACGGCGTAGTTGTTACCGTTAATACTGTTGGAATACCCGGTGGTTAAAACACAGTAATACGCGTTGTTGCACAACAGCACACGGTATTGCACCAATTATTGATTCTTACGTAAGAAGACATTACTCAATAATTGTTACAGTAATTACTGTTCAGTATTTTATTTTATTGATTCAATAATTGCTGCGTTGATATTTTATATTACTGTTGTTTCATTAATTGTTACTACACAGTATTTTTCATTATCGAAGCAATAATTTATATTATCTGAATAATATTATTAAAAAATATTATTGGCAATGTCTAGAAAGTTCTGTCTAAGGAGAGGTTTGGTCACCTAATTGTGCGCCAGTAAGGAAAAATTCTTATTGGAAAGCCCCCTCTTTCCTGGGAACGGCCTGGTTGCCAGTACTGTGATTCTGTAATATTATTTATGAATAATTAATGACACTGCGAAGACGTCAGCACCAGCAGCAACTGGTTTTAAGGGAGGAGAACGACCACCGGTTGTATGCTATAAATGTGGAAAAGAGGGACACATCAGCCCAAACTGTCCACAACAGTTCAAGGTATGCTATAATTGTGGAAAGGAAAGACATATCGCTTGAGATTGTATGGTAGCGAAACCAAGCCCAGTGGGGATGGTGACTCAAAAGGCTGTCCTAGAAAAGTCAAAGTCAACGGTTCTTGGAAGAGCGTTTGTCGTGACTGGTCAACATGCGAGAAACCCAAACGAGGTGATCACGGGTAAGCTAATCATAAATTCATGCGAAGTTTATACATTACTAGATACCGGTGCTACCCATTAATTTATCTCTCCTGCTTGTGCTCAACGTTTAAACTTGACTCCGGAGAAATTAGACTTTGACCTATCTGTGAAAACTCCGTTAGGAGAAACTTTCATCACATTCACTGTTTATAAATCTTGTTTAATCCAAGTTGGCACCATCGCATTACCTGCTGACCTTATTTCTTTAAAGATACTTGCTTTTGATGTGATTTTGAGGATTGATTGATTAACTACTCATCATGCCAAAATTGATTGCTTTCGTAAGGTTGTTAGTTTTCATATTCCTAAGCAACATGTTATTCGAATTCAAGCAACCAAACCATTGAAGTCAAATACTTTTATATCAAGTCATAAAGCTATTCGTTTATTGAAAAACGGATGTCAAGCTTTCTTAGCCCATGTTATGGATTTGAATAAAGACACGTCAGATTTGAATAATATTCCTGTTGTTATTGACTTTCTTGACGTATTTCCTGAAGAATTTCTTGGCTTACTCCCAAAGTGTGATATTGAATTTTGTATCGACTTTGAACCCGGTACAAAACTCACTTCTAAAATCTCATATCGAATGGCTCCTATTGAACTTCAGGAGTTAAAAATTCAACTATAGAATTTGGTACCCGAGCCTTTATCTGGTGACTTCCTTTGTGGAATGCACCGAAGCCAGACTCTCCATAGGGAACGCCATATTCGTGCGGTAATAAACTGATAGGTGTCATTGTGACGTGCTATCCATGATTGGGATATGAGTCACAGTTGAGAGAAACCTAAGTCAGTAATCGAAATACGTAGCTTTCTATGCTTAGCTGGTTATTATCGAAGATTTTGTGGAAAAATTTTCTCGAATCGCTACTCCATTAACGCAGCTGACTCGTAGAGATACAAAATTTGAATGGAGCAAGGAATGTGGGAAGAACTTCGAAGAACTCAATAGGAGACTCATTTCGACACACGTTTTGACCATACCATCCTGGAAAAACGAACGTGGTAGCTGACGTGTTGAGTAAAAGATCGTATACGAGTACGAATGCGATATTGTCAAAGACCCATTTCATATAACTTACAAATGATAAAATAGAGTTAAAGACTCTAGGGACTCACGTGATGATATACAAGTAGAACCGACTTTTATCGATAAAGTTAAAATCGCTCAGGCTACACACCGGAGCTGATGAATATGAAGAAGGATGTGCAAGAAGTTGTTATTCCAAAAGCGAGAATTAGCGATGTGAGGAAAGCTCAAACCTTCGATTTATTGGTCTATTTGAAACCCTCGATCGAGTAGGAACTGTGGCCTATAGACTCGTTTTACCGCCAAGTATGACACGTGTTCATAACGTTTTGCACGTATCCAAGTTACGAAATTATTTGGATGACCCGAACCACGTCATTGAGTTAGAACCGGACGAGATAGCCGAAGACTTAACGTACGAGGAGGTACCTGTCAAGATTTTTGATAGGAAGGAGCATGTCCTACGCACAAAGGTCATACCACAAGTCAAAGTTTTGTGGAGGAACCATGCTAGAACCCGACTTTGAAAGCGTCAAAAGTGCACCTCATTAGAATGAATATGATAGTAATCTTCTTATTCTTCTTTGGGGTCTTAAAATATTTGCTGCTGTATTTTATATGGCATTGTAACAATATGAGTTTGGATACTGTCTACGTGACAATATTGTATTAAAACTCACAGTTAACTGTTGTCGTACTCTGCACGGCAGTTCAACAGTTATATAAATGAAGTTTATATTTGATTTTTATAATGTGATATCTGGCGACTCAGAGTGGGTGATGTATACCTATTTTGGGGGCGTCACAAAACCGCCCAAACCCCAGGTGGTCATCTAAACTTAACCCAAATAAAAAAAATGAGCGTATTTTGAGTCAAAAAAATTCTTCTCATTTTTTTCTACAACTAAATAACTTTACAGGATGTTAGTTAGTAAAAAAGAAGAAAAAGTAGAAGATGGTACTTACTTTTTGAGCCAAATATTATCCATAGAGGAAAAAATAAGAGAAGTAATACAAAATTATCATTACTTTAAAAAATCACTTGTACAAAAAGAGGAGGGTAGTGGTGGTGGTGGTGGTGAGAGTGTGTACTGTGGGAGAAGGGAAGACCCATGGACGAAAATTCAGTGGGGGCAGGTGCCCCCTGCCCCTAGCGTAGATCTGCCCTTGCTTGCAATATATGGTGCCTCGTAAATGTGTTCATTTTAAGCCTTTTCTCTTGAAGAGTAATCAACAAGTTGTTTGTTGTGAGCGTTTCGCAAAGAAGGAGAATATCACCAACACCCCAGCGGAAGACAGTGACAATGAGGTCAGTGATGGAAGAAGTGTCTCTAGTGAAGATGATGTTGCAGAACATACAGACCAATGATGGTTGAATTTTTTTTATTTGTTGTATGTTTTGTTAGGTTTTAAGTTGATGTTATTCGGTTACTTTACAATTTAGATTGTTGTTCAGATACTTAAAATAATAGAATTTTGATTTTCGGTTATAATTGAATAATTAATTCGGTTCAATTATAACCAAATGCTCAACTCTACTCTGTATATATATAATAAATAGATAAATGTGTTTTTATTTTTACAGTGTGTCCACTCAATACCATTAAAATTCTTTTTCAAAAGCTCTTCAAAGGTAAAAAAAAAGTAAAAGAAAGAGTACACGATTAAAATTGAGTACTTTTTTTTTGTCTTAATAGTTAAGTTCAAACATACAAAACCTAGAACAAGTTATTATGGGATACTACTATATGATCTGAAGTACTCCTCTTAAATATTACTCTCTCCGTCTTTTAATATATTTTATCCGTTTCTATTTAAATGACGTTTTAAAGATGAACATAAAAATTAAGATAATGATTGAAAAATATTAAATATAATACTCAATTGTCTATAATACCCTTTAATAATTAATTTATCATAGCACAAGAGTTTAAAGTACCAAAAAATAGGTAGAGTAATGAGGTATAATTTTGGAAAAATTATCATTAATTATCTTAGATTTGAACAAACAAACAAATAAAAAACTCTAAAACGTCATTTAAATAGGGACGGAGGGAGTATTACGTTTTAGAGAATTTTTTTGTCCCTTAATATATGACGTTTTAGAATTTTAAGTAAGTATTAATTACTGGGTTAAATACTTTCTAGGTCACTCCACTATAGGTCGACTTACAAATGGGTCACTGAACTTTTTTTTTCTTACAGTCAACTCACTGAACTTTAGTTTACTAACACAACGTTAGAAAAGCCGTTAAGTTAAGGTTGACTTAACGAAAATAATGATGTGGCAGCTGATTTGTCTAAAAAAAGCCTATGTGACAGTTAGGATGCGGCGTGGCAGTGAAGATGTGGATTTGAAGGAAATTTTTTTATGAGAAAATGGGAAAAATATATTTTAAAGTACAATATAAATTTTTTAAATGCAGTTTTTTTATAAATTTTTTCAAAAATACAGTTTTTTAAAATTATGTGCATATATAATTTTTTAATTTTTTTTTTAAAAAATGCAGTTTTTAATTTTTATGAAAATAATTATTTTTATTTATTTTCTTGTTTTTGGCTAAATTTTATAATTTATATTATACTTTAAAATATATTTTTTCCATTTTTTCATAAAAATTTTCCTCCAAATCCACATTTTCATTGCCACGTCGCATCCTAACTGTCACATAGGCTTTTTTTAGACAAGTCAGTTGCCACATCATCATTTCCGTTAAGTCAACTTTGACTTAACGATTTTTGTAACGTTGTGTTAGTAAACTAAAGTTCAATGAGTTGACTGTAAGAAAAAAAGTTCAGTGACCCATTTGTAAGTCAACCTATAGTAGAGTTATCTAGAAAGCATTTAACCCATTAATTACTTAATTTTTAATATTAACTCAAATATTAAATATAACTTTTGTTCTTTTACTATTTTTTATCCAATAAATAACAATATCTTTTTTCAATATAAAGGTAATATAGATATTTAATATTATATTTAATAATATACAATAATTTCCTTAATACTTGTGCACAACTCTAAAAAAATTTATATTAAGGGACGGAGGGAATATAATCTGACTTAAATAACAATCATTTATTAAAATTATGTCATTTTAAATATTTTTTTAAATACAAAATTATGGTCCTATTTATTTACAAAAAATGTCACTCACAAATTTATTTATTTTTTAAAAGAATTTTTAAAATGACCTAATTTTAATAAAGAATCTTCAAAACAATCGTAATTTTAATTAAAAAAATATTATTTAAAAAAGGGTGTTATTTAAGATTCCACGTGTACATATGTATTTAGAGGTTACTTTAATAGCTAGACTGGACTGGAGTGAACTTGACTTGGTGAAATGTGCCGTTACATTCCATTTTCTGGAGCGCCAAACACCCCCACAAAACAAAATTTCTCACTAATAAACTCAAAAATTACAGTAAACAGGAGAGAGAGAGAAAAAAAAAGGACGGGTGAAAGCTGTCTCAGATTAAAATCCATCGGCTGGTTGCTCATTTGGGTCTGTCTTGATTTTCAGTCTAGAGAGAGAAACATAGGGGCAGCAGATATGTTAACGGGACCAACATTCAGCTTGTTAAATCTCTCCATCTTCTTCTCTTGAAGATAATGAGTAGAGGCTCTGATATCTTCTTCTCCGAAGAAGATGGTTTCCCATGAACAACAAGAACCCCACCTCCAAAACCCTATCTTTTTTATCGATTCTCTTTTCTGTGAAGAGGAGCATTTTCAGGAAGATTTGGGTGTGCTTAGTTTTGAAGAAGGGATTAGTGAGAACATTAATGAAACCCTTAATAAACCTCTTTCTTTGTTAGAACATGACTTATTTTGGGAAGAGGATGAGCTTGTTTGTCTTTTGTCTAAAGAAAAGCAGACCATTTTCAACTCTGAAGATGAATCTTTAATGGAAGCTAGAAAAGTATCCATTGATTGGCTTTTAAAGGTCTGTTCTCACTATGGATTTGCTGGGTTGACTGTTGTTTTAGCTGTTAATTACTTTGATAGGTTCATATCAAATTTCTGCATTCAAAATGATAAGACATGGATGAGTCAACTAGCTGCTGTTGCTTGCCTTTCTTTAGCTGCCAAAGTTGAGGAGACCCAAGTGCCTCTTCTTATAGATTTCCAAGTATGTTTTTTATTTATTTATTTGTGTATTGGTGGATGTGCAATGTGTGTTTGTGGAAATTTCATAATGTGAAAATTTATTTGGAATTTAATCTCTCACTAATGTGGGTTCTGTTGATGGGTATCTAGGTAGAGGAATCAAAGTTTGTGTTTGATTCAAAGAGTATTCAGAGAATGGAGCTTTTGGTGCTCTCTTCCCTTGAATGGAAAATGAATCCAGTGACCCCATTTTCATTCATTGATCACATTATAAGGAGGCTTGGATTGAAGACCTATCCACATTGGGAGTTTCTAAGAAGGTGTGAGCGCATCCTCCTCTCTTTCATCATTGGTAAGCATATAAATTACCTCTTATTTTTACCAACTTTGCAAGAAGTTGTTAATATGGCAGTGGAAACATGAATGTTGTGGATATATTTTTAAATTAAGACATCCAGTTTAGTCTATCATCTTAACATTATGCATTACATACAGATTCCAGGTTTCTTTGTTACCTTCCATCTGTGATAGCTACTGCAACAATGTTTCTGGTTATCAAGGAAGTTGACCCTTGTAAATCGTTGGAATATCAGAATCAGCTCATGGGTATATTAAAAGTCAGCAAGGTTTGTATTTCACTGCATAAGAATCTCTTGCATTTTGTTATACTTTTAGTCCCATGGATTGTATTTGAGTGCCCCTTTCGATTGGGTTGTCTACTTGTCTTATTGTTGGTCTTGATCCTAATTCATTACAGGAAAGAGTTGATGAATGCTATAAACTCATTATTGAACTATCTGGTGACTGCGGTCTCAAGCAATATATAAATCACAAACGCAAGTACCGTTATATGCCTAGCAGTCCCAGCGGTATCATTGATGGATATTTCAGCTGTGATAGCTCTAATGACTCGTGGACGGTAGCATCATCAAGTTCAGTTTCCCTGGAACACCTGTCTAAGAAAAGCAGAGCTCAGGATCAACAGATGAAATTGACTCCTCAAGACCATGCTTTTATCGGTGTGCTTAGTGGCCCTACTTGATCTATTCTACCGTCACGTGGCTGAAAATTTCTCAATGGTATTATGTTAGCTCTCTTCTACATATTAATTACCAAATGTGTTCTTGATATACAATTCTAGTACCTTTTATTGTATAACTCTGTCTCTGGCCAAAACAATGTGGTAATGCGAACAATTATCTTATGTTCACCCCCATCTCCCTTTTGATTGAGGATGAAGAGTAAATTTGAGAAGATTGATTTAGTGGAGCTTTTTATTGACTTGCATACATAATGTCTCTCCATCCAGCATCTTTTGTTGAAAAATTATTGGCATTGGATGTCAATGTTAAACAGCTTACAGAAAACATGATTATTAAAAATGTGACATTTTCATATGCATTTTACTCTATCTGTCAGTCAGCATGTCATACATTTGGCAACACCTAGTAGGATGTATAACATAGATAGGGATGGGTATGCCTGGTCTTTGGATATTTTCTCAACTAAACAAATTAATGTATAGAGTAGTTTTCAACAAAAAACAGGTTGGCAGTGGACTATGTGCTTCAATTTGATGGAGGAATGTCTTGAAGGCATGAATGGACTGTCGGCCGGTGGGATTTTCGTTTTGTTTCAGGACTTTTATCACTTGTTTACTAAAAGAAAACACTCCCTTCAATAATTGAGTATATAAGATCAAATTCTCTTCCAAGGATTGCCCTCACTCTTTTTCCCTCACTTACAGTCGAGCAACCTTGTATCATTCCCTCCTTTTTGCTCTTTCAAAGGGAAAAAGAAATAAGAGAAAAGCAAATACATTAGAATTGCATAATTTGTTAATTGAAATGTACCTTATTTTACAATATGATCAAACAAATTGCTTAACTGATACTCCATCAATTTAAATTTATATTCTTGTCAAGCATCTAATTTCCATCTATCTGAATTAATATTCTTATTCAACTAACTAGACGAAACACTTGTTGGTAGGATTGTTTCCAATCCTGTATGAGAACACTTCTTCTAGGTTTATTTTTGAATGAGCTTCTCCATAAAATTGTTATAGTGATTTCTTCACAACTTAAATATGGTAAGGCCATGTAACTATCTTGTTGGCTTAGTTTTCTGCTAACATCTCCAAATTGCTGATGGTATGGCATTCATTCCCTAAGAGGGCATCTTAATGCATTAGTATGCTATTTTGTTTAATACTCGCTGTAATGTGGACAATATGTTGCTGCAGGCTAGCCATTATGTCCACAATTCTCTGGCATTTCTCCTGTTTGAAGTTTGTTCATCATGTTACATAGCTATGGGTTCTACCTGAGTACAGACATGAGTTTCCGTAGTAATTTGTAGCAAGTAGAACTAGCTAGTTACTTTGGTCACTAGTTCACCGTAGTAGAATATATGTTTAGTGCTTACATATTGATTTTTGAAACCACCGGTAAAGATAAAAAACTGAAGGTTGGCATAAATTTTAGGTGGAGATCTACTTTGATATAAATTATTATGTCTTCGTAGGTAAGAGAATGAGAGGTTTTTAATTTTTTTTATAACTAAAGAGCAAGTGAGTTGTCAATGGAGCAGAGTAGCTAAACAAAGATGGGCTCCACTCAATGATTTTGGAATTATATAATGCTTCCTTTGACTTCAATTGGTTTTTAATTCAGTGATATAAAAGATGGTACTGTAATGCAGCCTCTAAATGTTTTAAGTAAAACATTACTCCCTCCATCTCAAATTAATTGCTCAGTTTTGACTTTATAAAGTCAAATTGACCATTTTTAAAACTAATCTTTTTACTATTTTTGCTAAAATATAGGTGAAGAGATTATAACCAAAAGAAAGTATATACAATTTATTACTAATCCTAAATTTTATAATTTTAGAAATATATTTATATATGCTTAATTATTAATTCTAAAAATAGTCAATTTGACTAAAAAAAGTCAAAACTGAGCAGTTAATTTGGGACGGAGGGAGTAGTAAATAAAATTTAGGAAATTATTATTGCTGCAAGAAGCCTCTTTTTTTAATAGTATTTCCACAAGCTGGGAGATTTTGTAAAAAGAAATATAAAAGGACAAAATTTAGTACAGTGTGTTTCTCTATTGGAGCATCAAAAGATATCTCTGGAACAGGCTTTTTGTTTAGTGTGAAGTTTATGCCTCTCAAAATCAAACAGAAGTAGTAGTCTAGTAGGTAGTAGTAGTACTAGTGCTAAACTTTAAAATCTTAAAGTTAATATGAAAATAATGTTGACCAGTCAGAATATGGCAAAAATGAGAAAGATCAAGAGTACAATCTACTAATATCCAGGGTTTGCAAAGTTTTTTATTTGATACAAGCACACACCTTTATCCTCTGGATGCTCCTGAGTGAGCCCCAGGGGTTCAGTGCATCCCCCCCTCCCCCTCTACCAGCATATCAAGTTTACAGAGTCCAGACCTTTATCGGTTTCATTTTCATATCCAGAGAATTACTAAAATTAATGTGATGTGTAATAATACCAAACAACTAAATTAAAATGCTTAATGTTCATTATGCATTTGTTTCCTATGGCTTTCCAATGGTCTTGCACCTATGTTTACATCATTTATCATTTCCTTCATCAAAAAACTTGATAGTTATGGTGATGATATCCAAACTATTCCAGACTAGTTGGTCAAGTTTTGATTTGATTCTAATATTAATGCCCCGCCCCGCCCCACATTGGTGAGATGGGAGATTGGTGTGGCCTCTTATATTGATGCGCCTATGATAGTAAGATACAAGAGCACATAGTTGGTCTTTTTTGAGTGGGAAAATCTCAATGGACCCGACAAAAATATGGCAATCTTTCAAAAACAGGAGTTTTAATGATCAACGAGTCTACACCAATCCTGTAAATACATGAACTAAGTAATCATTTATGATATGAAAAATAGAGGGTGGTGGTTAAGTGTGTACATCTTTCAACATTTTCACCCCCTCCTCCTCCTCCTCTTCCTCTAGTGCCTCAAAATTTGTTCCACTATAAACTTAGGCACCAACCCTCACTGACCCACTCACTTTTTTCTAATCTAAAAGCTGTTTGGTTACATTATGGTGTATCCCAACAAGCAAGAGCATAGATAGATATTAGATATAGATATATAAAGTATAGAAAAAAAATATGTATATTTCTTAACCAACCTAGCTAGATTGGGATAACAATATTTTGTTAAAAATGAAGGGTTAGTGCCTTAGTGGGGATGGAAACTTTAAAATCAATGAATTAACAGTAATCATGTGAGAGCACAGGAGAGGTGTGTCTGGAAACAGCTAGATTATTTGGTTGTGTTGTTTTCTTGATCATTGGGGAGAAACTTTATGGAAACCCAAACCTTAGACATGCAAAATTTCAACATAGCTAAGTGTGTCCAAATCCAAATGCCCATGTGTTTCCATGGATAAAATAAATTATAAAGAAAATCTAGAGGACCAAATATACTACTCCAATTAATAATACTAGTATCTTACTAGGGTCTCTCACACATTAAAGGCAGTGATCTTTCTCCTCTGTTTTTTGTCCTGCACTGCTCTGTACATGCATAAACGAGACAGGTCTTATCAAATCATAATATAAAAAATAATATATTAAAATTATAAGAATGTTACTAGTATACCAACCGAAAAGAAACATGTTACAAAGATAGTAGTAGTATATAGAATTTAAAACAAGTTCTTTGTAGGGGAATAAGTTAACTTATGCATGTAGTAGCTTTTATTGATGTCCCCACCAATTTACAGAAATTCGAGCAGATTTTGTGATTAATTTTCTGTCAGATATTTACACATGTTTCTGATTAAGCTGATGAATCATTTTACTTTTTACTGCCAAATTCAAAAGCATAATGATACTTTTAGAAGGTGAAGCAAATAAAGTAACCTGATAAAAAAATTGAGTTCCAGAATGTTGGTAAAAATGAATTAATGGATCTCAACCAAAATCAGTATAACCATGAAAAGACACATAGCAGTGCAGGCATGAAATAGTAGTAGCCATATATTGTAAGCAAGAACTCATTAGGTCCGGTTAGCTACAGTTAGAGATTGTTGTAATCAGATCTTGAGACGAAGATTATTTAAGATAATACTCCATCGGTTCCGTATGTTTCAAATTAACTTTCAAAAATCAATAATAATCATATATATATATATATATATATAATTTGGAAGGGAGGGAGTATTATAAATTTGTTTGAGGGTATTATCAGAAGGTTAGAAATTATAGGCTCTTATGTTACGTTGTTGGGTCAAAAATGTCTTTTACCTGTCGATGAGAAGGAAAAAAAAACAGTGGCATCTGGAGTTATCAACTTTTTGATACAAAGTCCTTCAATTAAAAATGAAGATTTAATTCAGATTTTGTGGATTTCACATTTGTTCAGTACTGCTAGTTGTGTATTATATATAGATATATGTTTGATTACGATATGATATTCAAAAGTGAATTATATATAGAAAATATTGGGATGAAGTGCTTGGTAGGGTTGCTGCTCCTGAGCTTACTTACCGCTTGAAGGGCATTTACATGAAAAGAGTATTTGACATAATATCTAATTGTATTAGGAATTCTTTCAGCCATTTTGACAACCGCAAACAAAATTATCAATCACATTACATATTCGACAGTATTAAACCAAAATATTATACAGTAGACGGTTAATAGAACATAAAGCATGTTTGTCACTTGTACATACAAAACTTTCGTATGTTTATGATGGATGGAAATTGGAACAAGATCCCCTCAGGCTCAGCTGCAAGAAATCTCAAGTATATATGTGTTCACAATTAAAACCCATAAAGATATGAATGATGGAGAAGGTTAATCAGGTTGTTTTTATGTTGCCTTGGTTGGGATATTGCTGGAAAGCCAATCAAGACCTTCATACAGTCCTTGGCCGGTAGTTGCACAAGTACTCTGGATGTACCTGCATGTATCAATTATTAGTTCATTACTAGATGCCAGCCATCAGCGAATTAAACCCAAAAAACATGAACATATATATCATACCAGCGGCGTTGACGGAGTGAGTGAAGGCCAAGTTTGTCAGTTATTTCTGAAACATTCATCGCATTTGGAAGATCTTGTTTATTAGCAAACACAAGAACCGTTGCACCGCGTAGTTCATCCTGCAGGAAGAAATAGAACAATTATTATATGTTGTACAAGAAGTTGCAGTATGATTTTAATTAAACAAGCGACCTCATTCAGCATCCGATGAAGCTCATCTCTGGCTTCTGTAATTCTCTCTCTGTCATTACTGTCCACCACAAAGATAAGACCTTGAGTGTTCTGAAAGTAGTGCCTCCACAGAGGCCTGATCTGTGTATCATTGACAAATGGTTTGTATAAGTAATATTCCATCAAAACATTAGATTTACAAGCTTGTATAAGTAACATATATACTATACCTTATCTTGTCCTCCTACATCCCATACTGTGAAGCTCACGTTTTTGTATTCCACAGTCTCCACATTGAAACCTGCAGCCACCAATACTTGATATTTTTTCTAAAAGTACAGGAAGAATACAAAGGCTGCGACTGAAGGAGTGACAGTTGCATGAAGTATTATTACATTTTGTTAGCTCTCTATACTTTATATATTAGATTGAAGTATGAATTTATGTTGATTTCTTTCCATTTAGTTTCTATACTTTTCTTAGACTATAATCTTCTAGGCTATAAAATTATAGAGAGCGGGGAGGTACCAATGGTGGGGATGGTAGTAACAATTTCTCCGAGTTTGAGCTTGTAAAGGATAGTTGTTTTTCCAGCCGCATCAAGGCCCACCATTAGAATCCTCATTTCTTTCTTAGCAAAGAGCATTTTCACAAACCGAGATATCGCCATACCCATTGCTGCTATCAGCACAGCACAGCTAATGATCAAGAAATACAAAATTGAGATGATGAAAGAGGAGTTTGCCTTGCTTTTTTCACTTGCATGAAGAAATAAATGTTAGTAAGCAAACGGGGGGCTGTGCTTAATATCTAATCAATCCTCCGTCATTTTAGTGGTTATGGAGAATAAAAGGAGTAAAGAATAGGATTCAAATGCTGAGATGAGGATGGAGGAGAATAAAGGACACTTAGCTTTGTTTCACTTTCGGTTGGTAAGATTCATTCTGCAACTTGGGAAGGAATAATACAAATTAGTATTTCATTCTTGAGGTCGGTCTACATAACCAAGCACATGTTTGATTAATCAGTTGTTTTTTTTTATCATTGCTTATATACATATTTCTGAATTGCGAATACATGTAAATATGTAATGCAGATTTTGGTCAGATTTCTCCTTATGACATGAGCATTACTGTCATTCACTAGCTTTTTCCTTTCTTTATACAGAAAGCAAATAAACACCAAATTAAAGGGTAGTATGGGTAACCAAAAATTAATGCTGCAGAAGGTAATAACAGAAGACAGAAAATAACAAAATTAGGAAATCCACACGCTACAATAATATGAAGTTGAAGTATATATAGCCAATGTGTTCACTTACATATCAACAACATGATGTTCCAAAAAAAAAAAACCAGGTTTCACAGATTGCAAGGGGTCTTCATCAATGTCAACAATACAGTTTTGATATGTGATCTTCCTTGAACCACATTAATCATTATTATATATTCTAAACAGACAAAGATAAAACAGGAAAATCTCTAAAACATTGAGGTATGTAATCTACTGAAACAAATATCGAGCAATATGGTGAGGACACCACCATCTAAAACCAGATATAGACCCACAGTATTGATGCTCAAAACAGAGGCGGTCAGTAAGTCATAAGGGGTGACCCACTGCAATGGACATCAGAAGCATCAGAAACCCTTTGCCTAGGATACAATTTGTTAGTTGCAGCCTCGTCAACATCAACATTGATAGCATTTTTCCTCTTCTGAGTATCCACATTTGTTTTATCTTCCAGAACCTCATATATGGGACTCAAAGCATCTCGTTGTATCTTCTGCTTTGAAATTATTGATTTTGCTTCTACCACCACTGAAGCATCATCATCTGTAGCATATAAAATCCTTAATATTGCTTCAACAACCTGAGGGTGACATGGGAAAAAAATAAAATTTGTTATTAACGTCTAGTATGTACTGTGGACTTTGACAAAAAGTAACTCAGAAACATTACAGGTACGTTTTCAGTCTCTGGAGACTGGCACAAGATCTCAATATCCCTCAGCTTTGCAAAGTAGAAATCCCTTTCCTTCTCAAGACCATCCACTGCTAGCTTCAGTTCTGTTATCTGCACAATAATATGTAAGCAAGCTTCTCAACACTCTTAAGCTAAAATGTTTGTATTGCACTGATTTTGGTACCTGTTTTTCATATGCAGGCTCTCCACTTGAAGTAGGTCTAGCGACCTTGACAGATTGATTTGTAGTGCTTACAGAAAGTACATCATTCTTTCGAGTAGTATGTGTTCTCGGTGCAACTGCTGTGGACTTATTTGAAGATTGTGATGGCGCACATTTCTTGGTAACATCTTTCCCACCTTTGCTAGCCTCTCTTCTCTCCAAAGGATTGTAACTGACATTAAAAGTAAAATCAAAATGTAAAATTTTGTCATATACTTATTCCAACAGTACACCACCTAAATGATTTCATTAGCTAAGCAGACAGTCATACGTCCAGCATATAGGAAAGTCTCTGAATATGAAAGAAGTCAAATTTTAATTTAAAGACACAACTGCCAACCACATTGACTCTTTGGGCATATAATTCTTTCAGGAGGATAGAAATAATTTTGTTTGTTAGAGGATCTGAACAGAGAAGTATTTAAATAGTATGCATCTCAAGTACATTGGCAGCACCCTCATCCAGATTATGCATTTACTTTTTCTGTTTGACAAGTAAATATACTTCTACTTGAGAAATGGATTAAAGCAAAAGGAAAGTTTCAAACTTCTAAGTGGAAAGAAAGATTGAAAGCTATGTATCTATTAAATCCTCATATATGATACTAATTACTTTAAATAAGATATGGAGCAAAAGTAATCTGCAGCCAATCCATAACACAAACACCCCCAAAACAGATGAGGAAATGCATCAAAAGTAAAATAAAAAATCCAGCATCATAATAATAGAATATAGAAACCTCAACAATTCATATAACAGAAATCTTAAAGCATAATTAGGGTTAAAATGTTACCTGTGGAAACCACCACCATTGACAGAATCACAGTAACGCTTCATCCACTGCATAAATTCAAGATTATCCAGGGGCCTTCCTTTCACTAGCTTGCTCACCTCAATGTGCTGGAGCTCACAAATGGAAATTCAGTAACTATCATATTTATAAAGGAAATTCCCTATAACATTTATTAGATTATCCATAATTGACATAAAACCTTGTTAAGAACATTAAAACAAAGTAATCATAACAGAATTAATAGAGGACCTTGGTAATCTTGAGTTTATTGAAAACGTCTTGAAGGACTTTGTAGTTCTGAATCATCTCGTACTCGTTCTTGGCATCAAAATTGACTTTGTGCATCGGAACCATACCAGGATGAACCGCATCCATCAGCTGGCAGTGAACAGCACCTGAACAGGCCTGAAATTTAGCCGGATTGGTGATTAAAATTTAAGAGAATCAGATCGAATGATAAAAATTCTTTTGGAATATTATGGATTGGGAAAGTAGATATATATATATATATATATATATATATATATATATATATATATATATATATATATATATATAGGTACCTCTTCGACTTTGGAGAGATTGAGTTGAAGAGTAGAGTTGATCCAAGCCAAAATCTCTGATCTTCCAACGAAATAAGCCGAATCCATCATACCTATGTTCGTAGCCATTTCTGCTTTTTCGATCTCTCTCTCTCTCCTGAATTCTGAATTATGAATTCCGATACTGTGCGAGATTGATTTGTGTGGTGCGGAGCGTTCGCTTTGAACTTTAGAGTGTTCCAGATGAGGGTTGAGCGGGATTTCTTGCCCTTTTCTAATTCAAATATGGGTCCCCGTTTTCAGACCATACCGTCAGACAGTGTTTTTGGGCTTTTTGTTTTCCTAGATCAGGGAACCCAAGATCCAACCTCCAAAGCTCAGAATGTTGAATTCTTACCCACCCCGTTTGAAATTGGGGGGGGGGGGGGGGGGGGGTTATTTGCACCGGACGCCCCCATCCCCCCGTTTGGGCCCATATATTTCTTTTTTTTATATATAATCTTTTTTTCTTCGAAATTTACAGATCGAATATGCAAAGTTGTTATTACAAAAATTATTAATAATACCATATCTGATAAGGTATACATTCATATTCAGTAAAATCTAACAGAAAAATAATACACTTATACAGTGGAGTAGAGTATTAACTGATAAAAATAAACATATGTTTGTCTTTATGGTTAATTGCAACTTTTTCAAATTTTAAAAAAAAATCTATATATATAATTATTTTTAATTGGTTGAGCTTATATAAAATGAAGTAATATATGTATAAAATTTCACATTCTTAATGCTTTGCTTCAATAGCATACTTATTGGGGATTGAGGGTGATACTCTCTAGGTATATATATACCTTAGTTTCTTATAATGATTTTATCTTTATTTTTTGACAAAATTTAATAGTATGAATGAAAAGATTATACAAAAATATGAAATATTATAATTTTTTATTTAATTTGAACTTGTGTAACACCATTATTATACCCTGTATATAAAATAAGTATAATTTTGAACAACTAAGATTTATTAAATTTTTATTAATATAATTTTGTTGATAAATATCATCAAATTATAGAAAAAAAATCATATATATACTCAAATATTTTTGTATATTCCTTACAAAAATATTGACATATTAACCCTATAAAGTATACCAACTAGGTACCCTGTAGGGTATCTCCCCCTTTCATACTTATTGATTTAAAGATATTATAAAGATATATTCACTTTAACAACTAAATAATCAAGTGGTAAACGTCCACAAAAGAAATCTTTAACAATTAAAAAGGCAATAACGTAATAATTGTTTTTTTTTAATTTACAATTTCTGACAGCCATAAATACAACCATGCATATCCACATATGCACGAATATCGTACAACTTTTGTTAGGAAAATGTGAAAATAAAAAGATAAAAAGAACCAAGAACAAAATAATACTCCCTCCGTCCCAAATTAATTGCTCAGTTTTGACTTTTTAAAGTCAAATTGACCATTTTTAAAACTAATCTTTTTACTATTTTTGCTAAAATATAGATGAAGAGATTATAACCAAAAGAAAGTATATACAATTTATTACTAATCCTAATTTTTATAATTTTAGAAATATATTTATATATGCTTAATTATTAATTCTAAAAATAGTCAATTTGACTAAAAATAGTCAAAACTGAGCAGTTAATTTGGGACGGAGGGAGTAATAATAATAAAAATATATAAAATGAAACAAGAACACAAATAAATTTAAAATAAAAAAATAGCTTGGAATGCGTAAAATAGTTTTCCTAAAAATAATATTTGCTCCCTTTTTTTTGAAATTGCAATATAAGACAAGTCTTAAAAAGTTTTGCACTTAACAAATAATGAAAATTTTCAAAATAGGAATATAAGATTTGAGAACTTGATATTTTTATTTGAAGTAAAGATAATTTTAGAGAGAATAAGAAGTTTGAACAAAAAATTCCAGCCACAATAATAATCTGAAAATTCATATATTTATAATAGAAATCTCAAAAGATGTAACTATAGGAATGAACACAATATTTAATATATAATTACCAATAATTATCTTTTAATAAGTACCATTTAAATAAAAAATACCATTCTCTTATTTGAATAATTTATAACAATTTTTAGCATATCTGCACATGGATTTTGATTAATAAAATGACAATAATGTCATTCATGAAATTAGTTAAAATATTTAGACCGCAGTTTGGTAGGTACCTACTACCTAAGCTAGATAGATACTACTATATGTGAGCGAATATTTGAGATCCGGTTAGTATGAAATTATTTTTTTGATAAATTTATTAATCGATCAATAGAATACTGATATATATACAACATCGCTTACGTGTCAATAGTTTATTGATCAATTGACCAACTTATCCCAAAATAAATTTCATACTAATCACTTCCGAATATTTGTATTCATATATAATTCAATAAGTATTGAACGACGTATCATGCATGTATCCATGTGACATTTTTAGTATGTCCAATCACATTATGATCATAAGAAGAATCTTGATGATGATAATAATATTAGTGCCCGCAAAATCCAACAACTCTTAACACCATACATACATTAATCACTTTATTGAAAAATATTCATTTGTGATTGTCAAAATTCATCAAAAAAAATAAATAAAATTATTACGAAAAATTTACGTGATGGTTTTAAGCATCGGTCGTCTTGTATACGCTCATTATAATAATCTATTGTGATTGTTAAAGTCATCACAAAAAAATAAGACTTTAGGGATCAAAGGTAAACACTTGAATCTTTATTTACGTATAATTTATTTTAATGTATTAATTGTATCAAATGATACTTGTAGGATTCGAACCCTCCCTCCATTAGTATTATCACTATGCCAAAGTTCAGAACATGGTAATTGCAATAACTGTCATAAATATTTTATAATGATGGTAAAATTAGTCATCATTGAGAACCATCATATATTTTATTATTTTGTGATGGCTTGAAAATTCCATCACAAAATATATTCTTTTTGTAATTGCAAATAAAAGTCATCACAAAAATCTTTGTCATGGCCGTCATAAAGTATTGTTTTGATTATTTCTTACATTAAAATATTAGTGATAACTTAAATACAATCACGAAAAGTGTATATCTATAAGTGATGACTTGGTGTGTCAAAAAAAGAAATTTTATTTTGCGTGAAAAATTTGGTGTGATTGACATATATGACAATCACAATTATAATACATTGCTGGCAAGATTAGTCATCACTAAAAGTCATTATATATATTTTTATTTTGTGATAGCTTAAAAAGTACATCACAAATTACTATTTTTTGTGATTATTTTTAAAAATTATCATACAATTCTGTCACGTATTCTTATTTTTCTAGTAATGTATATATACATATATTTATATATAAGAACATGCATGGAGTATATAATATGTACGATATACTATTAAATTAAACCTAACAAAGCAAAAATTTTAATCGGATGGATGGAAATAAAATTCTACCACTGGACAACCCAAAATTAGCAACACAAATTAGTGTACGTCAGACAGTTAAGGATGACCTCATTAACCATGCACTAGTATAACTTAGCTTAACAATCATCATGGCAGTTATTAAAGGGGAAGGTAGTATTTGAAAAAACAACTAGATTAACCAAACAAGTCAGTCATGGATCTCTCTACAATTTGTGGGGGAGGGGGAGGGGGAGGGGGAGGGGGGTGTAATATTCATTCTTTGTGACCATATATGTATGATGGTGAAGAAGATGGGAACTTGTCAAGAATTTGAAGGGCCTCTTTCATAGGTGGTCTCTTTTGTGGTATTGGAGATATACAACTATACCCTAATCTCAATAATGCCAGCAAGGACTCCTCCTTCCCCTCCACGTCAGCACGTATTGCCATGTCAGCCATCCTCAATACCTTACTCTTGTCTTCGTCTGGCAGCTTGGCAGCCCCGATCACGGCATTAGGCCCCAGCTCGTCCGAGACAATGACCTTCCCAGTCAACAACTCGAGCAACACCACTCCAAATGAATACACATCCCATTTTGTATTGGGCTTCAGACTCCTAAGGGACTCCGGTGCATAATAAGGCGAACAGCCCAATGAGCTCGGGCTTGGACTTGGGGTAGCCCCACTTGCAATGTCTTGAAAGCTTTCACGTGATGCAGTGGACCTCTTGCTACCAAAGTTTCGGGCTGATGCACTGGCCTTGTAACTATTATCACCCGTCACAAGCCTCTCGAGCCCAAAATCTCCGATCCTGGGCTCCATATCTGCGCCCAACAAAATGTTAGTGGGCTTCAGATTACCATGAACATGCTTTTTATCGTGGATGTAGGCCAGCCCACGGGCCATTCCTTTTGCTATCTTGAGCCGTACTTCCCACGGTAAGGAGCAGGGTGACGAGCCCACTTTCCCTGAAATTTGATAATACAAAAACATATGAGATCTCACATGCGCAAGTTAGCCAAATAATTGGCTTTGCACTAAAGTTTCCATGCAACATGTAAAAAATTAACCCAAGTAACTACACTACACTAGCTACAAGACAGTTTGACTTGCATTGCCTAAAACAACAAAATTTCAGTTACAACTACTCCACCGTCGGTCCGTATCCAGCGCACCTTAGCTAAAATATTGCTATTCTACACACATGCACACACAACTTTTAAGCGCTAACTTGCGCACCCAGGAGGGAGGGAGGGAGGGAGGGAGGGAGGGAGGGAGGGAGGGAGAGAGAGACTTACTGTAACGGGTATTGGCAAGATTTCCATTGGGAACGAAATCATAGATGACAAGCTTCTCATCAGCACCCCAATAGAAGCCACGAATTCGAACCAAATTGGGGTGCACCAATTTGGCAATGACTCGCACCTGGTTCTCAAAATCCCTGAATCTTTCGAGCCCACTTTCTCCAATTCTCCGAACAGCCAGCGTCGTCCCATCTTCCAGCACAGCCTTGTACATTATACTGGACCCAGTGGCACCCAATATATACGCCGAGGCCTTAAGCAACGTCTCCAATTCCAGCTCCTTCTCTCCTCCATCCACTGTCACAAGTGACCCTGACCCTTTTTGAAGCTCTAGCTGCTGATTTTGAGTATTTTTATCGAACACTTTTTCCTTTTCTCCTTCACTTTCTGAGGCGGAGGCTCCGGATGAATCTTCTTCATCATTTCTTCGCTTTAATAAACAGGCCCATGATCTTAACCATTTGTTTTCATCAGAAGACGACGACGAAGCCCAGTCGTATTCTCTGGCTGCTTCTGCTTCTTTTTTTGCTGTCTTTTTCTTCTTTAACTTGTAAACGTATATGAAAATCAGCGCCAGAAGTCCAATTCCCGTGACGTCACCCACTACGATTCCCACAATTGTGCTTACTTTCAGCCCTTTTCCGGGTTTCGGTTGAGACCCATTTTGGGAAGGTATGGTTTTGGGAATTGCTGCAATAGCGGGAGTAGAAGTGGGTGAGGTTGCATTAGGCATAGTTGACATGGTTGAAGGAATTGGACAGAGAATTTTCAGGGGTTTACCGCATAATTCAGAATTCCCAGAAAATGCTTTACTATCTTGATTATAGAAAACACTTGATTCTGGAATTTCACCGGTAAGCTTGTTGGCCGATAGATCTAAGGTGACATTGGGAGGAAGATCATTGGCGAAATCCAGTGGAATTTCACCAGAAAGCCTGTTATATGACAGGTTAAGGTAACGGAGATTACTGCTTCCGAAACTTGAAGGCAGTGATCCATTAATAAGATTAGAAGATAGATCTAGAACTTGAACTGAATCAAGCCCACTGGGGAGATTACCCGAAAAATAGTTACTTTTCAATGAAACAACAGTTAGATTATGAAGACTAGTGAGATTTTCCGGGATAGTTCCACCCATAGCATTTTCAGACAAATTAAAAGACTCGAGACTTTTTAGTCCTCCTATAAGCTCAGACAGCTCACCAGAGATCATATTGTTGGAAAGATCAAGTACCCGAAGATTTGAAACGTTATATAGCGAAAAGGGGATGGACCCATTGATGGAATTGTTAGAAAGATCGAGTCTTTGAAGGTTTTGGATCATACCCAGATCTGCAGAAATGGAGCCAAGAAGCTGAGAATTGGGGAGAGATAATTGAGTGACACGAGAATAGGCCTCAGACATGTTAGGAGTACCACATGTAACACCATTCCATGAACATGGTGTTTCATCGTTGAAATTCCAGCTATTTAATACACCTAGAGGATCACTGAGAACAGAGTACTTAAAAGAGAGTAAAAGAACTCCATCTGTGTTGAGCTGAAAAGATTTATTTACAAGAAGAGAAATTAGTACAAGAATTCCCCACCATAAGTGGAGATCAAAGCTTAGTGACTTCATGATGTTTCGCAGTAATCCCACATCTCTGCTTGCTAAAAATAACAAGAGAGAGGAGAGAAAGATCGAGGAACAATAACTAAGATTTATGGTACACAAAAGAGGGCTATCAGGGCATGTTAAGGGGAGTATGTAGAACAGGTAGACACAGCTCACCAAAGACCAAACATCTTCACCAATATGCTCTGTTCAGATTTTACTTGAATAAAATGATTAAATGCTCCTATAGATCAGTTGCCCCTGTTTCTCCTCTCTCTTACTTTATGCTCGCGTTAGCAAAAATAGATCAAGTAATTAAGTAATCAAAAAAATGAGGGGCAGGAGTTATATGTCACCTGGGAGTAGCATCTTAGCATCTTTGGTAGGTGACACCCAAGTGGAGTTGTAAAGTGCATTTAATATCTTCAGAGTTGCTTGTTTTTAGTAATTCGATATTACTACTAGTTTTTATTTTTAACTTATCCGTTCTAAAATTATACTCCTTCGGTTATTTAATAAAAGTTATTTTAGAGTTATACAAAATTATTAAAAAAATAATTATATAATTATAATTGTCTATATAGCTCTTGTATCGAAAATGAATAATTCTACACATACTGTTTTTTGGGATCGAAATATTGTACATTTTCATTTTTTATTTTTTTTACTTTTCTTGTGACTCCCAAAAAATATATAATATTTATTCTAATTGAAATTTTTACAAAATACAATTTTTTGAGGTATAATTTGGATATATATACAAAACAGGTACAGACTATACAACCATGTTCTTGTATATGTATCCAAATTATACTTAAAACACTATATTTTGTAAAAATTTCTGTTGAAATAAATACTATACATTTTTTGAGTCCCAAGCAAAAAAAATATTGAAAAAGTCTAATATTTCGATCCAAAAAAACTGTTTGCCAAGACTTATTGATTGGAAAAAGAGTGTTATTTATTGGGCAAAAAATAGTGAGAGAACCAAAGTTATATTTATTACTTGGGGTAATATTGAAAACTAAACACTTAATGTTTACTTGAAATTCTTAAATGACTTATATTAAGGAATAAAAACAATTCTCTAAAACGATTTGACATATTTAATACTCCCTCCAAACTAAAAAGAATAAATAAAAATATAATTTTTTTGGTCCTAAAAATGAGATAAGAGTATATAAAATGAATAATAAATATGTTATTTAGTACGATCTGTTAGAATAAAAAATTAAAACTAAAATATTCATCACTTTATATAATTTTATGATTGGTTCACTAATGATAAATTTGAATTTTTTAAATTTTCTTTCCTCTATTTTTATTTTTCTTAATATTTGTGCAAATTGTATTTTACTCGTATTTTTGGGGACGAAGAGAATATTTACTATTTACGTGAGAGATTTTGTGAAATTATCTCTTTTAATTGTGGAAATATTAATTTATTTTTTAAAAATAACAATTTATAAGAATAAATATATATTTTTTAAATATTTTTAATTTTCGTTAGTACGTAGTGATAACAGTGAAACAGTGTTAACATGTGAATACAGGTTAAACTTTTTATATTTACTTTGTTGTACTACTACCTTAATAGGACTATCAATAACGGATCCGGTTAGCATGAAATTTATTTTTTTAGTAAGTTAATCAATTGACCAATAAAATGGTAACACATATAAAAACTCGTCTGCATGTTAGCACTCTATTAGCCAATTGATCAACTTATTCAAAAATAAACTTCATGCTAACCATCAATAACCGTTCTTAATTTTAGATCCGGAAGCTCCAAAATCCTCAACTGAATCTTAAGGGACAGCCACAATAAATTTTGGAGTATGTGCTTGTCAATTAATGAGTTCAATTAACAGTTTACCAAGTTACCCCTTCTGGTGTGGAGGTCCCTAAACCTAATGGTGATTGCATTAGTATTTAGTTGTTCGGTCAGTATAGAAATGTCATTAATTAATTAGGTGAAAATTATGCTGTGATGTAACATTACTAGTAACTAGTAGTAACATTTTGAGTAGCAACAATATTGCACAGGCATGCAAGCTGAAGCTAGCTTGGGATCTTCTATCAGAAACATGGTACGTTTTTATAAAGGCTTGGTATTAATTACAAATTTTCACTACCATTAGTTGTTACTAGTAACTATTTAGTTACTCCCTCTGTCCCAAATTAACTGCTCAATTTTGACCTTTTTAAGTCAAATTGACTTTTTTTAGAATTAATAATTAAGCATATATAAATATATTTCTAATATTATAAAAATTGGGATTAGTAATAAATTGTATATACTTTCTTTTGGTTATAATCTCTTCACCTATATTTTAACAAAAATAGTAAAAAGATTATTTTTAAAAATGGTCAATTTGACTTTAAAAAGTCAAAACTGAGCAATTAATTTGGGACGGAGGGAGTACTAATTAAGAAAGATTAAACAAAATCTAAAGATTTGCAAGAATAGGATACATATTCTAAAGATAACATACAGGATATAAGTTGGACCACGTAACAATAGTGTAGATTTCGCATCAGACTTTGTATGGCAACAAGTCATATCCAAAGTTTCCTTACATCACTCTCTCTCTCTCTCTCTCAGAATGCATATGCATGGGTGTTAGTTAATAAAATTTGGTCCACTTCACACAGGCCTCTAAGAGTATCTACCTCAGGTCGGAGATGTTCAAATCATAAACTAAATTTAATATAAGATCAAGAATTTGATTTAGTAGACAGACTAAATATAATTTGGAATATTTTTCAATAAAATAAAGAGATTATATTTAGGAACTTGATTTGATTGACTATAAATTTTTAATATATTTAAATGAGAGTGTGGAAGAAAGTTTGGTAGATAATAATTCACTAAATATAATATAATCTTTTAATAATATAGTCTATGAGATATTCCATCTATTAGAAGGATTAAAAGACTATCTCATAAATTGATGTCATATGAATTAAATATAATTCATGATAAGCTCTAACTCCACAACTGTCCGGTGGGCAGTTTTTGACATTTCACTACATTTAAACTGCTTCACTTGATACTAGGAGTGATCATTCGGTTATAACCGAACCGAATAAGCTATTCGGTTATAACCGAAAATCGAAATAATGATGATTTTGCTATCCGAACTAATAACCGAAATTTAACAATAACCGAATTACCGAATACCGAATTACCGAATTGTAATTTCGGTAATTCGGGAAAAAACCGAATTACTGTTATTATTATTATTATTATTATTATTACTGTTATTATTATTATTATTACTATTATTATTACTATTATTATTACTGTTATTATTATTATTATTATTACTATTATTATTATTATTATTATTACTATTATTATTATTACTATTATTATTATTATTATTACTGTTATTATTATTATTATTATTATTATATTATTATTATTATAAAATTAATTTTTTAATAAGTAATGTTCGGTTATTCGGATACCCGAATAACCTGTTTTCCAAACCGAAACCGAAACCGAATAGTGAATAATAATTCGGATATAATCGAAATTGTAAAAAAAACCGAAAAACCAAAATAATTAGGTTAAAAAAATTCGATTCGGTTCGGTATTTCGGTTTTAACCGTTTTTTGCTCACTCCTACTTGATACCAAAGAAGCAATTCTTGGGAATCTAATAATTTAATACTATAATCTTCAGGCCCTCAGAACTTTCTCTTCCCTTTCCCCTATTTGTAATAGTTGTGTCAGCTGCTTTATCTAACTTAATTATTACTCCCTCCGTCCCATAATTATAGGCTGATTTTTTTGGCACATAGTTTAAGAAAATTAATTTAAGTGGCAATTTTAACCCAAATTTTTCATATATACCTCTTAATATGAAATTAATGAATAAGTTAATTACTTCTTACTTATCACACTGGAACTCTCAACTTCATTGATTGACGTGTTAAAGTCCATAACCATAGAACTTTAACCAAAGAGAATACAATAACATTAAATTTGGTGATAAAAATAATGACATTGAATGTTGTTTCTTCAAAAAAAGAATAATAGTTGAATATTTATTATAAGGACATAAAAGTAAAATAATGAACCAACTAAATTTTTTAAATAGTACTCCCTCCGTTCCTTAATATAAGTCGTTTTAAGGTTATGCACAACCATTAAGGTAATGGTTGTATAGCATTAACTATAATATCAATTGTCTATATTACCCTTGTATTGAAATAAAAGATTGTTATTTATTGGGCAGAAAATATTGGGAGAACCAAAGTTACATTTAATATTAGGGGTAATATTGGAAACTAAGCAATTAATACTTACTTGAAATTCTAAAACGACTTATATTAAGGAACAAAAACATTTATCTAAAACGACCTATATTAAGGAACTGAGGGAGTAAGTAGCATATATATTGAGACATCTCAAAATAAAAAATCAGCATATAACTATGGGACGGATGTAGTATAATTATCAGTCCCAGCCCAGTATAAGGTTAGGTAGCCTGGCCTCTCTTTACAATTATTAATCCAGATTAACAACATCTGCTGCCTACTTTGCCTCTTTATGTATAATTTAGATTGGAAAAGTCTTAGTACTATCTAATCTTCTTTTTCTTTTTTCTTTTTTCTTTTTTTTAGGGGGTTTGGGAGGGGGGGGGGGGGGTAGGAGGTGGTGGGGAATGGAGAAAAGAAAGCGAAAGAATGAAAAGTAGAAAAGCTAGTAGGACATAAAACTGTTTTTCTTCTATTCTCTCAAGTTGACAACGGGTATGCATGCTTTGGTAAAAGCAGAGCAAAGCAAAGCTACAGGACAGGAGAAATGTCCGAAGCCAGAATAATTCATGGAAATTAATTAGCTGCAGGTAGCTGGACTAACTTGAAGAACCGACAGTGATCTTCTACCCTTTTGCCCACTCAATCAATTAATCTCTATTTTGGTAAACATAGTTGAGAATATATGTTAAACTATAAAAAATCACTATTACGCTTAACACACGTTTGACTTTTGTTAATATTTCTACTAATCTCATCACTTAATTATTTGAATTAATAATTAAATATGTATATATTTTCACCAATTATTTATTTGATCAATTCCAGTACTGTATTATCATTCTCATGCAAGTGGGCACCCATTTGAACAGGACTCGACCAATGTTACAGACAAATATGGCCTATTACCATGATGAAGATGTCACCTAATGGATACAATAATTCTGGGTGGGTGGCAGTCACTTGTAGAAAATAAAATTGACTTTTCAGTTTAATAATTAAATCATTGTTGATTATTTAAGGAAATTGATGCTTTAAACGTAATACCTTTATATTGGCATGCAGTCGAGCTAGTGTTTGCCATAAGCATGCATGGTAAACGTTTGTATAATGGTCGACGGAACCATTGATGATTGTATTATGTCCCATGTCACGTACGCAATTGAAGCCTTGCCACTCTACCTAAACATGAATTACTATTATAATAATTATGTGCTTTTTAAGGGTGTCCTATTATATGGAGTATTACATTAAGCTAACGTACGTAATTTGAAATACATTAACATTCCATCTTTTTAGAAATAATTAAATGAGGAGAGAGAATTAAAATGTGCATTTGGTATCCAATTCCTCAAGGCTTGTTCTATGCGAAGATAATAAAGATTGATCTGATTGGAATGAACAAAGTGAAAGATGAAAGAATTTATGCATCTTTTGTTAGAATTTGAGCAAAAATTGAAATAGGTTACATTAATCATTTGAAATTAATTCACATATCAATGTGTTGTACTTCATAATTAGATTATAATTAAGTATTTGGAATCTCAAATTCACATATATAATTATTTGTAGGAAGCTAAGTCCTACATCTTAAGAATTAAATGTTAGTAAATGAGTTTATATACAATAAAGTTGATCTTGAGTTTGGATACCAATGGATACTCCACTTTTGTGGAATGAAGAGGGCCAAGCTAAGGCTTGATTCAAACCCGCGTGGCGCACTCTTTCTGTTATGCCTAAAATTACTCATATGAAGAGAGAGAGAGTCTAGAGCATTCTAGTATTCTACTTTTGGTTCACAAGAGATAAGTTTATATATATATATATAAGTTATTTTAGAGTTGTGCATAAGTATTAAAAAAATGATTGTATAATATTAAATATAATATCAATTATCTATATTGTCTTTGTATTAAAAAAAGTGTTATTTATTGGACAAAAAATAGTGAGAGAACCAAAGTTATATTTATTACTTGGGGTAATATTGAAAACTAAACAATTAATACTTAATTAAAATTCTCAAACGATTTATATTAAGAAATAAAAACAATTTTCTAAAACGACTTATATTATTAAGCAACGGAGGGAGTAGTTTATAGTTAGGGTTAAGAAAATTTGACCAACAGGGATAAAATAATATTTGGAGCTGTAATGCACCTCCAAGAATATGAAATTAAAGCCTTAAAATCCATTCTTGATGTTTTAGCTTAAATATACTATATGGCATATAGATATAGTATAGTGAAAGACTCAAAAAGCGAAGGTATGGTCAGCTGGCAGTGCATGTGGCTTTGCCACACCTTAATTAATTAATCAATCCTCGAGCTTTGGTTCGTCTCTGTTGAAGCAATTCGGATAACATGCATGGCTGTTTTACTCTGTAAGGTTTGTCCATTAAATCGGGGTATAATCTTAATCCTGAAGCTAGCTAGCTAGAAACTTATGTACAACTTTGTCGCTTAGCACTAAAGAATTGATCAAATGGCAGGGATGACTGAAACAAGAAAAGGAAGAAAAATGTTTAATTACCAGTGGACTTTATATCTTTACCACCAATTCCAAATACTAGTGGAGTAGTAAACAAATCTAAGCATTAATGAAGTTAATGTTTTGGATATCTTGGGACTATAAAATCTTGCTTAAGGTGTACAAATAATTATTTTGATCAATGGTTTGGTTTGGTTAGGTTAGGTTAGTGATCTTGGATTGTAGTTGGACACAAGATATAATCCATTTTCTCATGTAATGTTTCAAAAGAAAATATGCAATGTTCCCTCCCTTAGTTTGCATGCAATATAGGAGGAGGGAATAGGGATGCTTCCAAATGCAAGTGTTCAAAATCAAATTAAATAGGATGGGGATTGGGTCCAAAGGAGCTTTGCTTTTTAACTAAATGGCCTGGCCAGGCCTAAAACTCCATCCCCCCTTGGCCCCTTCCTTCTCTTTTTTCTTTCATTATTTCATTTCATGCTTTTTCTCCATCAATTCAATTGTTCACAAAAAAATCTCATTTCAAATTTTGTAAAAAATAATTAAAGATGAACGTTTGTTCCTGTCTAGTTTACATGGGGTTAAAAATGAGAATATATATGATACTATTAAACTGGGCCGTCAACCCATGAGGTCGAGACTCTATTTTTGTTGTGGATCATTTCAAACTCAAACCTATTCTTAAAACTAAACTCATTTAATTAAAACAAACTCATATATATATATATATATTAATTTACCTTGAAAGAATTAAGTTTGAGGATGAGAGAGGTATAGAGGAAAATGAGGGCCTTAATTAAGAATTACTACTTTCTTTTGTAATCAGAAGTATATATGTACTCAAAAAATGTCTACAACTAGATTACTAGTTAATATTATCTTAATAAATGATTCCACTGGCTTATGAAAAAACTTCACTAGTAGATTTAGAACTTTTTTTTATATTCTTTTTAACTTTATTTTTTTTTAATATCTATAAAAAATGTAGCACTCTATTCTGAATGACAACGTAATCACTACATTACTTTTTGGGAGTTGATTTTAATTGAAACTGCATTGCCAAATTAAGCTTTCAATTTTATTTTTTTTTAAAAAAGATAATGACCTGGACCTAACCATGAGCCACAACATTGGACATGGGCTCCACCTCTTTTGACAAAGCTCATATCAGACAATGGAGATGCATGAAAAAAAAGAAGCAGGCATTTAATTCTCCAATTAGTTTTGTATTGATCATATGAAACTGGAGGAGTAATATTTTGCGCATGTTATGTTGATGAAACATGTGCAGTCAAAATAAGTGTTCGGTTTTACAGCATGAGCAAATATGACACACACATACATATATATATATATACACACATACTGTGGAACAACCCCTTTTTTAGTTTGTTGTAATTTTTTTTTTTGCTCCAGCCGCTACAACAAATCAAAAAAGAGGTTGTTCCACAGCAGCCGGTTGCTGTGGATGGAACTCCATATATATATATATATATATATATATATATATATATATATATATATATATATAGAAAATGGATCAGGTCCGGACTCCCGGACGGGAGAAAATCCGGACCTGATTTTTTTTTTTTTTTTTTTTTTTTTGGTAGAACAACTAAAAAAAAAATAAAAATTATGGAACTGAAATTTTTCAATAATACAGTGTTTTGGGTGTGTTTTTAATACCTACACCAACCAATGTATGTACAGTCTGCCCAGACTGTACAGACATGTTTCGTTATAGGCATCCAAATCACACCCAAAACACTGTATAATGTAAAAATTCCAATTCCATAAATTTATTTTTTTTTTTAGTTGTTTCAAAAAAAAAAAAAAAAAAGTCCGGATTTTAACAAAATCCGGGAGTCCGGACCTGATCCGGACTATATATATATATATATATATATATATATATATATATATATATATATATATATATATATATATATATATATATATCCCTATGCGAACACACACATATATCCCTATACGTCTTTTCGCAAATTAAGATGAAAGAAGTGTTAACTACTACTACTAGTATAGTGGAGTAGTAGTTTGGAATATTAGGTTGAACATTACGCACTTAAATAATTGAACACGTAAAATGTTGGAATTATTAAGTTCCTTTGATTCTTAATTAACCAACCAAATCATTGAATTATTGGACTCAAATTAATACCAACAGACCTGTTTTAGCTAGAGATATATACTATAGTTCATTAAATGAAACTAACATTCAATTTATTTCTAAATTATAAGCATGTCATGTTAAAGTTTGTTGATACATACAAAAATTTTTAATTAAGATTTTAGGATTTAGATTTCTCAGTGATAGAATATTCAACCGTACGTAAAATTCTAATACTAAAAATCACCATCATTATAACACTCATGTCAAAACATATATGTATATATATAGACACACATAAAAGAGTGAAATCTGGTGGTAAATTTTATTTTCAGAGGAAACGAATAAAGCTAGCTTATGTAGTCAAATAGTACATTAATGCCTTGTTAATTCAGACATTCATGCATATATGATTATTAGTGTTATCTATATATATAGTAGGTGATTAATATGCGACATGAACAAGCATTACAATATAATTTCGTGTTCCTTTCGATCTCTTTCCGGAAAGAGATAGGAAAGGAGTGTAAGTACGTTGTTCTGGATTAATTAAGTGCTCTGTTGGAAACAATCAACCTCAATCTCGTGTAAATAGAAAAGGGTGTTATTGTTATAGTAATCTCTTTCTATAAATCCTCCTCTAATATTGGATCTCATGAAATCAAATAGAATCAGCTAATATATCTCTTATAATTGTGAGGAATACTTTTGTATAAATATACCTCCTTGTAATCTTAATAATACACAGAAAAATTATTATTCAAGAGTTTGTACATGCTCATATATATTTGGTTTGGTTTCCACCCTAATTAGGTACGTAGTAATATTCTTAACCAGTCAAAGTGGTGAATGATTCAACTTTATTAGCAAAAGATCTACATATCTACTGGAGTAATATATATTATAGAGCAGATCGAGATGCATGGGGCAAGAAATGATAGTGGATGGAACCCTTTAGTCAATAACTAACTCTCTTTTAAGTTAACTTTTCTTGTGTCATCACTCCCATCAGTCGTCTTTCAATTAATAATTAAACTAACGCAAGTCTTTTTCTCAACTCATCTTTTATTATTGCATTGCATGCCTAATTTGATAGCTAAAGGTGCATGGCCCAATTTTTAGTATAAAAAACATACACACATATCACAGCTCAGCTTGTTGGAGTACAACTCTTTTATTCATCTTCACTTTGTACGTACCGGCCCGCCTTCTCTTATATATTCAACCCATGATCTAAATACAGCTACATCGATCGCAGATTTCATGCTAATATTTTATCAGAATAAATTATACATGGATTAATGTTTTACACCCTCCAATAACAATATACCTTCTACAAAGTTAAGAGATTTCAAATTTATTATTATTAATCAAACACTACTTAATTTTACCAGCTTGCTAAAATATAGCAATTACACAATTTGTTATTTCATTTTAAATCCTTTGATTTCCTTCTAAATTTTTTACTTGGATACACTAGTTAGCAGACCTATTTATTTTTAGCTATTCTTATTGTATTTCATATTGATTGTCACTGTATATATCAAGTAAAATTAACAAATTACAATCGACGATAAGGTCTTAGTCCGGTGGTTAAGATTCATGTACCTTAATTTTTATGTTTCAAATTAGATTCTCACTCAAGAGTTTTTATGTGAAGTGTGTTTCGTCCTTTATGCGAGACTTGTTTGTAAATTTATTTATTTTTTCTTCTAACGAGTTCTCGCACTTTTACTTTTAATTTGTGTTTGATTAATAACTTTTTTAAACGTTTTCCCATAAAAAAAATTTGTTAATTTTCTAAAATCCCTATTTATAAATATATTTTTTAAAGCTAAATTTTATTGTTTCTCAATTATGTAAATTTTCAGTTAAAATACAAAAACAAACTAAAAGGCATCAAAAAATAAATAAATTGTTCCAAAAGTATGTACTGTTAAGAAACAGAATTCTGAAACTAAATGGGCTGTAAAATAAAGTGAACTCGTCATGTGGGTGTGGGGTGGTTGGGTAGGCAACGTCGAACCAACAGATGAAAATCTTTTCTCCATTAATACTACGGCCTCCCCTGTCTTATGTTTGGTGGTAGCCATTTGAAGGATGGAGTCTTTTATATTTATTTGTTGTCGTACAACTACTATATTACATTATTTTTAGATTTGTTGAATATTACATCCATTCCATAATAATAATCATTTTAATTTTACTCAAATTATTAATATAAATGAGAAAATTTCTATAGACAATAAAAAAAGTTAGGGGTGATATAAAAAAATAAATAATTTATTTCTCCTATAAAATTATAAACAATAAATAAATTGGAACAAATTTTTCTTCTTCTAAAAAGTCAATTAATTATTATAGAATTGAGGCAATACTCTTTATATATTTGTGTATGTCTATAATTATATAGGAAATTGTAATATTTTTAAGAAAAAATAACATTTTTTAAATTTTTATTTACTTGAATTAATGTAAATTCCATTTACATGAATGTGTGTGTATATATATATTATTTAAAATAAAGTCGTTCCTGAACACAGGCGAGAGGATCGATCGCCTTGGGCCTCCAATTAGAGAGGACCCAATATTTTTTTATATATAGTATATGTGTGTGTGACTTTGCCAATAGAAATAGAGTCGGTTATTGAAATTTTTTGGAGTTTGTAAAAGTTTTGGATTGTTTTTCTGATAGTTTCAATTGCTTACATGATATTACTAATTATTCTTGTGACAGTAGAATCTGTTGAAAGAATTTTTTTCAAAATTGAAATTGTTAAAAAATTATTTGCGGTCGACTATAACACAATAAATGTTAAATGGGTTCGCAACCATGTGCATCGAAAAAGATACATATGCTAGACAAACTTGATTTTGAACATTTGATTGAAGATTTTACCTCTAGGAATACTAGAATAAGTATCTTTCGATGAATATATTCTCATATATTTTGTTGTAGTCGAAATTCTCGTATATTTTGTTTTAGTCGAACTATTATGTTTTATGCTCTGAAAAGACAATTTTTTGGATATAACTTGTACTTTTTATTTATTTAGTTATACTTTTTTTTTTGTGAAGACATTGTTTCGAAAAGATTTTCGTTTTCATTTTTCACCTTGGGCCACCAAAATCTCAAGAACGACCCTGATCCAAAATGATAGTTGCTTTTTTTTTCTTTTTTTGAAAAAAAGTCAAAAATTTTGCAATATTATTAATCTTAAATATCCTTATAAATATACAATGACAAATATTTTCTATTCTATTCATCCCAAAAAGATAACTAAATGTATAAATTTGTTTATTCTTAAAAAAATAAGAGGTGAAAAATAAATACATCATTTAAGCATTAATATAAAAAAATAAAAGCACTTTGTCTCTTTATATAAATTTGTGGTGCCAATAACATTGCTAATGTTCAAAAGGGTTACTAAACTCGCATACACATTTTATGTTCATCCCTAAAATTGTAACAGCACCCAGCAGGTCAGGTGCACGAGGAAATGCAGAGAGAGAAGGAGGACGTTGAAGTGGTACGGTGGATCATACGGCTTACGATAGCGGGATGAATTGGTGGGTTGGTGTTGCCATGTTGGTGGGTGGGATAACTCTCTCTCTCTCTCTATCTTATTAAGGAAATGATTGAAAATATTTTAATTATCTAAAATGCCCCTAACATTTGATTATTTTAAAAAAAGATTATCAAACTGTTTTCTGTTCTTTTCATTTTTTTAAATAAAGGGTGTAATAGTAATATTTATTATACATACAACATCATCAAATCTGTATCTATGACTCCCACAAGTAAAATAAGAATAAGTTTTCGGTGGGATATTCCCCACCACCACACCACTAAATCATGACGTGGCGGCCCTTCTCTTCTCGTTGACGATTTGAATGCATGACACCAACTGATTACTACAAACAAATTTCAGCGATAGAAAGCGACGGAGCAGAGCGGTTATGACTTATGCCAAACCATGGCACAAAATAACAAAACAAGTGGTGGGTCCTACTTTAACAAACCTTCTGGTTACGTTACATGGCCAAAAACCGGGGGAACCGGACATCACCTAGCTGGACCTGGACGCGCTGCATTGGAGTATTCATCTTTCAATTAGCCACGTGCACTTTCCTACGCCTGGATGGTTCGGGTCGGGTTTTTTCCAGACCTATTGTGGACTATCAAATAGTAAGACGCTATAGTATTTGCCCTGTGTTGCACGTGTGGCCTTAAACAACCTTTCTACCCGCGCTCAAGAGTAAGAGTATAAACGAACAGAGTCGATTCGAGTATTGAGTTGCTCAGATTTAGTTCATAAAATTTATTGAGTATAAAATATGATTTGATTGAGGCTCATTTAGCTACCGAGTCGAGCACCATTCTAAATCGAGCCCGAACAGTTTGAACTTTTCGAACGAATATGATCCGAGTATCAATAGAAAATTACAATTTGAAGATGTTCGAGTAATTTTTCAAACTTTAAAATTTGCTCATATTTGACTCATTTATATTTCGAGTCGAGCTCGAATCGAACTTTTAATCGAACGGGTACGAATCGAGCCCGGACTGTTTGCTCATTTTACAACCTTACTTAAGAGTCACCTAAAAATAGGGAAGAGACATGTTCTCGATCTTAATTACTTCATCATTTACTTAATAGTAGTAGTTGTTTTAAAGAATTATTTTTATTCTTTAATTTTAAGTAAGTTCTGGAGTAATAAATATAATTTTGGTTATCTCATTATTTTTATCCAATAAATAAGATTTTTTTTTAATATAAAGATAATATAAACAATTAATATTATATTTAATATTATACAATTATTTTTTTAATATTTATACACAACTCTAAAACTATTTATATTAAAGAGAGAGAAGAGTATTAAATTAACAATTCATTCGCTCTTAGACTACACTAAATATTAGCGTTTTCAAATTTCATTCTACTTGAATTAATTAATTGAGATAAAACTACATATTAAAGCATTACAATTTTAATCAAATACTTGATTAATGTTGAGCCACGTACTAAAGAGGAACATATAAGAAGTTGTGGAAATTGAGAACAAACATAGATAGACGTAATTTGTGGAAATTGAATCCACATTTTCATATTATTTTTTATGCTCTTTTTTATTGCTTTCCTTTGGATAAAATATTAATTAATTATATTATACCATTTATAACATTCGTAATACTATCTTTAAATTTCTTTTTTTTGAGGAGAAATTGAATTTCATAACTGGAGATCAAAGCTTAGAGCATTACAAATAAAAGGAGGGGGAATAGAGCCCCATTACTGGACATCAGACATAGAATTCGAAGCACGATCTAAGAGATGTGCAACAGAATTCGCTGACCTCCTAACAAAATAGATGTGACAATCGACTATATAAGCAACCAAATCCTTACATTCATCCACCACCAAACCCACATAATTCGGAGAGTAAGATGAAGCCTGAATACCTTGTATTAACATGAAAGAGTCAGATTCAACAATTATCTGTGAAGCACCAAGTCTTTTAAGCCAACTTAAAGCCTCCCTAAAGCTGACCGCCTCGGCCAAAACAGAATCTGCAGGACCCAAAATTGAACCACATCGAGCTGCTATCATTGTCCCCTCAAAGTTACGAAGAACCATGCCAAAACCCAACTTACTTTCAGATGAGAACACAGCTCCATCTACATTACATTTCAGCCAACCACAGGCAGGTTTGCAAAAGCTCATAACGCAAGAATTTTAATCAGAGAGTAGGTCACCATTTATGAGGATTTGGGCATGTTGCCGTTGAGTAAGAAAGGAACCAGCCAGGTTGACAATCGCCGAAGGCCATTTACGCAAGTTTTTCCAAATCACATCATTTCGATTTTTTCATAGAGACCATAAAATCACACAAGACAGTTGGATGACCTCACTGTTGTTGCCCATAATAAGTGCTTCAATCCATTGGATAATATCATCACCATTGAGAGAGGGAAGCAGTAAAGTTGAAAGTCTCCAACACTCAACAGCAATTGGGCAGTGAAGAAATATATGTGAAGTCGTCTCCATGGACTGAGCACAAACTAAACAAGAGGAATCTACATCAACCCGTCTTTGTCTTAGATTCTTTTTGGTTGGAAGATATCCTTGGCAAATGCGCCAAATTAAATTTTGCACTTTAGGAGGGATCTTTAGCAACCATAATTTCTTCCAAATTTGAGAGGAGTGAGCAGGATTAATAGAATTCAAATGAGCGGTGAGAGTTCGATATGCACTACGGACTGAATACATACCACTTGTGTCCTTGCACCAGAAAATATTATCACAAGAACGTAGAGTAGGAAGAGGTACCTGTAGAATTAAAGCACAATCTCGAGGAGTGAAGAGATCATTGATTAGATCAATATCCCAACACTGTTCATTTGGGATCATCAAAGACTGTACCGACGCACTCAGCAACCCAGGAATCTGAGGAGAGGAAATTTGAGGGTTAGCTTCATCTGGGAGCCAAGCGTCTGCCCAAATATTAATAGATGAACCATCTCTCACTCGCCATCTAACATTTTGCTTCATTAGATCCTGGGCAGCCATGATTCTGCTCCAAATGAAACTAGAATTATTCTTCTTGTTGGCATGTAGAAAATCAGTTCTTCTATAGTATTTAGCCTTATAGACACGGGCAACAAGAGAATTAAGGGAAGTTAACACTCTCCAACCATTTTTTTCCCAACATAGCTAAATTAAATTCGTGGAGCTTACTAAAGCCATGTCCCCCAAATTATTTGCGAGCACAGAGAGCATTCCAGCTTTTCCAATAAATACCCGATGACTCTCCAGAGTTAGATTGCCACCAAAATTTGCTCATAATTCTTTCAAGATCCGCACATAAATTCAAAGAAAGAAGAAAAACACTCATATCATACGTTGGTAGAGCTTGGGAAACTGTTTTAATCAAAATTTCCTTGCCGGCCTTTGATAGAAATCTTTTCTTCCAGCTTGCTAAACGAGACCAAAACTTCTCTTTAAGAAAAGAAAGAATTTGGGTCTTATTTCTTCCAATACACGAGGGTAGACCAAGATACTTGTCATGGCCTGTAATTCGTTGAACATTCAAGGAAGAGCAAATTAAATGCTGTAAAGGTAAAGGAGTATTCACACTAAAAGAAATAAAAGATTTCTGAAATTTGATTTGTTGACCCGAGGCTCGTTCATATTCATTGATGCAACCTCGGATGATGTCACATTCACGTGTATTTGCCCGGAAGAATAAAAAGTTGTCGTCAGCGAAAAATAAATGAGATATAACTGAAGCGCTTTGGGCAATTTTACAGCCATGAAGAAGTCCCCGTCGTTCATATCTTCTCAACAAGGCCGATAAACCTTCTGCACATAAGATGAATAAATAGGGGGAGAGGGGGCAACCTTGCCTTAACCCTCGAGAAGGAGTGAATTTTTCAGTTTCAAAGCCCCCATGAACAATCGAATAAGTCATCGACCGAATACACATTAACATCCAATTAATCCATTTAATCGAAAACCCCATTCGAACCATCACCCTCTCTAAAAAAGCCCATTCAAGTTTATCATAAGTTTTGCTCATGTCAATCTTCAAGGCTGCATAACCATCACGACCTTGACGCTTACTTTTCAAATAATGAGATACCTCGTAAACAATCATGATATTATCAGTTATCAATCTTTCCGGTATGAAAGCACTTTGGAACTCGGAGACTAAACTGCTTAGAACAACTTTGAGTCTATTTGCCAGCATCTTCGAAATTATCTTATAAAGGACGTTACATAACGCAATAGGCCGTAAATCAGATGCCACTTCCGGTAAATTTTTCTTAGGAATTAAGATAAGATTGGTATGATTAAGACAAATCGGGAGGGATGAATTATGAAGAGCATCAAGACATGCAGAGGAGACATCCGCACCAACAATAGACCAGAATTTTTGATAGAATACTAGGTTTATACCATCCGGACCCGGGGCTTTATCTGGACCCATAGAGAAAAGAGCCTCCTTCACTTCATCATTGGTAAATTCTGCAATCAAAAAGATTTTGATGCTCCTCAGATAAACAAGTGTCAATGCTATTAATAATCTCGCCGACAACACAGCAACGAGAAGAAAATATATCTTTGAAATACGACATGAGCAAGTCGGCAAGACCAGAATCCCAAGTATGCCAATATCCATTTTGGTCTTTTAACTGAGAAATAGAATTGCGTTTTTTCCTGGCAGAGGCAGAAATATGGAAATAGCGAGAATTGCAACCACCTTCCTTTAACCAATGTTGTTTTGATCTTTGCTTCCAGAAGTCCTCTTGTTGAGCTAGGAGTTTATTATAGTTCCTTTTAGCCTCTTCAAATTGGTGGATAGAGGTCGAGTCATATTTGGATCGAAGGGAGTTCATTTGAGCCCGATTATCTTTATTGTGTTAGGAGAAGTCTTTATCTCAACGATTTAAGGAGCATATTAATACTATCTTTAAATAAGTTATACAAATTCTTATCGATTTTCTTTTAGATCTAAATATGGATAGGTTGATACCCTAAATTTTTATTTTGGGATTGTCTTCTCAATTTTTTCAATTAAAAGATTAAATTTTTAATTTTTTTTGATACGTCTAATGGATAGTACCACGTCAGAAATTGATGACATGAGAACGACACGTGACTAAAAAATACTTATGTGTAATATTGAGTCTCATTTTAACATGTATTTTATTAAATTTTTTATACCAAAAAAGGTAAATATTAAACCATAATTAATTTTTAAAATAAATTTAATACACTTCAAACTCTGCTAAAGAATCATCCATAATCAATATAATGATAAATATTTTAAAATGTATAAATATTTCATAATTATCAATAATCAATATAATGACAATTTTATCCTTTTTGGTACAAAAAAGTAAGACCTAAATATAGATTAATATCTTGAACTTAATTTCATATTTATCAATATAAATAATTTTGTATACCAAAAAAGGTAAAATTATCATTAAGTCTACTTTAAAAAAATTAATAATGGTCTTATAATTACCCATTTAGTAACAAAAATTAATTGAATAAATATTAAAATGAGACTGAATATTACACATACGTATTTTTTGGTCATGTGTTACTATCATGTCATCAATTTTTTGACGTGACACTATCAAATAAACATAATAAAAAAATTAAAAATTTAATCTACTAATTAAAAATATTTTTTTAATAAAAAATTGAAGATATTAGTAATTCATAATTAGGCTTTTTTTTCTTCAAAGATATTATTCCCTCCATCCCTATTTAAATGACTTTTTAGAGATGGGCACACTCGTTAAGATAATGATGAAAAAGCATTAAATATAGTACTCAATTGTCTATAATACCCTTAAATCATTAATGAGTTTAAAGTACCAAAAAAAATAGATAGGGTAATGAAGGGTATTTTTGAAAAATTATTATTAATTCTCTTAAATTTAAATAAATGTCAAATAATTATGAACAAATAAAAAAATTTAAAACGTCATTTAAATAGGGACGGAAGGAATATAATTCACGTGAGCCGTGAATTATCCCACCGTACCATAGGAAAGTACATTGAAGTAAGAAAACCGCAATGTCTTTAATATCCTCGCTAGACATGGATATAAAGATAAGGTCGGATTTGTTAATATTACTAGCGGATTCCTTCCTTCCTTTGCTGCTACGGAGGATGCAAGACCCACGTGTGTCTCCTCCTGATGCACGTGATAAAGTTACCTCCCCCACATGCAACAAGAGTGCCACATACATCATGACAGCTGGCATATTCTATCTTTTTTTTATCTTCATATTATTGCGTTCTACCTGTACCATCAGTTTTTCGTTTATAGTATAATGCTGCTTTAGGTGTTGTGTTCGTGTATGGTTGTGTCCTATCTATTTTGATTTTTTTTTTAAATAAAAATATATTTTACGATTGTATTTACTATTTCATACTATATATATTATTTTAAGATACCTTATAACCACCATATTCAATCGTTATTCGGAGATAAAAAACTTTCACAATATTTATTTAAAGGGACTCTTTTATTTATATTCGTATTTCTTTCTTTTATTTTTCATCTCTCAGGTTTGTTTGTGTGTGACTGGGCCGAATCTTGTTGGAATATATATGTGGTTGGTTCAATTTTTGTGGACGAATTTATAATCTTTTTTATTGGAATAAGTTTGTTTTGTACAACCAATGAATGTTTTTTAGTACATAAATTAGTATTGATATATGTATACTTCATTTATTTAAGGAGATTTAGTTTAATCCCATTAAGAAAACATAATGAAAATTCTTATTTCTATTCGCAAAAGAATGTGTGATCATTATAAATACAGGCTATACCCTAACTATCAGGTACACAAATGCAACTTTATTTACACTAGAGCATTAGCTCAAGGCGTCAAACTTCGCGCTACTACTGATGATTAAGACACGTGGACGAATATTGACGTTAACAAGAATATTAAAAAAAGAAATTCAAATTTAAATATAAATATGTGAGTCATGAATCTGAAGCATTGAGAAAAGGCAAAGTTAAGAAAATACAAATTTATATAACAAAATACAAATGATTATGAATTTTCGGCTCATTCTAATAAATTATTTGGACCGTCCAAAATTTGAAATAAATTCGACCGCCTATAGTGCCGGAGTCACATGACTGTCGCTAGTACTCATATATATATATATATATATATATATATATATATATACTACTATACGGTTTGTGGTACCCTCTAATTTCTTATATCTCTCCAATAATTTAAGTTACCACCGACCGACATCAAAAGTTTGAAAAATATTGTATATACAACGTACAAAAAATAGTATGCTCATCAGAAATTTTATGTAAAAATATGACCAAGGACTTGTGAACTCAAAGCAAAATTATATTATATTTGTTTGCAATTATGGCAAAATGAACTATTTTAATTTATTTAAAATTAGTCTGAAAACAAAGTTTTCTTAATCCATAATTCAATAATTTGGATGAATTTACAGTGTTTTGGAATCAAGAGAAAAGCTGGGTTGCGGCAGCAATAGCCAATAGGTGTGGGTGGTACGCCGTACGAGTGACAGACAGAATCGGATACGTATCTACTTCAATTCATTTCTCTTTTGTCCTTACTTGTCATAATCTAATCTTCTTCTCCGGTTGTTAATATTTTAATTTTAAAGATAAAAGAGTAAAAAATTGATCAACCTACTAAATTAGTAGTACTTGTATAATATTAGAAAAAAGGAATGGAGGGAGAATTTGGTCAATTTTCCGTTAAAATTGACTTGATTTGGATTAGATTAAATTAAAATAAGTAATATTTTTATAATTTTTATATTATTCTTAATTTTTTAAATTGCAATTTATGTCTCTAATTTGTTCCTATCTACTACAATTGAGAGCTTTGATTCGATGGTTCATAAAACTATGAAGAAGATGGAGTTTTAAAAGATTTGAAAATGAGAGGATTTTGCAGGTTGTTTGTTTTAATACTAGTATTTCTTTTCTTCTTTGATTTCTTTATTTAATTTTAATAAATATAATAATTAATATTAAAAATTATTTAAGAAGTATTACTAATTTAAAAATACAGCTATGAAATTTTAGATAAACTTATATCGCAATTTAAATTTTTTAAAAAATTATAAATTAATTAGTGTACATTTAGTTACTTAGCATTTGATGCGTTTAGAGTTTATAAATTCAAACGTACTTAAAAATTTTATTCATCTAAAAATAATTTATTTTAAACACAAATTATTTAAAAACGATCAAATCATTTGATTAAACTCAAATAAAAAGAGTTAACACAAAATTTATTTAAATTTTCTATTTTGGGGGTCCAAAACTCGGAAACATAGTGTCAAAGTTGAAAATACAACTGATACTACTAGTGGAAATGGGAAGAGAGAGAAAGAGGAGCGGGCTGTTGTAGGAATCAGGAATGAGGAATGGACGGGGGAGGTTATAATTACAGCCTGGACTCACTGACATCACAACCACTCATGATTCTTCCTCCTCCCCATTCGGTTTCGCCCACCTTCTCCTTGTCGTTTTCTGCCACCTCATCCCCTCTTTATTTTTTATTTATTCCAATGAAAATTTAAAGAAGATAACAACAACACATATTATCATGTCAAAGGTATATTAGACAATTACAACAATTTATAAATAATTATCCTAATTATTATGCATAAATTTAAAACATCATATATATACATACATATATTATCTTAATCATATATATATATATATATATATACTCCCTCCTATTCATATTAAATATCTTTTTAGAGTTAAATACACTTATTAAAAAATAACATAAAATGTCTTTTGTATTCTTAATTAATTATTTCTCTCTCCACAATGGTCCATGAAATTGCATTTACTAGGCATATTAAATAGAGGAGTAAATTAAGAAAAAATAATATAATATTGCATAGAGATTTCAAAACGACACTTATGTTGAATAAAATGAAACTCTCCAAAATGACACTTAATATGAATAGGAGGGAGTATATGAAAGAGTACTAGCTATGTAGTTACTCTTCCGTACTTAAAAAGATGAGGGAAGTACAATTTTCACATAAATTAAAATAGTGAAAAAAATTAAAAATTAAAAGTAAATATATATATATATATATATATATATATTTCCAATCTACTATTAGTGTAATGAGTTGTATAAGTTAAAATATGTAATTAGGTTTTGGAGGGAGAGAATTAGTTATGTAATTTGTTGACTGTTGAGATAAGTAAAAATTAATTGTAAGACAAAAAATAAGTTGGTCCAAATAAAAAGTAAAATTTAAAAACTTCCTAGGAAGGAAATAATTTTAAGAATGAATATATTATTATTACTATTATTATTGGATTGAGGAGGAGATAAATATCCATCCATTTGAGAGGGAAATGGGAATGCTCTCCTGCCTGGCCTTGACTTTCTCTTTCAGTCAAACTTCATATCCTCTCTCTCTTTAAGATTCCCTAACCGTTATCCTCTCCTCTTTCTCCAACCTTTCCTTCTCATTAATTAATTAATTTAACGTGTTCATTAATAGTAGTACAGTTAGATCACCCTTCCCTTTTTCCTTTTTCTTTTAATTAAAAAACTCCCACATCTTTCAAACTAAAAATTAAAATATATAGTAAAATAATTTGAGGAAAAGAATTGCATACGTTAAATAGAGTAAGGATCAAGAATATTCTTTTTAAATAGTATTTTTTTAAAATAGTATTCTTTTATTAAAATTATGTCGTTTTGAAGTGGTCGTGGATGACATTTTTATAAATAAATAAAAAACAAGTGGGACCACTCTCTTTTAAGTCACTCCAAAACGACGTAATTTTATTAAAAGAATGTTATTTAAAGAATAATGCTATTTAAGAGGCCGAATCAGGTTCGGACTCCCGAATTGGACCAAAATTCGGGCCTTTTTTTTGCTTTTTTTTAAAATAACTAAAATAAATAAATAAAAAATTATGAAACTTGAATTTTTACATAATACAGTGTTTTGAGTGAGATTTGAATACATATAACAAAATATGTATGTACAGTTTGTGCAGACTGTATATATATTTTTGGATATAGATATCCAAATCACACCCAAAACATTGTATTATGAAAAAAATTCAATTTCATAAAATATTAAATATTTTTTTAATTGTTTTAAAAAAACAAAAAAAAAATAAAAAAATTGGTCCATTTTTGATCAGATCCGAACTCCCAAACCTGATCAATTCTGATATATATATATATATATATATATATATATATATATATATATATATATATATCTCTGATAATTTTATAATTTTATACTCTCTGTGTACTGACTGGTACTTAAGCACGAGGAGGGGTGAAATTAAAATTATATGTAATAACCCATATTTTTTTTTAAAATTAAAATTGAGAAAGATAAATCATTTTGTTAAAGTCTTGTGGTAAAATCATTCGGAGCGGAAAACTACTTGGGAGATGGAGGAGTCTATTCGAGCGGAGTATCCGCATCCTTTTGGTAATTAGGTACTTTCCATTCTTTTGATTTCGGGGATGAAATTATTTTTAAGGGGTAGGTGATGTAATACCCGGTAAAAATTAATAAATAAATAAATATTAAATAATAAAAATTATTTTGTTTTTAAACATATTAATTGGGCGTTGTCATTTATTTGGGTCAAAATAGTCATTTAATTTTTGTGGGCTAATGTATTAATAAGTGTTGGGTAAATTAAATTAGAAATTTGGGCCTTAAATTAAGTGGGTCAAATTTATAATTGGGTAATTTTAAAATCCTATTAAAATTTGGAGAGTTAATAAAATATATTAATTAATAAATGATAAGTAAAACCCTAGTCTATCTCACGTATCTTTGATAATTGATTGAGAAAAGAAAAAGAAGAATGCCAGCCGCATTACAGAGAAGGGGGAAAAAGAAAGGAACGAACTGACTCAAGTTAAGGTATGTAAATTATTTTCTGTATTTTAGTGTAATCAATTATTTTGGACAAAGGAGATCACAATTTTGGACGAAGTCGGCTAAGACTGGCACAATATAATAGCTCAGTCTATGTCATGATGGTTGGCCAGGAGATGGCAGTGTATAAGATGACTTCTTATATGTTAATAATTTTCATAGTTGATATTGTTATTATAATTCACATGCAAAAAAAAAAAAAAATTTGAATCACGTCAATGTCAAACACTGAGTTATGATTCACACACACACACACACACATATATATATTATAGATATATATATATATAATCAGTATAGTTGTTTTTTTTCCAAGGATTATATAATGATTGCCTTGGGTTGTTAAAAAAAAATAATAATATTATAAAATCGTTGGCATGTGAAGAAAAGCTTGTTGCTGAACTATTTTAATGAATGAATGATGTATATAATATATTAAGTTTATTGTTTTATTAAAATATAATAATAATAAAAAAATGATTAGATGATAAATTATAATTTAATTTAGATTGTCTTGTAAAATTGTTGTAATTGGAGGAATTAATTTCATATTAGTATAAATTATAATTGTTAGGTGACTTGTAATTGTATTATTGTTTTTTTATTAGATCGAACGAAGGGGATTTAAAGAGTTATATTTGGAATATAAATTTTGGAGTATTAATAATTGATATAAGACCATGATTAAAGGCATATTAAATAGATTATGAATTATTTTGGAATTATTAGTTTGGATTATTTTAATTTGAAGTGAATATGTTTAGGTTGTGAATGACGTTTCGTATTTGATATCGTTGGCATTGAGGGTAAGATTTTGTGGAGTGTGATATAAATGGTTTGGAAGTATCAGGTACGGATTTCGTACTCTTTCAGCGATACTTTTGTTACATTTGATTTATTCGTTTTATTTCTCGTTTCAAATTCTATTATTATTTCACATAATTGTTTCTTGTGAAATTCATATAATTGTTTCATTTTGGAGTTGACACATTGGACTCGTAATTGTACTCTTTGAATTAGGATATCATGTTCAGTATTTATTTTTGATAATTGTAGAGCGGTACATGTTGTTACCTTATTTTGAGACCTTGTGACCATAATTTGATTTGGTTCAACATGTACATATAGAACCCCTTTTGTTGGTATTATGTCGCATGTGTTGTGACATGGTATTTTGTTAGAATATACTGTAGGGTATACCTGAGCTATAACCACCTGTGGGGGTACCACAGGCATGTCGTCTTGGCACGAGAGACATGACACTTTCCGTGGCGGTGTGATTAGTCCACGGCGTCTCCATTTTGGGCTCCGGAGTAAATGGGCCATTTGGTGTTTTGTTGTGGGAGGCGTATGGGTTAACCCTAGTTTTCTGTTCTGCGGATTGATGATGTTGTGCCAAACACACCTATCTGATTTGCATACATTGGATTCGCGATCCAATGTGTGATTTGCCTGTGTGGCATTATTTTGACTTGCCTGTGTGGCATCGTTTGACTTGCCTGTGTGGCATTATTTTGACTTGCCTGTGTGGCATTGTTTTGACTTGTCTGTGTGACAAGATATATTTCTGAGCTCAATCAGTATGAAATAACCCCAGCCATTTGTTTCAGCCTGTTATTTTATTGTGTTAGTTTTGTTTGTTTCGTTTCAGTTTGTTTCGTCTCCTTTCAATTAATTGGGTTAGTTATTTCAGTTCATTATTTTCTTTACTCCTCTGTTTGTTTCGTTATTCCTGTTGGTTCAGATATATTCCATTCAGATCTTTGGATATTATACTTTCGTTCGTATTTGCACTTGAGGCTTTGTTCAATATTTTGTCTCAGTTATTTTCATATATCAGTTGTATATCTTTTGTATATCTGTATCCGTACTGGGCAATTGGCTCATGCTGTGTTTTTCTTCCGGCAGATTTGCAGGGGTGATTCAGAGCTAGTGTGATGAGAGTGTTGCCTTTGACCATCTAGGTGGATTCGAATTTTAGGTTTTGATTATTTTGACTCTATGTTGAGAATCGTATTTAATGCCTTATTGATGGTTATCATTATTACATATTTGAAGTCTTTAGTGCTCTATTTAATAATTTTGAGGTTTGTTGTGCTTCGAACGTGACCTCCCTTTCCTTTTCGGGAAGGGGGTGTTACATTATATATCTTGGATTGTTTTAATTTCACCAACCCTCATGCAAGCGCAATACGTATAATAGTAGTAGTAATAAAGATACTGAGGGAGTAATTGAGTAGTATGTGTAACTCAGTGCAGGTCTCTGATGTGACGCGTGTCCGTTTTCCAGCTGTTTCCCATGTCCACCAAATGCAACCGCTTGCCTGGAAGAAGCGGTGCCCATAACGTCTACAACTCCTTTCTATTTACCGCCTCAACCGGTTATCCCTATCCCAATCCCTTTCCCTTCTACCTTTATATATGTATATATTTCCTTTTCTTCTATCTCATTGTAGTATTATGTATTTGTATGTATATGTATATGTTCTAACCTCTACTATATCTCTCTTCAACCAAAATAATATCTGAAATTTTTATGTCTAATCCAAAGAGAGACATTAACAACAACATGGATCGGATCAAAGGTCCATGGAGTCCTGAAGAGGACGAAATGCTACAGCAACTAGTCCAGAAACACGGCCCAAGAAATTGGTCTATCATCAGCAAATCAATACCGGGTAGATCAGGAAAATCCTGTCGGTTACGATGGTGTAACCAGCTCTCTCCCCAGGTTGAGCACAGGCCCTTTACGCCTGAAGAAGACGATACCATCCTCAGAGCCCACGCTCGTTTCGGCAATAAATGGGCCACTATTGCCCGACTACTCTCGGGTCGGACAGACAACGCCATTAAGAACCACTGGAACTCCACCCTTAAAAGGAAGTGTTCTTCCATGAGTTCTGATGAAGCCGACGACTCACCGAATCCGCAGCCGTTAAAGAGATCGGTTAGTGCCGGGTCCGCCGTCCAGGTTTCGGGGCACTTGAGCCCCGGTAGTCCGTCCGGATCTGATGTTAGTGATTCGACCCTTCACGTTACGTCGTCGTCGTCTCATTTGTACCGACCTGTGGCCCGGACGGGTGGCGTTTTCGCGCCACAGCTTGAAACGACGTCGCCTAGCAACAACGATCCTCCAACTTCCTTATCACTGTCTCTTCCTGGAATCGAATCGATTGAGTTCTCTAATCGCGTTTCCGAGTCAACTCACACATCTAATCCACCGCCGGTACCTGCTCCGGCCACCGTATCCCTTCAGGCACCACCGGTTCCTCTGCAGACGATTGCAGTGAATCCATTGACAACAGGTTCTACGCTGTTGACCATGCCTCCGAGGAATCAGGAGAAGGCTTTTATGCAATTTAATGCGGAGTTTTTAGGAGTGATGCAAGAGATGATAAGAAAGGAGGTGAGAAATTACATGGCGGGGCTTGATCAACAGCATCAAACTGCGATTGGGTTTGGAATGGAGATGGGGATGTGCATGCAGCAAGGCCGATAATTCTTCTGTTGAAGGATTTAGAAATGGTGTGGCGAAGTAAGATCGAGTAGTATGTAGTGGTAATTACTTCGTTCAATGTACAGAGAGAGAGAAAGGGGGACAGAGAATATGAGAGGAAAAAAATGTTTACTTTTTGTTATCCATCACATCACACCATCATCTCAGGCGAAGGCAGGAAGAGAGCCAAGTTTAAAAAATTGAGAACTGAGAAAGGAAAGATATTTAAATATTCAGTTTGAGGCTTAATTTTTATACATACGAACTTGGTCTCTGTTCCACAGTAATTTCTAATTAATCTGCATGCTCTCTTTTCTTTTAAAGACAATGTTGATATTTTGGGTATAATATGGAGTAATAATTGAGCTGCGCCGTCGAGTGTTTTTTATGTTTAGAAAAAAAAAGCTAAAGAACTGAATTCATCCTTCCCCATGAAGTAATCACTATTGAGATTGTGTATTTAGGAGGACCGAGGAAGTCGCACTAGTTAGGAACTTAGGATGGGAACTTGGGTCCTAAATCAAAGACCATTGCCAATCCTAACAATGTACTCATTATTATTGTCCGAAACTTGATGTAAATTTGAAAAAACCAAATCTCTTAAACGAGTTATTTATCTTTATTGGGATATATATATATATATATATATATATATATATATATATATATATATATATATGTTATTTTTCACTTTAATTTAAAGCAACTTTTTAACTAAAATATTTCGTTTCAACTAATTCTGTTTTGGTTATTCGGTCGGTTAGATAGTAGTTAAGGTTTGGGTACAGGAGAGCAGAAAATGATATACTACAAAATACATCTGAATAGTTGAATCGGTCGGTCATTAAGTGCATTTATTTTGAGAAAAAATAGTTTTAAATGGCTGAATCGATCAGATGATTGAACTGAATGGCTAAGTCAATTTTTATGGCAGCTGAATAAAGTAAAAATTAAAAAAAATATTAACTATTATATTAAATAAATTTACAATAACTTTAAATTTTTTTAAAGAGGTAAAATAATAAAATTCTGTCATTTAAATATTTCATTCAGATTCAACTCATAGTTTTTATCAAACCACCCCGTAGTCCTAACAGACAGCCATCCATCCATCCATCCAATACATAATAAACTAACCGCGGATGATACTGTCCACACACCATTCTAATTTTCTATGTAAACAAACTATCAACTTCTTCTGAGAATAAGAGAGAGATATATTGATTGCATCACAGTCACAGACTCACAGTGCGTGCATGACAAAGAATATAATATTTTTTTCCAGCAAAGAAACACTGGTGCTAAATCTGAAATCTACATACTACTTGTATTCACCTTGACCATATATGATTATTTATTGACCCATGATCAATCATATAACTATTCCCACAAAAGTGAGGTTTGCTACAAGGGTACAGCTTGGATGGGGCTCTTCTGTATTCTTCCGCGACTCCTTAGGAACATAATTACAGTCTTCAATTTATGGATTATGTTCATGATATCTTCTCTCCATGACCATGTGGGATCATTCAGAGCGCGGATAGAATTTAGACAAACTAGAAGTGTACCACCTTCGTGTAACAGCACCTATTATAACATTATTTATTCAAAGCAACAACAACATTTAAATAATAGATAAAAAAGCAGAGTTGCACAACTATTTAGTAGACGGAGAAAAAAGGTCAATGAGGTAGCAACTAGTTAAGTAAGGTAGTTCGTCTTACCGTTAGCCATAGTGGGAGAAACCCCAGAACTGATGAAAAAGAGGCTATACCAATGCTAAGCAACGCAAGTGCTACATTTTGTTTTACCTGCAAGACATAGCATTCCATATTGACTACACTTGTTGAAATCAAAATAACTCGTATAATGATGAGATAACATGATGGAAAACCACCCATACAATGATGAAAAAGCATACCAGGGAAGTCGTCTGACGGGACTTGGCAATACAGAATGGAACAGAAGAAATATTGTCTTGCAGTAAGAGCACATCTGCAACAGCTATAGCAGTTGCGCTCGCACGTTGAGCTAGCACAACACCCACAGTGGCAGCAACAAGTGCTGGGGCATCATTGATACCATCACCTACCATTACAAGGCCTTCCCCTGCAACAAAGTGTGAAAACATGTTCACTTTAGTTACCCAAAGATGACTTCTTACACACCCCAAAAAAAATATATTAGGAAAACAATTGCAGCATTTAGGAATGCCTCCAGATAATAAAAAAATAAATTTAAAGAATATAGATAAATGAGAAGACGACCTTCAGGATGGGGAGTGGAAAATAAGAAATTCAAGTCTTAGAAGTTCATAATTAAGGCTGGATATTTTGCTAGTTATTATTTACACATACAATATTCAAACTAGAATTGATTAATAGTCCCACCAACTGATAAAAAAAATACTATAAAAATGACAAGCAAAAGGCTCGATCAAATAAATATAATTGTAAAGCTGGTAAAGTCAGCATGCTAGTTCTAGAATGAATACGAGACATGAGACTTTGTAACCACATGGATCAGGATTCGGTATAGATACAAATTCAACGAGTTCAGTTGAAGCAAAGTTGTCACCCCGCTATGCTGATGAGTGATGACAAAGGAAAGTATTAATTTCATCTTATGTTGGTTTAAAATGTCCGTATACAAATAACTGCATTTGGCGAATTGAAAATATTCAAGAGACAAAAAGTTTTATACATCACTAGCAAGCACCACTTCTAACATCAAGAGAAAATTCTACAATAGGTAAACTTGGAAAATTTATAATGAACTTTAACCTTTATTTGCACTGGAACATGAAGATGATGAGTTGAAACCATACCTGTATCTCTTGAGATACTAGTCACATGATTCAGCTTATCCTCAGGCTTTAGGCTGCAATGAACTTCATTGATGCCTACAGCATTTGCAACTCTCCAGGCACTTGACTCATGGTCACCAGTTAACATCATCACATGGAGTTTTGCTCGATCTTTTAGCTCTGTAATTACATCCATAGCCCCGTGACGAGGCTTATCCTCAAAGTGAAACAGTGTTACCTGCAAATGTTAGTTGCAAAAATAAATTTTAGTATGGCTCGAAAATAAGAATAATTTGGTGTCAAAATGTTAACTTACTTTTAAAGAGGTTACTTAAAAGGAAACTGTTATTTGCACATGTAAATAATTATATTTCCACAAGTTTTTATCTCACATAAATGTGGGACCCATTCAGTATTCATTTGAGAAGAGCCACATGGAAGTGTCAGTTTCCTACTTATACTATAGGATATTGTATGATTTTGGAGAATGGATGTTTAAATAAGCCAACACCTGAAAAGAATATCCAGAATTCTGGTTGTTATCAACCTACTAACGCATATAGGAATTATTAATTGTTTTGTGTGAGAAGTTGATGTTCCTTTTGCCAGTGAAAAATGAAAATTCAATTCTCCAATTTTGTATCTCAATTCTCACAGCTTAAAGCATTTTACCCCAAAGTAGTTGGAGTAGGCTGAAAATAAATCCCAAAAGACTAAAAGTAGAAAGACAAGAAGAAAAATAAAACGAATAAAAATAAGAAAGAGTACACTAGAATTTAAAAATATATAGAATATAATAAAAGGATAAAATACAAGAAAATAAAATACCAACACATACAACATAAATATATAAAAAGCTAAAATGACTACAAAAGATGCATATGCATACCTTGAGTGTGTCCCTAGACACTCCTAGGCAAACCTTAATGTGTGTATTTATGATGGAGTAGCATATGCATACCATTGTGCCCCTTTTCTGGGATAGGATTGATAACTAATTTAAGAAAAATGCGAGGTGTGACTGTCCTGTTTAGATATTTTATGCACAAATTCTAATCACAACCACCAATTTTTTTCAGATAAAATTATCACCTTCCTGTTATTATGAAGACTTATCTCACCAAAAGTACCAATATTTTCATTCTTATGAAGACTTATCTCACCTTCCTGTTATTAATGGAGAGAACAGCACAGACAAGATCAGTTCCGTAAGCAGAAGTGGTCACAGCCTCCTTGATCTTTCTTGATTCATCGTCTGACTTAAATAATGAAGCAACATACTCTACAGAACCAAGTGAAGCTTTCAATAATTCCCCACCTTCAAGTGCTGGCTACACCATAATAAAAGATCAATGTAGACTTACTTCCTTGTTATGAGAGGGAAAACATTAAATACATTAGAAAAAAATAGTAAACATAATATATGCCTCTTAAGAAAGACCCCCTCTATATCACTATATCCCTAAATGCGCTTCCAGTAATAGTGTAACTCATTATGCTTAGAGCCTTGTATAAACTTTGATAAGCTAGAAACAAGTATATTTACAAATGGATTAATTGATATTTTGGTCATTGTACTAAGAGTGGAATGTGGATTTCCTTTTTGGTTACTGAACCTTTTCTTGTTACATTAACATTACTATACTTCAAAAAATGTTTCAAACGAGTCATTAGTTAATATTGTGTCCGAAAAATAGACTGTAAGTGTTGAATAGACTAACGGTTAACAAATGTCATGTGGAGTACTTAAAATGGGGAAGGTGGGGCCCTTACACGTGGATGTAGAAGAAATTTAATGAGTCTTCAAACGACCCTAACACGTGGTCCTGGCTTTGAATTCATCAGTTGCACCATTGATGGTCTCGGCGATTTCGTCACTTATCTCTCTCCCTCCACAAGGGTTTGTCCCTCTGTAGTGGCCTCGATTCTAGCACCGCCAGTGGCGCTGCCGCCGTCCGTTTTGTCAATGAATTGGATAGAAGACTAACTATCTCGGACATCGTCCTGGCCATCCTGGAATCTAAGTCAAAAGTGTTGATTATCATGCAGATATGTGGCGCCTTCCATAATACGCTTTCCATAATGGCATGTTTTGTTCTAATCCGCAGTTTTGATCCTCTGAATTTGATTCAACTAAAGTTTTCTAGTGAGAAAGATTTGGTCTTTGTGCTATTGAATCCGAATCCTGAATTTGATGCTCCAACCAAGAAAATGGGGCAGCACTGGCCTATGACCATGAGGTGACAATTTCACATCACATGTAGAATTATAGTCGAGCAAGGGCACTAGTGGCGGTGACGAAGAAGTGCATAGAAGAATCAAACGAAGAAGAAGCAACTTGGAGCCCTATTTTTCCCCCTTTTTTGATTTGTGCAATTAAATTATATACAATGAAAAACCATGTGCACTGCACAAGATATTACACATGGCCAAATGGGCCACATCACCATTTATTAATTCACACATCAACTATTTCTGCTCATGTGATATGCACATGCAGTTACTGCAGTTTATTTTTTGGACGGAATATTAACTAAAGACTTGTTTGAAATATTTTTAACAAAAAAAATTCAGTAATCAAAATGAAAATTGACCCCTAGTATTGATCAAAATATCAATTGACCCTTAAGGTTTCAGTAATAGTGTAACTTATTATGCAATTGTGAATTAGAGCCTTGTATAAACTTATTAGATAAGCTACAAACAAGTATATTTGCAAATGCATAAAGAGGACACAACTAATGGCTACAATTGTGTATGAATAGAAATTCTGTTTTTAAGAACCCAAAAACCGCAGCCAGGGAATGGTTGAACTGTGCTTTTCTTGTTCTCCCCCTTTTTGGAATAATAAAAAAGCTGTCCATTACTAAAACCAGAATGCGGTGTTCAGATTACCATAGATTTCCGGCACATAAAATTGTAAAAGCATGGCTCCATAAAACCTTTATGTGCTGCGAATAATCAAATTCTTGTTACGAAATATGAATATATAGATACATTTATTGATCTGAGTCAGAGAATTAGGAAAGCAATTAAGCTGATACAGATTGTCTGCATCACTATTTTGCTATACCAAAATTTCAAAAAGTTTATGAACGAAAAGAGCAGTGTAAGGTGAAAAGATTCTTTCTAATATGAAAGAAAACACGAGAACATTTTTCTGACAAGAAAAGGAAATGCGAAATCATCTACCCCCCCCCCCCAAATAAAATTGAAACACGCGTAGTGTTTTGAGATAAAATTGTGACAGAAATAAACTGTAATTTGGTCCAAACTGGGATATTCTAAATGTGTTGCATCATGGAAAATTACCTCAATTCTTGATAATGTTGCAGAAAGACCTCTACCAGGTAAGTTTTCGAAACTTTCAACTGAAACGCAAGGAAGGTCTTCGCCAGCACTGTGATTTACAACAGCTCTGCGCCAAACAAAGAAACTGGTGAATAGAGAAAAACTAAAATTTGAAAGCATGAAAAGAAAAAGAAGATAAATACCAAATTAGCACAAGCAACTATATGAGAATCCAACGTCCTTTGTGATATGAAGATCAGTAGTATGGGTCTGTCACTAGTTTGGCCAGTTTGTCTGAAACTTGCTCTTTACTTTTAACAGAAAAGATTATTTTCGTCTTTATTTAATTTGTTAAGGGAAATGTACAAAATTTGGAAATCTAATGGTCCGAATTTATAATTTATATGCATATCATATTAAACTTTAAAACCCTAACTAGAAATTAAACCTTCTTTCTGTACCTCCTTTTCTTGATCACAACTTTTAAAATCTTGATCCATAATTTATATGTAGTCTGGCTTGAGATGGAGGACAAAAATACTATCTTAATAAAAGATGATGGAAACTGGAAAGTAAATCAAATAGCAAGGACTTTCTCCATAGGATCAAAATAAGCAGTTGTGACAGAAAAGGTCCCAAAAACTAAAATAAACATTCTAGCTTCTCAACAGTAATAGAACTATGACCCCCAAAATTATGACATGGGCAGAACTCAAAAAGGACAAGTAGATTCATTATAGCAGCCGGTTTCTATTTCAGCAATACTACCTTCCAATAGGGTGAGTAGTACCCTTCTCCATGGCAGCGGCCACGGCAAGAGCTTCTTTTTCACAGCTGGGGATGCAGCAAGCAAATTTCTTTTGATTACCTCTAACATGGCCATGTACTGGTTCAATAGCTTTACAGGTGAATTCCCCGGTTGTCAAAGTACCAGTTTTATCAAATGCAACAGTCTGGCAAGAAGCTAGAGCATCTAGTACATGCCCTCCTTTTAGTAATAAACCCTATAAAATCAATTTATGTCAACAGAGGGAATACAACATAGTAGAAGTTTGATGATATGAAACTCTAATTTCAAACTCAATCAGACCCAATGATTCAGCTTCTTTCCCGAGAATATAATGCTTAATCTAGGTCAATGAACTTGCAAGGGTAGAATGTCCTATTAAGGAATCTACTTCGCATGACACTATCACATTTAAGGAATATACTAGTATATTTGATACATGGACTTTACATAATCAGGTATGCGAATAAAGAATATTTTATACTTCAATACATGAGAATTTTTTTTAAGAAAAAAAAGGAAAAAAAGAAAGGAATAATACCCTCTTTGCCTTATAATGGAATAGCCTTTCCAGTACTTCAGGTTAAAAAGTCAACTTTTAATTTACGTCCAAACTTTACTTAATTTGCATGGGAATGTGAACAGGTTATAAAACAAAAACAGGGGAACTTTTACTTCTTTGAGAAAAAACCTTGATGAATTTGAGGACTTCAGGAATATTTCAAGTCATGCTCGGATTAAGAATTTTGAAGTGCAAGAACCTTTTATAAGAAATAATATCCAAATGACAGAATATTAGACAATAATAAGTTTCTACACCTGAAAAGTGGGAAGTTGTTAAAACCTAGACACAATTTGATCAGTTTCAATAACTGAATTTTATGTCATATATGTTCTAAAAATAAGGTTCATGTAATTAATTCCTCATGGTAAGAAATTGGGAAATACCTTTTTTGCACAAGCACTAATTGCAGTAGCATAAGCCAACGGAGCTACAGCCAATGCACAAGGTGATGCTGCTACCATTAGCCCCAAAGCTCGGTACAATGATCCTCTGCAAACTACAGGACTAAGCCATTATTAAAAGACCAGAAGGTAAATTGAACATCACATAAGATGGAAGATGATTAAGTCCAAGGATTTTTCCCCCACTATAAATACAGAATGTATCAAAGTAATCACTGAAGTTATTGATTAAAGCGGGAGGGGCAACAGAGAGGTGCGAGTCGAAACAGAGGTTTAAAACATATTGAGCTAAAGAAAGTTACTGCACTGCAGTGGCTCCAACAAATCCAGTCAAATATCAATGAGCGCCTCTGGTGCTTTTCATGCTTAATGATGGGTCAACATACTAAATTATTAAATGTAGCATCATCAAACTCAAAAGTCAACGGAAGTTGAGCATGAGGCGGCATGAAAACTCAAACAATAAAGATAATTGTGGGAGGCCCACTAGCCATAGCTTGATGGTACTCCAGCTACTCTGAAATAAAAGGTGCAAGGATAAAACGTTGCTAAGGATATGTGTGCTTTGATTTTTTGAGAGGTAAAGACCTGACCCTTCCCCATGGCTGGGTGGAGAGAGGAGTTTGGGAGGGGTTGGTGTGCTTTCCCTTAATTATTAGTTTTTTAAATTTATATATTTTCCAAAGTGGGTGCATGAGTGGCTGGATTGTCAGAATTTTTATAACCCTCCATATTACCTGATGTGCCGATAAATGGCCACTTGAAAAGAAATGGCCCGACGAAAGCAATAGCCACCGATAGGAAAATAACTGCTTTGCTGTAACGTTCACCAAATTTATCTAACCATCTTTGAAGCTGTGGTTTTCTTAGTTGAGCTTCCTCTGTCAATTGCATAATCCTGCTCAACATGGACTCTTTCAATGTCTTCTTTGCCTAATTTTAAAAATTAGGTCGAACTGGTTAAAACAACTACTAAAATAAACATTGAAGCCAATTCAATTGGCATTAACAAAAGGTTTGAAAAGCAAGCATAATATATTTACACACAGCGTGGGAGGGGACACAGGACACAGGACAGAGAGAGAGAGAGAGAGCTGTGGTTAGCAAGGAATTACATAAAAGCTTTTGGTTTTACAAAAATATAGTCAGAATAAAGAAGATAGTTGAAGTAAGTCGAACTGTATACCTTCAATATCAGCATACCATCCAAATTTCTTGCACCACCAGGAATGCTATCCCCAACTTTCCTTTCCACTGGTTTGACTTCACCAGTCAAGTGCTCAATAGTAATTGTTGATCTACCTCGGAAAACTTCACAATCTACTGGCACCGACTGATCATAATAACAATTAATGTTATAACACTTCTGATAATAATAAACCAGTCTAGATGAATATGCAAAAAGAAGGGTTCATGACAAGAATACACCAACATCATCATAGATTTAGGGCCTGTTCTGGAGTAGCTTATAAGTTGGTCAAACCAACTTATGAGCTACTTTTTACTGTTGGGGTGTTCGTATGCAACTTCTTAAATTGTTACTTATTTTTTGACTTATAAGTCAAAAATAATAAGTAACAATTTCTAACTTATTTTGACCAAATGTAATGTCTATTAGTTTAACAATAAGTTAGTTTAACCAAATGTAATGTCTATTTTATCACTCTTCTGTCAAGGTAAATTACATCTCTACCCCCTCTTAACCTAAAAATCCTTGTCACTTTCTGTTTTTTTCCCGGATGAGTAAAACATTTATATTAAGAAGATGACAAGGGGATGCCACCCAAGTACACACAAACATAATGCTCCTATATCCACTAACACACATAATTGTCACGGCGCCAAGGCGGGACACAACGGTAGTTGACCGCTAGGATGTCTAGGCAATAAGACGCCCGCTATGAGTCCTTATGGCGACGAGTCGTTAACAATGTGCAATTTATACATTATTTATTTTATTTCAAAAATATATTGCACAATAAAATTTTATATACACCAAAACCCAAAACATTATAACTAGCACTATGAAAAAGTCTCAAGTATCTACTCTATTTCTAGTCATAGCTCAAGCAAAGTCATCAACTATGAAGTTATTTCTGTCTCCCTCGCGAGCAATGAGTTCATTCAAAAGAGTAGGGTTATGGGTTAGGTTAAGGTCATGGGTTGAGTTACTTGAGTAATTGGAAAAGTACATGGGTTATGATGGGTCATGGTAAAAAATGACATAATCACTTAACTTGGGCCCGCTACCAATGCGTGAGTCTTGACGGCTCGGCGTCCAAGGCGTTGCCTTGCCCTTTTCTAATACCAGGACGCCTAGGCGACGCCATGATAACTATGCTAATACACTGAATGTTGATATTGTTCTGATTTCCCAGTTGTTTCAAACTAAAGTCGCTTAATTATTTCAGGCCAATACCGTTGTCCAATGTTTCCAATACATGAATTTGTAGCTTTTTACATTTTTGTTCTGACCACGTTCATTTGATTCGATATGGTTATGGAATTAATAACATAAGTTTGATAGTCTACCTTGATAATGGCTTGGATAAGCAAGTTCAACAAATTTTGTTTTAACATTTGGAATTACTGAAAGCATAAAGGAAAGAGGTTTAGTTTAGTTCGGTAATAAAATATGGCTAACTAAGTTGATAATTGGGATGCCTGTAGATTAACTATAGTATATTCGTCAAACTGCTTACTCATTTTGTCTTGTTTCTTCATCAAGAAATTGCAAGTTGTTAAATTTCCATCCCGAGTGGTTTTTGGTTCCTTAAATTATTTTTTGTAGTACATCTTCTATGCACCAATACTAAGTTGTTTACTAATAAGCTATTTATCAATAAGTTATTTAAATAATAAGTTGTTTACAATAAACTGTTTACCAATAAGCTGTTTAAATAATAAGTTATTTACCAATAATAAGTTGATTACAAATAAGCTATTTACCAATAAGTTGTTTAAATAATAAGCTGGATAAAAAGCTTATTGATAAGTTGTTTAAATAAGAAGATATTTAAATAATAATTTGTTTACTAATAATAAGTTGGTTACTAAAAAGTAGTTTAAATAAAAAGTTGTTTACCTGTGACGAACAAGATTTTTGCAATTTATTTTAAATATTTATTGAATTAAATAAATATTTTGGGATTTATTTATGGAGTTAAATAAAGATTTGATGAAATTGTTGCAGATTAATTTAATTAAATGTGTTACATTTATTAAATTAATGTTGAATAATGTTATAGTTCAAGTGTGAATTCAATTGGGATAATTAAATTAAATGAGTTATTAAATGTTATAATGTTGTTCTAATTAATTTAATAATTAATTAGAGATCTAATGATTTGTCATAATTAATCAACGAGAATTTTAATTATGTGATAATTTGATTTAATGAGTAATATTGGCTTTTATTTAATTGAATTTAAATAATGTAATTTGGTTAATTAAAGTGTGACGAATAAACTATATAATAAACAAGTTAATTAAAATAAAATAAAAAGGAGTTTTTAAGTGACAATTGACTTAAATGTGTTTAATGTGGGAGAACAATCTAGTGATTTGTTTGACTAGTCCGTTGAAGAAAATGTCGAGAAATGAACTTACGGAGGAAGAAGAAATTATTAACTTTTGTCCAAATCATTTTTGTCAAAATTGGGATGAAACTGAATACTTGAATGAGGTCAATGAGATGTTGGACTCCACAGCCCAAAAATCTTACTCTAAATTGGAACCTAGTAGTTGAATCAAATTTGACACATTTTGAGCATTTTCAAGAGAATCAAATTGACCTTAAATCCTCTTATGATCATTTTAAGTCTACCTTGGGTCCATCCGAAGCGCCTTCCAGAAACACTAAATGTGATTTAACAAATGAACCAAAGGTTGTGGACAATGATAATCTTTCATGTTTAGATAATGAGATAATATCTCCCATTTTAGATAATGCATGTGTTAATCCAGTGGTGCCTAAACATCTTGGTATAACAGTTATTCAAAATGATGAAAATGTTTTAGTGCCCCTTGGTAACGAATATGGATGGCAAGTTTGGATAGATTTTATAAAGTTAGAATTTTTTAAAAGGAACTATCATTTTTCGTTATCATTCCCTAACACAATTTTAAAAGAATCAGTCGGGTATGCTCACAATTGTTCTTCTGTTGCAAAATCTAACTATTTCCAATTACCCAGACCTCCTGAAAATCATACGAAATTCACTTTAAGTTGTCTGTTTGTATCACTGATCATTTACAGTCGCATAGTTTTTAGGATGCATAAAATTTGTAGATATGTACATTTGTTTTCTTTCTCACCACATTTTGTTGCAAAACAAATGCCCCGCATACAAGGTACAATTTTTTCACATCTTTGTTCTCTTTTCTTCATTTGCATACATTGAGGACAATGCATGATTTAGGTATTGGGGGAGTTTGTTTATATTATTGTATTAGATTTTTTTTCTTTTTAGGAAAAAATAGTAAAAAACACAAAAAAATAAAAAAAATAAAAAAATTGTTTGTCTTTTTATGGATTGAATTAATTCTAATAAGTGTTTGTAGAGCAAAACTCATGAGTAAGATTGAAAGATTTAGAACTCTTAAATTTTTGATAAGATACGAAATCTTAGTTCAAAACACCATCTGGATTAAAATTGATTTCACGAGCATTTTTGCACTTCACGTTTACACTAATTCTTAGTTGTGGGGTATAAACATGATTCGAGTAATTTCAAGAAAAAAAAGAAAAAAAATTGAAAGAAAAAAAAGTTGAAAAAAGAAATAAATAACTGCTTCAATGTCCATTAAACGAAATAAATGGGTATCCAAGCCTCGGGAAGTATCGATATTCACGCTGAAAAGTGTGATGGATAAAAGCAGCTTGACTAGTCTAATTTTATGGCCTTTGTTACTCGAGTTAGTAAGCTCTTAGGGTGTCTCTACACCTAGTGCCCTAAAGCCAATTGGTATACTGCAAACCCTCACGAGACACAACTCGTCCACTTGGGGTTTAAACGCTTGTTGCACATGCTAAGTGCAATCGTGTTTCTTACAAAAATAGGGTAGTATAATTTTTGTTTTATTTTTATTTTTATTTTTATTTTTATTTTACTCGAGGACGAGCAAAAGCTAGGTATGGGGGTATTTGATAGACACGTAATTAATACATTTTAATATTCTCATATTTATTAATTTATATGCTTATTTTATTTAACTAATACATTTTATTTTTCTTGGGGAGCAAATAAAGGATTTATATCTAACTTTTTAATATGAAAAAAGACTATTAGAGAATTACCATATAGAGATGGAAGTCAAGAAGGAAAGAAGAGAAAAAAGGGAACAAAATTGTCCGAGTTGAACCTAAATTATGGCACAAATGTATTCTCCCTATAAATAGGCCTCTTGTTTTAGAGAGAAGGGGACCACTTGTTATTTTCTTTTCCTTAGTTTTTCGCTGGTGTAGAAGGTAGTAAGATATTTAGAGCTTTTGTCTTATCTCTTATTCCAATCATGTGTGGAACTATTGTCAAGGAGTACTTGTATCTTTCTTTTATTGATATAATAGAAATTCTCTTTTAATAATTGTTCTTATTTCATGCAAATAGTAGTACTAATATTTTTTGTTTTTGTTTTTAATTTCATGGCTAGCTAAATTTCTAATACCTAGGATTATGATGAAACTAAGTATTTCATAATAATAATTTCTTTCCGTTCCAAAAGTAATGCCTAATTATTTTCGCCTTCATATTTTCCTCCGCATAAATTGCATATGATTCTTATATTGATTTCGAGGTTTTGAAAAGTTATAGTTAATCTGTGAATTTTTTATATATGTTTGCCCATATTAATTATATGAATCATTATTTTTAAAGGGAAGGGAAAATAATTTGGGGATTAATTTAGGAAATAAGAAATTATTTATTATGTTGATATTTTGTGGATTCTGATTCCTAGGTATTTTTTTCTCATTAATAGTTTCCGTTATTAATTAATAGTTTGCATAATTTAGTTAATAAATCTTCTCCACCATTTTTGTTTTTAATTTGCCTAAAATATTAATTAAGGATATATTAAAGAATTGATTTAGTCTCTGTGGTTCGACCTGCACTTGCCAAATCTACAATAGACGTTGTGCACTTGCAGTACATAATTTTAACTCATCACAAACCAAACATGGCCTTAAGAACATAGGAGCAGTTAAGGCCATGAAGCACTTAACCGCTACCAATGTTGCGCCAGTTAAGTTTATAAGTATAATTATATTGGCTTATTATCAGTTTTTTGAAAACACAAGTTAGAGAACACAGAGAAAAAAGAGAGTTTTGAGAGAATTGAGATTGAGGAAGAAGATTTGGATAATAAAAGGAGGGTTTCCTATCATCTAAACAAGAATCAAAGGGTGAGAATTCAAGTTACAATCTCTGTTAATTATGTTCTTGAGTTTTTTATGAAAATATATTTTAGTTCTCTGTAATTGAGTTTTCATGAGTAAATTGTTGAAAAGTTGTTTATAATTGTTAATATGCATGTATAATCTAATATATCAATGTTTATAAACAATTTTTGGGTGAACTAATCCATGAAATTTTGATTAAAAAGGATGTTTTGAGTTTACAGCGACATATATATGATTTTGAAGTCAAAATTAGAGTTTTGGTTGGTGATTTGTTAGAATAATTGTTGTTTATGTTGTTAGATGAATATAATCCGTTATATGTGGGTTGTAAACGATTTTTGGTATGAATTGATTCATTAAATCACGTTTTACAAAAGAAGTTTGAGTTTTGTTATAAAATGTACAAAAAGACAGATTTTAAAGCCAAAATTAGTGTTCAATCCATGTTGTAATCTGTAAATTGATGATTGATTGTGTTACTATGTTTAAATACGAAAACAATGCATGTTATATGAACTGATTTAATCAAGAAACGAATCTGTGTGAGATGATTCGCTAAGGATGTCTAAAAATAGGGGTTTTTAGCAAGAACATGAATTTAAAAAGTTAAATCTGATGAATATTATTGTTTTGTTGTTTAAAATCAGTGTATGCATGCTTGGTGACGATTATGTGAAGTTTATGTCTTTTGGGTTTGTTAAATTTACTGGTTGTATGTGAAATTCGCGAGTTTTGGGCTGAAGAACAATGCAGTCGCGAGTTGCAGAATTCGATTATGGGCAATGCCGCCCCGGCGGGTGTTCCCAGTTCAAATTGTGCCACCCCAACGGCATTCTTCAGTGCAAAATGTCGCCCCGGCAGGTAGTGTCTAGAGTTGAGCTGTTTTGGTTTTCTTTGTTTTCAGTCCATTGTATGTTAGTCTAACCTAGTCTAATGAGCATGATAATGTGTTGGACACGTAATAAGATGTTATATCATATTGTTAACGTACATGTGATGAAATTGCATGATGATTTGATAAATTGTATAAGGGCTAAAACGTGATGTTCATGAGAGGATGTAATATTGTTTAAACTTAAGATTTGAGACTTCAGTATTGTAATATGTGATTGATGGTAATGAGCAGAACTTAAACTAAGTTAACAAGTTGTACTAAAAGTGGGAACAAAACCTATAAGGTTAATATTAGTGTAACTAATGAATGTTGTGAATACATATGATATGTGTGAACGTGAATAGTAATCGTTTAACTTACGCACGAGGCAAGTTTCCTTACCCTAACTTGTTTATTATTACGCAAGTTCCCTAACTCTAAACTTTCATTGAGAGAGTTTTTAATTCTAATTCTTTATTGAGCAATAATATAACCTTAGCTTATTGTTGTTTAAGCAAAATTTATAATTGTATTCCAATGCTTATGTCAAATTAAAGCTTTCTATCCTTACGAAAGTAGTACCAGAATGTATGAGATTTATATCTGTTTTCCAATGTTATTGAAATCTCATCTTGCAAAGACTACATCATTGTTGTTATAAGACTAGAGATCTTTTGTTGATTCAACTAATCCTTAGTTGACTGAATGTAGAAGCTGGCAGATGAACGCCAGACCACTATAGATCAAAAAGATGAGGAAATTCGAGATCTTGATGGACACCTTGGGAATGTGGAGTGGAAGCTAGTTCAGGCAGAGAGTCAAAAATAGCAACTATTGGCTGAGAATGAGAAGTTGAAGGGTGATCTGAGAGAGGAGTCCGCCAAGCGAGCCAGAGCTGAAGATGCTTACGTGGAGGCTTCCCAACGTGCAGATGTAGCTAAAGAAGAAGTGCAGGCAAAGAAGGGTGAGATGGACTATGTTTTTCATACAGCGATGAATAGAGCCCAAGACCGAGTCATTTACTATCCGATTCAATTCGAGGGATTGCCATGGTACATGTTAGATCGTAGGACGATATTCCGTATCGTGGAGGAGCGCAGTAAGGCTGTGCAACGTCTTCATAGGTCTTGATAGGAAGAATAATATGTTTTGTGAATAGTTATAAGAGTTAGTATATGTAAATCCCAAATGTTGATATAAATAATGGGATATGATGAGAATGCAATCCCGGAACCTTATTAGTTCAGGAAAGTTAATGTAAATAACAGTGATTCTACCGCTCTATGTTTTAAAAAGTTATTAATGAATAAAATATCAATGTTTATTTAAGATGTTATGTGTTAATTGTTAATTTTAAATTGTTTAAGTTCAGTCTTAAATACTTAAGAAATTGAGTAATGAGCATATATCTTAAACAGAAAATGTCGTCAAGAAGACGCCCAACCCGTCAGCCACCTCAGGAAGGATCGACTAATAACAACAACAATGATGCCAACGCTAATCATGTTCAGCAGTTGGTTAACCTGTTAACGGGAGCACTTGCAAATCAGCCGCAAGCTACTTCGTTTAAGGAATTCAAGGCGGTAAGACCGCCAGAGTTTAGGGGATCCATGAATCCGGTCGAAGCTCACACCTGAATTATGGAAATGGAGAAGGTGTTTGATGTTGCGAGGGTCAACGATGACTAGAAGACCGCATTTGCAACATTCATGCTGAAGTCAGAGGCCAGCTACTGGTGGCAGGCAAACAAGGTTGAATCAATGTATCTTTTTATTAATGTCCTTTTAAATAATCTTTACATTTATTTTAACTTATAAGTCATTATGAGCCGAACACTTTCAGAACTTGTTTTAACTTAATTTCTTACTTATAAGTCAAATTTGATGCCAAACGTTTTTACTTAAGTCACAACTTCAAACAACTTATAAGTGAACTTATATTTTAACTTATAAATCATTTTAAAATAAGTCATTCCCGAACAGGCCCTAAAACAAGAACAATACCTAGATAATTAAACAAGGATTTCTGAACAAATAAGAGAAAACAAAGGTTTCAGAACAAGAATGTAACAAAATCGTCACAAATTTAAAACAAAAATGATATCCGAAAAATTAAACATTTAAAGAAAGTGCATAAATCCTCTCTCATGTATATTCTAAATAAAGTCTCTCACGATGTCAATCATCAAGTAAAATAAAATAGGGCATGACAAGTGGCAAATGATAAACACGATTAATTCAACATTTTTGCACTTGAGCATGTAGATGAACTGTACTGCACCCACCCATCCCTTTAGATAGCTTCACTCAAAGAAAAGAGAAGGCTAAGCACATTTGGCCATGAAAATACAAAACAAAGCGAACCAAAGTTAAGGCCTTGCAAACTTTTCAGCTTACTGTCGTATACTTGGAAAAAAACAGTTATGTTTGTAGATTCAATGCCAGTTCTCACCAATTCAATGCAAATTCAGGGCCTTGAATTTGTAGATTTTAAGTGTTCAAACTCCACCGAACCACTTTAGGAAGAAGAACTACTACCATTATTGAAGGCAATAAAAGGGCTATTGAATATATGCACATGCAATTAGTTATGTTTTTAGGGGTTTCCTCACTGCCTATGAGGTTGCATCTTGCTACTGACTCCTTTAAGTATATCAAGGGTACAAAGGATAGTAACCAGAGCTACCACTAATGCCTAATATCATGCAGGAGTCAGGACTCCTTTAAATATATCCAGATAGATCTTATCAAAAGAGTGAATAACATTAAACCGTAGAAACTTAAATCTCACGCAACCTATGTTTGAATAACTTGGATTCCGTAGATTTGAGAAAGAGATAAGGAACTACAGATAAACTTGGATCTTAGTGCTGCTAACAAGATCAGCAATAAAAAGCATACGAAGAACATACTAAATTGATTGACATGCATTTACAGACCTCACCAGCTTTAACCAATATGTATGAGCCAACTTCTATGTCATTCACAGGGATTTCATGGTATTTCAAATCGGAGAAATTAAACAAGTTTTCGTTATTTGATTCCAGCACAAGAGCAACGTCTGGATAATTCTCTTTCAACTCCTTGACATCAACCTTTGAGCGGCTGGTAAAATACTCTTCAGCTGCGGTCATTAAATATGTAAGACAAGAAACTTTATATATTCTATAGATGAAACCACTATCTAAATGAGTTAGTTTCAGATATATACCAATATGAGACAAATTGAACATTGCAAGAAGCAAGCCCCCTTCCAATGAGTTACCCATAAATACTGATGCAAAGGCCGCAAGAGCCATAAGTACATGAATATTAATTTTGCCACCAGCAATATCTATGAGAGCATCAAATGATGCTGATACCTGACATTCAAAAAAGCACACAAATATATAACATCACTAGACAAAAAGACAGAAAGAGAGAAGCCTCAAGGGTGAGCTGCAGTGAAGATCACACATGCTCAATAAGACTAAAAGCATAAGGGAATAATAACTCCTTCCTAGGCAAACATTGTTTACCCTTGCCCTTGATCTATTAAAAGTAATAGATAATATAATAACATGAAACGTACACCAACAGAGGGGCAAATATTGTACTTCAATATATTTTCCGGGTAAATCTCAAGTTAATATGATGCAAAAAAAGCTTTGCTAGAAATGTTTTGGTGGCATTTGATTTGAGTCGCACCAACGTAATGCAATGGCTCACTAAATTGATGTCACATATTTCTTTTTTGTTTTAGTAGAGCATTATGGACATAATCTCATTAAATCAATTTAGGAAATTTTATTTACACCCAAAATCGGATGTAATGAGTCATTGCAGTCCTTAATGCAACAAGGGAGGTAAGCAAAAAACAAATGATTATCATTTATGTGGCATTGGACTTTAGATTTGCATCTTTCATTGCATTACATCCTCTATTTAGATGAAACAAACAATTGGAAGCTATAATGTAACGACATTATCGTTATCATACAATTTCCAAGTACGAACCAAACAAATCAATTTTAATACTAGTTTTGATCACATTACGGGTTTATTACAATATGAATGCCTATCACATTACGCCCCAAACCTATTCAGTGAATCAAATGCCACCTTAGGGTCAACTATATGGGCTCGGATTGGCCACTCCACAATCTCTTTAGGCCGTATTTATTGCTCAATACTTTAATATGTTTCCTTGCTACTATTTTCTAATGATCATACTAGTCTTCTTCATATTTCCAACACCTTCAATGCAAACTACATCACTCCTTATTATATCAGTCATTGGCTATATTGTTCCTCACCATAACATCTTAACAACTTACTCTCTCTCACACACACATAAACATAGATTACTCTCTCTCTCTCTTACACATTCATACATATGCACCAGTACTCAAGGATAGGGGATAGAAAAACTCTACAGGCAGACAAATTGGACATGATAATTGGTGGGTCCCCAACTCTTGGTTGCCACACTTTAATCAAGGAGGACTTCTTTACCATATGACCTTATTTTGTTTTGCAAAACAATATATCAAAATCTCAACTCCTAGCGATCACTGGCACAGGCATACCGTCCTCCCTTTCCATCTCAGCGATCTTGGGCATTCCGTCCTCCCTCTCAAGTCCGACGATCATTCTCTTTTAGATTTAGATCTAGGTTTAAATAAAAAAACATTCTCTCTTTTAGATCTAGATCTAGGTTTAAGGGGGGAAAGCCCTCTTTTTGGATCTAGGTTTAAATGGAAAAGAAAAAAGAAAGAGAAATCTAGTTTTAAACCTAGATCAAGATATCTAAATCAGTGTATAAATTTTGCAATTCATATATAGAATTTAATTTTTCTAAAAGTTACACACATGTTTGGATTAATTGATATCTTCAAACAAAAACACTACAAAGAAAAAAGCCCTAATTTTGGATTAATTGTTATGTTTTTTTCTCTTTAAAATAGGTACAGGTTTTTTGGGTTAAAACTAGTGTTGTAAATCATTGAATGCATCTTTAAGTACAGAGATGAATGAACACATTGATGAAAAATGATATGAATGATAATTTCGAATTTGATGAGTGTGTGTAGAGTGCAATAACTGTAGATGAGATAAGAGATCCGAAAATAGGAATGAAATTTGACAATATTGATGTTTGTGTAGAATACTATATTAAATATGCTAATAAACAAGGGTCCAAATAAAGAAAACATCTTCAGAAAAGAGAGATGATTGGGGAGTTTAATTGTGTGGTTCTTTCATGCTCTAGGACCGGACAAACAATAAGCAATTCAAAGAATGTCTTAAAAACCGTCCAAATAGTAAAACATGATGTAAAGCTAAGATAGAATTGTATTATACCCTCATTGTAAGTGGCGGGTCTCACAAATAATCCTTGATCACAATCATGTTTTGAGCCCAAAAAAATCAAGATTTTATAAGAAGAATAGGGTTATGAGAATGTACTTTAAAAGGAGACTTTATTGATAGGGCGAATATCAGACCAAATAAAAACTTTAGTTCATTTTTGGTTGAAGATGGTGGTCATGAGAATGTTCCATTGTTAGAGAAAGACTGAATCATACTGAGAAATGAGACGATTAAGGCTGGGTGATGGGAATGCTACGGCGGTTCAGAACTACTTTCTTAAAATGCAAGCTAATAATTCTAATTTCTGGATTTGGATAAGGAGGGGAGGCTAAGAGCATTCACAGCAGTTTCCTTATCTTTATCCCTACTCTTGGGTCATTACAAAATAGAGATTCAATTTTTTCACTATGTACCCAATAGATTCCTTATATTGATTCCTTAAATAATGAAATTTAAAAGTTAAAAGTTAAAATTTTAAATTTCCAATAGTCAAATATCAAATTAATAATAATCTTATAATTTATAAAAGAGAGAGTATAATTTATCAATTATATTTCACTATAAAATAATTTTTATTTTAAATTTTAAGTAATTTATGAAATGTGTATTGAATAGATTGTAGTTGCAAATGTACATAAGATTAATATTAACTTTTAAAAAGTTAATTTGTGATATTTTTAATTTTAAATTTAATATGATTCATTTAAATTTTGAAAATAATAAATTTTATAATAATTATTATTTTTATAATATTTATAATTATATTGACATAAAAATTTATATCAATTTTAAATTTGAATACGTTTGAAATTAATTTTTAAAATATAAGTTAATATTAAGTTTATAATTTGAAAATAAAGTAATAAAAAATGTCAAGATGTGTATGATTGATGAGTTGTCCACTTAAATGAGGGTGTGAAATGTCATTTTGTATATATAGAGAATGATCTTTTGACTCCCTCACTTTGGGGAATAAAATCCTATATAGGGATTAAAATAGAGAGTCAAATAAGGATAAGGAAGCTATTGGATAATGATTTGTTGATGCATTCTTCAAAATTAGGGATAGAGAATTAATTAGGGAAATTGTTGTTAATGCTCTAAGGAGTGTATTTTGGGCAGATGCTAGGAGTTGGGTAACGTATGAGGAATTTAGTCAGATGTTGGAGTAGGGTAGTTTTGAACTGTCGTAGCATCACCCAACCTTAATCGTCTCATTTTCTCAATATGATTACAACAATCTTTCTCTATAAATAGAAATCAGCTTCAACCAAAAATGAACTAATTCTTCTTATAAAATCTAGATTATCAACGATTATTTGTGAGACTCGCCACTTACAATCAGGGCATAATACAATCATAATCTTAGTTTTTTTAAGACATTCTTTAAATTGCTTACTGTTTGTCCAATTGTTTACTGTATGTCCGGTCCAAGAGCATGAAAGAACCACACAATTAACCTCCCCATCACGATCTTTTCTTCATTGGAACCCTTATTTGTTAGCAGATTTAATGTAGTATTTCTACACAAGCATCAATATTGTCAAAATTTTCAAATAGATCTCTTATCTCATCTACAGCTAGTGCACTCTCCACACACTTATCAAATTTTGAATTATCATTCATATCATTTTCCTCAATGTGTTTATTCATCTCTACACTTAAAGATGCATTCAATGATTCTGTTTCCATTTGTGCACAAGATTAACAACAAAACAACACCAATTTTAAACATGTACCAATTTTAAAGAAAAAAAACATAACAATTAATCCAAAATTAGGGCTTTTTTTCTTTGTAGTGTTTTTGTTTGAACCATGAGGATAAGATGATGTCAATTAAAACATGTGTGTAACTTTTAGAGAAATTAAGTTCTATATATGAATTGCAAATTTTATACACTGATTTAGTTATCTAGATCCAAGTTTAAACCTAGATTCCTCTTCTTCTTAAAGAGGGCTTTATCTAACAGAGATAATGAGATAGCTGAGATGGAAATCATCGGTGGGATAGAGGGAGGGTAGAGAGAGGGAGGAAGCCCGCCGTGCCAGATATCGGTGGGCAGATATGGTCATATGGTAAAGAAGCCCTCCTTGATTAAAGTGTGGCAACCAAGAGTTTGAGACCCACAATCCAATTATCATGTCCAATTTGGCTGTCCCCATAGAGTTTTTCGGGGATATATGAACATGGAAGCATATGCATAAACAAGATAATACTAATTCAATATCATAAAAGCACAGAAGGATTCTAGAAACTCTTTTCTTCTCCTTTTCAGTTTAATGACAGATAAAAATAAAAATCATTAATAAGAGTCCTAAGCAATAAAAGGGAAAGGTAGTAGTGGAGTAATACCGCAACAAGAGGGAAAGCAATAGAAGTAAGAAGGAGCTGAAGAGACTTCACGGAGGGCTTTGGAACCAGGTAAGGGCAAGCAGCAGCAGCGAGAAATAGCACCGCAGAACAGCAACACAGCACCAAATTTTCTCTCAAGCAATTAGCCATATCTGTCCATTTAATGGTCTTTGCGAATTGAAGAAATGCTTGCTGAGATTTAGTAAGCTCGCCGCGATCGTCGCAGCCATGGTGATCGTGGTGGTGCTCGTGGTGGTGGTGATGAGAATCAGTGGAATTGGCAACGAATTTGAGGTGGCGGGAACGAATCAAATTGAGGATAGAGTAGGATTTTGGGGGTACGGAAGAGAATAGGGGTTGGTGGTAAATGGGTTTGAAGGAGTTGACACTAATTAATTTTCCTCTTCTTCTTAGGTTTGTTGAATTGGATGAATCAAGTCTGGGGATGGAAGTAGAAAGACAAAGAGCTTCCATGATTGGTGAGGAACTAACACAAGCTCATTCTTCCATGACTGAGTCTAGTTGGCTTGTAACCTCTACCATAATCTAAGGATTCTATTCAATTAAAACTTTTAAACACTTTAAAAGTCTGCTTGTATTCAATTAAAACATTTAAAAAGTTTATAAAAATTTATTTATATTTAATTATAACTTTTGTAATATCTTTAACTCTATTTTTGAGTTTTGAACAGAAAAAAAATAAAAAACTTAAATTAGAACAGAAAATAAAATAATAGAAAACTTGAAATTTTCTTTTGTGTTGTTTCTTAGTTTTTAATAGAAAATAATAAAAAAATTAAAATTGAGGACATGAGTTGTAATTTAAAATTTATTATATTCAAAATTGAGGATAATATGAGAATTATAAAATTATTACTTATTCCAATTTCTTTTCCGTCCAAAGCAGCCCAATTCTTTTCTTTTTTGTTTATTAAAAAACTCAGAAACATAAGAATTAGAAAGAAAACTTAAATTTTCCGTCCATTTTTTTTCTTTTTCTGTCCATTTTAAAATTCAGAAACATAGCGTAAAGGTTATGTGGTATTAAATAGAGACTTTTATAAAGTGTATAAAAGTATTTTGGTATTCAAAAAGTCATAGATTTTTCAAATTTCTATCAAATGATAGAGTTTGACCGAAAATCTAATTTAAATCGCCGGTAGAGAAATTGTCACAAAGATTTTATGAAAAATTCAAAAGTCGCAAAACTCGTTGGTCAATTTTTAACTTTTAAAATCAATATAAATTAATCTAATAATTTTAGAAAATATAATTATTAAATTATAACCTTTTATATTTTTTTACTAAATTTATTAAAAATTAGATAAATTACACAAACTTTTATTATATGAATATCTCGTTATGACCTTGAAAAATCAAACAGTAAATTTTGATTTTTAATATTATATTATAGATATATATTATAGATATAGTATATGATATATACGAATCTTGATAAATTTTAAAACTCGTCAAAATTAAAAAATTGTCGACTGTTAAAAAATTAGTTATGTAGCATTTTAGTTAATTATTTTATAACATCATAGATAAATTAAAAAGTCGCAAAATTATTTTTTTAACAGTCAGTTTTGGTTCACTAACAACTATTAATAAATTTAAGAAAAATAAAATCTCTCTGGCAATTTTGTATGTCGCTTACCGACGACTAAAAATATATCTGGTAAATTTTATATAACTTGGTGGTAATTTACTCACATGTATAAAATTTTACGACTTTTGATCATATAGATTTTCATTGTCATATTATTTTGTGAAAAATAGAGTTTGGTACTCCTACTAAAAAAACGTACACATATAGTTCAATGAAAAGTGAGCTTAATTTTTGTATTGCGTCTGTAGCTTCTAAAATTTTATTCGTATTCGAGTATCCAAATTTATCATGAAATGAGTAGAATAATATGAATATTTTCAACGCATGAGCTAATTAACAATCAATATAAGCTGCAAGATATATAAGAAGTATATAAAAATCTATCAAAATTTTGATAAAAAATATATGAAAGTGTGTCACTTATCTCATGGAATATATAAAAGTTTTTTTAAAAGAGTCTTTAAAATTTATTAAAATTCACAAAACTCTACAAAAGTCTTTACTTAAAAAAAATCTTAATTGAACACGCCACCTAATTTGCCAGCTCCTCACTCCAGTCTTCTGTCTGTCTACCAGTCTATATGTATAGTGCATACCAATCTAAAGTTGGTTATATATACTCATATATACCACATCATGTCCTCATTCGGCCTTTGGCCCGAGGCCACGATGTATTATTATTATTATTATTATTTCATTTCCAAATTGTTTATTGGTAATAATGGTTGGTTTAAAATAAATACTCTTTTATAAAATTAATATTGATTTTTTAAAAGTCAATAGATATATTTAAATTTAACATAATTTATTTAAGTTTTGAAAGCAATAAATCTTATAATTAATAGTCTTTTTAAATAGTTTATGATATTCATAAATATATTATCATAAATTAAATAAATTAATGTCAATTTTAAGTTTAAAAGTGTTTGTAATTAATTCTTTTAAAGTCAATATTAATCATATAATTTGGATGAGAGGTAATATTTAAATTATAAGAGAAAAATCATTTTTAATTATGCAAGTCAAATGACAATTAGACCTGAAGTTGATTTGAGAAAGAAAACTAATATTTCCACACGTGGAGATGAGACCCAGTCACACGATATTTACACTTTTGTAGGGCATACACAAATGCTCATTATATAAACTGTCTGTTTGTTGGATATCAGCAGTTCAAAGTTTTAACAGAGAGACTTCCAAGAGAAAGGAAGACTTTAACCACAGAACTGGACATCTGTGTACTCGGAAACAACTTCAAGGTACTGGTAGCCAGACAACAGTCATTTCAAATAAGGACATGGAGAAAGCCTACCAGTACCAGATACCTAGAATTATTACTGCAACAGTCTTTTATCTTGTAAGAGCCAATAGAGAGTCTGAGAATCTGGTGTCTCAAAGTTCAGTTTCCCATAAAATAATAAATTATTATTGACACTGTGATCACCATCCCAAAGAACCCTGCATGAGAAGGGAAATGAAATGCAACAAATGTTTATTGTGATCTGGGCCACAGTTACAAAGACTGTTCCTTCATATTACAACTCCATAGGAGGAACTTACAGTAAAAATCACCTGACTATAGTCTCTTCATTATACAATGGCCGAAAGTAGTGCCACTAAATTTTGTTTCTAGGGATGGAAAAGAAAAAATAATTGAACTCTACTGTTACAAGTTACAACAATATATGGCTTCTCTGTCTTGCTGGACTCTCCAAACAATATCAATGTGCCAGCATGGTTGAGAAACAATGAAAAGATTTTGCAGTCTGATGACGGCCGCTAATGTTACATAACAGGTGGGGCAGAACTAGTTTCCCCTCAGTTATCTTTCCCTTTGCCACTTCCATCAAAAACTTTAGAGTCATCATAAGAAGAAAGGAAGAAACTGCCTTGATTCTTCTGCACAAATCTGCATTGCAGAAAAGCGTTGTCAAAACATTATACAAATAAATTGTTTTACGACCTCAAGTTTGAATTAATATAATGAAGTTTCAATCATCCACGACTCCACAAAAGTTCAGGTACATGTAATACTTAGACAGCAGAAATGATATTAAAAACAATTTTAGCTCAAATTCACCTATGAAATATCTCAACCAAAGAAATATTCCAAATTTTATCTGGTGGAGAAAATGAATATGTATTCATGTACTGGGGACAGGCGATCCACTTCACATAACGAAAGGCACATACTTGAGTCATTTGCTGATTATGTTAAAGTAAATGAAACAACATATCATGCGCGATCAAGCTCGAGAAAATATTTACTACCTCGTCCAAACTTAAGTTACCATCTTTACTTAACACTAGACTATAATATTGCTTCCCATTATACCTTTACAGTAATGAATTAATATATGAAGTAGAGACAACAAAGTTTCAAGCTCTCTTTAAAAAGTTCCAAACGTGTAATAGATTCGCATACAAAGAGGGTCACTTTAATTGGGAAAATTTTTAAAAATATTTGGGAAAGAGTACTGAAACAGCTAATAAAATGCTATCAGACAATTATGAGAGTATTTTGAGTGAAGTATTGCGTAATGTATACCAAATTTTATCTCATACTTCTCACTATCAACTGAAACTAATTAGAACATACAAATACACTCAAAATCATTAGAATTTAAGCAATTGTTAATATGGGGAGTTCTTCAAAATGCACTACTTCGTGTAAACTCTAAGCACAGACTGATCACTTTGCCAAATAAATGGACTTTCACATATGCCTCTAATTTTCACTAATCAGGGTAAGGTAAATAACATGGAAACCAATGATTTTATAATTGTATTCACTAGCATTCGAGCACTGAATAAATGCAGTGAGGGCTGTGCATATAATGTAAAGACTAGCACTCTTACTTGAGAAAGTCATTCAATTTTTGCTGTAAACGAAGCAATGTCTCCTCTTCTATTTTGGCATATGCTAACAACTCTGGCAACTTAACTGCGGAGACGAGTAGAAGAATCTAAATCATGGAAAGTAGAAGACCACATCAAAAGATCCTTGCTTCTAAAACAAAATAAGATTCATATAATCACTTCCAATTGCTAGAAAAGCGAGAGCATACCAAAGAGGCGTAACAGATGCTCAGCACCATATATAGATGATGGGGAGGAATGATCTACAACTGCTTCACTATATTGTTGGCGCTCTTTCTTGTACAGAAGAAGAACTGGCAGTGCTTTGTCGAAGTAACACCTCAACCCATTCATAATTTCTTGAGCCTGATCTGTCATCCTGTATTCAAGTAAAACATTTCACTGTAAGGAAGACACAAACTATAGACAGATGAAGTTGGATATTGTAAATGTACATTGGAGAGCTTTCTTTGTAATATACTTCTTGCTTATTATAAAACAGAAAAAGAGGGAGTTGAAATTGCTAGTTGATGGGCATGCCAACTGTGAAGGGAAAGAGTTGAGTTACAGGGCCAAAAATAATTTAAATCCCCAGAGAGGATACTGCTGAAAATCGCAATCATAGCTTATGCCAGTGACCCTAATCTCTAGTCTGTATTACTTTCTATCAAATTCATTTTTCAATTGCCAAAATTATATTTATCATGTTCAGATGCCAACTTAGTTTGAACCCTTGCTATGAACTTTCTTTTTCTTCTCTACTTTCAACTACCTCTATTATGATAGTTATGTCCATGGAAGCAAAAGGTCGATAATGGACGATGCTGACATTGTCTGGCAATATTGCAATAATAGCACTCTGGCAGAACTAGCAATACAGAAAAGGATTACACAAAGGAAATATTAGGATTAACCAATATCCAAATTCTTAGTTTACCAGGGAACCGTTTTGTAGTTTTAATCTAAGAGCTCTGTTCATTTTTTTTCATTTTGATATAGTCAACAATGCACACGGGTTAATAGAAAATACAAAGTTGCGGACAAGAAACATGAGACATTGTTAACCATATGTATTCATACATATAAATGAAAGGTAAAAGCAATACTCAAGTAGCAACCGCTGTTTTTTTCTTTTTCTTATCACCCAATATATCTCAAGCATAAATAAGACACGGCGTAAAAATACTGAAATGGTCTGTCAAATAAATAAAATAAATTAACAAGCAATTTGAAGGGTAATAAATGAAACTTACATCCCATCTTTTGTTGACCTGTATTCCATGTACTTAGAAAGTATAGTATCAACATTAGGAGAACGAGGAAGTTTAACAAGCTGCAAAATAGTATTTCTCATGAGTTCACTTCTATCAAAGAATTGCATGTCCAGATAAATACATGGTTCAGAAACCAAAATTTATATTAGATTTTTAACATACCTCTTATATAGCAGAGAATCATAAAAATAAAGAATAAAAAGGATCAGCCATTAGTTGCCTCCTTAAATTGAACAATGAAAGCACTATACAACTCCAAAACAAAATTCAAGTAAGAAAACATATGGAGCGCAGTCAAAAATAAATTTAAAAGGCAAAGCTTAAGATTTTTATTATTTTTGAGAAATCCTTAAAGTTTGTTAGAAAGAAGAACAAGTACAATAGGGAAGGACAAGAATTCCTCTGAAGAGAAACATAATGTGGATGAGATATACCCATATACAAAAATCCTTAATGAGGTACAGCATGCCAATCTATTTGCACATTCGAAACATCAACTCCTCTAAAAGGCAAAAGCTACTATAACTGTGTCCCAAATAGACGATTAGAATAAACACCTCATCCTAAAGCTGAAGAGGAAGATACTTTCCAAAGTTAATTTAAGAAATTTTTGAATTCAAAATTAATATGAACTAGTTTTAATTTTTAAACAATACAATATGAAAATTGTAGTAGTACTAATTACAAGATTTATTATTCAAAAGTCAAACGAATCACGTCAATTTTGAATTTGAAAATATACTTGGAACGAGGGAATATATAGAAAGAAGAAATATAAGACCTACGCATTTGAAGTAAGTCAACAGTGCAGAGCCAATTCAAAACTAAAGCTGCGACAGAAGTTAATTTTAGAAGAAACTTTAGCCTTCCAAATATAAGCGACAAAAACCTAGAGGAGAATAGATACAAGCTGAAAAGCGCAAAAATAAAAGAAAAAGAGATTGAAGACTGTAAAAGGCCTACAAGACCCAAAATCTCCCATCAGCTGAGGCAGAGGCAGTAACATAAATGATCAGCCACTCAGCATCATTTAGGACAACAAGATTTCTATTAACACGTATAAATGAATATAATGATGTGATATATATCATTGTAATAAGTAACTGATCCTGCCAAAACCCATCAGATCAGCAAACCAATATTTCACATGCTATGAAGTTATTTTGTAAAATTGCAACAAAAAATGCGGTAATGTTGGGTTATTTGCTAAAAGCACATAATAAAGAAGTTTATTGTTACTTACAACTAAGCCGCCTTAGGTGTCTTCTAAGTTCTAGTTTCAAAAAAAAATTCCAAATTAGTTGAATGCTTACGTCAAATGTTTCCTGATTTAGAATGCTACAGTCTTTATAGCATATAATGATTAAGAGGGATGGATACTTGTCAAAAAAGAATAAGCAGAAGGACAAGAAGAAGTCGGACAGCATTGTCACTGAAATCATGCTGGATTGCCCTTGTTAAGATGAAGACCTAAAATATATAGAAAGCAAGGATTATTATGGCCCACTTCACTAAGATGGAGCAAGGCCTGTCTACTTGTGAGTCGACTTAAATATTGGAAGTTAGCGTCTAAATTTCACTTATAAACAATTCATATTTAACATTCAGAATTAATCACAAGCATCATCAAGTGATGAAATATAATGATAGATCGTACTCCAGACAAGTTAAACATATGTACCTTGTCCTGTCGAGTAATGGATTCCCAATCATCAACTAGTTGCTTCTTTAGAGGTGACGGGATTTGAATCCTGACGAGCTTTTCCCCATGTATATCATCTTCCTTCTACCAAATACCAATTATGGAAACCACTTACTCCATCAATACCAATATAAAGATACAGTCAACAGACTTAACAATGGCTAAGAAAAAATTTCAGCAATTTTTGATTAAGAGCGAGCATGGGTGAGTGGGTGACTCTCGCATGTGTGATCTACCATTGCTTCCATGAAGAATATAAATAGAGTAGCCAACTTGAGCTTTAAACTATCATTTCTAAAATAGGAGAATACTGCAATAGACTGAAGCCTAGATCTTCAAAACAAAATAGTTGCTTGTCTGTTATGTAAAACTAGAATCTGATCATGTTTCAATTCCGAAGCAAAAATAAAAGGACATAATGTTAACACACATATATAGATGCATAGGTACTAATATGTCTGAACTTATTTTCTTTTTATTTGTAAGAACTGTGTTGGAAATGTGTAACAGAAACTTTGAACTTCAATCAGAATTCTGAAGCCAATTCCAAAGTTTGACTAGAGAAGAACTTTATGGACCAAAGATGTACTTCAATTTCCCAAATGGGACAATTAAAGTTGGCAAGAGAAGAACCATTTTGTCAAATGCTATTTGTTATGGTGATAAATAATGAAAAGGAAACTTATATCAGATAAAGCTAAATAAATCAGTAAGAAGTTTGGACTACAGATTAATTTGGTATGCTCAAACAAAGTCATTATGATACTTGTATTGCCATTTCTATTAAACCACACGAACATGCAAGACTCCTAAAGATGGGGGAAAACCATTCTTCGTTAATCATGGGCACTGTTGAGCAGTACACACATAAAATTTTCATGAGCTGCACAAAGAGGTTGCCTGGTGATTCTAACTTACACCATTACTGTCATCAACATTATGTATTAATCAGATAGGGGGCTAAACAATATTTCTAAGATAGCCGATGGATTAGCCTCATCTTTTACAAAAGAAACCAAATTTTTTCTAAAAGAATTTTTTTAGCTAGAATGCAAGTGGAACTATGCACTGCAAGGAAAACCTCATCAAAAACAGATACTGAGGATCCCCCGATTTATAGATTAGAATTTAGAGCACGCTTTCGGATTAAGTTTTTCAACAACAACTAACCCAATTAAGTTAATCAAAGTAAATTTGGGTAGAAAAGACCACGGTCAAGTATTTGCTGAGCTTACAGTTACCGTACAAAATAATTTTCAGACACAAAAGAAAAAAAAAGAAGAAAAAGAAGAGTACAAAATGCAATCACAGATCCAAACATACCTCAGCATCTATGTCACTCTTCCTTTTCTTCCCTTTTGTCCCTGCAATAATATCCGAATAAGAAAATTCTTTTTCTAAGCAATATCCAAATAAGAAATATACAAGGATGAAATTGATGACGGTAAGAGTGTTAATACATAAGATTGACAAATAACTACACCATTACAAGAAGAAGAAAAACTACCGAAAAAAGTAAAGTACCCTACCAGTATTTCTCGAGTCCTCTTTATCCAATTTGGTATCTGCAGAATCCAATAAAAGATAAATACATGCACACGTGTCTCCGTTCGAAAATTCTTGGGGGGAATGCAACTTCCAAAAAAAAGGTTACAGGATTGGGAAGTAACGAGATAGGCTTTTGGTTTAAATGAATCCAATCACAATCAAGCAAAGCAAAATTACTTTCTGAGCTCCTAAAAATATTATAATCAAGTCAAGCAGGGGTGTAAAGGTACCACTCGAGATTTTTGGCTTAGTGTGTGTTGCACGAACTGATTTCAGATTCTTGTCTGCACCCTGTTTTTTGTCAAGAGCCTGCTGCTTCAGGACATTCTCCTCTGTATGTTTCATCAGGCGGTCGATGCCAACCCATTCATCCCAACTGTTGGCAACATATCCAAGCTTCAGTAAATAAAGTCGACCTTTGGCAATTGAAAAAAAGTGAATTGCAATATCAGTTAAGCATCCCTTGACATGAGCTGTAAAACTCAAAGCAGCACCATGATGACATATATACATTATACATAGCTATTGTTTCTATAGTAACATTCTCCATGGAGTAAAAGCTACTATGAAAGGAAAAATTTGTCAATATGGGTGGTCAATACTCGGTACTCACAAACTTTTAATGGTTATGGAATTAGGGCAAATGTACAATTGGCATTTTCTGTCTTATTAACATATCAACCTCACAATCAAGTTTGAAGTTCATGAATACTTATAGGATACACGCCAGGGCAGTACTAAATGCAGCCTAGCATTTATATAGTTGTAACAAATTGACAGACAGTTTAGTTGTCCTTAAAAAAAACAATTGATAGATGATCTGCCTTTTTCTTTCAAATTATAAATTATAAGATCATTTTGGACTCTTGAAAGTCAATTTGAGATATTTTCAAACTCAAATTTGGTATGATTCATTAACAAATACGAAACAATAAATCTTATAATTGGTATTACTTTTTAGATAGTTTTTAAAAGTCAATAATGATCTTATATTTTGGAACTAATGGAGTAATATATAGATGAATCACCACACACACACACAAAAAAGCCTGTATGTATATATAGACACACACACAAACATAGAATAGAATTAGAGAAAGGGAAAACACCATGCATAAGCATCATATCCACCACCTTACCATTCCCAGATCCATGATGGCAATTGCACTTTAGGCAATTCAGTAAGAGAGGAACAGGTGGGAGTGGGGTAACATGAGATGAGAGGTAGTTTTAATAAAGTTTAATTCTAGTTTTGATACGAATTCTATGATCATATTAGCAGTTATGGAAGGAACTGATGGAGCACAAAAAGGTTCAAGGGTCTTATTAGAATAATGGAGGGAATACCTAATGGAGTTCTCCTTAAATGATCACAGAGAAAAATAAAAAAAAATATTTATATAATATCAAAGGCATGTTATCAATGGATCCTGTAGCGTAATGCATAAAATGATACGTAAAAAATGTAAACTAATTACCCATCACTGAATACTAATTAAGAACAACCCCCCCCCCCCTCCCCCCCAAAAAAAAACCAAATTACTTATTAATTGGGGCTTGAATCAGAGTGTGCTCGTTAAGCGTATGCCATCACAAACTCCAACCTCAGAGTCATTAGAAGAAAAATCATTATATCATCTGTAATTGCACAAATTCAGACTGAATACACATTAGAAAGCATTCATTTATCATCTCTATTTGCACAAATTCTATTTAACACAAGAACATTACCAATAAGAATAAAACTTCAAAGGTGAGCAATACTGTAAATGATCACATGGATTAAACCATGCAATCAGTGTAACACAAATAATTAGCAGTCCGTCATTAGAAATGTGTACTAGCTTAATCCAAAAGTGGGAACAAATAAACAACCTTTCCTCTTCAGAGAAGCATATTATATCTACATAGGGATGAGTCCTGATATTCTGATAATCATGCAGATTCATGACCGTACTAAATAAAATTGGGTAACGTAAACAGGAATACAGATCAACTGAACTCCCAAACTGGATTTTATTGAACATCTCAACCACTCCTGCTGCTCGAGTGGATTTCGGAGACCATTACGGGGATTCCAATAAACCTACTGAAACCATACATCAGTTTTTTCCTGTTCATAGTTAGTATGCTTCAGAGTGTACAGATACCCTGGCACGGTGGCACCTAATAAAGTAAAATTGTGCATGTACTATTTCACACTGATTACCAAATATGTTGCCATATGATGTGGGGAGTTTTCCACATCCTCACTAAAGAAGACACTAACTTCGATTTTATTAAATTTTGGCATAGCATTAGGTTTACAACTAATACGAACTTGGAACTCTAATCCATTATTATGTACTTTCCCTGATTGTGGACGTTTTTGCTACATTTGACAGAAAGAAATACGGGATCTTTTCATCCTACCTGCTCATACACCCTCGCAACTTATTATCCCTAATGGCTTGCACAGGATATTTCATATTAGTAACTTGGTTTTACTAATCAACTAAATATCTGTTGCACTTGAAACGTTTCAAGTTTTTATTCACTAAAGTTGCATCTTCATCCTAGACAAAACCACAGAGTGGAATAAAACAGCTCAAGGCCAGGTCGTAAAGTCGATTTGCGAACTTGGGTGCTTTATACACGTACATATACACAGTTTTCCATATAAACTAAGATATCCACATGACAACATGTGGTATTTTAAAATTAGGATTATAGGATCTGGATAAGTAGCGGAAAAAATGTTCTCAAGCCAATGAAATTATGTAGTAACTAGTAAAATGTGGTAAGGGATAAAGTAAACTAAGATGCAGATAAAATAGAGGAACATCAGAAACTAATATTAGAGGAAAAAGTAAACAAGCCAGGAAAGTAATAAGCAAAATAAGAAGACTTTATACAGCTAAGAAGATTAACCTTAAGATACAGTCTGCTCCCTGTACCCCATTCTGAACACAATAAATTCTTTAATTATATGGATATAGAAGAAAAGGCATACTCACTTTTTATTCCAGCCCTGCAAAATAGGAAATAAACCACAAAATAAGAAGACTTTGTAGGGCTTTGATGCCATGATGTTATTAGCTCTAACTTACAATCATGTCTAAACATATTATGGTTCAAAGATCATGTGTTCCCAATGAAAGTCAACAAAAAAAAAATTATCAAACTTACAAGGTAATGGACAAAGTATCTCCACTCGTTCTTTCGAGTCTCAGCTTTTTGAACCTTTCCAAAATAAAATGAGAGCACTAATTCGATCAGATTAGAGTAACATACAAAGAACCTTTTTTATACATAATAAACATATTATAATAGAGCACCAAAAAGGGTAGCAAACCCATGTACACATGCAGTACACAAAGTGCATAGGGAAAACAGAAGGCACCTATTCCCAAAAATCTCAGCCCCTATACTCATGTACAAGAGGATTAAACAAAAAGAACAATCAAGCTCCTAGAAAAAATTCCCCAAAACAATCTACAGATAAGACCATTGAACCAAATTCTTTCTTCCTTCCATAACATACTGTAACACCCCTATATAAGGAATTAAGTAACTACCAATAATGCCTTCAGTCATGACCTTTTGGGTGTGGTGAGCTAAGATGACTCAAGAAGATACTATTGAGACATTGATTTAAGGCCTTATTTGGATGGATTTAATTCGATTCGTATGGAATTTGACCCAAGATTTGTTCCGGACTCAAGATTTGACCCGGATTGTTTCATCCACCATAAACAATTTGGGGCTAAATCGTAACATCTCTGCTCCCTCGGCACAATATTAAGCAAAGAAGTTATAGCATGAAATTAGACAATATTTTAATTGAACAAAAGTATAATTACTGAAATACGACAGACGCTGAATGAAAGTAGTCCAAAAACCACAAATAAAATAACATGAACTGACACGTAATACTACACTACGCAATCTCAACATCTCCAAACTGAAATCAGATTGATGGTTTATTGACTCAATACTTGCTTTCACTCATTGAGCACATAAAGAACCTAAAGCAAAAGCCAAACAATAGTTACCAAGCATACACTGCAAATTCTCCTTATACAACACTAGAATCCAAATGCAAAACACTTCCTGAAAGTAATGCTGCAATGAGACAGAACTAAGTACTTTTCTTCTGTGTTTATTTCAATCTTTAGGTAATCTACTGATATTACAAGTTTTGGGACAGAAAGCAGCAACTTGGGTGAGCCTTGAATCTACGCCACATACACAGGGGCTAGGATGATGGATACCAAACCACTGTGCCATCCCTTTGTCTATAAAATAAAAAGTCAATATATCGAATCAATAATCTGTATAGATTAATAAATCAAAGAAATTTTATTTTCCTCTAGTATGACGACTTTTTATTTTAATTTTGCAAAGACGCCTGGGAGTCGCTTCCGATAATGATCACATAATAGTATAAGTTGAAAACAAAAAACCACTCCATCAGAAAACAAGATCATCCTACTGCTGACAAAAAGTGACAAATAGTTAATTACACTTCCAGCACTCGGAAACAATCTTTATCCTCTTATTTAAAAGAAAATGAAAAAAATGAGTTAGGGCATAGCAGCAATTCATGACTACTACGCCCTAATCAGACCTTCAAAATATTATTATGGAAAGAAAGAACAATTTACTAACATCCCAGATAGTAAGACTACTTTGAGCTCCTTCATACACAAAGAATTATATGCAAAAAGGGTAAAATGAGACCCAAAAAAACAGCGTTCTGAACACAGCATAATAAAAAATACAAAGCAAAATGGAACAAATTTTGGTCTTGAGAATCAATCTAAATTAGTAAAGATGACACGATTCTCAAATAACAAAAAAAAAACAGAAAACCTAGCTGTCTTATGTTCACTATTCCCTCGGCGACCAGACCACAATCATAAATCCAAGACAGACAACAATAAAATGCAGAACTCCATACATACATATACATATACATATATATTTATATAATATGAAGAAGAAGAAAAAATAAAGAGGGGTGAAATTGGGGAAAATGCCTTGGCTTCGTAGATGCGAGGGCCGTGATAGGCGAGGACTTTCTCGCCTTCGGAGAAGAGGCAAGAATTGGATTCCGGTAGGTCACCGCTCGAATTGTCGCTGTCAGTGGTTAAATCTTCATCCTTGGAGCTCCCTCCCATTCCCGAAATTGTTTTAATTTGTTGCAGGGCAGCAACTGTGTTGCGGTGGTTGAATTTCTCTCCCTATATTCTACTCCTCTCCGTTCTACTTTATTTTTGCGCTCTTGCACCACTTTTGAAACAAAACCTTTACACTCTGTTTCTGAGTTTTGAACGGAAAAGAAAAGAATAGAAAACTTAAATTAGAACAGAAAAGAAAATAATAGAAAACTTAAGTTTTCCTTTGTGTTGTTTCTGAGTTTTTAATAGGAAATGGATAGAAAATTTAAAATTGAGGACACGAGTTGTAATTTAAAATTTATTATATTAAAAGTTGAGGATAATATGAGAATTATAAAAATATTACTTATTCTAATTTCTTTTCCGTCCAAATCATGCCAATTTTGGACGGAAAACTTTGGCAAGAAAAGTGGTCAAGATTTCTACCCTATTTATTTTCTTTTCCGTTTATTAAAAAACTTAGAAACATAAGAATTGAAAAGAAAACTTAAATTTTCCGTCCATTTCCTTTCTTTTCTGTCCATTTTAAAACTCAGAAACAGAGCGTTAGTGATAATACCATATTATTTTGATTATATCAAAATAATGAAGTAACTAGTATTACTTGTAAAAATCTGAATATTTTGTGAAACATACCATTTCCTTATTTTGAAATCATAAGTCATAGGACTATCATGAATTTGACATAACAACTGTAATTTTTTTCACAGATATATTAAATCTTATATTTACTAATTTTGATAACATAATACAAGCAATATTTATACTATACTATACTATATCTCACAAGCGTTATATATTTATTAATACAAAATACTCAAATGAACGACATTTATATTATTTTTATATAAATTGATGATGTGGCTGGAATTTTTTGCTTTATACAAAATTATAGTTTCTAACAAATGTTTATTGTCATCGTTATTATCTTGAAAGAAACCGATAAATCTGTAATAAAAAATAATATTTTTTCATAAAAATTGTTGTTATACATCTATAGCGACAGATGTATAACGATATTTTTTATGTAAAAATATTATAGAAATATCAATTTCTTTACTTAAATTGTATTGTCTAGATTTTCTTCAGGTATACTTTTCCTCTTTTTATGGTTTTGATGCTCAAGGGGAATAAATAAACAAATTAGATACGAGGTGGTGTGCCTTTTTCTTTAATTAATATTTTTTGTGTCGAAAAGTATACATCTTAAATATAAGTTCTGTCAATTAATTACTCATCTTTCTCACGGTATATAAAATAAATTAGCTCTATTTTTTTTCCTTTTTGCAAAGTGTTTAATATTATTAATTTTAATAATATAACATTACAAGGTCACATAATATACTGTATGAAACTTTAATCAATTGTTTCACCGTACTTTTTTGACGATTGTGATGTAGATATAGTAAAAATATTGAAAATAGTGATCGAGGAAAAGTCAACTGATGTTTTAATGCAGGCTTTTTTAGAGGAAAACTAAAAAAGGTTAACCTCTTCTAAAAATATTGCATTTGAACTCAAATTCTCTATATTTAAAAACACAGATTTGTTATGTTATTAAAAATCTGATACGGTTGGTTAAATTAATGTTATTCTTAACTCAAAACATGAACATGTGACAAGAAAATTCAAAATTTTATTTAAAAACACTATCAAATAAATTTAAACTTGGAATAATATACAATAAAAGGGGTAAATGTTATCATTAAAAAGTTTTTTGGAATAGTAAATAATATTAGTGGGCAGTGGGGCCTAACAAAATGACAAGGGGAGTATAGAGACTTGGAGTACGTATAAACTATCTGAACTTGTTAGAGAGAATCGAAAGGAAGTGATTGTTTCTTGTTGGATTGGCACTTGCGTTCTCGATGGGACTACTAACTACTTGAAATTGGGGTGCAGTGGTAGTAGGTACACTACATACATGCATGAAACATATATATATTCATTCAAGGGAATCGCGCTTAATTTGCGGGCATTACTAACAATAAAATGAAATAGTAATAAAGAATGAAAGTATTCAAGAATGAAAGTGATGACAGCTAAATTGTTAAGCTTCAGTTGTTTTTTCCAGTAACATAACTGTGCCCCTGTCCGGGACTCGGACCCGAGTCCTTAATTCCTCCGAGAGTTTTATACTTGGTGAATTTGTGTCCTACACCAGGGCTGGGACCTGAGGGCTTAATGGCACCAAGAGCTAACCCATCAAAGAAACCCCCAACAACACCTTCAAATGCAACAGCAGGCTGATTCAGAGGACGAGCATTGGCCGCAAGCACAACCAAATTAATTACTACTAGAATTATAAGGAAAAAGAAACCAACATTTTTAAGTGATCTAGCCATAATAATATCAAAATTAGAGAGAGAGAGAGAGAGCTATATATAATATATAATTGGCCGGAAATATATAGTTTGCTTTTTGTGTGATATGCAATATGGATGGATGTTCTTAATTGTGAGCTACCTAGCTAGCTATTTATATGTGGAAGTGTGGAACAAGGTACGTATAACTATTGAGTATTGACTATATATATATATCGAGGGAAATGTATTATTAATTAATTAATCAATTTGAACACCAACCATATTGATGCTTGATCGTTTAACTAACAGGCGGCTAGCTTGCGCTATGGGGGAAATCCTTGTTAATTTGAGGACCGCGACAAAGAATTAAAGACCATGCAATTAACGTTGGTTAAAATCACTAGCTCATGGTGGACTAACATTCATGATGAATGTAAAGAATATACTATTATTTACCACAAAATTATTGACTTTTCAAAAACTAAAATTCTAACTTACAATAACATTACCCTAGTGGCACTCCTTTCTGGACATCATATGCTTGTATTTAATTTACAGATGGTCCCCAATAAATCTTTGTAATTATTATTCTCTTTGAATATTTGAGAGTGATTATCGTTTTTAATTAATTAGACAAAACATACTAATAACTAATTAATTATTACTATGGCAAGGATTTCAACAACATGTAATAAGATTAACATTCACGTACTCACGTACGAAAATAAAGGGAACAAAATGATTTTTATCTTAATTTTTATTTTTTCGGTGCAACAAATTAAATACATTATTTTTTATTTCATTAATTTTTTTTTAATTATGTTTTTTCAATCTAAACATAACAATATATACAGAATTGATCAGGTCCGGACTCCCGGACCTGATCAAATCCGGACCCTTAATTTTTTTATTTTTTTTTTGTAGAACAGCTAAAAAAAAAAAAATTATGGAACTGAAATTTTTCCATAATACAATGTTTTGGGCGTGTTTTTAATACCTACACCAACCAATGTATGTACAGTCTGCCCAGACTGTACAGACATATTTCGTTATAGGCATCCAAATCACGCCCAAAACACTGTATTATGGAAAAATTTCAATTCCATAATTTTTTTTTTTTTTTAGTTGTTTCAAAAAAAAAAAAAGCAAAAAAAAAAAAAAAAAAGGTCCATATTTTAGTAGAGTCCGGGATCCCGGACTGGATCCGGACTCACAATATATATATATATATATATATATATATATATAATTGCAGACAATTAAGTGATGACTTGTAGTCCCCATAAATAAAGGAATGGCTGCATACAACAACATTACGTCCACCATGGCTGCGGGATACGACCGTAAACGCCATGAGTGTCCACCAAGGCACCAAGTAGTTTACAAATTGCCATGCGATTGTTAAATTCAATTCCACACTAAGAAAATCCTTAAATCTCTGACCTTTAATTCCACTACTTTGTCTTCAACTTCCTGCAGGCCAATAAAACACGTGGGAAAAAAAATTCATGACTTTTATGAATTATGCTTTCTTTACTGTAACATTTATGACTTTTTAGCGCTGCATCAGTTCAGTCCATCCGTCCCAATTATAAATGTATTACTCCCTCCATTCCTTAATATAGGTGCACAAGAATTAAGGAAATGATTGAAAATCATTAACTATACTATCAATTGTCTATAATACCCTTCACCTTACTTATCTCATAAATATAGGATCAAAAGATTAAGTGGAGTAATAAGGGACAATTTGGAAAAAATAATAATCAATTCTCCTAGATAACTACAAACGACAAATAATTATGAATATAAAAAAAAGTCTAAAACGACCTACATATATAAATGGAGGGAGTAGTAAATTTTTGAAAATTAATTTAAGATGATTTAACTTTGAAATAGATATAAATTTATTAAATTTTAATTAATATAATAATAAATATTGTAAACCATTTAAAAATAATATAAATTGATTTTTTAAAAATTAATAATAATCTTATGAAGGAATTGTCATGTATTGGACCGTGAAAAAGTTTTGATTGTGTGTATGACTAATCGAGTCGACTACAAAAGACTAATCAAGTGGGTTGTAGCTCGGAACACGAATCGATCCTTTTATATATATATATATATATATATAATGGATCCTGTCCGGGAGTCCGGACAGGTCCTAAAATGCGGACCAAATTTTTTTTTCTTTTTTTTTTGAACCAACTAAAAAAAAAAAAATTTATGGAACTGAGATTTTTTCATAATACAGTGTTTTGGGTGTATTTTTAATACCTATACCAACCAATGTATGTACAGTCTGCCCAGACTGTACAGAAATGTTTTGGTATAGGCATCCAAATCACGCCCTAAACATTGTATTGTGGAAAAATTCCAATTCCATAATTTTTTTTTAGTTGTTTCAAAAAAAAAAGCAAAAAAAAAAAAAAGGTCCGGATTTTGTTAAAATCCGGGAGTCCGGACCTGATCCGGACTCATATATATATATAAGGACTCAAAATAAGGACTCAAAGTAAGGACTGTATTTTTTTTTCTTTTTTTTAAAAACAACTAAAAAAAATATTTAATATTTTATGGAACTGAAATTTTTTCATAATAAAATGTTTTGGGCGTGTTTTGGATACCTATACCAAAAAATGGTGGTACATTCTGCACAGACCGTACCACTATTTTTTTGTTATATGTACCCAAATCACACCCAAAACACTTTTTTTAAAAAAAAAATTCAATTCCAAAAATTATTATACATTTTTTATTAGTTGTGTGTTTTTTTTTTAAAAAGACGGTCCTTACTTTGAGTCCTTATTTTGAGTCCTTATAGGAGAAAACCTCTCTCTCTCTATATATATATATACTAGATGTGTCCCGTGACTCCGGCACTGTATGGACGATGAGATTTATCCCAAATTTTTGACGGCCCAAATGATTTATTGAGTGAGTGAAAAATTCAAAATTATTTGTATTTTATTAGATATATAGATATAGATGGATGGTGTGATTTATCCCAAACTTTGGACGGCCTAGATGATTTATTGAGTAAGCGAAAAAATTAAAATCATTTATATTTTATTAATTATATATATAAAGGCAGCAAAAATGATTTTTTGAATTAAAAAAATCCTTAATTAATTAAAAATTAACTTGGAGAACTCACGCGAGTTTGGAACCAATTCCAATTTTATAGTTGTTCTTGAAATTTAGTTTACTCTTCGAATAGAAGGATAAAAATAGTTTGACATAGTTGAATTAAGAATTAATTGGTTTAGATTTTGAATGATTTCCTCATATAATTCATTGCGGATAACACATATTCAGTCAAGGATGTAGTAGTATCTATATCAATTACCAATCTTTTTTGAATTTTACTTATTAATTTTATTTATCATCTAGTACATTATTTTTAATGAAAGAGGATCAGGTCCGGACTCCCGGACGGGAGAAAATCCGGACCTGATTTTTTTTTTTTTTTTTTTTTTTGGTAGAACAACTAAAAAAAAAATAAATAAAATTTATGGAACTGAAATTTTTCAATAATACAGTGTTTTGGGTGTGTTTTTAATACCTACCCCAACCAATGTATGTACAGTCTGCCCAGACTGTACAGACATATTTCGTTATAGGCATCCAAATCACACCCAAAACACTGTATAATGTAAAAATTCCAATTCCATAATTTTTTTTTTTTTTTAGTTGTTTCAAAAAAAAAAAAGGAAAAAAAAAAAAGGTCCGGATTTTAACAAAATCCGGGAGTCCGGACTGGATCCGGACTCTATTTTTAATATACCCATTTATATATATATATATATATATATATATATATTGTGTAGGTATTTATAGCTAATTTCGTGTATGACAGTTTTTTACCAATTTATTTAATTAATGTTTTGAATGTGATTTTTTAACTGTATATGCATAAAGATTGATAGTAGATTGAGTTTGAGCAGAAATTATGTGGCCAAGGATATTAGATTTGGAGTTGAACCTTGGGATTTAATGCTTAAGGGTGTTGAAGAGTTTGCTGAGTTAAAGTTAGTATGGGCTCTAAGTTACTCTTCATGAGTTCTTTGTCAATTATCATTTTTTTGAGTTTTTCTTATTCATTTTAGTCCGTTTCGTTTTATTGATTTTGATTTGGGGTTGTGTTATGTAAACATTTGATTTTTATGTATGTTGATTAATCAAGTTCAAGTAAAAGATGTCTTTAAGTTACTGACTTCAAGTAATTGGTGTTGGATTTCCAATCAATTCTAATTGCAACTATTAGCTCTGAGTTTACAATGATGAATATTTTGATAAATTTAGAATTGGAATTGTGTTGTGTACTATTATTAACAAATGAATTGTTGACTCTGATGTCATTGTTTGCATCATTGAAGAAAAATACCCTAACCCTTCTCTTGCTACTACTGAGTTCTCCGTGTATAAATGCTCTCTCTCTCCATTTATATATATATATATATATATATATATATATATATATATATATATATATATATCCCACATGTTTATATGTATGTCTGTGTGTGGAAAGTGACAATGTGTGTATATATTATTTGCAAGCCCAATGTTCATAAATGGTATTTTTTATTAGTTATTGTATATGTGGTAATTATAGCTATAGGTTTTTCTATTCAAAAATAGTAGTACTGGGTGTATATGATTTTTTTTTGTACATTATTTTTTTCCCAGTGTAATGGGATCTTCACTTACTCACTTTTCTCAAGTTCTTTTAGTGTTGTGAATTGGTAAGTTAACGCATAGAAGACGATGTTGGGACTTTTTAGTTGGACTAATATTTTTATAATGAACTTTGAAACTCAATTAGTTGGTAAATAATACTCAAATTGGCGTCATTGTTCAATTTTAAAGTAGGTCTGTCTTCAATTATTTTCTTTAATATGGACTAAACTCGTTACTTAATTTAAAATTGTGTGATATGAGTTTACGTTGGTACATGGATTGTGTATTTTCAATCTTTTTGAGATAAACATTTGACAAATTATTAATTTCATTATTAAAACTAGTCCGTGCATTTGCACGGGCTATCAACTAGTTGGATTAATTTGGGACTTTGGGTTTTACTTGAGATAATAATATTAGACTTAAGTTGAAAGACTTTAATCAAATGCATTTTATTTATTACTAGCACCAAAATAACTGCCTAATTTTCTCTTGCTTTATAATATAAATAAATCGATAGATATAAATATTGAGTTTTATGGCACAAAACAATCGTAATGTCAAGGGGTTGAATTTGTTAGTTGGATGCATGCATGTTTCAAACTTAACTCTGTCCCATAACAATTTATAATTTTTTGATTTATTTAGTACATCCATGATCAAATAATGTTAATGACTTTATTAAGTTAGATGGACATTATATTTTGTTTAGTGTGGGAGCTATCAACGAGTGAGAACAATTAATATTGGGATTAAATTTTAATGTGTAGATGAAATAATAATTACTAATATATTAATGAAAAGAAGAAGAACCCTAGCGCTTATTTCTTTGTTGTCGGCTTCCAAAATTCAATAATCACGTTGTTAATAGCACAAGTACTAAGAAATCTCACATGCATCACAATTCACAATAAGGAGAAAAAATCTCACATCATATATACTACTAGCTAGTCATATTATTGGGAAGAAAATAAAATTACGTACCGAGAAGAGAAGAGAGAAGAAAATAATAAATTGTCCACCTGCATTGTCTTTGCTACATGAATGAATTTACCTGCCAAGCATCTATATATATATATATACACCGACGGCTAAACGAACTAGTGATCAACTATATATATATATATTGCTAACTAATTACTACATTAATTCTCAACATCGATTACTAAACATGCATATTAATTGTAGTGAAGATATATATTTGTAAGTGATTAGTGACCGTGACCGTGGCGGCTCGGACCAGAATATGCTCGTCGTAGTGTGAACGGAAAACCACTTGGTGGTCTTGAACTCTCTACCACAGTGGTGGTGTTAAAAATGATAATGATGCAAAATAACATTAAAAGAGAGTTGATAAACGGCTTCACAATATAATGCTGCTGCTGCTGCTGCTTCCTTGCTAACTGTTGTGCCGCTAACAACATCGTCATTGAATTTATTCGTGTGTGAATAATGCAAAATATATGGTACAGATCTTGAAACTCTTTTAAGCTAATTTGAAAGCTTCAAGCTAAGTGTAGATCAAATGTGGTGTGGTTCGAAGAAACACCACCATATATATGAATTGAACTATATATTTGGATCGTTGGTATGTATATATATATATATATATATATGGATTTTAATGCCGGATTCCAAGTATGTTTGTCCCACTTTAATTGTACAAAATCATAACCTTTACTTGTTTTTGTCACCTTCGCCAAAGTCAGCTATATGTATATGCCGTGGTAGTAGTACGTAAAAATTGACGGTTTTCATTGCATGTATTGGGGGGATGGGAGACTTCTTAATTGTCTCATTGCTGCAACTCTGTCTGGGATGCATGGGATCCGCCTCAACTTGAGCTAGCGTCGTATTATTACTTTAATAGTAATAAATTAAGAACGGGAGAGAGAGAGACCATTTGTTATTATTAAATTAAGAATGTCACTAACTTCCGTTTGGTAATTATGCACGGTCAGCATTTCCGTCCATTTTTTGGACAAAAATTCTAAGTAATGACTATTTGATAAGTTTTTAGAGTATAATTACACGATTATAACAAAAAAGATTTTAGTTATCACAATAAAATTCAGACCCTAGTATAGTGACCAAAAACTCAATTATCCCTTTGAATAAAATTCGGGCCATAGTATAGTATCAATTATCCCTATGTGATTATCCCAATTTCCAGCAATTGATTTGTGGTCGACAATGAGTTTGGTCTGGTCGGTAAGTAGAAAGATAATCAATTTCATTATTATTAAATAAATAAATTGACTTTTACCGGAGTAGTATTCATATGTAAAAGAAGCCGATCGAATACAATTGATCTTCTCAGCTTTATCTAATTTTGTTCTTTTTTCTTTGAACTAGATCAGAAAAATAGATGAATGGAGTACCTTATGTTGGGAAGGGAGAAATTAAGGTTACTACATTTTGTCATTAATGGTGATATATACTTGATATTTTCTTTCTTAATATTCAAAAATAAAATAAAAATTTTCTTAATTATTCGTGTCCACCAGCATATATACATCGATCACATGTTCACATAATATATATTAGGAACATAAAGTTCAGGTGTGTGAAATTAATAAAACTTTATTGTCCCCTAAAAAGATACCATCCAAATTCGCTTTGCCATTTGATTCTTAATTTGTTCCGAAAATGACGTCGTATTGCACGGTTTATACCAACAAGTAATATGCATGCCGTCCCTTGAAAAGGCGCGTCCAAATTTAATGACTCAAAGACAAATTGCACCCCAAATTTTATACCAATGTTGATTTTTGCACTCCAAATTAAAAAAAGTGTCTAAGTACACCCCAAACTTCAATTTACTTAACAAAAGGCACATTTTTTCACTTAACTAGTTAAAAGTGATCGGTTAGGGCTGTAATGTTTATAAGGAGGGGGTGTTTAAGTCTTTTTCTTTTTATCTTCTCCAACATTGGCATTAAGTCTTCTCTCTTCCATAACCAACTTTCTCTCTCTCCTCCATAACCAATTTTCTCTCTCTTAAACAAACAACCATTTCCTCTCCCTCTCACTGAACTTGTGAGGCTTTCCCCTTTGAAGTACACCCTCCAAAACACTTGAGCTCATATTTTTTCCTTCTTCCTCACAAATACCTAATTCACACAATCAAACCACCCATGTAAAATGAACTGAAACTCTCAGCCGCACAACCCAATTCAACCACGGAATCCAAGTGATGAAATTTAACCCTTCCCTAAAATATATCTTCACCAAAGTGGAAATCCCACTTCCCGATCAACAAAAAGTACCAACCATTACTATTACATTGATAAAAGCATATAGAAACAATTAAGTCCTCCAAGAACCAAGAACAAACATCACAGATTCAATCTTTGAGTGACTGTGTATATGAGAAATAAATAAAAAATTGAACTCATTATTTTTATTTAGTCCCTAAAAACAAAAAGAATAAAATACTTATATAGGAAAAAGGATAATACATATTATACAGTTTTTAATTTTGGATCAAAAAAATCCACAATTCACAAACTCTGTTAACGTACGTGAAATTATCAGAGGATAAAGAAGAAGATGCCACCGAAGAAAATGGGCGTGAATATCAGCAAGTCACATTAAAACAAATGACTAAGTTCATATATCTGCTGAAAAACACTTGAATGCGGATGAGCTGATTTAAGTTTAGTTTGCCCCACGTCATTTGATGAATATCAATATAATTCCTTATTCAGATTGAGTGGATTTAAGCTCATTGTTACCTTGTAGCTCCATCACTATATCACAACCTCCTACCAACTCACCTTTGCAGTAAAGCTATGGAAAGGTTGGCCAGTTTGAGAAGGTCTTTAGCCCCTGTCTCACTTCTTCATCTGCAAGAATATCAAAGGACCTAAATTTCACACCCTCCTCCTTTAGAGCATTGACTACTTTGAAGCTAAAACCACATCTTGGAGCATCAGACCTTCCAGGCTTCCCCTTCATAAATAACATAATTGGGCCTGAATTGATCATACCTTCCAGACGCGAGGTCAAAGTTGCATTCAGGCCAGTGGGATCTAATATGCAAACCTTTCCACCACCAGATTCAGTCACTTTGCCTCGCTCGAACTAGAAATGTCAAACCCATGATCCCTAAAGACAGAATTAATTCACGATTATAAAGTTATTAGTTTTTAATCAAAAAAATCCCCAATTCGCAAACTCTGTTAACGCAGAGGAGAAGGAGCTCGAGAAGGCGGTTAAGAAGCCGAATAAGAAGGTAAATCACGTCTCTATTCCGGTACCTAAGGTTACCGAGGCTGAGCTCCTGCGGCGGCACGAGGAGGAGCAGGCGCAGATTCTTAAGAAGGCGGAAGAGGATAAGCGCCGGCAGAGCAGGACCGCTTGTGCACGGATGAGTGTCGCGGTTAGCTTGCCCGTAGACCGGCATCGAAGAAAAGGGTCTGATCGGTCTTGAATTTTGGTTCCGAGCGTACGGGTTTGTAGATTTCGGCGGTTAAGAGGAATAGAAACTACTAAGGAATTTGTGTGGTGTAGAGAGGAAAGGCTGAGGTTAGAAATGGAGAACTACCAATTTTACTCCTATGTTATAAAAATTACAGTCTTAGCCGGTCACTTTTGACCGGTTAAATGAAGAAAGTGTGCATTTTATTAATTAAATTGAAGTGTGGGGTGTACTTAGACACCTTTTTCAGTTTGAGGTGCAAAAATCAACACTGGTACAAAATTTGGGGTGCAATTTGTCTTTTAATCAAATTTAATTATAGATCTTAGTTTTAAAATTGAGAATGACTGGCTACGGTATATATATATATATAACCTAGTTGCTAGGGGTGAGCATTCGGTTATAACCGAATATAACCGAAAACCGAAGTAACGATAATTTCACTATCCGAACAAAAAATCAAAATTTGAAACTAACCGAATTACCGAATGTACAATTTGGATAATAACCGAACCTGTGCTCAACATTAAAATTAAGAAAAAAGCAACAGATTACAAAGTAGCTTAACTTAAGTACTTAACGGTTAACAACAACATGCCAAGTTGCCAACATCCAACAACAGACATCCAAATTAACTGTTACAGACTTACAGCAGCAAATTAAGTAATTAACTGTTACAAGTGACCGTCTGACCAAATTAACCGTTACAGACTTACAGCAGCAAACCAAGCAACTGAAGTCTGAAGCCGAACTCGTATCACGCTTGGAAAGCCGGCTGAGTTGGTCGAGCGAGCTGCGCTTAGACTCCAGGGGGGGAGATCGGGAGGTTAAGGTTGAGATTAGAGCTTGGGGTTGTGGTTTTGGCAAGGAGACTAAGGAGCCCGAGAAGTCTAAACTCTGAAGCAAGATGAAGATCTGAAGGCGTGGTTCAACTGAAGTCAGAAGGCGTAACGTAAGAGAGTCGAGAGGCAAGCTGCAAGCATCAAGCATCAAGCATCAAGCAACTGAAGTCTGTCACTCTCAAAATCCTCAGATCTGAAGGACTGAAGCCGACTCGATCAGACGGTCACTTAGGAGGAGTTAGACACTTGGGACTTTCGGATCTGGAGTAGTGGAGTTAGGCTAGGCTTAGAGGAGTTAGATAATAATAATATTATAAATTAATTTTTTTTAAGTATTACGGTTCAGTTATTCGAGTATCCGAATAACCTGTTTTTGAGAACCGAAACCGAATATTGAATAATAATTCGGATATAACCGAAATTCCAAAAAAAATCGAAAAACCGAAATAATTCGGTTAAAAAATTTCGATTTGGTTTGGTATTTCGATTTTATCCGTTTTTTGCTCACTCCTACAAGTTGCACACGTTCTTTGACTAATAGTATATCTTAAAATTTTCAATTAAATTATTAAGTGAGCTACACATTCTTTCATAAATTCCATTTAAATTAATGCACACATATATAGTAAGATAAAGCGAAACAAGTTTATAATTATATATACCAAAGGAAAACATAATTTAAATTATAAAAACGATGAATGATAAAACTGTTACTAATAAAATTGATAAATAATCATTAATAAATTATTCTTGTCACAACCATCCATGCATGTTGTCCCAAGTATAAAATACATATAAAAATTCCTTTTATTATGAATATATATATATATAGGAGTGTAGATTCAAAAATAGGCAGCTAATTAATTTAGAATAAAAATACCTAGCTAGCTAGACAAGATTCTTTTTTATAAAAAATAAAAATAACGGGGATTGTTTATTTTTTATTTATGCATTTGAAAGCACAACGTGTGAGGGAATTTCAACCAAATGTGAAAGTAAAGCACACAATTCAATCCCATTAATTCCAGGCCACCAACCAACCAAAATTAGTGTTGGTCAAATATAAACCGTATATCATGAAGGGCCCGTCCTTATTCCTTTGCCAATCAATCCAACCCCTTAATTATATAAAGTCAGTTCCTTAGGCCAGGGAGATGCTGCACCATTCTTTTTTCAGATGCCCAAAATCCGTATAGACCACCAATATACAACATAGAGTTTAATTGGAATATATATATATATACTACTATACAGGTTAAATTAAAAACCATGACAACAATGAGACACTTATGTTTAGTATTGGCAGTTATCATCCTGGTGATGGTTTCACAAACATGTACTTTTGTAAATGGTAGAGTACTACTACTTGTTCTTCATTCAACTTCAGCAACAACAAATGAGACAGTTGAAAGAGAAGACGTACATACGCTAGCCTCCGGCCCGAGCAGAAAGGGACGTGGTCACAGGTGAATTAATTGCCTCTGCCAAATTCAGCTTAATTAATTGTGTTTTCTTAATTCATTTGCATGGACGTTACAACTTAATTTCAACATGCATGCATGGGAGCTGGGAGGTGTATCATATATATCAGCTAGTGCGCGCAGCTATAGATTTGGTACGGTGTTTATATATATAGTGAAATTACTTAATTGTTTCCATTAGGTAGAATGCTACTGTTTCACAAAAATGATGTTATTTTTGTTCCATAGTAGCATTAATTTTTTATTTTTATTCATACTAGTATAAAATAATACAATATTCTGAAATTTATCATGCATGTTAACTTGGTTATCATGTTGCCTTAATATTTACAAATTTTATGGAATGGAAATTGTTATTTCCAAAACTATCTTAATAATTAATTTCAGGAATTGCTCTCTGACGAGTATCAAAATGATTATATTTCAATTTCCAGTTCTTATTTTAATGTTAATCAAGAATCAGAATGAGGCTTTTGAGATCACCAACAGTACTGAAGATTCCTCTGTGTAACTCTCCTCCTAAGCAAGAGTTAATTTATGAGTTACGGGCAATGAAATTAGCGCATAATTAATCCAGTACTGTCCACACTATCTATCTATATGGGTATTTGATGCTTGTTCTATTTGAGCGTTAATATGAAAAGGTCTTGCTTAATTTAATTTATTTTATCAACATCATTAATTAATTAATTAAATTATACTCCATACATACATGGAATCATTTTCATTTCATATACTTTGACTCAAGAGGATTTTTTGCTCCCTTTTTTCAATATGTTAATCCCAATAGAAAAATTCATCCCTCTGTTAGGTAGGATTGCAGATCTAGTATTTATTTCCCCCACAATATCAGCAAAATATTTGTTTTACTTGCAAATTCAATTAATTTGTACTACTATTAGTTGACAAATGAATTTGGATTTAAACTTTAAAAATATTAACATAAATAAATTTGAACGGAGAGAATATTACTACTAAACATGCCATTTAAAAACAAGCGCACGGAGCACAAGTTCATTCCGAAAGATAGACGCTACTACGAGCCATCCAATTGTAATGAGCACAGGTAGACATGTCAATATAGTTATTTAATTGTAATGAGTTGGTTAATTATTTTTATTTATTTGAATTGTGTAAAGTTTGAAACCATATTTTTAAAGAGAAATACAGGTCCAACCCGATTAACTATTTTTCGAACCATATTTTATTTCAAATTCAAATCAAAAGTTCTTTCCACCCATATTTATATTTTCCAAGCACCCACCCCACCCCCACCCCCACCCCCACCCCCACTCCCACAAAAAAAATATTATGTGATTATGTATACACCTCTTACCCTCCACCCCACCCCACCCCACCCCATTCCACCCCATCCCACCCCACCCCACCCCACCACACCACACCACAAATTAATTACTGTTTATAATTTTAAAATTAATTTACTGTCTATTTCTTAAATAATTATATTTATTATTAATTTTCTAAAAAAATCAATTTTCTCTCTCTTAAATCAATTTTTTAATTTCTACCATGTATATTTTTGCTAAATTTTCTGATTTTATTACAATTTTCTTTCATTTTCCCCCTAAAAATATTTCACATTCCCCTTAATTTTAATTAGCATATTTTTGGATTTTATATTTTATAAATGGCTTAATTATAAATAAAATTTTATTTAATATTAATTACAAAAATAATAAAAAAAATTTATTTTCTTATTTTTTGGCACACTTTTTAAATTTATATTATACTTTAAAATATATTTTTTATTTTCTTCATAAAAATTTTCCTTTAAATCCACATAATCACTGCGTCGTCACACAAGGACGCCAAATCAGTTTATTAACGGACAACTCGACTAGCTTAAGTGTCATTTTCCGTTAAAGTCAAATCTTTTAACGGTTTTTTAATTTTGTGTTAGAAAAGTCAAATTCAATGAGTTGACTGTAAAAAAAAAATTCAGTTATCTATCTGTAAGTTGATATATAGTACCGTAACTGAAAAAACATTTAACTCCTAGTAAAAGAGAATTGTCAGGGTTTGCTTCAATCATTCTTCGGTAATAAATAAGCATGTGTATTGTTATTAACAGTTTTGGGGAGTAAAGGAACACGAGTTAATTCAACCACAACACCAACGAAATTGGGCAGAAATTATTTATTTAAATTCGAAATTGGTACTGAAATTAGATAAAAATAGTGAAGAATCGGACTGAAAATTAACTATAAAACTGGGATATGAACAATGAAGAAAAAAAACATTTATGAAATTGGCAGGTTTTCCCCTCAACCTAAACTCCTTTTTATTCTTCAAATTTGATTCCCTTGATTGTGCCAAGAACTAAGAATGATTCCCTACCTTAATTAAGGTAAGATCCCACTAATTGCACAAGCGAATTGTGAAATTACGAAAGTGAGATCAGATTGTAGAATAGTCGTTACAATTGTCATGTTTGCCACGTCCATTATTCGAACCATAAGATTCAGCTCACCGCCACAGATCCGACTTCCCCGACCACCATCAGAACACCGCCGCCCCCTAAAACCACCATTTGCAATACCATATCTTTCTCCGACAAAGCAATACGGCAATGATCTTCACCCAACCCGGAGCTCCACAACAAATTCTCTATTGAGTCGATCTTCACACCAGTTTGTGTAACCTGAATGGGTTTGGGAGGCGATTTGGCAATAAGTTTGTTGTTCTAGTTGGAAACGGGTGTTTCTCGGAGGTCAGGGTCGAATACAACTTGGCTCGAAGAATCGTCAAAATTAAGTGAGGACGAGAAGGATACGGATGGAGTCATGGAGAGGCGAGTGATGCAGAGATGATCAGGTTGAGGAGATGATTATCTGGAATTTGAAGATATCCATGAATTCAATACAAGAGTCTGAATGTATTAAAGAAAATGGTGTGACAATTTTAACCTTTAATATATCATGTTTAATCACAAAATAAAAAATTATTTTTTTTTGACACAAATTAGGTGAGTTATGACCCCACCCAGACAGTCACGTTAGTAATTTCTGACGTGACAGACTCAATTGTATGGAATTAAAAAAATTTAATAGTTAAATCATTTAATTGACAAAATTAAAAGGCGAATCACGAAAGTGAAATATGGTCTACATTATAATTAAGGATAGTCAATTATATTTAAACCAAAAATTTATAATTCTGATGGATCCTATAGCATTATTTTGAATCCATCCAATATCTTAGTTTTACGAGTATAGACTGCGCGCAAATGAACTTGCTAGAATCGAAATCTATTGTTTGGCCATGAGAAGTAGAAGAAAGAAGCAATCTAAACAAATAAAATGTATATCACATTACAAATAAACCAAAACAAAGAAAGAAAGAAAAGAACAAATTTTGGAAGCAAACTTACACCAGACCATCTATTATCTGCATCACCAATCCTCAACTCGGAGAACACGACAATTTAATTTGCATAAGTCATGACCGAACTATTATCTAAACTAAAGAGGCATTTCATCTTCCACAACAACGGTACTATTAGAAGGCAATTGCTGAACAATAGGCAACAACATCGCCTATGACACATCTGTATTGCTATCCTCTTGAAGTTGTTGAAGCTGCAATGCATATTCCAAGTCCCACAACACGTCGACCATGCTAGGCCTGTCAACACCATAATCCAGGAGACACTTCTCCACAATTTCTTCAAATTTTCTCAAAGAACTGGAATTATGGGTGTAAATGAACTGAGTCAAGCCGAGTATTGAGTTATTCATATTTGGTTCACAAAATTTATCAAATATGAAATAAGGTTTGATTAAGACTCGTTTAACTACTGAGTCGAGCATGATCTTGAATTGGGCCCGGGCCGTTTGATCTTTTCGAGCGAATATAATTCAAGTATCAATAAATAATTACAATTTGAAGAGATTCGAGTAATTTGCTCATATTTGAATTATTTGTATTTCGAGTCGAACTCAAATGGAACTTTTAGTCAAGCGAGTATGAATCGAGTCCAATTTTTAGTTCATTTTATAGCCTTAACTGGGATTAGTTTTGCCAACAGGAAAAGGATCAACAATATTTTCAAGCTGCCCCTTTTTATGTCAAGAGCTTCCCCAGTCAGCCACGTTCACTTGGTCACAAGGTAAAAATTTATTAATGGTCGGTCTAGCACAAAACACTTCTATAAGGACTAACCCAAAAGAGTACAAATCAGATTTCTGAGTTAATTGTTGACTTCTAAAATATTCAAGATCAAGATAACCATAACTGCCTTTCACCTATGTTTGATCAAGTGGACTTGATCTCGAAAGACCAACAACTTTGACAACAAAATGTTTGTCAAGCAAGATGTTCGTTGACTTGACATCACGATGAATTATTTCCCCACCCGAAGCGGTATATAGGTAATGCATACCCTTTGCTGCACCTATGCAAATCTCAAGCCTCTGATTCCAAGACAATTTGGATAGTGAAGATGATTTGTTACCGATTTTATATAGATGTTCTCTCAGTGTGCCTTTCTCCGTGAACTTAAACTAATATAATCTCAGACCTTTCATCACAATACCCAATCAAGGAAACAAGATGCCTATGACGAATACTGAATAAGACCATAATTTTTGTTTGAAATTCTCTTAAAACCCTGTCCATATCCTGGCTCACTTCTTTTCACAGCTACTTTCAAGCCACCCCTAAGAAATCCTTTCTAGACTTTTAACCCAAGGTTTAAACTATAAATAGGATTCAAATTATTAGCAGTCCTCTCACTATGCACACATTAAATGAATTTCCTCCTTGTAGATTCAAATTTGACTAGAAGACTAAAGTTGAGATGAGTGAAATGTGTGTCTTATATTTATAGATGTTATTTGTTCTTTAAATTATGGTGGTTGGAGTTTTTTTTTGAATTCATTGATTATTTTAATCTTTTTATATTATAGTCCACCGGATACTCTAAATGATAGTCTATCTGACTAATGTTTAATCATTTGCTGATGTCATATGAACTAAATATAGTCCAACATACAGTCCATCTATTAGAGATGCTCTAACATCATGGCGAAATTGGTGCAAACAGTGATGAAACCTAGCCGTAGCGACAAGTGTTGGACCCAAATCGGCAGCTGCGAATCGACAATCACACCACCTTCACATGGTTTGTGGAGACCCAGTACTACAAAGAGCACGATTCTTGTTTTATGAAATTATTAGCCAACTGTCTAGGCGAATAATTACTATGCGAAACATGATTTGTTTTTTAAATAAATTTATTTTTATTTCATGTAATGATTATAAAATATTATTTTTGAATTTTAAATAAACTTACTATTATTATTAAAATTATTATAAATTTTACTTAAAAATAAATGACTACATATCACATATTAGTGTTATTAATGTGATTCTTTTGTTATTTTTAATTTAATATTAAGTTTTTAAATAGTTTCAAAATTTAATGTTTAGTTTTTATAATCAATTATTTATATATGCATTTTTAATTAGATTTTAAAATTGAGTGGAAACCTAAAAGCCTAAATGTAATGTTTAAGTCAAACTCTATTGTATAATTAATTAACTAGATAAATTTTATAAAAAATTAAAGGAACAATTACATTTTATAGTACATTTAAAAATATAATTACATGAAAAATGCACTCATTAAATATTTACACAATTAATATTTTTAAAATTTTATTTTCATTATTAGTACATATTTATGTTTCCTTTAATTATGGGATGTGTTTTAATTTTCACGATTCTCTCCCACAATTTTCTCCTCATCTCTCCCACGATTTTCTCTAACTCCATTTCTGTTTCCCTTCTTCTCCTCTCTCCCTCCTCCTCCTCCTCTTCCTCCTCCTGTCCAACCCCTCCCCACCCTCCGCCTCCCCCTCCTCCCCCTCCTCCCCTCCTCCCCCCTCCCCCCACCCCCTCCCCACCCCCTCCCTCTCCTCCCGCCCCTTTCTCCTCCAACTGCCGCCCCCTCCTCCCGCCCCCGCCCCTCCCACTCCCACTCCCACTCCCACTCCCACTTCCCCTCCTCCCACCCCCGCCTCACCACCTCCCCTCCTCCCGCCTCCCTTTCTCCTCCCCCTATTCTCGCCCCCTTTCTCCTCTACCCTCCTCTCCCCCCACACCCCACGCCCCACCCCCCTCCTACTCCCGCCCCTCTCTCTCCTTGATCTCTCCGTCTCCCACCACCACCGATCCATTCTTTATTTTCACTGGTAACAAAATCTTCTGATAAGGTAACCAATTCAGTTTTATTAGCCTACTAATTTATTTTGGATGTGATGCAGTTGGTAATCAAACTTCATGTAGTTGGTTACCAAATCATTTGATAAGGTAACCAATTCAGTTTTATTAGCTTACTAATATATTTTGAATGTGATGTAGTTGGTAACCAAAATTTATACAGTTGGTTACTAAACCTTCCGATAAGGTAACCAATTTAGTTTTATTAGGTTACTAATTTATTTTGGATGTGATGCAGTTGGTAACCAAATTTCATATAGTTGGTTACCAAACCATTTGATAAGGTAACCAATTCAGTTTTATTTGATTACCAATTTTATTTTAAATGTGATGCAGTTACTAGTCAAAATTCGCATAATGGTAACCATTTCAATTTTTGTAGGTAACCAAATCGTCAAAAGAAATTCAGAATAGCAACTCCGGTGGCGGCGGCGGCGGCGGCGAGAGAGGAGGCTGATGAACATTAGCTCCTTCATAATTTTTTATTTTTTATTTTATCATTTTGATTTGAATTTTGAAATATGGATTTAAAATTGTTGTTAGAGACAATATTTGAATTTAAATTTGAATTATTAGTTATCCTTGATTTTAGGTTTCTTTATTAATGTGAATTGTACTATTTTTGTAATATAAGTCCAAATTATACTCTTTTTGTAATTATTTAGTTGATGCACTTTTCTTGTAATTACTTTCTATTTGTTGTATATTTATATAAAGGACCCTATTATAAATGAATATTTTGTGGAGGCCCCCAAACATATAAACCAGCCTAGAAGCCCATACCAAACCAAGCCAAACACAACAACCAACAATCTACAAGACCTGAACAAAAAAAAACAATCTATAACGCCACGAGGCCCACGAATCAAATGAAACACTCATACAATATATTTTATTTTTGGGTCCTTTACATAAGTATACAACAAATAAAAAGTAATTACAAAAAAAGTGCATCAACTAAATAATTACAAAAAGAGTGTAATTATGACTTATATTACAAAAATAGTACAATTCACATTAATAAAGAAACCTAAAATTAAGGATAACTAATAATTCAAATTCAAATCTTGTCTCTAACAACAATTTCAAATCCATATTTCAAAATTCAAATCAAAATGAGAAAATTAAAAATAAAAAATTATGAAGGAGCTAATGTTCATCATCATTCTCTCTCGCCGCCACCGCTGCCGCCGCCACATCGCCGCCACCGGAGTTGCTATTCTGAATTTCTTTTGACGATTTGGTTACCCACAAAAATTGAAATGATTACCTTTATACGAATTTTGACTAGTAACTGCATCACATTTAAAATAAAATTGGTAATCAAATAAAATTGAATTGGTTACCTTATCAAATGGTTTGGTAACCAACTATATGAAATTTGGTTACCAACTGCATCACATCCAAAATAAATTAGTAACCCAGTAAAACTAAATTGGTTACCTTATCGGAAGGTTTAGTAACCAACTGCATAAATTTTGGTTACCAACTGTATCACATTCAAAATATATTAGTAAGCTACTAAAACTGAATTGGTTACCTTATCAAATGATTTGGTAACCAACTACATGATGTTTGATTACCAACTGCATCACATCCAAAATAAATTAGTAACATAATAAAACTGAATTGGTTACCTTATCGGAAGATTTTGTTACCGGTGAAAATAAAGAATGGACCGGTGACGGTGGGAGGCGGAGGGATTGAGGAGAGGGAGGGGCGGGAGGAGGAGGGGGTGGGCGTGGGTGTGGGGGGAGAGGAGGGTGGAGGAGAAAGGGGGCGGAAAGAGGGGGAGGAGAAAGGGAGGCGTGAGGAGGGGGATGCGGGAGGAAGGGGAGGCGGAGGGAAGGGAGGTGGTGAAGCTGAGGCGGGGGCGGGAGGAGGGGGAAGGCAAAAGGAGGCAGAAGTGGGAGTGGGAGTGGGAGTGGGAGTGGGAGGGAGGAGGGGGCGGCAGTAGGATGAGAAAGGGGCGGGAGGAGAGGGAGGGGGTGGGGAGGGAGTGGCGGGAGGAGGCGGGAGGAGGGAGGAGAAGATGGGAGGCGGTAGGAGGGGGAGGCAGAGGGCGGGGAGGGGTTGGACAGGAGGAGGAGGCGGAGGAGGCGGAGGGAGGGAGGAAAAGAAGGGAAACAGAAATAGAGTGGGAGAAAATCGTAGGAGAGACGTGGAGAAAATTGTGAGAGAGATGGGGGATAAAATCGTATGCATAATTAAAGGGATAAGATTACACTCTTTTTGTAATTAATTATTGCATTTGCATTAATTGTGTAAATATTTAATGAGTGCACTTTTGTTGTAATTATATTTTTAAATGTACTATAAAATGTAATTGTTCCTTATAATATTTACATACATACCTACCAATGAAGAAATAGTTTTTTATATATAAAAAAGTCCCCTACTTTTTCTTATAAACTTCTTTTATAAATGTCCTTTTTTTATTGCAGAAATAGCTTAAATTACAATTATACTGTCTATTATGTCTTAATCTAATGCTTAATAAGATCAAGACCCTATAAGGTCTTAAGTTGAAATATAAACGATTTAAATATGAATAAAATTTAAAATTCGACAAATTATTCGAATTTTTTTAAATTATAATTTTATATTGATACTCAATTCATATTCGTTCAAAAAGTTCAAAATATTTGGAGTTCATTCCTTTCAAAATATGAGATCAAATTTAATTTTCCGTAGTCAATTAATGATAGTTTCAAAATAAAACTAATGTGATTCATTAATTTTTAAAAATAATAATTTTTTAATTAATATTACTATTTATACAATGTAAAATAGAAATAATTATACTATATAAAATTATATTGATTTTCTTCAAATTTGAAAATATATTATTTCTACTTAATTACTATAGACATATTGCTACTTATTTAGTACTCAGTTATTCTTTTAACCATGGAGTAATACTTTTAACACACTTTAAAAGCAATATATTTTAATTTCATTTGGTTTTCAAATTTTTTTAGTTATTAAAGAAACTAAAAACTTATAGTTTTTAATAAAATAATTTGAAGAAAAATAAATACTCTTTAAACCTTTCCATATTTGTAGCCCCACGCGATTGGCAACGTACCCTGCTAAGTATTTAAAATTTGAGAAGGTGACGCCGATTTGGGAGAATTGTTACCGGTGAACTCCATTCTCTATATTTCTCTGTAAAATTCAAAGCTAATTGAACTACATGATTCTTTAGCATCTCTCTTCTGCTTTCGTTCGCTAAACTCCGGGAAGATGACGTCTATCACTTCTGTCGAATTGAATTACCTCGTTTACCGTTATCTTCAAGAATCAGGTCCCTCTTCTCTTCTCTAATTCTATGTGAATTACTAGGGTTTATTTGGCAATTATCGTTTTGAATTTCTTGTGAGAAGGATTATGAGCTTTTGTTGTATTCACCCGGTTATAATTAAGTTTTATGAGAATATTTATATACACAGCCTGCATATTAAATGTTAACTCGGGGTACTAATGGTGGAAGCTTTTAGATCCATGGAAACTGGTAGTGCTTCTTTAATTTTTTTTTATTTTTTTGGGAATAATTGGGAGGTAAAGTTGTGGTCTTTTTTGACTACTGGAAAATTTACCTTAGGGCTTGCAAGCAGTTAATTGGAGAAAGCTCTTAAGTAGTTTCATTGTATATATATATATATATATATATATATATATATATATATATATATATATATATATATATAGACAGACAGACAGAGAGAGAGAGAGATACATACATTTCGAAATAGTTAGCTTAGTTAAGACATGCATGCATAATTTCTCAATTCTATCCGAGTTTCAGATGGTGCTTTGCATAATAAAAAGTAAAGTAGACACCCTGAACTAGGTTCCTGCAAATAGCAGGGTCATTGGGTAATACAGTAGAAATGGGGTTTTGTGGTGAATATATAAGGTGGCTGAAATAGATTAATTGTATTGAATTTGTTTTTTCAAAAGTATTTTTGAATAGAATTTATCTTTGGAGTATACTAAAGGATGCTTATACATCCAGATTTCATGGGCTCCTTAATTATGTGAAGAACAGTTGAAAAAGTTGTACTCCCTATGTTCCAAAGTTGAAAAAGTTGTACTCCCTATGTTCCAAACGAGAATACCTATTTTTAAAAACCATGCATTTCAAGAAAAGCTGTTAATTTTATGTTTAAGCTTTCTAACCCAATTTAAATATTGGTATTAGATGAAAGCTAGGTTTAAGCATTTTATCGTTAACGAAAAATCTTGATCACCATATCACTTTTTAGCCTATTTTAGAAAGGAAAACTCTTATTATGTGACACACAGAAGGGGATGTTGACTGTTATTTTGGAATGGGGGAAATATTTATTAGTGTATGACGAGCTAAGGAAAAGGATTAATAAACAATAGTAGTGTTAAAGGTGTCAACTACACATCCTAACAAGTGCCAACTGCCATGTGAGTGAACAGATGTGTTGTTTCAGTGGGCATAGCTAGCTGTTGATTAAAAAATATTTTTGATTTAGTCTGCTGTATGGCCTTGAATACATATTATGGATCAATAGAAATAACGCATTATGATTTATAGTCGTGGTTCATTTACTATCTAATGACAACAGACTTACTATGGAATTTGAACACTTTTTATTCCCCCTCCCCCTCCCCCTCCCCCTCCCCCTCCCCCTCTTCCTCTTTGGATAAGCAATCAGATTTGCTTTGAATTGACAAGTTAAAAGGGCAAAATATCACCTTTATCCATAGTCTGAGTTCCCACATGGCAAGTTGGAGAAGAACTATTTTTGCTTTGCTTTTTATCTCCTGTATATATATATATACTGAATGTGAATGTGCTACTGTCATACTTTCTCGCAGGTTTAACGCATTCAGCTTTTGCTTTTGGAAATGAGGCAGGTATCAACAAGTGCCCAATTGATGGCAATTTGGTTCCACATGGAGCACTTATTAAATTTATACAGAAAGGACTCCATTACCTAGAGATGGAAGCAAACTTGAGTAATGTTAGCATGCCTACTTCTTTTATTTATTTTTTAACTGTTTTATATATATATATATATATATATATATATACACAACACGGATCCTGTCCGGGAGTCCCAGTGTACAGATGTACAAACATGTTTTGTTATATGTATCCAAATCACACCCAAAACACTGTATTATGTAAAAATTCAAGTTCCATAAATTTTTATTTATTTTTTTAGTTGTTTTAAAAAAAAAGAGCAAAAAAAAGCAAAAAAAAATGTCCGGATTTTGGTCAGGTCCGGGAGTCCGGACCTGATCCGGCCTCTCTTTTTCTCTCTATATATATTAAAAATGTTTGCATGATGCATTTATGCTGATCGTTGTTTGTTTCAAGTATGCCAGAGCGACACTGATATGGATGAAGATTTCTCATTTATTCAACCTTTGGATCTCATCACAAAGGATGTCTATGAACTGAGGCAAATGATAAATGAGAAAAAGAAAAGTCAACAAAAGGATATAGACAAGATATTTGACAGGGAAAACGAAAGAGAACCTAGGGGTGTAACTGAGAGGGAAAAACAATATAAGGGGAAAGAACATGAGAAGGACAAAGAGGCTAGCCAAGTATCTGAGAGGGGAAAACAAGATAAAGAGAAAGAGCATGAGAAGGAGGGAGACAGAATAGAAATAGATGAGGACAGAGGAAAACATCATGAGGATTTCACAGATAGAGAAATGGTTACGTATCAAGAAGAGAAGGCCATTGTTGAACACAAAGAAAATGGGATCTATGGAGGTAAACTCACTTTGTTTATGCTTCATTTGTTTGCTTTTTTGAGCATATATCTATCTAGATAGCATAATCTGGGCCTGTTTAACTTTTGAATATAGCAAGATTTGTTTCGTTTGAGCATTATGTATCTGTCTAGTAGATGACATAATTTAGGAACTAGACTACATAATTTAGGCATCCCTGTTTAACATTTGAAAATAACAAAATTTGTTTGCTTTTGAGCATTATGTGTCTGTCTAGTAGATGACATAATTTAGGAATTATACTATGTAATTTAGGCGTTGCTCACATGTAATTTAGTAGGCTATTTACATTTTTATCAACAAAATGGTCCAAATATAATATGTTATATTTTTGGATTTTTACTAGGACCAGAACCGATGGATATCTCCACTACCTCAACATCTCAGGCCAGTGGAATTCCTATTTTAAATGTTATAATTTTGGAGGGACATACTCGTGAGGTTTGCACACCATCTCTAATCTTCATGCATATATCCTTCTCCTTCTCCTTCTCCTTCTCCTTCTCCTTCTCCTTCTCCTTCTTAGTCGTTTTTTAGCTTCTTTAGCCTTTGCAGTAACATGTGCATTCTTTATTTATTTGTTTTCTCTAGGTTTGTGCTTGTGCTTGGAGTCCAGCAGGGTCACTTCTTGCATCTGGGTGGGTAATTGCATGTCAAGTTAGATTCCTTGATAACAAATTAACAATAGTCCTTTATTTATGTTTTTATCTGTATAAAAAAATTTGTTGTTTTATTGTATCTACAAACCTTAATGCTCTTCTACTTCTTGCTCTCACTTGTTTGAAACTGTGTTGTATAAAAACTACTGCAGACTGTTGTTTCTGCATTCTGAACCTATAGAACTGATTTGGCGAGTCTTATGTGATGAATTATAGCAATGGATAAAATTATAGTGTGCTTAGGAATTTTGGACTAATGTGGCACATTTAATTTCATATCTCTCGGAAAACTATAATATGAATCTGCAATATAACTATCTAATAGGCCAACACTAAAGTTGATAATATTTATTAAAACTGGTAAATGTCCTGTGAGTTGGAATATTTAGGTCCATCTTAGTAGTTTTATTTATCACTTTCCTTGGGGCTTTCAAAACCCAAGATTGGCTCCCACTTGGTGCCACTAGAATGACATAATTCTTATCATTAGCCATTTTGGTTTGTGTTATGTGCGTTATTCAATTCCTAATGGTTATAACTTATAACAATTATACTTATGACGTTATACAGAAAAAATTGATTACAACCGTTATGGTTAATTATATTTCTTCTAATTTGCATATTGTACTATATGTTTTGTTGCATTCAAACTGAAATGAGTTTATCCCGAAAAATCAACTTCTTTCTCTTATGTATGTGAAGTAATATAATATACAAACCATGATCGCTTCTGGTAATTTTAACAGTAAAAACACACCCAAAAGGACTGACAAAGAAGAACATGCATTTATACCACCGCACTTGCGTCATAAACTTGTAGCGACCTGCTTATAATATTTGCCTTTTCATTTCCATTGTGTCTCTATCTAGGTCTGGAGATTCAACAGTACGCATTTGGAGTATTGCAGAAAGGATTAACAGATCTAGTATACAAAGTGGCCCTTCAAATGTGCTTGTACTCAAACATGCTAAGGGTAAAGCAAGTGACAGAAACAAAGACATTACAACACTTGATTGGAATGTGAGTGTCATTATAGTTTCTGGCTTATTTTCTTAATGGCATTGGTTGTTATCACTTCATCTTATTTGCCAATTTATCTAGATTTGGAGTGAAGTGGTTCTATTGAATTTGATATCCAGGCTTAGAATTTAAACATATACTCCTTCCTCCTTCTGTTTCAAAATATAACGCCATTATTGACTTTTTGAAAGTCAGTTTGAGATACTCTCAAAATCAAAATTGATATAGATTCATCTAATTTTGGTCAATACAATGATTAATGTTGTTGAAACAAGTCAAACAACCCGGTTCAAATTCCGAGTCCATAACAAATCTTGGGCAAGTCAGAATCGAATTAAATCCATCCAAACAAGGCTTAAACTAATAGCCCAATTGTATGTTTTTGGGTCATCTTAGCCCACCACAGGCTCACCCAAAAGATCATGACTGAAGGTATTATTGTTAGTAACTTAATTTCTTATATACACAATTTTTTCTCATATCTTTTGATATGAGATTGGGGTGTTACAAACTCTTCCATTTAAATTTTTAACGTCCCGTCAGAATCGATCACACGGGTCCACAAATTTTTTCCTCTCTAGCCATTGTGGGATAATTCCGGTTGAATTCGTGTCCCTACCTCCAGACCTCTCTCCATTGTGGGATAATACGACCAACCTTCGTGTTCCCACCTCCGGCAACTCGATCGGATCTCCCAATTCGAGCTTTTGAGAGTCGGCTCTGATAACATATGAAACAACCCGGTTCAAATTCTAAGTCCAAAATAATTCTTGAGTTAAATCCCAAGTCCGAATCGAATTAAATCTATGGCTTAAACTACTAGTCCAATAATATCTTTTTGGGTCATCTTAGCCCATCACAGGCTCACCTAAAAGGTATGACTGAACGTAATATTGTTAGTAACTTAATTCCTTATATACAAACAATTTTTTTTCATATCTTTCGATATGAGACTGGGTGTTACGGTTGTAAACTATCTAGATAATACTACTAATTATAAGATTTTTTGTTTTGTAATTTTTCAATGAAGCATATTAATTTTGAATTTTAAAATGGCTCTAGTTACTGTTTAAAAGTCAATATTGATATTATATTAGGAACAAAAGGAGTAGGATATGGTTGGCAGTCAAGACAACCCTTAGATCAGTCTTTGTCTCCTTAACTGGAAAGTGGTAAAAGCAACATGTGTTAGAGTAGTAAAAGGATGCTTATACGCCATAAAAGAAATCTAGTAGTTTGTATGCGTGTTCTCTAGATGTATTCCATGTGATTTTCTTAAGACCATTTTTGAGCTCGGGAATAATCACTACTGAGTGTGAGCATGAGGAGAATTTGTTGCAGTGATTTTTTTGTTAGGTTCAGAGTATTGTGATTCCAACAGAGATGCATTTCTGCTATCCTTTAATTTATTATTTTCTTTTAGTTTATCTTTTGGTTGTTGCTAAAAAAGTGTTTTAAGGTACGAACCAGTGGTTTCTTTTCTTTCAGTGTTTGTATTTTTTTTCTTATGAATCATGATTGATTAATTATTTTCCCATACTTCAATGCAGTGGGACGGGTCACTACTTGCAACAGGTTCTTATGATGGACATGCTAGAATTTGGACATCAGACGGTGAGCTGTTATTACATGCATAGGCAAATGTTTTTTTTGTTGTACTCCCAGCTGATAAAGCTTTTTGCATAGATAATGGAACATCAAGTGTAATAGCAAAAAAAATGGCCTACTTTTTTTCTTATCTTTTCTTTTAATTTTTTTTTTTGTGTTCTATGAATAAATCTCTATATTATAGTAGTCACATGCTTATTGAGACATTGCTCATTGAGTCATTGTCCGCCACAATTTATTGGTTTGGAGTTGGTTTTCTATATATTTTTTTGTCTTTTACACGACTTTTCTTATTTGATATCTCTCGGAACAAATTCATTTCAACTGTCTAGGATTATTTTATTGAGTACCTTGGTTTGTTTATGGAAGTTCTGAAAGTTTTTGCAGTATGTTTTGGTTACTTTGATTTTTGGCTATTAATATCTATGTTTTCTTTGATATAATGCTATTGTATATGTACAGAGCCTTTTTAGTGTGTCGTTCTTTAGAACTATAACCGCTTATCTCATGGTTGGAATCTCTCGCCAGGTGAACTGAGGAGTACTCTTAGCAAACACAAGGGACCAATATTCTCTGTGAAGTGGAACAAGAAGGGTGATTACATTCTTACCGGAAGCTTGGACACAACTGCCATCGTTTGGGATGTGAAGGCTAATGAATTGAAACAACAATTTGAATTTCATTCAGGTCCTAAATAGTTAATTTAGTCCTAGATGTTGTTGTTTCCCTTCTTTATAGTTTTCTTTCTTAAAATTGAACTCATAAAGCTCTTAACTACAGGTCCAACACTTGACACTGATTGGCAAAACAATGTATCATTTGCAACCTCAACAGATACAATGATTCATGTCTGCAAGATTGGAGAGAAGCGTCCTATTAAAACTTTTTCTGGGCATCAGGTACATCCAAGCTATCAAATGCCTAATTGGTCATGCCTTGCATCAAGCTACCTTAATTTTATAGCTCTCTATGTGCAAATTTATGTGAACAAGTTATCATTATTCTTGATGCAGCGTTTATCTACTGCATGATAATTTCAATTTTATTTACATGCACTCTAGCAAACTAAGTATATAATATTTTCAGCTTAACAGGCCTCCAAGTCCAGGTACTAAGGATTGGTTAGATGTATTTATCTTTCATCTCTGGTTGCATTTGAACAAATATTTTCCACAATTAAGCCATAATTATCTCACTTCTTACCATTTATTAGCTCCTTTTTTTTGTTTGGTTGTCTTAATTTGCAAGGTTCTGTATTTGGCTTTCAATAGTGGTAATGACTAATGAGTAATGACAATTCGTGAAGTACCAGTTAGAAAATCTGAGTGTTACTACGGCTGTCCTTAAAAGATTGACTCAATTATATTCTAACAAAAATTATAAAAGTCAATACTCTTTCTCTAACTAAGGGTCCAAGATAAAAAGTACAAGATTTAACATAAAAGATTAAGAGTTATACTCTGTCTAATAGTGGAACCCAGAAAAATATAATTCTATAATGAGATAAAGTACTTTCACACAAGGTCCACAAAGTTTTATAATTTTGAATTATCTACCTTACCAAAATAATTGAATCATGTAATTCAATAATTCTTTTGATGAAAAAACTTTCTATCAACTTTTTTTTCACATCAGCGATTCTTTTGAGAAAAGAGGGAATACATGAGAAACTATGGATTGAAACTTGAAAGAAATTCCGGTTACAGGACTTGAAGCTGATCTTTTGACATTGTTGGGTTTCAGGCTGAAGTTAATAGTGTCAAATGGGATCCAACAGGTTCACTGTTAGCCTCTGGCTCCGATGACACCACCACAAAGGTTATTTTTTGCTACCATAGATGTATAATTTGCAGTTGGAGTGGCATGTCTGTTTTGTAGATACATGGTCTCAGGCTCTAGTTTATGGATTTATATCGAGTGAAGCAGCATCACCATGCTTGTCAATAATAGCAGATTTATTTCTCAGTTTTTGTTTTTTTGCGTTTTGGATTTGTAACTGAATTTTGATATTTGATGCGCAGATATGGAGTATGAAACAGGATAGGTTTGTTCATGATTTAAGGGAGCATACTAAGGTGTGTCCGAGTATTTCTTTTCATTTTCATATTTTCTGTCGTTTTTCCTTTTTGTCTGTCTCCATTTGTAATTTCTATGCTTTGAGTTTATTGTCAATATGACCTTGATAGTTTTTTGTAACATTGACGTTCTGCAGGAGATTTATACAATCAGATGGAGTCCTACTGGACAAGGCACAAACAATCCTAATAAGCAACTTGTGTTGGCAAGGTATGCTTTTCCTTTATCTATGTAAAACTAATTACTCCCTCCATCCGAGGATAAAAGTCCTTACAACTATTTTAGGTAGTTCCATGTTAAATGTCTAATTGCCTTAAATAATTTATTTTTTACAATAATTTGCAAAAAATACCCTTAGTATTATTTGTCATATTTCTATTCTCTATTCTCTATGTATATTTAATTATTTATGGATTATTACTAGTTATGTGCAGAAAACTATGCAATTAAATGAGAATTTAAATATAGACAATTTTGTCATTTTATTCTCTTTCTTAATATGCACAAAAAATCAGAACTTTTATCTTGGGACGGAGGGGAGTATAAAGCAGTGTTCAGTATTGTGACTTGATATAAATGGTTGTATTTGTAAATTGTAAGTTAACATGTATGACTTGATCTACTACTTTGTATTTTAATGTGAGGTTTCATTTCAGCTGTAAACTCATCTTGAGAAATTGTTAACAACTGTTCCTTTATTACCACTCCCAACTTATTATTGAGTTTCAGATTTCTACTTGAACGAAGTTTCCTTTCACTTATTTGGAATTGAATCTAATGTCAGAGATTGTGAAGGCCATGATTATCTTTTCATAGATTTAGAATCCCTCCTTGTGTGTGTAATTAATTTTAATATATTTCACAAAAATTATCTGGACATTGGCACTTAACCCCAAAATAACTTCGAATTTTTGGAATATTTGTGACAAAGCTAACAAGTTATTTTATGTTATTGGTGAAATCTGATCCAAATTTTAATTAAGAGATGATTGTAAAGCTATCCAAAAAGTAACTGGGCCCATTCCTGAGCTGAGGGCCGGTAGACCCGGATGAATTAAGGTAACTTATATTGCATTATATAAGGAGGGGATCTATGATGTACAAATTTTCTAAGAGATAGTAAAACTGTTAACCACCGATTGTGGACTGGGCCAAACGTTTTGGGTGAACCACATAAAACTTGTGTCTAGTGCGATTGTTTTCTTTTGATTTTTCTTTTCTATTGTTTTTCGCTGCGTTGTTATTCTCTAACACTTTCGTGAAAGGCGCCAAGGCCTTGTGAGAGATTTCTAATGTTTTATAATTGTAGATTTGCATTATATCTGCTGCTTATGTTCTTAGCTTTTCATGTTTCCTAATTATGTTTTGTTTCAAAATTTTCCCAGTGCATCATTTGACTCATCAGTCAAGATATGGGATATTGAGCTAGGGAGACTTCTGTGCAGCTTGAATGGCCACAGGTACCATATTTACAAGGCTTCCACAGAGTATATCTTTAGGTTAAATAGTTAATATGGTTTTTTAGAAAATATCTTGGTGTATGTTCCCATTTAGTTGATAAAATATTTTTAGTTGAAAACCTTCATCTGAAAGAACTATCCTTTGGAAAGTGAAGGATTATTTTGTTTACGTTAGTTTTATGATGTAGTTAGCTTATTTATCAAAAATACGAGTATAAAAAATTGAGTTTTATTCATGTAGCTTGTTTTGAATGACTTAACTACTGTTAGGAAAACAAAAAGGATGTGTTTTTCTTGGCTGAACCTACTTACACTGCAACTTAATTGCTTTATGTTTTAATCGTCTTCTCTAATAATGTAATAATAAGTTTGATTTCTAATGTCCTTATCCTGGACTGTTAGCCGAAAATTCTCAACTATATCCCACCATCATACTTGTACCAAAAAAAATTTAAAAATAAGTATTACACATGTTTTGATGGGCTGATTTAAATTGCAAAAAAAAAGGTGAGAATCATCTCAAGACTTATGTGCTGTTAATGACTTAAATAAATCCGTACCGATTTGGTATTGGCTATTAAATTTGTCTACAGTTTGGATGTGGATGTTCAGTTGCTCACAACCTTGGCTGCTCTATGGATCTTCTGTTGTTGCCTTTTTATGCTTTTTTACTCGAGGTCATAGCTGTCAAATCGTAAATCGTATCATGTATCGAAAGCCCTCATATTGTGTTTCGTGAATCGTATCGTACAATTCGAAATAAAATAAAAAATATGGTAAATATATATTTAAACATATAAAACGCACAATTTATTGAACAATCAAACATATTAGCTTTGACTATATATAAAAAGTAAATATTATTATAACCTAAAAATAAAATTTAGCCAAAATACTCTAAATTGATTATTAAGATATTATTTTTGTAATGTTTATAGAGTAATAAGAGAAAACGGAAATTTAGATTCACCTTTAAACTATAAAACAAAAGAGAATAAATCAAATTAACAAGTAGAGATTTTACTTGTGGAAAGTGACGTGAAAAATAAAACTATATTCTGTAGAAGAACATATGAAACTCTAAAACATGTTTAGAGACTTATCAAACGATATAAAATTTGGTTGGCATTAAAGAACCTCTTCATTTGAAATGTTAGCAAGCTTAAAAGTTTTACTTTTACTCTTTTAAACCTTCATAAAAACTTTTTCAAGTATGTTGCTAACTTTAAAAAATATCCTTGCATTGTATCGTTTCCTAAGGATATGTATTGTATCGTAATTGAATCGTATGATATGGTGTCATTTTCGATTCACCTTGCGATGCGATACGTATCGAATGCGATTGTGATAACTATGCTTGAGGTTTATAGCACTGCAACTCCCCCCCCCTCCCCCACTCCCCCACTCCCCCCCCCTTTCAGGTATCATTTTATGTAGTCGTGCTTTTAGTAATTTCTTAACTAGTGTATACTAATTGAATTGCCAGGAATGCTGTACACTCTGTTGCTTTCAGCCCGAATGGTGAGTACTTGGCCAGTGGATCTAGGGATAAGTCCATTAACATTTGGTCATTGAACGAAGGCAAGATTGTCAAAACATATAATGCCAATGGAAGCATATTTGAGGTCTGCTGGAACAAGGAGGGTGACAAGGTTGCAGCTTGCACTAATAAAAACACAGTTTGTGTGTTGGATTTCAGAATGTAGGCTCAAATTTCTGTATTACTTGATCCAGAAAGAGAGTCGCACACATCGTAATTTCCCTTGTAATGGACACCGCGAATATTGGGTTATAAGGATTATTGTTGGGTGCTTAATGGAAGGATTAAGCTGATTGCTTCTTTGCATTTAGCAGTGGGGGATAATGGATATAGTGAAGGAGAAAAAACGGGGGACCTAATTTCTACTGGGAAGTTTCAATGGCTCATTAATTTCATGCATCTTTAGCTTATGTATTAATTCTGATTTAGGTGGCTGCCTTTGGTGTTTTGAAAGATGTATGTATCCGTATATGGGTACAGATGTGCTCAAATTGTTTTTTGATTAATTAAGGATGCTGATATTTCCAGCACAAATGAACAATAACTGAGCTACAAGTATCATTTCCTTTCAACTTGCCTGTCTTTAGACCATGAAGGAGATTTAGGTCTCACTTTGAGAGAGTGCTTGAGATATCTGTGGTAAATTAGTTGATTGTGCTGTAATTAATTATATGCTGTGGTTCACATTCTTTTCTCTCTTTTTTTTTTCTTATAAATAATTTTTATATTTATTTTTAGGTTTTAAAGATTTATAGGTTTATTTTATAGTGGATACGAGGGTTCACATGGTACAATGGCCTTTTTTTAGTAAATAGTAATGGGTGAAGAATATTGTGTTTTTTGTATATTTGGAGGAGGTGATTACAGTGCAATTTTTGGTGCTTTGTAGAACAGTGAACACTAGGGGTGTAAACGGTATTAAACGGATATGGATACAGGTATATCCGTATTCGTATCCGGAAAACTAATTCGTTATCCGTATCCGTATCCGGTATCCGGCGGATTTTAAAAATATTATCCGTATCCGGTATTCGGAAAATATTCGAATACGGATAATATCCGTTACCGTTTATTTTATCCGAATAGACAAATTATCGGATATCCGAATATCCGAATTCGTTTATCAGTAACCTAATATAAAATTCATTCAAAATATTTACGAAAAAAAAATTAAAGTTTAAATCATACATATTAATTAAACACAATTTAATATTTAAACCATACATATTAATTAAACATCCTAATCATAAAGGGAGGAACATGCTAATTGACGTTTTGGGTGAAAATAAAAAGATTCAATAATGTAACCGATACTTTGTTTGATGGATCAAATTGAAATTAAAATCTCAATATTATTCTTTCAAATTTTATTAAATAATAAAAAAGAGAAATAATAATATTTAATAAATGAATAGTAATATTTATGGGAGATTTATTTATTATTTATCCTCAATAAATAAATTACATGGTTATAAGAAATTATTTGATTTCATTATATATATGGAGAGTGCGAGTTATAATGTATGTGTGACAACTAGTTAATCTAACATGATTCAAAATTGACATTGAACTTATTTTACATATTTGGACTTCTAGTTTCTAAATAATTAGGCAAATGAAAGTGATAAATACTTTCTCCACCCAAAAATTCATAAACGTGAATTAATTTATTTAACTCTCCCTTCTAGATTAATTTTAAATTAATTCAGACCTAACACATTTTAACAATAAAATTATATTGTCCATTGCTCCCGCCTCTCGACCGTTGTCCTTAAACGTGTGTGCATATATATATATATAAATATATATTAATAACTTATATAAATGAATGTAAGTGATTAATTAATGAATGTAAGTTATTAATATATATGTATATATATATGTAAGTTATTAATTAATTAATGCAAGTTATTAATATATATGTGTGTATATATATAATAACTTATATATATAAATGTATATGTAAGTTATTAATTAATGAATATAAGTTAAAGTGATTAATTAATGAATCTAAGTTATGATTTATTAATATATATATATATATACACACACACACACACACACACATATATTAATAACTTATATAAATAAATGTAAGTGATTAATCAATGAATGTAAGTTATTAATAAATACATATTATATATATATATATTAAATTATTAACAACTTATATAGGTAAATTATTAATTAATAATTTACATTAATTAATAACTTAATTAATGTAAATATTAAGTGTGTGTGTGTATGTATATATATATATATATATATAAAAGTTATTCGGATACGAATTCCAGATATCGGAATCCGGATATCCGTATCCGCCGGATATATTTACGGACGGATGTTAATCGAATACGAATATGCCTATATCCGTATTCGTATCCGTTTATTTACGAATACCTTTAAACCGAATACGGATATATCCGTTTTTTTCCGAATACGAATAATATCCATTTTTTTTTAATACGGATGCGGACGAATACGAATTTTCCGGTTACCATTTACAGCCCTAGTGAACACAACACATTTTATTTATAGTAAAGTGGCCAGTGGCCACTAAATGCCGTCCTTTTAGTCACATGCTTGTGTTTTGACAATCCCAAGCATCAAGTCCCACCATTCATTGAGAGCAATTCTCATGTCCCTCCCTCTTGTGTCCCCTCCACTTATATTTTAATACATGTTCTTATATTTAATTTTAAAGTTAATTGATGTTAAGTAAGAAATTATGTGTCAAAGTGCAAGTGAGGGGACACAATGAGGATCTGCTCTCCCATTCCGCTGCCTCCTTTTTCATCGCATGCTGCTTCAAAAAATGACTTCCAGATTCTTTTCTGTCCTTGTGCTAAGTTTTATTATAGAGTAATTATTTTAAAAAATGTAATTGATCCAAAAAACTATTCATAAGGCTTTGAATGCACGTGCTCTTGGGATTCAAGGTAAAAATGTTAAATTTTAGTCGAATTAAACAAAAATAAATAAATAAAATGTTATGAATACAAATTATACATAAAATTTTTTATATAAAAAAGAAGAAGCGGAACCCAATAATATACTACTAAATAGCAAAAATTCTCGTTGCAATCGCTATGACTGATCATTTCATGTCAATAAAATAAAAGATCTGACTCATCAATCCATCACTACCACACGATTGATTGTATCTAAAATCTAAAAGAAAACAAGCTTCACCACCAAAGATAAAGCTCCTTTCATGCTCATTCCTCACCATCATTAACCCATTATATTAAATGATAGAATGAGAACAAAAGAGAGAGTAACTCTTTATTGGGTGGTGGGTGGGTGGGTGGGTGGGTGAGTGGGGGGTGGGGGTCAGCTGATTACACTCTTCTGGAGTTATAGAACAAGATTATGAGAATAAGTACGAACAAGTGGTTCTATGAACTTCTCCTTCTGTACATATATAATAATACCCCCTATGTTCTATCGACTTACTAAAAATGTAAAATAAAAACTTTAAAATTATTATCTTCTTGAGAAATGAGAGATTTTGTACTTTCAAAAGTTATTTTGATAATTTAATTTGGAACTTCTACACACTTTCAAAATTTTGTATTTTGAATAAGAGAAATATATAAGAAATTGGTAATTTCGCATGAAATTTTCATATGCAACTCTTCACATAAATGTAGAGTCCATTCATTATGAAATTTGTGAAATTATTATTATTTTATTGCTAAAATTATCAAATTCTTAATATATATTGCCTATCTTCGTCAATCCTAACCCCATTTTTGTAAAGCCCAGCCTTTTCCCAAAAAAGTTGTAATAATACATCATATGTTATATCGAACCAGGGTATGAAAATGAATTAGTATTATTCTTCTGTCCCCTAGCGCAGACCCTTGTCTTTCATGAAATTTATAAAATACATTTTGTAATTAAAAATATTATTTAAATAACTTATAATTCATGTGAGGAGGGTTTTAAAGAAATATTATTTTTTATATATAGGAATATCAATTCAAAATATATAAATTTTAAAAATTTATTTTTATTCTTTGTTTCCCCCGTATATATATATATATATATATATATATATATATATATATATATATATATATATATATATACAGACAGGATCAGGTAAGGGCTCCCTTACTTTGTTAAAATGCGGACTCTTTTTTTTTTGATTTTTTTGGTTTTTTTTTAAAACAACTAAAAAAAAATATTTAATATTTTATGGAACTAAAATTTTTCCATAATATAATGTTTTGGGCGTGTTTTGAATACCTATACCAAAAAGTGGTGGTACAGTCTGCCCAGACTGTACATACATATTTTTGTTATACGTACCCAAATCACATCCAAAACACTGTATTATGAAAAAATTTCAGTTCCATAAAATATTAAATATTTTTTTTTAGTTGTTTTAAAAAAAAAAACCAAAAAAAATCAAAAAAAAAAAGTCCGCATTTTAACAAAGTAAGGGAGTCCTTACCTGATCCTGACCCTATATATATATATATTCTTTTATTTCTTTTCACCGAATATGCATTTAACTTTAAGCACTTTTCAAAGGATAAATTTTAAAACTTGACCTGACGATGTCAGAGTCAGAGTGACTTTGCAAGACATCAATGTCCCGACACACATGTTGACTTGTATACGTATATCATCTGGTCAGGCTTATTTAATAAGTAATCTGTTATCCTAACGAACAAGATGACTTGGTTTATATACTCCGTTTCAAAATAATTTTTAACTTTGCTTTAAATAAATAATCAAAATAACTTTTAAAAATGTATATATACGTACAATATAATAATGAGTGTTTCATTTCTCAAGATACGTTATTTTTTAATTTTTACATTTAAAATAATTTGATTTGGAACTGATGGATCAATGTATATTGTACGTCAGTTATAATTATAAAAAAGTCAAATTATGTATTGCGACCACAAATTAATGTCGAATTATAATTGCAAAATATATTAATACATGAGATTAGGTAGAATTATATATAAGAGTGAACCACTTATTACGCATATCTCTATCATTAATATTTATTTACGTAATTGACAATTAAAAAATCGACGGAGACTAATCTATAGCCAGCGTTGTAATTTTAAGATTATTCTTACAACAAATCGTGATCATCTAATCACAGATCTAACTGTTAAATTGATATCTCGTCTGCAATTTAATTCTGCAGACGGAACATATGTCTAAAATACCCCTTTGTTCTAAAAAAATATATTTGGCATCCGTAGTATTAAACTGCGGAGCCTGTTGATAGACACATAATTCATGCATTTTATTATCTCTAGTTAATTTTGTCCTTTTAATTATATTAATTAGTTTATTAAATTAATATATTTTATTTTATTTTGTAGGATTTAATATTTGTTGTAATAAAGTCAAAATCTTGGTGATCAAACGATATCCATGTAAGGAATATCCAAAAAGAATTCTGCAAGGAGAATGAAAGAGGTGGAACAATCTTGGTGTGCAAGTCAAATCAACCAAGACAAAGGAAAGTTTATCTAGAAGATCTCTTTGAGGAGTTGATTGTCACTAATAAGTTGAAACCCACCTGGAAATGGAACAAAAATGTCCAAGTTTAATGAATCTAAATTATGGTTCAAAATTATTTTTTCTATAAATAGGTCTCTTGTTTTAGGAAGGATTAAGTAGCAAGTATTGTATTAGTTTAGGTTAGGAGTAGAAATAGATTAAATTACGTATTCATTGTATGTTCGTTGGATGATCCTTAATTAAAGAGAGTTTTTTTTATTTTATTTTTAATCTTTTTTTAGTTAGTTTAATTATTTTCCATGTCTAGCTAATTTTTTTTTATCTAGGATGAAGATGAAATTAAATAATTATTCTTGATAATATTTTTCATCTATTCTATTATTTATACTTTTATGTTTAATTGATTTCGCCTTCATGTTTCATTATTGAAATAACTTCGTTTTATATATTGTTCTTATGTAATTTTAAATTAATTAAGAGCTTTTGCTAGATTATTGTTAAAATATGAGTTTTTCATAATAAATGCTTGTTAAAAAAAGTTTTGATGGGTTATAGTTAATCCTTAAAATTTTATAGTCTATGCTTGTCCACATTAATTGTAAAATTACTAAATTAAAGGAAAGTGAGATTAAAATCATAGCTGAGTTATAAAAATAGAAGAGATTGAATTATATGTTATGTTTATTATTTAATGGATTCGGATTCCTAGATTGTTTCCTCATTATTAGTTTTTATATTCTAGTTAATTAATCAATTTTCAATCTTTATTTCTAATTCGCTTAATATAAATATTAAGAATACATTAAAATTAATCTAGTATTTGTGGATTCAACCCATACTTGTCAATTTTTTAATTAGATACTGTGCACTTGTAATACATAATTTTAACACAATACCTGTTGCAAAAGAGGAGGGAGAGAGGAGAAGAATGGTCCATCTCTATCAATATCAATTTTAAAATACCAAACATTCTCTCTAAATTTCCAAAACGTTACTATCTCTCTAGACTCTCTATTTCTTCTTCTCTCTCTAATTAAAAACTTTGATTTTATGCTCCACTTATCACCAATATACTCTGTGGTGCCATTATAAACAATTAAAATCCTGAATTTTTTTTTATAAAAAAAATATATCTATACATATACGTATATATATACGCAAAATTCTGTATATAATATATAAATAAAAAAAATTATAATTATAATGATAATTTGTGTTCATTTGAGAGATTTATGAGTTTATAGAGAGAAAGTAAACACGTTTTTTTTAGTTTTTATTGATTCACAATCATAGATAAAATAGTGGAATCAATTATTTAGTATCTGCAGTTAATATCGATATCGTTTCCCAATTAACCGTCCACAGTTTAATACTGTTGACTATCCTTATTTAAAAATGAACTTGGCTGATCAACTCAAATGAATTAGAGATATGGATGATAGCGGATTACTTCGAAAATGATTCGGCTATTGAAATTCCTTCGGAGAGTGTGGGATCTGATTTGGCCAATAATAATGCCTGAAGCCAACGTTCGGAAATCCGAATCTCTCATTCCTGAATCCAATCTATAAGATTTCTTCGACAGGATCAAAAGCTGCAATCGCAGTTTTTGAAATTACGTATATATGCCTATGGTGTATGATTGATTCTTTTTTTTTTTATTGATGAAGGTGCTACTGGTTTCATTATCACCGTATAAGTAATTTAATTTTTATTTATATGCAGTATAGTGGCCAAATCCGATCCAAAACTCCCCCTCTCTCATCTCTTGCACCAGCTGGCTTCCTAGTTTAATACTACGAATGCCAAAGACAATTTTTTGGACATATGTTATGTGTTTGCAGAATTAACGGGAAATCAATTTCACCCTTACATTGACGACTTGACGGTCACAATTTATTGTAAGACTATCCTTAAATTTACAACGTTGACTAAGAATCGGTCCCATATATATATATATATATATATATATATATATATCATTTTCCTTTAATTGCAAAAAGACTTGAAGATTTTGCGATTACAGTTAATATAGAAAATAAAGAAGATAACTACAGAATCCATATATAGGCATATAGCTTGCATGGCCAACAATAGTAGATGACATAAGCATACCCTTGGTGGGAAATTAAGTATTGAGAAAAAAGAGAGATAATTAATTTATAATTTAGTATATATATATATATATATATATATATATATATATATATATATATATATATATATATATATATATCTTTTGCCACTTCTTTTACATCATCATCATTTTATAATTAATAATATATATAGGTCCCTCCATTCCTCTACATACATTAAAACAATTAATCCTTGAGAGGCTTCTATCTATCTAATAAAATACAAATGATTTTGAATTTTCCGCTCACTCAATAAATCATCGCCGTCCAAAGTTTGGGATAAATCCCACCGTTCATACATCTATCTAATAAAATACATCTATCTATCTAATAATCTAATAATAATTTAATAAAATACAAATGACTTTAAATTTCCCGCTCACTCAATAAATTATTTTGGTCGTTCAAAGTTTGAGATAAATCATATTGTCCATACAGTGCCGGAGGCACGGGACCCAGCTAGTATATATATATTTAAGATCAAACACTTGCATATTTTCAGACTTGTCCCAATAAAATTTTCTTTAATTGCTTACTTAATTTATTCAATGATCTCATAGGTTTACAATCAAACAGACGATGGTGAATCTGAATCGACAAGTGATGATGATAACTTGGGTAGTGCATGGTTGAGTTTAGGCCTCAATTGTTCAACTACTAATGGGCGGAACACTACTAAGAAGCTGCTATTCTCATGCAATTTCTGCATGAGAAAGTTCAATAGTTCACAAGCTTTGGGCGGTCACCAGAATGCACACAAGAGGGAACGACGAGGACAATCAAAAAAGCAAGTTTCGCATAAAATGGTAATGGGCTTACCCTTTGTATCTCCGGAAGCAGCCCGTTCTCTAGGAGTCCAGGCCCATTCACTCGTGCACAACCCAAGCAGAGAAGGAAGCACTAACTTGGTAGCAAGATTTAATAATGATGCCAACGGTATTGGATTATTGGGTATGGCCTGGAGAGCTAATTCGTTGTTTGATGAAGTTGATCCAGTATGGCCAGGTAGTTTTCGTATGGAAGACGACGGGCATCAACTACTGGACTTAAATCTCAGCCTATATATAGCTAGTTTTAACATTAATTAATTTTGTGTCTATTATATATTGCGTACTTTCAGTCTGGATTAATTAATGGATTAATTACATATATTAGTACATTTATGAAAGTAATTACAAAAATCATACACTCATAAAATAATTACAAAAGTAAAACATTTTATCATTTTTATTATTAATTTTAATACAATTAAATGTCCTTAAATTAAGGGATTAATATTAATGGGCAGTTTTCTTAATTTAGGGGATCATTATCTGGTGGTTTTTTATTTCAAACGCATGATATTTCTCTCTCTAAAATCTTTTTCTTCTTCTCCTTCTCCTTCTCCTTCTCCATAACTTTTGTTCTCGTATTTCTCTTTTCTTCTTCTTCTTCATCACAGTTTGTTAGACAAATTGGTGGCGTAAATTAATTGTTTTTTAATTTACTTTTGTTGCACTTGTTAATCAACAAACCACACAGTCGAATACGCGTCTTTCTCTCTCCAACTCTCTCTCCAACTGAAACGATTCTGGTTTCTCTCTCTAAGGGCTGTTTCTAATTTCTGTTAATTCTCATTCTACTAATTAATTGTCAATATGATCATATATATACGCTATGTTTCTAACAGAATGGAGTATTGATTGTTTGGATTTGTGTTGTTTTTATGTTTTGTATAGAATGATCGATACAAGGAAGAATGATGGAAAGAGAAAAAGAATAACAGAGGGTGATTTTATTAAGGATTTGAAGAAATTTATTTGGATTTGTGCAGTTTGGATTCTGATTTTGATGTTCCTGTAGTTAAGACAGAAGCTCAAGTTCATAGCCAGAAGATATTTCCAACCCAAAAAATTTTAAAGGTGTGCTAATTTAAATGTTGTTATTGTTACTATCATATAACTGTTTGGTTACTTCTGCATTATACTTTGGTTACTGGTTTTTGTTGTACATGTTGTTTATGTATTGGTTACCATTAAAACATATTTTGGTTACTATCATATAAATGTTCGGTTACTTCTTTAGTAAGTTTTTTGTTACTGTTAGTTTATGATTTGGATACCATTTTTGTTCCCTTGAGTTGGGATTTTGGGTACTATTTTGTGTTGTTCTGGTTACCATGTATTTGGTCAGTATACATGGATTGATTAAACTGTGTTTGGTCTATATGTTGTTTATGTATTGGTTACCATTAAATATATTTTGGTTACTAACATATAATTGTTTGGTTATTTCTTTAGTATGTTTTTTGTTATTGTTATCTTATGATTTTTGGTTACCATTAAAATATATTTTGGTTACTAACATATAACTGTTTGTTTACTTCTTTAATATATTTTTTGTTACTATTAGCTTATGATTTTTGGTTACCATGTATTTGCTTAGTATACATTGATGTATTATATTTTTTATAAATCCCTTCAAATATATTCTACAAGGTTTATGCTATTTTCTACTTTCATTTCCACAAACACATCCTACATGGGCTCTCTATTCACTAATCTCAAGGTATTTCTCTTCCTCCCACAGGTTCATAATGCGGAAGTCTTTTATAGAGAATGAGAGCAACCATGAAGAAGAAAGTTGCAGCAACCAAAAAGCTCAAGTTTCAAGAAGATTTGTACCAAATTTTGATTAGTTCAGTTATCGTTGTCTTGTCATTATGAATTATGTTTCGTACTTTGATTTTTGTTGGATATCCATAACCATTTGTTATGGTTAGTGAGTATGTAATGTTTATTGGAGTTTATGTAAATGAAAATACATATTTGATTATATAATCAATTATTTGACATTATTTGTTGGTTCGTATTAAGTTGTGTCTGATACATTATTTTAAAGGTGCAGTTTGGTAACCAAACATGTATAGAAGGGTAACTATTTTATTTTTTGGAAGTAACCAGATAGTTACAAGCTTATATCAGGACATATATCAAGTGTTAAATGTATATGTGAGAGTATACATGGGTTGCCTAAACTGGGTTGGATATACAGGTTGTTTCTGTTTTGGTTAACATTAAAACACGTTCTAGTTACTTTTTATATAACTATTTGGTTACTTCTTTATTATATTTTGGTTACCATTAAAACTTGTTCTGGTTACTATCATATAATTATGTGGTTACTGTTTTATTATGTTACATTATGGTTACTGTTATTTAATAATTTTTGACTACTATTATTGTACAATCAATGAGGTATTTTAGTTATTATTTATTGTATCTTTTAAGTTGTGTAGGATACATTGTTTGAGATGTACAGTTGGTAACCAAATATGTATATAAAGGTAACCAAATATTGTTTTGATAGTAACCAGAGAGTTACAATCTTGTTTCAGGACATATATCAATTGTGAAATGTACATGTCATAGTATAATTGGGTTTCCTAAACAAACAATATCACATTCATTACAAGATACTGGATACACAGGTTCTTTTATGTTTTGGTTACCATTAAAACATATTATGGTTACTGTTATGTAACTATTTGGTTACTTATTTATTATATTTATTTTACTGTTATTTAATTGTGTTTGACTACTATTATTGTACAATCAGTGAGGGATTTTAGTTATTATAAGGGTAACCATTTTAGTTTTTTGTTAGTAACCAAATAATTAAAAACTTATATCAAAACAGTTATCAAGTGCTTAATGTACATGTGAGGGTTCCCATTTATCTAGCTGATGGATACTTTTAAATTACATAGTTATAAAAGTTATTTGGAAATGGTCTATGCCAGTTGGTAACTAAATATAAATATAGAGGTAACCATTTTATTTTATATGGATAATCAAATTTACATAAAAATATTTCAGAACAGTTACCAATTGTTCAATGTATATGTTTACTTTATATTGATAACTCATAATGGAATCAAAAATTAAAATATTAATCAACATCAAATTTTGTTACTGTACACCATCAAAAATGTTACCAACCATGTGGTTAATAGTTACTAGCAGTAAACAATTATATATTCCTGTAAACAATTAAATTTGTTGTATTGGTTACTGTCAATAAACATTGTCCAACAACTGAATAAATATTGTAAAGTAACCAAATTAATATTAGACAGTAACCAAATTACATAATTTTAGTAACCAGAAAATAAACCAAATTTTTACATGCAATTTTGAAGGCCTAAATGATGGAATTCGACCAAAAAACCCTGCAGTTCACCAGCGAAGCTAGTGACTTTTGATCGTTGACCCGTTTCCAATGAAATTAGGATCTAAAAATGCCAAAATCCGACACTCCAAATTTGACAGAAATTTCCAAATGGCCACTGCAACCAAATAAACATTATACTGTAACCAATTAAATAGTATACAACATCCAATATATATAATCAGATTAGCAGTTGTATGAAGGTAACCAATGTAGTCAATAAGTAACCACCAATATAAAAGAAATAATTATAAAACACAATAACATTATAGAGTAACCAAATAAACATCTTATAGTATCTAAATACATATTATACAGTAACCAAGACAGCATTAGACAGTAACCAAATATTCAGTAACCATTATAATAATGTTACACAGTAACCGAATCATCATTAATCAGTAACCAATATATTGTTACACAGTAACCAAGACAGCATTAGACAGTAACCAAAATAACATTAGACATTATAATGTTATTCAGTAAACAAGACAACATTATAGAGTAACCAACAGTTCCATGAAGGTAACCAAACTCATTTAAAAATTATAAAGCCATTAAATAAACATTATTTAGCAAACAAATACACAAATATCAGTAACCAATTTATATATATTTAGTAACCATAATAAAAAACATATCAATGAATCATCCAAACGTTATAGGAAATTGCAGTAACTATTTGAAGTGTGAAAAACTTAAGAAAGGTAATCAATATAGGAATTCGTGGTAACCATAGGTAACTATATGCATATGAATTTTAATCTCACATACCTCAGTATTCAGATTTGTATCGAAGTTGCTGTGATTTTGTATTCAACAATCACTGCCGTTCGATTGTACTGTTTCGTTACTGAACTTGAAGTTGCTGTTGATTTTGTATGTTATTTTCCGATCTCAGCGTGCCGTCGCAACAAAAAGTTTCGTCTTCTCCGATCCCAGAGGTGTGTCGCGACAGAAGAATTGGATTTCAGTTGCTTGAATCTCAGTTGATGGAATTTTGGATCCCAGTCGCTTGATTTTAGGAGCGGTTGAAGATGAGAGAGAGGTAACTGACGTGTAGGGAGAAAAAAGATCCCTAATTTTAGTAAGCTTAATATTATGTTGTTTTATTTTTGTAAATATGTTGTTTGTGTTTTATTTTTGTAAATACTTTCTAATTGTTGTATATTAATGTTAAGGACCCTTAATTAATTGCTATTTTTTTTGTTTTGTTAGTACTGTCATAAAAAATAAAATAAAAAACTTAAAAAAGAGTGAGATATATCCATTACTTTTTTAAATTTATTTCATCCAAGAGTTCACAAATTAAATCATGCATGCATGAAGATATATATATATATACTAGTATATATAATACTGTATGCCATTTGGGTTAAGCCACGAGCAACCTTGTTCCCCTCCCACGTACGTACATGTGTATAATCATTAATGGTCAAAAATCATTCTTCAACTGAATACAATCCCCAATCACTTGATCCGAATTCGAAAGAGAAGTAGAACTCAAAATAACCCTCTCATTATCACTCTCCACAATAATTTTTCTGTAGCCAATGGCACCACTATTGAACTAAATAGTCGTTATATAATAATTGATATATATCCAGAGATAAACTTAAAAAAAATATATTAGGAGTATTAAAATTTATATAATTTTTAAATAAATTTATTTTTGTAGGAGAGGGAGAGTATGTCATTGGAAGCATGTTTCATTAGAGCAAATATCAGTTTTTTTTGTTGCTAAATTTAAGATTGTATAAAAGAAAGAGCATATACAATGGCAGAGACCTCATATGCTTAACATATGAGATGCCAACTATATAACAAAATAAACTAGACAAAGTATACTAAACATCCCAAACAAGAAGGGTACTATCAACAAGTTTAGCACGATAGAACTTAGCAAAAGAAACTACTCAGCGGACGTCACAGTTTTGCTCACCCCAAAGTGTGTAAACAATTGTTGCAATGGTTAATTTAAATATCAATTTTGAAACTCTTTTTTATGGCTAGGTTATGAGGAACCCAATAAAGAATGAGTTGTCAATTTGAGGGAACATTAACCCAACCTCCATAAGAGAGAGCATGTATACATGAGGATGGAGCCAGAATAAGCACATTCAAAAAACAAATGGGTCCATATAAAAAAGGAGTCTCTGAGCACCTGTAATTTAGGCCATATCAGTTTGTGCCATTGGACTTGGGGTTTTTTAGATCTGATAGAATTCCATATTATAGAAGCTGACTTTAATTTGGTAGTCTGGGTGGAGTCCCATTGAATTGAGTCTTCTTGGTTGACATTAAAATTTATATTGAGATCAAAAGACTGCCTAAACTGAATTACAATGCTGTGGCGAGACTGAGGCAGTTTCCATCCATCGTCAGTGATTATGTCCTGAACTTGTCCACTAGCCCTGTATATATCTTTAATTATTGATAAAGCTATAAAATCAAACTTTTGGGTTTAGATCTACACTATTTTAGCTTTTGAGGCGAAGAGAGTACTTTTTTGGGTCTTTTCTGATGTCTTGCTAGAATACTTGCTTAAAATTTGGTCGGGCCCGTCTTTTCATTTTGCTCCCAAGATTAATCTTATGGTTGGCTGACCAAATTCATACTGCCATCCTAGCTATAATTATATATATATATATATATATATATATATATATATATGCAAGCAGCTTGAATAATATTAAATCTTATACTCCTATTAAGTAAACCATACTTAGTGACAAATTCTGTCAAATGTAGGGTGAAGTTCATATAGGTTTTGCAGTATTTTTATAGTTCATGTAATAAAAGGCTATTAAACCCTAATGGGATCCGTGAAATGTGGGCCGAAACTCGTCAAACAGATAGCTCAGAATCCAAGCCCTTTAATTATGTTTATGTATTGTATGAATATAGAAAGAAAGAATAGGTTGTTCAAATCCTAAATCATAAAAATATCTACATAGACGTAACTAAACCAGAATCATTACAGACGGATGGGGTCCGAGGTAAAATGTGCCCTACTCTACAAAAAGGTGAAGCAGTAGTCTCACCACAGCTGGCTCATGAATTGATTAATTAGATGAATCTACGTCTACATTCATCACAACATTAATTATATGCCAAATAATTGGTTTATACTTTATATAAAAATGTAGTTCCATTAGTTCATTCGTTTTTATTCCAAATTTATCCAAAAAATAATTTGTAAATTCATTAAGTATTAATTCAACGTTCTTCTTCATTTCCCCCCTTATTTTAATAATAAAAAAATATTTTTAACTTTTTTTGGGGTTGCTGTGTTACGAATTATCGGTCCACCTGGGTAACCGGGTGCTAGATATGTAATCCCAGAAAACAGCATCATTTGTTTGTTGAAATGAACTGTAAAGTCAATATAGTGTGATTTTGGTCAAACTAATTGTTTCCTCTGTGTTTTCCCAAAGGGATGCAGCTACCAGCAGGCTTTGATATTTGACCTCATGCACGTGGATTCTGAGTACTAGTGTAGTAGGAGTAATTATTTTTAAGTGATTCAATCTTGAAACACAATATATGGAGACAGGAGTAGTCGTCTAACAAAAAGTCAGTGCATGCAAGAATCTTAAGGTCATAGTTTATCGATAGGGGTTCAAATAATCCATGTTATTAAATGCTTCCTCCGTCCCAGATAAGGGTTTTGATCAAGTTTTTTCGCATAGAAAGATAATAGAGTAAAATGATAAAATTGTTTAAATTTATATTATTATCATTTAATTACATAGTTTTGTGTATATGATTAATTAATGATGCTCCATAAATACGTATAAAGAATATAAATATGACTAAGAGTATTATAGTAAAAAATAAATAAATTATTTAAGGTATACTTACCAGAAGCATATGTAGTTCATATATATATATATATATATATATATATATATATATATATATATATATATATAGTTAAGTCATTAGCTATATACCTATATATAACTAGCTGTGAACTAATTTTCAGCATGCAGTTGTTGGTTAATTAGATTATCAAGATCATGCATCATCATTAATTGAATTTTCCACACACCGGACCCTACACATACCATATATGTATGCAATCGATCAGAAAATGGAGTATATAATTAAGAGAACCGCATGACTATATATGTAAATGTATGTATGTATGTACAACATGTACACACACAGATAAATATATTTATTAATATTTGTTTAATTAACTATGACAAATGGTATACTTAATTAGGAAATATGATCGCGTGGGACAGCTAGCCGAGAGCTTGAAAGAGAGAGACAAGAAGCGTAAACATGCATGCATGAGAAGTGGTCCATGATATGTCCAAATTAAAACAGGAATTAATTAGACAGAATTAATGCTAGTAGTTCTCAAGATAAAAACCCTTCAACAAAAAAAAGGAAGTCCTCAGACCTCACATATAAAAGGTCTCTTTTCGCAAAAAGCAATATGATCCCACAAGACATGATTTGATTAGTCATCGATCTCCTGTCTCATCTCTTGAGCTTGATTTTTTCTTTAATTTCCTTTAAAAACTTTCTTTCTTTCTTTCTTTATGTTTGTTTACAAAGCTGACTACTGTGTTAAACAAACATTAATTATTACTCGCATTGCTAATATATATCGGTATTAATTATTCATTTGCAGCTAATTAAAAACTTTGCAGATGTCTCAATATCAGTTCATGGATCCGCAATAAAGATATGTTGAAAGAAAATAGAAATCAATACATCAGCATTAATATTAATTAATGATATATATATATATATATATATATATATATATTGGAATAGAATAGAATAGAAATCAACCGATCGAATCAAATATATCCTCAGTGTTCAAAAAAAGTAGCTAGGCTAATATATATGTATGTGATTGACAATTGAGTACTAGATCAGATCAGAATAAGATAAATTGAGCTAAAAAGCAAACCAAAAGTCGTAAAATCCAGAAATAAATCAAAGAAATGATCGATCTACTGGTATACATAGAGTACGTAGTTGGAATTAATGACCAAACATTTATAAAGTTGGTAATGAAAATGTCCGGCTTAATTTATATAGCTTTGTGTACGGTGCTGCTAATTTAAAAGAGGAATTAAGCTTTAAAAGCCAAATGGAAGTGCATGGTATCGGATGGAGCTCAACAGCTGATTCATACTTATTGTTATCAATAATTATAATAAACCAGACAACCAATGTGAACGCTCTCATTTCACATGGAAAGATTCTGTGCTGTTTTTAGCAGTTTATCAAAAGAGAAGAGCTTTAACATAATCTTAATCAAAGTCTTTTTGGATTAAGATTTTTAATTCTCAGAATAAACTTTTTTTGCCGTACGTTTACAAAAAAAAGAAAAAGAGAGAGAATAAGATAACCTGACTGTGCTACACATCATCTTATGCCAGTGGCCAAGTTGTTCTGATTTTGAAGTGATACTCATGCACGATTAATTACTATTAATTATTGAGTAATTAATCGTGCATGGTTACCCCAATGTTGCTTGCACCCGCTGGCTTAACCACTTCCCACACTTAAAAGGTAAATACGGTTAAAAAGTGTACATTAAATTGTTTTTGTGGAGACGAGCATTATATATTAAATGCGTATGTATTTGTTTTTTGTCCGTTCAAAAAATAATAGATAAAGTAATTACTCCATTTTTATACGACTATAATTAAATTGATAGAAATTTAATTTTAACATGTTATTATTTTTATTTTTAACTGATTGTAATTAATACCATGTCTAGCTAATATTAATTAAAACTGCATAAAGTTTTTTAAATTAGCTGTTTTACATATATATCTATAATTATTAATCCTCACTACCCCTAGCTAGGTAGAGCGCAAATGACTGACATGCCTAGCTAGTATACTTGAGGTCATTAGTGTTATTTGTAAATTAGGATTTGCACCGCACAACACAAGTATATAAACGCCTCGCTCGTGATAATTTCTCACTAATGACCTCACTGGTTACATCATAGTGTATGGCACCATATATAAAAAATAAAAATTTTATGTCGACGTGAAAATTTGACATAAGTACATTTTAATTTTACTTATTTATATTTTGACTCTCAATATTGGGTAAAAATATAAATAAATAAAATTTAAATACACTCGTGTCCAATTTTTCATATCCGTTAGAAGAGTTCAAAAAGAAAATCAAAAAATAGATACAACTATTAGCATAATACACATTGTTGGTACCTCAATAGCTTATGTTTTTAAATAAATTAATTATTTTACATGATATTAAAGTTTTGAATGCACCGACGGAACTAGGGAGGCCAGGGGGTCATATGACCCTCCAACTTTGAAATTTGAAACATGCTAATATTAGTTAAATTTGATCTTTATTATGAGATTGTAAGACCCCAAATAATTAATAAATGAAATTTAATTTCCTCTAATTATTATTTTGAAATAGTAAGGGTTGATGTGATTAATGTGGATAGTTATGGGTAAAATACGTAAATATTTCAAAATAATATAAAATATTCATTGTTGTCGGGGAATATTCGTTTGGTCGTGGAATATTCGTACTGTCGGGGAATATTCGTACGACGGCGCAGCCATGTGTGGGCCCATAACGGAAAGCGATTGGAGGAAGAAAACGACAAATATAAGTTGTTAAAAATAACGGCGTAGTTGTTACCGTTTACACTGTTGGAATACCCGGTGGTTAAAATACGGTAATACGTGTTGTTGCACAGTAGCACACGGTATTGCACCAATTATTGACTCTTACGTAAGAAGGCACTACTTAATAAGGGTTACAGTAATTACTGTTCATTACTTTATTTTATTGATTCAATAATTGCTGCGTTGATATTTTATATTGTTGTTGTTTCAATAATTGTCATTACACAGTATTTGTCATTATCGAATCAATAATTCATATTATCTGAATAATATTATTAGATAACATTATTGGCAATGTCTAGAAAGTTCTGTCTAAGGAGAGGTTTGGTCACCTAATTGCGCGCCAGTAAGAAGAAATTCTTATTGGAAAGCCCTCTTTCCTGGGAACGGCCTGGTTGTCAGTATTGTGATTCTGTAATATTATTTGTGAATAATTAAATTATTGATTTATATGATGAGAAAAATATTGATTTTATGTGGATATAGATGGAAAAAAATTTTAATGTGACAATTGTTGAAAATTAATATTTTATCTTTTTCTGATAAAATAATTCATTTAAATATATTATTTTAATAATATATTAACGGTGATATTTTTACGATGAATGTGGGATATATGAGTATATGTGGAGGAGGAGTATTTTTGTTACCAAAAATATTTAAAACATGTTAAACATGTCGGTGGACCCCATTTATTGACTGAAATTTGATTATAGCCTGTAAAATCGTCCGTTTGTGAATTTTGGTCAATTTCTGTTTAGAATTTGGAAAAACTTCCTTCTGCAAAGTTGTGCAGAATTGAATTTCCTATAAAAACTCGCGAGATTCGAATTTTCTGACAAAAGGGCTATTTATTATGAATTATTGAAGTTCTAAAGCTCCGAAATAATTGATTTTTGGAAGTTTTAAATATTTATATTAATAAAAACGTTTTTTTTGTTGAATGGGCAGCCCTAGCATGTGTTTTATGATCTGATATCAGTTGTCAAAATGGGCGTAGAAGATTATTAAATATATTAATATTATAATAAATTTTCTGCTTTGGTGTTCTAAGCAATTTCCTATAAATAGGTGCTTAGGTTAGAATTGAAAACCATACCAGAAATTGAAGTTTTCTCTCTCTATATTATCGAGCGTATTCTTGTGAGTATTTTGAGTATACTTTGAGTATTGCTATACGGAGTAAGTTCAAGTCATAGCCTATATCCGGTGTTTCAACTAGAAGTACTGATCTTCCGAGGTAAGGGATATTATTTTTTTAAAATGATATTATTTCTTCTAATATCATTATGCCGAAGTATTGATCTGAACTTTTTATCAAATTTGGAACTTTTTCATGTCGGGGTTACTATTCATGAGTTACTATTCACGAGTTACTATTCATGAGTTACTATTCATGAGTTACTATTCACGAGTTACTATTCACGAGTTACTATTCATGAAGCGTGAGGATGTTTTTTTTTGTGAAATTACTATCTTTTGGTGTCGGAGTTATTATTCACGTATACGACACTATTCACGTATACGATACTACTCACAAATACGGCACTATTCACCGAAAAATAAAATTTCTTCTTTTTGTCTAAAATATCTATTTCGGATACTAGTTTTGATTGTATCCATGTTTTGATCATTCTTGAATTTTACACCACTATGATTATTTTTGAGGTATTTTTGGTCGTGAATAAAATAAAGTACGAGTCCTTAATCCTTAATCCTTGTCATTTTGTTTCACTGGATTCGTTTCTTTAAAAATATTTTTCATTATCATCAGTCTTAAATGATGATATTATTGAATATCTTTGGCCTGTAGTGCAAAGATGAATGATTTATGATGAATATCTTTGGCCTGTAGTGCAAAGATGAATGATTTCTGATGAATATCTTTGGCCCGTAGTGCAAAGATGAACATGTGTTTAGATGAACATGACCAACTGATGAATGTCCTTGGCCTGTAGTGCAAGGATGAATATATGATTCCAGATATATATTGATTGGAGTTACAGGGATAAAAATATTGATGATGGACTGTTAAATTCATAGATATTAGTAGATTTCATTCTCTACGTAACTCTTCTATGAATTAATATTTTCCGCTGCAAATATTGATTTAACATTTGTTGTCTATTGTATTCTATCAGATTTTTCCCTGTTGAAGACTAACGATAATTTGTTGTATATTATCTTAGTCATAATATTCTTTACTGGGCTAGTTGAGCTCACCCTTTTTCCTTTTTGTTCCATTTTTCTTCTCAGGAGGCGAGAATATAGCGAGTACGAGTCGGGGTATGGAATGAAGGTTCTAGGGAGAGTTATTTAGTAGTCCTCACCATTTTTGTAAAATAATGTATCAATAATTATGATGGGGATTTATTTGTATGTGGATATTGTCTTGATGGCAATATCTGTATTTAAACTCATAGTTTACATGTTGTAATAATAAAGTTGTAGTTGTTTCTGAACCGTGTGTTGACAACTCAAAATGGGTGATGTATACCTATTTTGGGGGTGTCACTGAGATGTTATTATTTGATTTGCTTATTCATGTCCTTCCACCTATAATAAATTAACAATATTACTATAAGATAAAATAATATTAAATAAGTTTGATAATTAATTAATTAATATGACAATCATTTGTCTTACTGATTTAATCATACTTTGGTATCAATTTTTTGAAAATGAGAATAACTTAATTCATTTTTCTGCTTTGAGTGGCTCCTTTCATTTTATTGTCATTAGACTCACAACTCAAATGTTGACAAAGGTTGGAATAGAATGTTGTGAAATACTATGAGTAAAATGAATTTAAAAGAAACACTCCAAACATAAATAAATAATTTTTTTATTAATTTATTTTAACCCCCTCTAAAAAAATTCTAGTTCGTACAAGTTCTTGGATTCAATCGCAAGTTGCATTTTAATACGCATTGTTGGCCTTTTTCTAATAGTTTAAACATTTTGCTAAATTAGTTTACTTAAAAATAACATATCACGCGTGATTCAAGTGTTCGCCCAAGGCAAGGACCACCCTTTCACCCCTAGATAGTACAAGCACTTCAGAAGAACAAAGTTCAACTGAACTCAATATCTCTCTATGAATTAATCACATTTTGATTTTACTTTAGTAATTTCTTGGAGATTTTAAGTACCACGTAAATAATACTCCTACCTTCACAAAAATAATCACAATTTTTTGCTAAATCAAAAAAAAATTCATATCAATTTTTAATTTTAGAATTTCTCAAATTGACCAAGGAAAAAAAATCTGATTTTGTTTTTTGTTTAATTACATATGAGTACGTCATATTGCAAAAGAGATCGATGGATATCTGGTCAATCACCAACCCACTGGCATCACTGCTCCTTCTTCGACCATATATATATATACTAGTTGGTCCCGTGCCTTCGGCACTATATGGACAATATGATTTATCTCAAACTTTGAATGACCAAAATAATTTATTGAGTGAGCAAGAAATTTAAAGTCATTTTTATTTTATTAAATTATTATTAGATTATTAGATAGATAGATGTATGAACGGTGGAATTTATCTCAAACTTTGGACGGCCCAGATGATTTATTGAGTGAGCGGGAAATTTAAAATCATTTGTATTTTATTAGATAGATTATTAGATTATTAGATAGATAGATGTATTTTATTAGATAGATATATGAACGGTGAGATTTATCTCAAACTTTGGACGGCCCAGATGATTTATTGAGTGAGCGGAAAATTTAAAATCATTTGTATTTTATTAGATAAATTATTAAATTATTAGATAGATAGATGTATTTTATTAGATAGATGTATGAACGGTGGGATTTATCTCAAACTTTGGACGACCCAGATGATTTATTGAGTGAGAGGGAAATTCAAAATCATTTGTATTTTATTAGATATATATATATATATATATATACACACACACACACACACATTAAACTTAAGATTAAAAATTTTATGCAAGCTTTGTCATTTAATCTAATTCTCGAACTCTATTAGATTAAGCATCTGAATATAAGATGCTCAATCTAATAAGCAGAGCCGGACATGTGTTTTACAAGGCCCACGGCAAAAAATTTCAAGTGTACCCCTTTTAGAGATGGCAAATGGACGGGCGGGCCGGGCTAGGGCCGGGTCCAAAATGACCCGGATTTTGGCGGGCTGAAATTATGAGGTCCGTGGCCCGGGTTGGGTCGGGCCGCGGGCTTCTTCCTTCCTTTATTTATTTTTTTTTTAACAAAATCTTGCTATACCAAAAATAGTAATAATAATAAATATTAAAAATAATAAAATAATTTATAATAAACAATTATTCTAATTACCTACATTAACTACATATCTCAATCAATTAAAATTTTAATAGTATTATTATAAATTACTTTCAAAGTATATAATCAAATTTAATTTTTTAAAATTATACTTTAAAATTAATATAATTTATTTAACTTATAAAAATATCTAGGATTATTACATATCTACAGATACAAGGATTGTTACAAAATAATTTTAATTGGTATGGATTGTGACTTTTTTGAAGGAGTATTCAACACAAGACACATAATTTACACTATATAACTATATAAAATTCACAATTTATTAGTACTAGTTTGTTTATATAAATATATAAAATTTACTTTAATATCTTTTTATTAAAGGTTAATTACTATCTCGAGAGCAGTTTTGCCCCTGCCCTGGCCATATATCTCTAAACTCTGACCAATCAATTTAAATACAAAATAAATTTAAGTAGGTCATACTAGCGAAGAATTCCTCGTCTCTCCTCTCCTAGTTCTAGTCTCACATCTTAGCCAGGGATCATATCCCTAATCTTTGATATCAACTGTGACGCCCCCAAAATTAGGTATACATCACCTATCTTGGGTCGTCAGATACATGGTACAGAATTCAAATACAACTGTCGTGTACAATACGACAAACATAAATTGTGAGTTTGAATACAAATATTATCTACTAGAGATTGTACAAACTCAAAAAGAGTAATCATTATAATTATTATCACACTATTTCACAGAATAGTGAGGACTACTAATGCTATCCTCTGGACCTTCACTCCGTTCCCCGAATCGTCACAGCTATATTCTCATTTCCTGAAGAGAATAGTGAAAGAAAGGGTGAGCTCAACTAGCCCAGTAAAAAATATTATGACTAAGATAATGCAGAATAAATTATCATTAGTCTCCAACAATGTTAAACTGATAAAATATAATAGACATCAAGTTTAACTGCAGCGGAACAAGCAATCCATTAGAAGAGTCAAGTAGAAAATAAAATCTACTATCTTTTATGATTTAAAAGGTTTTTCATCACTGTTATCGCTGAGACTCAGCTTAATAAATATTTCACATCATCGAATCACCCCTGCACTACGGCTAAGGATATTCTTTAGTATCACAACCACAATTATCCATGCAATACGGGCCAAGAATATTTGTGTATTCATTTATGGTCATGATTACACTGAATAAACCCTGGTCATAATCATACCAAGTCCATCTATGCACTACAGGCCACAGATGACTTTCAACAAAATATAAACATGAAGATGATGACAATGATATAAGAATTTAATAAAATAAGTTCAATAATTATTTTATCCAGGAATTATTAACGTCCAAATTGTCAACATGATACTATTTTGTAGAGTCAAATATGAACTGAGAGGGTTGAAGAGTTTTTTTGTGTGGCTAAGAGTCTATTTTGATTTTCATATTAATTTATTGATTTATTTTACATTATATTTTATAATTATTCTTTTATTTTTTTATACATATATATATACATAATTTTAAAAAAAATTGAGCCCACCTCAACTTTGAGCCCTGGGCGGTCGCCTCGATGAACCTGCCCCAGGGCCGGCTCTGCTAATACGATCATACATAGTTGCATGTTTTAAATTTGTACAAGTAATTGATCTTTTTTCAACTCAAGGGAAACATGCATGCATTTCTTTTCAAATTAATGTCTTTCCACCAGAATGATTCGTCACAGTCTCACAGATATGAAATTTTTTCGAAAGTGATGTATATTTGTCTGTCGATTTATAATACGTATACTCAATATATATATGAAGAAGGAATTTACGAGCTACGTATGAACTGAAATTGATCGCATTCCTATCCATTCATAATATAGAGTAGAATTTTGCATTCTTTATTCTTGTAGCATTAGTATTAATTACTACCTACATTTCATAATAATAAATATTTTAATTTTATACACATGAATTAAAAAAATTATTTTATACTATTAATTAAAGTTTATATAAAATTTTATTATTACTCATGGGAAGTAGTAAAAAATTAGGAATACAGTAAAAAAGTCAATTTTTATTGAAACAATTTTTTTTTAAAAGTAAATTATTATTGAATGACTTTATATTTAATTCGAGGAGTTTTGGGCCTGCAAACATCGATCTTATCATTTCCCATGCAAACATTATTTATTACATTTAATGATTACAGGACATGCATGACTTAAATGTATATATTACTACCATACTCCATAAACTAGGGTTTCAAAGCTAATTTATGTATACAAACGTGTATAATTTATGTATACAAACGTGTATAATGTTTTTAAAAACATCAGGAGTACTGGGTTCTTCCTTCTTCTTTCTCGAGGTAAAGTACACCGCATCATGCACAGAAGTACTTGCTACTAGCCAACTACCGTCTACCTATACATACTTATAATTATGCATTCGATGGATATTTATATATTAAATCTATTTTACCCGAAAAAATATAAAAATCCAATTCATAAAAAAGTCTCATTTTATTGATAATAATATAAAATTACACAATATTCTCGATTTATCATTATATTTAATTAATAATTACTTATTACTTTTAGGCATAAGTATAAATATTAAAAATATACATCTTTAATATTTATACATTTTGCACATAAACTTTTTGTCAAGGGAATATATATATATATATATATATATATATATATATATATATATATATATATATATATATATATTGTGACGCCCCCAAAATTAGGTGTACACCACCCATCTTGGGTCGTCAGATACATGGTACATAATTCAAATACAACTTACTAATACAACTGTCGTGTACAATACGACAAACATAAACTGTGAGTTTGAATACAAATATTATCTACTAGAGATTATACAAACTCAAAAGGAGTCCTCATTACAATTATTATCACACTATTTCACAGAATAGTGAGGACTACTAATGCTATCCTCTGGACCATCACTCCGTTCCCCGACTCGTCCCAACTATATTCTCATTTCCTGAAGAGAACAGTGAAAGAAAGGGTGAGCTCAACTAGCCCAGTAAGAAATATTATGACTAAGATAATGCAGAATAAATTATCATTAGTCTCCAACAATGTTAAATTGATAAAATATAATAGACATCAAGTTTAACTGCAGCGGAACAAGCAATCCATTAGAAGAGTCAAGTAGAAAATAAAATCTACTATCTTTTATGATTTAAAAGGTTTTTCATCATTGTTATCGCTGAGACTCAGCTTAATAAATATTTCACATCATCGAATCACCCCTGCATTACGGCCAAGGATATTCTTTAGTATCACGACCACAATTATCCATGCACTACGGGCCAAGAATATTTGTGTATTCATTAATGGTCATGATTACACCGAATAATCCTTGGTCATAATCATACCAAGTCCATCTATGCACTACAGGCCACAGATGACTTTCAACAAAATATAAACATGAAGATGATGACAGTGATATAAGAATTCAATAAAACAAGTTCAAGAATTATTTTATCCAGGAATTATTAACGTCCAAATTGTCAACATGATACTATTTTGTAGAGTAAAATTCAAGATTGATCAGAAGAATATTTTCATAAAAAGATACTGGATGAAGCGCAAATATTAAGGATATTCTACTAATTTGATGGAGTATAGATGTCGAAACTTTAACCAACTGAGTATAATAAAGAATAAAATAACAAAAGAAATCACCATGCATACGGTACTTCCCATAGACAGGTTATTTCAACAGAATAATAATAACGGAATCAGGTCAGGTAAAATTTATACCGACAGGATGTTCCAACAGAATAATAAAGACGAAACCAGGTCCGGTGTAAAACACACAGACATGATGTTCTAACAGAATAATAATAAGACGAAACTAGGTCCGGTATAAAACACATAGACAGGATGTTCCAACGGAATAATAATAAAGACGGAACCAGGTCCGGTGTAAAACACACAGACAGGATGTTCCAACAGAATAATAGAAGAATGTCACCAAGTATAGGGTAGACCGCGTATACAGGTTATTCCAACAGAATAATAAGAATTGAAATAACAACAGTTCTCTTCATGAATAAGAAAAAATAACACTCCTTACGAGTACATCAAATAATATTCCCTACCTTAAGAAGAAGAGTACTGGATATATAAGTAGTAAAGTAGCAGAATACTTTCTTCTTTCTCTCTATAGTTTATCTCTCTAGAGTTTCAGTGAATTCGTAAGAAAATAATGAATGAATGAGCTTCTATTTATAGAAAAATGGAATGCATAGTAACTAACTCATGAACGGTCGAGATTGATTTATTTTAATCTGACGGTCCATATTTAAAGCAAAATAAAATATAATATATTCTATTTATAATCTAATAAAACGAATAACTTTATAAAAGATTTTACTATGCAAATACTATGCAGACACTATGCAAAATAAAATATAATATACTCTAATTATTGTTTAATAAAACAGATAGCTTTATAAAAGTATTCTGTTTTATATAAAAAGATTTTACTATACAAAATACTATGCAGACACTATGCAACACTATGCATAATAGAATATGATATATTCTATTTATAGAATAACTTTATAAAGTATTCTGTTTTATATAAAAAGATTTTCTGTATTATTACATTAATAATACCAACAAAACTGAGTGACTTATCACTTAAGCATCAATAATTAATACCGTGTGCTACTATGCAACCACGCGTATTACTGTACTTTTAACACCGGGTGTTTCAACAGTTAACGGTAAAACTTCCGCCGTTATTTTCATAAAGTATTTTTGTCGTTTTCTCAATCCGACGATAATTCCGTTGTGGGGTCCACCAATGATTGTACCGTTGTACTAATATTCCCTGTTAAAACGAATATTTTCCGACCAATCGAATATTATATAACAACTTGCGTACTTTGAAAAATTTATAAATATTACCCACAACTATTATATCAATTTCACTCCATAATATTCAAAAATAATATTTATAGAAAATTCATTTTTATTCAAAAAATTGGGGTTTTACATATATATATATATATATATATATATATGTGGGTGTGTGGGTGTGCCCCACATAGAGAGATAGCATTAATTGAAGTGACATGGAATTCAACCAATTGGTTTGTCAAGAATGAAAATTATTTTAGTATACCGCGAGGTGATCAATTTCACATTTTAGCCTATATATATATATATAAATTTACTCATATATAATTCATTATTATATATCGCTAAAGTCGGGAATTAATGCTAACAGAAATCAGCCTAAATCGACCACTTACCTCTTAAAAATTAATTTGAAATGCATCCCTAAGGTTCGTAAGAAAATTACAGATATACACGTGTGTACATGTATACTTTAAACCTAAGTTATGATTTTATGCATGACTGAATACAGCACTGATGCACCCATTTATTGATCTTCTATCTCACAAACGGAGATACATGTCTATATAAGGAGCCAGTAGCTACACTAAATTAACCAAGTCGTGTGGTTTTACGTCTCTGTCTCTGTCTCTTTCCATAAATAGCAGACCAATGCTGCCTCAGTTTCATAAGGTAGTTGGAGCGCCCATTTAATTATTATTTTTTTTGGAAAAAAATAAACGGTCGAATAGCTCAGTTGTTCATATTACCATTAGTAAGCAAACATCATGATAATTTGTAAAAGCTGGTTTCTCCAATTTCATAAAAATTAATTACTGCTAATACTATCATTTTTGAGTGTGTGGGTAGATAGATATATTCACGGGCCCCCATCATGTGCTTATATACTCATTTGATTTGATTTGACAGTCCGGTGTAAGTACAAGGATTGACAATATCAAATTCGTATTTGAACGAACCGGCCGGTAACATATATAAAGGGTTTAATTTTGTATTGAGATTGCTTGAAATGATTTGAGGTATTCTTTAGCGTCACGTTTGATATAGGTAAGAACTTGATATTGGAGAACCAGAATGCTAGCTAGCTAGCAGCTGATTTAAGAAAAAAATTATTACTATTTCCATAGTAATAATACGTACTACATTGTAGTTGGTTCCATTAGTGTCATAATTTTACATTAATATACACATATATATATATATATGCTTAATTTTGTAAAGTAGCGAATATTTTAAGATTAAAAAATGTTAATTAATTCAGTAGTGACACTCTTATCTGAAGCCAAAAGACTCGAGCAGTTGCTTTTTTCCAAACAAGAAAAAGAAAAAAAAATCCAGTAGTTGGAGGATAAACAAATGATAGGATTTTAGCTCATGGAGTATATATACTATTTATTTATCGTTTACAATTTTTTAGGAGAATAATTTATTTACTTTTTTATATCACTCATACCTTCTCTCATTGTTCCAAGAAATTCTTTCCTTTTACTGATGGAATTTCAAACAAATTTTAGTGACTTTCTTAATTAATGCGCAAAAATCTTAAATGACAATTTTTTAGTAACTAAGGTAGTATCATGGATCGAAATGAATACTCCCTCCGTCCCTTAATATCTTTTTAGAGTTGTGCACAAGTATTAAAAAAATAATTGTATAACATTAAATATAATTTCAAATGTCTATATTGTCCTTATACTGGAAAAGAGAGATAGTTATTTATTGAGCAAAAAATAGTGAGAGAATCAAAGCTATATTTGAATTAATATTGGAAACTAAACAATAAATACTTACTTGAAATTCTAAAATGTCATATATTAAAAGATAAAAAAAACGTATCTAAAACGTCTTATATTAAAGAACAAATTAAGTATATATTACTAGGGCTACGTAGGCGATGAAAACAATGGCATATATCCTGATGAACTGCCGATAATAATATTATAAAGAAATGAGAAAAGATTATGGTCAGGTATAAATAAATAAATACTCCACAAAACAGAAATTCTAACCACGGGGATATGACAACATCTATCGAGGATCAATGTCCACGTGACAATATTTTTCTCCAGGATCGACTAGCTACCTCCTTAATTACAACTTTACTTATGCATGAAACTTCAATTAACTTTCTATTTAACATTATATATACTATAATCCTCATATATAGCTTATATATTTGAATAATGCTAGAGATACAAATTATTCTACAAATATTTTATAAATTTTTGATGTGGCATACTCCACCTCAGCTTTTATGTGGGTCCGAAGACTACATTGAATCAATTTATTGATCAATATGGTGAGATGGAGTATGCCACATCAATAATTACTCTATATATTTTATTGTGTTCATAACATTACTCTATATATTTTGAGGCCGCCGGCCTCTGTTACCACCCCCACAAGCAACATACATAATTATAGCGCCAAAGACTTCCACCCTTTGCCGTCCCCCTCTATCTCTATAAATTAAGAGTCTAAAACTGAAACAAGAAACACATATTTTTGTGGATAAATGAGAATTGTATATTTAATTTTCTTATACTTCCAAAAAATGGTTTTATTTGTCAATTATTGTCTTATTGATATTAATATTAAATAACACAATATATCAAATTTGTCATCTAAATATTATTATTATTGTCACAACGTACTCCTAAATTAACGAAGAACTTATTAATGAACGTCTCTTTAATATTTGCAAAATTTGTAAAGAAATCTTTTTTCTTTTCTTTCTTTATTTTTTAATTGGGAATGGGGTAGTATTTATTTAAGATTACATGCTATAAATTTAAACAAAGTCCTTTAGTATAAAATATAAAATTGAAGAAAATAAGTCTAATAGTGTTCTGACAATTCGTGACTAAAAATCAGCTAATTAAATAGAACTCGATAGAGATTTATATACTCCATTCATACCTTGGGGTTTTGTAGCATGGAACTATGGCACGGAGTGAACAGTGAAATGCCGAGTCGCCGGCTGAGAGTCGTTGTCCGTGACCAACAAACTCACCCTAAAAGTTAGGGCTGAGCAAGTAACCAAATTGAAACCGAAATCGCACCAAAAATTGCACGAACCGCACCAATTAAAATCGCACCAACGGTTCCGGTGTATGTTGCGGTTTTAGATGGGTTGAATAACCAAATTTACGGTTCCGGTTTGGTTACTAGCCAAAACCAAACCGCATAAAACCGAAACCGCACCATGTGTGTGTATGTATGTATTATCTCTAGTAAATTCTAAAGTTACTTTTCACTTGAACACGCTCAGAGAAAACTCAAGTCTTGCATTGTCATTTTTTCACCAATTGAAAGAAGATGTTAGAGGTTATAGAGTCAAAAATTAAGCAATTGAGTTTTGAAATTTTGAATTTGTTTGATGCATTATTGGAGGGGCTCGAGCACTTGATGCATTGGTTAATGTCAATGCTATAATTGTAATAGTCTAATATATTATTTTTATTCCTCCCTGCAATATATTTTATTCTATCTTCAGTATATACTTTTAATTTTTGGGGAACTAGATAAACATTCTTGCTTGTTATCGAATAGTCTCCGCTGTTTTATATAGTGCATATTTTAGTTTTAAAGCATGCTTGATATAATTCTCATTGTCGACTTTGTCACTAAGTTAATTGCTCGGTGTAAGTTTTATGTTAAATTTTATTGAAGGCTTAAACTTTTTGTTGTTTCAATTGGTTTTGGAACCGAAACCGCACCAATTAAAACCGCATCATACACTTTAAAACCGAACCGCACCAATCACAAGCGGTTTCGTATGCGATTTTGAATTTTTCAAACTGCACCTAAGCGGTTTCGGGTGCGGTTTGGACTTCAAACCGCACCAAACCGCATGACCCTTACTAAAAGTGTAGTGAGGTCAGGGTACGGACAAAATGTCCTAGCTGGACAATGCTGACCTGGTAGCATCGTCGGTCCCACCTGTCCCCTCAAACCTGTCCACGCTGACGTTTGATGGGCCCCTCTTGTCGCCCCTTACCTAAACAAGGTCTCAGACAACAAATATTTGAATGTCGATATGGAGAAATGTGTTTATAATTTTTTAGAAAAATATTTATTATCTTCGTTTCTAAAAGATTGTCGTTTAAGGTTTTTGCATAAAATAAAGAAAATTATTTAATACTACTACCTCCGTTTCTAAAAGATTTTTGTTTAAGGTTTTGGCACATAGATTAAGAAAGTATCATTTACCAAGTAAAATTTGTTTGAAATTTCATCACTATCCCTTTATGGGAAATTGAAAACTATTAATACAAGGAGAGAATTTCTTGAGACAATGAGATAAGTTAGGGGTAATTAATATAAAAAAGTAAATAATTTATTCTTCTCGAAAGTTGTAAACGATAAATTTTTTGAAATATTTTTTTTCTTTTAAAACAATAATCTTTTAGGAATGGAATGAGTATCATTTAATAATTAAAATTTGTTTGAAATTTCATCACTATCCCTTTATGGGAAGTTGAAACTATTAATACAAGAGAAAGAATTTCTTGAGATACTGAGAGTAGGTATAGGTAATATAGGAAAGTAAATAATTTAGTCAACTAGAAAGTTATAAACGATAAATAAATTGGAACACATTTTTTCTTCTAAAACGATAACTTTTAGGAATAGAGGAAGTATTTTCCTATATCACCCTTAACTTCTCTCATTGTCCCAAGAATTTCTCACTTATATTAATAGTTTTCAACTTCCCATAAAAAAGTAGTGATGAAATTTTAAACAAATTTTGATTGTTACTCCTTCGAATTTTTAGAGTTGTGCACATGTATTAAGTAAATGATTATATAACATTAAATATAATATCAAATGTCTATATTGCCCTTGTATTTGAAAAAAAAAATATTGTTATTTATTTGACAAAAAATAGTTAGAGAACCAAAATTATATTTAATACTTGGGTAATATTAAAAATTAAGTCATTAATATTTACATGGAATTCTAAAACGTCATATATTAAGGAACAATTTTTTTTATCTGAAACATCTTATATTAAGGGACGGATAAAATAAATAATAATTTTAAATGACTTTTTTATTTTATGTACAAAAATCTTAAACCACTGTTTAGGAACAGAGATAGTACATAACATTATTTTACCGGCTCTCCTATATGTCACGGACGTGGCAACTTAAGAAGAAAATTCCTATATAAACCAAGTTCTATCTCATGGAGCTAAACCACAGCACACCACCTTTTATTACTTGTTCAATTATCTCACAACTATACACCTTCAATTTCTCCTTCATTTTCTCTGTGTAAATTTATCTACCCGATTTCATGGCGGTTGACTCTACAATCTCCTCTCCTCTTGTTCCTCCTGCCTGCGAGAAAGACGCCAAGGCTCTTCAGTTCATTGAAGAGATGACGAAAAATCCTGACTCGGTTCAAGAGAACGTTTTGGCCAAAATATTGAGCCAAAATGCCGAGACAGAGTACCTGAAAACATTCCACCTCGATGGTGCCACGGACCGGGACACTTACAAGTCAAAGCTGCCGGTTGTTAGTTATGAGGACCTTCAGCCCTATATTCAACGGATCGCTAATGGTGACCGTTCTCCCATACTGTCTTCCCATCCCATCTCCGAGTTTCTCACTAGGTAATTATTAACTATATTGAATTTCTGTTACCACTCCATTTTTTTTAATTTTGACGAAATACAAAATAGCAAAAGTAACAAAATTTTGCATATACACGTGCATGTGAATTTTTAGTAATTAAGGAATTGGGATTTGCAGTTCTGGGACATCTGCTGGGGAAAGGAAGCTCATGCCAACGATTGCGGAAGAATGGGACCGTAGACAGAAGCTATACAGCCTTCTCATGCCTGTCATGAATCTGTAATTAAGTAATTTTAATGTTTAATTGTTAATTATAAAATTTATAGTAACCTTCTAGGTCGACCATTCCATTATTGATTTAATTTATTTTACTGTTTTTTTTGCTGATTAAGAATATTGGGCTGTAACAGGTATGTGCCAAGTTTGGACAAGGGGAAGGGTTTGTACTTTCTGTTTATAAAGGCGGAAACGAAGACCCCGAGCGGGTTAGTAGCACGTCCCGTGCTGACCAGTTATTACAAGAGTGAACAATTCATGAGCAGGACATATGACCCTTACAATGTTTACACCAGTCCTGACGAGGCCATTCTTTGTGTCGATTCTTTCCAAAGCATGTACTCTCAGATGCTATGTGGCCTCCTTATGCGCCAACAAGTCCTTCGAATGGGCGCCGTCTTCGCCTCCGGCCTAGTCCGAGCCATTAGCTTCCTCCAACTCAATTGGCCTCAACTGGCCCATGACATTGGTTCCGGGACTTTGAACCCAAAAGTTACAGACCCGTCCATCAGAGCACGCATGTCCGATATACTCAAACCCGACCCGGAATTGGCCGAGTTCATCACTCAAGAGTGCTCGGATGAGAACTGGGAATGGATTATCACAAGAATTTGGCCAAATACTAGGTATCTGGACGTGATTGTTACGGGTGCGATGGCCCAGTACATTCCAACACTTGATTATTATAGTAACGAGTTGCCAAAATATTGCACCATGTATGCATCCTCTGAATGTTATTTTGGGCTTAATTTAAAGCCAGTGTGCAAGCCATCTGAAGTTTCTTACACCATCATGCCCAACATGGGCTACTTTGAGTTCCTCCCCCACGGCCCGTCCTCTCCAGTGACTCTCTCACGTGACTCGCCGCCCCGCCTCGTTGACCTCGCCGACCTAGAAGTGGGGAAGGAATATGAACTTGTGATTTCGACCTATGCCGGGCTGTGTCGTTACCGAGTTGGCGATATTCTACGAGTCACCGGGTTCTATAATTCGGCGCCTCAGTTCAAGTTCATAAGGAGGAAAAACGTTTTGCTAAGCATCGATGCGGACAAAACGGACGAGGCGGAATTACAAAGTGCCACTGATAATGCCTCGGTTTTGTTACGTGAATTTAATACTAGCATAGTGGAATACACTAGTTATGGTGACACGAAAACCGTACCGGGGCATTATGTTATTTATTGGGAATTGCTAGTGAAAGATCCGTCGAACCCACCGAGTCACGAGGTGTTGAACCGGTGTTGTTTAGAAATGGAGGAATCGTTGAACACGGTGTACCGACAAGGTCGAGTCGCGGACAACTCGATCGGACCGCTTGAAATAAGGGTGGTGAAAAATGGGACATTTGAGGAGCTTATGGATTATGCAATTTCTAGGGGTGCGTCAATTAATCAATATAAGGTGCCGAGGTGTGTTAGTTTCGCACCCATAATGGAACTACTTGACTCGAGAGTGGTATCGGCGCACTTCAGCCCAGCTGCCCCGCATTGGTCCTCAGAACGACGACGTTGAATACGTTAATTGTTGTGCCAATCGTATGACGTGAAGTACTGGAGGAGTTTATCAAAAGTCAAAATCAAAATGGTTAGCTACCAACCAAACATGCCCCCTGGGAGTATGGACGACAGATTTTCTCTCTCTTCTATTAGATAGTATATAGTACTACTATCTCTCTCTCTCTCTCTATATATATATATATATATGTCCGTTGATTGTGATCTAGCTTGGGAAAGCGTCTTTAGTGTTGTTTTGGAAAGTTTGTTTGTGTAGGTTCAAATAATCTGTACGCATGATGGAATTGTCAAGGGCGTATCATTGTCTTTGATTCCGACTTTTTGTCAAAAAGTTGAAGAAAAGACGTTGAAACTGTTTGAATGTACGTAGTATTCACTCCTACTAGTGTATGTCGATCGATATTTTCTTTTTTATTAATTTGGATGCTAAAAATACATCACCATATATAATTTTGATATTAATTAATTCCCTTCTCGTCTTCAAAAAGAGTTTAATCTATAATATTATGTTTTAAAATGACTTTTTATCTTTTTTTAAAGATAACATATAGAGTGTTCAATTAGTTAAAGTATGGTTCAAAAGAAAAGGTAGGAAGGAGGAAGGAGGAAGTCGGTTTCTCTTATATATGTATACTAGCTGGGTCCCGTGCCTCCGGCACTGTATGGACAGTGAGATTTATCTTAAACTTAGAACGGCCCAGATGATTTATTAAGTGAGCGAGAAATTCAAAATCATTATTAGATAGATTAGATAGATAGATGTATTTTATTAGATAGATGTATGGACGGTGGGATTTATCTCAAACTTTGGACGGCCCAGATAATTTATTGAGTGAGCGGGAAATTCAAAATCATTTATATTTTATTAGATAGATGCGACGTGCATGGTAGCCCGATATAGTTGCATCGTAAATTAGTTTATGTTCAAAGGGTATTGTTGTCTAAAGCACAAGAATCTGTGAGCTCTATTTGCATGGATTTTATTGCACGTGCGATGTACTCCTCATTCCTTTAGTTGGAGTAGTTCTGATTAGATGTTAACAGAATTAAAGCTATAACTGTTAGTATTTAATTATGTATTGCCTTTTTCTGTAGATGCAAAATTAACGCACACAATTAATAGAAGAATCTTCTTATTATTAGTAGGAGTATTAATCAATATGTTTAGTTTTGGAAGCACACGTAGTGAGACTTCTGCCCTCTCCTGAATTAATCTCATACGTAACGTTCTGTTTATCTTTGGAAATTTCCCCTAATGTCATAATATTATTTATGATCGAGTAATAATTATTGCTAAAAAGCGAAAAAGTAACTTATTTAATAAATGAAAAAATATCATGAAATGCATATTTATTTTATCAATATAAATTTTACTTTAACATTACCCACAACTTTTAATATTGGTTATAAAACTATAAATAAATAAAAAGGCTAACAAAGAAGTTCAATTCTCTCCCTCCCGCGCAAATACACATTAAGCGAAAATTACATTTAGTGATAAAATAAAAGTCTTCGAAATAATTATGGCGCTGAAAATATCATTAAAAATAATATTTATATTATTAAATGTAAGTTGAGAGAAATTAGAGGACAAATAAATATATTGGAAGAGATCATCCAGGTACTACTATAGATGTTACTGTATGTCATGTTCTTAGGCGGACATCGGATCCCACGAAAATTGATAATATATGCCTCAGTCTGATTCTAATTATTCAGAAAGATATGGTTATATATTTAATTATTTTTAAAGTTAAAAGTTTAACATCATGAGCCAGGCTAATTGTTTGGATTATTTTTAATTATTTTTAAGTCTTTATAAATGAGGGAAATGATTCAAAGCAACTGGAGTATTTGTTATGGATTAATTTTGGACAAATTAAATAGATCTATAGTCATCCATTACATTAATCAACCATCACAATTTATAATTGGATTCGATTTATCATTTGTTACTATATTAATTAGTAGTGGCATCTTTTGTTATTATTAGCGGATTACAGTTTTACAAAAACTCTCGTATTTCAGCTAAACTAATTACAATTTTTCCATGGATGTTGATTGGAATTTTATTTTCCTACAATATAAATAGATTTTTGTATAATATTATAGTTCACTTGATGTTTGATTTAGTTGACTATTTTCCTAAACCCTAAATCCTGAACCTAAGTAGCTGATGATTTCAATAGACGTTTGTGTATTGTAATTTACTTTATGTTGATTTATAAATTTATTTGTCCAAAATTGATTCATAGTAAATAATTGTTATGGACGACCATTTTTCATACAAATAAATAAATAAACTCTTTTAGTTTTAAAATGAACAAAATTTAAAAATAGGACTCGACTCTTATTTAAAAACATGCATTTTTAGGGAGTAATTAATTATATGCTACAACTAATTAACTACATACCCCAATCTGATTATATCACCTAATTATAGGTCAATAGTTATATATTTTCCGTCCTCATCTTAAACCTGAAATTATTTCTTTTTCAAGTAGTATATTAATATATCAGCTGAGTAGCTTAATGTAGCTACGTACCAGTACATCACATGTGTTTGCAGACACTGTCACCATCTTTCGAAACCTTCCAAAAACATTTAACTGGACCTTATAGGAACTAAAAATCAAATTAAATTGATCTACTACATATAATGTAATTAAGTCAAATTTTTATTGTTAGTCGTTACTCCCTCTAGCGGCCAGTTAAAACACGGTCGTTTTGACTGGCCGTTAGAAGGAGTAGCGGCCAACAAAAAAATTTTGGCTGACTGCTAGAGGGAGTAGCGGCTGGGCCCTCATCTCAATCATTCACTCTAATTTTGGACGGCTGGATGAGCGTTAGTTGAAACAGTCCATCTGGCTAACGTATTCTATAAATCATTTCCCTATATATATATATATATATATATATATATATATATATATATATATATATATATATATATATATATATAGGGTCTCCATCCACAGCAACCGTTTGTTGGGGAGCAACCCCTTTTTGGCCAGCCGGTACAGCTTGTACCGGCCTTAGAATTTTTTTTTTTTAGATTAGATAGATAGATGTATTTTATTAGATAGATGTATGAACGGTGGGATTTATCCCAAACTTTGGACGGCCCAGATGATTTATTGAGTGAGCGAAAAATTCAAAATCATTTGTATTTTATTAGATAGATATATAATCTCAAGCAGCAACAAATACTACTACTGTTGAATTTGGTTTTCGAACTTATAAAAACAAGAGTTCTTCTAGGGGGATATTTTTTTGCTGACATTCTAGCGATATTATTTTTTTTTGATTTTTTTTTGTAGTACTTTTAAAAAAAAATAGTGTTTTAGATGTAATTTGGATACATACAAAAAACAGGGTTGTACATACTGTATAGACACTATTTCTTGTATGTATCCAAATTACATCTAAAACACTGTTTTTTACAAAAATTTCAGTTGAAATAAATACTATACATTTTTTGAGAGGTACTACAAAAAAAACCCAAAAAAATAATGTCACTAGAATGTCAGCAAAAAAAAATCCCCCTAAAATTATTATAAAAATAATAATGAAAAATAAAGTATATATCAAATTAAGTGAGTTACAATATCATTGCACTTAATTAGAGTACTGTCAACGATCTATCTAGCTACTTTAATGTTTTTTTATGCTTGCGCCTGATATTAAGTGGGTGTTAGTTAACCAGTCAATCGGCTAGCGTGCCAACAGGAACGGATCTAGAAATATTTGTCAGCAGGAGTGAATTTTCACTACAAAAAAAAGGCTGACAATGAATGATAAATCATTCAAGAAATAGTATATTACTCACCAGATTTATTGTGAAAAAAAAAAAAATTTGTGCAATTCCTCGCATTAGAGCTCCACATTAAAAATATCATTTGTTAAGTTAATGATTAAATGTTTTTTGTAAAGAATAAACTGTTAAAAATATGTTTTTCAAAAATTATATATTATAAAAGAATATTTTTATTTGGCGAGGAGATGATTTCCTCACAATTAACATTTTGAAAATTATATATTGAAAAAATGTCTTCCTTCATAAATAACAATTTGTGAAAAACATATTTACTTTAGAAATGTTGGATTTCCTTCACTAATTACATATTGTAATTTTTTTTTAATTTATCGAGAAGAAATTTAATTCTTCGATAATGCTTCTATTAAATAATCAAATCATTGCAAATTAAAAATATTTTTAAAATTATTTATTATTTTATAATCATCATCAAATAAAACATTATATTATATAAATAACCAAGTGTATAATATTGCACAACTAAATATGTAATAATCAAGTAACAAACTCTACAAGGCTTGTAATCAAAACAAATGTAAGTGTCCCAAAGGCCTAATACCTAAAATATTTAATCATTATTACAAGTAAAAAGGTAAGAAAAACAAACTATAAAAACTTTGTAGTTTTGACATGTTAAGTTTTTTCTTCATTGTCATAATTTTCTTTAACACAAGGAAACTTTAGCGTGTCAAAGAAAAAAAATACCAAAACTTAACTTTAAATATTTAAATGAAAAGAATATGACAAAAAAGTAAAAGCAATTCCACAAGTAAAAGTTATATTATCACAAGATCCGTCTCACATGAATAATAAATGTGCCCCAGTTATGTGAGAAAAAACTTATGAAAATATAAAATTTTACTTGTGTGTGAAAATATCAATGCCCTTATAATTAAATGATAAACATTATTAAAACGATTAAAGATGAGAATTTGATAAATGTACAACAAAATATAATTAAAAGTTATCACTATGCCCTTTAGGAAGCTAGGTACTTATGTATAAAAATATATATATTTTTGACTCCTTCAAATTTTAATTTACTCTTCCATTAATCTGCCCCATTAAATTTATTAAGTTACACATATCTGCCCTTACCTCTATACCTATAAAAAAAAGTCAGCTGCCTATGCTAACCCCTTCACAGGTCTGCCCCTGCGTGCCAACCTTATGCTGTGTTTGGATTGAAAGAATGGAATTAAGAGTGGAATAATTCATTCTATTCTAGTTGGAATGATTTATTTCATATATTCTCCCTCCCCAAAGGAACCAAACACAATTTTTTTTCATTTCAATCGTAACTAAACATAATTTTTTTCATTCCATATAAATAAATAATTTCATTCTCACCTTTATTACTACGATCCAAACTTAGCATAGGTTGCTAACTTAGCATAGGTTGCTAATCATTCAGAGTGATTTATACACTTGATAGACTGATACTAATTGAGCATGAAAAGGCTTCAATGATTTGAAGCTTCAAGTTTAGGAGGAACAGGTGGGGATTAATATATGCTTTCAAATTAATTCTCTTGTGATTCATCTCAATTAAGTGGGGATTAATATTAATTTAATATTAGTTTTGATGCTGTAATATATGTAATTAATTTCTTTTTGTTGATTCTTGCAGTAATAATTATGTAATTACAGTACACAATCCAAGTCCCTTGGATTGTATCCGGTTTTTTTTCAAGTAATAATATTTTGCCTTATGCTAAAAATATATTGAGCATGTTACATTTATAAGTAATTAAACTTTTCGGGTGTCTAGTATGCATGTATCCGGTTTACCAAGTCATAATAGTAATCCATCCTTTTAAAAATTTAATATTAATATAAATTATTTAATTTTAATTTATACAAACGTATTAGTATAACAACTTTAAACTAACTGTATTGAATTTTATTTTTCTCACGCGTGTTAAGGGGACTGGAATTACATAAATAAAATTAGTCAAATTACAAGAAAAGTCACTTCAAGTTAAAGCTATGCATATAGGAAGATGTTGTCCATGTTGGGTGAAAGATTATCTTTTAAATACTGTTGTTTTTCGATAAATTGAACGTCAAAAATATTATCAAATAGATTAAATTTACAATTTCATTAAAATAATAAATACTGTAAGAAATAATGATATGAAAATAACCAAACACAAGACACCAAAAATTTTACGTGAAAAATCCTCAACAAAGTAAAAATTACGGGACGATATCTGAAAAATCTACTGTAATAAACTGAAAGAATATAAATATATCTCAATTTAAGTACACACTCAAATAACTAAACATGTGATGCAACTCAAACAACACACATGAATGGTGTTGGAAGTCAGATGACATGAGTACGTAATGGATAATAAGCAGTGCCGTGTACGTCCAGAAATTCCCTAGACCCAGTTTGGCGCATATAATGTGGCTATATATTATACTATTTAATACAGCTAGCTAGCTATCGATTAACCTCATCCAGAAATGGTGCTGCATGCTACATGGCTTTGGAGGGAGTAACAGTATTAAGTGGATTTGATTTTTATTTTATGTTAAGTTGGTCAATTAATTAATATATTACTGATAAATAGAGAGAGATCACCTCTCAATCTGCGTATATAAAAATTAACTTCATGCTAACCAATTTCAAATTTAAAAGGTTAAGCTAGAGCGTAAGAATATTTATTTTTATTTTTGAGGATGTGGTCAAAAAGTAGATAAAACAATTATGTAGATGATCGAAGTAGAGAAGAAACAAAAAAACAAAAGGAAAGGATAGAGAGCTCAATTATTATTCATACAAAACATCAGACAAAATAGAAAACGATATATATACACAAGAAGCCAATGCAGAAGTTGCAGACAATAATTGAAGGTATTGTTACTACATGCAGTACTATATGATGATGATGATGAATAGCTTTTTTATGTTAACCCTCTCACAAAGTTTTGTTGCATGTCCTGCAAAATGAAGACATATATATATATATATATATATATATACGATTTTTGTGCAGGAGTACTTCGATATTAATTTCCTTATGATTAAATTTCGAGGAAAATTAATGAGTGGTAAAAAACACCATCAAGGAGTAAAGTTGATTTCATTATATTGTCAGGACTTATATATATATATATATATATATATATATATATATATATATATATATATATATATATATATATATATATATATCAGGTTCTTGAAGGCAACTTCAGTCTTCACGTATTAATTAATTAATTAATTAATGTGAATTCAGATTATCATGATTCCACACAATAATCTGATTTTCTTTATAGTGAATGGCAATTGTGTTCCATACAATTGGTATGATACCTATAATGCTTTTTTCTTCGTTTTAAAATATAAAATTTATTTTTATTTTTAAAAATCAATTTAAAGTATTTATATTTAAAATGAATATAAATTTATTTTATTTTAATTATTACAAATTTGAATATTGTGAATTATTCTTAAGAAAAATATTACTAATTAAAAGATTTTTCTGAATAAGATAAATAAATTACTTTAGTTTTGAATTTAAACATGTTATAATATGACTTTAAAATGTTAAAATTGTTCTTATATAAATTTTTTAGCGTATGGGACTATACGAGTATATATTACCTTTGTGCTGCAAATAATATGTCAACTGATAATTTCTTTTAAATCAAACAAGTCAAAATTTGGAAACTAAATGTTATGAATATAGCCTAATAGATCATAGTCTAATATATATATATATAGAGGCCGGATCCTGTCCGGACTCCCGGACAGGTTTAAAATCCGGACCTTTTTTTTTTTTTTTTTTTTTTTGCTTTTTTTTTTTTGAAACAACTAAAAAAAAAAAAAAAAAAAAATTTATGGAATTGGAATTTTTACATTATACAGTATTTTGGGTGTGATTTGGATGCCTATAACGAAACATGTCTGTACAGTCTGGGCAGACTGTACATACATTGGTTGGTGTAGGTATTAAAAACACACCCAAAACACTGTTTTTTTTGAAAAATTTCAGTTCCATAAATTTTTTTTTTTTTTTTTTTAGTTGTTCTACAAAAAAAAAAAAAAAAAAAAAAAAAAATTTTCAGGTCCGGATTTTCTCCCGTCCGGGAGTCCGGACCTGATCCATCTTGTATATATATATATATATATATATATATATATATATATATATAATGAAAGGTTAGGATTAAATTAAGAATGAATGGATTAGATGCATTCAGTTATGAATATAGTCTAATATATATGTGTGGGGGGGGGGGGGGTATGATTAGATTAGATTAGGAATGAATGGCTTAAATACATTCTCAGGTTATCTTGTATTTTTATTTATTTAAATAGTTGAGTGTGTATCGTTTGAAAGTATCAATAAAAACATAACCTTGTTCCCAACCTATCTTCATCTTATCTCTTCCCTCTATATATGATCTTTGAGTTATTGCAAGAGACTCTAAAATCTTGCTTCAATGGTGTTTTCATTGAGAGCTTCATTGGTTGATCCATTTCCTATCAAAGCAACTCTATGAAAACATGGACTCATCAATTTGTTGAAACTATGAAGCAAACCTACTCAAAATCCGAACTTGAGACTTGTACTGATTTGTACATACCACCAGGTCAGTATGATAACGATTTTATGGTCGAGGAGAAACGAAATACAAGATAATATGAGACAACATCTAAGTCGTTCATTCTTAATATAATTCTAACCTTCCATGCACTTAAAAATTATTTTAAAATAGAGAAAAAAATTACAGTATTTTCAGAAAATAAATATTTACGTAAAATTTTGTGCTTGCAAAATTATAGATAGATTGTGATTGAATAACATCCTTGTTAAGCACTAGCTTAAAAGCCTGCCCAGTGCCCATTAGGATGGGATTGGGGAACATTAATAATGGCCCAAACTTCCCCTCTGTATTGGCCCAAACTCCCCCTGTATAAAAAGACAAAGGAATATTTTTCTTAAGAATAATTCATAATATTATTTGCACCCACCCAAAAAGAAATATATCTGCAAATTAGTGTGGGCACTTTTTCTTCACCAAACGATTTTAGGATTGAATTTGGAGCCGAACCGAAAACTAATTAGTTTGGGCACAATTTTCATAATTTTATTACTTAAAATTAAATGAATTTTATTTATTATAATGTAAAAATATTTTAAATTATATTTAAAAAATTAACAATAATCTTATATTTTAGAACATAACAAATATACGATACGAATATGATTAAAGAATCCATTCGTTAATTAGACCTTTACTTAAATTTTAATCATCAAATGGTCTACTTTATAGTAAATAATATATATATATATATATGGGAGTCCTTCCATAGCAACCGGTTGCCGTGAGAACTATGCGACAATCCCTTTTTGGACCGTTGATAAACTTATTGGAAGGCTGAGATGAAACATAAATATACCAAGCCGGCACAACTTGTACCGACTTTTATTTTAATATGAGGATCCCACATAGTCAACATGTTGTCAGTTTGTTGAAATAAAACGAATTTTTAATATTAAATAATGCCCGACCGGCACAGCTTGTACCGGCTGTGCCTTTTTTATTTTTATTTTTAAGCATTTCTCCATTAATAGTCATGACTCAGCACATTGCGTAAACTTAAAAAAATATAAAATACTCCCGACCACTACAAGCTCTTACGGCTGTTAAAAAAAACGGAACAAGCTCTTCCGGCTTGCAATTCACATCCTTGCAAATATATGCTATTTTATATAAAGAATTATAATATATCCTATTTTATATCCTATTATAAAATAACAAATATTTTTATATTTCTTTATTTGCTATTTTTATAAAAATAGCAAATAACACATAATTACCATATCATTTTGTAATTTAATTTTTACAATATTCTTTTGTCACTACAACAATACTCAAAAAATAATAAATCTATTAACTAACTAACAATATTGTTTAAGTTATGGGTAAAAGGCGTCTTATATCCACCTAAGATAACGGACACTTTTAATATAATATTATTTAATTGTCAACTTAATATTCAACTTGTACATATTGTAGAAATATGAAAGTATGTAAAATTTTATTTAATTTAAGATATTGAAATATTATTTTAATAATAGTGTACATAATACGTATATAAGTATATATTTTGACAACTTCGATTTTAATAATTTATATTGTTATAATATTACAGATGTATAATTTTAAATCAAACAAAATTTTACATAATCTCAGTTTTTGACATGATCTTTACATCGGCACAAACGCACAGTTATATTATTAAATTGATGATCAAATTATGTTGTATTTAAAGTGATATAAGATAACTTATCTCAAGTCAATTTAAGATACCTCACTCTTAAATCATTTGTAATTTTTGAAATTTAAAGTTATAATTATTCATCAATAATGTTTAAAAGCTTATTTATTTATTCTTGTAATACATTAATTATAATTAATACATCAATAAATTTTAAAGTTTTAATTATGCAATCTTGATTTATGTACATACGTTTAATTAATATACACGTTCATCTAAATTTTTACTTTCACATTTTTATTATTATAACTTTTATTAGTTTATATTTATAATTTTTAATTCTAAATTTAATATTTAATATTAATATATAATATTTAAAAGTAAAAGTAAAAGTAAAAGTAAATAAAATAAAATAAAAAAGGGGATGAACTGGACCAGACTGGACCGCCTTGGGCATGATCTGTAGACTTTATCATACCACAATTTTGGAGTCTCTCTACACATAAGTTTATGGGTCCTTTACAATAATATACAACAATTAGAAAGTATTTACAAAAATAAAACATACACAACTTAATTACAAAAATAAAACATATACAATATTACGTTGCTAAAATTAGGGATCATTATCTCCCTACAATTAAGGATCATTATCATTATCTCCCTACACATCAGTTATCAACTTTCATAATTCCAACTAACCGCACCTAAATTCAAGCAACTGAACAAAACATTCAACTTTGATATCAGAAAAACAGATCAACGACGTATATACCGGAGAAGACGAAATCTCTTGTCGCGACGAAACTCTGAGATCGGAGAAGAACATAAAAGATCGACAGCAACTTCAAGTTCTGTAACTAGAAACTTACTGCACTGATTGTTGATCATACTGCACTAATTGTTGATTCGTTACAAATCACCATGACTGAGGTATTTGAGTTTCCAATTTATATGCATAGTGTTACCTCATGTTTACTACGTATTCATCTATTCGTTACCTTTCTCAAATTTTTTGCTCTTTAAATGGTCACAAAGTCAGAATAATGAATGTTTTGAAAGCAAACTGCATTTGAAAATATGTTTTATATTCTGGTTACTAAGTACATATAAATTGGTTACTGTTTATTATTGATTTGGTTACTGTATAATGGTTATTTGCTTGCTTTATAATTTTAAAGTTTATTCTACTGATGTTTTTTATATTAATGATTACTTATTAAATACATTGGTTACCTTCTTGCACTGTTGGTTACTGTCTAATCTGGATTTGGTTAGTATATAATGTTGACTTGGTTACTGTGTAAAATTGTAATTGTTACTGTATAATATTACCCCAGTTCATGTTCTGGTTACTAATATTATATAGTTTGGTTACCGTCTAACATTAAATTGGTTACTTTACATACCATAAGCTAACAGTAACCAAAAATATACTAAAAAGGTTGTTTCATCTGATATACTGGTTGGTGGAATATCGCTTTATAATCTGAAATTTGATTGACAATGTTGTTGTGTATTATACAGTTGAATGATTGACAATGTTAAATACATTTGAAAATATGTTTTATATTCTGGTTACTAAATACATATAAATTGGTTACTGTTTTTTATTGATTTGGTTGATGCATAATGTTTATTTACTTATTTTATAATTTTAAAGTTTATTCTACTTGTGTTTTTTATATTAATGATTACTTATTAAATACATTGGTTACCTAGCTTCCTGCAACTGTTGGTTACTGTCTAATCTGGATTGGTTTGTATATAATGCTGACTTGGTTACTTTGTAAAATTACAATGGTTACTGCATAATATTACCCCAGTTCATGTTATGGTTACTAACATTATGTAGTTTGGTTACTGTATAACATTGAGTTGGTTACTTTATAGACCATAAGCTAACAGTAACCAAAAACATACTAAAAGGTTGGTTACTGTCTAATATGTATTTAGATACTGTAAGGTGTTTATTTGGTTACAGTATAATGTTATTGTATTTTATAATTGTTTCTTTTAATCTGATTATATATATTGGTTGTTGTATACTGTTTAATTGGTTATTGTATAATGTTTATTTGGTTGCTGAATAATATTAATGTACGCGTGTATTGATGTTTTTTGCAGTTATGGAAAGATTTGATCTAGTGGCAATTTGATAATTTTATTCAAGTTTGGAGTGTCGGATTTTGGCGTTTTCGGAGTCTAATTTCATTGGAAACGGGCCAATGATCAAAAGTCATGAGCTTAGCTCATGAACTGCATGGTTTTTTGGTCAAATTCCATCATTTAGGCCTTCAAAATTGCATGTAAAAATTTGGTTTATGTTCTGGTTACTAAGATTATGTAATTTGGTTACTGTGTAATATTGATTTGGTTACTTTACAATGTTTATTCAGTTGTTAGACAATAGAGATGATTCCAGTTGTGCTTTATTTCAACAGAACATAAACAAAAAGTGTGTAAATATATAATTGTTTACTGTTAGTAACCATTAACCACATGGTTGGTAACATTTTTGATGGTGTACAGTAACCAAAATTGTTATTGATTAATATTTTGATTTTTGATTTCATCATGAGTTGTCAATATAAGGTAAACATATACATTAAACAATTGGTAACTGGTCTGAAACATTTTTATATAAATTTGGTTACCCATATAAAATAAAATGGTTACCTCTATATTCATATTTAGTTACCAACTAAACCACCAACTGGACCATTTCCAAATAACTTTTATAATTATATAATTTAAAAGTATCCATGAGTTAGATAAATGGGAACCCTCACATGTACATTAAGCACTTGATAACTATTCTAATATAAGTTTTTAATTATTTGGTTACTAACAACCACTGAAATGGTTACCCTTATATGCTGGTTTGGATACCAACTACATCTCTCGAACTATTTTTATATTAATATAAAATCTATAAGTGACCATCATATATATAAATGAGAACTCTTAATTGGAGTTTCTTATTCTATCATGATGAAAGGATATAAATAAAACATATACACTTAATATTTTATAATAGTCCTTATACAAATTTATAATTATCTGGTTACTAACAAAAACAAAAAATGGTTACTATATATGTAGGTTTGGATACCAACTTAACATTTCAACTGAAATAACTGATGGATATTGTTCTGAACCAATTTTATGTAAATTTGGTTACTCACAAAAAATAAAATGGTTACCTCTATATGCAGATTTAAATACTAACTGTATAATTTTCTGATAATTTTTATGAGTATGTAATTTATAAGTATACATCAACTAGATAAATAAGACACTCTCACATGTATATTTAACACTTGATGTTTGTCCTGATACAACCTTGTAACTATCTGGTTACTAATAACAGTAACCATAATGTAACATAATAAAACAGTAACCAGATAATTATATGATAGTAACCAGGACAGTTTTAAATGGTAACCAAAACAGAAACATCATGTAATGAAACCCAGTTTAGGCAATCCATGTATACTAAACAATTACATATTAACTAGAATAAAAAATAAAAGTAACCAAAATCCCACATTGAGGGCACAATAATAGTAGCCAAACCATAAGATAACAGTAACCAAAATATAATAAAGAAGTAACCAAATAGTTATATGAAAGTAACCATAACATGTTTTAATAATGATAACCAAAACAGAAACAACCTGTATATCCAACCCAGTTTAGGCAACACATGTATACTCTTACATGTACATTTAACACTTGAATTATGTCCTGATACAAACTTGTAACTATCTGGTTACTACCAATAAATACAATGGTTACCATTCTATGCATGTTTGGTTACCAACTGTACCTTTCAAACAATGTATCAGACACAACTTAGAAGTAGCAAATACGGACCAACAAATAATATCAAATCACTGGTAATATAATCAAATATGTAATCTCATTTACAAAAGTTCCAATAAACATTACAGACTCACCCAAACTAACAAACAATGTCAAATGGTTATGGATATTCAACAAAAACTAAAGTATGAAACACAATTCAAAAGGACAGTACAACAACAACCAGAACTAATCAAAATCTGGTACAAATCGTCGTGAAAATTCTCTGAAGTTGTGAAAAAGCCAACCGCGGAGGCGCATCTCGTCTGGAAGGAAATCTCTAGTTCCTTTGAGAGGATTAACGTCAATTTTCTGTTAGAGTTGAGAGACAGTGGTGTTGCGGTGGCAACGGAGAAGGAAGACGACGATTGGCTTCGAGATGAGAGAGAGAAGTAGTAAAGGCAGGGAGAGAGAGAAGTAGTTTGGGCGGAGAGAGACTGAACGAGAAGTGAGTTTTTCAGGAATATGAAAACTAATTGTTGTGTAGATGGCGGTTATCACGCATTTCAAAAAAAAAACTTCCTTTTGCCATATCAGCCCATTAATATTAATCCCTTAAATTAAGGACTCCTAATTATATTAGTATTGTAAATATATATGATGAAATGTCATATTTTTGTAATTATTTTATGAATGTATGATTTTTGTAATTACTTTTATATATGTACTATAATATGTAATTGTTCCTAAGTTTATTGGACCGGTTTATTGGACTCTTTTTTAAAATAAAAAAAAAATTGGTTTTTTCTTGCTTTTTTTTGTGACTCCCAAAAATGTATAGTACAAATTCAATCATATTTTTATATATGTATCTAAACTATACTTTCGGTTAAAATAAATACTATACATTTTTTAAGAGTCACAAAAAAAAACAATTAAAAATGTCCAATATTTCCGTGAAGACTTGTTGCACAATTTTGTCTAGAAAACCTTGCTTAGCATGGCTTGGTCAACTTTAGACATGTGCTCGCTTGGGCTAATCAACGATCAAAACTTAACAGTGTAAGACCCGGATTTTTAATAAATAGAATTTAAATTTTATTATAATTATTATGCTACATAGTAAGATATTAAATATATAAAATAATAAAGTTATTGGTGATATGTATAAATTATAAAATAAATTTTATTTCAGAGAATATTTATTTTGTCGGAGAATATTCGTTCTACCGAGGAATGTTCGTTTTGTCCAGAAATATTCGATAAAGTACAACGGCACCGCAACTATCAATTATTGGTGGGCCCACAAAAACATAATTGTAGGATACCAAAGACGACATAAATAATATTTTTAAAAATAATGCTACAATCACATAAAAAAGGGTCACATAATGCTCACATACACACACATGCATACTGTGGACCCCACATGTCAGGCGGGGGCCCACAATATTCATGTGTGTGTATGTGAGCATTATGTGACCATTTTTTTATGTGATAGTAACATTGTTGTATTTTTAATAAAAATTGTCAATGATACTAACACTTTTAATGGGAAAAGGGTCAAAAAAGCCCTGATGTTTACCCCGATGTCCCACTTGCACCCTAAACTAATTTTTTTTCCAAAAGTACCCTTAACGTTACATTTTTGGGTCGCTTGTGCCCTTGCCGTTAACAGAATACAAACGGTGTTAAAATCTGATGACGTGGCAGGCTTAATTATAAAATATATTTTAAATAAAACAATATATATCATTTAATCAAAACAAAAAATGCTAAAATTCAAAATAAAAAAAAAGCATAACATATTTACAAAAAAAAATTAAAACAAATTTGTTTAAAAAAACATATTTTTTTAAAAAAATAGATTTTTTTTAAAAAACAAACTTTAAAAAGAACGGAACTTTTTTTAAAAAAATAGAATTTTTAAAAACAACTTTTTTAAAAAAACAGAATTTTTTAAAAACAAATTATTTTTAAAAAAACAGATTTTTTTTAAAAACAGATTTTTTTAAAAAATAGAATTTTTTTAAAAAACGTAACTTTTTAAAAAGCAGATTTTTTTAAAAAATAGAATTTTTTAAAAAACATATTTTTTTAAAAAAAGGGAACTCTTTTAAAAACAATTTTTTTTAAAAAAAAACAGAATTTTAGTATAATAGAATTTTTTAAAAAAGTCTTTTTTAAAAAATAGAATTTTTTTTAAAAAAACAGAATGTTAGTATTTTAGTATTTTTTAATTTGATATTTTTTAGTATTTTAGTATTTTTTTAATTAGTATTTTAGTACTAAATTACTAATTAAAAAATAATACTAAAATACTAATTAAAAATTAATACTAAAAATACTAAAAAATTCTGTTTTTTTTAAAAAAAGCTGTTTTTAAAAATTCTATTTTTTTTAAAAAAAAACTGCTTTTAAAAAATTTCCGTTTTTTTTAAAGTTTGTTTTAAAAAAAAATCTATTTTTTAAAAAAAATCTGTTTTCGTTTTCTAAAAAAAAGGTTGTTTTTAAGCAAATTCTATTTTTTTAAAAACAAAATAGGCTTTCATTTTTTTAAAAAAGTTTGTTTTTAAAAAATTCTATTTTTTAAAAAATTATGTTTTTTTTAAAAAAATTGTTTTTAAAAAAATCTGTTTTTTTAAAAGCTATTTTTAAAAAATTCTATATTTTTTTAAAAAAAAACTGCTTTTAAAAAATTCCGTTTTTTTAAAAAAGTTTGTTTTTAAAAAAATTCTATTTTTTTAAAAATTATGTTTTTTTAAACAAATCTGTTTTAATTTTTTTTTGTAAATATGTTATGCTTTTTTTTATTTTGAATTTTAGCATTTTTTGTTTTGATTAAATGATATATATTGTTTTATTTAAAATATATTTTATAATTAAGCCTGTCACGTCATCAGATTTTAACACCGTTTGTATTCTGTTAACGGCAGGGGCACAAGCGACCCAAAAATGTAACGTTAAGGGTACTTTTGGGAAAAAAATTAGTTTAGGGTGCAAGTGGGACATCGGGGTAAACATCAGGGGCTTTTTTGACCCTTTTCCCCACTTTTAATTGTTGAAATACCCGGTAATAAAAAAAATAATAACATGCGGTACTCTACAGTAACACACATCATTCCACAGTACCACACAGTATTGCACAGTAATTCGTATTATTGTCATAATATCAATTTGATAGTATTTCATATTATTAACTTAATAATTGAAATAATATAATCAGACCAGTTAGTATTATAGGCAAATTCTATAAGTTTTATTGAGAAAATGAGATATTTGATTGCACATCGTTTATACGGAATATCCCCTCTTTTGTGGAAACGATATGGTTGTCAGTAAATTTATAATACATATACACTAAGAAGGATTTAGTATTGGATAGTAAACACTAGTCCACTGTAGCAAGTATATAAATTTGAGAATGTCATAATAATTATCACAACATTTCATATCGTTGAACCAATAATTGTCATCGTAGCCCGTAGGAAAGATAATAATAATAAGTTACATAAGTAATGTTGCTTTGTAGAAATAAGACATACATAAAATCAACATTGTAAAACAGCAAAAGTATGACATAAATCGAATTTAAAAATTTCTGCAATCTCATTAATCACCTTATGCACAGTAGTGGATCCGTTAAGGGGCAACATAGGCAGTTGCCCTTACTGGTTTTTTTATAATAGGTGTAGGAGTAAGGGTAAATATGTAAGTGAATAAATTTAAGGGAGCAAATTAATGGACGAGTTAAATTTGAAGGGAGAAACACAATTTCATTCATATTCTAAATACAAGTACAGACGTAGATTCATTATACTTTTGTCTTTTACATCTCCGCTTACTTATTCTACATCTCCTACATCTCCATTCTCTCCGCAACTACTTCTTTTATATATTCGCGGCTTCACCACTAGGCCCGCTACTTTTTCTATATCTCTATTATGGCACTACCTCTTACGTATATCAGAGTAATAAAACTTAGAATGTAACTAAATTAGTTTTCTTTTTGATAATTTAAAACTTGTAGTTTGTTTGATTTTGTTGTTGGTTAAGAACTTGGGGTTAAACTCAATTTAATTTATTTGATGTATTTATTATATTTTGGAATGTCGTTTTCTTTCATACTCCTAATTTTATGGTAAAAACTTACTATTGGTTTATATAGTCTTATTATTATACAGTAAAAATTTCTGAAATGATTAAAATATCCTTAATAGTTTATGCTTCAGCTAATATCTTTTCATCTAAATCTTCCTATTAAATTTTAATCGTTATATTTGAACTGTGAACTTTATATTGTATCAATAACTCTAATCGATTGTCTGGACATCATGTTGACATTTTGGACTTTGGATAAATTAAATTAAAAATTGCTAAAGTTTATTCTATATTTTATTATTCTAATTATTTATGTTCATCATTCATAATATTGTTATTTGTACTAATCATCAAGACTAAAATGTTGTAAATGTCTTTGGTCGGTGTGCAATGACATTATGATTATTGAGTGTCTTTAGTTTGTGTGACAAAAACACACGATGAAAGTTATTTTTAATCTGAGTGCAAAGAGAAACTATTGATTGACATGATTATAACTAAGAACTATGAATTGACATAATCATGACTTTTGGTGTTATATGCAAAGATACATGGTGAAAATTCTCTTTGTCCTATGTGCAATGATAAACGGTTGATTAACATGATTTATGACCATTAGCTCTTAATTGGATCATGATCATAATCAATGGTGTTACAGTGGATGAAATCTTGATGTTGAATTTTTCAATTGGAGAAGATAGTAGACATTGTGATATATTTGACTTTTCTAATGAATTGCTCATTTTGTTGCGGTTATTTTTTGAAAACTTATATCATCTATCATATGTTCTAAATATCCGATTTATCCCGGTTGAAAACCAATAATAACTTATTTATCTTAATCACGATATTCTTTACTGATTATTTGTGCTCACTCTTTTGTTTCGTAATTTCTTTTAGAAAATAAGAGTGTAGTTGAATCTAGCGGTGAAAACAGGGAATAGAGTGATGGTATGAGTTAGTAGTTGTAGTAGTTTTCAATACATTGAAAAATAAGGTGACTATATTTGTACTAAGAACTTAACGTATGTATGTTGAAGTATGTTCACGACTTTGTAATAATTAATTTTGGTGACTCAAATTAAGTAATCTAGATATATTCCAATTTGGGAGCGTCACAAGTATTATTGTACCACATACAAACATTGTAATAATTTTAAATAATAAAAAATTATACTTATAGTATGTATTTTGACGACTCAAATTAAATAGTATAAACTCGAATTTGCATTTTTACAACAGGCCTATACCGAACCAAGTTACACCATTTTGTCCATGCCTAATTAATAGTATAATATTAATACCATAAAAAACACTATTTATTTCTTACTCAATTTAAAATCAAAAAATTATTTAAACCGTATTATTATCTATTTTATATACAAAAATTATAAATTACAAAGTATCCATTCTGTTTTAAAATATAAAATCATTATTAATATTTTAAATTTAATTTAAAATATTTTAAACTCTAAATTGATTTTAATTTATAAAATTTTAGTTAATTTAATAATAAATATTATAAAAGATCTCAAAAGTATTTTAAAAAGATTAAAGAGCCATATCAATTTTAAGTTTCGAATATATGTTAAATTAACTTAATAATGATCTCATAATTTAATTTGTAATTGAGGGAGTATATAACTCGGGAATAGAGATGCGAGGTTAGGGTTCGTGCTATCTGCAACTGAATACACCATCAACCGTTCGTTTATCTGGGGGTAATACACACAGAATTGAGTTTATACTGTAGAACACATTTCTATTGGAGCCTCATTCTATGTGACGCAGGAAGGGGAAGAAATTCTAGGGTTCATATCCACCTTTTCACCACCAAACGTCTCTGTGCTTTTCCTTCGTGGTTATCGAGGTACGCCAATTTTTCTTCTATTTGTGCTCACATATATGCATACATATGTATAATCTGTGTAACAGATTATTGGGATTGTAACTACCTCATCCATTTCACAAAAAGAGTTCCATTTGACTTTGATTATAGTTAATTTGTGAGAAGATCCTCAAATTCATCTTAGAATTTATTTTAATTTTTGAAATAACAAAATATGAACTTAATAATACTTTATAAATAGTTTACAATGTTAGCTATTGGATTAACCAAAATCAATTAAATTCGCATCAATTTTGATTTTAGGATTTTCGCTATTTGAATAGGAAAATAAATTAATGGGACTTTTGTGGACGGATGGTGTAATTTATGCATGTCATTGCTTAGGGTTTTATTTTATAATTTTTAGGGGCCAAGTAAATATCGCGAATTTAAACTTCATAGTGTATTTTCTAGCAGACCATTTTTCATGCATAGCTTGATCTTGTGATTTGACTTGGTTGCCTGCCTCTGTAACCTTGGTTTTGTTCAGATGGATGGAGGAGAGCTGACCACTCTGGACAAGTACCATGGTAAAATGGGAATTTGTACTGAGTTGCTTTGTTACATGCAATCAGAACTAATGCCGTTCATCTAGAATTTAATGCAATTTAAGTAAACATAGATTATTTGGACTATAACATGCATGGCCTCTGCACTTAGTTTTTAAATGGGAGTCGATGATGCTATTGTTATGTCAAGCTGCTAGAATATGCCTAGAATATCTTAATAACTCCTGACTTGACATTCTTAAGATATATTTTTCAATTACTTAATATTCTATTGAGGTCATGAAGCTATTTCAAATGACATGTCAGTATGAACAGGAAGACATATATATATATATATATATATATATATATATATTGGATAAATTGATGGTGCATATGATATATGCATGTGTATATACATATATGCTTTGCAATTTTCTTAATTATAATTTTGTTGGTATTTAAAATAATGAATTTAAGCCACATCATGGCTTAATAAATGCAAAATTACAATAAAAACTCAAGATTGTATATGTTCATTATGGTTGTTTGCAGCTATCATGGTGTTTTTCCCCTTTTTTTTATGCACTTTTTGAGTTACAACCTTGAGGCTTGAGCTTATGTGGAAGAGAAGGGCTTTAGTTTTGTTTCAAGCCATGGGAGGTTTTGGACTAGTCTATGAGAGGTTATGGTGAATGCAATTATATGTAATCATGTCATTGATTATTTTTTTTATGGGATATGTTATCATCTTCAAGGGTAAGAGTAAGTAGTTTGGCTGCATATTTTTTAATATTTTCGGATCATATATATAATTCCAAGCTAGATATCCAGACTTGACATGTGCTTTTACTGTAGTAGTTTGTTGTGTTATGTTTTTTTTTCTTGTTGCTGTTAATTTCCCTCTTGATATTGTCTGAAATCGCGGCAACAAATGGTGAGGAGAATGTATTCATTACAATGTTCTAAAAGGCGCTAGGCGGGAGACGGGCGGCCGAGGGGGGCCTAGGCGGAATTTTTTATTTTAAGTCAATTTTAATATTTTATCTTACATTTATCCAAACAAAACAATAATATAAAGCAAAATAATCTATAATAAAGATAATAAAGGCCTTTGCTTAAAGTTCAAACACATATCCATATTGCTAATGTCAAAGTTCAAACACAAACATACAATTGTTTAAAGTTCAAACATATTTTTAACGTATTAGTTTTATTCATAAACAAGAGTGCTATTAAATAATAAAATTTAAAATTTCAAGAATTTAATTCAATATTAAAACTTAGGAAACTAAACATAAATTTAAGAATTATATTGAATTAAACTAAATATTACAAATGTATCATTATTTATATAATTTGAAGTTGGTACAAATTCAAAAAATTACAACTATAATAAAATTATCCATTTTGACTTGATATTGTTCACTTCTCGTTGTGATTTGATATGCTACAACATGTATTATGAATATAGTAAATTATTAAAAAAATAAATATATTAAAATCTGGTTTGAGTAATTATTAAAATAAAAAACCTTCCGCCTAGACCTTACCTAGGCCTTGCCTAATTTTTTGGAGGAATTTTTTTGCCACCTTGGGCCTAGGTGATGCGCAAGGGGGCCTAGAACATTGATTCATTACACTCTTTGTTTGGTGGACATTGTAATTTCTTTAATGTTTTCTACAACATGGATGATTTTCAGTTCCAAAAGATGGTTATTATTGGTCTCATGACTAGGTACACCATAGAAACATCACAATCTATGTAATTATGACAACCTTAAAAGTTGAAATAGTTTAGACATTTAGTTAGATAGAGGCTCTATATGAGTCAATTTGTTTGGAGTTTCTTCCATTACCTTGTTATATATGTGGCTTAGGTGGTGTTTGATAAAATTGAGTAATTAAAGATTTGAATGGTTAATACATCTTAATAAATTAAATTATCTGGATGATATAACATTTGAATCTAAAAAACTATTTGATAACTAAAAAGTACTCCCTCCGTCCCAGGATAAAAGTCCTGGTGGACTTTTCACGCATATTAATAAAAGGAATGAAACGACAAAATTGCCCATAATAATGTCATTAATTATTTTCAATGTAGGTGAGAAATTGATTATCTAGCTATTCAATTCAAAATATTCTCTCTATACTTATTAAATATGGAGAGAGAATTAGAATAAGAAAAGTATGAGATGTTTAATGTTATGGGCATAATAGAAAAAAATGTGTAAAAGTTTGGTTATTAAAAGAAAGTGAACATTGAACACGGGACTACCCAAAATAATAATAAAGGCTTTTATCATGTGACGGAGGGAGTATAAAACATCTTAATGCCACTATTTTACCATTTTAATCCTCTGAGTTATTTAAAAATTTTATTTGAATGATCTTAAAATTTGAAATTAAAGTAGTACAATATTTATTGAGGCTATTTTTGTCCATAAATTTTAAATAAACTATTAAGAGGCAACTCTTAATAGTTAAGATTTGAGTTTCTGTCTTAACGATTAAGAGAATATTTTTTTACCAAACAAGATTTGCTTTTGACCGAATCAGAGGCAGGTGAATTAAACAAACACCACTTTGGTACTTTCCTATTGAGATATACACAAGCCTTGGGAGGGTGTGATGGTTGAATGAAAGCAAGGAAATTGGTCTTGAATATGTTAATTTTGCTGTCTAACAGATAATAGACATCAAGCTTTGGATGTGTTCAACTTTTTTTGTGACGTGTGATAGCATACTAATAATATGCTTGTATGGGATCCCCTGTTAAAGAAGCATATAAAAATGTGTGCATGCCAAACTGGAAAGTTGTGGGCTATGGATGGGATGAGGGTAATTTTTAAAGTTCTTGTTATCCAAGCACTTGTATGTTCTTGTGTTATTCTTTCATCTTAATTTGAATGTTGTAAAGATATTCAACCTGTCAAATAAATTGCTATAATGATATGTAGACGTGTGATTCATTTGATCTTCTTTTTCTAATGGACATGTATATCTCTCATGCAGCTCTCATTCATTGCGACACTTTAAAATAGCTATGGCCGACTCAAATCTGATGGATAAGACTCATTCTCTAATAGAACAGCTTGGCAAGGCATTCCTTGTGTTGGAATCTCACAAGTATGCAGCTGAGGATAAGGTTTTCTGGAAGGAAATTGAAGAGCATTTTCGCCACCTCGAGACAGTGATGGTTAAGAAATTTTTAGAGATAGAAGTTAGGGAGAAGGCTTTTAATGAAGAAGAATCTGAATTTCTCTCATTTCTTGAGGTGAGAGAGGCGGATGTTGCTGCTAAAGAGCAAGACATGATAGATCGCATTCAGGAGCTTAAAAATGCAGCTGTTACTGCCATTGCAGAGGTACGGGCTAATCATCCGTCAGCAACTTTGGAGCCTATAGATGTTGGGGATAATAAAGAAAGCAAGGTAAGTAGCCCTCATGGTGATAAGAATGCAATCCTCACTGCTCAAGAGGAACCCCCTTTTAAAACAGATGAAAATGGAGTGGCTGGTGAGGTTAAGCCTAGTCCTGAGCTGACGCAATTTTGCGAGCAGATGGATGCAAAAGGGCTTCTGAATTTTACTATGGAGAATCACAAAAATATACCTGCCATTCGTGATGAACTTTCTGTCGCACTTGAAAGTGCAACCAAACCAGGCCGTTTGGTACTGGCTACGTTGGAGGGGTTCTACCCTCCTGACTCTAATAATACCCAAGAAGGGGATAAAAAGTATGCTGTCCTTCAGGGCATGCGTAATTCCTGTCTTATACTTTTGGAGGCCATGGCCACCTTGTTAGCAAAGGCTGGCCCAAGTGCTGATCACCTTCTGAACCCTGAGATTAAGCAGCAAGCCAAGGCCATTGCTGATGAGTGGAAGCCTAAGATGGCTGATGGAGGCACTGATGCTGCCAATGGAAATTCATTGGAAGCTGAAGCATTCTTGCAGATCCTTGCAACCTTTAGGATTGCTTCAGAGTTTGACGAAGAAGAACTCTGCAAGATTGTTCTTGCAGTTGTTCAAAACAGGCAGATGCCTGAGCTCTGCCGTTCTCTTGGTTTAGCACACAAAATGCCAGGTTGGTGTTCCTTTAATTACCTGACTGGATGGGGGCTAGGCCCTTTCCCCACCTTTTGGCCCTCTTTCACTCTATTCCTCTAGGGCTTTGGTAGTATACCAGTTTGTTGGATAATCATAACGTAGACATACCATTCAAACGTCTGAGCCTGGAGATTAGTTGTTTCATACTGCATTTTACAGGTAAATACCACATTTCAGAAGTGGATCTTGTTTAAGTCTATGCTTTTGCACAGGGGTCGTGGAATCATTGATCAACAGTGGGAAGCAAATTGACGCCGTCCATTTTGCTCATGCCTTCCAGCTTACTGAAAGTTTTCCCCTTGTACCCCTTCTAAAGACGTATTTGAAGGATTTGAGAAGGAACTCGCAAGGAAAGGGAGGTAACTTGGGTAATGCAGGTGGTGCACAGGTACTGTTAATAATGAGTTAAAGCTGCTTTTGTACTTCTACTGTCATTGGCTGACTGCCATTTTGTTGTGCAGAATGATGCAAATGCCCAAGAACTAGCAGCATTGAAGGCTGTAATCCATTGTGTCCAAGATTACAAGCTTGAGGCTGACTACCCACTTGATCCACTTCAAAGAAGGGTTGCTCAGCTGGAAAAAACAAGGCCTGGTAAGAAAAGGCTCGGGGAATCTGGTAAACACCAACAAATGAAGAAGACACGGGCAAATGGAGGTTTCCATGGGTATCGGGCACCTACTGCCGCCGCTGCTGTTACTGGTAGGCAAGCTCCACCTGTTTTTGGAGAGAGAACATATGCAGGAAAGGCGGAGAGGTACCCACATGCTGTTCCAAACACCTATAATTACCAGGCTCCTACACAGTCTACATATGGTCAGCCAGCTTATGATCAAAGATCATACTACTATCTGCATGATGAACGGGTTGCTGCTGCTCCTACTACTACTACTACGTATGATACTGCTCCACCCAGTTATGACAGTTACATGGGTAGTGGAATGCCGTCCTCACACCAACCGTATATCTAATTTCCTAACTCAAGTACTGTAGTAGTACATGTAGTTTAGTTGATCCGTCCATTGGATAATCTTCCTTGGAAGCAAGTATGTGAATTTATTTTAATCCTTTCTTTTGAAGTCCTTTTAATCTCCCAATGCATTTGCAGACAATTACTATGCTTTATGAAATAGAATATATATGGACTTAGGTTATTGTTGGTTGTGGTAAATGCGTTTTAATTTTTTTCTTTATGAAGTAGTAGTAGTAGTATTTGGTTTGCGATTAAGGCAATTTGGGAACTAGTTTAGTAGAGAAGTAATTTTGTTGTTTTGAATTACTCCCTCTGTTCCAAATTAACTGTTCAATTTTGACTTTTTAAGTCAAATTGAATGTTTTTAGAATTAATAATTAAGCATATATAAATATATTTCTAAAATTATAAAAATTGGGATTAGTAATAAATTTTATATATACTTTCTTTTAATCTCTTCACCTATATTTTAGTAAAAATAGTAAAAAAATTATTTTTATAAATGGTCAATTTGATTTTAAAAAGTCAAAATTAAATAATTAATTTGAAACGGAAGGAGTATTTTCTTGCAACATAAGATGCCAAGGAGTGGGATTTTCAAGTTTAAAGTCGGAGAAATGGTAAATTGGGGGATAAGTATGAAAACAGTAGGCTTTAAACAGCTTATGGATTCGTATCGGCCATCGGGTGTAATTTCATTGTTCTTTGACCGGTCGGTCGGTCCATCTTTCAATCTTTATTCAAGTTCGAAGCAAAGGGCCTTCAATTCAACGAGAGAGAGAGGTGGGCTTTTACGGATTCGGTTAGCATTAAATTTATTTTTTGATAAGTTTTGATCAGTAGAATGTTTATACACATAGAGTCTTGCATGCGTGTCAGTACTCTCGTGTTAATCCCTTCCGGCTTTTAGCTTGCACAAACGCTTCGATAGAGACGGAATAGTCAAATTTATACTCCCACTTCTTAATCTAAGTTATTTTAGAGTTGTGTATAAATAATAAAAATAATAATTGTATAATATTAAATATAATATCAATTATTTATATTATCTTTGTATTATAAAAAGAGTGTTATTTATTGAGCAAAAAATAGTGAGAGAACTAAAGTTATAGTCCATCTGTTCCTAAAAATTTATCGTTTTAGAAGAAAAAATTTGTTCTAATTTATTTGTCGTTTATAACTTTATAGGAGCATAAATTATTTACTTTCTTATATTACCCTTACCTACTCTCATTGTCTCAAGAAATTATCTCCCTTGTATTAATATTTTTCAACTTTCCATAAAGGGTTAGTTATAGAATTTCAAACAAATTTTAATTGTTAAATGATAGTATTAAATTACTTTCTTAATCTATGTACAAAAACTTTAAACGACAATCTTTTAGGAACGGATGTAGTAAATGATAGTATTAAATGACTTTTATAATCCATGCGTAAAAATCTTAAACGATAATCTTTTAGGAACGGATGTAGTATTTATTACTTGAGATAATATTAGAAAATAAGCAATTAATATTTATTTGAAATTCTCAAATGACTTATATTAAAGAACAAAAATAATTCTCTAAATTATTTAAAATAATCTCTAAAGCGATTTATATTAAGTAACTAACAGAGTAATTAAAGTTGAAACTGCTCACATCAATTTAATAAATTAAAATACGAAAATTTATACTGCGACAAAAAAGTTGTTTATTTTTTAGTTTTGAATGGACATACTCCATTACTCCCTCCGTCCCAGGATTAAAATCCTGATGAGCATATTAAGAAGATGAATGAAATAATAAAATTGCCCATAATAATGTCATTAAATATGGAGAGAGAATTAAAATAAGAAACGTATGAGATATTTAATGCTACAGGTATAATAGAAAAATATGTGTAAAAATTTGGTTATTATAAAAAAATAAATATTTAACATGGGACTACCCAAAATTCATTATTTTGAAAAGGAAGAGAGTACGTCGTTATCTCTACTTGTAACAAAAAAACACATGTTTTAACTGCAATATATATACGTATCTAAATTAAAACACCACTCAAGTCACATAATTTATAATTGAAAAATAATATATATATATTACGAATAATTGACCAAGATTCTTTGCGGAGAAATATGTAATAAGTGGAGTATTGTCATAATTTTATCCATAGGTTTTGAAGAAAAATTTATTTCGTTTTAAATGAATAACTATATAAATTTTTTATATATTGATATAAATTCATTTTATAATTATAATTTTATATAAATTTATCATAAGACATAAAATGACTCTGTATGATTTCTCTATTGTCAACAAAAATTACAAATCTTTTTGGGTTAAGAAATAATCATTTTATAGTTTGTAGTAAAAAACATAAAATAAAATAAAATAGTACAACTGTATTAAAAAAAACAAAACTCGGTTCCGTAGTATGCGCATACAAAATGAAAATCTGAATCTAACTACCACCAGCAACAAGTCGTCTCTATTGGTTCAGTCCTTCCCCTCTTTTCTCTCTCTTAACTTAACCAAAACTTGAAGAACGAAGAAGAAGAAGAAGAGACCACGGAAAACCCATTTCTCTCCCCTCCTCTTAGTATTTGATTCCGATCTCACATCCAAATTTTATCGCCCGACCCATATATCTCAGCTGACGTACTCCAATGGCGCCGGCAGCAATACGCTTCATCAACACTATCGTTATCGTGATGCTTTCCTTCACCGTAATATTCCAACCAGCCGACGTCGTTTTATCATCACCTACTACTTACGATCCAAATACCTTCATCCTCTGGCCAACCAGCGACGGCAGCAACCGTCACACCATGTTCCTCCCTCTCGTTCTCTCTCCTCCCAACACCTCCCTCAGCTCCGCCCCTTCCTCCGCCTGTAATTCCCGTCGCCACCTCCAGAAATCCGAACCTCACCGTTCCAACGCTCGCATGGCTCTCCATGACGATCTCCTTCTCAACGGGTAATATTACATTTATACACACGCACACCTACACCATCATTCACATTTTCCCGATCTCGTTCATATGTATATGTATGTATTTTCAGATATGAATAGAGATGTTTATTATCTATTATTACGATTGTGCTTATTATTGAGATTGATTGGGGAATTGAAATCGATGATTTAGGTACTACACTACTCGGCTTTTGATTGGAAGTCCACCACAGAAATTCGCTCTTATCGTCGATACGGGGAGTACAGTTACTTATGTTCCATGCTCTACATGTGAAGAGTGTGGCAAACATCAGGTGGCTTTTGCTTTGATTACAAAGTGTTGATTAAAGAACAAACATCAATTAATTCTATTCACTTTCTTCTATAGATTAAATATCGGCTTCACCTTTTTTCGTAGACTAATTGATATTAAATAGGATCACTTTACCATACCATATAACACGTTACTCTGTAGTTGTTACAGTTGGTGGATTTTCATGGAAATATAGATTCTTTCAAGTGATAGGCTATTTATCACTTAAAAAAATAACAAACAAAGAAACATTTCATTGATCACTTTAAAAATTATTGGATTTAATGTTTTATGCATGACCTTGATTTGTCCCTGTTAGTGTTTTTGTAGATCCGTAGTCATTTAGTAAATCATTGTGTCACAGGGTTGCTGCCGATTTATTTTTTTTAATTTTATTTCACAAGTATGACAATTTGGAACAAATAAATGCAAGAACAAAGAATTGTAGATTAGATCTTAGCGCAAGCGGAATGGCTTACATGATTGCCCAAAAGTTCTTGTTCTATGAGCTTGGTTTGACCTACAATGTCCAGTTAATCCACAACTTTAGTGTATTATTCTCTAGTTTTTCGTTGGAATCTGTCTTCTTCTTCTTTTTTTTCTCCTGAGGATTAATATTTATTCTCACAGGATCCGAGATTCCAACCAGAGCTGTCGAGTACCTACCAACCTGTAAAATGCAATATTGATTGCTCCTGTGATAGTGATAGGGTGCAATGTATTTATGAAAGGCAATATGCTGAAATGAGTACCAGCAGTGGAGTCCTTGGTAAAGATGTCATATCTTTTGGCGACCAAAGTGTGCTTGAACCACAGCGTGCTGTTTTTGGTTGTGAAAATGTGGAAACTGGTGACCTTTACAGTCAACATGCTGATGGCATAATGGGTTTGGGCCGTGGCGATCTTAGTATTGTTGATCAACTTGTTGATAGTGGTGTAATAAGTGATTCCTTTTCTTTATGTTATGGTGGAATGGATGTTGGTGGCGGTGCAATGGTTCTTGGTGGAGTTTCACCTCCTGTAGATATGGTTTTTACCCATTCAAACCCTGTCCGCAGGTACGTTTCGGAAGTATTATTATTGTATATATGAGACACAATGTGTTTTTATAACATATACATTTGATAAATCTCACACATTTACTCTAGTCTCGGGATGGCAACAGTCCATATTACAATATTGAGCTGAAGGAGCTGCATGTTGCTGGGAAGCCTTTATCCTTAAATCCAAGCGTTTTTGATGGAAAACATGGAACTGTGCTAGATAGTGGGACAACATATGCTTACCTACCAGAAGAAGCATTTCTTGCATTTAAGGAAGCTGTAAGATTCTTTTTGTCAATTCTTTTGTGCTCAGTTTCATAGTTCAGAATTCCCTCATTTAATTAGTAGGATTTTGAATTTTTTAATTATCTAAACAAAGGATTCTGATCCCCTCTTTTAATTACTAGGATTTTGAATTCATTATCTTCAGAGTTATCTAAACAAAAGATTCTGAACTGAGTATTATAAATCCATTTGAATTTACATTCTCCGGTCAAAATATTCTATTCCACTGATTATTTCGTACTGCAATGCAGTTTATAAATGAAATTCATTCCCTAAAGCAGATCCACGGTCCTGACCCAAACTATAATGACATATGTTTTTCTGGTGCTGGAAGGTACTTTCAATGCCTAACTTACACTGTTTATAGATTGGTTAATGACTTAACTTCATAGGTCGTATAAACTTAAATTTTATTTTTTCAGTGATGTTTCAGAACTATCAAAAACCTTTCCAACTGTTGATATGGTATTTGAAAATGGACAGAAGTTGTCTTTATCTCCTGAAAACTATTTGTTCCGGGTAAGCATCTGCATCAACGTATTATTCTTAATCATTTACTTCTAGACTTTTCCTTCTTGAAAATTTATAGTAGCTGTGGTATTGTTTTGTGTTCACTTAACTGCTTATTAGAAATGTAGTGAATGATCAATATGATTTATTTTACTTCATGTCTATATTAAGCATTCCAAGGTGCATGGTGCATATTGCCTAGGGGTTTTTCAGAATGGAAAGGACCCAACCACTCTCTTAGGAGGTATCTCATGCTTTAGCTAATATGTAAACTATGTTGCTTCTTACACTCTTTATTCCTTAAAAAAGACAACTTGTGTTCCTGTAAATTAAAAGGTACATTTGTGGTGTTTCTTTGTAAATATCCATTTTAACAGGAATAGTTGTCCGCAATACCTTTGTGACTTATGATCGTGAACATGAGAAGATCGGGTTCTGGAAAACTAATTGTTCCGAGTTATGGGAAAGACTTAATGCTACTGGTGCGCCTCCACCAGGGCCTTCAGCTTTGGATAGACTAAACTCGACGGCCGCATTTCCACCTGCAGTGGCTCCAGCTGGACCTTCACATTATGTTCCTTCAGGTACCCTTTGTGCTACTAGCTCGCTTGTATACATTCCACTTTTTATTTATTTTTTATTCCATGCTAGATGTGGAAGGTGACACTTATTTATATTGCCTATTGGTTGTTTACATGCTTTAGTATTGCAGTCTAAGAATTTTATTCTAGTGTACAGAGAAGAAATAATTTGTTCCATATAGTCTAGACTTCAATATAATTTTCAAATTTTTTTGCTTAAATTTAGACCCCAAATAACTTTTTACTTGTCAGTGGCTAATGCATAGCCTTTATCCTTGTGACATCTTTTTAGTTTCTCTTGTAAGCTCTACATGTTACTTTAAGGACCGTTCTGAAACAGGATAGTTTTTATTTCTCCAAGCATCAAAAAGGCAGGAAGTGTTATATTTGGAGAAGTAAAGCGGAGCTTGAGTTTTGTACTATCTTTATGTTGCTCACAAATGTTATCTGTACATACTAGTTGTAGGCTGTAAACGATCACTTGTCTTTAAACCATTTGTAAAGCAAATGAATTTTGTAAGGCATATTCATCGAAAATTTACATTGATCCAGTATGTAGGAGTTTTTCTCTTTCCAATGGTGGTGCTACAAGAGTTATTATATGAACTATTATGAAGTCCAAATAGAATTGTGAGAAGACAGGGTGGTGTATAATACTATAATTTCGTTGAAGATACAATTCTGGTTCAGTGGGAATACCTCTAGTAAAGTCAAATTGTATTGATATTTTTAATCAAATGGATTTTTAGAGTTTACGGATTAGATTCCATCCATCTATTACTAATAAATGATTATAATTCCGAGAAAAGTTGCTCCTCTTTTATGACTCGGTTTGTTGTTTCTAATCCATTTCCATTGGCTTCGTACATTTGGAAAGCCAAGGTTCCTTTCAAAGTCTAGGCTTTTGTATGGACTTTGGTTTTACAAAGATTAAATATTAATGATTTTTATCAAGATCACATACCCGACAAAGTTCTATCTTCGGACATTTGTTTTATGTGCAGGCATAGTAATGAGACACATGCTCATTTATTTTTGTATTGTCCTGTTGCTTGGGGATTGTGCAGTTTTCCATTGGGGGTGCTAGGACAGGAGTGAGTGTATGGAACATCATCAACTTGTTGGGAAGCAGCTGCAAAGCCCTCTCCTTTCAGTTGAATACTACCAAAGCTTGCTAGCTGTAGCTTCGTACCTCGCTTTAGCTTTAGCTCGCTTCCGCACTTCTCTCGACTATGCTTAGTGTGTGACTCGTTTGTTTTTTTAGGGTTAGGATTCAATAAAAAAAGACTAGCCTCTTAGTATAAACTAATAACTATAGGACTACTAACCAACTCATCACTTCGCATTATCTGGATCCAAAGATCCAATCAAAATATGATATATCTGTCATATCATTGCTACTAATTTGTTTTTGAGGATTTGGAAGCAAGAGGGTTGCCAAAATTTTATGAAAGTGTGCCTTCTTTTCTATTTTGTGGAAAATTTGTTTAGAGTTAGTTGTTTATCTTTTATGTTATTAAATGATAGTGTTATTTTTTCTTGCATCTCTTTGGGTTTCTATTATGGGAGTTTTTAGAGGTATCTCAGTGACTGACTGATGTAGAGATTGGAGGGCTACACTTTTTTAGTGCTATTTTGTTTTTGATTTTTTAGTCTGTCGAGGTTGGACTTCATGTTGCCCCCTTTATTGTATCCTTTCTTTTCTATTAATAGAATTTATTCTTTTATAAAAAAAATAAGAAATGATTATTATTCACATTGACCCAAAAAATTAGTGCCACTGTTTTTTATGTTTTAGTTGTCCTTCAACTGAGGAGATGATAATAATTTACAGAATAAAAATGTTAAATAAGTCTGTAATGGACTGTACTCATTGTTTCTTTACTTGCAGGGGAACCAAAAGTTGGTCGTATAACATTTTATATGTCTTTGGATGTCACATATTCAAACCTTAAGCCTCACATCAAAGAGCTTACCAGTTTCATGGCAGAGGAGTTAGATGTGAATGCTTCGCAGGTAAATTTTGTATCATGATGCATGATCATTTGAAGTGAAAATACTTTTCTTCACCTGCTGACCTGCCATATTTCAAGTCTATGTAATTGTTTTCATTGCATAATATAGTTTATTTTACCTTTTGGTACAAGTAACATGCGGAAGTAATTGTTTCCAGGTGCACTTGATGAATTTTACATCTAAAGGAAATGGTTCCCTTATAAGATGGGCCATTTCCCCTGCAGGATCTGCTGACTACATCTCCAATACCACTGCAATGGTGAGTTTACATTTATAGAACTGCAAGGAGATTCTTATCAGATGATTAGCAACATTTGTTTATTCATTTTTTTATTGCCAGAGTATTATTTCTCAGTTGGCTGAACATCGTATACATCTTCCTGAAAACTTTGGAAGCTATCAATTTTCCGGATGGAGTGCTGCGCCCCCTCCAAAACGGTATATTATTGTATTTTTTTGTGTCATCTTTTCAACTGTATAACAATATAACAATTGCCTATTATCTTTCCTTTTCTATCTGTATGTATGTGCATCTGTATCCATCTCTGTTTTTCTTTTTCTTTTGTGGTGGGGGGATTGCTGGGGAAGGCAAAGGGGTTGCTTCATTGGATTTAAATATTTTTAATATTGAACTGCTGGTTTTCTGGGTTAAATTTTAAGAATCTTATTCTAAAATATTGTGCTTCGGGAGACTTGTATTTTCAATGGCTGAATGGCATAATCTCTTCAATTTGATGCTTCATAAAAAAATCTTTTTTCAACCTACATAGTGAGGGTAGACTAGGTCGTGAAATCCTTTTTTGTGTGTGGAACTTTGTCCTTTTTTCTTCAGTAGCTCAGCCTATGCTCGGCATGAACTTTCATACTTCAATCAGATGTAGTTTACAGAACCAAAATTGGAGTAACATTTCTTTTTCCTTTTCTTTTGGTGGGGTGGGGAGGAGATTTTCACTTTAAATGAGAGCATCACAGCTCCCTTTGATTGCCAATAAATAATATCGCCCATAAATTGATACTTCGCTATTGTTTTACCGGCTGCTGTTCAAATTCCAGTCTCAGCTCTCCCACCTCTCACGAACAAAATCACGGCTATTATATGGACGAAAGTTTTAATTTTATTTTTTATATTTCATATTTGTATTGTTTTACAATTTGAAAAAGAAATAGCTTGTATCTTTGAATTCATCAGAGGTTCCTCGTCAGCAGTTCATACTGATGTGGGTCTGATCCGGTGTGTATTTACTTAATCTGCAAGTATAAGCTTCATTACTGAGGTGTATTTTTATCAGGTCTGTGTTGGGTATACTTTTTGAACCAAATCATGACATTTGACTTTATTGTGACTAGGGACTCTCTTCTCTTTTTTTTTTCTTTTTTTTTGTGTGGCATTTTTTGAATATTCAGTGCATTTACTGGCTATTCTCCACATAATTGTTTGTTATTGTTTTTTCAATATATATATATATATATGTTTATTTTTTTATTCCTATTTAACCGGCTTATTTTTTATTGGTGTACAGGACTTGGTGGCAGCAACATTACATTGCACTGGTGGTAGCAGTTATTGTTACATTACTTCTTGGATTCTTAGCTACTGCAATATGGTTTATCTGGAGGCGTAGACAACAAACAGTCGTTCCATACAAGCCCGTTGACGCGCCTGCCCCAGAGCAAGAACTTCAGCCATTATAACTCAGAAGTTTCCCTTGCTCGAAATCTAATGATATGTGGCTGAAAGTATAGCTGACATTTTAATGACTGATACTGCAACCACAGTTAGATTGATCAAAATAGGCGTGCAAAAAGAGCATACATGGCAGCCGGCCTTTTAATCTTATTATGTTTCATAAATCCGGGTAGAAATTGTAAAGGGAACTTCCGTCTGATATCTTCAGTATGTCACATATATAAATTTATATGTGAATTTTGTAAGATACTAGTATTCAAGTAAATGATTGACCAGTCAGTCATGGTTTCATTGGTTGGTTTGTTGGTTGTCCCAGGTTAATATTTTCTTTTATGTTAAAATGATATTTTTATATGAGTCTCTTGCATGGAGGTGGGATCCACTTACTATACTATTAAGAGATTATATAAAAATATTAATTTTTTTATGTAAAAATATCAGTTCCAGTATGTATAACTTTTCTAGTCAAAACTACAACAGTTTAATTTAAATTTCTTTTACTAAAAGAATATTCATTTTGTCCAATTATATGTGATTATCTAATCTAATTTCAGGTGCAAATGTTGATCAATTGTTTTAAAATAATATACTCTTCTTCTTCTTCTTTTAATTAAAAAAATCAACTTATTTTTAGTTGAAATAGTTTATATTTCTCTTATACTTGTTTAGATCTTTTATTCTAAAAAGAAATAGTAGTCCCTATTTCCGAAATTTGAGATCAATTTTAGCTTTTAAAGTTGATTTGAAATGTTTTCAAATTCATAATTAAACAAAACTCGTCAAGAAAATACAATCCCAATAACTTCTACACTATAAAAAAAATTTATTTTATTTGACACAAAAAATAATTTATGAGCTTCACCTCACCATATGCTAAAAAGATAAAACAATTATAAATGTGGTAATTATTATACTATACATGCATATTTGGGTAGTTACATTACATACTTTCTTTTAATAATTAATCTTTTACCTTATCCCTACCTCCCCTCTCCCCTCCCCCCTCCCCCCTCCCCCCTCCCCCCCCCAACTAAGCAATAACAGGAATAATGGGGTTATCAGTTTATTTCCCTCCCCTATCTGACCTTCCTAATCCTACGCTTACAGTTACGGAATAAAGAATTAAAGATACAGAGATCAATTGTTTAATTTTGCCTGCGAAAACAGAAAAATAAAAAATGGATGTAATTAAAAAAAGAAAACAAACAAATACTCCATCACATACGTCTACGTCGTAGAAAAAAAAAAGAAAAACAGCGGAAAACAATGGGACTTTTTCAGAAGTCTGCCAGGAGCTGGGAGTCCAAACAGTCCGCCGGTAGTTTTCTCTTCGCTGCTTTCAGTTAAATCACTCCCTCTATCTTCCCAATTAATTTGTTTGTCAACAGAATTCTACTCTTACTTTGCTATTTCGATTTGCGGTTTTGTAATTCATTACTGTATGCTCTCTCAACATTCCAATTAACTATAAATGACTGAATCCCTAATTTCTGCCCAGTTTTTTTAATTCATAATTAACACATCTGACAAATATTTTATTTTGCTGTTACTGAATGTGTTTGTATAGCGACTTTATGGACGTGTCCCAGTCTTCTGCCTGTACTGATTTTAGTTTTCTGTTGGAGATATGTTAACTTTTGATAGGATAGAAAGCATGATAAGGTGGATGATATCAATTTCTAGCTCAATGAATTTTTATTTTTTTTGAGGTGGTTTTGATGGCTTAGGGGGTGTTTGATAAAAATTGAATAAATCTGAATCTGAATCTGAATGAGCTGAATCTGAATCTGAATGAGCTGAATCTGAATGAAAAAACTGTTTGATAACTGACATATCTTAAAGATCTGAATGACATATTTTTAATATTTTACCCCTCTGAAAAAATTCAAAATTGTTGTAAATTTATTTAATATTACATAATATAATAGTTAATATTTTTTTATTATTTTTATTATTTTTTTTAATTTTTTTTACTTCATTCAGCCAACCATTCAGCCATTCAGACCAAAAATTCGGCCTTAACCATTCAGCCAACGCATCTGACCGATTCAGCCATTCAGACGATTTTTTTTCAAAACAAACGCACTTAATGATTCAGCTACTTACCGATTCAGCCATTCAGACCCATTAAGTTCTAAACAAACAGCCCCTTACTCTGTTTATTTAGAGCAACACTATATCTGGCGCGTTGGCATAAACCAAGTAGATAGAGTGGCAAGCGGGTTTACTAAACATGGAGGTCTTGTTGTTTAAGTGGTAGTTGCACATCTAGTCTAGTCGGCTGATTTTTGTGGCAATACAAATCTTTAATGATATATTTAACAGTCTCTAAGTTAGTATGGGCTGCAAAAGGCAGTAATATCAGAGGTAGGAATATAGCCCTGTCTTTATTTCTCTTATTGCTTGATCATATTGTAAGCTTGTCCAACAAATAGGTAGAGATGACACCATTGGAACCTGTCCTCTGGCTGTTGTAAAACTTTCATATAAACCCATTAGGAATTGCATCAATTGCCTTCTCTGAAATTCTCAGCTCCACAAGTTCAGTTACAAGAGCATTTTGTAGGTGTTTCAAGTGCATTGTGTTAGACTTATATAATAGACCCAAATCTAGCATATAAAGACATCAAAGTCTCTAACCCAAAATTGTGGGACAAGTTATTTATTCTAACACTCCCCCTTGTGTATAACCTGATGTATTGACGGTTGCATGTGGGCCTGATGACTGAGACTTACACAAAGACAAGTCCAGAAGTAAGCTAGTCATAAGTCAAGTTCAGAAGAAAGCTAGTAAATCACGAGCAACTATTAACCCAATTAAGAAGTGGTTACTAGTTAAGAAGTGGGTAACTTTGACCCTTAAGAAATGGACTGGAAGTGGGTAAGAATGAAGATCAAGAAGAGTGTTTAGTTAGCCCAAGGTTTGGGTACCATGTTAAGTAATCAACTTATCTAAGTTTAAAAACTTAGAAAAAGGTTTCAAGTCCCAACAATGTATATCAAGCTAACACCCCCCTCATGTGCATATATACACGGAGAGGCAAATTAGATGCATACAAAGTAATCATCAATATTAACATAAGGAAATTACTGTCCTCTTATAGAAACACGTGGTAGGCACATTATGTTCCAGCAACTTTGATCTGTTTCCACTCATCTTTAAACGTAAATGCTTGTAAACATATAACATACAATCCTGTCCATTTGTTCCAGTTATAATTCATTAATCATTTAGGTTATTGAAAGCAGTACTTTCTTACTTGTCTTATACTGCCTCATTTATAACTTTCAAAATGGTTAAGAATCTTAAGCAGCAGGAGTTGTTTCTCTTTTATTATTCCATATTATGACTTTGTAGTTTAAACACAGAACTTAGGGGACTCGTTTATTTTACTTGCAGACTTGTTATGTGTCCAATAATATTCAGTATCAATGACATACAAGTCATTTATATTGTGAAGATTATCTACTGCCTAAATTTTCATATCACATTGTTTTGGTTAACTTTTAAATTTCAACAGTAATTTTTATGTATTTTTCTTGTATAGGACATTGCCGACCAGAGTGTGAGGATACGAAAACGACAATTTATTTCCACTAACATCTCAACATGATTTAATTGATCCCTGGATTATTAATCAGGGATCCCAGAGGATAATATCTGTGAATTTGTTTTGGGACCAGCACTTTAAGCAAAATTATGTGAGACGTTTAGGCGCAAATTTTGATTGACCAAGGTTTGTGTTCTGTTCTATTTGATTATTAATATTCTAGAATAATTATTGGCATTCAAACCAACCCTATTTTAGTTATTGATGTCCTGACAATATCACATATGCATACCAGATTTTAATGTTGTAATCCCTAGTTTCACAAACATTGGCACATTATTGAGATGTGATGTGTGATGGATTTTGATTGGGTCCTCTAGTGCAGGAAAATGTATATATCAGAGTTAAATGTCCATGGATTTTTTTTATATATAAACTGAATTTACTTCATTAAATTGCATTATAGAATTAGATGTGAAAATCTTTATTCATTGGAGGTAATTTCAGTGAAAGGCAGATTATTCATGGAATTTAGCTAAAGTAAATGTAGAAAGGTAACAACCTTGGTCTTTCTGTCAAGATTTAAAAGAATAAGAAAGACTTGGACTAGTGGAGAAATTTTTTTTTTGATAAATAAATAAATCAAAGACTATTGGATACCTATTATGAAGCCCAAGTAATACTGAAGTCTTAGACTATTATATGGAAACGTGTATGTGCAGGGGATGATTTTCCTCTCTGATCCGGGTAAATTATTTTCTGTTCGAGCATAAGAAACTCAAGATCTAGATATAAAATTTGGATCAATTCAGTTAATGCAGAGAGTGAGGGACTATGTATAGCTTTTCCTAAAAATTGAACAAATTCGTGAAGTATTTTATCTACGGGACTCTACCTGAAATTAGGTTAGATCTGTATAGGTCTTGTGTGATTTCTCTTCTTTCTGGTCAAAGGTTCAGTTTGAATTTTTGCATGATAAATATGTCATCTATGCTTTTGCGTTTTCAATTTCACTTGAGCATTGTTTTGTCTCCCTTCATATAGTTGGTCATACTTCAGTTTACTGAGGAGGATTAGTTATTCGGTTATTGGAACAGGTCTAATGGAGATATCAAAATTAAAAGTGCTTCTCAAGAACATCTCTTGTTTGTTTCATTTATCAACTCATGAAAACATAAACTTTGAACCAGTTCAGAGATATTATCAAAAGATCGAAGAGATGATGAAGTTGCTGAAACCAGTTCTAAATGTCATTGTTGATACTGAAATAGCTTCTGACGAATCACTTCAAAAGGCATTTGCAGGCTTAAGTCACTCAGTTGACGAACTGAGAGAGCAATTTGAGACCTGGCATTCATTGTTGAGTAAAGTTTACTTTGTACGTTTCATTTTCTAAATTCTCTCTCTCTCTAACACATGCACACACTCACGCATGCATGCACTCACATGTTTTTTTGGAAAGTAGATTTTCTCATTAATCAATTTAAGACAGCTTAAAACACTGGTATAATAGTTCAGTGATCAGTGAAGGATAAAATTACGTTCTTGGTTTGATTTGCTTGTCAACATGCTGTATGAATTAATCTGAAGAAGTTCATCCTTTTACTTGGTTGTTAATTTGAAGTTTCTTCTTTTTCACAACTTATTCCATCCCACAGTTTCTTAGTCTCTCTTTACTGATGCATAGTGTGAAATGCCAAACCTTAACTCATTTTTGTTCGATTTTCTCGTCGAGGTGGATATCTGGATATCACTAGACCTGGGATGGAAAGGTGCTATATTTTACTAAGTTTTAGAAATGCAAACCTATTAAGAATAGTTGTGCGTCACACCACGAAAAGCTGTTGCATGAGAACTACAACAGTACAACTAAATGGCAATTGGAAATGGATTCAAAGATATAAGCTAACATGAACAACCATAGGAATATTGCACCAGCAATATGATATAGTTTTCAAAAGAGGGGGAAATTCGTTGTTAATAGGTGCTTTAGGATTAGGAGTTGACAGATAACTTGTTGCTACATTGTGAGGTTGTTTGGGAACTATGGAGATGGTCTTATCCCTTTATGGTTTGCCTTGGATTATGCCTAAGACGATGATCCAGTTCCTTCACATTTAGAAGGGGATGAAGATGCATAGGGGGGAATCGACAGAAAGGGGATAGAATCCCAAATGCTTTCTGGTGGACTATTTGGCATGAGAAGAACATACGTTATTTGAAGATGTGGATAAACCTACTCCTTCATTTGTGTCTTTATTTTGAGCTTGTTATAATTTTGGCAAAACAAGGTTTATCCTGATTTCTTAGGAGAGTTTGCCTTATGGTTCCTTGCAGTGTGACAGTGTTCTCGGTGGTTAACTCTCTTGGTGCAGGATGTGTTTGTGTTTTCCCTATGGTCCCTTTTTTTGTATACTTAGTGTATACCCTTTTTCGGTCTTTGTAAACGATATTTTACTTTAAGAAAAAAAGGATCCACAATACTCATCTCATCATATTTCAATTAGATAAAATTTCAGTCGTTTTATCGTCAGGATCGCTAATACGATTTAAGCCTCCGATTGCTGCTTGCTTAGGTCTAAAGGTTTTGAGATGCTAAAACTACCTTTGTTCCAAGGCTTGTCCCCGCGTTTTGTTTTCTATTTTCCTATGATCTCATGGCTATGGATTAATCGACATATAGCTTCCCATTATCTATAGTCTATGAACAGGAGTAGTACACCATGACTTTTATTATTAGACTCTTCAAAGATTTAGTGCAATGAACTGTCTAATGGTAGGTTTTGGGGGATATATTCAGTTCCGTGTTATTTTGGTGTGATCTATTCTCATCTAACGGGCTCTTAATAAAACATATTAAGACTATGAAACATCATCAGTTCAGTTTGTTTTTGTTTTTTATTTTTTCAGTAGGAGGAATACTTTTAAACAAGCCCTTGGATTTTATTTTCTCTCAGCTAGCGATGATTTGGGCAATGCCTCTTGTTCACATGTCTCTATTTATTCTGCTTTAATTCTTAATTTCCTTAACCTGCACCCCATCAGATGATGAAGAAGAAAGCAATGGTTTTAACTTTCAAAAGGTTAAGGCCTTTGATATTGATCTTTCGGGATTTAGGATTAACAAGAAAACAAGGCGTTTTGGCGATTAGGAATGTTTATTTGTTTTCTTCCCTGATTCATATGGGATATTTTTAGCTTATCCCAACTAGTTTTGGGTAAAAGGCGTTGTTGACTTGAGTTGTTGTGTCTTCTTGTACAGCCATATATGAGATTTATAAATAAATTTATAGTTTTTTTAAATATAAAAATAAATATGAATATAAAACCTTAATGCTGGGTATTGGTCTTTCTGTTTAGCCAATATTTTAACTAGCTCGTGTTTGCATGGTCTCTAGGTTCTGCAAGTTGAATCACTAACGGCAAAGGTCTGGACCTATGGCTTGGAAATTTTGGAATTATTGAAATGTTCTGATCAATCTCTCCCTGTTGAATTGAGTTCGGCTTCTCTTGAGGTACCATACCAACTAGTGTAGAATTGTTTAAAGTTTGATCTTTTTAGCTGATTGCTAAATGTGTATGTGCCTGTTTGTGATAGCTTATATTATGGACTTTAAGGTCTTTGGACCAAAAACAAATAAGCTGAGTTGTTTAGGACAATTTATTGGACAAACTTAAAGTGTAAAATGAAATAAGTTATGAATTTGAGTAAGGTTAGCTTCTAGCTTTTTGTCTATCTAACTTTTTGAGTCTAAAATTAATTTGAATTTCAGTTTCAGCTCCAAAAAAAATTCACACTAATTTTCAGTTTCAACTATCTCGAACCGAATCTGTCTTATGGTGCACAATGTAGTACTGTTTTCAATGCAAAGCATGGTAGTATCATAAAATATGTTGCAATATGGCTATCTAATTTGCTTAGATGTCTAGGCATAGATATATCTAGGTTCCCTTTTTGAAGCTTTGTACTCTCTCCGTGTGGAAAAAGAGTACCATATCTTGTGTAATTTACAAAAGAAGTATTACTCTCTTTCCCACCCCGGACCGATGGAGTATTTGGAAACTTAGTGCAACACTGTCTACCAAAGTTAAGCATATGGGATTTGTCTTTTAACCTTTGTAGCACAGTGGAAATCCACGTCTCACATGTTTTTGTCAAAACAGTTTCCGCTTTCAGATTTTGACCAAATTTATGGCTAGACTAGTTAGTTCTTTTGCTTAGGCTACTAAGACAGACAAGGCTAGAAATAATATCTAACCTTCTTTTTTATTTTTTATTAAATATTTGGCAATGTATTGCAGCACTGCCTACAAAAGATTAAGCATATGGGATATGAACAAGCATCGGCTGTCATCACAAAAGCTATAAGGGATCAAGTGGAGGGCTCTGGACCCAGCTCAGATTGTCTGGTTAAAATTACAGACCGCTTGTGTTTAAGGTCAAATCAGGAGATTTTAATTGAAGTTGTGGCCCTTGAAAAGTTGAAAGAGAATGCCGAACAAGCTGAAAAAAATGGTGAAGTTGACTATATTGAGCAAATGATATCACTTGTTACCCACTTGCACGAGCGCCTTGTTTTACTGAAACAGTCTGATAGCTGTAACCCTGTTCCAATACCTGCTGATTTCTGCTGCCCTCTGTCACTCGAACTGATGACAGACCCTGTAATTGTGGCTTCAGGACAAACATATGAGCGAGCTTTCATCCGGAAATGGATTGATCTTGGGCTTACTTTTTGCCCAAAGATGCGACAAATTTTGGCACACACCAATCTTATTCCTAATTACACTGTGAAGGCATTGATTGCAAATTGGTGTGAATCTAACAATGTGAAGTTGCCTGACCCCATGAAGTCACTGAATTTGAACCAGCCTTCTTCACTTCTTATAAATGAGTCTGGTGCACCCCGGGATTCACATGTTGCTCATTCAAGGAGCAACCAACCCTCATCAGCTGATTCAATTCTTTCAACTGGTTCGTCTGGAAGGAACTTCAGCTCATCTAGTGTAACCCATCGAGAGGGGACTTCTCCATCGCATCTCCGTTCATCTTCAGAGGATTCTATGTCTGGAGTAGCTGGAAATGGGCATGCGATCGACATGGAAAGGATCTTCCTCAGAAGTTCTGAAGACATGTCAGCTAACTCAGGAGATAGAAGTTCAGAACACTCCATGTCACCATCAAGAAAAGAATTTCCCAATGCTGTTGGGACTGATGAGCCATCCTCGCAAGGCCATAATAGGACTACCTCATCCTCCGGCACACTTTCTAATGCAAACTTTTCACAAGGAATGCCTGGTGAAAGCAACGAGGTCCCCTCACAGGCAACAGCCCACAGTAGTGATACTTCAGGGGAGCTTACATCAGAGTCACAGCTTGCTGCTACATTATCCGCCTCACAAAGAGAGTCTCAGTTTTCTTCCCGGTTCGAGATTAGAACTCGAACCCAGGCACTGCGACGCCGGCCTTCTGATAGGTTTGTTCCTAGAAATGTGTCTGCTCCTGTCACTGAAACAAGGGTTGATCTTTCTGGGGTTGAAACCCAAGTCCAGAAGCTGGTTGAGGATTTGAAGAGCAATTCATTTGAAGAACAAAGAGATACTACAGCTGAACTCCGACTACTTGCAAAGCATAACATGGATAATCGGATTGTGATTTCAAACTGTGGGGCCATTCCCTTGTTGGTTGAACTACTCCGTTCAACAGACACACAAATACAGGAAAATGCCGTCACTGCACTTCTCAACTTGTCGATTAATGATAACAATAAGACTGCTATAGCAAATGCTCATGCAATTGAACCCCTAATTCATGTCCTTGAGACAGGGACCCCTGAGGCTAAAGAGAACTCAGCTGCCACACTTTATAGTCTATCAGTAATTGAGGATAACAAAATCAGGATTGGGAGATCTGGGGCAATTCCACCTTTGATTGATTTATTGGGAAATGGAACTCCTAGGGGGAGGAAAGATGCAGCCACAGCGTTGTTTAACTTATCAATATTTCATGAAAATAAGGCGCGTATTGTGCAGGCTGGTGCTGTGAAGTATCTTGTGGAATTAATGGACCCTGCAGCAGGAATGGTTGACAAGGCAGTTGCTGTTTTGTCAAATCTTGCTACTATTCCTGTTGGGAGGGCAGCAATTGGTCAGGAGGGAGGGATCCCTGTTCTGGTTGAGGTGGTTGAATTGGGATCTGCAAGAGGGAAGGAGAACGCAGCTGCTGCTCTTCTACAGCTCTGCACTAACAGCAACAGATTCTGCAATACGGTGCTCCAGGAAGGAGCTGCCCCACCGTTAGTGGCATTGTCACAGTCCGGCACCCCAAGAGCCAAAGAAAAGGTGTTCTGCTCTTGACGTCCTGCTTTCTCTTTATTTCTCTGTATTTTACAAAATAAAAAAATAATAATAATTACTTTATAAGCTTCTTTAAGAGATTATATACTTAAAATTTTGGATGCTTGCAGGCTCAAGCTCTTCTAAACTACTTTAGAAACCAACGACGTGGTAATGGTGGGAGGGGATGACTCTGAAGGTGAGTATTGGATGTCATTTAATGTTTTGAGGTAAGATTACATTCTATTGTGTAAATTTGATTTTGAAAATAATACAATGTGTTATTGATTTGTCAGAGCCAGGAGAAAAAGAAAAGGGTAAGGGTGGGGGTGGGGTGGGGGTGGGGGTGGGGGGGGGGAATGATTTACGGATGGTTGATTGGGCCCTTCTAATTACTCACTTTGTGGTGCGAGTTTATTTTTTGCAGCCTTTGTAATACATCTGGGCAGGCATATGAATCATTTTGTAAAAGAACCTAAGTTAATGTTATGCCTTTGTATCTGTGGGTGGGTCAGTTTTACATTTCTTGTTGGAACTATAGGGGGCATTAAAGCCAACTAGAGGTTTTAGGAGATTCTTAATGCCTAGACCTCCTAATCTTTTGGCCTAGTGTTAATAAACCCCTGCAGCACATAGACTTTGCATTTTGGCATTATTCTGATTGGAATGGTATTCTTTTAATGAGATTGAATCATCATCAAGTGTCGGACTGTCGGTGTGATGATTCGTGTTGATTCTTCTATGAACTAAGCAACATCCTACAGGTATAATATGTTGTCTAGTTAACATTTTGTTTGCTTTACCAGGTTTACCCTCACGCTTGGATCAAATGTTTTTAAACTTGTTTTTCCCGGTTGCTTGCTGCTTGGCCGCCTTGTCTTGAAACATTGTTTGATTGAACCTATGAATTTCCCCAAATTACGAAAGAATATTGAATTTTATTTCTTCTTCTTATTTTCCCCTCCTCTGATTAAACATGGGAAGGTTGACACATCATGTCCAGGGAAATTTCATACCTAATCTGCAGGTGGATTGTGCACTTTTTCTTCTCTTTATCTGTAATAATTTAGTTGGTGAAATTATTATTAACCAGTATTCATATTATAGGAAAAAAGAAATAAAGCTAGGAGTATTCATATTACAACTTTATTTAATTTCTTTGATGAGACCTACAACTTTATTTAATTTCTTTTATAGGATCTATAACTTTATTTAATTTTTTCCCTGAGACTCATAACCTAACAAAATTTTCCAACTGGGTGTGCTGAGTATGTAAGTTTGTTAAACTTTGTGTGCTCTCAAGTCTCAATATCTTATAAATAGGTTGATCAGTTGAACAGCAAAAAACACACAAAAATTACAGTAAGAGAAGTAAAAAGAGAAAAGAACAAGTTTGGACATTTAAACATAAGAATGCTAGAATTATTCAGGTTGATCAACTAGGTAGAAAATATTATTTAGCATCGTACAAAGGTATGAGATATCATTTTCTTTCATACTCCTAAATTTAAGGTAAGAAATTATAATTCATTTTTACAGTCTTATCATTAAACGGTGAAAAATTCTGAAATGACTAGAATATCCTTAATAGTGTGTTTCATTTAATATTTTTTTTACTTGAATCTTCCTATTAAATTTTAATCGTTATATTTAAACTGTGAAATTTATATTTTCTTGAAACTTTATATTTTATCAAGAATTCTAATCGATTTTCTGAATATCGTGTTGACAATTTAGACTATAAATAAATTAAATTGAAAATCACTAATGTTTATTCTATATTTTATTATTCTAATTATTTCTATTCATCATTGATATTATTGTTATTTTTACTAAACATCAAGACTAAGTTGTTGTAAATGTCTTTAGTCTGGGTGCAAAGATAGTATTATTGATAAAGTGTCGTTAGCCTATGTGGCAAAGACACGTGGTGCGTGGTGAAAATTCTTTTTGATCTGGGTGCAAAGAAGAACTGTTGATTGACATGATTATGATCAAGAACTGTGGATTGGCCTAATCATGAGCTTTGATGTTACAGCTAAAGACACATGGTGAAAGTTTTCTTTGGCCTGAGTGCAAAAAGTAACTGTTAATTGGCATGATTATGATTAGAAAATGTGGATTGACATAATCATGTCCTTTGGTGTTACAGACAAAGACACATGGTAAAAATTCTCTTTTGCTTGGGTGCAGATATGTACTGTTGATTGGCAATATTATGATCATGTAGTGTTGATTGGTATGATCATGACTAGTGTAACAAATGTTACAGTTAATGAAATCTAGATGTTGAACTTTTTAATTAGAGAAGATAATAGACATTATGATCTATTTGACTTTTCTAATGGATTGCTTATTCTACTACGGTTATTTTGTGAAAACTTATATCATTTATCATATGTTCTAAATATTCATTTTATTACTGTTGAATGCTAATGATAACTTATTTATCTTTGTTATGATACTCTTTATTAGACTATTTGTGCTCACCCTTTTTAGCTTCATAATTTATTTCACGAAATAAGAATGTAGCTCAGTATAGTAGAGAGGGCAGTGGAATAGAGTGATTGTCCAAGTTAGTAGTCGAAGTAGTTCTTAATACATTGTAAAATAATGCGACAATAATTGTATTGAGAACTTAAATTATGTGTTGCCGTATGTTCATGACATTGTAAAAATTAATTTTGGCGACTCAATTTGATATAGATCAAAATTTGGGGGCGTTACAGTTTTGGTCTAACAAGCCAGACCAAAACTGTGGGTATGAGAATTGGTGAGATAAAAGGAAAGGGAGGAACGATCATTGATATGGTTAAAGTTGTATAATTAATTGATTTAATGTATTGTGCTTCATGTACTGTGCTAGAACTGAAAAGTTAGAAGAAAAAAACACATTAAATTTAAACAAGATAATAAAGATCAGAAAGAAAAAGAGTTTTTGTGATTGTTCAATCAAATTACAAGAACATATCATATAAGAGAGTAAAAGATGTGAAAGAAAAAAGAATTCAGAGGGTAATATGGCAAAATATTGTTATCAAGACATTTAAAAAAAATTAATTATCAAACATTTTTTTATTTGGATGCTCTACATTATTCAAATGTCTAAACTGTTCAGATTTTAATATTCAATTCTATGAAACACAACCTAAATGTTACTCCCTTCGTCTCAGGATAAAAGTCCCGGTGGACTTTTCACACATATTAAGATAAATAAAATGACAAAATTATCCATAATAATGTCGTTAAATATGGAGAGAATTAGAATAAGAAAAGTATGAGATATTTAATGCTACATGTATGATAAAAAAATATGTGTAAAAATTTGGTTATTAAAGAAAATGAGACTACCCAAAATAGTAATAAGAATTTTTATTCTGAGACATAGGGAGTAAGAAAGAGTGCTATGAGGTCAGACCTTAAGCGTCGGACTTGGGGCGGATTTTTTTGACTAGGCCAAACCAAGTCAAAATTTTCCTTTCAACCAGCGACTTCATTAAAATCTCCAGGGGTCGAACCAAGGCCAGACATGAGATCGCAAACCGCGGACTTTTTGTACACCTCTAATGTTACACGATCAAAAAAGTGTTAATGAATGTATGTTTCAGTTACAAAAGATAGAAGTGATTAGAAAGAAAATGACAGACCAGACCATCGGTTAAGATGAAATCCGCACAAATGCACCGTTGAGGGGGAAAGAAGAGGTTTTTGTGATGAAATTGAACCGTTAAGGTGTCGGCTTTGAACGTCCATATTTGACTTGCGAAAATTTATACAATGCCCCCCAGTATTTATCGTGTTATCAATGTGATGAAGTTCTTACTGTTTGATCTTGTTGATGAGATATAGTTTCCTGTTCTGTTATAGATTGCTGAAACTGCTCATTTTGTTTTAAACACCATTTAAATACTGTTATAGATTAAGCTTTAAGTTTTGTCTTGGGTATGTTGGTTGTCGTTTAAAGGCTGCTCTGTTATTTCAAGCCGTGTTGACATAAATCTGGACATCCCTTTTATCAAAACTTGTTTGCTTATCTTGTTAAGTTTTAAATACCGTTTAAACCTCTAATGGCAAACCTTTTCAGAAATCTAGCCAGATCTAGAAACTCTGCATCTTCTTCATCTTCTTCCTCTTTGGATTCATAATCCTTTCGGTGGACCGTGTTCTCAGCCTAAATAATTGAGGCGTGTCTTTCTTTTGTGGTTCTTAGCCTTAATAATGCAGGCTTTCGGTGGGTGGTCCCTTTGGTTTATTTGCTGTCCGTTCGACTCCAGCTTTATCCAGGACACGCGTCAGCAACTTTATTAAAGTTTTCTCCTTTTTTTAAAGTAGCTTTCTTTTTTAAAGTTGTTTGTCTATTGTAATAATTTCGCTTTGCTTTGTTAAAGTTGTTTGTCTGTTGTAATAAGTGTGTCTGCCCTCAGTTCTATAAGAGGAGCGTCTTGTGTTCAGTAGTAGCATCCGAAAATTTATATCAAGTATTAGAAGTCTAAGTTTTCCTGTGAAGAGTCAAGTTTGATATTAAGTTTTATAATATTCCGCTGTTTTCTATAGAGGTTTTTGTGATGAAATTGAACCGTTAAGGTGTCGGTTTTGAACGTCCATATTTGACTTGCGAAAATTTATACAATGCCCCCCAGTATTTACCGTGTTATCAATGTGATGAAGTTCTTACTGTTTGATCATCAAGAAAAACTTATAAAAATGTCTCGGTTTTTATGTACCAACCATATATATGCACAAACAAAACAATACAAATATATACGTCAACTTCCCAAACTGTAGGAAGGGTACAATTGTTGGTCCGCTCTGGAACAATGGCTCGATTCAAGCAAATTGACCTGCAGAAAGACACCTTGTTTACGTAAGTACTCCCAAATAATCTACAAATTAATGCTCAATAACCAAGAAGAATGAGTAGCTACTTTGATAATCTCCCTCTTTGGCCATGGACGAGCATACGCTGCTAACACAGACATGTGAAAATCCTGGTTTAAACAACACCAGTACAGAAATTCAGACAACTAAATAGATTCATAACCTGCCTAGTAGCTGATATATGAAATTGTAAAATAAAAGGTTTCTAATTTCATTTATGTGCATACAATATGTAGGCAAGATGAGAGAGCTTACTCTAAAAGGATCGCCCCTTAAGGACTGCACAGACAACAACCTGCTCGACCCTCTACCCTGCAAAACCAAATTTTAAAACACAATCCTTTTACGAGTTAGTCATAAACAAAACAGTAAAAAGCAGTAGAGGGTATCAACGCATTTGTTGAATGAAATTCACCTCCAAATAAATATCTCGTAGTCGCCTTCCAGTTTGAGCACAGCAAATTCGAACAACAGATTGCTCACAACTCCCACTGATGATATAGTCTCTTCCATTCATGTAATATGAACGAGTGTAATTATGAGCACTTCCACTTGACGCTATCTCAAAATTCATGTGAAGCCTCCCGTCTGCGGCTAGAAGTTGCTTTACCTGCCATCCACAACATTTAGTGTCAATCTCATATCTACCCACATTAGCAAGAGGTAGGAAAACTGAGTCTAAGATCTCCAGAATCAAATTTTGACAATATCAAGAATTGGTTAAATGGTGTTATCATCTATCAGAATCATTATGGAAAAAATTTAAGCACAATAGCCCTCATTCATACAGGTAAAATTAATGTATCATCTCATAGCTTACGCTTACAAACTACAGTTCATATATAGTTTCAACTGAAGTACCTCGTTGTCTACAGCTGAGACAAGCAGATAGAGGTCATCAGGAGAAAAGCAAGCCATCACATTTCCCCCCGAGCTTGAAGCTGTATAGCAAGGTTGTACGGGTTTCTGTCTTAAGTCCCACATCTTGACATCACAGTCAAATGATGAAGTGACAAATAAGGAGGGAGAATGGTGAGCAAATTTAGCTACATTAACGGCTTCACGATGCATATCTGTGAACAGTTGTACTCGTTTGCCACTGCAAATGTCATATACAGCAACTTTTTTTGAATAGCCACTTGCCAGAATCTGATTATCCGTTGAATTGACATGAACTGAAGTCAATTGCTCAAAGTTGTCAAAGGAAACCGTACTGGATCTGCAATAACTTTCTGCAACTTTTGGAAGCATATAATTGATGTCATACAATCTCAAGGAACCATTATCCGAACCTGCTAGAAGCTGATTTTTTGAACAAAGCAGTGGTAGTTACACAATATAATTCATTCTGCTTGAAAGCATGTTTCCAACAACTAGCTAGCACTATATAAGCAGATATTATCCAAAACAAAAAAATTCTGTGATTGTTCCTTGGAGGTAATGGAGCTTACCTTTGATGGATACTTCTTAAGCCAACAGAGACCCAAAACACTATTATTTGTTCCAAAGGATGGGATATAACCAACAACATTTCCATTCTCATGGTTGATAACAACTACTTCTCCATCCATAGTTCCAAACGCCAGTAGACTAGAGTTCGATGGGTGGTACTCAAACTGCCTCGGCTGGAGGTTCTCACTTTCATCTTTGGTAATATGACTAATGTTTGATAGGGGATGTAAGCGAGGCCACACAGAAGCCCCAAACTTGGCAGCAGAAAGGGACCGTGAGTAGAAACATCCACTTTTTCCATTACGAGATGGCTGATTTTGCCTGAAAGGTTTTCGGTGGTGTATGTTGCTTGTCCGAGTTTCTCGCATATGCAGAACACTGACAACATTCTCTTTGGGATCGCATTTGTATGGTAAATACTCGTAGTATTTTGAAACAACAGTCTTGGCTATTTCCCTATCCAAATTTCCTATGGGCAAATTATCTAAAACTCCTAGATGAGGCAAAGAGGTAATCATGTACTCTCTATAATATTTCTCAAAACAGATGGGTGAAGGATGATTTGACATATACTTTGTTGAGGTAATTAAGGCATCCGAATCCCACTTACGTGCACTCGGAGGAAAGTCATCTTCATCTTCAACATGTAATTCGCCAAAAGAAAACTGCCATAGAGATTAAATACCCATTTATTAAACTACAGAACAATTCAAAGTTTCTGTTTAAAATGTACCAATAGCAGAAACAAAATTAAGTTCTCACCTCAATTTGCGAGTTAGCCTTTCCATTTAATACAGAAAAAGAATCAGATGATAACTTCAACATTTCACTTCTTTGATGATGGGTTGGTTTTTTTACTTGGCTGTCATCTAAGAAATCTCGGGTCAAGCTTTGTGCTGCACAGATTGAAGATGAATCTCCGAAATAAGTTTGGTGTGTAATATTTTTACCAGCAATGTTTGGTGGTTTAATGTACTTGCTCAATTGACCTGACACAATTTTTCCACAAGCAAGAAAGTTTGTTTGCTCATTGAATGATGCAGAACATGGCCGCGTGTCCTTGCAACACAAACAATTTTGAAAACGGAGTTCTACTAAAGAAGGAAGTTTGGCCAAGGCTGCAGTAGTTGTCCACAGATTAGAAACTCTTGTCTCACACATTGAGAGATGCATCAGCTTTGGCATGCAAGCAAAACAATCCTTCTCCAAACTAGTGAGCGAAGTACAAAAATCCAAATTAAGGGTGTGCATTTGCATAAATTTCCCAGAAATGTTGAGCTGTCGGATCTCTGTGGATCTAAAGTTTAAAACTTGGCAATCCAAACCACCCTGGAAAAGACCCCTGGAGAGATGGTCAAATTGATACGGGAGTTAATTATTATTACTACTAATAATGGCAAAGAAAAACTCCCATTCCGAAAAGCCATTCTTCTCGATTTGTGCTAACAGATTTTATTTCCTTGACTTTTCTAATATTAGATTTCTTCATAAATTCAAGTACTTTGTCTCGATAATTATAATATGTTATTTCTAAAAACGTGTAAAATATCTATAGTAAGCCACAATATTTAGATTAAAACATGGTCAATGTGTAGGAAGCCTAAATAAAATTCTGATAATTACCTCAATACATCCTCCCTTAATGAGACATCCTGGAGATTAACAACTCGAAGCTGTAAACTGATGGCACGCATCATCGACATAATATAGTCTTGGTTCAACAAACAGGATGATGTATGAAGTATGTCGACTGCTTCAATCTCAGAACTGTATGCAAAAAAGACATCAATAAGTGGAGAGAAATCAGCATCCTTGAGTTGGTCCAATAAGACCAGTATAGTACATTTCTGGCTGATGGACTTCTGGATATCTGCCTGAAAAATTAAAAATATAGCGTGCCATCAGAATCAATCTCAACACCCTCCGTGGAAACTTGTACCAAATGCTGTAGCAATGTATAACCAGTAGATATTCAAAACTTCATTGCAGAGCAAAATAAGAGATATGCTGGAGCATCATCATCTCCAGGCTTCCTATCACATTCTCAATCATTTCAATGATATTAATCCAATTTTTTGTGATGTTATCATTATGCATCTTAATACTTAAATAGCACCTATCCTAATTCCATATTTCAGATGTTAGTGAGTTAAGTAGGATTAAATTTTGGGGTGGGGTGGGGTGGGGTGGGGTGGGGTGGGGTGGGGTGGGGTGGGGGGGGGAATCCAGCAAAGCAAACTACTCTATCATAAATCTCTTCCTGATCAACTGTATAGTAAAACAATTGAAAGTTCAGGAGTACGACCTTATAGAACCACCATAATACTGCAGAGTTAGGTAGGACCTTGTGCCTCTTGCAAGAATCCAAATACCTAACAACCAAGAGAAAGTATATTTCTTATTAAATAGCATTCCGGTGACCATCATTATCAATGTGCATTTGGAACATGTGAATAAAAAAGGATTGTAATGCCCTTAATTTCCAACAAAACAATTAACTAGCAAGCTTCTCCGGTTAAAACCTGGTTCATGTACGACAAGTCAAAATTAGAAATAATAAGGAAATGATGAGCAAAAATTGATTAATATGGCCTGCTCATCTGCGTTACAACTTACAAGATGTGAGAATAGAAACAATGACAGAGACGTGTGGCCTAACATATAATAAGTCGAGCTAAATAGTCTGACTAAGTGCATATTTTTATGTTGACACGTTAATCCTTGGGCATGTTTTCATAGGGGAAAATAGTCAACCATCCCTCCCTCTGTTAATGTTTCCTTTAATATACAAGGTCTTAGTTGATGAGGTAGGTAATGAATTAGCTCATTGCATACACTGTTCATTTACAACCACAAATTCAGAGAAAGATGAAAAAAAACTCCTGTTAACACACCGGCACAACCTCCAAGATGTTAATTAACAACTCCTATATACAGAACATGGACTTGTACATTTTCTGGCTATCATACGTAATAATACTACTAATTTCTAGTACTAATATGGCAATTACAACCATAGTAAAGTGGGTAAGAAAACTTGGCGAACGGTTTTTGTGATTAAAAAAATATACTAGTAGTAATTTCAAGACAATCATCCAAATTAACCCAGGCACGAAAGGAAAAGAAAACCACAAGAAAAGTGCTAAATACTTTGAAATAAAAGAAATTTAAAACCACAGTAAAAACTAAGAAGAAGGAAAGGTCCGTAGGTAGGTTGAGAGATCTAGTGAGACCTGTCCAGGAAATGGAGAGACATTGTGGCTTTGGCAGGCAGGCTGGCTGGCTGCAAGTCAGTCTTTCACATTCTCGATCAGCTCAGCTCAGCTGGGAGTCGGCCGGCAGTCGGTCATGTGTTGGCGAAAATATGTATGTTGTTGGGTTAGAGGTAAAGGTAAAGGTAATGGAAAAGGAATAGTCCCTGTGTATAACATATAAATAGCAGGGCAGAGAATGATAAATGAGTAGTGGCTCTTCTGTTCTGTGATTCTGTCACTATATATATATATATATATATGTGTGTGTACGACTCAATACACCAGCAATCAAGGTACCAGTACATGGGAATATGGCACATGGGAATACATATAAGTAGATAAGTTATACTAATGCACGTATCATCTGTACTGTACGGCTATATATATATATATATATCCAAAAAAATAAACGGGGTTAGTATATACTCCATCCAAATACAAATAATTAAACGAAGCTTCCTGTCCCTTTCTTCTTTCGTGTAGTACTTATACTCAACTTGAAAGCATCTTATTAATTGTCTACAAGATAAGATAAGATAAGAAGAAGAATTTTTTTATGTTAATGTGTTTGTGAAGACATAAAAAGAAAAAAAAAATCACATTTCTACCTATAAATTGTTGTGAAACTGAAAACAAAATTGTTAACGCCAGGATCTTTCTCCACGTCCCAATCACGAAAGACGTTCTGATTCTGCACAGTAAACACGACAACACCACAAGCTTGACGGCCGGACCGCCGGGGGATAGCTCAGGCGTGAGAGTAAGTATGTCTGTTCACAAAGTTAACTCAAGAGGATGATAAAGTCTAGTGTAATGAGAATCGTAATAATCTGTGGTTGTGTGTGTAATACGTACCTGTTTTGTGAAGACTTACTCGATAGGATATAATATCTTTGCTTGGAATATTGTGCCACCTACTACCATCTGACATATCCCCCTGATCTGATGGGTTCTGCCGACTGCATGAAGCTTGTACACTGCTCTTTGCTGCTGTTCACACCGCCGGCCGACTATAATCTCATCCACATTAATGCATGGCAGGTATCTTGGTCAACTGTCATACTATATCATCATTACAAGTCAAAGTAATAGATATTAAATAACCCAATGGGTTAACCCATTGATCCAGCCCGGTCTTTATAGGATCAAATGAAGTCAACACAATGATTGGGCCCAACAAGCCCAATGACTTAATTAATAAGTGAGCCCAATATACCCGGCCCAACATAGGAGAAATATCATGACCCAACAAAAATGATACATATAAACAAACTGATTTTTATAATTTCCTTTTTACTCTATTTATAAACATAACAATATTTAATAAATTTCTCACAAATTATCTTCTTTTTTTAAAAAAGATCCTAATTAATTTATTCGTTTTTTTTAATTATAAAAAAGACAAAACATATGGTAAAAGTAGATCTAAATTTAGAAGTAACAAGGAAATCAGTGAGGTATTCGGGAGGAGTAACGTGTCCTTTTTCTCCAACAAGATTTTAACTGAGATTAAAAACTGCCGTATGTATTTATAAATTACTACAATTAAAAATATATATTTCAGATGGATGCAGACTACACGTCGGTCGGTATATTAAACGGAGTAAACAATTGAAAGGCCTCAATCGCAATCCACTAAATAAATATTTGATCGATCTAATCCAAAACTTATTCAACTCTCTATATATTTTTTAAAATGTTTGGAAGGTTGACCTGCCCCTCACCTGCTCTGCTCTTCTCTTCTCTTCTCTTATCTTAATTTGTCATCATTAATAATACTTGATGGTAAACCTTTAATATATAAGTATATCAGTGCTTCTACGCAGACAGGTTTTTTGGACCGAATATTTGGACAGTGAGTCCTATTATTATCTCCTTCCCTAAACAACGTCGTTCTAATTTATTTTTTTTAAACCATATGCTCTGAGTCTCTGACCAACTGAATCTCAAAAAAAATCAAATCCATTCTAAGTCACAATCTTAAGGTTGCTCTTTCCAACCTTCTTGCAAAACTGAAGGTAACAATCTCTTTCCATAATAACGCAAACCAATTCAAACCCAATTTTCATTCCAAAGCATGCATTTCACAAGGCTCCAATCCCATTCCTAATCAAGTTTTGCACCAAGATTCCTTCCTGCTGGTGCGTTGATTTCATTCGAAGTTTTGGACTGATTTTTTCCCTAAATCAAGTAAGGTTACAATTTATTTTGGAAAATTCGACTCAAGAAAGAATTGCAATGTGAGGAAGATTTGCATCGTATTGAAGTATTGATTAGGAGATTAGTTGGTTCTTTTCCTCTAATATCTCAATTGTGGATTATTAATGATTAATAGTTAATTCTTTTATTTAGTGAGGATTGATTTATGTATTTTTATACATATGAATTGCTTACTGGGTGTGATTGCTTTGTCCTAAATAGGTTTGAAGTAATTGTTGGGTTTGAGCACTAGCCACGAGGATAGGGATGAGCTAAAAACTGGTTTGCACGCTAGGTGTTTGTTTAATTGCCTGAAAGAACTGTTTGGTTTGTTTTGGTTGGTTTTAAGTGTTGAGACTGATTGAAAGGATATCATATGGCACCCAAGAGACAGCTTGGTGACATGGCCCAATCTTCTCAACAATTGGTACTAGATTTTATCTTGCATTTGGTACTCAGTTGATCCTTATTTATAGTCCATGAGGTTTTTAGTACAATAATGGCAAAGATCAATGTTTTATCGAGTTCTCATTATGTTTAGCGATGTTCTCATTATGTTTTGCGATGGAATTGAAGATGAATAAATTGAGTATGCTTGCCTCTTGCAATTGTTGTGCTACCTGGACTACTCAAAAACAACTTCAAAGTAGAATGGTGGCTTCAAGTTGGTACATTGTCAGTGACCCAAAACAATTCATGGGACATAGAGCATAGATGATGTTGCTGAGGATTACTTGGGACATAGAGCTTAATTTGGTTTTGTTGTTTCTGAATATCCCTTGCAGATTTCATTGCAGAGTCATTACACTCACTTAACTCAATCCACTCAAGTGTTGATATATCATAGTTTTTTTTAATTACCTGGGGTATGCCCCTTGTAAACATGTAAATCTTGATTATTGTGTTTATGAAATGAAATCCAATTATTGTTTTCATCAATTTAGTTTGTTCTAATAACTTCTCTTAGCATGACATATATTGTGTTTCTAAAGATCTACCAACTTATACTTTATTTACAAAAAAGGATAAATAACGTTTTGGTCATTGTACTGGGGTCCGGTTTTCATTGTGGTTACCGAAACTTTTTTTATTACAATCGAATAACTGTACTTTCAAAAACTTACAAAATGGTCATTCCGTCCGATTTTCCGTCCAAAAAACGTTAGGAATGCTGACTGTGCAAGTTGACTTGACTTTTTTACTTACGTGGAGCACAAAAAATACAAGCAAACGGATTATTAAAACACAAATGACCAAAACTATTAACTACTTCACCTAAACAATTCCAAAACTAATAATAATAATAATAATAATAATAATAATTTCAAAATAATAATAATAATAGTAATAATTTTAAAATTCTGTTTTTTAAAAAATATGTTAATTTTAAAAAAGCCTTTTTAAAAAAAGTTGTTTTTTTTTTAAAAATCTGTTTTTTAAAATTCAATTTTCTAAAAAAAGTCTGTTTTTTTAAAAAAACATTAATTTTTTATAAAAACGTTAAATTTTTATAAAAACAAAATTTTTTAAAAAACGTTAATTTTTTTTAACTGAACTAATATTTTTTCAAAAAAGCCTGTTTTTTTAAAAAACGTTAATTTTTTTAAACCAAACTAATATTTTTTTAAAAAAGTCTTTTTTTAAAAAAAATTCTTAAATTTAAAAAGCGTTACTTTTTTAAAAAAACAGAATTTTTTAATTTTTTTTAAAAACGTTTATTTTTTTTAAAACTGAACTAATATTTTTTTAAAAAATTCTTAAATTTAAAAAACGTTACTTTTCTACATATTTAAAAAACGTTAATTTTAAAAAATTTAAAAAACGTTAATTTTCTAAAAAAAAATTAAAAACGATACTTTTCTAAAAAAAATTTAAAAAACATTACTTTTCTAATTTTTTTTGAAAACGTTACTTTTCTAAAAAAAATTAAAAAACGTTAAATTTCTAAAAAAAAAATAAAAAACGTTAATTTTCAAAAAAAAAATAAAATTTTCTGTTTTTATAAAAAATTAACGTTTTTTAAAAAAATAATCTTTTTTTAAAAAATATTAGTTTAGTTAAAAAAATTAACGCTTTTTAAAAAATTAAAAAAATCTGTTTTTATAAAAAGTTAACATTTTTTTAAAAAAAATATTTTTTTTAAAAAAAATTGAATTTTAAAAAATAGTTTTTTTAAAAAAAAGACTTTTTTTAAATTAACAGATTTTTTTAAAAATAGAATTTTAAAATTATTACTATTAATAGTATTTATTATTATTATTATTATTATTTTGAAATTGTTAGTATTATTATTAAGTAGTTAGTAGTTTTGGTCATTTGTGCTATAATAATCTACGTGCTTGTCTTTTCCGTGTTCCACTTAAGCAAAAAAGTCAAGTCAACTTGCACAGTCAGCATTTCTAACATTTTTTGGACGGAAAATCGGACGGAATGACCATTTTGTAAGTTTTTGAAAGTACAGTTATTCGATTGTAATAAAAAAAAATCGGTAACCACAATAAAAACCGGACCCCAGTACAATGACCAAAACGTTATTTATCCCTTTACAAAAATGACAAACATAAATGATGACAAACATACATGAAAATACAATATGTACCACTGATTACCACAAACAGACACTCATTTATGTTCATCATTTATTTAACAGTCATCATGCATGTTTATCATTTAACAGTCATCATTTAACAGTCTGACAATGTTGCAAAATTAATGACAAACATTCAACAGTCTTGCAAAAATGCAAAACATTCAATAGTCTTGGTCATCTGTACATTCAAATTCAAATTCAAATTCAAAAACATTCAAACAAGAGGGAAGCTATCAAACATTCATGAAAATACATCAAAAACATTCAAATTCCATCAAACTTTTACTCGTAAACTTTCTTATTTTACTGCTCCTTAAATGGTGTCCCAGAATTTGCATGATTGTTAAGACCATATGCACCATTCCAAAATGGGTATTGATAACTAGCCAACTGAGTGGAGAGACTTGTTGAATACATATTTTCAATTGGGAAGCCTCCAACATTACCAAGAGGGAAGCTTTCAACATTTGGTACCTACAAATGAAGTTAAATTATATAAAAATAAGACTCAAGAAACTAAACAAAACTACTTTTTACAAATAAAATAAAATAAACAGTACTTGTTGGCCTAAAATAGCACCAACGGGGAAGCCTCCAATATTACCAAGAGGGAAACCTTCAACATTTGGTACCTAAAAATAGTGTTAAATTATATCAAAATGAGACAAAAATAAATTATATCAAAATAATTACATGAAGGTGTAAAAATAAATAAAAATAAAAAAGAACTAAAAATTTACCTTTTCCAAAATTATATCATCCACTTTATTTTCAATGGCCTTTGTCCCTTTCCCTTTCCCTTTCCCTTTCCTCCCTTTATCCTCCTTTTTGTCCTTTACCTTCTTTATAGCTTTCTACATGTTACCTTGTTCATCTCTGTACTTAAAGATATATTCAATGATTCTGTTTCCATTTGTGCCCAAAAAAACCTGTACAGAAATAAAACAAAAACAAAACACTTAATCCAACATTAGAGATTTTTCTTTGTAATGTTTTTTTGAACCATGTATGGAGACGGTGAGATGATATCAATTAAAAGAGAGAATGTTTTTTGTTTGAACCATGTTTTTCGATATCAATTAATCCATTTGTGCACAAAATTAAACCAAGATGATTAAATCTCAAGAGGGAAAAAGTATTACCTGAGATTATACCTGGAAAACGGGCGGGCCGAGCGCGGGCCAACGGCGGGCCGGGTCGAAAAGGCCCCGGTTTTGGCGGGCTAGATTTGTTAGGCCCGTGGCCCAGGTTGGGCGGGCCGGGCCGTAGGTTTTTTCCTAATTTTTTTTTTTGCAAAATCTTAATACACCAAAAATAGTAATAATAATAAATATTAAAAATAATAAAATAATTTATAATAAACAATAATTATAATTACTTAAATTAACTACATATCTCAATCAATTAAAATTTTAATAGTATTATAATTTTAGATATTATTCTAAAGGCATGATTTGGGATAATGATTGATTTACTTTCCAAATAAGTAGGGGTAATACATAATTAAAGGATAATGATTGATTTGCTTTTCAAATGTACTACAATAAGTAGGGGGATTGCATAATTAAGGGATAAAATTATCTATATTATTGTGTACAGATTTTGGACTTGCAATCTAAAAAATTAGTGGTTGATTCGGAATATATATTGCTAGTAATTCAAAGTATATAATCAAATTTGATTCTTTAAAATTAATATAATTTATTTAACTTTTAAAAATAATAAATACTGTAATTAATACTAATATATAGATAATTTTAAATTTTTATAAATTATATTATCTAACTTAAACTAATAATTGTTATTTGTTAGTTTAATAGTTTTATACTTTGAAATTATTAACTACATATCTCAATCAATTAAAATTTTAATAGTATTATAAATTAATTACCTACATTAACTACATATCTTAATTATAATTTTCAATTATAGTTAAAATATATTGAAGATTGCATTAAAAACAAATAGTTGTTGTAGCTTAATTTGTTTGAACTCTTATTTATTTACTTACAAGTCTTGTGTTCAAGCCTCACAACCCACAAGTAGTAACATTTTATTTATAAAAAAAAAAGTTCACGGGCCGGGCTAAAAACGGGCCGGGCCAAAAAGGCCCGGGTTTTGGTGGGCTAGAAAACTACGGCCCAAAACCCGATTTTTGGTGGGCCGGCCCATCTTTGCCAGGTCTACTTGAGATGGAGATCGTCGAACTTGAGAGAGAGAGGACGGAATGCCCGAGATCGCTATCTCGGATGGAGAGGGAGGATTATATTTCACAAGATTATTTTGGCGGGATGGAACCTCTGTCTCTATTTAGTGTTACCAGTCTTTCATTCTTGTTTCTTTCTTTTGATAGTTGTAGATGGTTTTTTTAGTCTTTTTCTTATTTTTGGGGACCCACGGTCTAATATATATGTCCAATATGTCTGTCCGCTTAGACTTATTGTAAGTATATATATTAGTCCCGAATCCCGATCGATATATAGATAGACTCAAATTACTTGATTGCATTTGAGTTTTGTTAGTTACTCCCTCCGTCCCAAAATAAAAATTTTGGTGGACTTTTCACGCATAGTAAGAAGATGAATAAAATGACAAAATTGCCCATAATAATGTCATTAAATATAGAGAGAGAATTAGAATAAGAAAAATATGAGATATCTAATGTTACGGGCATAATAAAAAAATGTGTAAAAATTTGATTATTAAAAGAAAACAAAAATTTAATATGAGACTACTCAAAATATTAATAAGGACTTTTATCATAGAACGGTAGGAATATAAAATCTTTACCATTCTGGCTAGCTAGCGGCTACACTTGAGATTTGAGAATAATTTAACACCTTTTTATCTGTCAACACAAGTTAAGGTGATAAAATGATGTTAGGTGGTGTTTAATAAAACTGAGTGTTAAGACCTGAACAGTTTCGATATCTGAATAATATAGAGCATCTGAATAGAATTATATCTGAATGAAAAAAATGTTATTTTATAAATTTTTTTTCAAAATGTCTGAAGAACAATATTTTACCATTTTAACCATAAAGAAAAAAATATATAAACATATCAAGTAAACACAAGTACTTTAACATACAATTACATATATGGCTATATAAACATATCAAGTAAACATAGGTACTTTATTGGCAGTCATAATATACACGGACAAAACAAGAGTTTCAAGATCTGCATTTCTATGTATATAATGAGATACATACCGACATGGATCGCAAGGCTCCCATCAGAGCTCAAAAATGAGGGATATTTTATATCGGTCAAAACCTCAAGTTGTACATCACTATTATTGTTATTATTAATACAACCATTGCCGTTAACGGCCACCACCGGTAGTAGCACTAGCGGCGCTATTAATGTTGAACAAGTTCCAACCATTTTCCATCTCTTTGTTGAGAGAGGAATGAATTGGGTGAGAAATGGATAATTTCTTTGTTTACAGATTTGGGAAACAAGAGTGATGCACTGCATACGGGGGAGATCTGTTTGTCGTCTTTATAAAAGAAGAAAATAAAGATATACGTACAGATATATAATCATAAAGACAGACCGAACGAGGCATGGCTCGCCGCCAAGTTGAGCTTTCCGGTGAATCGGGCGCCTGACCTTAGAATCTCCGGATGAGGAATACCGGAGAACTCGGAATTTGAACGACACGCGAAGTGGAAGTGGAAGGACAATATTGTAATTTCATAATATAAACTCATTCAGATGTGACTCTTAATAGGTTAAACTTTAATTTTGTGTCTAACCGATTAAGAGGCAAATTTTTTTTACCAAACATGTTTTGTCTCTGACCGAATTAGAGGCACTCCAATTAAGAGGCAAATGAAACACACCCTTAATCCCCCATCCATCGTTCACCGGTCTTTTTGAGCCCGACCCAAATCAATATATCAACCTCCATCCCCCATGCAAGATATGATGATGCTTCTATCTAATTCAACATGTTATGAAGTATATATATGTTTGCCTTTACTTTATGCAAAGTGAGAGAGTCGTAGCAACCAAGATAAGCATAAATGTGTGAATAATCGATAAGTGTATGCTTACGACCTGTTGGGCTTGTTCATTTCAGGGCTTTAAAACTGAAATATGAGGTAGCTGACAAATCCAATCCAAAGAGGCTTGCCCCAAAGAATCAACTTTAAAGTAAGTGCAAAGAAACTTTCAACTGATCGAGGACTGGAGATCGAGGAATTTCCTTTGATCTAAATACGTGGTAAAATTGCTTAAAAGGAAGAAGGAAGGGTAGCTAGTAGAATTATACCGAACGAATAACCAAAACAACGGTAATAATACTAATACAAAAAATAATAATATTCTAGTTCATCTAAAAAACCAATGCGGCAATTATTCCCAAAAGATTTACTTACAAATACAATAATAATTACTACTAGTACAAAACCAGTATAGTAGAGTATCATTGACGGACAGAGCAATGTCTAGAAGAACCATCCAAACACAACAGCCCATCCCACTACCACTACCACTACCTTCTGCACGCACTTCAACCTCTCTGCTGCTCCGCTCTGCATTTTGTTTCCACAAAAACTCATTACATTACTCCATTTTTAATTCTAGCAACTAATTACTACTACTATTTACTACAACTAGTTTTGTGACTTTTGTCATGTTAATAGTTCCCGAGTCCCGACTATAATTAGACCTCACAATTTATTTAAGAAACTATATAATTAACCAAAATTACTTAATCTATAATAATTTTTTATAATTTTGGTTTCAAAACCAACCCGAACATATTTTATAACATTGCTATCTTACTCATTTTTCAGTTTCTCATAATTTTGATTGTTTTTGTTGGAATAGAAAGATATGTATCTAAGTGATTTTGAATTTTTCACTCACCTAGATTTATATTTTATATACTATAATAAGGTTATAAGATAAACAGTAATGTTGGATGAATTAAGCCAGATCTGGATGCGTATTTAATGATCCGGTGTATGTTAGACTTAAAATAGGAAGAGAGATAAATTCAACGTACCTCATCGGGAAGTGATGATGGGCCAGGTGATTCCGAATCTTGACTAGGTCCGGGAGCTTCGGCAGGAGGTGCAGGCGGGCCGAACAACGCTGGCGATGGAGCTGGCGCATTGTGCTTTTTTCCCTTGCTCTTCTTCTTAGGAGCGGGAGCGGGAGCAGGCGGCGCGGACTCAGGTGCAGGAGGACTCTCCGGTGCCGGAACAGGAGGAGAAAGCGTAGGCGGAGGCACTGGAGGGGAACTGACTGGAACCGGAGCAGGCGGCGCGCTCACGGGTGCGTTAGCTGGTGGTGCTGATACAGGAGCCTTTACAACTGGTGTCGGTGGAACTGATACCGGAGCCGCAGTCGGAGGAATTGAAACTGCAGTCGGTGGTGATGAAGTCGGAGCCTTCGACGGAGACGTAGCTGGAGACGCGGATTTAGGTTTCGTAGGAGCCGGCGACGCAGCGGGAGTAGCCACAGTCGTGGCAGGTGGAGCTTTGGTCGGAGCTGCCGCCGGGGACTGGCCTCCGACGCTGGCAACTATAATGCAGACAAATGCAAAGGCTAAAGCACTCTTACGATCCATGGCTTGCATGTTCAAGAGAGAAGAATATGAATATAAAGATGGTGATTGAGCAAGAAAGAGAGAAGAGCATAAGTAGGCGAATGTGTTAACGTGTAGATGAGGAGCCTAAGGATTAAAGAAGGTTCGCCATCTGTGTGGGGCCATGCGAACAAAATAAAAAAAATGCCAGGGGAATGCCAGGGGAGTAAACAAACAGTACAGTCTATTTGATCTGATGTGTGAGTAATGTGGGTGAGTCCCAATTGCATGTTACAGTGTTGTTGAAGCGTCAAGTGATTCTGTGCGGGATTTGGTTTTGCTTTGCTTTGCTTGGCCACATTTTACTAGATTAGATTCTCTGTCTTCAAATTTTCATTGTCCCTCCATTTAAATTTTGATACTTAATCTCTTATTTAATATTAATTAATTTTAAAATTAAATAAAAAAACATGTGCTAAAATTTAAGTGAAGGGACACAAGAAGAACATCAAATTTGAGGAGAGAGGATCTACCCTCACATTTTACAGCTGGAAATGTTTTCAAGTGGACCTCTTTCTATGACTACTGACTAGGCAACGCACCCTCACAGTGGGTCCCTCCTCCGTTTTAGTATTACTTGCCTTGCATAACTGGCATAATAATAATACCAGCAAGCAGCAATCCAATCCATGACTAGATACTAAAAGAATTTGTAAAAAGAATTACTACATCAGAGTTAATCGCATCATATTCTGAAAAACATACTAACCTAAACTTGATTTGAACCCCATCCATCCATCTTAATGAAGGAAGCATTATATAATATAGACTGACCACAAAAGTAGTAAAAGAGAAAAAGAGAGACAAAACTAATTCCTAAATCACAAGTGTTGTTGTACTTCCTTTATCGAGAGAAGAAAATTATATTCGACTTTTTTTTTTCTTTTATTTATGAATATTTAGGTTTAACTAAATATATATATAATTATTATATTAATGCTAACCACATTTAGTTGAAAGGTAAATTTAAAACATTTAACTTTTTATTTGTTGTTTTAAAACCATACATAAATTAAATTAATTTTAGAATTTTACAAATTGGACAAGATTTTTCTTCATTTGTAGCAGTCCTGTGAGGCTGTGACATAGCCGCCTCAAAGAAAGAACCAGTGGAGAGAATTATTTGATCATGCAACCTTTTCTTTTGATCGCTTGAACATGCAATCTAAAGTTTTATCTTTTCCAGTATTGTCAACACTAGTCAAAATTGTATGCGTCTTACATAAATTTATCTTTATAAAAAAGGCTTAAAGTAGAGTACTAGGTAAAGATACTTGAAAATCGCCAGTTGGCTTCACAAAATCACACTCGGTTTCATCTGAATGGCAGGCATCAGATTGGATTATCTTCTTCTTCAGAATAAATAAAAGCTGTCAAAAATTATCTCTTAGACCTGTTGAGGGTAACAATCATAAGCTCAATAACTGACTCTACCGAATATTCAACCATTTGAAAGACAATGGAAGACAAAAATCATGGAAAGGATCCTACAAACGTTGAATAAACAAGTTTATACTTCATCTGGGTCTGGGGTTTATAGAATACACTCCACAACTCCACATATATTATAAGCACATCATATGTTCTATGATTGCAACAATTTATTTATTTTTTGGGCAACTTAAGATCATATGATTAATACAACTTTAAGTCCTAGGCTGCCCCTTGAAGAAACCTTCCAATATCTACCTATCATTAGAATATGGCCAAACTATCAAGTTAACTTTGAAATTTGCTTTTAATTTTATTTGTTATGAAAAATTCCCCTTTTATTCTTGCAGTCTTAGTCCAAAGTTTGCTTTCACATATTTGCAAGCATCGGAAAGGTATGTCTTAGCTAAAGATTTTCTATTAACACGCATACAGACCAACAGTGCAGCTTATTTACCATCTAAGAAAACTGAACACTGCTCACTCAGAACAGGAGCTCAGCGCAGCTACGACCGATGCTGTTGTCTCGAAAGTTGATGCTACATCTGGATAATCTTTCCAGCTCGTAGTGATCTTGAGAGACGGATTCAACCAACTTTTTAAAGAATCCATGAAGGAGTTAGGATCAAAGTTCAGAATGGCTTCCCAATCCACCTGTAGACCTTGTGGAATGCTCCCGGTAAACTCCATATTAGCAGCAAGAAACAATCCGAGCAAAACTACAAATCCGACAGCAGCGGAGCCTCTGGCAAGAGGCATGAAATTGTACCTACAAACAGTTGCAACGTAATTTCACAAATAAATATAAGATAAAATCCAGTGGAGAAATTACCTATGTGCCATTCACAACATTACCAGTAATATGTCATCCTCAAGATTGCATCTCTCACATTTTCAAGAACATCAAAATCAGTTGACCCATAATAAGCTTCCCCGCAATATGCATTGCATAAAGCCTGTAAATCCATGGTTGAATACATTCAAGGTTAGGGGGGATTCAAAGGAATATAATTTTTCCAGAAAGTAAAAATAAAGGAAAAATAAGAAAAACTCCCACTGTCCGGAAAAGAATAAGATAAGATGGGAAAAATATATCTTCAATAAAGGTTATAACAGACAATTTTATCCAGGTAGCGAGCAGCCTCACATCAGGGGAGAAGGTTAAATGAGTCATCACACCTTCTGACTTTTGTGATATTTCCAATATTAAATTATTTTGATAACAAAATGCAATCCAGGGATGCTTATGCAATGTATCAAGTGCGTACTCTCAAAACTAGGCAGCTGGGAATAAACACATGGGCTAGGTGTCAATAAGAAGGTGGTAGAAGTACTCTCTTGTTTTTCAATTATCAATGGTTCCATGTGCTGCTCCTATACATAAATGTTATTGATAGTAGAAGAAGATTATATAGAAAAAGAGAAAAAGGGAGCAAGGGATTACAATGCAAGTGGAGGAGAGAACAAGAAGTTTTCCCAAAAGAAGTGGAATAAAACAAGCAAGCTTTAGTGAAGCACCGCCAGGCCAATCCTCAAGAGCTCACATTGTGTGAGCCCAAAGATAAACAATACAAGACACTATTTCCCAAAGTAAATCCACATTCATTGCCAGTCCACTAGAACATCCTAGTATACTTCTAAAACCAATCTTCAGCAGCATTTGGCTCTGATCTTTTAATGTACAAAACTTAGGAGGGAATTTTTGTCAAACAGGGCCTTTCTTTATCTGACTAGCTACCGGACAGCTGAGATTGCACCCTTGGAAGCAATGTTTGGATCAGTGTTAAATTATGTTTATAGCAGCTTGTAACAATCTCTTAATTCCAAACATGCACCTTTCCTTAGACAGAGACTTCTTGAACTGAGCGTTAAAGACTAATGCGGGAAACCAAAACACTTGCTAAAGATGATGCGTGTTGGTTAAGTCGTCTTCACGGTTGACATTGGAGAATAGATGGAACAGAATGAAGCACAGTCATTTTCAACGGGAGGAAACCGCATCTGACAAACAAGCAGCGAGCTGGACATAGATCCCATACCAGTGTGTGTGTGTCGTGCTAAAATAGGTACCTCAAGGAAAACTATAGTATTCACTTAATATATAAGCTATAGTCTGGTACAAATGAGCTACAATTAATTAGGCCTCATTAGTGATTTATAATGATATTAGCTATACCAGTCCTACATCACTCTTTCGAAAACTTTAAGCTGCATTTCTAATGATATTACAATTGCGACAATTTTGACATCTTCCCAATATTGTGAAATGCCTAAAGTTTTTTCTTCCTGACTTGACAGATCAATCTTGCTAGAGGAGCACTGAAATTAAAATGTGTCTAAACATCATATAAGCCGCAGAAGCAAAAACACAGCTGAATAGCCCTTTTTAGATTTTGACCCATGATTCTTGTGAATATCATTGACATTGCATACAATCCAAAATGCAGCTCTATAGAGTATGGACGAGAAGACACAAATATTCAACAGTGGAAACCAAGTTGAGTATTTCAAATTTTTCTGTCATTGACAAAGTTGAACTCAGAATAAGAGAGGGACTTACTTCCCATGCCACTGTCATTTCTGCATCAAAGTCATCCCATCTAGCAGGTGTACAAGGTGTCCTGATTGCAAAATCAAATCCAGATTCTCCCCTGGATGATAGTATGATAATTCCAAATATAAACAAATACGATACAAATTAGACAATGCAACAAAATGAGAGATTACAAAAACTAAGAAGTAACATCTAAAATTACACTTTCAGTAGTGTGATCCTTGTCCCTTCAAGACGTCTCCTGAAACAATGGGGGAAATTAAAACTCAATACTGCAAATATTAACTGCAAAATAAAACAAACATAATTTAAAACAGCAAACTCGGCAAGATTGTGATACAAGTAATGCCCAAGACTTTAACCGTGTAGACACAATTACCCCTCAGACGCTGTACTATTGCACCAAGTAGCCAACCAGAAGTCCTGTCCGACAGCTCTAAAAAGATCAGAGCAGGATTGTACATCCATGATCTGCAAGTTCAGATCAAAATAAGCTATTTAGGATTGGATAAGATGCTGTCAAGGAATCGTAACATGTAAATGCAAACTTGTTGAGAGTTTACACACGTGGGTAGTTGTTGGGGGCAGGGGCGTAGCCACGAATTTGGTTGAGGGGGAATTTTTTTTTATGAAAAATAGGCAAGCACTAAAAAGTAGTCATCTGGTATTCAAAATATAAGTATAAATAAAATCTATTAAACCGATACTCGAGGCTCAAGATCACAAAATCCATCTATGATGGAGTCTGTAGTAAGTTTTTTTCGCAATTTCCTTTTCGGTGTACAAAAAATTATTAATTTCGTGAAAGAATCATCATTCATCTTATTTTGAGGTCTAGTTTTAACAATTTTCATGTCTGAAAATACGCATTTCGTATAAACACTTTTAGAGAGAGATTGAAGAAGAATCTTTACTTGGTTACAAAGATACAGAGACTAAAGCTAATTTATTTATGTTTCAATAAAAGAGTATAGTGATTTTTAAACATTTGTTAAGTGGACACTTAGTCAACACAGAGGAGTAACACTCATGCAAAATAAATAATAAAAAAAAGGTAGACACTGGATATCAGCAGCACTATAACTCACTTCTTGTAGTTTCCCTTCTTCAGACAGATCAATGACATTATCCTCCTTATTATACACAAACATTTTCTCTTTTATTACTGCCTTTGCCACATTTATTGCCCTGAAGAATTAAAAAAATAATAAGCACGACTACTTTTAAAAAGTTCACCAGAAGATAAAAGAGGCTTAGGAAGCACAACTACTTTTAAAAAGTTCGGCAGGATATAAAAGAGGCTTAGTCCTTTTACCTTTGAAAGTTTGGAAAGTACCGAACAACTTTAGCTTGCCCAAGAGTAAGTGGAGTGTTTGAACCAAAACCAGAATTGAACTCCTCACTAAATTGAAAATGAGAAGGAAAAAATTAAAAACAGAAAATTCACATTGAAAATCACCACCAGAGAAGATTAAATTTATGTATTTACATTGCTCTCTCCTCCGTGTATCATTCATTCCCTGCTTTTCTTGAACTTTCTATTTTAACCTATATGTCCATCATGTTAGACAACGAGATGACGAAGAGGTGATAGGAGTCAAGAAAGCAGGGAAGGCAATAGAAAATTTTAATGCCAATCAATGCACTGCTGCTGAACTATCATGTTCTTTCTAACATCTATATCTATATCTAGTCATCACAGATGAAGGGAAAAGGATATCAATTTTCCATATTATATAGCATCTGTGGCATGTTTGACTAATTTTACTGCATCTGTACTATTTCAGATGCATATACAAGTCATGCTCAACATAATCAAGCTATACGAATACAATTTAAGTAGTGTATGTTCTGCAATTTATTGGATGAATATTTTCTACCTTTAGATAATGATACTATTAAAATTATATTGAGCATGATAGAAAGGTAGAAAAATAGTATTTGATTATCAAACAAATATTTTAAGTCATCTAATAAGTAGACAATTCTAAAGTAGGTGGTTTTTGGAAGAAAAAAAAAGAAAAGGAGAAACAAAATATTTAGTAAAATGCAAAATCAGGTAGAATTGTACGTGGAGTGCTTTACAGAAAGTTAAATTTAGATACATTTTTATAAAGTTGTACATTTTATAGAATATTACAATATACATACATATACAAACTAATGCATAAAGCTCTACTTTTCATGTCTGTGTCCATCAATTTAGGGATTTTCCACGTCTGATTTAGCATGTCATGATATTCATGTTCGAGTCCATGCTAGAAAGACTCACAGTGGATTTATATTTGTAAGGCCCCGTAAACACAAATTCAAAATGAATTACCTTAACTTGTTAACCCACACAACTGGGTCACAAGGCTCAGATATCTGTCTCCATTTGACAGCCATCGAATATAGATCATGCCAAGACATTATAGAACGGCCTGATGATTTGTCTTCCACAGAGCCAGATGAAGACAATATTTCTGAAAAACTGCTAGTACTGCAACCAGCACCACCTCTATTTTGACTGGGAAGAAGTTTTTCCTTTCTTCGGGCTCTCCTGCCATGTTTTGATGTGCTCTTACTAGAATTTTTCCATTCTACACGCCAAGCCTTTGACACCTTTTGTGCAATCTCAATAGCGGCCAACCCAGCCATACGATGCTGATACATGTTATAGTTGATATAAAATCAATAGTTATTAAAATGAACAATAAGGCAGCTTATATAAAGGAAATCAGTAACGAGAATTATCGCAACATTTGTATACCAACTCCAGATCCGAATAAGAGATTAGTATAATTCATTAAAGTATATATATGTGCAGAGGGAGGGAGAGGGAGAGAGAAAGAGAAAATCGCAAAAGCACCTATGATTTAGATGGGTTAAACAGAATGTGCAAGAGATGAGCAGAGACGGCAATAATACAAGTCTAATTTTTTGCTTAAATCATCAGGCTCGCATGTTTTATAGCTCAGCTCAGTTCTTGGGGGAAAAAATACAAACGGAAAAATAACTAAGTACTTTATCAAACAACTGTAGAGTTCATGTTTCAGTTCCATGTATCATTTATGCTTATTAAATTAACATTTTGTTTCCAACATGCTCCATTCCATAATCCATATAGCTTCTGTTTCAGCTCCATCTGCCATATTTTCATTTCCCATTTTATTAGTTCTACTAGAACTATTCTGCAAACATTTAACTTATCACTAATTCAGTTAACTTAATAACGTGTGCAGTAATAATTCATCCTAAATGTGACCAGCCTATATTACACGGGATTTTCTCGACGATTATAGTAACCATGTCAGACACTCTACCCTCGGACAAAGGTATGTGATATGTCCCTGACACCCTCATTCAGAACTGAACAACCAAGTCTTTTATATTTAATGATATAACAGGAAAATAATTTCTTATATTCGAAAATGAAGCATAGTTTCTTAATTTTCAAATGAAGTAAGAGGCAGAAAACCTTTTTTTTCATTACGTCTCTTTTAATTTGTAGCTTCTTAATGTATATCCTTCAACAACAGAAGCACAACAAATATAAAAATCTTGACAAAATAAATTTAATTTAATTATACAAGAGATTCCCACGTACATTTACTCTTACCAACATTTGGACACAGTAGGATCCATGTTCCCATATCCTGAAATTGCATTCAGAGTGGTCTTGTGTCTAACTACATAGCGGCACTCGAGTCCATATAACATAGTAACAAGCCAGTTCATTTGTAAGTAAAACAGAAATGAAAGGCTAAGATCATTCGTTGATGCAAGACTTTAGAATTTAAGCAGACACTTGTTTCTCCGATCTAGTTCAAGCAATAGTTATATTTCCACCACTTGTTTTTACTTTTCCAAGTGTCATTGAATGCAAAAACCCACAAATGTTAAATATAGAATGAAAAGAAATAAGTTGTAGCCCTTCAAAAGAACATTCTTAAATATAGAGAGTCCGGATTAATATATCTTTATTTATTTTCTAAACAATTTAAAACTTTTTAAAGGCCATTAAGACAGAGAGGCAAGAAAAAAATGTAGAAAGCAAACACAAGTTGGAAACCAGAAATATAAACAACTGAATGCAAGATTTTAAATTGAAAAAGAAAAAGAAAAAGAAAAGAAACTGAAAAAGATAAGAAAACCTCAACTTCAAAATAAAATACGAAATCAATTGTTAAGAAATAATTCATGGTATGACTAACCTGACGTCTATTGGGTAAAAAGCCAGGGCAGTAATATTGGATCTTCTTTCCTATGCAATCTGCAGCGTTTAAAAGAGTAGTCCTCGCCTTTGTAAAAGTAAATTCTTGTTTCTTCAGCTTTCCCTTCTTCAAAGAATCACGAAGTGGGGGTTGCCTGTATACCTTTTCACAAACATCTTTCGGATGCAACCTTTTGCACCAGAACTCCTGAGAAAAAAATAGAATAATAACATATTTAGAATGCACATAACATATCTGGTGAAAAGTTAAAAGGTAATGAAATATGTAAATTTCCATATAAATAGAACATCTCACACTCAGTCAATCAATACAATATGAAATGTCAGATAAGCATACATGCAAGCTTCGAATAAGTAAGATCTTTAACTTATTTTTTTATCGACTTTTGGGTGAGGCAGCACCTATGTCCGCATATTGGCTCCTAAATTATTTCATACAGTCCACCATCTGGCCCTTCACGTTTGAGGTAGTGAATAATTAAGACCAGAAATAGTCCTAGTACAAATTTGGTTTAGCTAGAAGAATCAGCATTGGTGGTGGTTGACTTTATTTAAATGCCAGGTGGAGAAATTTGACCTCACAATTACTCAGCAAAAATTGTAGGATAGGTCTCAATGCATTCCAAATCAAACTCTAAAGAAAGCAGGAGGAAAAGCTGCATTTATTTCTTAGGCAATTGCCTGATGGTATCTCATTTGTAGAGTGGCATTTAGCATTTCTTGTATCACAACAACCACATTGTTGATTATCCGCATACAACAATATCTTTTATTTAGGACACATCTTTTGTTAGGAAAAAAATTAATCACTGTCGAAACGTGGCCAAGTATTTGACTCAATTATAGCCAGTTGTAACCGTATATAATGTCAGACAAAAACTCCTCCCAACAAATGTGGATTGGCATTGATAAGAGGATGGAAATTCAATAATCTAAACCCCAAAATTTAACCATAAATACAAACGGTTGAAAATTTTGAACCAACTAATTTTGAAAATTCAGCACACCAATATTATATCCCTACTATTTTAAAGAGAAACATCATAATGGTGCAGTTATTGATCTGCTTTCGACATGACAACTATCTTTTCAAACATTCCCTCGCTAGTCCTCTACTGGTACAACTTAGCACAAACTTTAAATATTATGAATTGTACAATGAAAGAGGTCATCCCCCAGATATATTAGCTATTTATCAAACAAATTAATATGGATCTCCTTCAAAACATTCATTCTACTTGCATGTAAATCACCACCCTTCCAAATGAAACTCTTTCTCTAAAAGCCTGAAGGAGAATAGCTAGCCAATTATACAGTTCAAAGATAGAGAAATATTTATAACATGCTTAAGTACAAATGGTGTCACTTTAACGATTCGATATTTAATTATAGTATCCGAGGGCAGTAGTCACACTTACAGAAGGAAGTCTACATTCTTTATGAGAAATTAAAGCATCAAGCTATTAAAATTTAAAATATAAACAGTGAAGAAGCAAATGCACAAGTATTAGTATGTCTCATTCACGTAATACCTTAAAAAGAGGATTAATATCTCCATCAATGTCAAACCAACAAAATTCACTGTTGAGCTTCGAAGCAGTGTACAAGGCAATTTCTTTCTGCAGGGAGAGAAAAACGGAAGAAAATAATCTCCAAACATCAATAGATATCTACTTCAAATAAATGGGATGAAAGTAATGGACATCGTTATGACTTGCGATTGGAAAAGTGTCATTCCTATTTCATTTTTTTTAAATGTAATTGAATAAATCTTTTAACATCGTTTGTTCAGTGCAAAGCAGAAAAACAGAGAAAATGAAATCAAGCATCCAAAATCTTATAATAAGACTTTCATCGCATTTTTATCGATAGGTTATGCATAAATATGCATTATACACAAAAAGTTTTATTTGATTGTATTCCAAATACATATGCTAATTCGTATGCGTATGTATGTGCATGTACATGTATGCATGCGTGCATGCATGTCTGTATGTATGCAGAAGTACAACCTCAAGTAGTATTGTTTATGGAAAAGTACAAGCACAAGTACATTTACAGTGCCATAAATATATGTATAGCTTATTTTATCTGAGCATGTGTTTGCTTCTCTGTCATTTTGTACTTGTGTGTGTTTGCATGTGAATATATGACGCATACCAGTACCAAATATGGTGATTTCACAAATTTCATATGCATTCCCCTCTTGGCTGTCAGAGTGCAACAGGTTACAAGATCAACGTGAAACAACAAGAACACTATGGTACAGTAAATAGACAATTTTAAAGTGAGAATTTAGAAATCCTTGCTTCATAACTATTTTTTATTAAGTACAGATAGATACAAAAATAATAATTTAAGAAGTGTTTTCCATAGGCCTTTTCTAACTAAGTTGAGCAAATAACTTCCAAACAAATTTAGAACATGTCGCAATTTTTACCAAATTCTTATTCTGAATCTGGGTACTCATTTAAGTTTTTCCAATTATTTGCTTAATAAAATTTGGTTTTCCCGCGACTGGTCCAATTTCCAGTTTCATGGAATTTACACTGGTTTACAAGTTTATGGTTAGAGATTTCAATTTAATTGACTGTCAAGATCATAATTCTATTTTTATAGAAAAAGAAGTCTAATAAATTGGAATACAAATAAGAAAAGGGGGACAAGAACAAGTTGAAAAGAAGAAAAATAAACACTTTTTACCAAGTACTGAGAAACCCTTGCTTCAGAACTACTTTTTACTAAGTACGGATAGATTCAGAAATAATATTCTTAGGTCATTTTCTAACTGAGTTTAAGCAAATAACCTCATAAGTCATAACCTGAATCTGGCTTTTCAAGCAAGGGTTTCCAATTATTCTGTCTGAAATTTAGTATTTCAGTGACTCTAGTCCATATACCAGTTCATGGAATTTACACAATGGTCATAAGTTTATGGTTAGAGATTCTGATAAATTGGATTGTCAAGTTCATTATTGTATTTTTATAGAAAAAGAATAGAACACACAGGATTTAAGAAAATGGGGACAAGAAGTTCACCCACTGAACAAATGGAAAACAAGACAAAAAAACACTTAAAAGAACAACCTTCAATTACTGCACCAGCCAGATGTTCCCCAAAAGGCTCCAATAGCAGAAAAGCCCAAAGGTAGGCAAGAAAAATAATCCTATCCCCCAAAAACTGAAGGACAAGTAGGCTCCCTAAACACTAAACCATTAATCTGTTCACGTCTTAATCTGTTCTTTTACTAACTTTTCCATCTTCAGAGGACGCAAACAGGATGGACGATTAAGACTAAATGCTGGGGAAAGAGACAGATGGAAGGAATAGTGCATGCTCGGAGATCAATTATGTCCCTGCAGGAAGCAATTTTACTCATGCTTCTAGCGCTCACATGAGCTTCTACTCATCTCAACTAAACTTAACGAATAAAGTCTTGGGGATTAAGCAAGCATGCCTTGTTCATAGTATTTGTCAAAGTTGATTTTGTAGTTCCCTTCCACTAGAATTGTCCTCAAAATTATTATTAACATCTAGTTACTTGGGGGAGGGAGAAAATTTATGAAAAAACATAATTAGAAATTAAAAAATCAAAACAAAAGAAAGAAAGAAAATGACAAAAATGAGGTGCAGCTATTGCTCAAAGAATTTGCATCTGTTTTGTATTTTTTGGCTACTCTAAAATTACAAAATCATAACATAAAATCCAAGAGTAGAGCAAACTTCGCCAATAAATTACATCCAAATATGCGTAAGGTTGTACTTTACTATAACTGAAATGCTCTTGCCCAAAGAATTACAGTAAACCTATGTTTGGATTGAAGGAATGGAATAAAGAGTAGAATGATTCATTCCATTCTAGTTGGAATGAGTTATTCCATATGCTCTCCCTCCCCCAAGAAATCAAACAAAAAAAAATTCATTCCAATCGCAACCAAACACAATTTCTTTCATTCTATAAGAATGAGGCATTCCATTCCCACCTTCATCACTCCAAGTCTCCAATCCAAACGTAGCATAAGTATGATAATACACAAATTCAGGGTATAAGCTTCAAGACGATCCATATCTGACTATCACCACTAAAAGGTCTTTCTTTTTTTAGATAAAGAAGAAGATTTTATCGAAGGCGAGAAAGGAAAATAAATAGCAATGCATGTGGAAGACAAGAAATCCTCTCAAAGAAAACTAAAATAAAGTAAGTGGAAAAACATATTGGAAAACATAGTGAAGCTCCGCCCACCAATCCCTATGAAGGTCTGACAAAGGAAAAATGGAAAACCTCAAAAAGCTCACATTGTGTGAGCCATAGATAAAAGACAGTCCCAAATAATTCAACATCACAGCCTATTTTTCGTTAATTATCTATCTGTTGCAACGCTGACCTAATAATCAATAAGGAACTCAATGAGGGGCTCTTACTTGACCAAACCACAATGAGGGTTGAAGATCTAATCGGGAATCTAGATTCTAGCTTCTATATCCAAAGATAGGCGCTTTTGACGATGATTCATGACATGATTCTTTCTAGAAAATATTTAACATCTCAAATATAAAGTCAAACCTGGTAGAATGCCAAGCACTGAAGAACAAATTTTTCCATTGAGTCGAGTTCCAAATCCAAAGCAGCATCATAATCCTTTACCTTCATCATCATATAAGAATTCAAATATCAGATGCCAAAAATTATTAAAATACAACATTGAATACTGTAGGCAGAAAACAACAAGAAAAGAGAAAGGAAAGCCAGCATACTGCTTCTCTATATTGTCCGACAGCATGGTAGCAAGAAGCTCGTAAATACAAGCACTCAATGTTTGAGCTCTCAATACTCAATCCTATAGATAAATCCTTGATAGCGTTCCTGTAGCAGTGAATTTGTGCAGTTAACAAACGGAAAAATGCAGAGCGGAAAAGGAGCATGGACCAGAATCAAGAGACCAGCCGGGGGGGAGGGGGCAGAAGCCGCAGAACCAATAAAAGCGTTCAGCTTAAGATACATCAACTTCGCCGTATGAGATGAAATAGCTGCTTAATCAAGAGGCATAATCTTTGGTTCGTTGCAAGACCTAAAGATGTTAATATCTTTTACTATTTGGCATCGGCAACAATTAACTAATTGGATCGCCTTTAGAGGATGTTCAAAAAACAAAGGAAAACAAAAGAAGTTCTGGAGGTTAAAACTGCATGTAACTTTTCTTAGTATCCAAAGGGCCAATTGAGCTTCAAAAGGCTTCTAATGAATCTTTAGTTGTTCAACTTTAAGAAAACTAATCTTTTTTAAGTGTCATTTATAATGGTATATTTTTTATATAAAAATATATGGGAAATTTAGTAATGTTAGTAAAAGTAAGCTAATGCAACTAAAGCTAGTGAGCTACGAGCCAAGAAGGGTGGCACATTTGCTTAGCAAAATCACCCCTTTGTTTGCAACCAATGTTACTTGTTAATAATTAATTACAATAATTTCACTACATATATTGAAAAGCACACCATATACTAGGGGTCTTGGTTTCAGAATAATACTCCCTTCATTCCGAAATATAGATCAAGATTGACATTTCAAAGTAAATTTGAAATACTTTCAAATTCAAAACTGACATGATTTGAAAACGAAAAACCATGTACTTACTATTTCTTTGTAGATAGTTTACAATTTTCATCCGTTGTCTAAAATTTAAAATTTACATCAATCATGAATTTAAGAATATCTCAAATTTGACTTCAAAAGATATCATATTTTGGAGTGGAGGAAGTATTACTTTATTACATAACAGTGACAATATCTTAAGTACTTCAGTTTACTAATGACTCATCATTTGAGACCCCTATTACAAATCAACTGAGGCGAAAATTATTAAAAAACAGAAACATTTTGAGATTAGGTACATACTTAGTGTCAACTTCATCAAAAATGAAATACATTGTTGTATAAAATCAAGAGGCTTAATTTGAGAAAAACCTGAAGATGTTCGTCTTTTAGTATCTTACACCAGCAAGAAAGGAAAAAAGAAAAAAAGAAAAAAAAGAAAAAACAGTCGATAAAAGAAATAGAGAAAGAGACGAAGATAGATGGGAAAAAATATTACAATGTCTTTTTTTTGAAGTTTGATGTTTTAGACAAGTTTGGCATCCTGCTTCCTTTGAGCTATTTAATAAAGCAACATGAGCATCGAACTGTTTTCATGTGTGAGAAATTTAAAAGTTTGAGTATTCAAGATTGAGTAATGATTTAGAATTTTCTGCAAGAAGCCATACAGATTTAATGGCCCATTACAAGGACATATTCAAATGTTATTCATGGTCGTACTTTCTTCGTAAACAAACTAACAAAGAGGTGTTCCTCTATGAGGTTCCCAAGAGTAGACCCATAAGGAAGATTAAGAGTAACTACGAAAGTTGCGGATGTGGAACAAGTTAAAGTTCCAAAGATAGCTTCTTATGAAGAAATTGAGAATTCAAGTGATAGTCCAAGTTGAGCATGAGGTTGAAGACAAAAGGGAAGACAAAAATTGAGGTACAGGATGTTGAATTTTTTTTAAAATAGATCATTTAAGTCCCAAGCTACTTCAAAATTCTTTATTATGTTGTTGTTCCTAAAAATTTATGCTCAATAATTTGGACATGGGATTCTTAAGAGTTGTTGGAAGACCTTTCTCCGAATGTGGTTAATTTTTCATAATTATTATAAAACTTGAGGCGAGTTTTCTCAATAGCAGAGACAATAATGCGGGGGAATACAAGGGAATTAAGGAACGGTTATTTATTTATTTATGTTAATATTTAGAGATAAAAATTGTAATTAGTTATTAGATTTTTTTATTATATTAGGTAGAACATTATAGAATTAAATTATAGTAGTAGATTAAAAGTAGGATACTAACTAGAATATTCTCTTACTTCCAAAATTTATTTTCCTGTTTTTCAAAGCACATAAGTTGCTACACTGCCTTTTAAGTTTAGGGGCCTTCTCAATAATGAATATGGTTTTTAACGTTACAGAATGTATCCACATTCAGAATCATAATTTATTACTGCAGAAGATCAAAAAGTCGATGGGTAGGTTACCTGTGATCTCCCATCCCATGAAGTAGTAGTCCGCGCAAGTGATATGCTTTGGAAAACCTATTAAAAAGTCACAAGGCTATAAGTATGTCCTTGTTAAGTCCAGAGAATTGACACCAAACCAAAATCAAGCACTTTATAGTATAAACCAGGAAAGAAACGTAACAATGCAATCCAGATAGCATACCTCCCGTCTATTTGCAGAATCTGTTGAAGACAGTCCAAAGCCTTATCTGAATTTGCCAGATCTTGATAAAACTGCCAACAAATCAAATATCCACCATGACATTTACATGTCAAAATCACTTGAAACATAAGATTGATTGTGCTAAACTAGATAATGCACACATTAATAGCTCAGACATACAGATCGAGATTCCTCATTTTTGAAAAGTCTCAACAACAAGAAAGGGAATATTTTAATTGATTTGATGGGACGGAAAAAGAATATAATTTTTTCCATTACTTAAACAACAAAGTCCTCTTAAAATAGACCAATAAAAACAAATCATGCAGCATATAGAAGGATAGTTACTCAGAAAGTATTGACATAACACATAAGAGGGCCTTGCAGTTTGGGTATCATTTGAATTTCAACAAATGGGTCTCAAAACAATGCCCACTGCCCAAAAACTTTTTGACCTCTTGCTTAAGCGACCAGAGCCCCTTCCACTCAGGCCAACCTTCGTTGGTATATATAAGAAAGCAACAATCTTTAAGCATAATGCGGAGCTGCAAAGTGTGTATTACTTGAAGATGTTCAAGAACAGCACAAGAAAATTTGAAAAAAGAAATTAAAGTATCCTTGTGAAGATCAATGAATTGATGATAAATCTTTCAAAGGAAAGTATTCTCATGTGCCATTTACACCAATGACAACATGAAGAATTTCAAAAAGAACTCAGTCCACTGACCGAGAAGCAGGGTCAATATAGAGTTCAGGTTAGAGGTTACTGAGTTAACACTGAAATCAGTGGATTATCTATTGCCAAGTGTTCATGTCTAGTACCTGAGATATGCATTAATTACTACACTTGGAACAATTGACTTTACGCTTAAAGAGAGTCGAACAGAATATATGTTCAGGATACCCGAGTTAGGTGAGCCCATGCCTCTAGAAAATTTCTGTCGAGTTGAATGGCTTTCCTATGTGCCTCCTCAGCCCGTTTATAATCACCAATTGAAGATAATGCCAAACCCTGCAAGAGTAAATGTTTGATCAGCCAACATCACAAACAACTTCATAAATCTCATCAAATGAATTTTCCAGATTCTGAGCCAGTAAAGTTTTTGAAATCAAGCACTCACCAAGTATGTGTATACAGATTTGTTATCCTTATCAATCATTACACATGCAGATAGGTCTTCCACAGCAGCACTGAAATCTTTAAACTTGTAATTCACGATTCCTGCAGCAATACCGATCCTATTTATTTTTTATATGTCATGCTACTGTCTTACATTCTTTTATCAGATGAATACTATCAACTTTCAGCTACTGGTCAAGTTTCACAAATTGTAGCTTGAAAAATAAAAGGTGATACTATATTGCTTTCTCTTATAAATAAATAAAAAGGTGACTGTCCGAGTAGAAAAAGCCAATCGGGTGTTAAATGAGTAAATGACTAGGGGCCTATCATCCTTCCACTACCAAGACTGGGCAGTTTCTGTTACAGTGAAGTGTGAACCATCCCCACGTTGTTCCCTCCTCTTTAACCACGTAGCCAAAGCCTTAGCTCAGGCCACAAGGCCCAAACACTTCACTTGTAACAGGTATGCCAGAACTAGCCACCAAAGACCCAACCTTTTGGGCCAAACTCATGTTCAGTCACCTAAATGCCGACACTCAGGTTACAAGATCACATTGCTAAGCTCAGCTAGTGTAATGCTTTCTTTAATCACACATTTGATTACGAGGGTACACACTGACACAGGAAGCAGTTGTTTGAAACCAACTATTTTCAATAAAACATATAATAATCATGGACTCATGGCCCAATACTGAAGCGAGTTCCAGATGTACAAGAATAAAAGTTGTCTAAAGAACAATCAAATAGATGAATGTATACAACTTACCCCTTTCATGTAATATATCTGCCGAATTTGGTTCAAATTCTAATGCCTTGGTCAAGTCTGCAATAGCCTGGACAAATAGGTAATATAAAACATGCCAAAGACATGCACAAAATGGATACTTGGTAAGAACAAGTACTGAAATCTTACGCACATAAAAATAAATTAATCAGAAAAAAGAAAATTGTACACAAGCATATAAAGATTCCGATTCCAAATATATAGTTAATTTTCTATTGCATACGCTGTATTTATTCTTTTCTTTTTTTATTCTTTTTCAGATTTAGATAACAATGCTGTCTCATAATGTGGAAATAAGTATTACACTGATATTAAGGTCTCAAGATGCAAGAAAATTTAAATTTAGCTTTTAAGATCAGTTAAAACATCACATCATCTGTTCCTTCATATAAGGAATTTATGTGTTTAGCCCAGTCCGTGAATCCACTATTCAAAGAACTCAGAAAACATTACATAAATTGAAATAATATAGAGAAATAACCAACTCAACACGAGGACAATAAAATTACCCAACCAACTAAAAGCCTTAAACAAACCAGCAGCGGACCTAAACAGTCTAGTTTATGTCCCAGTTACTAGCCTTCTGAAATCCAGATGATCTTTAGCTCTCCTCCAGTTAACAGGTTTGTTTAAAATATTTAAAGAACTTGATATTTAAAAAGTAGTTATGGATCTGTCCCAACAATTGGCCCACACTTTAAGCAAGTTATTTGCAATTAGCAGCCATAAATACTTTTCATAAATTAAATTATTCCCCACCATTTGAAAACATTAGGCACTACATTAGAAACCATAATATGTACAATAAATTCTAAAAAAAATGTCAGCTAGTGTAGTCAAGTGAGCACCTTGTGGGATCTAATTAGCACTTACATGGTGTAGCCTCCTTGAAAATGCGGAACACTAACTCAACCAGATTTAACTATATCTTTAAAGACTGAAGAAATCTACCCCTACCATACTTCATATCATGGAAAGTTAAATTTTCCGTTCCCAATTTTGTTCCTCATATTGTATAGAGCCGAAATCCAAGTAAGATTCGGGTAGAATTAAGAATCTTTGTGAATAAATTTGTAACGTTAATATGAAACAATAAGGAAATATGATATAATTAAGTCCCACATTACTAATCCATCTTTGCATAAACAAGAAATTAGGGCTCGAGCTATGATAAAGGTCCCTAACCTCAACAGATTCCCCTAATGCAGCTCGGGCCTGTCCTCTTCGCTTCCAGGCCTCACCAGCTGATGGGTTTGACTGTATAGCCTTCAAAACAAATTTTTAAAATAAAAAAAATGGTTACTAAAAGGAAATTTAAATGTAGCACGTCTTGAAGTTTTAAGATTTAAATACCTTTGTAAAATCAACTATAGCAGCATCAAGTTCTCGTTGAAAAGCATATGCTGTTCCTCTTCCGATAAGCGCCTCAGGATAAGTAGGCTCTTCTCGGAGGATCTATATATAATATATAAGGAGAAACAAAGTTTTGTAAAGCTTTGATAACTAACAGGTGTATTGTTAAGAAAACTTAACAACCAAGCCCTCTGGCTAAGGGTTTTAAAAAGACAAAAATAGAAAAACCCAATAGGGAGATCTCATATTCAAAAATAAAGAAGACCATTTGGATATTCGTTTAGACCATAAGAAGTATAACCTGGTCAAATATGGATATAGCATGATTATATTTCCCTTCATTCACCTACAAACAGCAAAAGTGTTACTATAAACATAGAACAATATGATGAATTGACTATAAACAGTAAATTTCCTAGCAGGGGGGAGAAAATTCCTTCAATCAGTAAATTTATAGCACCTATACGAATAAAGATTCGGCGGCACGGATACAAAATTCCTTAATAAATTATGATGAGAATATGGCAAGATACGTTAATTTACTAATTATCATATATTGAATTACATAGGTAAAAATTTAAACAAATTCCATGTTGAATAATAATAGTAATATAGAAACAATAAGAACAACGTTAACAACAAAAAACATTATCTTAATTTTGGAGAACTAGGTCTGTTGAATAACAACTGCGGTATCATTCCCCTACCTTTTTTGTATCGTTACCCAGTATAGTATACAGATCAATTTTAGTTTATTTGAAATTCTGAAAGTGTACCTAATACACATTCAAATGGGAAAAGCTAAACCCAATACTCTGCACAGCTAGAGTTCAGATATCATGTCTGTGTTTCTCCGCCATCTTACCCGGATTAGTCAAAAACTACCAATTGCTCTAAAAAGCTCAAGTGTGTAAGAGAATGAACTAAACAATGTAGATCATGTTCAAACAAACTACTTTTAGACACCCCATATGGCCATATTGCAACAAGTAAAATCGTATATACTACAGACTAACCAAATTCGAAATCGACAAACTAAACGGTCATTGCATACACAATAGGGTAGATGAGCTGTTAAACTGATTAGATTGCTTGAACTTGCAAGGTATTCTTGGGAAAATGATCAAATCATAACCCCTAATGATTTGCACATTCCAGAATTTATCCACTTATAGGGGAAAAGAAATTTTGTAGGCATGGAAATGAAGTGTTTCTTTGTCCTTTTCTTATCCTATATTTGCCTCCAGTAAAGATATATCAAAAGACATAAGAAATAAAATAAAAAATCAAGTACACAATTTTAAGGAACCAAACATCTAATTTTTTTATTTATGGGGGGGTGTTTAACCAAAAAACTATGTTCAAGGGATTACATACATATGGGTGAGTGAAAATGCTAAAATCTTATATTTGAGCTCCTAAAGAAGTTTTCACATCCTCATCGACAAAATGGGGAAAAGAAATTCAATCGAATATTCGAATATAGCTAACTTACACTATGAGAAATTATACTGCAAATATATATATATATGATGAGAATTTTCTAAAAGAAATGATTTTTACCTCTGCGATTCCTCGAGATAATCGAAAATCCACATTTATTGATTTAGTCTTTGAAATCCTAGTAACAGAGAACTTTTTATTCTTCTTAGCTTGATCACTTAATTCACTGTATATGTCAGCTTTATCACTTGGCTTACTACGAAATCCTGTTTTATCAATTGATTTACTGAAAATTGCAGATGATTGATTGCATGATTCAGATTTATCAACTAAACTGCTACCCACTTCAGACGTATCTCTCAATTGTGAACTATCATAACTTCCATTTGACTTAATGATACTCTCTGTTTTATCAATTGATTTACTGCTAATTGCAAAAGATTGATTACATGGTTTAGATGTGCCACTGAAAGTGCTACCCACTTCAAACCCATTACCCAATTTTGGAGAGTCATAATTTCCATTTGGTTGGCCATCAATCTTTCTTGACCCTTTAACTGTACCATTTGATTCCTTGTGGTTGCAAGATTTATCACAAGACTGGTTGTGGACCTCTATTGTCACACTTGATTCACTGTATGGCTTGAGCTTATCTTCTTTATTATAGATTGCACTTGATTTGCTAGAAATAATGGACTCTGATTCAGTTGCAGGAAATCCAGTCGACTTTTTAACATCTTTCTGAAAAGATATACTATTATCCTGTTTTGAAACTGTCAAAAGCTCTTCCAGCTCAAGCAGTTGCTTCAAATCTGCAGAATGGCTAACAGCATATTCGTAGCCTTCCTCCCAAACCAAAAATGCCTCTTCTTTCCTTCCCAATGAAGAAAATGCACGACCTAGAAAAATACAAAAAATGTAAGGTATGACAAAATACAAGAAGTTTATATGAGAAATTAACTGGAAATTTAGTTAAAAGAAACAAACATGAACTTTTTATATTGGAAAATAACATGAAGCATCAATCACATAAGTCATTGAAAATAAACTGTCAACTTGATCATTACAGTGAGATCTAATCAGTAACAAAAACTATAGGTTTAGATGTCACCTGAAGAAAGAACCTGATTAACAATCTAGATCAAAACTCTCGTGTGAGTTATCATTCTCTTTTAACTTCATAACTGAAAGAAACTGCCTTAACAAGCATTTAAAATAAATATAATGGTCATCAATCATCCAATAGGTGAAAATTAATTTCGTTCTTTTTCATTTATATAGTCACGCAGAAGACAACCTTTACTTTTCAACAAACAATTTAATTATGCCTTAAGCTCGAGTTTGGCAAGTGAAGAACATCACATGCAGTGGAAACTTTTTGATCATTCAAGTTTATGTCATATATCATGAAATCCAATATTTACTATCAACCAAAAGCATTAACCAACAAGATTGAACGAAAGGAATCATCAACCATTGAACATGAGAGAACTAATTTGTTGTTTCCTTTAGAAGGTTAACTTAACTAACTTTAATTTACACTGTCATTCAGTTGGATGATGACATCAAATAATTTTATTTTCTTTATAACACTATTGATTGTCAACTATTGATCGACATAAAGAATCACACTCTTCGTGAGTTTGTAATAAAAAAGTAGAATTCTAATTATAGGTATATTATTTGAATTGAGAATTAGGCTGGTAGAATTAGGGTAACATAATCTCGTGTTAGATTTCTAATTAATTGACTGCAAAATTTGATGCACAGCCGTTTGAGAGAATAAATAACTTCTGCCCCAACTTTATGACATAAGCAGCCTGCAAACAAGCTTAAAGTTATGCTATGGTGACCTTTACAAGTTTGACGAGAAATGCAACAAGCTCTACTAGCACTAATAGATTTTAAATCAGGACAATGTTGTACACTGTCTGTGAAACAACCCAGGTCAAATCCCGAGTCCGGAACAAATCTCGGGTCAAATTCCAAGTCCAAATCGAATCAAATCCATCAAAATAAGACCTCAAACCACTGGCCTAATAGTATCTTCTTGGGTCATCTTAGTCCACCACATGCTCACCCAAAAGGTCATGACTTGAAGGTACTATTGGTATTAACTTATTTACAAATTTTTCATCTATCTTTCGATGTGGGACTGGAGTGTTACAAACTCTCCAACTTCAATTTCTGACGTCCCCGTCAGAACCGATCACATACACGGCCCAAAGATCTTTGTCTCTCTAGCCATTATAGGATAATACCGGCTGACTTCGTGTCCCCACTTCCAGACCTCCGTCTCTCTATTGTGGGAATAATATCATTAGACTTCGTGTCCCCACCTCCAGCAACCCAATCAGATGACCCGACCCGAGCTTTCGAGAGTCGGCTTTGATACCATATGAAACAACCCGGGTTAAATCCCGAGTCCAGAACAAATCTCGTGTCAAATCCCAAGTCCAAATCGAATCAAATCCATCAAAAAAAAGCCTCAAATCACTGGCCCAATAATATTTTATTGGATCATTTTAGCTCACCATAAGCTCACCCAAAAGGGTATGACTTGAAGGTACTATTGGTAATAACTTATTTTCTTATATGTAGACAAGTTTTTTTCCCCTATCTTTCGATGTGGGTGTTACAGTCTGCTACATATTTACATATAAGCAAGATTGTAATTTCATTCAGTGGAAAGAAATAAATTCAACACACCTAAATATATCATTTAATATAGTCAGTTTATCAACAACAACAACAAAAAAAAAAGAATTAAAATAGCACACCACCTTTGAGTATGTAGGCTTGGAGCAACGTTGGATCAAGCTTAAGTGCCTTGTCGCAATCCTTAATAACGTGCTTATGAAGCTCCAATTGACTATAGCAAAAGGCTCTATTACTGAAATTCACATCAATTAAAAGGCACATATCACTCTATCAAATAAATGCGTTATGAATTAATCATTGAAATACAAATACAAATACAGAGATATCAAGTGAGACTAAATTGAAAAGAAAATCAAGGCTTTCGGCGTACAAACCAGAGGTCTTGAATGACGCAGGAATTAGAGAGGAGAGAGTCGAGGACGCGAATAGCTTTGGACCAATCCCGAGAGCTGCAGAACTTGGCGAGTTCGAGTCTCTGCGAAACAGTTGACGCCATGAGAGAGAAATAACGGATCGGAAACACCTGTTTATTTTATCTGGACATTGAGATCTTAGAGAGAAATGAGCGGAGAGGAGAGAGAAAGAGGGGTAGAAAGGGAAACAGGGGTTGAAAATTGGTAACGGGAAAAGAGAGGGGGAGGCGTTGGAGGAATGAATCGAAGGTGTGGTTACACATGATCAGAGATCTGAACAGGGTTGGTCCGCTTGTTTCGACACTCTGTTTATTTCCCCGTGATGTTCACGGATTACGGTCGGTAAATGTTTTATTCGCCGGTGCTGGTGAACCATGTAATTTTGTGTGATGCTTGGTGCACCATGTAAATTTTGTGTGTTTTACATAGAGCATTAATAACAGTTTTTTAATTAACTCTTTATTTTTAATTTTAAAAAATATATTAACAAATTATTATCCAAGAGTTTTATTATCCTTATTTGACTCTCTAATCTCTAGGATTTTACTCTCCAGTATGAGGGAGTCAAAAGACAGTTCTATATATATATATATATATATATATATATATATATATATATATATATATATATATATAAAATGACATTTCGCACTCTCATTTAAGTGGACAACACTCATCAATCATACACATCTTGATATTTTTTTACTACTTTATTTTGAAATTATAAACTTAATATTGACTTATTTTTAAAAATTAATTTCAAACGTATTCAAATTTAAAATTGATATAAATTTATTTAATTTATGTCAATATAATTATAAATATTATAAAAGTACTATTAATTATAAAATTTATTATTTTCAAAATTTAAATGAATCATATTAAATTTAAAAATATCACAAATTAACTTTTTAAAAGTTAATATTGATCTTATGTATATTTGCAACTACAATTCATTCAATATTCACTCCATAAATTACTTAAAATTTAAAATAAAATAAAAATTATTTTCAAGTGTAATATAATTGATATATTATACTCTCCCTTTTATAAATTATAAGATTATTATTAATTTGATGTTTGACTGGTGGAACTTTTAAATTTTAAATTTTATTATTTAAGGAATCAATATAAGGAATATGTTGACTGTTGAATACATAATGAAAAATTGAATCCCTGTTTTGTAGAATGACCCAATAGCAGTAGGGATAAACATAAAAAAACTGTTGTGAATGCTCTTATGGTAGACTTTTAGAAAAGTGACTCCGTTTTGTGATAACATTGGGCTGGACTAGTAGCTGTATTTTAAATATGGTTCTTTACACTACCATACGACAATTAGAAAGTAATTACAAGATCAGTGCATTCACAAAATAATTATAAAATGAGTGCAACACAATAACCCGTAACACTTACCATAAAGCATGTAGATCAAAGGAGAAAGTATTGAAAAAAGTAAGAGAAATTTCACACGACTACTCTCTGATCTCATCATGGTTGTACATGTTGAAGAAAATAAATCCATGTAACACTTAGAAACCGTTCTTAAAATGTTTAGCTATCAACTGCATTATGAAAAAAAAATGTACTGACAACGATCATTGCAGAAACAAATAAAACTGTTCATGGTTGCACATGTTGAAGAAAATAAATTCAGGTAACACTTCAAAACTGTTCTTAAATTTTTATAATTAATTGGTAACCCAATAAAACTGAATTGGTTATTTTGTATGAAGGTTTGGGTCAGAATCAAGTGTTTTGTTACGAATCCAATGATCCACTATCAATTAATTAAAGAAAATAAAATAGCGTGAAGAGAATGCTTAAACACCGGAAAGCTTATAACATTTGTGTGTAATTGCAGCTTCACGGCGATACAAGGCGACAGAATGGCTACGACAGATGGATCAAGGCGCGTCGATGTTCAGTCAACGGAGGGTGTGGCACAATCTACAATTTAGTATTTCGAGAACATGAGGAATTTCCTTGTCGCTGTTGGGGAGATGAAGCTCCTAACATTTGAAGCCTCTAATTTAGAGAAGGTTTTCTCATTTTATTTTATTTCCGCCTTGTTTATGAGATAAAGTAGAGTAAGGATGCACAAAAGGCCCGAGGCCTGCAGCCTGGCCTTGATCTGGCCTGGGCCCGGTTTGGTCAAAGTCCGGCCCGGTCAGGCCTGACCTGAAAGGCTTGAAAATGCCACTTTTTTAAGACAAAAATCTGGCCTGACATGGGGTCTGGCCTGGCCTACCTAGGCCTGGCATGAGGCCTTACATGATTTTTTATCCAATTATTTGTAATTTTTGAACTTTAAATTTATAATTATTCATCAATAAAGTATAAAAATTTACTTATTCATTATTGTAATTTATAAATTATAATACATTAGTTTTAATTAATACATCAATAAAATTTAAAATTTTAATTATTCATTATTGATTTCTCGTTGATACATTTAATTAATATACATCTTCAATGAATATAACTAGTTAGTATATTTAATATTAATAATAAGTTAGTTACTTAGTTGATTAAATATTAATAATAAGTTAATTTATTGTAAATACTAAAGTACTAATATTTAACAATAAAATTTTATTAATATTCTTTGTTAGTTTAATGTTAAATATTAACATTAATTAATACATCAATAAACTAATTTTTAATATTAAATAATAATAATAAGGTAGTTTCTTGTAAATACTCATGTTCTTCATTAATTTGGATATGCTAAATTCTTGGGGGGATTTATGATTTTAGTTATTTTTTAGGTATTAATTATGTTGTACCAATTTAAATAAAAATTCCATAAAGTAATTATAAAATTAACTGGAATTAATACTTTAGATATAATCATGTAAGAGTTTAATGATCATAAATGAAAAGATATATGTGTGTTTAAACTTTACAAAATATATGTTCAACCGATCCTAGTACGTACTATAAGAAAATAAAATCGAACTAACTTTATATTCAAAAAAATAAAAATTTAATCTACAGTATTTAAGTAATCTACAATATTAATATTTTACAAAATTAATTAATTTATATCTTATTATTTATATTTTTAATATTTAATATGTAACTTTAAAAAAAGGGACCAGATAGCCAAGGTCTTGGGTCTGGGCCTGGCCTGGCCTGCAGGCCTAGCCAGGCCACAGCCCAGCGACCAAGGCCTGGCCTGGCTTGGAGGCCAAAAGTCAACGGCCTAGCCTGGTCAAAGCCCAAGGTCTGGCAGGCCCAGGCCAAGCCGGCCTGTTGTGCATGTCTAAAGTAGAGTGCACTAATTTTATAAATAAAATATTAAAAATATATTAATTATTTTTTAATACGCTTTTGTTGTAATTTTTTCTAAAAATGTATTAAGAAGTGTAAATAACCCTTTTAAATATTGTATTTCTATTGTCACTCAAAATTGAACAATTAATCATGTTTAACAATATTTTTTGATATTTTCACAATAAAAGTGTCGCTATAGATATATAACGATGGTTAAAACCGACTCAATAGGATTTATAGCGACGGTTTTGTTGGGAAAATTTCATTTTCTGTTGTGAAATTATCAATTTTCTTAAAAAAAATATTACGCATTTTGTTTACCACCGTGATTTTAAGAATAAATATCATTAGTTGATGATATTTCCAACTTTATACTTTTTTTCGAATCCTAATCAAGAATCACCTTACCATATTACCGTAAGTGTACATTATGTGTACGGTGTACCAAACTACTCCGTATAATTTATGAAGTGATTATAAAGCTTGTATAAATGTTATGTATAGATAACAGCTTATTATATGCATAATTTCAAAGTTATCCAAAAAATATTAATGTCATATTGCATTGTGAAAATATATACCCATGCCTTGTTGTTTTTTTATCGGAGAAAAGTAAACTTGTGATCAAATATACCACAACATTATCAAATCACATTTGATTTCTCATATCTATATACTAGCTATAACCCGTGCCTGAAGGCACGATATAAAAAAAAATTAAATTAAAATTTGAAAAATATTACATTATTTAAAGACACATATCACCACAACAATTAATACATACTCAATCATCAATACATATCCAACCACCAAAACATCGAGTTAGTTAACATCAAGAAATTTCGGCAAAATTTCTTTTAAAAATAAATATCCAGAAAATTCTAAACATGTCTACAAAACTTACAATCATCATTACATATCCAAACCACAAAAAAAATTATCATTTAATACCCAAAATCATCATAACCATATATAATTAGTTAACTTTACAAAATACGGAACACACAATCATCAACACATATCTAACCACCAAAACATCAAGCTAGTCGCTACTAATTTCAAAAAATTCGACAGAATTTCTTTTAAAAATAGATATCCAGACAAATATAAACATGTCTATAAAACTTACAATCATCCACACATATCCAAACCACCAAAAAAATCATCATTCCATACCCAAAATAATCATAACCATGCATAATTAGTTAAATTTATAAAATACGGAACACAAAAAAATACATATATGAAGAAATTAATACATACTCAATCATCAACACATCCAACCACCAAAATATCAAGCTAGTCGCTACTAATTTCAAGAAATTTCGACAGAGTTTCCTTTAAAAATAGATATCCAAAAAAATCTAAACATGTTTACAAAACTACAATCATCCATACATATCCAAACCACCATAAAAATCATCATTCCATACCCAAAATCATCATAACCATGTATAATTAGCTAACTTTACAAAAGACGAAACACAATGAATACATACATGCAGAAAATAGAGAAACAACATGTTGAGTATAAGACCCTTTACTTTACAGCTTACACCATGTATCCTTCAATATATACCTGAAAATATTTGAAATTTAAAAATTATCGAAATATGTGAGTTAAAATTAAACAATTGTAAATCTGAAACATAATGAGAACACATATTTGTATGTAGGGGGAATGAGAGAGAGAGCTCTGTGTGTGTGGTAGAATAGATAGAGGGTTTGAAATTTGAATAAACTGGAACGAGAGAAAGAGCCGCTGACGTAAACTTGATGTGACATTTGTCTATTTTCTCTCTCCGCTCTGTTTTATATTATAGATATCCAACCACTAAAACATAGAGCTAGTTAACATCAAGAAATTTCGGCAAAATTTCTTTTAAAAATAAATATTCAGAAAATTCTAAACCTGTCTACAAAACTTACAATCATCATTACATATCCAAACCACAAAAAAATTATCATTTAATACCCAAAATCATCATAACCATATATAATTAGTTAACTTTACAAAATACGGAACACACAATCATCAACACATATCTAACCACCAAAACATCAAGCTAGTCGCTACTAATTTCAAAAAATTCGACAGAATTTCCTTTAAAAATAGATATCCAGACAAATATAAACATGTCTATAAAACTTACAATCATCCACACATATCCAAACCACCAAAAAAATCATCATTCCATATCCAAAATAATCATAACCATGCAATAATTAGTTAAATTTACAAAATACAGAACACAAAAAAATACATATATGAAGAAATTAATACATACTCAATCATCAACACATCCAACCACCAAAATATCAAGCTAGTCGCTACTAATTTCAAGAAATTTCGACAGAGTTTCCTTTAAAAATAGATATCTAAAAAAATCTAAACATGTTTACAAAACTACAATCATCCATACATATCCAAACCACCATAAAAACCATCATTCCATACCCAAAATCATCATAACCATGTATAATTAGCTAACTTTACAAAAGACGAAATACAATGAATACATACATGCAGAAAATAGAGAAATAACATGTTGAGTATATGACCCTTTACTTTACAGCTTACACTGTAAGACCCCAAATAATTAATAAATGAAATTTAATTTCCTTTAATTATTATTTTGAATAGTAAGGGTTGATTTGATTAATGTGGATAGTTATGGGTAAAATACGCAAATGTTTCAAAATAAGCAAGTGGTTATAAAATATTCATTGTTGTCGGGGAATATTCGTTTGGTCGTGGAATATTCGTACTGTCGGGGAATATTCGTACGACGGCGCAGCCATGTGTGGGCCCCATAACGGAAAGCGATTGGAGGAAGAAAACGACAAATATAAGCTGTTTATAAATAACGGCGTAGTTGTTACCGTTTACACTGTTGGAATACCCGGTGGTTAAAATACAGTAATACGCGTTGTTGCACAGTAGCACACGGTATTGCACAGTATTTTGAATTATTGATCCTTACGTAAGAAGGCACTACTCAATAATTGTTACAGGAGTTACTGTTCATTACTTTATTGATTCAATAATTGCTGCGTTGATATTTATATTATTATTGTTTCAATAATTGTCATTGCACAATATTTTCAATTATCAGATCAATAATTCATATTATTTGAATAATATTATCAGATAACATTATTGGCAATGTCTAGAAAGTTCTGTCAAGGAGAGGTTTGGTCATCTAATTGCGCGCCAGTAAGGAGAAATCCTTATTGGAAAGCCCCCTCTTTCCTGGGAACGGCCTGGTTGTCATAATTGTGATTCTATAATATTATTTATGAATAATTAATTATTGATTTATATGATAAGGAAATATTTATTTGATATGAATATAAATGATGGATTTATTTATTTATGTGGTTATAAATGAAGGAATTTTAGCATGAAATAATTGTTGAAGGTTTGACATAATTTTTGTGGAATTACAATTATTTCTCCAATAGAATATTCATTCAAAATATTATTATAATATTTTATAATTGGTTTAATAATAATATTATTGTTATATATATATATATATATATGCATGTGATTAAAAGAAGAGGTGGGCAAATTGTATTCGTGTTCAATATTCAAAAGCAGTATACCTTGTTTATTTCCTAAGATGATTGGTGAAGAAATTTCCTGCAAATTGTTTGTCAAACTTTTCTGCAAACCATTCTTTGGTTTTCAAAAGCAGTATGCTTTTGGTTAGTTTTTCAAAGTAGCTGGCTTGTTTTTTTTTTCTTGCAAAGCTTATTTCAAAAAGGTGGGCCATCACTTATAAGAAAAAATGAAAGGTTTGGCAGGAATAGGTTGGTAGAGTTAGGCAGGTTTTTCAATCCCTTCCTCCGTCCTGCACTATAAATAGAGGGATAACCCTCCTTCCTCATCACACCATTTCTAAATTCAGAAGTTATTATTCTATAGTATTGTGAGTATTTTTATTGAGAATAAGAATATTTTGAGCGAAGTTTTTCTGCAAGATTTTCTCAGAATAATATCCGATATTCCAGTCAAATCCAATTTCTACTAAGGTAAAGGATATTATTTTATTGCAATACTCATGAGAAATATTATTTCTTTTCATACTCCATATTGTGTAAGCGATATTATTTCATCTCGTATTTTTGAATTTGAACTTACTATGGTAAGTATTGCTTCTATAATTCCTGAAATGATTAGAAATTTTGCTTCATCTAATATCATTTCATTGGAATATTGGTCTGAATTTTTTATCAAATTTGGAACTTGTCATCACTGGTACTGTTCACGGGTACTGTTCACTGGTACTGTTCACGAGTACTGTTCACGGGGTACTGTTCATGGGTACTGTTCACGGGTACTGTTCATGGGTACTGTTAAAAAAAAATATTTTTTTTTCTTTTCGTCCAAAATATCTGTTGTGGATACTAGCTTTGATTGTATCCATGTTTTGATCATTCTTGAATTTTACACCACTATGATTATTTTTGAAGTATTTTGGGACATAGATAAAACAAAGTACGAATCCTTAATCCTTAATCCTTGTCATTTTGTTTCACTAGATTCGCTTCTTTAAAAATATTTTTTTTATCATCTTCAGTCTTAAAGGATGTTATTATTGAATATCTTTGGCCTGTAGTGCAAAGATGAATGATTTCTGATGGACATCTTTGGCCCGTAGTGCAAAGATGAGCAGGTGTTTAGATGAACATGACCAACAGATGAATATCCTTGGCCTGTAGTGCAAGGATGAATATATGATTCAAGATGTGCATTGATTGATGTTACAGGGATAAAAATATTGTTGATGGACTGTTAAATTCATAGACATTAGTAGATTTCATCCTCTACGTAACTCTTCTATGAATTAATATTTTCCGCTGCGAATATTGACTTAAAACTTGTTGTCTATTGTATTCTATTAGATTTTTTTCCCTGTTGAAGGCTAACGATAATTTGTTGTATATTATCTTAGTCATAATATTCTTTACTGAGCTAGTTGAGCTCACCCTTTTCCTTTTTGTTCTATTTTTCTTCTCAGGAGACGAGAATATAGCGAGTACGAGTCGGGGTATGAATTGATGGTCCTTGAGAGAGTTGTTTAGTAGTCCTCACCATTTTTGTAAAATAATATATCAATAATTGTATTGAGGACATAGTTGGGTATGTGTATTGTCTAGATGACAATGTTTGTATTCAAACTCACAGTTTATGGGTTGTAAAAGTTGTAGTTGTTTCTGTACCATGTATTTGGCGACTCAAAATGGGTTGGATGGAATGGACCTATTTTGGGGGCGTCACAGTTGGTATCAGAGCCTAGGGATATGATCTCTGGCGGAGATCGGGGAATAGAACTAGGAGGGGAGAGACGAGTAATTCCTTCGCTAGTGTGTCCTACCTAAGCTTATTTGTTAGTTGGTCAGTATATAGGGATATTATGTGATATGTGATTTGCTTAATTAACCCTTGTTTTATGGCAGTATTTAAGAATGGCAACCGAGAATGTTAACGGTGGAGTTAATGAGACCGTGGAGATGCCTGTACTTACTAACGAGGAGAACGTGCAACAGGCTGGCAATGTTCATCCTGTGAACAACACCACTGATCAGACGATGAACGACGCAATGTTTAGAAGCTTTTTGCAGTTCATGCAAAATCAGACGAGAGAGACTCGTGTTCAAAATACAGGAGGAAATGATAACAATTCACGGGTTGTCACAGCCAAGCAGTTCAAAGAGTTGGGACCACCAGAATTTAAGGGAAAGCCAGATCCGATCATGGCGGAGACATGGGTCAAACAAATTACCAAGATATTCGATGTCTTGGGATGCACGGAGGAACAGAAGGTTCCATTCGCCACCTTTATGTTCCGTGGCGAGGCAGACTACTGGTGGGAGTCTGTGAAGCGTACCCATCCAGCCGCACTCAGCATGTCTTGGGAGACGTTTCAGAAACTATTTAATGACAAATACTTTCCTGAAAGTGTTCGTCATATGAAGGAAGTGGAGTTCATCATATTAGAACAAAATAACATGACGGTGTCTCAGTACGAGGCAAAGTTTGCAGAGTTATCCAGGTTTGCACCTCATTTGGTGGAGAATGAGGAACGTATGACGCGGATGTTTCTGAGAGGTTTGAAACCCGGCATACGACAATATCTCATCTCTCATAAATTTTCTCTCTATTCAGATGTTGTTAACAGGGCTCAATTGTTGGAGCGAGATAACGAGCACGGTCAACCGAGGTACCACAATCAGGATCATACCGGTGATAGCAGTCAACAAAATAACGATAACCAGTGGAGAAAGAAAAAGACGGACAAAAATGGTAACCACTTTGGTGGTAATCATGGCCATGAAAATAGAAGAAGTGAGTCAGGAGGAGATTTTAAAAAGAGGAGATTTAACAACGACCATGTGAAGACGACAGTGCCGGCAGCAACTGGTTCTAAGGGAGGAGAAAGACCACCGGTCATATGCTACAAGTGCGGGAAAGAGGGACATATCAGTCCAAACTGCCCACAACAGTTCAAGGTATGCTATAATTGTGGAAAGGAAGGACATATCGCTCGAGATTGTACGGTAGCAAAACCTAGTTCAGCGGGGACGGTGACTCAAAAGGCTGTCCCAGAAAAGCCAAAGTCAATGGTTCCTGGAAGAGCGTTTGTTGTGACTGGTCAACAGACGAGGAACCCAAACGAGGTGATCACGGGTAAGCTATCTATAAATTCTTGCGAAGTTTATACCTTACTTGATACCGGTGCTACCCATTCATTTATCTCTCCTGCTTGCGCTCAACGTTTAAACTTGACTCCGGAGAAATTAGACTTTGACTTATCTGTGGAAACTCCGTTAGGAGAAACTTTCATCACATCCACTGTTTATAAATCTTGTTTCATTCAAGTTGGCACCATCACCTTACCTGTTGACCTGATCTCTTTAAAGATACTTGCTTTTGATGTGATTTTAGGGATTGATTGGTTAACTACTCATCATGCCAAAATTGATTGTTTTCGTAAGGTTGTTAGTTTTCATATTCCTAATCAACCTGTTGTTCGAATTCAGGCAACTAAACCATTAAAATCAATCACTGTCATATCTAATCATAAAGCTATTCGTTTATTGAAAAACGGATGTCAAGCTTTCTTAGCCCATGTTATGGACTTAAATAAAGACACGTCAAAATTGAATAATATTCCTGTTGTTATTGACTTTCCTGACGTATTTCCTGAAGAACTTCCCGGTCTACCCCCAGAACGTGAAGTTGAATTCTTTATTGATCTTGAACCTGGTACAAAGCCCATTTCTAAAACCCCATATCGAATGGCTCCTATTGAACTTCAGGAGTTAAAAGTCCAACTACAGGAGTTATTGGACATCGGTTTCATTCGTCCTAGTACATCTCCTTGGGGTGCTCCTGTTTTATTCGTAAAGAAGAAAGACGGGAGTATGCGACTTTGTATTGACTATCGGGAATTGAACCATGTCACCATCAAGAATAGGTATCCTCTACCTCGTATTGATGACTTGTTTGACCAGTTGCAAGGAGCACAATTCTTTTCAAAAATCGATCTTCGTTCTGGATATCATCAGCTGAAAATTAGAACTGAGGATATTCCAAAGACTGCCTTCAGAACTCGGTATGGGCATTATGAATTCTTAGTCATGTCTTTTGGATTGACTAATGCTCCTGCTGCTTTCATGGATATGATGAACTGAGTATTCAAGGATTATTTGGATCAATTCGTTGTTGTCTTTATTGATGACATCCTCATATATTCCAAAAGCCGTTAAGATCATGAGCACCATTTGAAGCTGGTACTCCAAAGGCTTCGTGAAAACAAGTTATATGCTAAGTTGAAGAAATGCGAGTTCTGGCTTGAGGAAGTAGCATTCCTTGGGCACGTGGTGTCAAAAAATGGAGTATCTGTTGACCCGACGAAGATTGAAGCAATACAAAGTTGGGAGCAACCGAAGTCGGTCACTGAAGTACGTAGTTTTTTGGGCTTAGCTGGTTATTATCGGAGATTCGTGGAAGGGTTTTCTCGAATTGCTACTCCATTAACTCAGCTAACTCGGAAGGATACAAAATTCTTATGGAGCGAGGAATGCGAGAAGAGTTTCCAAGAGCTTAAGAGGAGACTTATTTCGGCACCTGTTCTAACAATACCATCTGGTTCGGATGGATTTGTTATCTACAGCGATGCTTCAGGCAAAGGGTTAGGATGTGTTCTCATGCAACGTGGGAAAGTCATAGCCTATGCCTCGCGACAACTTAAAGAGTATGAGAGGAATTATCCTACTCATGATCTAGAGTTGGCAGCAGTCGTTTTCGCGCTAAAGATCTGGAGGCACTATCTATACGGGGAGAAAGTGGAGATATATTCAGATCATAAAAGCCTCAAATATTTCTTCACGCAGAAAGAACTCAACATGCGGCAACGACGTTGGCTCGAGTTGTTGAAAGATTACGACCACACTATTCAATACCATCCTGGAAAAGCGAACGTGGTAGCTGACGCATTGAGTAGAAAATCATATGCAGGAATGAGTGCAATGATGTCAAGTATATGCATTGAGCCAACTTTAATAGAAAAAGTTAAGGTTGCTCAAGCCACCGATCCGGAGCTGATGCATATGAAGACGAAAGTACAAGAAGGTGCCATTCCAGAAGCGAGAATTGATGAAGAAGGAATACTTCGAGTCCACTCCAGACTTTGTGTTCCTAACGATTCTGATTTGAAGTACAAGATCATGATGGAGGCACACAATACACCGTTTGCAATTCATCCTGGAAGTACCAAAATGTATCGTGACCTTCGACATACATTTTGGTGGAACAATATGAAAAGAGAGATTGCAAAGTTTATTTCAACGTGTTTAACTTGTCAACGTGTAAAGGCGGAGCATCAAGTGCCAAAGGGTCCATTGCAACCACTTGAGATTCCGAAATGGAAGTGGGAACACATTACTATGGATTTCGTTACGGGTCTTCCTACGGTTTCTCAAGGCATCAATGCTATTTGGGTTATTGTTGATAGATTAACCAAGTCTGCTCATTTCTTGCCGATACGGGAGACTTATTCCCTTGAACGTCTTGCTCAAATGTACGTAAATGAGATTGTAAGATTGCATGGCATGCCAGTATCCATAGTTTCGGATCGTGACCCAAGATTTACTTCAAGATTTTGGGTTAGCTTGCAAAAAGCTATGGGTACGGAGTTACGATTCAGTTCGGCATACCATTCTCAAACGGACGGACAATCAGAGAGGACTATTCAGACTCTTGAAGATTTATTAAGACTCTGTGTCCTAGACTTCAAGGGCAGTTGGGATAAATATTTACCATTGGTGGAATTCTCCTACAACAACAGTTATCAGGCAAGCATTGGTGTGGCCCCATTTGAAGCATTGTATGGACGAAAGTGTCGCTCTCCAGTATGTTGGGACGAGGTGGGTGAAGCAACATTGTTGGGACCCGAGTTAGTACGTATGACTACAGAGAAGATCCAAACGATTCGACAACGTATACAAACGGCACAAGATCGACAAAAGAGTTATGCGGATCTTCATCGAAAGGACGTAGAATTTAGTGTTGGGGATCATGTATTGTTGCGTGTTGCCCCATGGAAGGGAGTTACAAGATTCGGGAAGAGAGGAAAGCTTAATCCACGATTTATTGGTCCGTTTCAAATTCTTGATCGAGTAGGTAATGTAGCCTATAGACTCGCGTTACCTCCAAGTATGTCTCGTGTTCATAATGTTTTTTATATATCTGTGCTTCGTAAATATGTTAAAGACCCGAACCACGTCATTGAGTTAGAACCGGACGAGATAGCCGAAGATTTAACGTATGAGGAGGTACCTGTCAAGATCTTGGATAGGAAGGAGCATGTCCTACGCACGAAGGTAATACCACAAGTTAAAGTTTTGTGGAGGAATCATGCTATAGAGGAAATGACCTGGGAGTTGGAAACGGAAATGAAAGCGAGGTATCCTCACCTTTTCGAAACACCAGGTACGTATGTCAATTTCGAGGACGAAATTTCATAAGGAGGGGAGGTTGTAAGACCCCAAATAATTAATAAATGAAATTTAATTTCCTTTAATTATTATTTTGAATAGTAAGGGTTGATTTGATTAATGTGGATAGTTATGGGTAAAATACGCAAATGTTTCAAAATAAGCAAGTGGTTATAAAATATTCATTGTTGTCGGGGAATATTCGTTTGGTCGTGGAATATTCGTACTGTCGGGGAATATTCGTACGACGGCGCAGCCATGTGTGGGCCCCATAACGGAAAGCGATTGGAGGAAGAAAACGACAAATATAAGCTGTTTATAAATAACGGCGTAGTTGTTACCGTTTACACTGTTGGAATACCCGGTGGTTAAAATACAGTAATACGCGTTGTTGCACAGTAGCACATGGTATTGCACAGTATTTTGAATTATTGATCCTTACGTAAGAAGGCACTACTCAATAATTGCTACAGGAGTTACTGTTCATTACTTTATTGATTCAATAATTGCTGCGTTGATATTTATATTATTATTGTTTCAATAATTGTCATTGAACAGTATTTTCAATTATCAGATCAATAATTCATATTATTTGAATAATATTATCAGATAACATTATTGGCAATGTCTAGAAAGTTCTGTCAAGGAGAGGTTTGGTCATCTAATTGCGCGCCAGTAAGGAGAAATCATTATTGGAAAGCCCCCTCTTTCCTGGGAACGGCCTGGTTGTCATAATTGTGATTCTATAATATTATTTATGAATAATTAATTATTGATTTATATGATAAGGAAATATTTATTTGATATGAATATAAATGATGGATTTATTTATTTATGTGGTTATAAATAAAGGAATTTTAGCATGAAATAATTGTTGAAGGTTTGACATAATTTTTGTGGAATTACAATTATTTCTCCAATAGAATATTCATTCAAAATATTATTATAATATTTTATAATTGGTTTAATAATAATATTATTGTTATATATATATATATATATATATATATATATATATATATATATATATATATATATGCATGTGATTAAAAGAAGAGGTGGGCAAATTGTATTCGTGTTCAATATTCAAAAGCAGTATACCTTGTTTATTTCCTAAGATGATTGGTGAAGAAATTTCCTGCAAATTGTTTGTCAAACTTTTCTGCAAACCATTCTTTGGTTTTCAAAAGCAGTATGCTTTTGGTTAGTTTTTCAAAGTAGCTGGCTTGTTTTTTTTTCTTGCAAAGCTTATTTCAAAAAGGTGGGCCATCACTTATAAGAAAAAATGAAAGGTTTGGCAGGAATAGGTTGGTAGAGTTAGGCAGGTTTTTCAATCCCTTCCTCCGTCCTGCACTATAAATAGAGGGATAACCCTCCTTCCTCATCACACCATTTCTAAATTCAGAAGTTATTATTCTATAGTATTGTGAGTATTTTTATTGAGAATAAGAATATTTTGAGCGAAGTTTTTCTGCAAGATTTTCTCAGAATAATATCCGATATTCCAGTCAAATCCAATTTCTACTAAGGTAAAGGATATTATTTTATTGCAATACTCATGAGAAATATTATTTCTTTTCATACTCCATATTGTGTAAGCGATATTATTTCATCTCGTATTTTTGAATTTGAACTTACTATGGTAAGTATTGCTTCTATAATTCCTGAAATGATTAGAAATTTTGCTTCATCTAATATCATTTCATTGGAATATTGGTCTGAATTTTTTATCAAATTTGGAACTTGTCATCACTGGTACTGTTCACGGGTACTGTTCACTGGTACTGTTCACGAGTACTGTTCACGGGGTACTGTTCATGGGTACTGTTCACGGGTACTGTTCATGGGTACTGTTAAAAAAAAAATATTTTTTTTTCTTTTCGTCCAAAATATCTGTTGTGGATACTAGCTTTGATTGTATCCATGTTTTGATCATTCTTGAATTTTACACCACTATGATTATTTTTGAAGTATTTTGGGACATAGATAAAACAAAGTACGAATCCTTAATCCTTAATCCTTGTCATTTTGTTTCACTAGATTCGCTTCTTTAAAAATATTTTTTTTATCATCTTCAGTCTTAAAGGATGTTATTATTGAATATCTTTGGCCTGTAGTGCAAAGATGAATGATTTCTGATGGACATCTTTGGCCCGTAGTGCAAAGATGAGCAGGTGTTTAGATGAACATGACCAACAGATGAATATCCTTGGCCTGTAGTGCAAGGATGAATATATGATTCAAGATGTGCATTGATTGATGTTACAGGGATAAAAATATTGTTGATGGACTGTTAAATTCATAGACATTAGTAGATTTCATCCTCTACGTAACTCTTCTATGAATTAATATTTTCCGCTGCGAATATTGACTTAAAACTTGTTGTCTATTGTATTCTATTAGATTTTTTTCCCTGTTGAAGGCTAACGATAATTTGTTGTATATTATCTTAGTCATAATATTCTTTACTGAGCTAGTTGAGCTCACCCTTTTCCTTTTTGTTCTATTTTTCTTCTCAGGAGACGAGAATATAGCGAGTACGAGTCGGGGTATGAATTGATGGTCCTTGAGAGAGTTGTTTAGTAGTCCTCACCATTTTTGTAAAATAATATATCAATAATTGTATTGAGGACATAGTTGGGTATGTGTATTGTCTAGATGACAATGTTTGTATTCAAACTCACAGTTTATGGGTTGTAAAAGTTGTAGTTGTTTCTGTACCATGTATTTGGCGACTCAAAATGGGTTGGATGGAATGGACCTATTTTGGGGGCGTCACATACACCATGTATCCTTCAATATATACCTGAAAATATTTAAAATTTAAAAATTATCGAAATATGTGAATCAAAATTAAACAATTGTAAATCTGAAACATAATGAGAACACATATTTGTATGTAGGGGGAATGAGAGAGAGAGAGCTCTGGGTGTGTGGTAGAATAGATAGAGGGTTTGAAATTTGAATAAACTGAAATGAGAGAAAGAGCCGCTGACGTAAACTTGATGTGACATTTGTCTATTTTCTCTCTCCGCTCTGTTTTATATTATAGATTAAAAACTATTATCATGTCGATAGCTCATGTTAATTAGTTTTCATGCCCTGTAAGTGGTAACATATCAAAATTAACTAGTAAAATGCCATATATCAAAATTAACTAGTAAATGCTTACTTATTAATAAGTTATGTTGTAACATCCTTAAATTCGGGTTTACATAATTTAATTTAAGTTGTAAAAAATATAAAATACTTATATTAACTGGCAATTTTTTTTTATTACAATTATGTGTATAGCACTGTAATACACACATTAAGTACTCACGACAATTATTTGTAAACTATTTTACAACTTGGTAAGTAATATTACAACTAATGACTCGAACCATCACTTAATTCTCGTGTTCTCCTCGTTAGCCATGACTATATTCTCATTCCCTGAAATAAATTGGAAAATAAAAGAGTGAGCTCAATAAAAGATATCATGACTAAAAAGATAATAGAAAATAAAATTATCTTTAACCTTCAACAACGATTAAATCATAAATTTAGAAAATATTAGACATCATAAATCCTTAACAAATAATTTGCACCAAAATAATATATTCGGATAGTCAAATAAACAATAATGTATAATATTTTCTCCAAATTAAAATTCATCATTTGAACTATATCATCGATAATATCAATGGTCATGATCATGTCAAACAATAATTCTTCTTTGCACAAAGATTAAAAAGAACTTTCACCACGTGTTATTGTTACACAAGCTAAAGACACCCAATAATTAGATTTTATGTTCGAGATTACACAAACAAATTTGAGTCATCAAAATACAAAACATTTACATTAACTCGCACAAAAAATTTATTACAATTATGTGTATAGCATGGTAATACACACACCAAGTCCTCGCTACAATTATTTGCACACTATTTAAGAACTTGATGAGGACTATTACAACTACTAATTCGGACCATCATTTCATTCTGTTGCTCTCCCCGCTAGCCTCGACTATATTTTCATTTTCTTAAAGGAATTAAAAAATAAAACAGTGAGCTCGAATAGACAAGTATAGGATATCATGAATATGAGAATGGAAAATGAAATTATCTTTTGTTTTCAACCACGATTAAATTATAAATTTATAAAATGTTAGACATCATAAATTCTTAACAAATATTTTATAGCGAACTAAATAATCCATTAGGATAGTCAAATAGACAATAATGTATAATATATTTTTCCAAATAAAAATTTATCATTTAAAATCCATTGTCAATAAGATCAATGATCATGATCATGCCAAACAACAATTTCTCTTTGCACCCAAGTCAAATAAAACGTTCCACAAGATATATGACCATGCCACACAGGCTAAAGACACCCAATAGTGGTACCACAAGATTACATAAAATGATCAATATTTTTATTTTTTTATATTAATGGACACCACTAAATAACTTAGTTATTCTTCACTTTATATACTTTATCTCATTATTTTGTAAACAAAAAGATTGTACAATTAATCACAAAAATGAGGGAGTATGGGATAATAAATTCTACAAAGAGTAGTATTTTGTTAATAGTTTACAATATTTATCATATTATTAGCTAAATCTAAATTTTTTTGTTATCACTTTTAAATTTATAATTTTGTTAAATTAATTTCAAAAAAGTCAAAATGATCTTATAATAGAACAGAAGAAATACATTGTTATTTATTCTAGCATAATAGATCATTATGACGGAATAAAAATTAATTCTATCTCATTAATTTTTATTTAACGAGGAGATCGATCAATAGTGTATTGAATTTCATTATAATAAAATAAATAAATGTGACAATTGTATCTTTATATCACCACATCAATTGAACCCTCTTTCTACCACTATTACCCCACCCGCACCCGCACCCGCACCCGCAACCACAATCCATCCGTCAACCCCAACTACACCCGCCATTGTCACTACCATCGTCAAACAATTTTTTTTATTTGGGCTTTATCCGAGTTTTTAAATTTTATTATTTCATTTTTAGTTTCAACTAAACATACAATTAACTTGGTAAAACATGACATGGCTGATATTATAATGACGTGATCAAGGAATTAAGAAGATTTAGAAATAGTAAGGTAAATACAATTTGGTAAATCACTGACAATCAAACTTTTGAGCCACGTGACCTAACGTGTTTTTGGGCAGGTAGAAGATTGATGCTTCCTCGAAGTGCAAGCAATTAAAGTCAGGACCAGTGAATACCACTTTGGCAAACAAAGTAAAAATTAAAAACCCAAAGGGGCTAAGAGAAAAGTGAAAAATTAAAAACCGAAAGGGGCTAAGAGAAAAGTGAAATGTAGCTTTTGTGGGCAGTCGAGATTCGAAAGGGGAGAGGGCGGGGAAAAAAATATGTAATAAATATTAAAAACGAGAAAGTACAGAGAGAGCTGTACTAGTCTCATGCGTAAGAGGGGGGTGAATTTCATCAAAATAACTATAACTAGGGGTAGGGGTGTAAAAAATTGAGTTATCGATTATTAAGTTAATTAAATTTGGTTCACAAAATTTATCGGATATAAAATAAGTTTGATTAAAGCTCGTTTAACTATCAAGTCGAGCACGGTCTCGAATCAAGACCGAGCAGTTTGAACTTTTTGAACGAATATAATTCGAGTATCGATACAAAATTATAATTCGGAATGATTCGAATAATTTATCGACTTTTAAAATTTGTTTATATTTGAATCGTTTGTATTTTGAGTAGAACTCGAATCAAAATTTTAATCCATAAATGTTGTCTTTATTGCTACTTATATTTTGTTCAAGAGTTATGAACTAAGTATTAGCTCTAAGGTTATAATGGAACATTTGTTATTTAAATTGAATGTCTTATCTCTTTGGTTGGCACCATATGGTTTGGTTTAATATATTTGTGCTTAATGATTCTCGCTAAGACATTAGTGATGATTTTGGTAATCTATATGATATTGAAAGAAGGATTGTAGATTTACACATAATATATTGGCATGTGATTATGAGTTGTCGACTTGTTTTGACTGCATATGTTGTGTGTAGAATAGACATATATATGTGCACCATGTGTGACCTAATTGATAACTTTTGCTTAAATCCTTGTTATGGTTAATTCGCATACACATGTGTAAGATTATCACCTAGCTTGAACGTTCTTTTCTGTTCTATTCCCTATCGGGTGGATCTAGAGAGGATATGTTTGTACATACCTCGACAAAGTTGTATGAGCACTTATGTGTTCTCGGTTGACAAACTGTCGTGGCCATTAAGACCAAAAAGAGAATGTAGGAAGTTTGATGAAACATAGCACATCAGGTGTTCGAAAGAATGCATGTGTGGATGAAGTTATGACCTTAGCTTGTAGCACCTTCGATATCATTCGCTATCCATTTACTTGCTTTGATAATTAGTTATATCTAGATTAATCACACTTCTATTAGTCTGCTGTTCGGATGAGACTTAAGAGATACAAAGTCGGTATTTAGTAAATATTAGTGATAGTTCCTCGTGGATACGACACTTTCCTTATCAATATATTACTTGTTAGACCGCGTATACTTGCTCGTGTTTAGTGATCGATTTTCCGACCAACACAAACCTCCTTTGATTTAAAGAGTAGTTGGGCATTGCCTCCTTTTAGAGGTCCCACATGGGCTTTGGTTCAAGTTTTACTCACCCATTTAATTCAAGGGTTGACCCATGGGTTTGGATATTAGTTTGAGCTTAATTAAATTTCACATTGAATTTAATTTAATAATTATTTGGGCCTTGAATTAATTTTAATTGGTCCTCCAACAATAAAGCCCAATCAATTTGAAAGTCAACTTTGACTTTTGCTGACTAATACTTTGGTTGACTTTTTGACTTTCCCGATTCAACACGCAGGCTGAAAACTGCATTTTTCGTTTTAGAATTTTATTGAATATTACGTCTTTTCTCGAAATTCTAACATTTACGTATTTCCCGAAATTTCGAAAAAAACACAAAAGCAATTTTGGATGAATAGTATTTTTACGTGAATTTCTCAAAAAAAATTCTTTTCGTCTTAAAAAATCATACTCTTTAATTCTTGCACATAACCAAAATATTAACATTAAACAATCATAGTTCATAGAACAACCTTCAAACACATAAGTCGGAATAATATTCATTAAAACCTTATTTTATTAAATAATATTCAAAACCCCTAGTTACAAGCTAAGTTAAATTTCTCAGTCGTTCCATTCTTTCTGTTTCTCCCCACAACCACCACGAGCCACCATCATTACCCCTTGTCAACATAAGCCACAACCTTCATTTATTGTAAGCCACCTCCATCACTTATCTCCATCTTCTACGCCAACCTAACAATGACCAACACAACTAGTTTGGTGAAACCTTCGACTCATAATTCAATATCTCATGGACTATGAAATGACCACATCAATTGAGATTTTCAAAACTAGCAATGGACCCATATAAAATTGTGCATGAAATAATCAAATTGATGATGTTATTTGGACATATTGTAAAATTTTATTTTTTTTGGTATTCAATTTGCTCAAACTACATCATTAATTTGCTAAATTTTCTTCAATTTGGATATTTAGGGCACTCGTATATTTTCACACTACGAACATATTCACAAATAAAAAACAATAATAGCAGCTCCAATGAAGGAAGAAGACGACAAAGTACTGTTGGAATTAGCAGTAACTACTGGGCGTAGCTAAGCTACTGTCCTAAAAAGTGACTATGTACATGTCTTGTGGATTGCCCAGAATACGCGACAAATTATAAGAACAGAAGGAGAAGACATGTCCACATTCCTTAGATGTCCTCATGTACGCGAGCCCATCCCTATTTCCTCAACCATGTTACTAAGCCCATAACAACAAGTACTAATATGCACCATGAGAGTTCCAAAAATAGCCAATGTGAAACTTTGCAAAAACTATAAGATTTTGGAGCATAACCAACAAGTACAACTTTCCGACGAGATGACTACTATAAACCTATTTTTGGAACTAAAGAATCTTAAGTGTTACTCCTCCGTCCTAGCACAAAAGTCCTTATTACTATTTTGGGTAGTCCCATGTTAAATGTCCACTTTCCTTTAATAACCAAACTTTTACACATTTTTTTCTATTATGCTCGTAGCATTAAATATCTCATACTTTTTTTACTCTAATTCTCTCTTCATATTTAATGACATTATTATGGACAATTTTATCATTTTATTCATCTTTTTAATATACGTGAAAAGTCCACCAGAATTTTTATTCTGGGACAGAGGAAGTATATAACAAGGCAATTTTTCTTTTTCATTTTCCCGTCTTCTTTTTTTTCTTTTTCTCCTCATTCATTTTCGACGACCTCCTTGCCCCCAATATGACGAACATAAATTGGTAGAGATAGAAGTAGAGTATTGAAGTGTGTGTATTCCGGGTGAGCCCCCAGCGACGAGAGGTGGAGGCTAAAGTGTGTATCGAAAAGCAATGAGAGGGTGTGTTTAGGAATTGAGAAAAGGGTTGGGTAGCAGCACATGCTTGTGGATGTGTTCATACTTGATGGGGCTTACATTTTTTAATCTTTTCTGAAGATAGACCCCTCTGGCTGTGCCGCCTAAAACCATGTCATTTTCTTTAGTTTTTCCTTTTCTTTCTAGAAGCCACGTAGGAAAAAATCTGAAAGAATTTGATAGCCGTTTAGTCAATTTAACATAATGGTCCAATTTCACTATTTTAATTAGTTTAATGTGATAATTATAAAAATTAAAAGATCAGTGGTGTAATAAGTAAAATGTGCCGAGTATAGTGGAAAAATCATTAGTTTTGCCGATAAATAATAGATGTTCGTCTCATTATTTTATCGGAATGATCCAATTTCATTATTTTAATTAATTTAATGTGATAATTGCAAAAATTAAAAGTTCAATAATACAATAAATAAAAAGTGCCGAACATAGTGGATAAATCGTTAATTTTGCCATTTCACAAAAGATTCCATTTGTAATATTTACAAATTTTATTCTATCTTCTGAATTTTATTGACATTATTTACATGTTTTGTTTTTCTTTACTCTTAGGTTGTAGACTTGTAATGTCATCAATGTTGTGAGCCATAAATAATATGCCATTTTTATTAATTGCAATTTTTCGGACTCATCTTAGGTAATATTTGATTGTATTTTAATACATTTTAATAATTCATCTTTTAATGCATCTTAATATTTGTAATTGGGATTAAAAAATTCATTTGAATGCCTTTAAATCATTAAGATACAAAATTAAGTCAAAACTATTCATAGTTTTTTAAGAGGACTACATTAAGATACATTAAAAAATATTTAGAAATGGACTGTTAATAGACCTGGCAATATAGTTGGTTAACTGTTTGGTCAACCCATATTAACTGGAACCAAATGGGTTGGTTAACTATATTTATTTATTTAGGTTGGTTAAAGTTTGGAACCATATTTATTTGGGTTGGTTATAGTTTCAACCCGATTAACTATTTTTCAACCCATATTTTATTCCAAATCCAAATAAAAAATTCCTCTAATTTGCTAAGAAAACTAATGCTATTAATACTTCTAAAATGTTCCTCTAAAAATCAAGGTAACTAGTAATATTCAGATATTATTCGTTTCCCTGCTAATTAAAATTTTAACACACTTTTTTACATACATAAGAACCGGCTATAAGCACACTCAAGAAAATAGAAGCATTCTTATCAGCCAACTCACCTACCCTACCCCATCCCACCCCTACCCCCCTACCCCTACCCCCACACCCTACTCCTACCCCACCCGACCCACCCTACCTCTACCCCCACACCACCCCACCCACCCCACTCCATTCACCCCACCTTACCACCCCACTCACCCTACGCCCTACACCCCCACCCCACCCCTCCCTACGCCACCCCACCCACCCCACCCCACCCAACCCCACTCCACCCACCCCACCCCACCATACCCCTACCCCACACCACCCCACCCACTCTACCCCACCCACTCACCCACCCTACCCCTACCCCACATCCCATTCACCCCACCCCTACCCCACCTCACCCACCCACCCTACACCCTACCTCCACACCATCCACCCTACCCCTACCCCCACTCCACCCACCCACTCACCCCACCTTACCACCCCACCCACCATACGCCCTACACCCCACCCCACCATACCCCTACTCCTACCGCACACCAGCCCACCCACTCTACCCCACCCACCCCACCCACCCCACCCACCCCACCCACCCCCTACCCCACATTCCACCCACCCCACACACTCCACCCACCCCCCACCCCCCACCCCCACCCCCACCCCTCACCCCTATCCCACCTCATCCACCCACCCTACCCCCTACCTCTACACCACCCACCCTACCCCCACATTACTACTACAACAGACTAAAAATTGTTTAAATCGTTGCATAGTATAAGTCGTAAAAATGAGAGCTGAAAGGAATCTCAAACATAAATTATAATTAAATACTACTCCCTCCGTCCCAAATTATCTGCTGTTTTAGCAAAAAAAATTTGTCCCACAATATCTGCTTTTTTAAGATTTCAATGCATTTTTTTCATTTGTTTTCCAAATTTGCCCCTTTATCTTAATTGTTGATAATCATTACTCTCATTAATGCATCTTCTCTTTTTTAAACATCCACATTCATGCCCCTCTCTCTCTCTTCAATTAATAATTGTTTCTCTCTATCTCTCTCTTCAATTAATGTGTTGCTTTCTCTCTCTATCTTCAATGTTTCTCTCTCTCTCCAATTAATTAGCTGTTTTTTCTTTCTCTTCCATTAATAAAAAAGTCAGCACAAATGGTATTTTAGTATTTTTATCATATATATTGGTATCCGTGTGAAACTCTAAAACAGCAGATAATTTGGGACAGAGGAAGTATTATATTTTAGTTATTTATTATATGATACACTCACAATATAAAAAATATATAATATTATAACAACTAATACCAATAAATATTTACATGAAACATCTTAAAATTGTTAATATGATTTTTTACCATAACCATATGGTTCCAACCCACATAACTCATATTAAAAATGGTTAATATGATTTTGGTTCTTAAATGGAACCATAACCATATTTTGAAAATCAAAATCAACCCATAACTATATTTTGCCTAGTCTAACTGTTAATATGTATTAAAATACAATCAACACTTTTAAATGACAAATTAAATGACCATATAGTATATATTAGATTATTATTATTATTATTATTATTATTATTATTATTATTATTATTATGAAATTATTATTTCGTTTGTAGTGGTGTTAGGAAGTGGAAGACGACAGTGGGCTTGGACCACTCTTGCAATAAGTTCCATGAGAAAAAAGAAAGAAAGAAAGAAAGAAAGAAAGAATAGATGATACCAATAACTCGCGTAATTGATTAGCAAGTTTATAGTAGGATGAGTAAAAAAAGGGGTAAAATCGAATTTATCAAATTTAATCGTAATTTTTTAATCAAATTATTTTGATTATGTTTGGTTATAACTGTTTTAAATATTAATATTTGATTTCGATCTTAAAATTATATTATGTGAATATTCAAATAACCGAATTAAAAACTTTTTAAAAAAATCAATACTGTGATACTCCCTCCGTCCCAAATTAACTGCTCAGTTTTGACTTTTTAAAGTCAAATTGACCATTTTTAAAACTAATCTTTTTACTATTTTTGCTAAAATATAGGTGAAGAGATTATAACCAAAAGAAAGTATATACAATTTATTACTAATCCTAATTTTTATAATTTTAGAAATATATTTATATATGCTTAATTATTAATTCTAAAAATAGTCAATTTGACTTAAAAAAGTCAAAACTGAGCAGTTAATTTGGGACGGAGGGAGTATTATATATTCATTGGCTGCCATTGACTATCGGGCCATTGTCTACTAACTGGAACATTAAAAAAAGATGATCAAAATCGTAGCCCTTCCTGCAACTAGATTTGGGTGGAATGAAGGAAATCTTTTTTTATTTTATTTTAAATGTCCCAATCTATTACAATAATTTATTCTATCAATGAGATTCCAACTCTCAACCTCTTTATAGCATTCAAAAACTTTAGTGCTCACAAAGAAATCGGTTTAACTTGTATCTATCTAGAGTTCTTCTATGCAGACACATGAGGTGTATTTGACTTTCATTTATTTATATTTTTATCTCTGTTGAAGATCAAAATATAAATAAATGAAAGTTAAATACACTCTGTCCAATATTCTTGTCCTATTTTTTGATCTATTTTTGTATACTGGAATCTTGGGTTGGATTTCTGATGACAAATTCATATGGGGTTTACTTCTTTTCTTCATTATCATATTCCCAACAACTTTCGGCAAATTTGTGTAGGGTAGGGACTCTTTAATTTCTGGTTGTCTCACTACTTAAACACAAGTTAACGCAAGTATTAGAATTATCGAGCGAGAATATCAAGAAAGTTATTCATTGAAAACAGTCGGCATGCAACTCAAATTAAAGAGGAGATTTATAATTTCGGTTATATACCGAATAATCAAATAGTAAATTCCATCTTTCAATTTTCAGTTGTTTTTGTTAACGCCTGATTTTGTACGCCTGACGAAATCACCAAAACAGCAGGCCAAAATAGCGCCAACGGTTGATGGAGTAATTGTTGTGAAATCAAACTCACGAAATACACTCACATAAACATAAATAAAGAAATATAAAGTATGAACACAAGAATTTACGTGGAAACCCAATTGGGAAAAACCACGGAGAGAGATAGAGTAATCCACTATAATAATATTGAGAGTACAATTTGTGTATTTGTATTGTATCTCTTGTGTCCTCGTCTCTTCCAATCCCTTGCTTATTATTGTATTTATAGATAGGAGTAGGAGTCCTTTTCAGAATCACCTTATAACTGCAATTAATGGCTAATAGATTTCTTCCCAAATTAAACCTTCTTATCCCACCAAATAAGGAAATACAATCTTACTTTAATAAGGACTCTTTCACTACCCAAATAATCACACTCCAACATTGCCCCCAGTCTCTTATTTACAAGTAATTGTAAATAACTTAAAATAAGAGAGTATACAAAAAGTCTCTTCGGGATGTATATTCGCGGGATTTTTATTCGCGGGATTTTTATCCGCTGGATCTATTTCCGCTGGATCTATTTCCGCTGGATTTTTATCCGCTGGATCTATTTCCGCTGGATCTATATCCGCTGAATTTATATCCTCTGAATTTATATCCTCTGAATTTCTTTCAGTCTGTGGTTGATGATGAAACCGAAGCCACCTTTAAAGCACTTCAATGATATAAAAGCTTAAACTTTTATTTCTGCGCTGGCTGAATTCGTTACTGCTGCGGTAACTCAGCATCAATTTATCATCACCTGGACCAAAGTGTTAATGTTTAGATTTTACATGCATCATGTGAATACTACCACCACATGCATAATATACACACGTACACATATATATTTAATTTAATAAAAAAGAATCATTTATCTCTTTCAGTGAATCGATGATTTTAAATCGACAGTAGAATAAGTGTCTTGGTTCCCACAGACGGCGCCAATGTTAACGCCTGATTTTGTACGCCTGACGAAATCACCAAAACAGCAGGCCAAAATAGCGCCAACGGTTGATGGAGTAATTGTTGTGAAATCAAACTCACGAAATACACTCACATAAACATAAATAAAGAAATATAAAGTATGAACACAAGAATTTACGTGGAAACCCAATTGGGAAAAACCACGGAGAGAGAGAGAGTAATCCACTATAATAATATTGAGAGTACAATTTGTGTATTTGTATTGTATCTCTTGTGTTCTATCATATTCTCCTTAAACCCTAGCTTGTAGCCATATATATAGAAGCCACCTCCACTCTAATCCTACTAGGAAAAGGATTCCTTATCCCTCCAAATAAGGGAATACAATCCTATTTTAATAAGGACTCTCCCACTATCATAATAAATACATATGGGCCATCACCAGATCTGGGCCATCAAATAGATTGGGCTGCTCCAGGGCTAGACCCAAATAATCACACTCCAACATAACGCCTGATTTTGTACGCCTGACGAAATCACCAAAACAGCAGGCCAAAATAGCGCCAACGGTTGATGGAGTAATTGTTGTGAAATCAAACTCACGAAATACACTCACATAAACATAAATAAAGAAATATAAAGTATGAACACAAGAATTTACGTGGAAACCCAATTGGGAAAAACCACGGAGAGAGAGAGAGTAATCCACTATAATAATATTGAGAGTACAATTTGTGTATTTGTATTGTATCTCTTGTGTTCTATCATATTCTCCTTAAACCCTAGCTTGTAGCCATATATATAGAAGCCACCTCCACTCTAATCCTACTAGGAAAATGATTCCTTATCCCTCCAAATAAGGGAATACAATCCTATTTTAATAAGGACTCTCCCACTATCATAATAAATACATATGGGCCATCACCAGATCTGGGCCATCAAATAGATTGGGCTGCTCCAGGGCTAGACCCAAATAATCACACTCCAACATTGCCCCTCAGTCTCTTATTTATAAAGAACTTATAAATGAGAGACTATACAAGTATATCCCAACAAAACGATCATATTTCCCGAAGAGAAAATATCACGCCTGAACTCCATGTGCCGAACTAAAATTGTCGGAGAACAATATCGCAGCCCCACTCCTCTTGTTCACTCGTAAGATAGATAAACAATTTCCCTTATTACTACAGAAGATATAAAGAACCAACCTTATACCATCCGAACCAACCTTATCCCAACCGAACCAACCTTATACCAACCGAACCAACCTTATTCCAATCGAAGATATTAAATAACCAACCTTATACCATCCGAACCAACCTTATCACTACCAACCTATCACATCCGAAGATATAAAGAACCAACCTTATACCAACCGAACCAACCTTATCACTACCGAATATAGAGAACCAACCTTATACCAATCGAAGATATAAAGAACCAACCTTATACCAACCGAACCAACCTTATTCCAACCGAAGATATTTAAAGAACCAACCTTATCACAACCAAACCAACCTTATACCATCCGAAGATATTAAAGAACCAACCTTATCACAACCGAACCAACCTTATTCCAACCGAAGATATTTAAAGAACCAACCTTATCACAACCAAACCAACCTTATACCATCCGAAGATATTAAAGAACCAACCTTATCACAACCGAACCAACCTTATTCCAACCGAAGATATTAAAGAACCAACCTTATACCAACCGAACCAACCTTATACCATCCGAACCAACCTTATCACTACCAAATATAAATTATAAAGTTCGTTCTGAGGAACTAAACGTATTCGTTCCGAAGAACCGTATAAATATTTATTTTGACCGTTCGGGAGGACGTTGGTCCGTCCCGAAGGATATTGTCCGATCGAGATGATGATGGTCCGTCCCGAAGGAAGTAATCCGTTCGGGAGGACGATGATCCGTTGGTGAGGATGTCGGTCCGTCTCGGAGGATGTGATCCGTGGGAGAGGATGTCAGTCCGTCTCGGGATGTTATCCGTTGGAGAGGATATCGGTCCGTCTCGGAGGATGTGATCCGTTGGAGAGGATGTCGGTCCGTCTCGAGATGTTATCCGTTGGAGAGGATGTCGGTCCGTCTCGGAGGATGCGATCCGTTGGAGAGGATGTCGGTCCGTCTCGGGATGTTATCCGTTGGAGAGGATGTCGGTCCGTCTCGGAGGATGTAATCCATTGGAGAGGATGTCGGTCCGTCTCGGGATGTGATCCGTTGGAGAGGATATCGGTCCGTCTCGGAGGATGTGATCCGTTGGAGAGGATATCGGTCCGTCTCGGAGGATGTGATCCATTGGAGAGGATATCGGTCCGTCTCGGAGGATGTGATCCGTTGGAGAGGATATCAGTCCGTCTCGGGATGTTATCCGTTGGAGAGGATATCGGTCCGTCTCGGAGGATGTGATCCGTTGGAGAGGATGTCGGTCCGTCTCGGGATGTTATCCGTTGGAGAGGATGTCGGTCCGTCTCGGAGGATGCGATCCGTTGGAGAGGATGTCGGTCCGTCTCGGGATGTTATCCGTTGGAGAGGATGTCGGTCCGTCTCGGAGGATGTAATCCATTGGAGAGGATGTCGGTCCGTCTCGGGATGTGATCCGTTGGAGAGGATATCGGTCCGTCTCGGAGGATGTGATCCGTTGGAGAGGATATCGGTCCGTCTCGGAGGATGTGATCCGTGGGAGAGGATGTCAGTCCGTCTCGGGATGTGATCCGTTGGAGAGGATATCGGTCCGTCTCGGAGGATGTGATCCGTTGGAGAGGATATCGGTCCGTCTCGGAGGATGTGATCCGTTGGAGAGGATATCGGTCCGTCTCGGAGGATGTGATCCGTTGGAGAGGATATCGGTCCGTCTCGGAGGATGTGATCCGTTGGAGAGGATATCGGTCCGTCTCGGAGGATGTGATCCGTGGGAGAGGATGTCAGTCCGTCTCGGGATGTTATCCGTTGGAGAGGATATCAGTCCGTCTCGGAGGACGTTTGTCCAACCTTGTAACCCCTCCAACCTTCTACCAACCATTGCCCCCCAGTCTCTTATTTATAAGAACCTTATTTATAAGAGACTATTCAAAAAGTCTCTTCGGGATTTTTATCCTCGGGACTTATATCCTCGGGACGTTCATCCTTTCGGGAGATCAAAGCCTTCCCGAAGGACGTTTGTCCGACCTTATAACCCCTGCAACCTTATGCCGCCATAATATCCGTAGAATGTTCATCCTTTCGGGAGATCAAAGCCTTCCCGAAGGACGTTTGTCCGACCTTATAACCCCTGCAGCCTTATGCCGCCATAATATCCGTAGAATGTTCATCCTTTCGGGAGATCAAAGCCTTCCCGAAGGACGTTTGTCCGACCTTATAACTCCTCCAGCCTTATGCCGCCATAATATCCGTAGAATGTTCATCCTTTCGGGAGATCAAAGCCTTCCCGAAGGACGTTTGTCCGACCTTATAACCCCTCCAGCCTTATGGCGCCATAATATCCGTAGAATGTTCATCCTTTCGGGAGATCAAAGCCTTCCCGAAGGACGTTTGTCCGACCTTATAACCCCTCCAACCTTATGGCGCCATAATATCCGTCCCGACCCCTGTGGGAGGTTTCGATCAGACTTTATATCTACCGAAATTAAACAACCGACGATATGATGAAACCAGTGTGATATAGTCCGAGTCAAACTGTAATTATCCGAAGAGGATTGTTGTTGCCCGAAGTGAGTTGTTTCCAATCCTTTTTGTTCCTGCTACTTAAAACCTAGGCGGGTGGCATCGCCGTTTCATTTTTTGTCTTTCTTGTCACCATCTCGTTTACAGTCACTGGATTGGAATTGTCAGTTGAGATCTTCCGGAGTTCCTTGGCCCATCAAAATTCCGAACTTAAAGATTTGGAACTTTTGCAATCGATGTGTCTGAAGCTCTGAAGACCCATTATTTTACACAGGTGCATGATTGTAAAGCTCTTACAACCTTTTGATGGCCGCTTGAATAGTCAGGCCACTTTTCTAATCCTCATGATCACAATCAACAAGCTGCTGCTTACTCAGGCTCTCAAGTTTCCCGGTTGCAAGGTAATTCACACCTTCCAATGCCCCGGTTGTACTAAATGACCAGCACGACCCACATGAACCCTGATTTTTAACGGCCGTCACAGCACCATGATCTCTCCAGTCGAAATCTGTGGGGAGATTGTTCGTAGGAAGGATCGGAGCCCTATTGGCATGGGCAAGAAGCCTGAGAGGCTTCAAATCTAGGTGATTCTTCCGGAACTCGGCCCGAGTCATATCTGAGAACTGAGTGACGCCATGGACCGCCGAGGGATCCAGCTTCTGGTGACGCTGCGCGCGGCGCAGGTTTAGCCTTGAAGACCGAGAATCTGTAATCGTGCTCCTCGTGGGATGCATACGACTTTCCAAACTTGTTCTTGAAGATGGAAAAGTGATGATCAGCTTTCAGCAAGTGATCCTCGCCGACGACCTGACTGATGATAATATCATCGTCGACCGGAACGCCGTCGAAAGACGTCGCGAAGAGGAGCAAGAAAACAAAGAGGAGATAGAATCTGCAATCCATTTTGGATGTGTTCGAAGTTTTCCTCCACGGCAACCTTTGATTTCTTCGCACGGTCAGCTACCATCTTTCCTTTATTGAAAAACAATTTCAAGAGAATGAGCATGAGTTTATACGCATGTATACGTGCAAAGAAATATAAATGCACTTGATTATCCCAAGCCACATGATAACAGAAGATGAACATGTACATGATAGCTGAAGGTGTGCAGTACTTTTTTTTTTTATTAACGCCAACAACATGCAATACAAGCAGGTAAAATCCTCTAGCAGTGTGATAGCAGTATAGTACGTAACACCTTTTTTTTTTTAAGTAACTTGGCTTTTATGGGAGTACTTGAATGCCTGTTCACGCTTGCCAACCATAAAAAAAAAAAAAGGGACAAAAGACTTAGCTTTAGTTGAATAAGTGATGGTTCTGCATGTGATCCGGATCAAAATACTTCACATAATTGCCTCGACTTCATTATATCTCGGTAATTGGTGATTAAAAAATAACAGTATAAAAGCGTTCCCACAGACGGCGCCAATGTTAACGCCTGATTTTGTACGCCTGACGAAATCACCAAAACAGCAGGCCAAAATAGCGCCAACGGTTGATGGAGTAATTGTTGTGAAATCAAACTCACGAAATACACTCACATAAACATAAATAAAGAAATATAAAGTATGAACACAAGAATTTACGTGGAAACCCAATTGGGAAAAACCACGGAGAGAGATAGAGTAATCCACTATAATAATATTGAGAGTACAATTTGTGTATTTGTATTGTATCTCTTGTGTCCTCGTCTCTTCCAATCCCTTGCTTATTATTGTATTTATAGATAGGAGTATGAGTCCTTTTCAGAATCACCTTATAACTGCAATTAATGGCTAATAGATTTCTTCCCAAATTAAACCTTCTTATCCCACCAAATAAGGAAATACAATCTTACTTTAATAAGGACTCTTTCACTACCCAAATAATCACACTCCAACAGTTTTATTATTTGATTTCTTGTTCGGATGTCAAAAATATTGTAATTTCGGTGTTATATTATAACTGAATATATACAATTTCATTGACACATACATTGAATCAATTACAACTTGATGCCAACATTTATCCGAAAAGAATTGATATTTTCACAATTAAATTTGATAATTTCACAACTTTATGTGAGAGAGGATCTTGTGAAATTATCAAATTTATTTGTAAAAATATCAATTCTGTTAGAATTTAGAAACGAATAATATTACAATCACACATATATTGAAAGACGAAAAAGTAATAACACACGATAAACTCGGGTTCATCAAGTTGGTTAGACATGCTTGTATATATTCATTAGATGTCTTAGAGTATCTCCAAGAGTAGTAAAAAAAAACCTTCAAATTGAAATTTGTTGACCTACATGACAATTTGAAGAGCATTATTTGCTATTTTCATATTTTGTGTCTCATCAGTTTGATCAATTCAATGAGCTTTACATCAAACTCATCAAGCGTAATAAATATTTTTAGCCTTTAATTGCAGATTTAAAGAGTGAGAAGGAGGTTGTAGATTTGATGACTAAGATTGAAGAGGTTGTTAAAGAGGATTTTTTTGATGTGGCTCGCTAATTTGAGTATCCCAAAACGGTTGATGAGGCTGCTGGAGATGTTCTTACACATTCTAATCCACACACCAAACACTGTTTTTATAGTAATTAGAAAAGCTTAGCTGCTATGACACGAGCTCAAAAAATTCAAGACTAAGCTACTAATAAATTTTCAAACTCAATTGCACTTTGCACTTGACTTACAGGAGCACGACCTCCTTGCAATCACGCTAGCTCACTTGCGAGTTGGGCAGCAGCCGTCGCTCACCAAAACCCCCGACTACCTAATCATAATGACCATTCTTCGAACCAACACAAATTTGATCCAACAAATTCTCTATCCGACTAGTTGTAAGTTTACAACTTGGACATCTTTATTTACTTCTCCATAAGATATATCCAACTGTTGGGTCATGATATTTCTCCTGTATTGGGCCGGGTACATTGGATTCACTTATTAATTAAGATATTGGGCTCATTGGGCCCAATCATTATATTGACTTCATTTAATCCTATAGAAACCGGGCTGGGTAAATGGGTCAACCCATTGGGTCATTTAATATCTATTACTTTGACTTGTAATGATGATATAGTATGACAGTTGACCAAGATACCTGCCATACATTAATGTGGATGGGATTATAGCCGGCCGGCGATGTGAACAGCAACAAAAAGCAATGTACAGGTTTCATGCAGCCGGTAGAACCCATCAGATCATGGGGATATGTCAGATGGTAGTAGGTGGCACAATATTCCAGGCAAAGATATTATTTCCCACCGAGTAAGTCTTCACGGTAGAGGTATGTATTACACACACACGACCATAGATTATCAGAATTCATACTCACATTGCACTAGACTTTTTCCTCTTGAGTTAACCTTGTGAACATACATACTTACTCTCACGCCTGAGCTATCCCCCGGCGGTCCGGCCGTCAAGCTTGTGGTGTTGTCGTGTTTACTGTGCAGGATCAGGACGTCTTTCGTGATTGGGACGTGAAGAAAGATCTTGGCGTTAACATTGGCGCTAGAAGGAGGGCTGAGTTCTAGTGTCCTGAGTATTTTTCAATCACTCATCTTGTTTTATTCTATCCGGTTTTCATGGGGAAGAGTAGAACATCTACACCCGAAGGACAGCCGATGGCTGTCAGTGATTCAGCACCGCGAATATCTGCCAAAGATCGTTTGGGACCAACTATAAGTGTCCATGCTAGCACAGCATCCAAACGTTCACCTGAAGATTCTCGACCAAGGGCGGTAGGCAAAGCAAAGCGTAAGCTTATATTCCCCACAGAGAGAGAGCCTGGTCATGGTCGGAAACGAGTAGAAGGCACCTCGCCTAGAACTCGAAACCGAGATGACCAAAACGCAAAAGCCTCCCGTTTGGCGAAGATGGCAGACGAAGCAGATAAAGCCATGGAAGCACTTATGAAACAACGTCAGGACATAGCCGAGCAAATGGCTCGAGTGGCAGAATTAAGAGACGAGGAGCTCAGTTATGTCCAATCCGAAGAGCAAGGGCATCGAAGCGGAAAAGAACCTGCCCATTCAGTACGAGAGTCTCTAGGTCGAACTAAGGAAAGAAGAAGGTCTCGTAGCCCTACTCCTCAGAGATCAAAGAGAGCACTTGTCATCGCACATTCTCGCCATAGTGCCCGAAGTCAAAGACGAAGTATATCCAGAGGACATACTCCCGAGAGTCTACTGAGGGTACCCCGCCCTGTAGATACTCGTCATAGGAGAAGTCCCTCTAGAATGGAAGGATCTGTTGAGAAAATCCGATCTGCTCACAGAAAGAAAGAATTGCCAGAGAAGGAGGCATCGTCACAACCAGAAGGCGTGGAATATCTGGTTAAGGAATTGAAGGAGCTTCGGAAGCAGCTTGCCGAAGTTCAGAAAACCAAAGACACTCCGGGAAAGAAGGCATCCCCTTTTTCTGCGGAAATTCTTAGTGAAAAGGCTGATCCCACCAAGAAGTTGCCCCACATCGAAAGTTATGATGGATCGGGGGACCCTTACGACCATAGTCAGGCATTCGACCGACTTATGGACTATTATGACTTTAGCGATGCAGCTAAATGCCATACGTTTGTCACAACGCTCAGAAAAGATGCCCGACAGTGGATGGGGACCCTACCCTCGGATTCTATCTCGTCCTGGGAAGATATGTGCAGTAAATTTCATGCTCGTTTTGGGAGCAACAGAAGAAGAGGAAAGCCAACTGGTTCATTGGCTCAGGTCCGACAGTCCTCTAACGAGTCTTTGGGCCAGTACGTGAAACGATTCCGTGAAGCAGTCGGCCAAGTGGCAGATCTGAATGATCTACAGGCTGTAGGACTGTTTCAGAATGGTTTAGATCTGGTTAAATCGGAAAAATTGGTGAAGAAACTTATGTTTAACCATCCGAAGAGTCTCGCCGAAGCCTTTGACAAAGCCGAAGGTTATATCGTGGTAGAAGAAGCCATGGACAGTCTCAAGCGTCCTTCGGATCGGTTCAAAGAGACAGATAGAGATAAGACCGATGCGGACCAGAAGAGACCTGAAGGGAATAAAGATCGCCACGAAGGCGGATCGAAGAGATACAACAATTGGAGGCAGGGTGGAGGACGTTCGTCCGCTCCACCTCAAAGGGTAAACAGAGTTTACACAGCACTTAACACAGATAGGGCTGTTATCTTGGACCAAATCAAAAACCAACCTATCTTTGAACCGCCTCGAGATAACATCAAGCCCGGAAAAGGTAACCCTCGCAAGTATTGTGATTATCATCAAGCCTCAGGTCACGATACGAACGATTGTGCCAGCTTAAAAGAGTTTATCGAAAGAAAGATACAGGGGGGATCTTTAGTTCAGTACATAGCTGCCAGAGATAATCAACAGCAAGGTCAGACACCCATCCAGGCGGCTCAACCAGTTCAGCTGACGTTACCGGCTACGGGACAACCAGCCAGGCATGTGATCGATGTCATCACCGGGGGGACTTCTGGAAAGCTAATTGGGAGGAAGCGCCGAAGCCATTTGGATTCGGTCATGTCGGTGGCGGGTACCTTCCCGAAGACCGATAGACCTTATCCGAACACGGTAATCTCTTTTACTGATGAGGATTACCCTTCGGAAGCCATCGAACCACACGAAGGATCATTGGTACTAACTGCACAGGTGGGTTCGGTGGACATGAAAAGAATGATGGTGGACAATGGATCTTCTGTTGACATCCTATATGCTCATGCTTACCAAAGAATGAATCTGGAAGGACAGAAGATGGAAATAGGGCAAGAGGCTCCTCTTTATGGTTTCAGCAATGATCCGGTTAAGGTGGCCGGGACTATTGAACTACCGGTCATATTTGGAACAGCCCCCCAACAGGTAAAAATTATCTGTAAATTTTATGTTGTGCACGTCGATTCTGCTTATAATGCTATCTTGGGGAGGCCCACTTTAATTGCTCTGCAAGCTATAACATCAATACCCCATTTCAAAATCAAATTTCCCACTGCTCATGGGGTCGGTGAGGTGAAAGGAGATCTGGACCTGGCCAGAAGGTGTTATAGAAATGCCGTTATCACTTCGGGAGTGGGGGTATCAAAGCAGCAGCAGACCATGGCGATTGAGGTCGAACCCTTCACCGAAAGCAGTTCAGAACCGTCGGTCACACCAGCTGAAGAGACAGAAGAAATAGAGCTCATTCCTGGCAAAGAGAACAAAACAGTGAAAATAGGTTCGGGCTTGCCGGAACCTCTCCGGACGAACCTCATAGAGCTCCTGAGATGTTTTGTCGATATTTTTGCATGGGAACCTCAGGACATGCCAGGAGTAAGCAGGAACATTGCGGAGCATCGATTGGAGGTGGACCCGTCAAAGAAGCCAGTGCGGCAGAAGAGGAGGATTTTTGCACCAGAGCGTCAACGGATCATTGATGAGGAAATTGCAAAATTGTTGGCAGCTGATTTCATCTTTGAAATCGACTACCCGCAATGGATGGCTAATGTGGTTCTAGTCCAGAAGCACAATGGCAAATGGCGAGTCTGCATTGATTATAGCGATCTGAACAAGGCCTGTCCAAAGGATTTCTACCCGCTACCCCACATTGATCAGCTCATTGATGCCACTTCGGGGTATGCTCTATTAAGTTTTATGGACGCATTTTCTGGGTATCATCAAATCTCCATGTGCAAAGAGGATATACCGAAGACGGCGTTCATTACGCATCGTTCGGTATATGCCTACAAGAAAATGACTTTCGGCCTCATTAATGCCGGAGCAACATACCAGAGAATGATGAACCATATCTTCAGAAATCAGTTGGGTAGGAATATTGAGGTTTATGTAGATGATATGATTGTCAAGAGCATGTTGGTACAAAAACATTTGGATGATTTGGAAGAATGCTTTCTGACCATTCGCCAGCACAACTTGAGGCTGAATCCGACTAAGTGCACTTTCGGTCTGGGTTCTGGTAAATTTCTAGGTTATCTTGTCAGCCGAAGGGGAATCGAAGCCAATCCGGAGAAGATTCAAGCGATCCTGGACATGAAGACTCCTCAGTCATTTAAAGATGTTCAACGTCTGACTGGAAGGATTGCAGCTTTGCGGAGGTTTATGTCCAAGTCAGCAGAAAGGTGTTTACCGTTCTTCAACACATTGAAGGGGCCGAAGAATTCAAAAACATTCCAATGGACTTCAGAATGTGAAGACGCCTTTCAAAGCATCAAGTCCTATTTATCTTCGGCGCCTTTGCTAGTGAAACCCGTCCCTGCCGAGCCTCTATATTTATACCTCGCAGCTAGTCCGATGGCAATAGGAGCTGTTTTGGTACGAGAGGTTGGAGGCAAACAACATCCGGTTTATTATGTGAGCCATGTCCTCCGAGATGCTGAAACCAGATACCCAAACATTGAGAAGTTTGCTTTCGCTTTAATAACTGCTAGTCGAAAGCTTAGGCAATACTTCCAGGGTAGACTGGTAATAGTATACACGGATCAGCCTTTAAAGAAGATTATGAGCAGACCAGAGGTATCAGGGAGATTAGCTGCATGGACGATGGAATTATCTCAATTCTTCATTGAATATCATCCCCGAACTGCCATCAAGGGTCAAGCTTTAGCTGATTTTATGATTGAATGTTCATTTTCTGAAGCTGATGAAGCCGTTGAAGCTGAAGGGTCTGACAGGGCAGTTGTCGTTCTTCAACAGAAAGATAGTTCGTGGACGCTGTTTGCAGATGGGTCTTCAACTTCGGACGTCAGTGGAGCAGGGATTATTTTGACAAGCCCGGAGGGGTTCAAAGTGCAGCAGGCTATCCGGTTTCAGTTCAAAGCTACAAATAATGAGGCAGAATACGAAGCAGTCTTAGCTGGTTTGCGATTAGCGAAGAGTCTTGAAGTACAAAGAATAGTCATTTTCAGTGATTCTCAGTTAGTCGTTAAACAGTTTTCTGGGGAATACGAAGCCCGAGGCCCAAGAATGATCAAATATCTGAAAGAATTAAAGGATCGGCTTCAATATTTCTCATCCTACGAATTTCAGGGGGTCGAACGTAGCAACAATTCCATTGCTGATGCACTCGCCAAACTAGCCACTACGGATGTTAATGTTTTTGAAGGATCGGTATACCTAGAAATTCTACAACATCCTAGTGTTCATCATGAAGTTGTAACGTGCATTGACCGAACCAACTGCTGGTTGACTCCCTACATAGAATATTTGGCTGATGGCGTCTTACCTTCGGATCGGATGCTCGCCAAGAAAGTCAAATATAAAAGTGCTAATTTTGTTCTGATTGATGGGGATCTTTTCCGAAGAGCCTTCTCTTCTCCATTATTGAAATGTCTGACTCCATCAGAAGCTGAATACGCTCTCCGAGAAGTGCATGAAGGAATCTGTGGCGACCATATGACTGCTAAGTCATTAGCTTATAAAGTGCTTCGTCAGGGGTACTACTGGCCCACAATCTTCAAGGAGGCTACCGAATATGTGAAAAAATGCGAGAAATGCCAGCTCAACAGTCCAATACCACATCAGCCACCTGAAGAGTTATACTCGATCCTATCTCCTATACCCTTCGCTGTCTGGGGGGTTGATATATTGGGGCCGCTACCGAAAGCAAAAGGTCAGGTCAGTTTTGTTATAGTTGCCATAGACTATATGACCAAATGGGTTGAAGCAAAGCCACTTAGGTCAATAACGGAACAGGAATGTTTGAAATTCATGAAGGAGTCAGTTGTATTCCGTTTCGGAATTCCTAAGGTGGTAATATCAGATAATGGCCGTCAATTTGTTGGATCAAAATTTGAAGCTTTCTTAACAGAGTTGGGGATCCAGCACAGGAAGACTTCGGTGGCTCATCCTCAATCAAACGGACAAGTTGAAGTGACCAACAGAACACTATTGAACGGGATCAAGCGCAGGCTGGACGAAGCTAAAGGCAGATGGCCAGAAGAATTATTAAGCGTATTATGGGCATATCGAACTACCCCGAGGACTACAACAGGAGATTCCCCTTTCAGATTGGCTTATGGTACTGATGCCTTAGTCCCAATTGAAATTGGATCTCCGAGTCTTCGAGTCAGTCAATTCAATGAGATCTACAATGAAGAAGGACTGAAGACCAATCTTGATCTGTTGGAAGAAGTCAGGGAAATAGCCTTAATCAGATTGGCAGCATATCAGCGAAGAGTGGCCAAGCATTACAATAAGGGGGTAAAACTTCGCAGATTTGAAGTAGGAGATTTTGTTCTCAGAGAAGTCGAAGCGTCTACACCTCAGAATTTGGGAAAGCTAATGCCAAATTGGGAAGGACCCTATGAAGTCACAGAGGTCCCGAAGCCAGGGACTTATCGTTTGAAAGCATTAGATGGCTCAGTAATCAAAAACACTTGGCACGCTGGCAGGCTCAGAAAATATTTTCAGTAGATTTATTGTCAATACATCAAAAGTCTGTAAATATCTACATCATCATCAATAAAAGATCATCTTTTCCCTCAAAAAGTTTTGTCTTTGTTGCTGCTCAGTTCAAGGGAGTTAGGAGGTTCGGGAGGACTTGCTGACCATTCGATGGTAGCCTCTTCGGCAGGTGGCCACTATTTGGCAGTGTCAGGCCCTTCGGGGTAGGCATTTGTCGCCACTATTTGGCAGTGTCAGGCCCTTCGGGGTAGGCATTTGTCGCCACTATTTGGCAGTGTCAGGCCCTTCGGGGTAGGCATTTGTCGCCACTATTTGGCAGTGTCAGGCCCTTCGGGGTAGGCATTTGTCGCCACTATTTGGCAGTGTCAGGCCCTTCGGGTAGGCATTTGTCGCCACTATTTGGCAGTGTCAGGCCCTTCGGGTAGGCATTTGTCGCCACTATTTGGCAGTGTCAGGCCCTTCGGGGTAGGCATTTGTCGCCACTATTTGGCAGTGTCAGGCCCTTCGGGGTAGGCATTTGTCGCCACTTAGACCTTGTCAGGCCCTTTGTGGTAGGCAAGTGTCATCTTTTGGTTCTGTTAGGCCTTTCGGGGTAAATTAACCTTCAATGAAGCAGATCCGTCTCACACTTCGATGACCGAATAAGTATCCCTTAACTCTATTACCTAAATTTTTTCCAAGTGTTGAGTTCGGAATACCTCATTATTTAAACTTCATCTGTCATGATTAATTGTTAGTAACAACTGAGTCCTCAAAGCTATTATGTATTTTTTTTCAGTAACACAAGTACTAAGGAATTCACGCAATACAAACGCACCGAAGTCATAATGGACGAAGTCCGAATTCATTAATATTCAAATCTGATTACAAAAATAGATAATTTTTACAAATCCTATAAATCAAAATAAAATTGTCTTTAATTCTTGGTAACTTCCCAATCCAATAAAGATGGATCTAGTTGAGCAGCCACCAACTTTTCCTTTCCTATACTACGGCACTCCTCATATCCTTCATAATAAACCTTCAAGATAGTCCGCCCGAATTTGGGCAATCATATCTTCGGTCAAAGGTGGATCTCGCTCCTGAAGTGCCTTTATCTTACCGCGAAGCTTACGACGCTTGGCCTTCTGAACTTTTTTAGTAGATCGAGCCTTCGCCTGAGCTTCACGGAGTTGGGTCGATAGTTGTTGGTTGGCTGCAACAAGATCCTCTTTGGAAGTCTTCAAAGCCTCGGTCTCAGCTACAAAGCGGATATTCAGCATGGATAACTTCTGTTCACTGGCTCTTGATGTCTTCAATTCTCCCCTGACCGAGCTCAACACATCATGAGTTTCCTTCATATCTTCCTTAGTCTGGGCCAATTCTCTTTGAAGACTCTCGTTGGTATGAAGGGCAGATTCATGTTCCTCCCTCTCTCGAGCCAACGTAGCCTTCAGCATGTTGTTCTCCCTCCTCAGAGTCTCCTCGTCGGATTCGGCATTCAGATGCCTGGGACGTAAACGCCCGAAGACTGCGACCGCCTGCACATATTCAACAGTGTTCAGTCAATTTTAAATACTTTAGCAAGTGAAGAAATGTTTGCCTGATAAAATTCTTACTTACCTTTGCCAAATAACTCATGCCTTCATCAAGAAAGTTCCCATTCGTATGGGTATTGAATCGGTGATCATCATTCTCCTGGACAAAGGCATCAAACAGATGAAAGGGGAAGTTAACGTTGAAGTGAGGCCATAAAGTCGACCCTCCGGTTGCCTCGTCATGGAAACTTCGTGTTGAAGGCCTTGGAGGGGAAGGCATCGGCTGATCTCGTACAGGAGAAGGGTCCATATAAATATTTTCGGGGGAAACAGACCGAGTTGGAGATGGATCCCGAACTGGAAGAGTTGGAGACGTTGGAATAGAGTCATTGTCAGCTGATCGTTTTCTTTTTCGAGATGGTTCCGCAGCAGACTCGTTTATTTCCTCATCTTCATTTACCGTTGAAATCTCCTCGGGTCTCGTTGAAGGATGAATGTTTACAGAAGGAACCCTAAGCTCATCAGGGGTTAGGGGGATGATCGTGCTTCTCAACTTTTTGACCCTAAGCATTTGTCTTCGTTCCTCCACGGAAAGGTCCAGTAAACTTGTTCGAACCAATGGAGGAGCAGTAGTTGGGGGTACTGTGTCTGTGGTCGGAGGCGTTATATCGATATTTGTTGGTATGGGATCTGCGGACGGAGGTACTATATCAGCAATTGGGGGTACCGGATCTACGTTTGGTGATATTGGGTCGGCCGTTGCTGTTGGAACGGTGGATGAATGTGGCTGATCGAAAGATGGTTCGGCTTCAGAAAGGTCTTCGGATTCCGATGGGATGGAGATCAGCCGAGGCTTTCGGACAGCCCTTTTCTTTCGTCGAAGCTGAAGAACTTTTTCGGGAAGAATAGGTTCTTCATCTTCCGGTACGTGGGCTCGGGACTCTTCAGTTGGTCTTTCGGTAGATGGGTTGAATTTGGAAGAAGCATCCTGTTGGGAAGGTCTTGCCTCAGCATCTGCAAATTTTTCAACATTTTCTTCAGAGGGGGCTTCTACCGGTCTTCCAGCTATCAAATCTTCTAGTTCTTTTATCTCCAAAAGCGATGGTTTGATCAAAGTTACTACAAAGGAATAACAGTTCTATGTCAGAAGTTTACATTGCATGAAATTCGAATATCCACAAAATGAATTCACACTTACATTTATGATTGTACAACCACGCTTGATTGGAAAGAAGTCTGTAATTCCATTCCTCCCTTGGAAAATTGTCTAGAAGTTCTATTATTTCGGCTTCACGTTCTTCGGAGACATCCCCAAAGTCAGTAGAAATTTTCTCATCTGTGGACCAGCCAGGTAAGGAAAGGATTTCAGGCCCTTTAACAAAGAACCATCGCTCGTGCCATTTTTTGTTGCTCGAAGGGGTATTCACTAATGAACGTCTCTCAAATTTCTCTCCTGCCTTTGAAGAAAGTTTACTTATGGCCTTGAATCCTTTTTCCCGAGATTGACCCACCTTGTATACAGTGAAGAAGAAATCGAGTGAAGGTTCGACGCCGAATTCGTGACACAGGGCTATGAATGCCAGGATATGGATGTATGAATTCGGCATCAATTGGGCGAACCCAATGCCCAGAAACCCTAACAGGGTCACCACAAAGGCGTGCAAAGGGAAACGTATGCCTTTCTCTAGAATAGTCGTCGTCACAGCCATCCATCCTTCAGGACGTTGATACATTTTTTCCCCAGACCTGGGAATTCTTATCTGATGTGTTTCTGGGATATGGCAACGGGATCGAAGCCTATCCAGATCGGCTTCCACAACCTTCGAGGAGATGTTGGCATGAATGTACAGCTCATTGTCCCTATAAAACTCAGAAGGACTAGGAGAGAATGTTGTTGTCTGTTTCTTTGAAGTGGTTGCAGTAGCCTGACCAGAGCTCGAGGCGCCCTTGCTAGGGTTAGAGTCTGGAACAATGGAGCTGATGGGTTCAACTGACAGGGGAATGCCTTGATCAGAATCTTGAGACGCCATTGTCAACAAATTTGCAGAGAGTGCAAAGAGAATTCGATAGAAGTGAAGAAAGCTTGAAGGTTTGAAATTTGAATTGCCAGGTAAAATTGTTCAAATTGGTAAAGTTAGCTTTTTATACTGACGGTTATACAGGAATCAAGGTCGGCGCATTAATTAACAGTAATGATGAGAATTCGAATGATGCGTGTTTGGGTGACCTTTGGATATTTCACCCGATTGGGCCTAACCATTGAGTTTCCTGTATCGGCCCATCTTGTTCAAATTAAAATCCTTTATCAGAATGGGCCTATTATCCTGGGCATCCTGCCATCTCTTAGCCTATTTTACACATCAAAGTGGGTATGCTTCAACTATCTCTCACTTTTGGGCCTTTATTAAATTCTGTTATCATGGACCATTTATAGTTTTCTATTAAACATCATGTTTAACTAAAAAACTAGGGGGTAATGTTGGGTCATGATATTTCTCCTGTATTGGGCCGGGTACATTGGATTCACTTATTAATTAAGATATTGGGCTCATTGGGCCCAATCATTATATTGACTTCATTTAATCCTATAGAAACCGGGCTGGGTCAATGGGTCAACCCATTGGGTCATTTAATATCTATTACTTTGACTTGTAATGATGATATAGTATGACAGTTGACCAAGATACCTGCCATACATTAATGTGGATGGGATTATAGCCGGCCGGCGATGTGAACAGCAACAAAAAGCAATGTACAGGTTTCATGCAGCCGGTAGAACCCATCAGATCATGGGGATATGTCAGATGGTAGTAGGTGGCACAATATTCCAGGCAAAGATATTATTTCCCACCGAGTAAGTCTTCACGGTAGAGGTATGTATTACACACACACGACCATAGATTATCAGAATTCATACTCACATTGCACTAGACTTTTTCCTCTTGAGTTAACCTTGTGAACAGACATACTTACTCTCACGCCTGAGCTATCCTCCGGCGGTCCGGCCGTCAAGCTTGTGGTGTTGTCGTGTTTACTGTGCAGGATCAGGACGTCTTTCGTGATTGGGACGTGAAGAAAGATCTTGGCGTTAACACCAACGAAGTTATTTTAAGGTACAATGCATAAACCCCGTGATCAAGAAACAGGTGCTCATGTTATTTTTAGCCACTTTTTGATGAATATATATTTGTTTATGGTTTGTCTATTATTACCTCTCGTAAGAATCTATTAGGCTCTTTTTATCACCATATCTCATTTAACAAATTGCAAATACATTCCCATATTATTTTTTTTGCTAAATCATTCCCATATTTTCTTGTATCATTAACAACATGATAAACCGTAAACGAAGTCAAAACAAGAACTTTTTTTAGGTTAAAAAATCAGTTCATCACCATAGCAATTGTGACTTCCAGTCAAAAACCATAAAATTAAACATCAATATCAAGACGAATGTGTCGAAGAAGAACAGGAATTGTAATTTCGGGTGAGCTGAGCTGAGGCAAGTGACCCTCGGTGGCGATGATCTCTACAATGGACTTGCCGCCAAGGTTCTGGTGGAGGTGTTCAGAAACAGAGACCGGAACAGCCAAGTCCCTCGAACTCTGGATTATATGGCAAGGCACCGTCACATGGCCTAGTAAACTTCTCAAGTCACTGGTGAATATAGTGCGGAACATACCCAATGCTATATCCGGTCTCATGTTGAACATAGTCCTGCTGAACTCTTGGACTGCCACCGACTCCATATCGCCGCCCACCACAAGCGGCGCGAATCCCGAGACCCAAGAGTTGTAATTTGATTCCATCGCTTTGCAGAGTTTGTCAATCTCTTCTATTTCGAATCCTCCGTAATAATCACCAGTGTTCAAGAACCTATATATATTGCAGGTTGAAATAATCAATCAGTCTCTGTTCCAAAGTCGGAGGTAAATAAAAGAAAATGGTATATTAGTTATTTATTACCTGGGGGAAGTAGAGACCATTACAATTTTGGAGAAAAGATCAGGGCGAAGGACGGAAGCTAAGGCACCAACCATACCGCACAAGGAATGACCCACAAAAATGCAGGATTTGACTTGAAATTCCTCCAAAATAGCAAGGATATCATGGGCAAAACCTTCAAGCGTAGCATATCGATCGAAATCGAAGTAGTCGGGGTTAGTGGTTCCGGCACCCATATTGTCAAAAAGTAGAACTTTATATTCATCAATTAGGTGGGGAACAAGGTGCTTCCACACCGACTGATCCGTGCCGAAACCGTGCCCCAAAACCACCATCTTATCGCCTGATCCGACCACCTTTACGTTGTGAGCTTCTTCAGCCAACCCCATTTTCCTCTCTTTTTTATTTCTCTCTCCCTCTCTTTCTTTTGCTTGGTGTTATTTTTGGTACGGTTGAATGGAATAAAGCTTTACTTAGAGCCCTTTCGATAACGAATTATTTTAAAATGATTTAAATTTAAAATATAAACTGATTTATAAATTATGTTAAGTTGTGAGTTATAAATAAAACGTTTGAAGTCAATTTGATTTGTAAGTCAGAAATAAAATTAAAATAAGTTAAAATGTGTTCGGCTCATAATGACTTATAAATTAAAATCAAATGTAACGTAAAGATTATTAAAAAATACATTAATAAAAAGAGGAACAAAATAGACATTACATTTAATCAAACTAACTTATTTTAAAATGAATTATAAACAAATATTTTAAAGTAAGTTATAAGTACACGCTTATTTTTAACTTAAAAATTAACTTATAAGTAAAAAATAAGTTATTACTAAAAAGAGGAATAGTGACAAATAAGTTAAAAGTTGGTTGACTGCCCAACAATCTTTTCTTTTGATCAATAAGTCTACTATCACATAAAACCGCTCATATACCGTTCACATACACTCACAGAGCAAGTTACGTGAGTCATCAAAATATGAGTGTATGTGAACGATTTTATGTGATACTCCCTCCATTCCTAAATAAGTGACGTTTTGAAGAGTTTCACACTTATTAGGGAAGTTATTTATTGCTCCAATTTTGTCATTAAGATTGATATGTATTATCACAATTATCCTTGCATTAATTAAGAAAAAATGTACTCCATATAGTTGCCTAGATAAATGAGATAGAAAGATATTTGAGGGCAATAGAGGAAAAAAATGTAATTAATGCTTCCTAAAAATTTGATAACGTCAAATATATTGAAAATTTTTGAATTCCCTAAAACGTCACTTATTTAAGAATGGAGTAAGTAATATACACCCTCCATTCCTATATGTAAGTCGTTTTAGATATTTTTTTAATTCCTAATTATTTGTCGTTTGTGCACATATTTAAAACGACCTATATTAAGGAAAGGATGGAGTACTTATTTTATTCTGATTCTCTCTTTTTATCAGTTGCAGTCAGCAGCACTCTGAAAGATGAGACTTAAGGGCTGTTTGTTTAGAACTTAATGGGTCTAAATGGCTGAATCGGTAAGTGGCTGAATCATTAAGTGCGTTTGTTTTGAAAAAAAATCGTCTGAATGGCTGAATCGGTCAGATGCGTTGGCTTAATGGTTAAGTTCGAATTTTTGGACTGAATGGCTGAATGGTTGGCTGAATGAAGTAAAAAAAATTAAAAATAATAATAAAAATAATAAAAAAATATTAACTATTATATTATGTAATATTAAATAAATTTACAACAACTTTGATTTTTTCAGAGGGGTAAAATATTAAAAATATGTCATTCAGATCTTTAAGATATGTCAATTATCAAATAATTTTTTTCATTCAAATTCAGCTCATTCAGATTCAGATTTAGATTCAGCTCATTCAGATTCAGATTCATTTAATTTTTATCAAACACCCCCTTAAAGCAGTTGGAGTCCAACCGTTGGACAACTCCATGGATATTAGTGTAGTCAAACATGTACCAGTGCCCAGGCGACTTTGGCGGCTTTAATGTACTCTTCCGTTCAAAAAATAAATAAAATGAGGCCTGCCAATTTACATTTTTATTTTTTTGAAAAAAAAGTTTTATTTATTTTTGGCACTAGTAAAGCCTATCTATTTTTTTAATGATGGTATATATTGACACCCTTCGTTTGATAAAATGACATGCATCAAGAACTCAAGATACTCTCTAGAGTCTTAATTTTTGTTGTAATAAAAATAAATACAATCTTTAGATTTAGTGTCAGTATTTATGTCACATCTATTATTATCTATTATACATGACACAATAGATTGATATCTGTCTCTCTACAATTTTAACACCTGTCAATCTTATTTACTGCTGTCCTTTGACAAAAATACCCTTCACATATCAGGCGACTAAAATAACAACTGAGATCGTAAAAACCTAAATACAATCCCCTAATTAGATAGGGATTGCAGCGATGATTTTCCCCAATTTTTTACTGTTAATGGAGCTGCATTCTCCGGCAAATCTGACCGAAAAATTGGAAGTAGCTGTCGATATGAGAGGATCTAATGGCTTCAGCGCGCGGAAATAACTGAAGAGATGGATATCATAACCCAAAGCCTGAGATCATAACCCATACCCAATGCCGGCGAAAATCACAACATATTGTTTTTCCGGTATGCAAAGTCTCTCTTAGTCACACACATACATACATACATATATTGTATTTATTAATATCCCTTAATTTGTTTTGCTATTTGGATTTTGTTAAAAGTTTTAAATTCTGGGGTTTTGCTATTAAAAGTTCTAAATTTTGGGGTTTTGCTATTTCCAAATAGGTTGCTCTTATGCATAACATTAAAGAGTTTTGTTGGGATTTGTACATCTTTAGGATACAATTTATTGGATAATATGGATTTTATTTCATTGTTGCCGGTATAATATTAATATTAATATGGATAATATGGATTTTATTTCAAGAACTGACATTTGTGTTTTTTTCCCCTGGTATGTAGAATGTCTACCGCTTTGTGCTCCGTTTGTTACCAATAAACAGTGAGAATGTTTTGCAATTTAGAGGTAGGTGGGTGGATGAAAATTAGACTTGCTATTTCATGACAATTTAGTGATTCATTTAATCAAATGAGTGGTTTAGGCTCATTTTACTCCGAGGCTACTTTAAATAATTGTGATTTACTTGGTTTCTGAAGTTTTTTTTCCCATTGGCTTGTGTTTAATTATTTGTCCAATGAAGGATTTTGTTTTTCTTTCCCTTGCATGTCTCCTTTTTGAGGCCTGTTCTTTGAGATATTTTTAATATAATTTGTATATTTAGTAAAAAGATAGAAATCTGAGAGACAATGAACAGAAGGATCATTAAACCATACAAGTATTCTAACAATTAAAATCATATATTATATAATGTATTGTTTGTGGGTATGTGTGGCCTTTTCTTGTGACTGATTTGCATCAGTTCTAGAAGGATTTAGACTTGATTTTCTTGATGAATATTCTTTATGGAACATGCTTAATATATGAAATTATTATCAGCCTTTGATGTTCACTTTGTTTGATAATTGGTTATTAGATCGACTGATCAAGCTCACTGTGTGTACGTTTTGCTATTCATTGCTTTACGAATATATGTTGTATCGTTGACCAATATTGCATTCATCCTTTTGCTTTGTGTTAATTTTTGAAATGCTGTTGTTTTTCTAGCTGTAATTATGCTATGGATATATGTTTTTTTTAAGCACAAAGTATAATTGTTTATACTTTGTATTTATACACTGCAACAGTATAACCAAAAAGATGAAGATTGCTCACTCCAATATTAATTAAGGTCCAATCAGCCCAGCAAAAGCATTTTACACCATAAACACCTATAGATGCGCATCTCTTTGATTCAATAGCTTCCTCTTTGTATTAGATTCCTGCCAAGTCTAAATTATGATCTTAGTAATTAATTATGCTAAAGTCAAACAATTTTAAGACTTTCGAAATTGGACTTTCTTTTGTGATGGAGGGAGTAGCATATTAATGTCTTTGCTTTCTATGGCATCTTTTTCGACCAAGATTTTTCCCTGACATTTACGTCAAGTCGCATGGATTTTGAGTGATTGGATGTTCTCTTAGGCGGTATTTTATCCATTTTAGTAATGCATGATCTTAATTTCATAATTGAGATGGGATTTTGATGTAATACTAACTAAGTTTTTATTCTCATTTTGTGACAATTTTTCCCTGATATAACAATAAATGCACATTTTTTAGCAGGTTCGAGGTGCATCATGTAAGCTCACTTAGTAATTTTTCTGTAATCTTAGTAAGTCAAGCCTATGGAGTATTTATAAGTTTTTGTCTGGCATTAGATTGTACTTTTTTTGTAAACATTTTGCTGCATTTGTTGAATCACTAGCACATAGATCCATGTTAAGTGAACAAAAGATGTATTCAAAACATTTCCTGCGTAAGTTATTACTTTCACACATACAGATTAAAAAGCTTATACTGCTTCTTAAATGTGTTGATATGGTATACATATATGTGTTTGTGTGTGTCTATGTCTAATGTGTCAAATACTTCACATTTGATCAAGACATGGCTTCTAAGTTTCTGTTTCATCATTTTCATTTAATTTTTTTCGTTCATTCTGTCCTTTCCCTTTTATTAGTTATTTTAATTATCTAAGTTTTAGTTTGTATTCTTTGTGTTATCATTGAACTAATATATTTAGCAGTTCATTATTCCTGCAAGAAGCACATTATTTTATAATCTTTTATTAATTATTTGTTATACATGCTAATAAGTATGAATGACAATAATTTGCCTAATTGCAAATCACATGATATCATTTGTGCTATAAACAACAGTTCATGATATAGTTGTTGTTTGTCGTTCAGCCATTACGTACTTCAGCTTTATGCAATTGAAATAGTGTTACAATTCATTTGGATAGTATTAAGTGTGCTATAGTTAATCTTTAATAGATTTACTAGATTTTAACCTACTCTATCTTGTCATTATTTCACTGAAAAATTTTCTTTTGTATTTCTAGGATTTCTTTGAATCCTCTCTAGCACATATACGTTAAAGTTTACTTTATGAGACTATATGAAGATCAACATACTGCAATTTTGAAATATCCACAGTAATTGATTTTAATTATTTTGTACTTATAGTCAGTTGAATATGAGAAATATCTGAACTAAACAACCTTTATGATGTAACTGCTATCAAGCATGATGATGAAATTGCATTCCTATATAGTTGGATAACATGACCGATATGATTATGGTGATGTGAAATTTATTCTCTATGCATATTTGTTCTAATATGATGATTATCGGTTATATATAATTGCCATCCTAGATTTTATATATTTTTCTTCCGTATCCATTCACGTTCATAGAGAGAGCCATCTCTTATAAGTACATATTTCAGTAACTCTATATTTCTGATAATATGAATTAGTATTTGATTTTTAATATTAGATTTTTGTTTAAACTATGTTGTGCAATAATTACAGCTTTGGATCCTACATTCTTGTATGTAGATTACAAGATTGAAGAGCATATTTCCAAAAAATATTCCAAAAATTGGGGAAATCAACCTTAAGACATACATGTCAGAAAGCAAGGAAAAAGCATGAATTTATTGACAACCATTGGGACAAAACTCAGTCAAGGATGCGTAGAAGGATGAAAATGCTGGAAAAACGACAAAAAAACTCCAACGTATACTTTCTAATTGACTTAATCTTTAATTAAGTGTATAAAAATATTTTTCTACGGCCAAACTATCCTATGCATATTGATTGTGTTTCCTATTTCATGTTAGAATCCACTAACAAAATGAGCACAAGTACTACATCTGTGAAAGCAAGCAAAACTTAAAGAATGCATCTAAGTGACATTTCAAATGGTAATTATTTCATTAAATCTTTGTATTTACTTTAGGTTCAATATAATTGCTTATCCTAATATCATATTAACTTTTTTTGTAGTTTGTACAAATCTTAATTCAGCTTTCGATGAAGTTGCTGGTAGTCGTATTGATTCAATACCAAATATACATTTACAAACAGCAAAACATTGTTAACATATAAATCAGCAAGATTGTGCTCATCCAGTACCTAATGAAGGTATTTATATATATTCAATTTCTTTATTTTTGAGCTTTGAAATTCAAATTAATTTCTTGAAAACTAATTTTTTTTAATCATGACACAAGTTATTCAAGGAAAGGAAAACTACTCCGGTGAGCAAAGACAACTGTGTTCATCTTTCGGATAATGATATTTAATTTTCACATTTTAATTTTCTTTGCTTTAATAAATTGAAAATGTTATAATAATTCAACAAATGTGGGATGTCATATTTATATATGTTCGTGTATTTGTTATTATATTCTAGGTACCTATCCAATGAACCTTTCTACTATTTCTACTTATTGCTCAAACCATCTAATACACCCATTGGAAGATATTTGCTTAATAAGAAACATAACAAGTCAATAATGTCGATGTCCGAGATTTCAAACAGGTAATAAACGTCTACTATTTTGCTTACTAGTTGTGTTAAACTATGATTATTCAACATAACCATAAATTTATTTATTTTTTGCAGTTTGTACAGATCTTAGTAGAAACTTTAATGAAGTAGATGTCAATCATCCGAAATCATGTTCTACTGAATCGATGCAAACATCAAGGTTTAATCAACAATATTCTCCGCCTTCCAACATACATGTTGTTACTCAAAATATGAAGAGTAAAACATCTCAACCAGAATCGGTACATTTTGCGGATCATATATGTTAATTCCACTATGAATGAACAAGTATTTTATGCCGACACATTTCATAATTCAGGAGTTTCTATTGATCCCCCTGACAATGGTATGATAATATCTTATTATACTAATAAACACCATGCATATTTAAATTGATATATTTTAAAAATATTCTTATTTATCTAAAAAATATATCAAGCATTAGTATGTTTAAATACTATTTACAAATACTATTTAGTATTTATTTATAAATTATAAATAGTATTTTTTCCAAATTTTTTTCAATTTTTTATTTTTACAATAATTGTTTTTATAATACATTTATTAATAAATTATTATAGTTGAAATGGTTTCTGATGTTCATTTTGCTAATGATGGTATATTCTTCAACTTGCTTATCATTTATCATGATCCATTATTTTTAATTTTTAATTACAATTGTACTTTAATTATGATGCATCCACTTAAATTTATTAAATTCAGATTACTGGGACATCGGTGACCCAAACTGGGAATGTTCATCATGTAATGCGTTAATGTGGTATCACAAAAGAATAAACAAGAATCGAAAAAGCAAAAATCCAAAATTCTCAATGTATGTTGTGCTGGAGGAAAAGTTCAATTGCCTCTGCTGAAAGATCCACCCCATATTCTGAAAGCTCTTCTTAATGGTTCTGATCACAGAAGCAGTCATTTCATTGACAACATTCGTGCATACAATATGATGTTTTCTTTCACATCAATGGGTGGGAAGATTGATTCATCACTTAACAATGGAAATGGTCCAGCTGTTTTTTTTAGATTACATGGCCAAAATTGTCACAAAATTGGAAGTTTGATACCAAATATAGGATCCACTCCAAAGTTTGCTCAACTATACATATATGATACAGAAAATGAAATTGCAAATATAATCGGTGCCCTCAGGTTTGTCTTACTCTTTTCTATATAATCTTTAAAATTTAATGATTATTATATAGTACTAACTTAGTTTTCCTTTTGTTATTTTATTAAACAGTTCAACAAATAATTCAAAAACATTTGAATCATCGATTGTAGCAGATTTAAAAAAGATGCTTGATGAGAACAATGTTGTGGTTCAATCATTCAGGATGGCTAGGGATAGATTTGATTCTAGAGATTTCAAAGATGTTAAATTGAGGCTTATTGGAAAAAGGAACTGTGATGGACGAAGGTATAATCTCCCTACTGCACCTGAAGTTGCTGGTTTGATTTTCTTTTCTTGGTTGTCTTAGAAAACAATCTGGATAAATATGAATAAATTGTGGATAACTGTGGCTAATTGAAGACAATTTTTATTTTTTTTCGCTAGAGCTCTGGTTGATTTTCGGTCCCCCAAATAGAAAAAATCTCTGTTTTAAATTTAAAGTGATATATAACCTTTTAATTTGGGGTCATGATTTCATATTTTGCCTAATACGGGTTATGTAATTTTTACTTTCATTGTGTTTATCATTTAGGTGTTAATCAACGAAATTGTATGTGGTAGTCAACGAAATTGTATGTGGACTAGGCGGTTAAGTTACTCAAGAAATTTGTGGAAGTAATTATACTTTTGTGTTTGGATATATTTGGATATACAATGATTGTATTGTATGGTTGGAGAATTGTTGCACGTACCTAAGTTGAATTTACTGAAGAGTGAAATTAAGCTTTGGATTAACTCTGATTTACTGTTTTTTAAATATCGCGTTTTTAAAAATAGCAACATAACTATCTGATCCACTAGGCAAGAATACATGGGATGAAAAGGGGATTCCTGTTGTTTCAATACCAAGTATAAATATAGTTTCACCTTATATATATAGGATTTCATTTCTGCAATTCGTTCAGCTCTTACAGCTCAATATATTTGCATCAGAAAATTATAGTTTTAAGAGGTATTACCATCTGTATCATGTTTCCATTACTAGAGAGAATCTTCTAAATGGTTCAAATTTGAGGCCATTGTTTTATATGCTTTTTATTCAGCAGAAGGTGAACATGTAAGTCTTGATTTGCTGGTTGATATCCATCTCAGACGCAATTCTGCATCCTGATGATTCATGACTGTGCCTCAACATTTTAGATTTGTCAAGCTTTTTGTGTAGACATTTACATGTTGTGATGCAATAGATAAATATAATTACATTTTCAACTATTGAGAAACTAAAGATCTATCCTCACCTGTATTAGGTAATTTCATAGTTTGAATTTTGTGAACGTCAAATTCTTGGATAGAAGTTTATTTGTGTTATAATCGACTTTTTGGCTTACCTAATTTCATTATAGATGCTTCTTTCTCACTTATATTGATACCAAAAGGTGTACATTTATGGATTCACATCAACAGTTTGAGTTTCTCCTTATTCAAGTCAATAAATTATATTTATGGATTCATTATATCAAATATGAAAGAGTGTGCAAGACTAACTAGTATAAATGCTTTTGAAGTTTTTTTACAAAATTATGAAAAAAGTAGTTTAAGATCTTTTCTTAGAGTAAACTTTTTTTTTCGTTTACAGGGTCCAGAGATTTGAGCTGGTTTCTTAAAGGATGGGAAGAAAATCGATCTCAAACAAGGTCAAGTGATCACCATTTCCACTGACTACAACATACATGGTGATGAGAATACGATTTCTATGAGCTACAAGAAGCTGGTTGAAGATGTGAAGCCACAAAGTGTGATTATTTGTGCTGATGGAACAATATCACTCACTGTTCTGTCTTGTGACAAGGAAAAGGGATTGGTCCGATGTCATTGTGAAAACTCTGCACCTTTGGGTGAAAAAAAGAATGTCAATCTTCCCGGTGTTGTTGTTGATCTCCCAACCTTAACTGAGAAAGACAAAGATGATAACTTGGGGTGGGGGATTGCCAACAAGATCGACATAATTGCTTTGTCATTTGTTCGCAAAGGTTCTGACCTTAAAGAGGTTAGGAAGCTGCTCGGTGAGCATGGAAAGCATATTCTACTGATGTCAAAGGTTTTGATCTTGATCTTGATTGTGTTTTTTAATATTTTGGTAAAGAAAAACGTTGGAAATGTGTTTCGTTCGTATCTTACCTGGCATATGATTTTTCGTTTGTTTTGGTTAAATTGTAGGGTTGAAAATCAAGAAGGGGTAACCACTTATTTTGATGATATTCTTGCAAATACAGATGCTTTTATGGTTGCTCGGGTGACTTGGGAATGGAAATACCGATTGATAAGATATTTTTACGGCAGAAAATGATGATATACAAGTGCAACATGCAGGGGAAACCCGTAGTGACTGCGACTCAGATGCTGGAGTCCATGACCAAATCTCCACGGCCTACTAGAGCTGAAGCAACTGATGTTGCCAATGCAGTTATTGATGGGACTGACTGTGTGATGCTTAGTGGTGAAACCGCTGCTGGTGATTGCCATGAACTTGATAGTACTGTATGCTTATTGTGGGAACCAACATCAGCTATTGGGTATATGTTGGTTGTATAATTTGTTAAACATTCGTATTATGTACATGTGTGATACATATTTTTATCAATATGTTGTGTAATCACTTGGGATTTCATTTTTAGCTCTGTGGGTAGTATTTTTTTTTAACATTAATACCCGACTCTATTACATATGTTCAGGAGATGATGATGGGTTTGTTTCCAAATATCCTCTGTGACCTTCAATTAACCAGTCCAAAATAAATAAAGCACACCATTTCAGCAAGTGATACGCTTTATTTTTTAGAAAATCCTATTATGTAGATTAATGTTAGCATTTTTTACTGCTGAACATACTGAAGTAAATACTATGAACATAATATTTTATGTATTCCCCCTGCAAGTTCAAGGAAGATACAGAAATATGATTTAATAAAATTATTATATTCTCATGCTTAGAAGAAGCGATTCGAGAATCTACATACAATACTAATTTCCACTACCTTTCATATTCATATCTCCATGTGTCTGCCCGTCACTATATTTTAATCCCGTTTGTCTTCTGTTAACGGTATGGGCACGTGTGATCCAAAAATGTAACATTAAGGGTAATTTTGAACAAAAAAAAAGTATAGGGTGCTCGGTAGACATCGCGGTACAAGTCAGGAGCATTTTTGACCATTTGCCCTTTAAATATTATAAATTTCTAAATACAATTAGTACGTTGATCTTTGAATTTTTAATTTGGATTATTTGGATGTTTTGTGTGAAATTTGATCATCGCACAATGATTTACCATCTTTTTATTATATTTTAGTTTATTAATTGTACGTGTATATTTATTATTAAAAAATTGAATAATTCCGCCGCAACGCGCGAGTTTGTATATAGTTACTTAACTAAATACTTAATAAATTTATTAGTAATACATTATCTTTCCAAAAAAAGAGAGTTTTGACTTATAAAATGAATATTGGTATTAACAATTTAACATGACAGTGATAGCGGAGTACTTCGTCTTGTGACTGACCTCGCTGTAGTGTAGCTGTCCACACATGATATCACATTCAAGATTGGTTCTCATGAAAATTGAACATACATGTATTTAAATTTTACTTATTTATATTTTGACCCATCATTGAAAAGAATTTTTTGATTGAAAAGAAAAAGTACTGAATAAAACACCGATTAGTTATTTAATCAATTTTTTACAATTTGAGATCTAAATTCAAGGCGTTCATGAATTCGCAGTCAGCAGCCAATAGTTAATGATTGAAAATAAAAATTTTGAAATTCAAATACATCATGTCGGCGCACAGTTTTTAAAACCAACAGATGCACCTGCTTCCCATGTGATATCAGAATAAACCCGTCTCTCCAGGTAGAAACACCTTACCACTCTGTTTAATTGGTTCCCTTTTAAGTAAACTCCTAACTACTCACCTTTCACAAAACAATACTAGTAGTAGCATTCATTTACTACCTTAAAAAACACGCTCAAACCGTCCCAAAACAAAACACTGTTCATTTATGGAATTGATTACTCTCCGAGTGTTTAATTGTACAACTCAGGGCCGTCATTTCCACAAGATGGCTCAAGATTCCAAGTTTAAAGAGGTTTCTAGTTCTAAGATAAACTTTCTCTATAAATACACAAAACATTACAAGTACAAAAACACAAAGTACATAGTTACACACTCCCCTAAACATTTTTAAGAACCAAGATATCAAAAATGAAATCAGACATCTGCGTTTGAGTATCACCCCTTATGTACAATACCCACTTCAATTTTTTATTTCAAATCCCATCTAAATCCTGCTTTGAGGTACCTGTCCTACTAAATTTATTATATTCACAGGCAGCGCAAGATCTTGTGCTGATAGGAGTCTGTTCAAGGAGAAATGTAACTAGTATTTTCTCCTTCATCTGAATTAAAGGAGTAAATATCGACAGGGGCATTAGTGCAGTCAACAATACTGTGATCTGTGGGTTTACCATTGGCAGATCCTTGTTGTTGACCAAGATATATCACAATCACGGTTATATCGTCGTGGAAATGGCGCCTTATCCCTTTCTCAATTCTTTTTATGTCGTCATATCTCATTTCTCTCTTCCTTGCAGCCTCCTCAATGGCAGCTCTCACCAATCGCTTAGCTATCCCCTGCAAAATAATGGAAGACAAAAGCATAACAATCAGTGCTATCTTCTGATAACAATGGGAATCTAGAATATAGTAACAGATGGATCAGGAGACAGGATGCTGTGAAACCCCATTTGGATGACAAACGTCATAATACTAGAAAAAGAATTGAATAGACAACAATAAGAGTCGCCGAGGCTCACAACTCTGGGATTTTTTAGGACAATTTCAACTGCTGCTTCATCACTGAGTTGCTCCCAGAGGCCATCCGAAGCAAAAATGACGAATAAATCCTCTGGCTTTAATTTACGAATTAATATCGAGGGCTCTGCTGACATTACGGCTCGTTTTAAAGGAACACGAGATCCATATTGCAGGGAAAAAGGATCTCTGATAAACTCAGGTTCCTTCAAGTAAACATCTCCAATTGATCTGGACACCTGGATTAGGGAGAACATTAAATAAAAATCTTTGTACCATATCACAAGTTACAATCGTGAAAAGTACCTGCTTCCGAAAGAATAGATTTCCATCAGCACTTATACCAAGTTAAAATGAATATAAAATACTATGGGACCCCTTAAATTTCAGAGGATGTTCAAAGAGCATGAAGTTATTGAGTGCTGCCACAGTACTTGGATTCCTACTGCAACAGCAGGGGGAAAAATATTTCATATATGTAATGGAGTACGTAGCATCATATATGATGAGACAAATCACCTAAACATGTCTAAGAAAATATTCCTCATGTTACAATAATATGATAATAGGTTAAAGTGTTTGCTGCACAAATCTTATTTTCTAGCTGCATGGCTAAGAAGCAGAAAAATCCAACAAATTGTTAGGACACAAATAGAATGCACTAACCTTTCACCCACAACATAGATCAAACTTACAAGGATAATAGAGTATAATGACATTGCAATTTGTATCATAAAAGATAAAATGATATAGGATTGGCTGAGTTTTACACATTTCCATTAGCTGCAGGAGTTATAATGATTATAGAAATTTATCTATGTAGTTGATAAATTCTATCTATGTAGTAGATAAGTTTTAGACGAATTAATTAGATTTCCTAAATCCAAATTTTAAGATAAAAGGAACCATCAATTGAACAACAATAGCTTCGGATTTTCAGAAGAACAAACCCTACAAATAAACAAAAAAAAGCCACAGCTACTAAATACTACCTGAATTATGCCCTTGATTCGCCAAACTCCACGAGTATACACCACAATGGTTGAATCATCAGGATGCAGTGCCCTGACCTCCTTTCTAACCTCCTCAACCGCGACATTATGATCCGTTGATAACCTTTCCGCAACCACAGTTGAAGGACTAGTCATTCGCCGTCCAAGCACAGCCCTGGAGTCCCCAAGATTCGCCACATACAGAACATCATTTGAAATCGCACCAACTAGACAACACGAACCAACTGAAGTAATTTGGGGTTCATCCAGCCAGGACCGCTTCACTAAATGCAAGAAGTCCTCTTCTGTTGCACCAAATGCCTTCTTAATGACATCGGCAGACAACCCCCCTTGTTCCAAAGTAAATTCTATAAAATAATAATCAAATTATTAAAATAAAGAACCATTCTTTTCTGATAGATGTAGCAACAAATCATTGAGATCATGATTTCTAACTCTTTCATTAATTAGAATTGATGAAAGAAAGCTGGCACTAGATTAATTAGAGCTTATTCAAGTTAAAATGAAATAACATGAAACTCAAGATCCATTGGACTGCCACGAGATGCAGCAAGAAATTCATTTAATGGTTCACTTTTATTTTTTATCAACTATGATGCAAACAAAGTAGGGTGATCTAACAAATCAGCTCAGTCAAAACAAATTCCATTTATAGTAATATGAAAACGTCAAAAAAGCATACCATTCAATTATCCAACGTTTTTCAAGAAACTAAACCGAACACAAAAGTAAAGCAAGACTCCAATTCTTTACTTGCCAAAATAGTACTGCTAAATAGAAAACTAGAATTTGTTTTGAGGATGAGAAAATAGTATACAGCAGAAGTTCAAACCAAAAGCTTCAAATCTTCTTGATTTGCTCACCAAGAAAACAGAGGCTTAACAAAAATGTTACCTTTATATATAAATTAACCCTCTGTGTATTTATATGTATTCATATTGCAGAGTACATACATAAATGTGTGTATAAATATAGAGGGTAGGATAAGGGAAATTAGGGTTTTAGGGAAGTACTGTGGAGGTAAGGGAAGAGGTGATTAGTGATGAAGCGAGAGGCTTGAGGGCCGCCGTGGCCGTCGTAAACGCCGACGTATGTGGCGGAGGGAGAAGTAAAGACTTGGCCTTGGTCTTCGAGTGAGGAATTAGCTTGAACAACCGCAATCGAATAGTCCCCTGAAGCATGTTGCTTCAAATCCATGTGCCATAACAACACATCGGCACTACTACTTTCACTGCCGAAGCATCGCTCCAGCGGCTTGTAACAAGACTCCAACATCTTTTCTCCCCCTCTCTAAAAAAAATATAAATCTTCCGATCTGTTTGTTTCTCTCTCTAAAATAGTCTTTGTAGTTGTTAAATTCTGGTAACGTGAAAGTCTGCAGGGGAATACGTGGACTTGTTGGTAAACAGAATTTTTTATTATTTAAGCGGATTATTAGAAAGCATATTGGGAGACAAAGTCGCGGGAGCTCCGGGGGAAATCTGAGGAATTGGGCGTCTATTTATTGGATGACGGAAATATATTTTGTTGGGGTGCGTTTGGATTTGGGGAGCGGAATTCTGTTAATTTGGGTTGAAATCCGTTGGATAGTCTAGTCATTTCGGATAAAAATAATATTATTATCACTTAAAAAAAAAAATTACATAATACTCACATACAAACATATATATTGCGAGCCTCATATATATATATATATGTGTATATAAATATTATTTAACCCATTTTTATACAATAATAACATTGTTGTTGTGATAAATAGGTTCGGAATATAAATTATAAGGTAAAATTTTAAACCATATGCACCCACATATATATATGGGCGGACATTATTTATCTACTTACTTATCATCAAAAGTTTACCAATTTCAAAATTGAAGCTCAGTTTTTACACTGTATTTCTTTTTATATAAAATTGTAGCTCACTTTTTCTAAAGTATTGATAGAGTAAACAACCACCTAAAACATTCTTTAGTAATACCAAGTTCTATTTATTAAGGTTGAATTTCACAAGGGGAGAATAAAAAATTTAAATAAAAGATAATTATTTTTGTAAGATCACAACATCAATTTAGTATAAGAGAAAATAACACACAACACACACACACATATATATATATAGGGAATAATAGTCATACACATTTGTGTATTTTTTTTGTGTACAGTCTGTCAAAACTAAGTCGTTTTGGTATATTTGTTTTTGATTTCTGATTTAAGAGAAAAGACACTATTTTTTTTAAAAAAACAAATTTTACAACGATATTTGTCATTTTGGAGATGGAATCGATATTGCCTATGAATAATTCCTATCTGGTAATATTTACATCCGTACTTTAATTTCTTTATTAGCAAACCTTTTAATTTAAGTCAAAAAAACCTTTTTGGGACCAGATATATATAATTAATGTAGGTATTCATTCATTTTCTTACATATATATATATATATATATATATATATATATATATATATATATATATAATATACATACAGTAGTTAAAAAATAAAGGTGAGATTTTTTTATATATTTTTATTACATCCAACATCTTATTCTTTTTTAAAAAAATCAAAATTAAAAAAAATTGATACATGAGTTAACTCATAACACACTTAATTTTCAACTTATATATAAATTCAAATCCTCTTAATTTGTCCAAACCCCGCCTACACCTGCCCATTTGTGTGGTCTATGTCTAATAGTACTAACTTATGAAAATAGTGTGCGAGTAGAATTAGAAGGGTGAGGCGGAGAAAGTTATTATCTGTTTTGGCTAAACGAGAGAGAATCTCATCCATTATTTTTATTGTTTCTCCTTTCGGACGAACAAAATCACTCCCCTCAACCTCGGAGACTTGTCTTGGGCTAATATTGATTACCTTCTTGTTTGTTGGTTTTATAGAGGAGTCGCAAGAAAGAACAATATTTTGTTATAGGACTCCCATTTTAGAAGGAAGGTCATATATCAGAGAAAGAGCATTGTGCTATCAAATTAAATACTAGCTAGCTATATAGTAATAATAAGAAGACAACCTAATATGTTTATGCATAAATATTTAGAATAATTTTATATTTATATGGAAACATATTAATACTAAGACTTCTTATATCAAAGTCAACGTCATTTAAACAAAGTGCATAATGATTTTTTTAAAATTTCGGCTTCAAACATGAATACTTGTGTATGCATGACGTTGGATTCAAATCCATTTTAAATTAAATATTTGAAATATAGGAGGGGGCGAATCTAAGCATAAATATCTAGAATATCCCTTTATCACCAAAGTTTGTTGGTGTTTGTTTATATATATATATATATATATATATATATATATATATATATATTTATCTAATAAAATATAAATGATTTTGAATTTCCAGCTCACTCAATAAATCATCTGGGCCATCCAAAATTTGAGATAAATCCCACCGTTCATACATCTATCTAATAAAATACATCTATCTATCTAATAATCTAATAATAATTTAATAAAATACAAATGACTTTAAATTTTTCGCTCACTTAATAAATTATCTTGGTCGTTCAAAGTTTGAGATAAATCATATTGTCTATACAGTGCCGGAGGCACGGGACCCAGCTAGCATATATATATTTTCAATGGAAATTTCATTAGAGAGAGAGGAAGGGTGGGGGGGACGGGGGACGGGGGAGGGGGGTGTTTAGAACAAAAATTTTGGATTGGGACCGACAACAATATGCCCAAAACAGAGACCTTCTAATTCCACTTTAATAGATAGCAAAGCATACCCGACATTTATTCCAATTTGACAAAGGCATCCATCATCTCAGCTTATGACCATGCCAAGCCTAAACGTGGAAAAGTTGCAATTATCCATGCCAAAAAAGCATAGAATGCTGCGTAATGAATGTGCTGACAGGGGCGACAAAAGAGATAAATCAATTAAAATTACACGAATTTTCTAAACAAATACAAATTCCAATTATGTTATAATTAATTGAATTGGACTGTTAAAATATGCCCATTTCTTTTTATTCCCTTGCACTTTTCAAGCTCCTAGCTCAAAAGCTTTAACAGATTTGAGAATGTTCAAGTAGGAAGAAATAAAATTATAAAACTAAACAAATTTAAGCATAAAACACATGTAAGAAGGAAGTAGTCAATACATATATTCAAGCAAGTGCTTAAAATCTTGTGTTATGGGATTCTTTTTAACAATTTCACAATATTAGCGTACGATATTGCAAATGAATATCGTACTTCATTCACAATGAAGTACGATATTGTTATGGTCAAATATCGTACGATATTGTGAATGGATGATAAGTTTTAACCAAATGGAAGATGAATGGATGAAGTACGATATTGTTATGGTCAATATCGTACTTCATCCATTCATCTTCCATTTGGTTACGGAGTTCATTCTTCACAATATTTATGGCTGAAAATGTCCTTTCAACAGTTGCAGTAGCAACAGGCAAAGGTAGAGCCAATTTCAACAACAAATAGACTTGGGGATACATATCATCCTTTCTTTTCTGAACCAACATTTGAGCCAATTCCCCAATTTCTTCTATACTCGAAAAATTGGAATCGTTTCTCTATATCCACAATATAGAAGAATAGAAAAATTAGTTTAATGACTTAGTGAGATTTGAAAATTAGGGATTGTTGCCTAGTGTCTGCTCACTTAGTATATATATAACATAATACAGTGGGGTCATGTTTCTTAGTATACATGTTCACTTTAGACCCTCTTAATATTTTTTTTCCTAATATGACCCTCTTAATTTTTTTTCCTCCTAATATGACCCCTGACCCCCTGAAAATTCAGTGGGGTCAGGTGCCCCCCTGCCCTAAGGCAGGTCCGCCCCTGCATCTCTGTAAGCAAACCTAATAAATATATTAGATTATCCTTACTTACCTAAACTGTTAATATAGGAGATATTCTAACATGTTTGTTGGGTCAGTTTACACAAGTATGCGCTGCATTTGGTAATGAATTGATGTATGATGGATTCCTACAATTTGGTACAAGTGGTATCAGAACCCATGGTTCGATGACCCAAGTATTAGGTTGTATTCTAGGGTGGAGTACATTTGCAGGCCATGTGTTATCCAGTCCGCGCGGTGGAATAAATAGAATTGAATCAGGTGGAGTACATGATATTACTCGTGCGTTTGTCACTACGCGGTGGAGCGAATATAGTTGAGTTAGGGTGGACCACAATAGATTATTCTTGCGTTTTCCATTACGCGATAAAGTATTGTAGATACTCGGAAATTTCACTTTTCTTGTACTAACCTTTCAGGAGGGATAAAAGCGTAATTTCACTTCGAAAACAACCTCAAGGGAGGGAAAAAACCCCGGAGACAATCCCGTAGAGAAACCAAAGTGCAACGACGCCTAGACACAACGTGGTCCGAACGAGACCGCAGAGCTGAGGAAAAGGACATAAGAAGCCACCACAACAATCCTTGAACTATGAGCCATTGAAACGAGCCAATTGACAATCATTCGGGAACGGGAAGATACCATTCAACTTAATGCATCATCTTTTCGGACTACGAATCAGTCAGACTTAACCTCATGTCGCAGCCTTCAACAGAAACCTTCTAGGATTTTTGGGTATGAAGCTCAACTTTCACGTACCGAACCGTGACCGAAGGAATAAACTTCGAGACAGCGAGACCCAACAAGCCCAGCCGCAGGTATAACTGCGGCTGGCCGGATGGTGCTTAAACCAAGATCAGTAGCTCATTTGAAAGAAAAAAAGGAAGAAGAAGTTAGAGAGAGAGAGAGTTCTAGAAAGAGAAAGGCTCGTGTTTGAGCATTTTATACTAACTTTGAGTTGTTTGATCCTCTATATCATACATATTGAGTGTTTAGAGTGATATAAGTTGATTCCAAGCCAAAAGAAGCTTGTTCACGCGCCCCCCGAAGTGGAATACGCTCATTTTGGTCACTTTCTTTGTAAATCTTGTTCAATATACTAGATCTATGTTATATATTGCTTGAATCTAGTTTAGATTGGTTGTTTTACATATATATTGTGTAGTAGTTGGTAGATCTAGAGACTTTACTGATTATATTATGCGTATATTGTTAGAAACCAAGTTATTTGACTAGATTTACCTAGATCTAGCCGGACCTTGCACTTTAACCAGTTATGAAGCTTAAGGCCCTTACCCATAAGCTAGATCGGCTTAGATATACGATAAATCCTGGACATTTTATTGATTTTGGTCAGTCTCGGTCACTCTGTACGTAAAGCCTTAAATCTATATCTAGAGGTGAAGGGGTCCTAATGGCTCGTAATGGAGATTTTTAACGGATGAAATCATCTATTATCGAGTTTAGGATATGTTGTACATACATATTTAAGTTTAATAATGTGAGCCTAGGAATTTCGGTGTTGAGATCTAACAATCGGATCTTGACTCGATTAATTCCCACGATGGAACTTTTCCTTTGCGATGTAATGTTTAAATAATGCGAAATCATTATACATGTAATTTTGGATCTTAAAACGAGTTCGAGGGGTTCGTCCCGAGAAGTCGAATTTAAGATTCCGTGATAGTGAAAATTATGATTGTGAGTTTTCGGATTCATCGAGATGGCTTTCATGTCCAATGATGATTTGACACTTTTCAAGCACTTTCTTTGCATGCATTATCATCCAAAAACGATTTTCGAATCAAAACCGCAAAGAGCTTTCACAATTAATAAAGCGATTCGGGGTAGATTAATATAAAGATAATAAATAAAAAAAAGTATCAAAGGTCTTCAATTACTATTCAGGCGAATGATTTGAAAACTATGTTTTTCTAAAATATCATTTCAATGTATATTTTGTCTAAAAATGAAGTTTTCGCTAAATCAAATCTTTTGTACATAGGTGCAAAAGAGGAACAACATTACTTTCAAACAACACAAATAAAGCCTAGAAAAGATTTTAAAATAAAAGCACTGAGCACAATAAAACACACACACACACACACATGCACACACTTTATGAATAGGAAATCAATAAGATGCGGTAACCGTGTTTTTACGGAAGTCGGGGGGTGCCTAACACCTTCCCCTCGCTTAAGCTATCCCTCGAAGTCTAAGAATTTTGATTTCAGACCAATGCTACAGAGTCACATATTAGACTATATTGCGAAAACCTTCAAAAATCGGATGAGTTGATACATCCATTTAAATTATACCAACTGACGACTCTGTCTCATTCGGTCTAATTCACTTCAATCATTAAAATCAAATCTTTTCAAATTCATCGACAATCATGTCAGTCTTTTCCTAAAATCTCACCATTTAAATAAATTAATCGACATAGCGAAATACAAAGGGTTGAAACAAATTTAATAAATGAAATTCCCGGTGTCGACAAGTATGATTTGAATTGAATTGAATGAATGAGCTTAGGATACTACTTGTAGGAAAATGGAACGATTCATAATCCATCTTACATTAATTCATCATATCGATGCAGTTCACACATGTGTAGACTGAGTCAAAAACTTTTAGGTAAGGATGTGATCCAACATACTTGTCGGGCCGCATTGATGATAAATTGATGTGAAATTAATTGTATAATTTCGCTACATATAAAAAAAAAGAGAGGACCAGGTAGCTCCAATATTCCAAATTCAAATAAACCAAGTACACAAAGTTAACTCTTTACACGATTAAAAGTAATAATAACGACAAAAAGGCATAAGTGAAACAGTAGTACCCCCTACTGAATGATAAAAAGCAAGCACGCTCACTCGCATTGTTCTTGGATCCATCTCTGTCTATGCAGATACTAATTAGCATTCATCTTCTGGGCCACCTTCAACAGAAAGCTGCTTCAACCATTCAAACGTTCGACGATGACGCGACATCGCTTGCTTTCCTTTTTGCTTCTTGTTTGTCTCTTCTTTTCCAATTGTCTCATAATTAACGACACTACTATTCCTAATTCTAACAATTCTCGGATTAACTGTTTGATCAACTGAACACCTACAGCCACCAAATAATGTGCTCTTTCTATCAAAAAACCTCCACTGTTTATTCTTATCCGTATTGCTTATAACATAATCAGCACTAGTGCTTGTAGTGGTACTGTTACTATTACGACTGCCGAAATTCTTACAAGTATTAGTAATGTTGCTGCTACGAATCTTGAGGTCGGGCAATTTGATATCCGGTGTTCTTACCAAACCTACCTGGAAGAAACTCCATATTGGTGACTCTTGACCGCGGCGGTGACCGGTTGAAATTCGGATCTGGGGTGTCGGGCTTGGGTGGGAGTGGAATTGGTTATGTGTCCGGGTTCTTGGGGGCTTGCGCGTAATTAGTGGCGTTCTTGTATTAGTACCAGAGCTGCTGCTGCCACTGCTTAATGAATTGTGATCACTTCTAATGCTGCTGCTGCGACTACTGAAACCACCACCTGAATATCGATGATCCATGGACTGGGACCTAGAAATGAACGGGTGGATATCGGTCCTGAACATGGCCAAGCCGGCCTCGGAACTTATGGAGTGGCGAAACGGAAGAATTTGGCCTTGGAAGAAAACCTCATCGGCGGCACACATTTCGGACCCTGCAAAGGCAGAGCCGCCAGAAGAATTGAAGTTGAAGTCCTTTTGAGCTTCTCTGAGCTGCTGGGTATCTTCTTTTTCTAAATTGTTTTCATCATCTTTATTGAGGGGAAGATCAGAAAGGGATACTGATTCTTCTTCTTCCACTTCTTTCTCAAGGGAATTAGAATGTCCACACTTCTCATCACCAAACTTTGTTGCCATCTTCAATACGTAAGTAGTAGCTAGCTGTACGTTCTGTTTTATGCAACTTCTTTTTCTTTCAATGAAGAATAAAGATATTATGGACTTGAGTTTTTATATAAAGAGGAAGAGAGAACGAGGCAGGACAGTTGAATTGAACAAAGAAGGGGGGAGAGATACACAAGTGGAATGTAAAGTGGGACAGCTACTACTGCAGAAGCATTAGAATAAACTTTAGATAACTATAATAACATCTACTTTTTCTCTAATTTTTTGAGTAACAATTAATATTTCTGTAAGTTTTAGAGTTGATTAAATAAATAAAATTATATATTTACTATTGTATGTTATTAAATTTTAATTCTTGAATAATATATATATATATATATGTTTAATTATCCTTTTTAATACAATACATTTTAATTATAATTTTATTTGTAATTAAGACTATCTCATTCAAATAATTTAATTTAATTAACACATATATTTGGATAAGTGATACAAATATTAAGAATTTTAAATTAAATTATTAATGGAGGTTTTCTAATTAAAGTCATTGAGTATATTGATAATTTAGTTTTTGGTATTTAACAATAAAATTATTATTTGAATTTTTATTTTCATATTATGATTTTTATATTTTAATTTTCTTGAGTATATGTCAAAATTTGGGATGCTTATGATTTTAATTATATTTTTTAGTATACAGTTGGTGTTGTTTTTATACAATATTAAATAAAAAATAATATAATAATATTTATTACTACCTCTATCTTATTAAAAAAAAATTAATGTATTTTTTCTTGTTTTGAGTAATAACATTTTTTATTTTTATTGTAAATAATTATGCTTAAATTTGACTTGTGTTTAGTTTAATATTTGAGAAAAATAATTAATATAATGTTTAAAACTTTTTTATACTAATAATAATATTCGTTATGAGATAAGGTACAAAAATACCCCTGACATTTTTTCCGATGTCTACCGAGCACCCTATACTTTTTTTTGTCTAAAAATACCCTTAACGTTATATTTTTGGGGTCACCTATGCCCCTGTCGTTAACATAAGTGTCAAATATACAAACGGAGTTGACAGCTTAACATATTTTGATGACGTAGCTGTCACATGGAAGTCAAAATATTAAAATTCAAAACATATTTGATGACGTGGCTGGCACACAAAAGTCAAAATATTAAAATATTTATTAAAAAAATACTAAAATACTAATTAAAATATTTAGTATATTTATATTTACCACCAGTCCACCACCACCACTACCGCCACCACCACTAGGGACATCAACACCACCAACAAAATTCAGATCCATATAATCCACCAACAAAATTCAGATCATCACCAACAAATTCACAACATATACATACAAATCCACCCAATCTATCAATACTACAAAAATCTACCCGATCTACTTGAAAATTAATAACAAAATTAAAGAAAGAAATCACGATAAATTGTCGGGGCCGAGGACATCACTGTAGCATTAGGGAGGAAATAAATCAGAGAAGACAGTCACAATAGAAGAAGGCATCATCGAGACACCACCATTAGAGCTCAAAAATCAATTAAGACCACCATGGATGATAAATTGAAAACTCTTCAAGCATCAGATCTGGAAAAAAACTCTTCAAGCATCAGATATGTTTCGGATTAATGTCTTTGCGGCTTCAATTTCTTCAACTCTAAGTCTTTTCGGTAGGGATCTGTGAATTCTCGTGATTTCTTCCACCACCTCGTCGATTGATTTCAGAGATGATGATTCCATTTCTGTTGAATTCTCGTAATACCCAGAATTATAAACAAATACCCATGGCTGCTGCTTTTCTTCCATCTTTTTTTTTTTTGCTTTTTTCGAATTGGGATATGGTGGTAGAGTTAGGGACGGAGAGAGGAGAGAGGAGAGAGGAGAGAGGAAGGTGGAACGCTTGAGATCAAGATTGGGCAGCTATTCATCTTCTTCATTTTAATAATTATTAAAATATATTATATGTTAATATTTAGTAAAATAATTTTAGTATGTAAAAAGTATATAATACTAATATTTAGTAAAATAATTTTAGTATGTAAAAAGTATATAATACTAATATTTTTGAATTTTCATATTTTTTATTTTGATTTTTTTTAGCATTTTAGTATTTTTAATTAGTATTTTTAAATTTTTTTAATTAGTATTTTAGTATTTTTTTAATTAGTATTTTAATATTTTTTACTTAGTATTTAGTATATTTTAATTAGTATTTTAATATTTTTTAATTAGTATTTTAATATTATTTTAATTAGTATTTAGTATTTTTCCATGTGGCAGCCACGTATGCAATTTGGATGGATGTTAGTCTATGTGGCATGTCTGTCAACGACAGGGGCACGAATGACTCAAAAAATATAACGTTAAGGGTATTTTTGGATAAAAAAAAGTATAGGGTGCTCGGTAGACATTGGAGAAAATGTCAGGGGTATTTTTGGACCTTATCCCGAATAATAAGTTTATTTTATGTAAATTTTAATATTTGAGAAATTAATTATATTTTTTTGCATTAAAATGTACTTTTATGCTTATTAAAATTTTACTTTTTAATTACAAAAAATATATTTGAATATATCACGTAAATTTTAATCTTTAAGAAATTTAATTATTAAAAAGTGTATGACTTTAATTTCTTGAAAAAATAAGTATTTATTATTTTTTAACATTTATGTTATTTATTGCAAAAATTCTTAATTTAATTAATTAGATCAAGTTAAGTAAAACTTATAACTTATAAATTCATCTTCATCTTTTTCACGTCTAAAACTTCAACCTGGAGCTGTCAAACTGTCACCATGATGAAGGAAACCGAAGATGTATCATCGAACTCTCACCTATCTCTAGTATGTTACTATAATCTTTGTTTTTATTTTTATTTAGTTATTCATTGAAATCAGTTTTAATCTTAGTCATTAAAGTGTTCAAATCCAAGATTTAAAAAATTATGTAAAAAACTTAGTGTTATTGATCCGTCCTATATATAAAATTAAAAATTATAACGGATATATTAGACATTATATTAAAAATATGTTTGAATATTAGTTGGTCAACCACATTAATGATAGTGAATATTACACATTATAGATTAGAGGATTATTGACTATTTTTTGAAAAGCTAGAAGAATGATGAGTGCTGTCATAGTTATTTTCAGGGAGTGTCAATATTTTTTTTTAATATTTTATAAAATGAGGATTGGATTTTTGCCTTTAGTAGAGACATATCGCTTAACAATATATGTGTGCCAGTTGTGTAAAAGATTATATATTGAGTAGTTTTACACATACAATTTTTTTGGATTGGAATATTGGATATTTTCAAAAAAAAAATTTGCTTTTTTTGTAACTCCCAAAAAATGTATAGTATTTATTATAACTGAAATTTTTACAAAATACAGTATTTTTAGGTGTAATTTGGATATATATATAAAACATGGTTGTACAGACTGTACGACCATGTTCTTGTATATGTATCCAAATTATACCTAAAACATTATATTTTATAAAAATTTCGGTTGAAATAAATACTACACATTTTTTGAGAGTCACAACCAAAAAAATAAAATAAAATAAAAAATTGAAAATATCCAATATTCCTGTCCAAAAAAACTGTCATCAAAGACTTATTGTTATATATTATGTACTTGAATTTTCGTATATATAGGAGTAATAAGTAGTCTGAATAATGCATCATAGAAGGCTTGTGATCATCCGTGACAAATAAATGATGTACGTTTTCATCACTTTTGTGTTTTTCCCTTTCCATTATTTCCTTAATTAAGAATATGCATCTCCATAACTTTAACGTAAATGGTTCTCTATCATGTGAGGAAATTCCTAGGTGGTTGGCTGCCTTTGTATGTGATATCAATTATGATACAATTAATGCAATATGCATACATCAACCAAGCATATTTTTTCATATATATATATAGAATTTGATATAAAGAAACTAATTTACATATACTACTACTTCTAATATCTATCTAATAAAATACAAATGATTTTGAATTTTTCGCTCACTCAATAAATCATCTGGGCCGTCCAAAGTTTGAGATAAATCCCACCGTCCATACATCTATCTAATAAAATATATCTATCTATCTAATCTATCTAATAATGATTTTGAATTTCCCGCTCACTTAATAAATCATCTGGGCCGTTCTAAGTTTGAGATAAATCTCACTGCCCATACAGTGCCGGAGGCACGGGACCCAGCTAGTATATATATATATATATGAATATCCTTAAGTATAGTAACTTATACTACTACTAACTTTTACGAATAAACAAAAACAACATTTATAAATTAGATTTTTTTCCCCAGAGGATCGGATGGCCGGAGTAATAATAATGTCTGAATCTCTACTCCTTTAATGATTGCAACTCCCATTTGTATATACTCACTCTGTCCTCGTCTGAACCTTCATGAAAAAATATTACAGATGAGAGAGTAAGAGTGTAAACGAACCGAGTCGATCCGAATATTGAGTTGTTCAGATTTGGTTCACAAAATTTATCGAGTATAAAATAAGGTTTGATTGAGACTCATTTAGCTACCGAGTCGAGCACGATTCCGAATCGATCCCGAACAGTTTGGACATTTACAACGAATATAATATCAACGAATATGATCCGAGTATCAATAGAAAATTATAATTTGAGGAGGTTCGAGTAATTTACCGAACTTTAAAATGTGCTCATATTTGACTCATTTATATTTCGAGTCGAGCTCAAATCGAATTTTTAGTCGAACGAGTACGAATCGAGCCCGAACTGTTTGCTCATTTTACAGCTTTATGAGAGAGAGTATAATATAAATATGACAATTATAAGAATTTAAAGGTATTATAAACGATTGATAATATATTTAAAGCTATACAATTATTTTCTTAGTTTCAGTATTACTTCAAATAATATGAGAGAAACCATATAACAGTAATCCAAAAAAAAATCCATACACCGAGAAAACACGCACTCTCTCTCTCTCTGATCTTACAAATTAAAATAGTAGTAGTACTTATTACCAAAAATAATTAAGGAACACCTTGGCGGTTGATTTCGGTACCGGAAAGTTGAGGCTGAGAAGAGACAGCGGCGGTGGGGGCGTCAGTGGAGGCAGCTGCGCCACGACCAGGCTTGGGCTGGATGTGGCCCTCAGTACCGTAACCCTGTTTCTTTCTTGTAATCCTCCAAGTCTTTATACTGTGTGTACGGACTGCTCTCCGTTGGTAGCCCTTCTCCATTCTTTCTTTGCTCATTTCCAGTATTCTTTTCCATTTTAGTAATATTTGTGCTTAATTTCTACTTTTGTTTTGTTAAGCCAAAAAACATTAACCTTTATATATATATATATATATATATATATATATATATATATATATGACATTCTCCATTGCAGAGTCAGGAACGTACGTGTAGATCTTGATGCACGTACGAGGTGAGGTGTTAGCATTATCATCACTCTAATCTCAAACTGAAAACAAACAAATAATGGGTCAAGATCAGTTGAGACAAATTAAATCCCTGCCGTGTTTACCGCTAATGCTAACACCTCACCTCGTACGTACATCAAGAGCATGCAATGGAGAATGTCATATATATCAGCCGTTTATAAAATATTTGTAGAATAGTTCGTGTCTCTAGCATTATTCTTGAGATTAATGTTCTATCCGAACTTTATGTTTCTTATTTAGTTGTATCATCATATCTTTTTCCCCTGCTAAAAAAACTCTTACAAGAACTAGTTTATGGTTCAAAATTTAACTAGTTTACATGGGTGAGTGAGTAACCAACCAAATTTATACACATCATTTTTTGTAACAATTCTTTAGTGATCATATATGGCTCACATTATGCCATCTCGGACAATTATTTTAAAAAAATGAAGAAGAATTTCTATTCGTTTTTGGAAATTCAAATTTTTGTTAAAGCACAAAAATGTTGAGTATATATTTTCTTCTATTTTTCAACTTCAATTTTAAAGAATGAATTTAATCATATTAATTGGGACCATCAAATTAATAAAAAAAATTATACTACATTTTTTTATTATCAGTATCAGACTTACTATTTATTTATTTATATCTTACTGATTGTTCTACGCATTCGACTTGCTTAGATACAGCCCAGAATATACTACATTTTGTTAAGGCATAAATATGGATTAATATCATGAATTTTAAATATTTTTCCACTTTGAAGATTGTCTTTTCATTTTTTTTTTCAATTAGGAGATTAAACATTTTTTTTTCTACTTTGGGGATTATCTTCTCAATTTTTTCCATTCGAGGATTAAACTTTTAAATTTTTCTGATTACGTTTAAATTAATAGTCACATTAAAAAATTGATAATATGGCAGCAACACGTGACTAAAATATACTTTTGTGTAATATTGAGTCTCTTTTTAACATTTATTCAATTAATATTTGTACCAAAAAGGATAAATATAAGACCATTATTAATTTCACTTAACAAAAATTTAATTAAATTTACTTTTAAAAAAATTAATAATTTACCAAAAGAATAAAATTATCATTAAATTTATTTTAAAAAGTAATAATGGTTTTATATTAAAATTTTAATAATAATAATTTACTCTAAATTTAATAATGATCCTATATTTATTGTTTTTGGTATAAAAAATTAATTGAATAAATATTAAAAATGAGACTTAATATTACATATAAATATTTTTTAGTCGCGTGTCACTGTCATGTCATCAATTTCCTGACGAGGCTGCTATGCAGAAAGAATATCGTTATTTCCTTTCTACTGGAGTCACGTTATCTATTCACCAATAATGATTATTCATTTACCGACAATTCATTATGGTTGTGAACTACTCAGTAAATGACTCACTCTTTCTCAATCTACGTTATAGTTAACTCCAAGGTCGTAGCTGTAGTTAAAAATTTTGACAATATGCCTTGTGTAAAGTTTCTCTTCGCTGGCGCTTTAATTTATGTAGTTAAATTGAGTAGCATGAACTTTGCTTTTGTTGGTAACTGAAGAGCATGTAGTGCTCTCCAGTAGGGGTGCTCAAAAAATTCGGTTTTTTCGGTTTTTTACCGAACCGGTTGAAACCGGTACCGGCGGTACCGGTTTTTTTCGGTTTCGGTTTTTTCGGTACCGGTTTTTCGGTTTTTTTATACTTTTCGGTACCGGTAGCGGTAATGAAAATTTTGAATTCGGTAATACCGAAAAACCGAAAAAAGAACCGAAAACCATACAAATAATATATTAACAAATAATTGGCCCATAACATTATGCAATAATTGGCCCATAACATTATGCAATAGAATTTTGTACAAGTTTGAACGAATATGAACTCACTGTACGTTAAAGACTATCCCAAAAGTTAATTCATGATAATATGATGGGATTCCAAAGCCTGCAAATGCGTGATTTTTTTAAAAGAAAATTTTCTGTGTGACTGAAATTAGATAAAGAAATTGATATGATGGGAAAAAATAAATAATAAATGTTATGGGCCAATTATTTGTTAATATATTATTGTAAATCAAATAAGGGCTGTTTTTATATTAAATTTGTTAATATAAAAAAAATATTTAATTATTGTGGTATATAACCGAAACCGAACCGAAAAAACCGGTACCGATTTTGTACCGAACCGGTACCGAAACCGGTTATTCGGTACCGGTACCGGTTCTTGATTTTTTGAATTTTTCGGTTCGGTACCGGTTCGGTTTTTTCGGTACCGGTTCGGTTTTTTACCGATGAGCACCCCTACTCTCCAGCTCCATGTTACAAAGGGATTCACATTAATGACTGGTTTGTGGCAACACAACTCAATTTGGAAACAATTTTGCAGAGTAATTCTGAGAAAACTGATAGTTATCGTGGTTGTCTCCCTTTTCCATGTGTCATTAGAGGTCTGACTACTATTCCCCCCTCCCCTTCCCTTTTCTCCATATTTTTTTCCTGAGCTGCACTCGTGTACCAGTAGTTTATTGTTTCTTCTATTCTACCACTTAGTCTTAGTGTCCGGGTTATTATGATTTGATAGTAACTTTGTAGTAAAACTAAATGCCATAACTCAATTCCTGGCTTCACTGAAATCCTTCTACATGATTAAATGATAAGGCTCTAACCTCAGGTGGCTTTACCCACATTTGTCCATCATACCATCCACTCTCTTCGTAAGGTATCACTGCTGATAAAAGTCTATCACCAACATAACTCCATCCCTGCAATATGTATAACGCAATTCATAAGTTATTGTAACATTGACACTAATTTAGCACTAGATTGACGAGGTTCTAGTTGATTAAAGACGGGTAGGATAGCTGGGAAGGGGAAATATCTTACAATTCCAGAAGAATAATTTTCAGATTGGTAAACACCTGGGAGATAAATGAGAGCTTATACCAGTATGCTATACTTGCTGCGGTTAGCATGGAAACTCAATTAATGCCTACATTTTTTTTATATAATTTTAACTGTACTGTTTATTTCTGTTACTTGAGAAGATGTTCCGTCTTTGCCCTCTTTCTATACTAGTTATGAAGAGCAATGATGAAATCACTGTAACATTAAGGAAATGTACCAGGTAAATCCTTAGGACAATCAGTGATACAAGAAATAGAGTTCCTGTCCCAGCTGCAAGGGCAAATCGTAATGGTTCCTGCAGGAAGAGTGAGACAATATTAGCAAAATTATAAACAGCAGCAGCAATACTTCTTGAGAAATGTCAATATTAACTTATTGTGCTGGTTGATGAGTCTTATTGTTCATGTCACAAAGTTTTCTCGTCCATATGATGTTTTGGACTACAAGTATGACTATATGAACAGAATTTACAGAGGCACTAATCCTTTGTTTTAGCAAGTGTAAACGTACATATGTACATAAGGGGGATGTGCTGCCTTATGATATTAATACTCAGAAGGGAGTCTTTAAAATTGTTTTACCCTTGAAGGATTGAAGCTGGCAGCTGCAATTGGTGCTCCCAGAACTGTGAAAGTCATTAACCACAAGCCTCCAAGGCGGACGAAAAAGGACCCTGGACTCAGTTCACCCCAGGAGTATAAAGGTCCGAGTACTCATTCACCTATCTCATAAACATATAACTTAAGTAGGATATAATGGCGGACTTAACTTATATGCATACACACATATATATATATATACATAATACATCTTAATTTTTCTTACATGTTTCAGTGTAATGAACTGAAACACCTGTTAGCTAGAAGGATATCCCCTGGCATCGCTCAGGTTGAGGTCCGTGCTTCAAGTATCGGTTTGATGGAACCAACAATAAGTGCAGTTGTATTGATAATTACAATACAGTTACTTAATTGTACAAAGCATGTATATATATATATATATATAGAGCAAGGATCAAGAGCTTACCCCTTATCTAACTCACCCGAGCTTACCCTCCTTTAGTGACGGACCCGGCGATGGTTCGGTCATACAACCGAACCATGCTGTTACTTACTTAGCCCTATGCCAATTTTATTTATTAATATATGTAAGATGGTCATCAAAGTTCATATATCTAGTATTGATAGACCGAGTAGGAGTTAAACATGTTGGAAATGAAATAGAATTGAATGAGAAAAATTGACTCGGATCGGGTCGGGTCAAAACAGTTTGTGAGCCAACGGTAATAAACCGTGTAATTATTCTATATATACCCGCGCATGAAAAAGAAAGAGGAGTTCCTGTTCTAATTCTCTGTTTTTTCTGCCGAAATTGACAGACAAAAAATAGCATAGTGCTTCTTACTTTTTGACAGACAAACAAAAGTAAGAATTTTTCTACCTTAGTATAGTGCAGTGTGCATGCAATATTGAGGCAGACAACAAATTGGTTCTAATTAATTTTTGACAGACAACATAGTGCTTCTTATTTTTTGACAGAAACAAAAGTAAGAATTTTTCTTCCTTTTCAGTTTACTGTTTGCATGCGTCATCATTATTATTAATCATATAAATTCGGTACATAACATTGAAATTGGTTCAATGTGTTCTTAATTTTGAAGTGCTTCTAATTAAGAACTGAAAATCCGTTTTATCTTGGGAATCAATTATTCAATTAATCCTTAGCACCTGTGAGGGAATAAATTTGCTTTAAGGAGACTTTGTGAATTCAAAGGACTCAGATTCATATTTTTCATTTTACAAATTGTTTCTGTTTTGCATAATTTATTATTATTATATTTATATGCATTATTAAATAATACTATATATTACAGATAACAATCTTAAAGCAATTTTAAATTTTCTGTAATTTTAGTATTGTTTTATATGAACAAAAAATTATTTTTTATGAACAGAAAATTATTTTATAAAACAAGTTTTGGTTTGTATAAACTGCGTTTGTTGATTAAAAATTATGCATGTTTGAGTTTTACATGCACAGCAACTATGTTAATATGTTAATATGGTTGAGTTTTGCAAAGTGTTGCATTACCGTTGGTTTGTGCAATAAATTAATATCTAGTAATAACGATTGCATGCTCATGGAAAGTTGTTCCTGTTTACTTTAAGAAATTAATTTACTGTTATGGTTATGTTAATTAACATGCTAATTGTTCCGGTTTTATTTAGTAATATGTAAATTGGATTAATTTCTGCAAATTAATTGTTCCGGTTTCTCATTAATTTCTGCAAATTAAATGTTCCGATTTTTTTTATATTAATTTCTGAAAATTAATTGCATGTTAGTATATATATATTATGCGAAATAAACTAATTAATTTATAGAAGCATTATTAGATATTGTTCCGTGAATCAAGTTACAAATTTTTTGGAATACATGATCACTTTTAACTTATATATATATATACTAGCTGGGTCCCGTGCCTCCGGCACTGTATGGACAATATGATTTATCTCAAATTTTGAACGACCAAAATAATTTATTGAGTGAGCGGGAAATTTAAAGTCATTTGTATTTTATTAAATTATTATTAGATTATTAGATAGATAGATGTATTTTATTAGATAGATGTATGAACGGTGGGATTTATCCCAAACTTTGGACGGTCCGGATGATTTATTAAGTGAGCGGGAAATTCAAAATCATTTGTATTTTATTAGATAGATTTTTGACAGACAACATAGTGCTTCTTATTTTTTGACAGAAACAAAAGTAAGAATTTTTCTTCCTTTTCAGTTTACTGTTTGCATGCGTCATCATTATTATTAATCATATAAATTCGGTACATAACATTGAAATTGGTTCAATGTGTTCTTAATTTTGAAGTGCTTCTAATTAAGAACTGAAAATCCGTTTTATCTTGGGAATCAATTATTCAATTAATCCTTAGCACCTGTGAGGGAATAAATTTGCTTTAAGGAGACTTTGCGAATTCAAAGGACTCGGATTTATATTTTTCATTTTACAAATTGTTTCTGTTTTGCATAATTTATTATTATTATATTTATATGCATTATTAAATAATACTATATATTATAGATAACAAAACATACCGGCCTTTGTTCAAAAGGAACCTCAATTTCCAAGCCAGGTTCCCAGTTTCGGCCAGGTATGCCCCCATCCATTCCATCTTTCAGGGCATTGACTGTAATCCTCCGGGGTAGGGTGTGGGTTCTGTCAGACAATGAGCCATTGTTGGCTTGAATCTTGCGCTTTGCTTGTCTATGATTTGGAACTAAAGAAGAGTGAACATTTAGCTTGAGCATTTATATATCTTGTACAATTGAACTACTGTGGTCGATGCAATGCAGAGCTTCTCAATTGATGCTCTGTTAAAACCAGTAGGAAAGGGAGCTATTGAGATCTCTGGTGTACAGTAAGAGCTATATATGGCCACAAATTCAATTCAAATTACTTGCTTTTGTTTTAGAAAGTATTTTTACTTGCCACGTGGATAGTAGTCAACCATTAAGGAAGTGACAGCTCATTGATGGCCCACGAGAGTGCATGACAAATGAGGTTATCCGAATGGTTTGATATGTTGGTTTGTGGCCTTTAGGCAGAGGGAGTTGGGACGCAACGTGTAATAGTAATTCCTTGCACTCTGGGTAGTGTGCACTTCTCACGTTTCCACGAGCAGTCTTGTAAATACACGCATCAATACTACATTGATTTGTACGTAATACTAGCACTATTATACTTGCACTACATTGAGTAATTGAGTAACTAATACACTAACCACTTGCGTGTAATAAATTATGAAAGGTAAAATTAAATTTTTATATAAATTTAAAGGATTAAATGAAATGGACAAAATAGTAGTAATATATTTTAAGTTGCAAGGCAAATGAAGAAAAAAAAAAAGAAAAGAGAGAATACGACAAGCGTCTACTATATATGAGACCCTTATTTTATGTAGTAAAAATTAGTACTTTCATCAATATATTATATTAGGAAGAAGGGAAAAAATATATTGAAGAATGATTGAACAGTAATTTGATTCCCCGGTTTTATCATGACGCTAATTAATTCCCTTGTACTTAGACTTGGCTTCCGTGCCAAAATGAGCTCCTGTTATATGGCCTCGTTAAACCAAACGCCAACCAAGGCAATATTTATTTGCAAAAAATATATTCATCTTAATTTAATATTATTTTATATCATGACGAAAAATTAATAATCCTTTAAATAGTCTCATGGACTATTTTTTTGTTATTTCTATAAAAGATTAATGACCCCACTTTAAGTTATCAAATGACCACATTAAGGAACTAATAATCCCTCATCATAAAAAAAGATTGAATAATCCAAAATAATATTAAATTAAAAAAAATAATCAAATTCCCAAACATGCTTTTCACAAACAAAGAGCCAGAAAGAAAGTCGAGTACCTTGAGATTAATTCAAAATATTACTTGTATAATTTCCGAGAGCATGACAGTTTTACTTTATATATCCAAATATAACACAAGAATATATTCGTTGAACATTAAAACAAATTCATTAGCAACTTCTAGTGCTCAAAGCTGAAGGACTAGTTACATAGATGCAAAAGATACTGCAATAGGTTCTCACACTGCTACTCTCATAATATGTAAAAGATACTCTGCAATAGAGACCAGCTATTGCGTTCTCATTCTGCTACTCTCTGCCGCTCTAACTTGCAAGAAATATGGATGAGCCTAAAATATATAAATACAAAAGCATTAGAATACAGGGCACACAATAAGATTACTCATGAAACTAAACAAGAGACTTACACTATGTTCTGAGTTTTGAACAGAAAAGAAAAGAATAAGAAAAGAGTAGAAAACTTAAATTAGAACAGAAAAGAAAAGAATAGAAACCTTCAAGTTTTCCTTTATGTTGTTTCAGTTTTTAATAGAAAAGAATAGAAAATTTAAAATTGAGGATATGAGCTGTAACTTAAAATTTATTATATTAAAAGTTTAGGGTAATATGAGAATTATAAAAAAATTACTTATTCCAATTTCTTTTCCGTCCAAATCAGGCCAATTTTGGACGGAAAACTTTAGGCAAGAAAAGTGGCCAAATTTTCTAACCATTTCTTTTCTTTCCGTTTATTAAATAACTCAGAAACATAAGAATTGGAAAGAAAACTTAAATTTTCCGTCTATTTCTTTTCTTTTTTTTTTCTGTCCATTTTAAAACTCAGAAACAGAGTGTTAAGGTGGTAAATCTGTAAAACTATCAGCTTAACCTGTAGGGTTGTAAATAGAGAAAACAATATGTTTCTGTAAATGTTCTTTTAAATCAAACTGCCTACAAGGTCATTAATTATACTAGAAGGAGAAAAGGCTCCGGGGGAAAAAAACGTCAAGGCAAAAAAAAATCATGTTTGACAAGCAAAGAGAAACAAGCCTAATTAGCATGTTTGATTGTCACGTTGGTGAAAAACGCATGTTTGACTAGTAAAGAGAGAGAAGGGCTAGCAACTAATTCATATAGTAGAATACCATTGCTTCTTTTGCTGTGAGCCTGTCCTGATGATCATAACGAAGGAGCTTGTCAAGAAAATCAATGGCCTGCAACATACCTTGGAAAAATCAAAACAAGAAGGGGACAACGGCAACATTCTGGAATGAGCTAAACAATTCTAAATTCACTAATATACAAGGTATACTACCTCCGGAGATACTAGATGCTGATTATCTGCGTTAATGAACTTGGACCAGGGCTTCCTGCTATGCCTGTAGAAATATACAAAGAATTCAATATATATTAAGCACACTTATCAAAATACTAGATGTGTCCCGTGCCTCCGGCACTACATGAACGGTGTAATTTATCCCAAACTTTGGACGGCCCCAGATGATTTATTAGGATAAGCGGGAAATTCAAAATAAGTTCTATTTTGTTAGATAGATAGTAAAATAACCAAAAGCATCTTTCTACGCTGCTACCAGTGAACCAAGTAAAAGACTTCAGAAGCATATGCCAACAGAAATTCTAGAGGCAAATGAAAAATAATAACCATTTACAGTGTTCCATCATCACAATTTTGGTAGAGTAATAAAAGCTTGTCACAAGGAAAGAATAACATGAAACATACCTCCCAACAAGAGCATCAAGTTGAGGATCAAGCTCTAGATGAAATTTATTCATATATGCATTTAACTCATCGGTTCCAAGCACCTGGAATTATGGGTTAATTTAAAATAACAGTTCAAACAGCAAATAAACTAAGAGTAAATTTCCATAAGGAAACCCAAATTTAATTTTTATCTGTTTTTGTATTTCTCACATGCTAAAGGTTTTATCATATTCCGTGAAGATCCTGCTTCAAAAGAATGAAAAAAATAATCAACTACAGTCACACATCAAGGAATGTCTAGAACTCTAGATAGGGAGTCTGCTACAACAACTAAACAATTAGAAGGAATACTGTTTAAGAGCATTCACAACAGTTTTCCCAATAAACTCTCTATCCCTAGCTTTGAAGAAAACATCAACAAATTATTATCTAACAGTTTCTTTATCCTTATTTAACCCTCTAGGATTTTACTCCTCAGGGTGAGAAAGTCAAAAGACCGTTCTCTATGTATACAAAATGACATTGCACACCCTCATTTAAGTGGACACGTAAGCTTTAGAAAGGAGTATAGGAATTCAGTGTCATTTGCAACATCTCGAATCTCTTCTCTAGAGCTTCTTCAACCGACTCCAAAATTATTTCGATGGTATTCTTCACCGGTTGTCCTCTTCACCGCCTGTCTTCTTCTCCAAAGTCTCATTTGCGGCATCTCAATATTTTGCAAATAAACAAAATCTAGGGTTTCAATTTCGATGTTCTTTTTTTGTTTGATTTTGACCTTTGTTTGTTTCGGGAGGGATTTCGAACTTTTGTCTCAACTTTCATTATTTAAGGAATCAATATAAGGAACCAATACAGTGAAAAAATTGAATCCTCTATCCTGCAGAATGACCCAATAACATAGAGATAAGAAAACTATTGTGAATGCTCTAATAATTGAAGCTCAATACTGAATTAGAGAATTACACCTGAAGGAGTCAATAGTATTGTTTCATGATCTTCTTATGGTCAATTTAAAGTGAGGAAATTGAAATGGTAGAAACAGTAGAGGTTAGCTTTGTCATGTTTCTGACATCTAAAGTAAATGACAACAGCACATAAGCTAGTGATATTCAGACTTCAGTCTCTCTTTTAAAGGGAGAGATGGACTTTGGAGGAAAGCATCAGATAACATACAACATATCATTCATAATGAGAAGGTGTTGCATGTTAATAAAATCAGATGGAAGTAACAAAAAAATGTTCTTATGGTCAATTTACGGGGAGGAAATTGAAATGGTAGAAACGGTAGAGGTTAGCTTTGTCGTGTTTCTGACATCTAAAGTAAATGACACCAGCACATAAGCTAGTGATATTCAGACTTCAATCTCTCTTTTAAAGGGAGAGATGGACTTTGGAGGAAAGCATCAGATAACATATAACATATCATTCTTAATAAGGTGTTGCATGTTAAAAAAATCAGATGGAAGGAACAAAAAATAATTTACTTAATACAAAAGTTACAGAGTTCATGCATAGTTCAAGAGGTATAACTGTATACATAATCGAAGGATCATTTCAACAGCAAAAAAAAAAAGGTCCAGAAAGTGCAATACCCTAGCAATTTTAACAAGCTGATCATGGTTATCATGACCATAGAAGAAAGGTTCTTTGCGAAATATCTGCATAAAAGATATTACACATAATGAGCATTGTGAAATCATTAGATGATTTATGGATATTCATTAAAAGAAAAAGAACGTATTATAATGCACTCTGATTCAACTAAAATCACAAGTTCACAACAAATACTCCCAAGTCAACTTATAAGGTTTGAAACTCTCACCATTCCAGCAAACATGCAGCCGAGGCTCCACATATCCAAAGAATAATCATAATCTTGCAAATCAACAAGAAGTTCAGGCCCCTTAAAGTACCTGATTAACAAGGAAATTAATTTTCATTGCTTCCATAAAACTGAATTTATGATTTGAATAATTTACAAGAAACTGTAAGCATTCCCCCATTAAATATCATTATGGACTCAACAGGCATTTGACCTTACGATTTATGCTAATGAGGATGTGCTTCAAATTTCTTGTAATCAAGTCGTGGTCAGACTCAAGTCTTAATTTAATTTATGTATGTCTGCTGCTCGACATCGAAAGTAACCTATACTGTACAAGTTCCATAAATGAACTCTGTGCTTAAATAGTCTTCCCTTGATCTTAATATACAGTTTCAAAAAACTTTTCTTTTTCCGAGTAAACTCAAGTGGGCACATTATGGAAATTAATTTTAAGATGGGTATAAGTTCAAAAACTTAAATTAGTAGGGTAATCAGCTTATGTCTGCAACATACCCTTGCCACTTACTTCTATTCTAAATATTTGATATCTCGAGATTAATACAATCATAAGCTCAGGAGTTATTTATGAAATTAGAGTAGTTTCTAGCTACATTCAGTTTCTATTTTATTTGAGTTTAAATAAACTCCAATTTTACCAGCACTTGCCCTAAGAATAACCATTAAACATTTGTTACTACAAAGGAATTCAAGCACAAGTATCCAATAATTAAACACCAATATGTATTAGTTTTATTCTAGCCCCCTTTTGATTCACAAAAAGGACAACCTCTTTCCTAACAATTCATAAAATTCTAAAGCTACAAGTGAAATGTAACGGACATGATAAAATAACTGACATGGAACATTCAACATGGGGAAAAAAGTTCAATTTCTAATGTATTGATAAAACATGTAGCGTACTATATTGGTTCAAAGAATAGTTGGAAAATGCTCTTACAAATCACAGACTTTGTATTTAAGCATTATCTGGTTATGATAAACGAATGAAAACGAATTCATCTGTATAAAATCTATAAATAAGAGATTTAATCAAGTGATTTAACACACAAAAATGAATGACCTGAAAACTCATCCTTCTTTTTGGAAGTAAAATACTAATTTGGCAAATTAGAAAAATCAATAAACTTGCTCTAACTTCAAGATATTACATATGCTCTAAGCTCAAGAGGACTCGACTCGACATTGTGAGACTTCATAACCCTATTTACAATTCATAGGTTTCTTGATTTTCAATTGTGAAAAATAAAGCTTATTCTCTGCCAATGGACAAAGAAAGCAAGTCCCCGAAGACAGAAAAAAAATACACAAACAGAGTTAGTCATAAGATTAACAATCCCGCATACTCTACCTTGAAGCTACACGAACGTTGTATTCTTTACCAGGATGGTAAAATTCGGCAAGACCCCAATCTATCAAACGGAGCTTACGCAACTCATGGTCTATCATAACGTTGTGAGGCTTGACATCTCTGTGCATTATGCCCTGCGAGTGACAGTAATCTAACGCCTGTAATTGCCAAAAAAAAGCTGAGTCAGTTTCGAGTTCAAAATTGCCAACCTGCGAAGTTTTTGCTGACATTTAAACTAAGCTTGTTGCCGATATTCAATTAGGTTAATAAATGTGAGTAATTGGTAGAACCATCAAAAACTGATTAAAACTATAGATTGTAGCTAATATTGAATTAATTCACTTTCATTGACGACTGTTAAAATAGGCGAAACCTCAACAATTCAAGCTCACTTCAGCTCAACGAGATTTAGAGCCTCAATTCACTAACTCCAGGTATCTACAAAACTTGTTTTCCACTTTTTCCTTAACTATTGGATAAAAAATCATATGCTATAGTATGTCAAAAAGTTCTTCCAATTAAGGAGGAAACACAAACAACAGATATAGATGATGACACAAAGCAAGGAAAATCCAATCCTGCAGAATAATAAAAGAATCCCTCAAGACTACTAATCAAAATTTACTAAATAACTCAAGACAACGAAAGGAATTTTTTCACTTAGGATTCCTTAGCTTTACTCGAATCCACAAACACTAAAAACATTATCAACATAGAAAAATGAACCTTCTATGTACCCATATAAGCTGCTTTCAACAATCTTTATCATGAACTTTCTCTTAAAGGAGAACAAACTACTCTTTTCTTTGCATAATAGTTTCTCAATCTTTATATTCTTTTGCATCTTTGAACTAATATCTTTTACATAATCTAGCTTTAATGTTCCTATATCAACCCCACCACCATAAGTAAAGAAAGTAATTCACCAGAAAATTCCAAGAATAGATACAATTCTTCAGGTGGGAGGAAACAAAAGGGGGAAGAGGGGAGTGGGGAAATCGAGAGCGAATCATGTAAAGTTTATTGTTTCTAATGAATTATTTACCTTGAGGAGCTCATATATGTAATAACGAATGTCATAATCCGTCAGTGTAGGGTACAAAACTTTGAAATCTGTACTATTCACATACTCAAAAATCAAGCTAGGAGTTTTTGAGTGCTGATCTCTGACTATATCAAGAAGTTTGACAATATTTGGCCCCCCACAAAGGTTCTGTAGTATTTTTATCTCTCTCTTTATCTGCATAAAAACCATTGGAAAGGGAAAAAAATGATGAGTACCACCCTAAATTATCAATTGGGACATCATGCTACAGTAAAATTAAGTACTCAACACAAATACTATGGAACGGAATCAATGAGGCACAAAAACTAGAGGCTTGCATCTGTTTTGGACATGGCATTCCTCCCAAGGACCACAAAAATGAGTTAGCAGGGTTAGTACCTGTAATTATGTGTAACAGACAACTTCTTATATAGCAATGATAGAGTTGTGAACAGGCAGCAAACCAAGTAACTTTCAAAAAAGTGAACACCTTCTTTCATGCACTATTGACTACCATATCTGTTCCGTGAGCTCATGAGTAGCTATGTTTAGACACTACCTTCTTTTTCTTAACAGGCTTCAGAATCTTAATTATGCATCGCTCATTGTTGTTGACGTTGATCCCTTCAAAGACTTCACTGTATTTCCCCCTTCCAACTTTCCGAACAACCTCGTAGTCATCCTGATCACTGGAGATAAAATACAGAGAAAGTAGAAGCAATACTCAAAGTAAGGTTATATTTGTAGGAGCAAGGAGCTGTGGTTATTTGGATAAGTGAGCACTTGAACAAAGATAAGAGGGTAGTTGGCAGTGCAAATTAGAGTTCAACACTCTACTTCTCTATCCATTCAGATTATGACTTACAAGTACAACCAATTATTTTCTACAGCACTAAGTAGATTATTCAAGTTATCAGAGTACATGAACAATATCCATTCCCTTGAACTTGTATAGTATATGTAAGTGGTAACGAGTAATTATTTGAAGAAGAAAAATAATAAAGCAAAAAAAGGAGGGAAGGGACTATAAAGTTACAGCTATGCACCATGTTACAGGTTCCACAATTTATTTATTTCAATAAGGTTCCACAATTTATAGCACGGATCATTGGATACAGATATTATCTGACCTCCTTTTAGTTTAATATTTTAGGGGCCTTCAACTTCAAGCTTTGTTAATCAGTAGATTTATGAGCTCCTGTGCTTCCATCAGGATGTCACATTCGAATATATAGATATGATTCTGACCTTCAATATTATTCGTGTGTGAATTCAAAGTTCAAGAAATAGATACCGAATATAATATTTCACGGTCTTTAAACCCACGGCCAACTTTGAATTCTTAAGAATCTCTAGACCCAAACTGTTCTTTCCATCTTTAAGAACACAAATTTTGTAATACTTTATTTAAATAATTCAAGTAATGAGGCAACAAAAGCAACAACAAAGTTATCCATCTTTGCTTAAAATATCGTCAAAATCACTCATATAAACTGATAAAAACATAATTTTCTCAATATTCCTAGTTAAAAAATAAAGTGAAAAAAAAGCCTCCCAATTAATATCTGTCCTAAAACTGTATCTAGTGAGGTTCATAAAGAACCAAACATATGTTCTTTCTTACTACAACATTACTGGTACAAAATCACAAATTGATGCACATATTCAGATTTGGAACTCAACTTTCCCCCTCCAAATAACAACAAACTGATCTTCTACGATTATAGCTCATAATTAATCTAAGCAATCTAAATTAGCTAAGCTTGTGAAACACAAAAACACACGCATATAGAAAATCAAATTTGATACGTGAATTAACATGAACAACGAAAATATGAGTCAAAAACAAAAACAGGAAACAGGAAACATTGATTAATAAAATACCCCCACTGAACGGCAAGGGATTCATAATCCCAATATTCTCTGGGGCGGATAACATTGATATCTGTGTAGACGCGAGCTTTGGACATATTTGGTTGTAGGAGTGTTGAATCGCAGATCTCTGATGAGTTGCTCTTGATCTTATCGACAACAACTGAAGTGGTGTCGACGCCGCTTGATAGGTTTGGAGAGGAGGAGGGGCGTAGGTTAGGTGAGTGCGCAAGAGGCGCACGCAAGCATAAGAGGGCGCACAGTAGCGAGACACGGTGGAGTACTAGTAGTGTTTGTTGTGGGAATGCATCGAGCCATCGACCATGTGCTGCCACCGCCAAAGCACCAACACTCACCGCTACTGTCGTCCCTTTGTTACGATGACTTTGTAATTTTTAGGTAATATTTGTGCGTTGAAGATTGAATTCTTGGGTACACGCCGCCTACTGGCTACTGCCACTGCCACAGATTGCTCGCTGTGATTACGCTCCAAATATATTACCATATTATACTCCCTCCGAATTTATTAATATGTTAAATATCTATTTTTTTTAAATAATTTATTTTTTATAATAATTTACTTATAATACTTTTATTATTAATGGTTATATTTCTATTCTTTATGGACTATGCATATTTATGTAGCATCATTAGTAATGTGCAGAAAACTATGCAATTAAATGAAAATTTAAATATGAATAATTTTGTTATTTTATTCCTCTTTTTTAATAAGCGTAAAAAGTCAACCAAAACTTTTATTCTGGAACGGAGAGAGTATTATATTAATTCTAATTGAATTGTTTGTTTTCGGAGGACCCACAAATTCAAGAGGAGGATATATTCAACCATCATGATCACAAGTTAATTGAATCATGTACATTGAACTTGTTTAAAAATTATTTGAAAAATATTAAAATTATTTAATTAATATTATAAACTATTTAAAAGAATTTTGGTAAAATAACTAGAATCAACTTCAAATTGAATTATTTGTGGAATCTGAGGTAGTAATTTTTTTAAAGAAAAATTTAGAAGAGGACAACAAACCAGTATACATATAGTATATAGCGGCAATTCCAATTCACAACCCACGGATATACCCCAAACACACCATTATATATATACATATAGTTCGGATTTTAAGCTTACTCCTTATTTAACATATCTTTGCATATCTTCTTTAGCGACGATTCGGTCCATCGCTATAGGTTCGGTCCGTCACTATATGTTATCCGTCGCTAAAGCCTAAGACGGTTCTATACGATTCGGTCCGTCGCTAAAGGGGGTGACCAAGGTATGTTAGATAAAGAGTGAGTTTAAGATCCGGACCGTATATATATATATATATCTAATGTTGTATACTAAGAGGTTTAAACTTCCTTGGTTTGGTATGCTTACACATATAACAAAAATACACATTGTACATTGCGCCTAAGGATGAGTATCCAAGAATCTGCAAACAACTCGAAAGAAAAACTTTCTAAACATTATCAGTCTCTGGAATGCGACCTGCACATGAAGAAATTCAGGGCTGAACCAAAACTAAAGTTCAACTTGTCACTACATTGTATTCAAATTAACTACTCAACTTTCTCAAACTGCTAATGTCAAGTGATTTGTATAATCAAAGGGAATCCTCAAACAGCTTTGGGTTGGATTTGCTCAAAGTCAAAAACCTCAAACATGAGGCGCCGTACATCTGGTTTCCCATATACCGTGTATGATAGACCATGAATCGCTTGTTGAACAGCAGTTGTGGCCGGATTCCTAAGTCTGCGGTTGTGCTCATACGAGTCCTGAACCTCTTCACTATAAATGATAAAGCCGTGAAGTTTCTTTTCCCTCAGATACCTACCACAGAACTTGTTCATTAGAAGACGCCGGTGCTTTTCCTGTAACCATCTCCCTGGAGCATCCAGATGCTTCATAAGCAACCTCTCAGCCATTACAAGATCCTGCACAAAGTAAAGAGGAGCAAATTTTCAAAATGGTTTTACCAGTCACTGTGGTTCAACTCTCTAATTCTTCCTTCTTTTGTCATCTTCGAGTTGAAAATAGAACAAAAGACAAGGGCATGCAAGAAAACCCTTACCTGGATCTTTTGGCCAACATATTCAAGTCGCTCAAAGCAAAAGCGAGGGTGCTCAAACTTGTGTTTTGATGGGTGCAAGAAAGACAACTGGATATCAAGTTAAGAAGGGAAAAGACGATAACTGGTTAAATTTCTCGAGGACAGCAGAGACCTCCAACATTTAACAAGGCAGACACAAGCATGCTCTCTAAACACAAGAATTCAGGCTAGCTATAGCTGCATAGATATGCTCACAAATGCAAACAAAACTACCTCTCTAAGCACAAGCAAACAAAAAAATAGATATAAAATATAAAATTAAAGATAATAATTGCAAGTAAAATGATAGAAATGAACTAATTTAGATGCTAACTTACAAGAGTAGCCCTTGAACGCCCTATGTTACATCATTGTAATGAACCTATGTACTTTTGATACAAATAAGGATTTTATCACATTGAACTTTACTTCACATGGAAATTTAGTTTACACTTTCTTGTAACACTATATTCAATGCATATATTCTTTGCATTTATTTACTCTATATGTGCTTTTATGATCTGTCAGCACATAGTTCACCGCCCAATGACATATACTCGTAACTTTCACAGCCCAATCAGAGAAAATAAAAGCAAAACTAACTAAGGAGGGTGAGAGAGGGGGCAAGGTCGCAAAGTGGATTACCTGTAATCCAAGTCCAAGTTCTATGTTTCTGGCTTCTGTAATTTCCGGAATTCTGTCTGTTACTGAAACAGGATATCCCAGTGTTTCCATAACATGGGGTCTGCTATCGTAATCCCATATATTTCCTCGAAATCTATGCATTCCTGGTGGAACACATGCCCGGAAAAGCCTTGGATGTGCAAAAAGAGCATCTTCAGGAGGCTGTGAAATGTAAGCAAAGAAATAATTAACAAAAGGCGGATTGATTTTACAGTAACCACAAACTAGACAAAAAAATCATTTGTCAGTGTAAAAGTTACAACCCTTTTAAGATCAGTGATGCAGATCACTGTCGTATTTGCGATTTAGATGTGAATATGGGGGCAGGACAATAGACATGGCAGCTCCATGAAGTATTTAGATACAGTTAAATGGTAGTTTAATGAGCTTGAAAATATAATATATTTAACATAAAACATTATTTTTGTTTGAGATTCCACTTGTAGAATACAATAAGGTGTAGAAAGAGAGAGACAGAAAAGGCATTAGGCACTTGTCTTTCTTTTGTGCAAAACTAGTTCCCATGCAAAACTAGATAAAATTGGATCATTTTTTGTATGGTCCAATATTGTTCTGGAGAAAGGAAGGGATTTGAAATAGTTCTCCAATATGCAGTTGTTGGTGCAAGCAACATTCTATAAAGCATGTTTAACCTCCATATATTCTGTCACTCTGATAGTTGTACACATTAGTGACATTACAAGAATCTTGTCGAAGTCATTAACCTTAGTAACTAATTTTTTGGTTTAGCTGGTGACAATTGCATCTTCTAGAGGGCACATGCTATTCTGACTCTTTGAGCTTAATATAAAAGAAATTAAAATCACAATTGGAAAGACAAAAAAAAGGGCAAAGGATTTCTTTCCTAAACGAAACTCAGTTTAATGCTTACTATATTGGTTTCACTTTTCATATTTAAAAGATTACGACAAGAACAGAGATATAGAGTTGAAACTTGAAAGAAGAAATTGAGCTTGCCTTGTATGCAGCAACATCTTGCCAACTGATTTTTCTTCCTTCAAATTCCACAGAGACATAGTCTACATCTTCAAGTTGTCTCCTTAATTTGGGCCGGCACTCTTCGTCTTCAGGATCCATTCCAAATACTTCAAATAGAACACGATAAACTTCTGGCATACCAAAACACAAATATATCGCCCCAAACAAAGCCCAAAATACAGATCTGCCCATTAAAAGAAAAGCTTTGTATTTATGGGATTTTTTTAGTTTCTCTTGGCGTCGAAATGAAAAAGGTAATAGTGCAGCATTGCTAACTTAAAGTAAATGCTATATTAAACCCACCACTGTATAGTGAGATAAAAAAGTTAATTAAGAATGAAATCAGAACAGAAATGTAGCTTGCTTGTATGTCTTAATTTATGCACTTATGTACCTGGAAGCCAGTTATAAATCAGAAAGAGAAAAAGAGACTGAACCATAGAATCAAAACCAAGTATGATTATCAGGCATTTTAGACTTTTAAATTTTGTTGGAGGAAAAGCATAAAAATGCTTTATATCATCAATTCCCGTTAAACCCAAAATATGTGTGTGCGCACAATTTTCAGAGAGCACGTAAAGCGGGAAAAAGTAAAAGCTGCATAGACTGAAGGTTATTCTACACTTGAACATGAATCTTCTCCATTAAGTGGGAAGGAATACTATTCTTGTCCAAATTGTTCCTGATTAGGGTCATAACTGTCATGCCTCCAATGGAGTCCTAACAGTGAGAGTTAGTTGTTTTTTTTTTTGATAAATTGACGAAGAAACTAGGATGAGAGATAGAAAAAGGACAAGGATGAGAAGGGATAGACTTAGGATGAGAATAGAAAGAAGGGAGAATGAGAGAAAGGCACACAAATAGTGTGCTCTATTTCCGTTTCATATTCAGCATAATGAGAATTACACGACAATATCATATTTATAACTAGATTTAGGCTTACTTTAAGCTACTATTGTTAACATGCACTACTTAGGGTGCTAAACCAAACAAAAGCAAAAGAAAAATACTTACCTACCAAGTTAAATTACCATTGAACAACACATCATTAAGTTTTATATATTCAAATAATTTTTTGATGTTATCTTTAATAATTTGCAATACATGTTTTGTTCTAATTTAAGGGCTTATCATATCATCCATCAATATATTCAAGTTGTTGGATAACCAGCATAGCTAAAATGATAGATTTTCATAAAAACTAAAAAACATTAAACTTTGATGGAAAGCCAATATTCCAACTTACTTCACTGGCGGTTCTCGATCTTTTCTGATAAGCTTATCCATATCATCAAAGGGAAACACCAAATTCTGCAAGCTAGCAGCTTTAATCCACTTAGGAAGATACCTCTTCCCAATCAAAGCATACACCCTTTCCCTCATAGGACCAGGTGACTCCCTCGGATACCTCTGCAAGAAAAACTCCGCCAAACCCAATTCAAGCACATACTGCCCCAAGAACCACAACCTGGAATGCCCGGACCTCACGTGCCGGGCATTAGTTCTCTCACAATGTGGATGTTGAAAAGCCAAATACAACAAAGTATCAAATTGTTTTGCTGGGTTATCATCCCCATATGTATCAGATGGCTCTAATGGGTACCCAAGTGCTTGCTTGGCCTCGAGCAAGTACTCTTCAATCCAAGTTTTATCAGCGTTGTTCAGTCGCGACGAGGGCAAACAGGAACTCAATAAAGGGAATGACTTGAGTGACAATTGTGGGCTATTAAGAAATCTTTCTGCTAATCTTTTATCATCAAGTGGGGGTCTAAGAACGAATCTTTTGGGGGGTATTCTCTTCTTTGGGGAAACAAACTTTTTACGCTCTGCAAGCTCTTTGAGGAGTCTTTGAGGGCTGTTTTGTGGGAGTTCTTGGGGATTTACGACTACCGCGAAAATGCAAAATTTCAAAGAGGAAGTGTTGATAAATTTAAGATTTTTGTGGTGGGTTTGACTGGGAAAGGGAGAGAAGGAAGATGAGAAGGTCAAATCGGGTGTGTGATGGGTTGAAAAAGGCCTGAAGGGTGAAGAAAGCTCCATGACAATAGAGAGACGATATATGAATTGGGTTCTGTCTGCGAAGCGGAGAGATTAACATTAAAGCATATTATTAAATATCAGAAGTAGGAGGTATAACCGTACAACGGTACAAGGCATGTATGTGAATAAAATGATCATTGATGGAGGTTTTTGCAGGGGATAAGGTGAGAAGAGTGGCAACTGGCAAGAGCCAATACGCCTACAGTAATGGGTCTGGTTGGGCCGGTCATAATGACTGGTTTACTTAAGAATCCCGATTACTTCTTAGTTGGGCCAACCTCATGCTTCAAATTCAAGCCCAAAAGTGTTTCTCACTAAAGTCTAAAATGAATTTTGCCTCCTGTAAAATTAGAAATGGCAAAACTAATTATTTCATTGTAGTTGACACGTTTTACTGATTACACCATTAAATTTTATATTTTTCAAAATTGGGTCATTATGTTATCTCTATCTCTATTTCAGTTTTTATCCTACATGGACGTGAAAAAGAAAAAAAAAATAATAAATTTGATTTATTTTTTTTTCTCTTCCTTCCCCTCATCTCTCTTTTCTTCCCCTTCTTCCGAATCAAATAGATATGCGTATTTTTCTCTCTAAAATTTATGAAAATTCCTAGATCTAAATATCCAAAACATTGAATTGAGCTTCAAAGTTCAATATTAGATATAACAATGGAGTCTGAATCCCCAACATCAACAACAGATGAAGTAAATGGTGTTGCAGTAGGTTTCCTCCTTCTCACTAGGGGTGTTCAACCGGTAAAAATCGGTCCGAATCGGACCGGTACCAAACTACTGAAATCGGCCAAATTTTGATACCGATACCGGTAACGGTTGGACCGGTATACCGAACCGGCGGTAGCGGTTCAGTACCGATTTTTACCGAAAATTAATATAATTATTATTTTTATTATTATTATTATTATTATTACTATTATTTTTATTATTATAATCATTATTTTATTATTATTATTAATAAAAAAATTAGAAAACATGTATAAACCGGTCCGATTCGGTAAAACGAACAATAAAAATGTCTGACCAAAATCGGTACCGAAAATTAATTTTTTGTACCGGATCGGTTCTTTTTATATCGAACCGACCGATTCAGTCTGGTTCAAAAAATTAGAAAAATCAGAAAAATCGAACAATTTGAACAGTCCTACTTCTCATGTGACGCCCCCAAAATAGGTCCATTCCATCCAACCAATTCTGAGTCACCAAATACATGGTACATAAATAACTACAACTTTATTATTACAACATATAAACTGTGAGTTTAAATACAGATATTGTCGTCTAGACAATATCCGCACGCAAATAAATTCTCATCATAATTATTGATACATTATTTTACAAAAATGGTGAGGACTTTTAAACAACTCTCTCTAGAACCTTCATTCCATACTCCGACTAGTACTCGCTATATTCTCGCCTCCTGAGAAAAAAAATGGAACAAAAAGGAAAAGGGTGAGCTCAACTAGTCCAGTAAAGAATATTATAACTAAGATAATATACAACAAATTATCGTTAGTCTTCAACAGGGAAAAATCTAATAGAATACAATAAACAACCAGTTTTAAATCAACAACTGCAGCGTAAACAACAATTCATTAGAAGAGTTAAGTAGAGAATGCAAACTACTATCTTCTATTATGAATTTAAAAGTTCATCGTCGATATTTTATCCTTGTAACATCAATTAATATATATCTGAAATCAAATATTCATCTTTGCACTACAGGCCAAAGATATTCATCAGTTAGTCATGTTCATCTAAACACCTATTCATCTTTGCACTACGGGCCAAAGATATTAATCAGTCGGTCATGTTCATCTCAACACCTGTTCATCTTTGCACTACGGGCCAAAGATATTCATCAAGAAATCATTCATCTTTGCACTATAGGCCAAAGATATTCAGTAATATCATCATTTAGGACTGAGGATGATGAAAAATATTTTAAAGAAAACGAATTCAGTGAAACAAAAGAACAAATATTAAGGATTCGTACTTTAAACAATTCTCATTCAACAATACTTCATAAATAACCAGAGTGGGATAAAATTCAAGAATGATCAAAACATGGATACAATCAAAACTAGTGTCCAGAGTAGATATTTTGGACGAAAAGAAGAGATTTCATTTTTCGGTGAATAATGCCGTATTCGTGAATAGTGCCGTATACATGAATAGTAATTTCGACACCAAAAGATAGAAATTTCACAAAAAATATCATCATGCTTCGTGAATAGTAACTCATGAATAGTAACTCCGACATGAAAAAATTCCAAATTTGATAAAAATTCCAACCAATATTTCGGCATAATGATATTAAAGAAATAATATCATTTCTGAAGAAAATAACACCCCTTATCTCGAAAGACAGTACTTTTAGTTGAAACACCGGATATAGGCTATGACTTGAACTTTCACCGTATAGCAATACTCAAAGTATACTCAAAATACTCACAAGAATACGCTCGATAATATAGAGAGAGAAAACTTCAGTTTCTGGTGTGATTTTCAATTCTAACCTAAGCACCCTATTTATAGAAAAATGCTTAGAACACCAAAGTAGAAAATTTAATAAAATATTAATATATATTATCAAATTTCTTACGCCAACTTCTCTAGATCTGAATTCAGCCATAACACATGTTTAATGAGGCTCACAAACTCACTAAAAACGTTTTTATTGAAAAACATAATTAAAACTTCCAAAAATCAATTATTTCGAAACTTCGGAACTTTAATAATTCATAACAAATAGCCCTTTTATCAGAAAATTCGAATCTCGCGATTTTTTATAGGAAATTCAATTCTCTACAATTTTGCAGAAGAAAGTTTTTCCAAATTCCAAACAGAAATGGACCGAAATCCACAAACGGGAGATTTTAGAGGCTATAATCAAATTTCAGTCAAGAAATGGGGTCCACCGACACATAAAACATGCTTTAAATATTTTTGGTAACAAAAATACTCCTCCTCCACATATACTCATATATCCCATATTCATCGTAAAAATATCATCATTATTATATTATTAAAATATAATAATATATTTAAATGAATTATTTTATCAGAAAAAGATAAAATTTTAATTTTCAACAATTGTCACATTAAAAAATTTTCTCCATCTATATCCACATAAAATCAATATTTTTCTCATCATATAAATCAATAATTAATTATTCACAAATAATATTACAGAATCACAATATTGACAACCAGGCAGTTCCCAGGAAAGAGTGGGCTTTCCAATAAGAATTTCTCCTTACTGGCGCGCAATTAGGTGACCAAACCTCTCCTTAAACAGAACTTTCTAGAGATTGCCAATAATGTTATCTAATAATATTATTCAGATAATATGAATTATTGCTTCGATAATGAAAAATACTGTGTAATGACAATTATTGAAACAACAACAATATAAAATATCAACGCAACAATTATTAAATCAATAAAATAAAATACTGAACAGTAATTACTGTAACCATTATTGAGTAATGCCTTCTTACGTAAGAATCAGTAATTGGTGCAATACCATGTGCTACTGTGTTTTAACCACCGAGTATTTTAACAGTATTAACGGTAACAACTACGCCGATATTTTTAAACAACTTATATTTGTCGTTTTCTTCATCCAATCGCTTTCCGTTATGGGGCCCACAAAAGACTGCGCCGTCGTACGAATATTCCCCGACTGCAAGAATATTCCACGACCAAACGAATATTCCCCGACAACAATGAATATTTTATAACCACTTGCTTATTTTGAAATATTTGCGTATTTTACCCAGAACTATCCACATTAATCAAATCAACCCTTACTATTTCAAAATAATAAATATAGAAAATTAAATTTCATTAATAATAAGTTGGGGTCTTACATCTCACCTCAAACTATCAACAACCTTATGTCTCCGAACTCCTCTCATTCACTCTCGGTCGCCTCCACAAGGTCCACTCATTCCCCAATCTCTCTCTATATCTATATGTGTAATATTTGGTTAAATTAATTTTGTTGGGATTGTATTTATGATTTGATAGGAGCCTCAGTTTTTACGGATGGATGCGGAGATAATTCAGAGGTAGATGCAAAATGTAGTTGCCAATTACGGCGTTTTCATTTCTACTGCTGATGAATTACTTTTCAGTCGCAAAGAAGTTTTTTTATCGATAAACATCTTAGATTAGAGTACCCAAAATATTTTGATTTTTTTTTCTTTCACTTTCAAGTTTTATATTATTTTTTTGCCACATAAGTAATATTTTTTATTTTTGAATTTCTTTTCGAGAGCCACATAGATAAAAAATTAATGTTTGCTTAATTTTTTTAACAGAATGACTCAATTTAAAAATATTAATTAGTTTGATGGGAAAATTTTAAAAACTAAAAGTTCAATGGTGTAATCAGTAAAACGTGCCAACTACAGTGGGTAATTCATTAGTTTTGTCGATAAAAAATTAGCGTCCATTTTTTTAACCGAATGACTCAATTTCAAAATAATAGTTAATTTAGTGGAAAAATTTGAAAAATTAAAAATTAAATGGCTAACTACAGTGGATATTTAATTAGTTTTGCCAATTAAAAATTATGAGTTATTCCTTCTCATGGTTACTGATGGCAGCAACAATCATTGGCAACTTAGGTAAACCCTAGAATCGTGTGGATGTTTATTTCTTTTTCTTTGTAGCATATGTTATATTTATTGTGATCTATTCCTTAGAGGGACATCAATGTTCAGACTTCGTTATTTGACTTTCACAAAATGTAAATTAACTGCAATGCTTGAATATTTTTTTTTTGAGAATCATCCAGTTTTCCAATGCTTTGTAGCTTCCTGGCATCCGGTCGAGGTGGAGGGGGAGGGGAGGAAAATTCCTGTACTCTCTTCCCAAATTATGTGTAAATTATAGTTGGAATTACTATTTCCACAAGGAAAAAATTAATATTTTCATAAGATCTCAGGTGAGTGGGTCCGTAAGTAGTGTCTTACAGAAATATCAATTTCCTTTTTTTTGATAATTATATGCTTAGCTTTCCTACTTTATTACTGTGAGGGACTAGAATGTATCACTGATACTTGGAATTGAAGATAATAGCGGGCTCTACAATCTTATGCATATTCCTAATCTTGGCTTATTGTGTGTATGCAGACTAGTGAGAATAAGATAATTCACATGCCTTGAGAAACTGCAAATCTTTTTCAAAGAACAACTGAGGATGTTCAGTAGTTAAGATGAGATAACCTAATGATCTCCATCTAATTTTGAGGAACTAACTTCATTCCTTGGTAGATATTTAGTTATTTATAAATCTGTTACCAACTTTGTTCTTATGTGTTAAATTACTATATAAACTTCTTTTTGTGGGTTATTAGATATAGTCTATTTATTCGATGAAATAATTCCATAACATCAGATGTGTGATCTTAATACTTATATTCCTAGCAGAGTGACATGCATCCAATAGACATAATACCCCCACAATATGCATCACTTCCATATGCCCTTGGATAATGTTTTTTGATACTCATCACGGATCATGTTCCTTACTTGTTTTCTAGCCCACATTGGTACACTCATTTGATGCCTCCACTATGTACAGGTATGATCGAGAGTATACTCGTTTGCATCTAATAAAGTGATCGTTTAATCCTCGAATTTGATGAATTAGAAAAACTCCTTGGCCATTTATTGGCTTTGATCAGAATTATTAGCAATTCAGAACAGAGTCGTATGTTTATAAAGATTCATTATAAGCAAATACTTGGATGATAAGTTGGGGAAGCAATAATTAAGATTTCATTAGAGTTCAACTTGGCTGATTTCTCTTGTTTTGACGGGTATAAGCAAATACTCCAGTGATAAGTTGGGGAAGCAATAATGTATTATAGGCATCAACTCGATCTCATTTCTAGTCCAAATTCATTTTTTCCAATACCCCATGCTATATCGACAGCACAATCTATCTTCTGCCTCTTCATGTGCAGAAGTTCATTGTTATCATCCATAATTGTGGAGACTTGGGGGTCGTTAATCACTCGCATAAGATTCTCTATAATTTTATGGTTGGCTTCAAACATCATTACACCACATATGAGGTAGGACTTATCACTGTCTTGCTTACTTTTTTGATGATGCCATCTTTCCAGCTGATACTTAAAGACAGACCCTGTCTAATGGTGAGAATGTACCCCAGGGGACTAAATGTGTTTGAGACCTGAGAGCAACTCACTTGCCTCTGTATTGAGGTCTTTTATCTTGTATGATTGATTCCCAACTCAGCAGGAACATCAAATTTAGATCACTCCTTAAATTATTGCTCACTAGTGGGCTTTCATCTGACATGTATGCCTATAGGCATCACATGAAAAAAGTGCCGTTTGCCAATAATCCATGCTCCTCCCCTAACCCCACCATTGAAAGGGAAAAAAAAGAAAATTATAAGCTAATCACGAAACTTGATCATTGTGCGCCACTTTCTCACATACATGAACACATGCAAGTCATGTTTGTAATAGGGAGTCACAACCAATTCTTCCCACTGTTTTGCAGCCTCAACCAACTCTTCCCTGTTTGATAGTGCGGTATTGGTAACAACTTTGAAATGCATTAGTATGTTTTCTTTTCCTCTTTTCAATTGATTTATTTGGTGGTATTGAATTGAAGGAACTTTTAGTTGGCTGAATCTAATAAGCAGCAGGTACTACCAGCACAAGTTCCTTAGCTGCTGTATTTAATAGCGGGCCTATAAATTCATACATGTATTATTATTATTGTTATGGTTATGGTTATGGTTATCATATGGAGTATGGACTCATGGATAGAGATCTACTTATAAATTTTTTGTCTACTGATCAATCAACGTTTGAAAGGGGAAGGGCCATCAAGTTATTGATGTGAACAGACATACCTGAAGAAACCCTATCAAAGTAGAGTTGTTGCATTTATTTAGAATGGTCCATTTTTTCCGGCAATGTTTGTCCCGCCCTTGTTACCCTCTTCCATGTGTATTTAGTAAACTGATATATTTTCACATGAAAACCGTCGCTATAGATCCTATATTTAAATGTCCTAGTCATTATGCAACTCTCATTATAGGTAAGGTTGTAAAATGAATCAAACGATTCGGACTTGACTTATATTCACTTGACTAAAAGTTAGATTTGAGTTCGACTTGAAATATAAAATATTTAAATACGAGTATATCTTAAAATTAATTTTTTCAAATTGCAATTTTCTGTTGATACTCGGGCTTGATTCGAAATTGTACTCTACTCGGTACTTAAACAATCCACAATCAAAAATTTTATGAATCAAGTTTAAGCAACTCAATAATACTTGATTCAGTTCATTTACAAATTTTATAGGAAGTAATGTCAAAACTAGTTTCACTAAAATGTTCTTTTTTCATGCCAATCCCTGTTCCCATTCATCTCCCTCCCTCCTTCCTTCAAACGAACATGCTACTTATTTTGTTTTACAAAATGAGTCTCACTTATTTTATTTTTTTAATCCATAAAAGTCACGTATCAAAATTTTATTATCATATCTCATCATTACTAGGGGTAAATATTGAGCGAAAATATATCTATAAAATTTATAAATTATACAAATTAATTGCATTCTTTTTGACAAATGAAGGGATAATTAATGCTGAAATTTATTTGTTCTTTTTTTAAAAAGTTAAGAGAAGTACAACAGGTATGAACCCCAAGTGGTGGGTGAGTAAATTGGCAGATAACTTGAGAAGTCGTCGGCTCGGACTGCAAAATTGGAGCGTAACTTACTTGTTATTCATATTTCATAACATACATGTAACATGATCAGTACGAAAAATTAAATAAGATTGAATTTTATGCTACACTTTGTATTCATAGCATATATGATCAGTAATTCCTTAACTTGACATGGTCATCTGACCGCCAAATTGGTATTCCCGGTTTCATGTTGATCTTATTGGCAGCTATGTTCAAATTTAGTGTCAAGTGTGTGTGTCTCTGTGTGTGTGAGAGAGGTTTTGGTTTCAAAGTTGACGATTTTTTCTATAAAAAAGGAGTATTATTTGTCAAAAAAATCTCATTTGTTTTAATAATAATATAAAATGACACAATATTTTTAAATTTAATGTCATAATTTTGTTAACATGTTATGGCTATCAAATTGTCCAAATTAATACTTAGCAAATTAAGAGATAATTATGAAATAAAGCAAAATTTATAAATTTTACAAGTATCTCTTGGTGTATTGAAAGAGAGGTTTCCAAATCGCCATGCACCCCACCAGGCAGCACATTTTTTCTCGGGATTATCCGCAGGTTGCAATTTAACAAATCCAAAATCACACATAAATCCGTTTGTGATTGGTGCAGTGCGGTTTTGAACTGTGCGGTTTTATTTGGTGTACTTTCGGTTCTAAAAACAATTGAAATAACAAAATCGTAAATTTGATTACAAACTACATACCAACTCCAATTTGATCCCCCTTGTGGCCACAATTTAATCTGGGCAATAAATTTGGAAGCTTTTTAATGTTTCTTTAAATCTCATAATTACCTTTGGGCTTTAAACCACCAAATTTTTATGCATAATTTGTTCATTGTGGTGGCCACGATTCATGGACCTTTGACGAATCTAAGAATCCGCAAAGGTATTACGCAGTGAACACAATAATGGAGCTAACTTAACAAAATAGTTCCAGGCATCAACAATTCTATTATATGGTTGATTAATACTATGTTATCACATTTGATTTAAGAAATAGCAAGTCACTCTTGATTTGTAAACATAATTGATACCATTGATTCTTCATTCAACCTCGCAATATCCGTCTGTTAAAATAAAATGAGGAGAATATGTTACAGTAGAAAAATTATATATACTCGTATCAAAATTGAGAAAACATGGTTATTATTTGGTGCGGTTTCGGTTTTATGTGGCGGTTTTGGCTAGTAATCAAACCGAAATTATAAATTTAGTTTTTCAATTCACTTAAAATCGTCACATATGCCAGAACCGCAATTTTAATTGGCGCGGCTTGTGTGGTTTTTAGTGCGTTTTCAATTCCAATTTGCAATTCTAATTTGGTTCCTTGCTCAGCTCAGTCAACGGAGTATGATGCAGTAGGAAGGAAGGGCAGTGATTACGGATATGGAACTTCTAAAAAGCGACAGTAACTACCACTAGTACTATTAGTATTTAGTTTTCCATGAAAATGGTGCCATGGAAGCAAAATATGAGCAATCTTTGTGGATGAAAATATTTCCCGGTTGGAAAATATTTCTTTCATTTGGCTCTATCATCTCATCCCTTCAACTGAACAAGCTATGTCCACCACCACACACTTTTGAACTAAATCTAAATCCTTCTATTTACCCCTGCTTCTCCCAATAATGCTTAGAATGCCATTTTTCCTACTATATTACACTCCAAAAAGGTCTCTCATATTGTTAATAATCTCCATTTTTTCTTTTAAACCCAAATGGGCAAGTGTTAATGGTTAATGTAGAGGATTAGAAAACTATTTCAACAGGGTCAGGAATTGAGCTTGTATTTTCATTGCTTCTGATTCATTCAGAATTCTCCGAGTGTTCAGCAGAAAGAGAGAAAATTTTAAAGCACTGGCGTTTGCTTCTGCACAATTTTGAAGCACAGATTCGCATAAACCTGCCTAAATTTTGGCATCATCATTGATTAGACGATGGAGACATGAACATGGTAAAGATTCTCCAATCACTACAATGGTGGACCTTGTTCAGGAGGCAACTTCACCACCCACAAATGTTAACATGCATACTAAGAAGAAGGACCTTCTTTCTGATGCCATGAAGAGGACCACTGAATGGTTTGCTTCTTTCTTTTCTTTTCTTTATTTTCCTTTTTTATTGGATGTTTACACAAGGATTCCATGCTACTCTTTAAATCGGGTGTTATTGAATAGAAAAGATAATGGATAAGGTTGAAGTCATAACTTCAAAATTTGACAGGATTTTCTCCCAAGAAATCCCAAGTGATGTCACGGTTCGTGCAGGGGGAACTTCCTTTTCACTGCACAAGGTAGAGTACAATCTTTGCTAGTGTTACTTCAAACTCTCTTTATGCCGGCCGAGTCGTATCTTACTTTTTGTTGTTTTTATATTGTAATCCACACAAGGAATCAACAAGAATCTAATATTATATCTTGGTTCAGTCACGAGCTAAAAGGGTCCCTTTTTCTAATTTCTTATTACATTTCTTAAATCTGCATATGCAGTTCCCTCTAATCTCAAAATGTGGATTCATTAGAAAATTGGTCTCAGAATCTAGTGATGCTGATCTTTCTGATATTGAAGTCCCTGATGTTCCCGGAGGAGCAGAAGCATTTGAACTCGCGGCAAAATTTTGTTATGGGATTAATTTTGAAATTGGGACAGAAAATATTGCTATGATCAGATGTGTGGCCGAGTATCTTGAGATGACAGAGGACTATGCAATTGGAAACCTGGTGGGAAGAACCGAGGCCTATTTGAATGAAGTGGCTCTAAAAAGCTTAGGAGGGGCAGTTTCAATTTTACATTCCACAGAAGACCTCCTTCCCATAGCAGAAAATGTGAAAATGGTGAACCGGTGTATAGATGCCATAGCATTTATAGCCTCCAAAGAAAGCCAGTTTAGTACTTCAGGTAGGCCAGAGAGTGGCAATGATGGTGTATATTCTTCTTCATCTCACTTGAAACCCATAGATGATTGGTGGTCTGAAGATTTAACTGTCCTAAGAATTGATATGTTCCAAAGGGTTCTGATTGCAATGATGGCAAGGGGGTTTAAACAATATGCACTTTGTCCAATACTAATGCTCTACGCCCAAAAATCTCTCCGAGGTTTGGTGAGATCTCTCCCCATATAGTGAATTTCTTTGAACAAATGGTGTATGAAATATTAACTTTAATTTTATTTCTTTTCATTGCAGGAAATGTTTGGGAAGGGAAGGAAAAAAATTGAGCCAAAACAAGAGCATGAGAAGAGGGTTGTTTTAGAAACAATAGTTAGTCTTCTACCAAGGGAGAAGAATGCCATGTCAGTTAGCTTCCTTTCAATGCTCCTTCGTGCTGCGATATTTCTTGAGACAACGGTTGCTTGCAGGCTAGACTTGGAGAAGAGAATGGGCTTGCAACTTGGACAGGCTGCTTTGGATGACTTATTGATTCCTTCGTTTTTCTTTACCGGGGACACATTGTTTGATATTGACACTGTGCAGCGGATCATGATGAATTACCTTGAGCATGAAGAGGAGGGAAATCGCATGGGATACAATGGGGAAGAATTGTATGTTTCGCCTCCCCAAAGTGACATGGAGAGGGTGGGGAAGTTAATGGAGAGTTACCTTGCCGAAATAGCTTCTGATCGTAATTTAACTGTTTCAAGGTTCGTTAATCTTGCTGAAGGTATGCCTGAACAATCCAGGGCAACAGAGGATGGAATGTATCGAGCCACAGATATCTACTTGAAGGTGCAATCTCTTATGTAGTATAGGAAATTATTAAATCCACAATATTTTTTGTTATTTTCACAACAAAAGTGTCGCTATAGATGTATAGCGATGGTGAAAACCGTCGCTATAGAATCTATAACAACACTTTTGTTGTGGAAATAACAATTTCTGTTGTGGATTTAACAATTCCCTATGTATGTACTCTGTAGTTTAGGTTTTCTAAATATCTTGGATATATAAATGCTAGCATATCCATAAACATACCTATTATTAGTTAGTCTGAATATACTTTTATGCTTAAAAACAAAATTTTGATCAGGGTACATTGAGTCTAAAACATCAATTTCATTAGTTTTGATGCTTGATTTGAAATTTATATATGTTCTCCACCTACTCCCTGCATAACCTCTAATATCAGCTTTTGTTTTTGGGAAATTGTTCTGATTCTAATTTTGATGTAGTTTTTTGTAGACCTCTTCTAGGCCAACTTTTGCAGATCATGCATTGATTCAATATCAGGATGTCTAATGTTGATTAATGGATTTGTCTACTAAAAAAAAACAGCATAAATTACATATAGTTTTCACTAATTACAAGTAACTGAGAGTAGCAGTGTAGCTGGAGTAGGTAAATTATCAGTAGTAGTGCATGCTTGATCTTATGTTAGTGGCACTAACAAACACAATCAATTGCCTGCCTTAATTATTATGATTTACAGGCTCATCCTGGTTTAAGTGATTTGGAGAGGAAGAAAGTCTGCAGTGTGATGGACTGTCAAAAGCTCTCTCGTGAGGCGTGTGCTCACGCTGCTCAGAATGATCGGCTTCCTGTTCAAACTGTTGTTCAAGTGCTTTACTATGAGCAGCAGCGCCTTCGAGAGGTTATGGATGGCAGTGGAGAATCCCCTGCTCTTACCCCACGAGTGAATGTATTCCCCACAGAAAACAACCCACTATCCGATGAGCTATCCAAACTACGAAGAGAAAATCAGGACCTGAAATTAGAGTTGGCGAAAATGAAAATGCAGTTGAAAGAGATGAAGAAACAATCATCTCCATCAGAACTCACTTTTCCATCTTCTGGTAAACCTCCTTTGCCCCGAAAGTCGATTATTAACTCAGTGTCCAAAAAGCTTGGGCGACTTAATATATTTGTGCGTGCTGATGGAACCACACCTAGTACCAAAGGGCCAAACAAACCCCCCAAAGATCGGAGGCATTCAATTTCATGAGACACTCGTGTTCTTAATTGTAGCATTGTTTAAATGCTTGAGAGGAGTACTACCAGCTACTGTATGGTTTCCCCCTCCCCTCCCCTCCCCTCCCATATCTCTGTGTTTGTTTGTTTGTGATATTCCTGTAAATTGTATTATGTTTTATGCATTTGTTAAGAAGCAATCAAAAAGGCTGGTGTATAGAATCTCCATCTCTATTATGAAGAATCAAGCATATATTTATGGACAGAATTCTCCGGGTTTTGAAATGGGAAATAAACTGCCCCATTTAATTTTAATTCTAGTTAGTTTATTTGAAATTCTTAAAATTCAATTTGAAATGTGATTTTTTTAAAAAATTTCGAAATTACAATTTTTGTAGTTGATAATATTTTTTAAGAAGTTTACAAACAAATGTTTGAGACAAGGGTATCTATTACTCCCTAAAACTAAAATAAGGAATTGTGAGATGAGAATAAGGAACACCTAGCTATATATGGAAACTGTAGCTTTGGGATGCAAGATTCAGATATTTCATCTTTTTTTTGTTCCTACAGTTTTCTGGCAATGATTTGGACACCACTGTCTGTATGGATCCTAGTCCCCAGTGAATACATTACCAATGGAATTATTGGCAATCCAAGTGTCAAAAATAGAAAATGTCAGAATATTCTGTTTAACTGGCCCTGATGATTTATTTTATTGAAAAATCCCCCTACGTTTTAGGGTGATGCATGTATCGATCTCCCTATTTTTTTAACCTTCTGGTCTAGCCCATGTGAACAGCTTTTGTGGGTGGGGTGGGGTGGGGTGGGGTGGGGTGGGTGGGGGGCTTAACTACAAGTGTACCTATGATTGTGTATTGGGCTTCCTCTTTTTTTGGGTGATATATATATATACTAGCTGGGTCCCGTGCCTCCGGCACTGTATGAACAATATAATTTATCTCAAACTTTGAACGACCTAAATAATTTATTGAGTGAGCGGGAAATTTAAAGTCATTTGTATTTTATTAAATTATTATTAGATTATTAGATAGATAGATGTATTTTATTAGATAGATGTATGGACGGTGGGATTTATCTCAAACTTTGGACGGCCCAGATGATTTATTGAGTGAGCAGGAAATAATTTTGAATTTCCTGCTCACTCAATAAATCATCTGGGTCGTCCAAAGTTTGAGATAAATCCCACCGTCCATACATCTATCTAATAAAATACATCTATCTATCTAATCTATCTAATAATAATTTTGAATTTTCCGCTCACTTAATAAATCATCTGGGCCGTTCTAAGTTTGAGATAAATCTCACTGCCCATACAGTGCCGGAGGCACGGGACCCAGCTAGTATTTGATAGAAACGTAATTCATACATTTAATAATCCCTAATTTTGTCCTTTTAATTATATTAGTTTATTAAATTAATATATTTTATTTTATTTTGTAGGATTTAATATTTATTGCAATAAAGTCAAAATCTTGGTGATCAAGCAATATTTAATGCTCTTATTCATATAAGGAATGTCCAAGAAGAATCCTACAAGGAGAAGGAAAGAGGTGGAACAATCTTAGTGCAATTCAAATCCAACAAGAGAAAGAAAAGTCTATCTACAAGTTGTTTTTTTGAAGTTGATTGCTACTAGGAAGTTGAATCCTACATGGAAAGAGAATCAAAGTGTCCAAGTTCAATGAATCTAAATTAGGGTTCAAAGTTATTTTCTTTATAAATAAGTCTGTTGTTTTAGAGAGAAAGAATGAATTAAGTATTGTATTACTTTAGGTTAGAAGTAGGAGTAAATTAAATTATGTTTCTTGTACGCTTGTTGGAGGATCGTGAATGAAGGGAGTTTTCTTATTTATTTTCAATCTTCTACTTCTTCTTTATTTTAGTTAATTTATTTATTTTCATGTTTAGTTAATTTTTTTAATCTAGGATGAAGATGAAATTAAATAATTATTCCTAATAATATTTTTTATCTCTTCTATTATTTATGTTTTTATGTTTAATTGATTTCGCCTTCATGTTTCGTTATTGAAATACCTTCGTTTTATAGTTCTTATGTGATTTTAAATTAATTAAGAGGTTTTGATAGATTATTGTTAAGATATGAGTTTTTCATAATCCATGCTTGCTCAAAGAAGTTTTGATGGGTTATAGTTAATCCTTAAATTTTCATAGTCTATGCTTGCCCACGTTAATTGTAAATTACTAAATTAAAGGGAAGGGAGATCAAAATCATAATTTGAGTTATAAAAATAGAAGAGATTGAATTATATGTTATGTTTATTATTTAGTGGATTCAGATTCCTAGATTGCATTTTCGTTAATTGTTTTCATATTCTAGTTAATTAATTCTCAATCTTTATTTCTAATTCGCCTAAAATAAATATTAAGGAAACATTAAAATTAATCTAGTCTCTGTGGGTTAGACCTGTACTTGCCAGTTCTTCAATTAGACACTGTGCACTTGCAGTACATATTTTTAACACATCAAGTTTTGGCGCCGCTGCCGGGGACTAGAATTAATTTTTATTTATTCGAATTAGTTTTAACTCATTTTTTTTCCAGGATTATTGAAGCGGATCGAAGAAGCGAAAAGATAAAGATTTTGTTGCTGTTCTTTCTTCGGTACTTCGTATCTCCATATTTTTTTTATATATATATATATATATATATATATATATATATATATAGTAGTTTAGTTTTTTTATATATATATTTTTTTGTGCGACTTTCGTGGTTAGTTGTCTATTTGTTTTGTGATTTGTGGAAAAATGAATTTTTATTATAGTTGGAATAATAATTTTTCTTGGAATCAAGAACCCTATGAAAATTTTAATCCGCACCAAGTAAATCAATTTTTTTCAACTTATGAAAATCCTTATTTATTTTCATGTTTATATCCATATTTGGATCCAGAACCTCAATATCCACAAGAATTATCAAATAAAAGTGAGAAGAGACTTAACGTTTTAGAAAAGAGCATAGAAACTTTAATGAAATCTCATAATAATTTCAATAATTTCATGCAAGGCACTAACAATTTCATGCAAAGCACTACCCAAGCCATTTCTCGCTTAGAAATTCAAATGAGTCGATTAGCCACCATAATAAATGAACAAGAGGTGGGTGAATTTTCTAGTAACTCTGAGGTTAATTTTAAAAATCTTGATGGTTGTGAAAATGATGAGGAAAATAGAAATTTTATATTCAATTCTACACAATTTGAGTCAAGCGTATTTGAGGAATCTACAAATTATGAGTCTATGCCTAAAATTGATCATGTTGCATTTGATGAGTCGGTTGAAAAAGTTTATAAGCCTAAAGCTCCATACCCTGAAAGACTTATTCTTAAAAAACCACCTAGTGATTTTTTGGACCAACCCATTAAAGTAAACATGATACAAGAGTTGTCAATGACCCAAGAAATAAATGACAATAGACTCTTGATTGAAAAAGATCCAATTGATTTTTTCTTAAATCACCTTGACCAAAATTGAAATGAATCTGAATATTTAGATAAGGTCAATGAGCTGTTGAGATCCACTACAAATAAGTCAACTAAACTAGAACATGTATTTGAACCAACTCTTTTATCATTTGAACATGTTAATGAAAGTTTTCTTGAGGTAACCTTGAAGCATAACTGTGATAAAAATTCTGACTATTTTTAATTTCCTAGACCTCCTGAAAATAATGAAAAGTTCACACTCACTTATCCATTTGTAACATTCATATTTAGTCACATAATTTTTAGGATTTATAAAATTTGTAGATATGTACATTTATTTTCTTTCTCACCACATCTTCTTGCAGAACAAATGCCCCGCACACAAGGTACAATTCTTTCATATCTTTGTTCTCTTTTCTTCATTTGCATACATTGAGGACAATGCATGATTTAGGTATGGGGGGAGTTTGTTTGTATTAGATTTTTTTTTTACGAAAAAAAAACACAAAAAAATTAAAAAAAAAAAAAAAATTTGTTTGACTTTTTATGAATTGAATTAATTCTAATAAGTGTTTGTGGAGCAAAGCGCATGAGTGAGATTGAAAGATTTAGAACTCTTGAATTTTTGTAAATTATGAAATCTTAGTTCAAAACACCATCTGAATTTAAAATTGATTTAACAAACATTTTTGCACTTCACGTTTGCACTAATTCTTAGTTATGGGGTATAAACCATGATTTGAGTAATTTCAAAAAAAAAAAAAAAAAGAAAAGAAGAAAGAATGAAAAAAAAAAGTTGAAAAAAGTTGAAAAAAAAATAAAAATAAATAAATAACTGCTTCAATGTCCATTAAACGAAATAACTGGGTATCCAAGCCTCGGGAAGCATCGATATTCACGCAGAAAAGTATGATGGATAAAAGCAGCTTGACTAGTCTAATTTTGTGGCCTTTGTTACTCGAGTTAGTAAATCCTTAGGGATGTCTCTACACCTAGTGCCCTAAAGCCATCTGGTTTGGGAGTCATTGGTCCAACGCTCGCTCTACATGGGTAACTCTGAAAAGCCTAAGAAAATGAGACATTGCACAAGTCAAGAATAAAAAAAATAGAGAAAAAGAAGGAAAAAAAGAAAGACAAAGAAAAAAAGAGTTTGCTTGATTTTCATGATAAAAATCCCTACTAAGAGTTACATCACATACACATGCATGCATTACATGAAATTGATTTAATGAAGGATGGTGTCTAAAATGAAGATCGAGTATTTTTGATAAGGTGAAAGTGTGATTTTGAATTTAATCTTGCTTATGTATAATGCCCATAAATATTTAGAAGTTTTCTTTCAATTTCATAATTTGTTGAACCAAAAAAAAATATTTTTAAATTTTGTGGGTATATTCACTGCAAACCCTCACGAGACACAACTCGTCCACTTGGGGTAACCTTGGGGTTTAAAGGCTTGTTGCACATGCTAAGTGCAATCGTGTTTCCTACGAAAATGGGGTATTGTAATTTTTATTTTATTTTTATTTTTTATTTATTTATTTTACTCGAGGACGAGCAAAAGCTAGGTATGGGGGTATTTGATAAAAACGTAATTCATACATTTAATTATCCCTAATTTTGTCCTTTTAATTATATTAGTTTATTAAATTAATATGTTTTATTTTATTTTGTAGGATTTAATATTTATTGCAATAAAGTCAAAATCTTGGTGATCAAGCAATATTTAATGCTCTTATTCATATAAGGAATGTCCAAGAAGAATCCTACAAGGAGAAGGAAAGAGGTGGAACAATCTTAGTGCAATTCAAATCCAACAAGAGAAAGAAAAGTCTATCTAGAAGTTATTTTTTTTGAAGTTGATTGCTACTAGGAAGTTGAATCCTACATGGAAAGAGAATCAAAGTGTCCAAGTTCAATGAATCTAAATTAGGGTTCAAAGTTATTTTCCTTATAAATAGGTCTCTTGTTTTAGAGAGAAGGAATGAATTAAGTATTGTATTACTTTAGGTTAGGAGTATGAGTAAATTAAATTATGTTTCTTGTACGCTTGTTGGAAAATCGTGAATGAAGGGAGTTTTCTTATTTATTTTCAATCTTCTACTTCTTCTTTATTTTAGTTAATTTATTTATTTTCATGTCTAGTTAATTTCTTTAATCTAGGATGAAGATGAAATTAAATAATTATTCGTAATAATATTTTTTATCTCTTCTATTATTTATGCTTTTATGTTTAATTGATTTCGCCTTCATGTTTCGTTATTGAAATACCTTCGTTTTATAGTTCTTATGTGATTTTAAATTAATTAAGAGGTTTTGATAGATTATTGTTAAGATATGAGTTTTTCATAATCCATGCTTGCTCAAAGAAGTTTTGATGGGTTATAATTAATCCTTAAATTTTCATAGTCTATGCTTGCCCACGTTAATTGTAAATTACTAAATTAAAGGGAAAGGAGATCAAAATCATAATTTGAGTTATAAAAATAGAAAAGATTGAATTATATGCTATGTTTATTATTTAGTGGATTCAGATTCCTAGATTGCATTTTCGTTAATTGTTTTCATATTCTAGTTAATTAATTCTCAATCTTTATTTCTAATTCGCCTAAAATAAATATTAAGGAAACATTAAAATTAATCTAGTCTCTGTGGGTTCGACCTGTACTTGTCAGTTCTTCAATTAGACACTGTGCACTTGCAGTACATATTTTTAACACATCATATATATATATATAGAGCAAGGATCATGTGCATACCCCTTATCTTACTCACCCGTGCTCACCCCCCTTTAGGCGACGATTTCGATCATACAACCGTCGTCTATACTTTTAGCGACGGACAACCTATAGCGTCGCTAAAAGTATAGACGACAGTTGTATGATCGAAACCGTCGCCTAAAGGGGTGAGCACTGGTGAGTAAAATAATGGGTATGCACTTGATCCGGACCGTATATATATATATATATATATATATATATATATATATATATATATATATATATAACACAGATCAGGTCCGGACCCCCGGACCTGATCAAAATTCAGACCCAAAATTTTTTTTTTTGTAGAACTAAAAAAAAAATTATGGAACTAAAATTTTTCCATAATACAGTGTTTTGGGTGTGTTTTTAATACCTACACCAACCAATGTATGTACAGTCTGCCCAGACTGTACAGACATGTTTTGTTATACGTATCCAAATCACACCCAAAACACTGTATTATGTAAAAATTCAAGTTCCATAATTTTTTTTAGTTGTTTTAAAAAAAAAGCAAAAAAAAGTCCGAATTTTATTAAAATTCGGGAGTCCGGACCTGATCCGGACTATATATCTATCTAATAAAATACAAATGATTTTGAATTTCCCGCTCACTCAATAAATCATCTGGGCCGTCCAAAGTTTGAGATAAATCTCACCGTTCATACATCTATCTATCTAATAATTTAATAAAATACAAATGACTTTAAATTTCCCGCTTACTCAATAAATTATTTTGGTCGTTCAAAGTTTGAGATAAATTATATTGTCTATACAGTGCCGGAGGCACGAGACCCAGCTAATATAATCTATCTAATAAAATACAAATGATTTTGAATTTCCCGCTCACTCAATAAATCATCTGGGCCGTCCAAAGTTTGAGATAAATCCCACCGTTCATATATCTATCTAATAAAATACATCTATCTATCTAATAATCTAATAATAATTTAATAAAATACAAATGACTTTAAATTTTCCGTGCACTCAATAAATTATTTTGGTCGTTCAAAGTTTGAGATAAATCATATTGTTCATACAGTGCCGGAGGCACGGGACCTAGCTAGTATATATATATAGTCTAGTCTAGTACTAAACGAGAGCTCCAGGGGACGTGGGGTCTCTATTTGAATGATTGAATTCTTTTGGACAAAATAGCTTCAATAAAAGCAAGAAAAACCAAGAGACAGGCTATCATTTTGGGATCCGTATTTTATCTATTTTAATTTGAAATAGAGAGTTTCTATTCAAAGGTGCACATTTAAAATTATTAAATGTAAATAAAATAAAAATCTAAATTTAGAAATAAAAGAAAGAAAGTAATTAAGGTTATACTTATGCATGACGTAAATAATATTCTCCAGTTACCAAAAATATATATTAATATAATGAATTGATTAGTCAATCATTAATTATATGATTCTTCAAAATTGTGAACAGTACATAAATTAATTATTACTTTTAAGTAATTTTAAATAGTTTATTAATGTTATATTACAAATAATATTCCACTCTTATATACTAAGAGGGAATTAAGTCTCTTTTTATTTATTTATTTATGAAAACTGCAGTCTGTCGTTCAAATGCTCAATCCAACTATAAATAAAATACTTTACTCCCACAACAATTTATATTTAACCTTTCCTTATTTTATTTGGACTTTCAATCCAACACTTTCCTTTCCTTATTTTAATTTGAGCCTAATTTGCTTAATTACTCCCATAATCTCAATGTTAATAATTTTTTTTTATAAAAAATGATATATATATATATATATATATATGTTGATTTTTTTTTGCAATGTATTTGATATACAAATAATTCGACATAAATTTTTTATAATATATAACCCAACTCTTTTTTATTTACTTATTGTTAATTTTTAGAATTTATATTAAGAAATTAAAGTTTATTGATTTTTAGCGCCATTCACCATTTCTAATATTTGTATATACAATCTTAAAATAATATAATACATGATAAAAAAAATTGACATATTATTCTTCTTTCTTTTTTTGTCCTTCATAACCTTAACATGATAAAGTACTCATCACAAAGCTCCACTCAGTAAATATTTAGACAAAATAGGTATATAACTTTCGCACCAAAAAAGAAAAAAAAACATAATACAAAATAATAATAATAAAATAATTATTAAAAAAACCAATGAAGTACATAACAAAGTGCTCATTAAATTAATTGTTATATTAGGTTATAATAATAATAATATATTAATGTTATAGTATTAAATTAATTGTTGAAATTAGGTTAGTGGGTAGAGGTTTCATAAGCATTTTCAACTTGAGAGATAAGGACCGAACTAGCTTGTTCATATACTTTATGATATAGGGTACCCTTGTTTATTTGGAATTGGAATTGGAATTGGAATTGGAATCGGAATCTAATTAATGTTCACTTGGTGGCAGACAAACATATAGGTTTCGCTACTCTGTTGGTTTAGAAAATTATCAAAATGGTTGGTTAACAATTAAGAATATGGAAGAGATTAGGAAGCATTGAATCACCTAATATATTTATGTGCTCATTTAAGTTAAATAAATAAACTTTTCTAGATCAGATTCCTCCCACTTGACAATATTATAGCTGAGGAGATGCATAAGATATCAATTTCCTAATAATACACTTGGAATACCTCTATTTTGTTTATAAGGATTACACTTAGAATTTCATTATTAATCTCATGTCTATTATTTATTTTTAAAAATAGATTTGGGACGGTTAGTGTTGGGATAATAAAATGACTAGAAATGAGGACTATTTAATACCATGTCCAACTAGGTATTATAATCCCTACCATTTGGGAAGATTAAAATTTTGTGGACAAAATTAACCTTTAACTTTGTTTAAAAAGACTTATACTCATGATATTTTTGTTATTAATGGTAAGAATATAATAGTTCAAACGATAAGTTTTTATCCAATTCAATTCTTTAAATAATTCTGGACAAGACAAACATAACATAGAATTATATTTTAACTTATCTCATGAATAATTCAATAAAAAACAAGCATGTTGTGAGACCCCAGATTTTATGAATAAAGATTTAATTTTTTCGAAATATTTGTTTTTAATATTATGCTGTGGATTTGAAATAATGTTATAGTTATGGGTACTATTTATAAATTTTGCAAAGTATGCAAGTTGTCATATTATATTCGATTGGTCGGGGAATATTTTATCAGGGAATATTCGTGCAACGGAACAATTATTGGTGGACCCCATAACGGAATTATTGTCTGATTGAGAAAACGACAAAAATATTTTATGAAAATAACGGCGGAAGTTTTACCGATAATACTGTTGAACTACTCGGTAGTAAAAGTACAGTAAAACGCGTAGTTGTATAGTAGCACACGGTATTGATTATTGATGCTTACGTGATAAGTCACTCAATTTTATTTTATTGGTATTATTAATGTAATAAAACAGAATACTTTTATAAAATTATATAAATAAAATATATTATATTCTATTATGCATAGTGTCTGCATAGTATTTTGCATAGTAAAATCTTTTTATATAAAACAGAATACTTTTATAAAGTTATTCTATTAATATAATATATTATATTTTATTATGCATAGTGTTGCATAGTGACTGCATAGTATTTTGCATAGTAAAATCTTTTTATATAAAACAGAATACTTTTATAAAGTTATCTGTTTTATTAGACAATAATTAGAATATATTATATTTTATTATGTATAGTGTTTGCATAGTGCCTGCATAGTATTTGCATAGTAAAATTTTTTATAAAGTTATTCGTTTTATTAGATTATAAATAGAATATATTATATTTTATTTAAAAGATTTTGCTTTAAATATGGACCGTCAGATTAAAGTAAATCAATCTGGATCGTTCATGAGTTAGTTACTATGGAGTCTATTTTTCTATAAATAGAAGCTCATTCCTTCATTATTTCTTACGAATTCACTGAAACTCTAAAGAGAGAAACTATAGAGAGAAAGAAGAAAAGTATTCTACTACTTCACTACTTCTATATCCAGTATTTTTCTTTCTAAGGTAGGGAATATTATTTGTTGTACTCGTAAGGGGTATTCTTTTTTTCTTATTCATGAAGAGAACTTCTGTTATTCCATTCTTTATTATTATGTTGAAATAACCTGTTTACGCGGGATACCCTATATTTGGTGAAATTCTTCTGTTATTCCATTCTTATTATTCTGTTGGAATAACCTGTTTATGCGAAGTACCACATACATGATAAATTTTTTTTATTATTCCATTATTTATTATTCTGTTGGAATATCCTGTCTGTGCGTTTTACGCCGGACCTGGTTCCATTTTTTATTATTCTGTTGGAATATCCTGTCTGTGCGTTTTACGCTGGACCTGATTCCGTCTTTATTATTCTGTTAGAATATCCTGTCTGTGCGTTTTACGCCGAAACTGGTTCCATCTTTATTATTATTCTGTTGGAATATCATGTCTGTGCGAATTTCGCCGGACCTGATTCCGTCCTTATTAGTATTCTGTTGGAATAACCTGTTTATGCGAAGTACCGCATGCATGGTGATTTCTGTTGTTATTCTATTCTTTATTATTCAGTTGGAATATCATGTCGGTGCGAATTTCGCCTGACCTGGTTCCGTTATTTAGTATTCTGTTGGAATAACCTGTCTATGCGAAGTATCACATGCATGGTGATTTCTTTTGTTATTCCATTCTTTATTATACTCAGTCGGTTAAAATTTTGACTTCTATACTCCATGAAATTAGTGGAATATCCTTGATATTTGCGCTTCATCCAGTATCTTTTCATGGAAATATTTTTCTGAGCATTCTTGAATTTTACTCTACAAAGCAGTATCATGTTGACAATTTGGACATTATTAGTTCCTGTATAAATTAATTCTTGAACTTATTTTATTGAATTCTTATATCATTGTCATCATCCTCATGTTTATATTTTTTAAAGTCATCTGTGGCTTGTAGTGCATAGATGGACTTGGTATGATTATGACCATGGATTATTCGGTGTAATCATGACCGTAATGTTACAAATGATGTGGTAAAATTCCCCATTGGCCCGTAGTGCATTGATGGACAGTTGTTGGCATGATCATGACCATTAATGAATACATAAATATTCTTGGCCTGTAGTGCATGGATAATTGTGGTCGTGATACTAAAGAATATCTTTGGCCGTAGTGCAGGGGTGATTCGATGATGTGGAATATTTATTAAGTTGAGTCCCAGCGATAAAAGTGATGAAAAACCTTTTAAATCATAAAAGATTGTAGATTTTATTCTCTACTTGACTCTTTTAATGGATTGCTTGTTCCGCTGCAGTTAAACTTGATGTTTGTTATATTGTATCAGTATAACACTGTTTAAGGCTAATGATAATTTATTCTGCATTATCTAAGTCATAATATTTCTTACTGGCTAGTTGAGCTCACCCTTTCTTTCACTGTTCTCTTCAGGAAATGAGAATATAGCTGGAACGAGTCAGGGAACGGAGTGATAGTCCTAGATGGTGCATTAGTAGTCCTCACTATTCTGTGAAATAGTGTGATAATAATTGTAATGAGAACTCCTTTTGAGTTTGTATACTCTCTAGTAGATAATATTTGTATTCAAACTCACAGTTTATGTTTTGTCGTATTGTACACGACAGTTGTATTATTAAGTTGTATTTGAATTATGTACCATATATCTGGCGACTCAAGATGGGTGATGTATACCTAATTTTGGGGGCGTCACACATGTGACTAGTTAGGACTATTTAATCTTTTTATGAGATTATAATTTTTGCAAACAAAAACCAAAAAAGAAGAAAAAATATAATAGAGTAATTGACTTTGACATTCAATATGAAGAATGTCAAGCAAAAAGATGTTTTGCATCAAATCAAGATATCAACATACATAGAGTGAATTGATATTTCTATCATTGGACATGGAACAATATTGGACTAATGAGATCCAAAATATATTTTCTTTGCAAAATTAATCAACAGGCACGTAAATATTTTGTCTTCTAGTAATCAAGTAATTTCATGACTTCGAAAACCAAGAAATTTAAATGGAATTATTAGTGAGAGTACTGGACAAAACTCAATGAAAAATAGCTCACTTTTATAGATTGTAATGGGTTTCCAAAAGCCAGGGAAAAACAAAGTAATCTTCGCACAAGACTCCGAAACCCATGCATTATAAGAAAGTTACACACAACAACATTAATTAATCACAGAATTAGCTATAATTCAAAGATAAAAAGTCTAAAAATCTCATCATACCAAGCAGTACTGAATTAAGTTCTATTGATCGATCAAGTCATGTTCAGGCTTAGAACTTGGAATAACCAAGGGGACTGTTGTAGTCTATCTTGCCTCAGTTGTTCTTCCATATCAGAACTACTGTTTCTTCTCCCGTTCAGAAAACTCGAGTTCGAGTTAGGTACCTCAACAAGTCCCCATTTCTGTGCTGTTAATTCTTCTCTTCTTCTATCTGTAATTCTATGAATCCCGGAATTTGTCCTCTTTACACGGTAAGAGTCTGTGGAAGAAGAAGAAAAACTCATTCCAGAATCGGAATTCAGTGGTGTCTCGGTCTTTTTTCTATGGTAACTTGAGAGGCCTAATGTCAGCTCAATCTCGCCCTCATCTTCCATCTCCATCCCACCATTTCCATTTAGGTCGGCAAATTTTTCTTCAGCAGGAGGTTCCAAATCAAGTTTCTGTATGCGCTGTTGATTCTTATCATTTGAATAGTTAATGTGATCAAAATTATTTCCATTTCTCGACTTGGTCCATCTGTCTTGATTCTGTCCGCATCCTTTGGTGCTTGAGATGTTCTTCATGAGCATCTTTTGATTATGGTATAGGCGATGAAGTTCAAAAACCTGCAATAACAATCTCATTTAGATTCAGTACTATTATATTGTCTTATTGATTATTCTGTTTGGAAAATATGAGTCCCTTGAATTCATAAAACTTTTGAAAAGAAAAAGAATTAATAAGGCAATTTGTACGTAGTACTTTTTACTAGCGATAACCCGTGCCTGAAGGCACGGTGTAACGAAAAACTAAATTAAAATTTAAAAAATATTACATTATCTAAAGACATACATACTCAATCAACAATATGTATCCAACCACCAAAACATCGAGCTAGTCGGTACTAATTTCACTAAATTTTGACAGAATTTCCTTTAAAAATAGATATCCGAAAAATTCTAAACTTATCTACAAAACTTACAATCATCAATACTTATCTGTGTGTGTGGGTTCGAAATTTGAATAAAAAGGACAAGAGAGAGAGAGCTACTGACGTGTATTTTGATGTGACATTTATGTATTTTCTCTCTCCGCTCTGTTTTATATTATAGATAGAGTAGTACATTGTTTGTACAAATTTCAATCTCGACATAAAAAATCAAAATTTATTTATAATTTTGAAACGAACATATATATATATATAGCAGAAGAAAAATACCTGCTCTCTAAACATTTCTTCGTGCTTCAACATGGCCATCTTCATGTATTCCTTATCATATGGATTCAGAAACTTATCCATTTCGTCGCTTTATCCAGTATTAATTCTTCCACAAGCTGTGTCCCAGAATTATCTATCCTTCCCAAGATCCAGCTTCTATATATTAAACACAGCGTATATATGTCATAGCATATATATATAAATATATATACATATATATATATATAATGTATGTATACGATGATCTGCTAACGCTGCAGAATGAAGAAGAAAAAATGGAAAAGAGATTTGAAAACTGAGAATGAAAGAATTAGTGCAATCAGCATATATCGACTACTTAATTTGGGACGTACAATTATAGATACTGCTGATAAATTAAACTGTAGGTTTATTTCTTATTTTGTTTGTTAGTATGCTTCCCTCATTATTCAGCCATATGTTTGGGCCACAAGAATAGTTTTGCATATCAAATATCTGATTATGCTATCATTTTCACCAGCACATGCAATTGTGTTCTTGTAACTTGGCTATATCCTTCACGTTTGTTCATCAGTTTCGTTTTTTCATGAACATCTTATTAATTAATTAATTAATAATTACACAGATATTTTTCTTGTGGCCAAGTTTTTCTCTCTTATATATTCCTTTTAATATATATATATATATATATATATATATATAATATGAATGCACACTATAGTGCAGTGTACTGTATATAGGATAAAGATGAGTCGTCTGGAGAGTGGGGTAAAATGAACTGGGGTTCTTGTCCTCCTTCTCAACTCTACATGTTTAAATGATTTCCTAGATGATCAAAATCAAATTAAACAAATATTTGCAAATTAAATAAAACGGTAAAAACTCGATGATATGATGCATATTTCATTTATGGTTGAGAATTTAAAGTTGCATAATAGAGTATATATATATATATATATATATATATAGGGGGAGATTTATATGATCAATAAAACATTTAACACAGTACTCTTGTTTGAGAATCCATTCAAGAAATCATATTGGTTATATAGAGTATTGTTTAATTTGTAGTATTATGGAAGAAAAGCAAATAAAAACCTGTGGATAATAAAAACATGAGAGACTATAACTAGATGTTTGTTCATTAATTATTGTTCCTATATATATTTCATTGGCTAGACTAGAGAGAAGGAGTTAATTTCAACAAAGAAACTCATATATATTATCCTAAATTCTTCCTTATCAGTATATGCAGAAGCACGCACGAAAAAGGAAAAGCAAAAATGAGAGTGAATTTTCTGACCTGAGTGAGTCTCATGCACCGAGTGAGCTATGAAGATCACAAAGTAGTTGTCTTTGAAGAAAAAGGAAGGAAAACGAAGCCTTTCAAGGGGAAGAGACAAGTACAATTAAAGAAGTTGCTTAAAAAAAAGAACCCAAACTTTAGCTACAGCTTTGTTTGATAGAGCAACACCTTGACATTCCCTTCCCAGTATATAGTACTGCAACAGATAAAATAAAATACTCCACTGAAGAAGAATTTAAGATTCTCTCTCTTCTTTTTTCTTTTCTTTTTTGGCACAGAAATCAAAGGATTAATGTTGCAGTTTTGGGTTTGAGGCATACCAAACAAATCCCAGTGCCCTTGCGGCCAATGTGGTTCATGTTTTGTGAAAGAGATGCATCAGACAACTCCAGCACGGCAGATTTATTTAATTGTACTACTAGTTAATGCTCCTCTACGACTCTTATCTCCTCTCTCTCTCTCTCTCATTTGTAGTAGTATTTAATAGGAGTATATTAATATGTACAGATGTACTCTAAACAAATAACTTAATCATCAAAATAACAGCTTAGCCTGCCAAATTGAATCACATGCACCCAAGAATTCTACTACTATAATAAGTTGAACAGTTGTCTCAATAATATCACATTAAATACTCCTATTCACATACATTAATTTATATACATATATATACTCCATGTATGTATATCAAGAATGGGGACATGACTAAGGTGGCATCAGCTGACAAATAGATTTAGACCGTACCTTTAAGTGGGTACCTCTTAGAATAGTCCAAAAATCAAGACTCATCGCAAGATCTTAAACTTGAACATTTTAGATGCTGGATTTAAGTAGTTATTTACTGATCAGACAACTAGAGAAGTGAAGGAATACATGGATCATGTTTTTCCCCCATATACATACATAATCCTATCTAATACTCCAGTAAGATTAGAGTTGGGTTTGATAACCCACCCATTATGTTGACCTAATTAATGTCATCTTCGTGGCCATTAAATGACCATGTGGGAGCACTGTTTTTACTTAAATTAAAACTACTACCCATCTTTTATTTTACTGGATGGTCCACACGAATATTGTCATCCCAAGTCAATGAAGATTATGTATTTATTTTGAAAAGAGAAAGTTAATTAAAAAGTGGAATATATGTAACTTTCATTTTGATTGGAGCAACGAAAATGTAATGTTACGGAAATACTCCAGACTGGGGGACTATTATTAAAAAACAATAAAATTTAGCACAAAATGTAATGTTACATATTATTACATGTGCACGAATCACATATACAACTATATACTTATAATAAAAGGAGTATGGATGGATGGATGGATAGAGCTCCATTATTTGAGGGGAAGATCAATCGAGTTGGATGTGTTTTGTCTTTGTTTTGTTGTAGCTATGCAGACAGGAATCCTAACAAACATTGACATGGGAGGGAGATGGATCAATTGATTCTATGTACTCCTTCTGTTCTTTAATATAATTCGTTTTAGAGTTGTACACAATGTATTAAGTAAATAATTGTATAATATTAAATATAATATCAATTATCTATATTGTCCTTGTATTAGAAAAAAATAATATTATTTATTGGACAAAAAATAGTTAGAGAATCAAAGTTATATTTATTATTTGGAGTAATATTAGAAATTAAGTAATTAATGCTTACTTGAAATTCTCAAACGTCTTATATTAAGAAACAAAAATATTTCTCTAAAACGACTTATATTAAGGAACGGAGAGAGTAACATTAAATATAGAAAGATCGAAACAACTAAAGTAGATTTAAGGTTTAGGAAAAATTAAGAAAAAATAATGCAAGTAAAACGAAATTCAAGACTATATCTGCTCATAGTTATAGTTATCTTCAAGGATGACACGTACACATGCATGTATTCAGTGCGTGTATATATATCTATAGTTATATAGTACTCCTTCCGTTCCTAAAAGATTATCGTTTTAGGAGAAAAAATTTATTCTAAAAAGTTTGTCGTTTACAACTTTTGAGGAGAATAAATTATTTACTTTCCTATATTACCCCTACCTTCTCTGATTGTCCCAAAAAATTCTCTCATTTGTATTAATAGTTTTCAATTTTCCATAAAAGGGTAGTGATGGAATTTCAAATAAATTTTACTTGGTAAATGATATTTCTTTAATCCATGTGTCAAAACCTTAAACGATAATTTTTTAAGAACGGAGGGAGTATAAATGAAAGGTTGTGGTCAGCTCAGTTGTCTCCTTCTGACCCCTTCATATTTAAGAATAATCATCTCATATGTGATCTGTATGAGGGTTACAAGGAACTTTAATCTTTAAGTTTTAAGTTTGGATAGCAGTAATCAAGTTAGAAATGAAATAATTCATTTTTATTGAATGAAAAAAATTATATTTGATAATTCTATTAATTGAATTATTAAATTTGTGAATTTTATTTTTTGGAGATAATATGAAATGACTTATTCTAATAAAAAATAGAATGAATCATTCTACTCACCATGCTATTCTCTTCTCTATTATATTCTATCATCAATTTTATTACTCCAATTTAAACTTACATAATTTCATTGCATCTCGCGTATTGACTACTACTATCGTTCTCAATTATGGTACTAGAACTGAGATTCACTATTTAAATTCGTTTCATATACCGAGTTGATCAAATAATTATACATCCAAAACTATGTGTCATATATATATATATATATATTAGTTGTGTCACGTGTGTCCGACACTATATGAACGGTATGATTTATTTTAAACTTTGGACGGCCCTAATTATTTATTAGGGTGAGCGAAAAATTTAAAATTAGTTGTGTTTTGTTAATTATATATATATATATATATATATATATATATATATATATATATATATATATATATATGTGTGTGTGTGTGTTTAGTTTATTGAAATTCCAACACATTGTTTACTAATTTTGGTAATACTGTAAAATATTTTTCAAAATTTTACAACTACTATTATTTTACTAGTACGTGGTCAAAGTATATGAATATTGTATTGAAATCGCAACACATTGGATGTGGTTAGTATAAAGTTGTTTTTTTGGTAAGTTGGTCAATTGACCAATAGAATACTGACACACATACGATCTTGTCTGCGTGTCAATATTCTATTGGTCAATTAACCAACTTACCTTAAAATAAATTTCATACTAACTACTTCCCAACACATTATTACCCTAGAGGCTAGAGAGAAGGAAAATATTGAGAGAGACATGAAGCACGCTTTGCCGGTTCAAGAAGGTGCATAAGTATGGGTTGGTGGGTCCTTTGAAAAAAGGCTGAGCCCATGGGCTTGCACTCCCAATTGGTCCCACTTTCCAATTTACTAGTAATTAAAAAATGAGAGAGGACTGGAGCCCAGGCGTGTTCAAATTATCAGTTTGTTTAAACTTTCGAAGAACAAATACAGAGGAGGTGCAGTGCAGTGCAGTGCAGGTACAGCCATTTTCTTACATAAATTTCCAAGCACGAATTAATGGGTTTTTTGAATTTTTTGACATGCCCGCCGGGTCTTCTTCCCTACTGGACCTCGTGCCTCGACCCTTGCGACCATGACTTCTCTGCATACCCGTCAGTACTGGAGATAAAAATCATGAAGTTACAAAAAGCTGTTTTAATTTAGGACCGGAGATGATATTAAGTTAACTTCATGCTGGTTGTGTTTGATAAATCTGATAATTAAGATCTGAATGATTATGATGTCTTAATAAATTAGATTATCTGAATGATTATGAGATCTGAATCTAAAAAATTGTTTGATAACTAAATAGTAAGTTGTCTCTTAGTAACATTATTTTACCATTTTAAAGGGTAAAATTTTATTTAGTAATTTTAAATATTCAATTTAATAAAAATAAGTGCATAATATTGTTGAATATATTTATATAAAAAAAATTATCAAAAAAAATTCATTAAGAGATAACTCTTAATTATTAAGATTTTATTTTTTGTCTTTCCGAATAAGAGACATTCAGAGGTAACAAAAAAAAATAACATCATATCTCTTACCGAATAAGAAACAATCCATTAAGAGACAATCAAATATAAACAAACTCGTTATAATTATTAGACTCACCCATATATGGTAGACCATTTACTAATTAGTTTTTAATATATTATTTTGTAAGTAAGAATTTTTTTGTAGGTGCAGTAATACTCGAGAAAAAGTAAGCAAAATAAAAATCAGGGGATGTTCTACAGACATTTTTACAGTATACTTGGTACTCCCTCCGTTTTTAAAAAATTATCGTTTAAAGTTTTGGTAAATGGATTAAGAAAGTGTCATTTACCAAGTAAAATTGGTTTGAAATTTCATCACTACCCCTTTATAGAAAATTAAAAACTATTAATACAAGGGAGATAATTTATTAGGACAATGAGAGAAGGTAGGAGTAATATAAGAAAGTAAATAATTTATTCTCCTCGAAAGTTATAAACGACAAACTTTTTAGAACAATTTTTTTTTCTAAAACAACAATCTTTTAAGAACGAAAAGAATATTAAATATATAGCTGCAATACTATTATATAGATGCGAAAATAGGAAGTAAGGTAAACTGTGTTTATTTAGGCATTTAGCCATGCATTATATTTTGTTTTATGCTAAACAATAATATTTCTTGAAGAGGTACTATAAATTAATATCCTAAACAAATGATCTCCATCTCTCTATATCTTGTTCTTCATTAGTAAAAGTGGGAGAAGGATCCTGCCAAACTAGCATGATATCTTCTTATCATTTCATGACTCGTTTCAAATTATAAAATTATTATTAATTTTTAAAAATTAATTTAATATATTTTTAAATTTAAAATTTAGACGATTTATTAAAAATTATAAAAAAATTACAATGAGTAATACTTTTGATATATTTTACAATATTTATTATTGTATTAATTAAAATTAAATAAATTTATGTCAATTTTAAATTTAAAAACATCTTTAGTTATTGATTTTAAAAAATTAATAATAAACTTATATTTTAAAACGAATAGAATACTACAGCACTCCTAATTTTGGCTGCTTCTATCCTCAGTGTGCAGATTCTTATCAGTTTGTCTTCTTAATGAATTATTATTATTATTATTATTATTATTATGAAACTTATTGAGATTAATAAAAAATTATAAGAGAATCTAGCCCATTTATTACACGACTTTCTAAAAAATATACCATTAATATATTAACGTAACTCATAACTAAAAAAATCGACATAAACATATCATTTTTCATAAATCTTTAAAGAAAATTATATTTTAATTGTCCTTCGGATCAAGGCCATATCGAGTCTGTTTAGGGTTCAGGGCCATATGTATTATACAACTAATAATTGTTTGCTTTTCCCGGGATGATCTATCACGGGTGATACTTTGAAACAAATGACAGTGACCAAGTACCCATGATTAACTTAATTAATCTTGGACAACGACCTTAATGATTACGACAAATGGTGGAATCTTGAATACAAGTATAGTTATGTTTACATGGAGTATTAATTTTATTTTTATGTTTTTTAAATGAATTAATTAATAATAGTAGTAATATTTTTTGCAATTCTAAATAGTATGCATGTAATGGATATAGTCTATTGGCAACTAGATAGAGGAATTTTCAACTTCATTAGAAAGTTTGCCACCGAATTCAATTAAATTAAGGAGAACACTATTTTTATATGTGTTTAATTTAATATTTTCACATGACTCTTTTGTATATGAAGGTAGGACTCAATGTATGCTCACGTGACAAAAAGACTATATAAAAATATCATTTCTCTTAAATTAATAAATGCCATTTTCTGTAACAGGTGCGGTTAGAACTTTAGGAACTCATGAATTAGGACAATTTAAATTACTCCATTTAAAATTCGGTAAATCACTAAGGAATACATAAAGGTCGATCGATCAGAAAACGGCTCTAATAAGTAGTAGGGAATAAAATAAAATTTTGGGGTGGGTTTGGTATGACATCTTTATCAATCATGAAAATATAAATTTATTTTATTTTAACTAATACAAAAAAAACTACTTAATAATACTTATTAAGTATAAATATATTATTTTATAAATTAAAAAAATTCACAATATAATTAAATTTTAAAATTTTATAAAATAATTAAGATCAAACTCAAATAAAATTCTTTTAATAAAATAGAGATTATATAAAAGATTACTTGAGGGTAGATTGGTAGAAGGCCGAATTGCGTCACATAGGCGACAATTCGTGCATGTAAATAGTTAGCACCACACAATCGATCAACAATAAAATTAATTTATATTTTTGTCACTGTACTAGAGATCGTTTTTTATTATAGTTATCGAATATTTTTTTGTTACAAATATATTGTTATACTAAAAAAATTTAGAAAATGGGCATTGCTTAACAATCCGTCCAAAACAGTGAACAAAAATATTGACTAAACTAACGATTAACATATGTTAATTATGTGGTAGGTAACGTGGATTGGATTAATTGATATTTTGATACCAGAGGTTGATTTTCATTTAATTTGTTTACTAAAACTTTTTTTTGTTACATTCTCGTTATTGAAATACTAAATTTTTTACAAATTAGTGATTTTATAATTTTTCATCCAAAATATTAACGAAAAAACTTATTTGACAAACATTTGACATATAGATGTGGAATATTCTAATGTAGTAGCATGTGTGGGTCAGTTTGTAAAAATAAAATAAAATGCTCACCTAAAAAAAAGATAAAGATAAAGTCAGACTAATTATTTTAAGACTCAATATTATTATAAAAAGATAATTAATATTTTAAGAACAAAGAAACATAATTTAAAGAAACAAAAGTAATTAAAAATCAAAATTCATCTTTCTCTTATAATCACAGCGACAGACTTATAAAAAAATGATGGTCTACACCGTACCTTATGTACATCAGCTCTTTCTCTCATTGTGGACTAAGTCGGAACTACAGTGTGACGCCTCCAAAATAGGTATACAACACCCATTTTGAGTCGCCAAAATACATGGTACAGAACAACTATAACTTTATTAATACAACATAAAAACTATGAGTTTAAATACAAATATCGTCATCTAGACAATATCCACACTCAAATAAGTCATCATTATAATTATTAATACACTATTTTACAGAATAGTGAGGACTACTAAAACAACTTCTAGAACCATCATTCCACACCCCGACTAATTCTCGCTACATTCTCGCCTCCTGAGAAGAAAAATGGAACAACAAGAAAAAGGGTGAGCTCAACTAGCCCAGTAAAAAATATTATGACTAAGATAATATATAACAAATTATCGTTAGTCCTCAACAGAAAAAAATCTAATAGAATACAATAGACAACCAGTTTTAAATCAATTTTCGCAGCGGAAATAATAATTCATTAGAAGAGTTAAGTAGAGAATGCAAATTACTATCTTCTATATATGAATTTAAAAGTTCAACGTCGATATTTTATCCCTGTAACATCAATAAATATATATCTGGAATCAAATATTTATCTTTGCACTACAGGACAAATATATTCATCAATTGGTCATGTTCATCTAAACACCTGTTCATCTTTGCACTACGGGCCAAAGACATTAATCAGTCGGTCATGTTCATCTCAACACATATTCATCTTTGCACTACGGGCCAACAATATTTATCAAAAAATCATTCATCTTTGCATTACAGGCCAAAGATATTCAGTAATATCATCATTTAGGACTGAGAATGATGAAAAATATTTTAAAGAAAACGAATCCAGTGAAACAAATGAACAAGTATTAAGGATTCGTACTTTAAATAATCCAAGTTTAAAAATACTTCATAAATAACCAGATTAGAGTAAAATTCAAGAATGAAGATCAAAACATAGATCCAATCAAAGATAGGAATCATAACAGACAATCTTGGACACAGAAAAGAAAATTTAATTTTTCTGTGAATAGTGTCGTATTCGTGAATAGTGCCGTATACGTGAATAGTAACTCCGACCTCAAAAGATAGAAATTTCATAAAAAAATATTATCACGCTTCGTGAATAGTACTCGTGAATAGTAACTCATGAATAGTAACTCCGACATGAAAAGTTTTAAATTTGATATAAATTTCAACCAATATTTCGGCATAATGATATTAAAGAAATAATATCATTTTTGAATAAAATAACATCCCTTACCTCAGAAAGAATAGTACTTCTGACTGGAATACTGGATATAGTGCTGAAAGAACTTGCACCGTATAGCAATATTCAAAGTACTAAATGTGAGACCCCAGATTTTTTTAATAAAGATTAAATTTTTTCGAAATATATTTTTGAATATTATGATGTGAATTTGATATAATGTTATAGTTGTGGGTAATATTTACAAATTTTACAAAGTACGTAAGTTGTTATATAATATTCGATTGGTCGGGGAATATTCGTTTTAACAGAAAATATTCGTACAACTGCACGATCATTGGTGGACCCCCACAACGGAATTATTGTCGGATTGAGAAAATGACAAAAATACTTTATAAAAATAACGGCAGAAGTTTTACCGTTAACTGTTGAAACACCCGGTGTTAAAAGTACAGTAATACGCGTGGTTGCATAGTAGCACACGGTATTGATTATTGATGCTTACGTGAGAAGTCACTTAGTTATACTCAATTATTGCTACAGTAATTGATGTATCATATCTATCATATTATTGATTCAATTATTGTCACAGTATCATCTGCATAAAATATTTTTTATTAAATCAATACTTGAGACGACAAAGTTATTCATATTATAAATTGCAATATTTACAATGTCTAGAAATTCTGTCAAGGAGAGGTTTGGTCACCTAATTGCGCGCCAATAGGGAGAAATTCTTATTGAAAAGCCCTCTCTTTCCTGGGAACGACTTGGTTGATAAATATTATGAGTTATAATATTAATAATGAATGTTATTCGGAGTTGAATTTGGAGACGCGGACGTGATATTTGAGTCCGGAATGACGAAATTAGTAAAAATAGTCAATAAACATAAAATTTTCCTAGATTCACTATTTGGTCAAAAAGTCAACAGTTGACTTTTTCGGGATAAGTCAAACTTCAAAATTTTAAAATTTATATTTTTGATAAAAATAGTTTCATTATGTTGGAATTATTTGTGTTAGTGAAAATCGACATTTATTCTGATGATAATTGATGTTTAGGGGCTATATTGATAAATCGGGTAATTTATCGGATAAATGAGCTATTAATTGCTACTAATTCACATGCTTATATAACTATTTATTCACATATGTGTACTATTGAATCACATTATTTATTATTAGGGGAGTTGGTGCAAGATTGATAATACTTGCATGACTAAATTAAAAATGGAGGTATAGAAGGAGATACTATACTGAAATTCGTATTTTTCACACGATTATACTATTGATTCACATAATTGAACTATTGATTCATATTATTTACTATTAGGGGAGTTGGTGCAAGATTGATAATACTTGCAGGACTGAATTATAAATGAAAGAAAAGTTGAAGGTATTGTACTGTAATTTTTGAGCCCCAAAACGTGCAATTATCAAAATTATATTTTCCTATAAATAGAAGCTCATTCTTCCTTCATTTCTCGCCAATTCACAAAAGCTTTAGAGCGATTATTATAGAGAGAAAGAAGAAGAGAAATTTGTTACTCACTATTCCAGTATCCAGTTTTTTCAATGTAGGGAATATTAATTGTTGTACTCGTATGGAGTATTATTTCTTTCTTATCTATGATGAGAACTTCTGTTATTCCATTCTTTATTATTCTGTTGGAATAACCTGTATACGCGGACTACCCTATACTTGGTGAAATTCTTTTGTTGTTCCATTCTTTATCATTCTGTTGAAACATCCTGTCTGTGCGTTTTACGCCAGACCTAGTTCCGCCTTTATTATTCTGTTGAAATATCCTGTCTGTGCGTTTTACGCCGGACCTGATTCCGTCTTTATTATTCTATTGGAATATCCTGTCTGTGCGTTTTACGCCGGACCTGATTCCGTTATTTATTATTTTGTTGGAATAACCTGCATGTGCGGTCTATCGCATGCCTGGTGATTTCTTTTGTTATTCCATTCCTTATTATACTCAGTTGGTGAAAGTTTTGACTTCTATACTCCATGAAATTAGTGGAATATCCTTGATATTTACGCTTCATCCAGTATCTTTTCATGAAAATATTCTTCTGAGCATTCTTGAATTTTACTCTACAAAGCAGTATCATGTTGACAATTTGGACGTTATTAGTTCCTGGATAAAATAATTCTTGAACTTGTTTTATTGAATTCTTATATCATTGTCATCATCCTCATGTTTATATTTTGGTTTATATTTTGTTCAATTCTCTACAACTTTGCAGAAGAAAATTTTTCAAATTCCAAACAGAAATAATCCAAAATCCACAAACGGGCGATTTTATAATTTATAATCAATTTTCGGTCAAGAATTATGTCCACCGACACACAAAAAATGTGTTAAATATTTAATGACATAAAAATACTATTCCTCCTCATATACTCATATATCACATATTTATTGTAAAAATATCACCGTTAATATATTATTAAAATAATATATTTAAATAAATTTTTTTATCAGAAAAAGATAAAATATTAATTTTCAATAATTGTCACATTAAAAATTTTCTCTATCTATATCCACATAAAATGAATATTTTCTTTATCATAATAATCAATAATTAATTATTTAAAAATAATATTACAGAATCACAGTACTGACAACCAGGCCGTTCCCAGGATTGAGGGGGCTTTTCAATAAGGATTTCTCCTTATTGGCGCGCAATTAGGTGACCAAACCTCTACTTAGACAGAACTTTCTAGACATTGCCAATAATGTTATCTGATAATATTATTTAAATAATATGAATTATTGATCTGATACTGGAAAATACTGTGCAGTGACAATTATTGAAACAATAATAATATAAATATCAACGCAACAATTATTGAATCAATAAAATAAAATAATGAATAATAATTACTGTAACAATTATTGAGTAGTGTCTTCTTACGTACGAATCAATAATTCAACAATACTGTGCAATACCGTGTGCTACTGTGCAACTATACATTTTATTGTATTTTGACCACCAGGTAACCCAATAGTGTTAACGGTAACAATTTACGCCGTTATTTATAAAACTCAATCTTTGTCTTTTTCTTTCATCCAACCGTTTTCCGTTATGGGGCCCACAAATGACTGTGCCGTCGTACGGAGATTCCCGACAATAAGAATATTCCACGACCAAACGAATATTCCCCGACAAAAAAAGTATTTTGTAACCACTTGCTTATTTTATAAAATTTTCACATTTCACCCATAACCAAATCATTATATTAACCCTTATTAATTTAGAATAATGAATAGAGGAAAATTTAAATTATTTATAATATGTTGGGGTCTTACAATGTGTTAAACAATTTTTGCAACAAAAATACTCTTCCTCCTCATATACTCATATATCCCACATTCATTGTAAAAATATCATCATTATTATATTATAATAATATAATAAAATATTATTTTATCAGAAAAGATAAAATATCAATTTTTAACAATTGTCACTTTAAAAATTTTCTCCATCTATATCCACATAAAATCAATATTTTTCTCATCATATAAATCAATAATTAATTATTCATAAATAATATTACAGAATCACAGTACTGGCAACCAGGCCGTTCCCAGGAAAGGGGGGGCTTTCTAATAAGGATTTCTTCTTACTGGCGCGCAATTAGGTGACCAAACCTCTCCTTAGACAGAACTTTCTAGACATTGCCAATAATGTTATCTAATAATATTATTCAGATAATATGAATTATTGTTCTGATAATGAAAAATATTGTGTAGTGACAATTATTGAAACAACAGTAATATAAAAAAATCAACGCAACAATTATTGAATCAATAAAATAAAATACTGAACAGTAATTATTGTAACAATTATTGAGTAGTGCTTTCATACGTAAGAATCAATAATTGGTGCAATACCGTGTGCTATTATGCAACAACGTGTATTACTGTGTTTTAACCATCGGATATTCCAACAGTATTAACGGTAACAACTGCGTCATTATTTATAAACAACTTATACTTGTCGTTTTCTTCATCCAATCGCTTTCCGTTATGGGCCCACACAAGGCTACGACATCGTACGAATATTCTCCGACAGTAAGAATATTTCACGAGCAAACGAATATTCCCCAACAACAATGAATATTTTATAACCACTTGCTTATTTAAAATATTTGCGCATTTTACCCATAACTAACCACATTAATCAAATCAACCCTTACTATTTTAAAATAATAAATAGAGAAAATTAAATTTATTTATTAATAATTTGGGGTCTTACATACAGTCTCTTATCGAAAATCTAATTTAGAGAATAGATTCCTCTTATACATCTGTATACTCGTCGAAAAAGAAAAAAAATGAAGAACAGAAGAACGTTAAATTGACGATGGCGGCGTCCAAAGCCATTTGTTTCACTTCAAAATGAGAGGGAAATAGCTTCTATTAAACCAATTTTTGCCGGAGTCGACAGATATGAGAGGGTTTATTTGGCCAATTTTTTTCATTTATTTTGAAGTTTGGTTTGGTGTTTATAAGGTTTCAAATTGAAAATGATTTTAGAAAATTTATGGATTTAAATCAGCTATGATGTACTCTCTTTATACATGTTGTAATAAAATCACTAATTTTAAATATATTTGGTACTTCGAAAACGAGAATATAACAAGAAAAAGTTTCAGTAACCAAAATAAAAATTAACCCTTAGTACAATGACCAAAATATCAGCTAACCCGATTCACGTCACATGTCATGTCAGAAATTGATGATATGACAACGACATGTGGCTAAAAAATGTTTGTGTAATATTGAGTTTTATTTTAACTTTTATTCCATTAATTTTTTATACCAAAAAGGTAAAATATAAAACCATTACTAAAATGTTAAAGTAAATTTAATATATTACAAACTCAGCTTGAAAAAATCATCAATAATTAATATAATGATAAATATTTTAAAATGTATAAATGTATTACTAATTAAAATCTTATTATTTCATAATCATCAATAATCAATTTAATGACAATTTTAACCTTATTGGTATAAAGAATTAAGGCCGAAATATAGATTATTACCATGAACTTTAAGTTGATTTCATAATCGTTAATATTCAATATAACTAAAGTTTAATACCAAGAAGGGTAAAATTGTTATTAAATTTATTTTAAAAAAATTAATAATGGTATTATATTTACCCTTTTGGTAAAAAAAAAGTAATTGAATAAATGTTAAAATAAAACTCAATATTACACACAAGTATTTTTTAGTCACGTGTCGTTGTCATGTCATCAATTTCTAATGTGGCGTATAATCAGAAAAAGTTAAAAGTTTAATCTCCTAATTAAAAAAATTGAGAAGACAATTCCCAAATTAATTTTTTTAAAAATGTTAATTCCCTAATTAAAAAAATTAAAAAGAACATATCCAAAATTAAAAGTTTATGCTATTAATCCATATTTAGGCTATTATGAAAAATATGTAATGAGTTTAGATGGTAGAGTAGAACACAGGGACAGCGGGAATCTAGATGGTGGAAGCCACCAATAATTGAGTATGAATTTTGGGTGGACTTATGGTTGATTAAGATGACCGAGGTTTTTTTTCGCAGGCCTGCTGAATTCATGGTCCATTTAGACATTTTCAACTTTTATAGTTTCGATTACGTTATCTTCTTTCCATCGGCTCATTTTGTATTGGGGAAATCTAGGGTAATTCTGTATTCGACCCATTAACATCTTTCGTTATGCCCATTTTAAATTTTACCAAGCGCTTGACTACATATCAAGATTTTTAAACTCGGACCGGTCATCGAACCGGAAAAATTACTGGGTGGATGGGTCACTAGTCCAACCAGTGGTCGGACCGTTATTGATCCAGTGACGTCATTAATATGTAATAAATAATAAATAATTAATTATATTAATTATTATTATATATTGTATATAATATTTAGTAAATATGTAAAATTAATCAATTTATCTACAAAAAAAAACTAAACATCTCTAAGATACATTAAAATTCCGAAATTCAACCACAAGTTCAAGTGTTTGATTAAATGAATGCAAAAATATATAAAATACCAAACAAAGTCTCAACTAAATTACTAAAATAAAATAAAATCCGTAATTTTTTTTAATCTTTAAGGAGAGAACCGGTCAAACCCGTGAACCAGTCACTGGTTCACTGGGTCAACCGGTTCAACCGCCGGTTCTGAACGATTTTTGAGAAGAAGTGGTTTAGTGGTCCAAACCAGACTGTTGAGTGAACCGGATCCGATTTTTTCCGGTTCGACCGGCGGTCCGGTCCGGGTTTGAAAACCTTGCTACAGATTACAAAAGATTCTAAACAAGCAACCAATGTATATATTCTTCAATATCATAAAGGTGAGCCCTATTTCAACATAAATTTTTGATATTTCTATATGATTCTTTCTTACACGAAGGTGTGACTCATTTTCTTCTCATATATATGGTCCGCCTCTCCAACAAACCATAGAGAGCAAACTAAAAACGAACTGACTATAACGACGGGTTTGTCCGTCGCTATAACATAGAAAGTCGATTTTCTATACAATAGTGACGAAAAAAAATCGTCGATATACCCGTTTCATTTTTAGTTCGTTTTCTATAATTCATTTTTAGTTCGCTTTCTATAATTCGCTGGAGTATATATATATATATATATATATATATATATATATATATATATATATATATATATATATCTAATAAAATACAAATGATTTTGAATTTCCCGCTCACTCAATAAATCATCTGAGCCGTCCAAAATTTGAGATAAATTCCACCGTCCATACATCTATCTAATAAAATACATCTATCTATCTAATCTATCTAATAATGATTTTGAATTTTCCGCTCACTTAATAAATCATCTGGACCGTTTTAAGTTTGAGATAAATCTCACTGTCCATACAGTGCCGGAGGCACGGTACCCAACTAGTATATATATATATATATTCTTATGATTCGCTGAAGAGAGCCGAGCATACTATATATATATATATGTATATATATATATGTGGTCATATTTGTATATAAATATTTTTAGTAGTACTCCGTACTCGTTACAATTTAAAATTTGATATTTAAGTACGGGTGCAAAAATAGCTAGGCCTGAAACTTGTACTTACGTACGTTTAAGCTGAATTTGAGCATATATAATCATCACAGGATTCATGCAAGCTGATCGAGCTCAAGCTTGGAATCAATCTCAGACGGATCAATTTCAAAATTGACCAGACTCACGAAACCATATATCTTCTATACGCAGTTACTTTCTTTCATTAATTACTTCTTCTTTTTTTAGTTTAATTTCTTTCTTAATTCTTCTTATTTTTTGGTAAGAGCTTGATTTCCTTTCTTTCTTCACTTTTCATATATTTGTTCTAAAAATTTCTCATTAAATTGGTTAGGTCTCTTCTTCTTTTTTTGTGATCATTTTTTTTCTAATCCACGTTTTCTCTCTGTGGAAGGATCGCCACGGTTTTCATGCATGTTAACGACGACAATGAGAGTAGGAAAAAGATACTACTATATATATATTTCTTTAATAAATAATTAGTAAACTTTGTGGGCGCCCTTTAAATAATATTTGGTTAAAAGTTTAGAGCGATTAAGTTACAGCTGCATGTTATTTAAGTCATCTAGAAACACTATCTATCTATCAATCTAAAAGACTGACCACAAAGATGTTATGCACGACATGCAATATTAATTGGAGATGTTTAATTTGTACAATGGAGTAGGGTGGTAAAACAAAACAGTACTAGAGATAATTAATTGGCAACCTCAAAATGAAGTTACTTAACAGTACTTGTAAAACTATCTTATATATAAATGAGGTCGTAGGCCTTGTGCCTAATTACAGATCAATTAACAAATGAAGGAGAAGAGATGCATGCATGCATGCTTGTTTTTCAGTACTAAAATGAATTGAGCAAGGGGAAAACTTTTATCACGTGCCTATCTAGCTAGTTAGAAAGCTTAAGCTTGATTATGTGGAAAAAGAAGTTCCATTATATGATCGATCGAGCTAGTGAAATTCGTTTTTTTAATTTGTTATATATGATATGCTGCTCGCTTTCTTCAAAAAGAAACAACTTGACCAATTAAGATTAAACTTTTGGCCCCAGTTGATTCAAATTTGAGCCACATATCTCCTTCACCACATTTAAAGAATGTCACACCAGACTTTTATTTGTGTTTATCATTGATGCTCATTTTTGTAGATTGTCAACTGAATACATATTTGACTAATGGAAAAATATTATATTTTTATACACAAGCGTAGCTACATCATTTGAGACACAAAACATATACTCGATCACTTGTTTCATAAGAAAGAAAAATCTCATTCGGTTTTTTTTAATTTTCAAAATCTTCGATTCGAATTGATTTTAAGCAATCACATGAGGAGTATATAATGGTGAATTAAAAAAAGGTACATTGTTTCATAAATAAAATAATATTTTTTAAAAAAAAAATTAACTTCTTTGGCCCGATACGGTGGATTATGACATTCTTTACAAGATGCAGTATAAAAATATGTATGAAAGTCTTGTCTCTTCTTTTCACCTCTTCTACATCATATATTAATTCCCTCCTCCTATTGGTTGGTATCAGATATGATTTCTTTCACTTAGCGAAAACTTTTATCAAATGTGTGAAAAGGCTGTAGTAATATGAGAAGATTCACTTAGATGAAGATTAAGTTAATTAAACAACTATTTAATATAGATTAGCATAGAAAGACATGATGATTCAATCATGCAGCTCTAAATAAACCATGCACCTTTAGATCTATTATTTATAATAATCTATAGTGGTAGTAGGTGGATATTAGTACTACTCCTATATAATTACTTGTCTACTAGTGATAATTCTGCATATATAGAAGAAGAAACAACAGACTAATTATATATATATATATATATATATATGTTGTCTTCTCATTTTTGTTAAGTTGTATTTAATTATAAGTTAACATTGCTTAAACTTGTTTCTTATACTTCAGTTGCTTGCCATTTTCGAACTTAAGCGCATGATCGCATGACCATAATCTGTCTACTCAAATTAAACTAAAGAATCTCTACTAATGTGTCCTTAGATAATCTAAAGTACTATATGCCATTTTATTATGCTATTATTGTAAGTTTGCAACAACAACTAATAAAAAATTAACATCTAGAAGACCTCCAAATATATATTATACAAACATTTATGTAACTCTAGAAAATGTTTATTGTAAAAAAAAATTATTTTGACAGTACGAATTCAAAGCCAATATGAAATATTTGGAATATTAATTCAATCTACAGCCTGAAGCCCACTGGCTTATTACTCTCCTCTTTTCTCTTATATAGGAGTATCCTTGTACCTCAATGATATTCCATAAAATTCACTACTCGTCCATTTAATTTCTCTTATATTTACGTAGACCCATCATATCATATCTGGAAAATGGGTCAACTATCGGGCGTGCGGTCAATCTCGCTTAGTTTGTGTCTCATCCTCCTCCTCCTCCTCCTCCCAAACTTGGCATCGGCACAACTTGTACCCAACTACTACGCTGGAGTGTGTCCAAATGTCGAAACAATTGTTCGAAACGTCGTTAAAACAAAAATCGAACAAACCTTTGTTACAATCCCTGCAACTCTCCGTCTCTTCTTCCATGATTGTATTGTCCAGGTATCCAAAAACGAAAAATTATTTTTTTTCTATTTTATATGAAAATAGTTAATAGTATAATTTTAATTCCCCATGCATGATCCTAAACTTGTTTTTGGGGACATGTGCACGTATAGGGTTGTGATGCTTCAGTTTTGATTGCATCCACGGAAAATAACAAAGCGGAGAAGGATCACCCAGATAATCTTTCATTAGCCGGAGACGGATTCGACACGGTGATCAAAGCTAAAGCTGCAGTTGATGAAATCCCAAGTTGCAAAAACAAGGTCTCCTGTGCTGATATTCTTGCATTGGCCACTAGAGATGTCATTGCTCTGGTAATTTTGCACCTACTACTACTCTCCCAAAACCATCGTGTCTTAGCTTTTCACCCAAGTACGTACTACTATGCACACATATTCTTTCTTAGTAAACAAAATCCAACAAGTTAAAATAATAAGAATTTCAGCTTTTACAATCATATATCATTATTAGTAAAGAGTCAAAACTTTATTAAGATCTTGAACGTCTATATAAGGATATTCTAATTGTTTCTTGTAACTCACATTTGAATGATATATACAGAAAATATCTTTGATCTTGTCTATGCCGCTTCCTTAGTTGAAACATGAAAATAAATTGATCTGGTGCAGAATGTATAACTAATTAATGTGGCAATGAAATTTGCCAAGGTGAATTGGAGAATCATTGTAATTTGTTTGCGTGCGCGCGTGCGTGCGTTTGTTTTCATGGCTAATTAAATTAATGGAGTAGCTACTACTCAGTATATATTTAATTTGTTGCGTGCGCATGCAGTCTGGTGGACCTTCCTATCAAGTGGAGTTGGGAAGATTAGATGGGCTGATATCAAAATCTTCAAATGTGAACGGGAAGATCCCCAAACCAACCTTCGACTTGAATCAGCTCACTCGCCTTTTTGGTTTGAATGGTTTAAACCTACTTGACCTGATTGCTCTCTCAGGTACGTCCGTCCGTCCGTCAATACTCCTACCTACCTACTTAATTACCATGCATGCACCACGTACTATGCTCGGCCAATTGAAGTGCTGCTATACTTAGGGACTCATTGACAATTACATTCATTTTTATTAACTCACTTTGTATCTTGAGTCACAGCAATAATACATGCATATCTGGATTCCATTTTTTTTTCTCTTTCTCTCTGTAGCGGGCCATACCGTTGGATTCTCTCATTGTGATCAGTTAGCAAATCGGATTTACAATTACAGCGCAATAAGTTCGATAGACCCCACGATTAATAAGACGTATGCGATTGAGTTGCGGGCAATGTGCCCGATAGACGTTGACCCAAGAGTAGCCATCGACCTGGACCCAACAACCCCCAAAAAATTTGATAACCTTTACTTTAAGAATCTCCAGCAGGGCAAGGGCCTATTCAGTTCGGATCAGGTCCTCTACACAGATTTCAGATCTAGGCCCACAGTTAATATCTGGGCTAGTAACCCCGCAGCTTTTCAACAAGCCTTCATTATTGCCATTACCAAACTTGGGCGAACCGGAGTCAAGACCGGAGGAAACCCAAATGGAAATATACGTCGTGATTGTTCTGTATTCAACTGAACAGAAAACTCCAAAACCCTATTATATTAATGGATACTATTGTACCATATGCTCACTGTACCTGACTTTTAAGAAAGAATCACTTCAAGCAATAAAATGATGAGAGCGACCAAATATTCCTGATGAGATATATGTGATTTTATTTTCATCTACTTGAATGGTTTTTTGAGCAAATATTCCTGATGAGATATATGTGATTTTATTTTCATCTACTTAAATGATTTTTTTAATAACAATTCTGATATATATATATAGTCAATTTGAGTATACTAACAAAGTAAGATCATTCTTGTATCATATAATATATAAAATATAATTCACCGCTACATACATAGCAAAACCAAAACCACATGTAAAAGTTAGGCACCTGGTCTGGCTATAATACGCCAATAATATACAAATGAGCAACATGACTTTAGGTCTCACTAGTTTAACTAATCCAAATTAAACAATATTTACAGAGGTATTTAATTATCTAGCTAGTAATTAATAAAGAAGATAAAAAGGTTTGTAAAATCCTAATTTAGTAATTAAGACCAAGGGCCTGTGATTTTTAGATATAATATTTGATTCTCATTATATGTAATGGACAGTGGTGGATGTACCGTAGTGTAGGGCCGGTGTAGGCACAATTGCCTACACTGAATTTTTTACTTTTTATTTGTAGTATTATGTAGGAGTAATATTATTATTAGGAGTTTCTAGCTAATCTTAATCTTAATATTATTATTAGTGGTGGTTGTCTTCCTGATTCTTCACTTAAGTTTTTGAATCAAAAAGGAAAAGAAGACATTGTTGAACTAATTGATTCGTGTAACGGTCTTGTTCTATACATCAACATGACTATGGCTGTTGTTTACACATGTTTTGTTTGCAATCCGTTGACAATGGAAAAGGTTAATCTTCCTCACCCACGTAAAAGATCGGATCGGGTTTATTATGCATTACTTGCAAACTTGACTAGCAATGGCTACCTTCAATATAAAGTTTTGTGTTTTTTCAGACCAAAACATGGCGACCCATGGTCTGAATTGTTGGTTTTATCATCGGAAACAGGGGAGTGGGACGAGTTTGGAGAAAGATTTCCAGCTTTATGTCATGACACTATGATGGGTTCAAAGGTGTTTGTTAATGGAAGTCTCATTTGGGATTGTCTCGAGGGTCACATTCTCATGTACCATCTCAATGCGAAGAAATACCAACGTTCTTGGGAGCTAATTGAGGCCCCGTGAGCTCCCCTCAGAAGGTGTTTTGTGGAAGTCTGAAGATGAGCTTCATTGCTACTGCCACGGACTCCCTGATGAATTCCCAGCTTGGTCATTATGCACTGATGATAAGAAAGAACTGAAATGGAAGATCGATGGCTGTAAAGAATTTGAAATCTTAACTGAAGATATCAGCAGAATGTGTGGAGAAACGTGGATAACAGGATGGAAAGTAATAGCACGAGATCGATTCAAGATAATAGGGTATAGAACTGAATCCAAAACAATCTTTTTGTTCATCCCAGATTCAGTTTATTCATACCAAGCAACAGAAAGGGAGTTAAATTTTGTAGGCGGTTCGCAATATTTCAGAAGATTCCACACGTCAAGTAAAATTGTTTCTTACCTGCATTGCTTGGCCCCTATTCAAACTGGTATGGCAGTAGCACAAGAGGAAAAGGACACTGATTATATTTGGAGAAAAATGGAGCAAGGAGGCACAGCAATATCGGATATGATCTAAAGTAATTGGTAGCTTTCTACGAGAATTTGGCAAACAAAGTGGTTGCGAGACGCTAATTAACTTGTTCACTGGCATTCCTGAAACGCATATAATAGTAGTAGCTGTAGCTGTTCTTCCACCACTGAGATCTTCACTTCTCCTAATTTTTGTTTGTCTGACGGATTATTATTGAGATTATTTCCCTTATTCTTCTTTTTTTCGCTTCCTGATTTTTGTTCCATAACATTTTAGAATAGTAATTTAGAGCAACATGGGGTCACAGTATTTGCTGTATATCAACAATTTGCTGTAGTTTTAGTGGCACAGCAATTAAAAGTTATGAATCCTGTTGAGACAATATGTTCAGGGCTCACTTGGTAAACAAGAAAATATGTAGGGCATCTTAAATAAAACTAGTATACACACTCCTACACGAATACCTTGTTTTATCTGGGGAGAGAAGAAAAAATAGAGTATTCCTGGTTCCTGTTTTTAATTTCTTGTACAGCCACAAATGGAAGGAAAGAATCATGAGAGGTTCTTGACAAAGAGCAATGAGATTTATATAATTAAATGTTAATTAACCAAATCCCTTTACAAGAAGAATAATTAATGTTGAACTAATACTAGAATAATACCAAGATTAGAGAGATTAATTAAGTAGATGACTAGTGGACTAATAATGAATTAACAAGAACATATATCATCAATTAATTAAGTAGGTACCCAAGCAGTTGCAAACACAACATTGTGTCCTTTCCATGTTAGTACAAGATCTTCTTCTTCCCTCTTTAATCCCCACCCAGCCGCATGCTCATCTAACATGCTTTTCACTTCCGCCACCGCTTCTTCCCCGAACAAAACACCCCTATAACCCGCATTTCTCATCCGTTGCACCCACCGGCTCCTCGGCTCCACCCTCTCCACCCTCTGACCACCTTCTTGTGCTATCACATTCTCAATCTTCCAATATATATCCGCTTCATACCACTGCCTTTGTTTGCTCCCCCGCGGAAGAAATGTATCAACCGTGTCATAAGGTATCCATAGATAATTAAAAGCCGACCTCAATCTACACACCAAATTATTTGAAGTAAAATCAGCATCCTCGTCTACCAACACAACAACCGTAGGCTCTAAACTCCGAATCGCCTTAAGAAACCTCGTTCGTAGGGATGTTGTGGAACTGTTTTCGAAAGAAAATGGAGTTGGGGTTTCTTCCGGAATGTAATGTAGCATCATATGACAATTTATCACTAGTGCCTCACCGTCGTTGGAATGAACTAAGTTTTGGAGCTTTAATTGTTCAATTAACGAAGCGAACCCATCTGAAGAACTCGAAGGAATTACCCTAAATTCCAATATTATGTTACGAGACCTAGCAAAGTTTACTAATTTTGTACCTAACTCTTCATAGGATATATCAAGCATAGGCGGCACGTCCTCCGTGGCACCGGCTACCGTGAGCTTGACTAGTGGCGGGCCCTCGAGGCGGTTAGCTATAGCATCAATGAGTGTTGGAATTTGCATACAATGTGTCAAGCTTAAGTCAATGATGTGAATGATCGAGTAACCTTCCACAGCTTCTAATATAGCTGCATTAGCTGCAGTGAACCCGAACCGGTGCCACGGGGTTAAGTCGACGAAACTGGTTAGCTCGATGATTGAGAACTTATGGGTGGTTATGTGGACATTTGGTAAGGCGGTGAGGATTTTGCAGGTTCCATTTTTGGCGGCACGGGCTATAAGGGCTCGAAGGAAGGCACAAGTGAGGCGCTGATTAGAGTCGCCATCTGATGCTGCAATGTTGTTGAGAACCCATAAGATTTGTTGGGCTAATGTAGAGTCGTTGCTTTCGATTGCATTGGCGCAGTGGACTAGCAACTGTTCCATGCAATTGGCATCGCCAAAGGTTCCGAGGGATTTTGATGATGGGAATCCGGGCCATGGCCGGGTTCGATGGATTTGGTTGTTGTTCATGGTGTTGAGATTTGGAAAAGGGGGGATTTGGTGAAAGGATAGTACTGGTGGTTGAGTTTCGGTAAATTGGATCATGGAGAGAGAGAGAATTATAGGGATAAATTAATTACAGTATGACAGGGAATGTGAGATGGAAATCAGGAATCAAAAGAGGGACAGAAGGGAAGAAAGTGACCCGACTGGTAGTAGTACCTGGGCATTGGGACACGGGAATATATACGATAAGATTGTTGGAGATTTATGGTAGAATTCTGTAAATGAATCCAAGGAAAAAGACTGTTCCTGGTGATTTTGTTGTTCTTTCCACATAAGAGCAAAAAGGGACTAGTAAGAAAAATATCTGTCATCCCAAAGAGAGAATTAGTAGCTTTTACTTTTTCAGTTGATGTATATTTGAGAGGTGGAAAAACGAACTTTATATTTTCATTTCTGTCAAGAGAGATAGAAAAGTGAGGAGAAGCAGGGAGTAATATAAAGGAGGAGGAGGGGGGGCTTTGTGTTGGATTTTGGTGGCCGGCCAGTGAGTTGTCTTTACGTGGAAGTTGGAAATTATGTCATTTTTATTTATTAATTGGTGAAGGGAAAGGGATTAAAAGGAAGGCAGTACTTAAGTTTATAGCTTTGGTTCGCTCACTCACGGGCCATGCTACTAGTACTTCTCGCTCTTAGCTATATCATCATGGTCATATCATTTGCCTCAGATTTTCTATGATTAATACATCATATCAGATGTATTTTTCCTTTTCAGACTTTTGGTTTAAACACCATATATATAGAGGAGACTCGATGTTTTAACAACTTAATACTTCCTCCGTTTCAAAAATTAGACATACATTTTAATTTTTTTTCAAGTCAATTCATAAAATTTTAAATTTTAAAATTGATATAAAATTATTAGATTTTAATATAAACAAATATAACAATTGTAAACTAACTATAAACTATTACTAATTATCTTCTTTGTTGTTTCTAAAACTTGAACAAAATTATATCAATTTTGAATTTTAATATTTCGCAAATTGACTTTAATAAATCAAAATTTATATCTAATTTTGGAACGGAAGTAGTATATATCAAGCAATATTCTCTCATGTTCACAAAAATTAAAAGTCTTATTTTGTAAAAAAAATATTGAATATTAAGGACATACTTTTTATTTCTTAAAATTGAGTGAAACTCTGTTTTTTTTTAAAATAAACAAAATAACAATATATTGTCACCCTTTAAATTAAGCTCACACAATAATAACACAATAACAATAATTAACTAACCCTAATCTCTGTGTCTTAATTTATATATCAGAAAAATTAAAGCAACACAAAAAATAAATGGCAATCTTAATTATCCGGGTACAAGTATTTGACATCCACTAGCAAGATATATGAATTCACAAGAATTAAGAAAATAATTATATAACATTAAATATAATATCAATTGTCTATAATAACTTTAAATTCTCATAATTATCACACTTATCTCATACTCTCTTTTATCTGTAACATTTTTTTATGAAAAATAATTTTAAAAAAAATTATAATTAATTTTTCTTGATTATATAAAACGACAAATAATTTAAAAAAAAATAAAATTATCTAAAACGTAGTATATATTATGGCATGTAGTTTGGAAAGTGAAGAGATCGAGAGGTCCATATATCTTTTGGGGGATTCCTCCTAAGCTTAAAGCTTGGACCTTAATTCCGGCACACCCACAGCACTCGTGATACATTCATTCTCTCTCTAGCAAGCTAGGTTCAGTTGTTCCCTTGCGTACCCCCAATTAATAATTAAAGAACAATAACTCAATAAGTGTGGTGGTTCTTCCCCCAATTACCTCAGCCCCACCTTAAATAGACCACTCAACTGTGTGTGTGTATAGACCATTTGAGTTGTTGGATGCTTTAATTCACAAATAAAAAATGAATTAACCATAATATATATATATATATATATATATATATATATATATATATATATATAGAGTCCGGATCAGGTCCGGACTCCCGGATTTTATAAAATCCGGACCTTTTTTTTTTTTTTTTTTTTTGCTTTTTTTTTTTTGAAACAACTAAAAAAAAAAAAAAAAATTTATGGAACTGAAATTTTTCCATAATACAGTGTTTTGGGCGTGATTTGGATGCCTATAACGAAATATGTCTGTACAGTCTGGGCAGACTGTACATACATTGGTTGGGGTAGGTGTTAAAAACACGCCCAAAACACTTTATTATGGAAAAATTTCAGTTCCATAAATTTTTTTTTTTTTTTTTTAGTTGTTTCAAAAAAAAAAAAGCAAAAAAAAAAAAAAAATTTTGGGTCCGTATTTTAGGACCAGTCCGGGCGTCCGGACTGGATCCTCATTCTATATGAGTCCGGATCAGGTCCGGACTCCCGGATTTTATAAAATCCGGACCTTTTTTTTTTTTTTTTTTTTTTTGCTTTTTTTTTTGAAACAACTAAAAAAAAAAAAAAAAAAATTTATGGAACTGAAATTTTTCCATAATACAGTGTTTTGGGCGTGATTTGGATGCCTATAACGAAATATGTCTGTACAGTCTGGGCAGACTGTACATACATTGGTTGGGGTAGGTGTTAAAAACACGCCCAAAACACTTTATTATGGAAAAATTTCAGTTCCATAAATTTATTTTTTTTTTTTTTTAGTTGTTTCAAAAAAAAAAAAAGCAAAAAAAAAAAAAAATTTTGGGTCTGTATTTTAGGACCAGTCCGGGCGTCCGGACTGGATCCTCATTCTATATGAGTCCGGATCAGGTCCGGACTCCCGGATTTTATAAAATCCGGACATTTTTTTTTTTGCTTTTTTTTTTTGAAACAACCAAAAAAAAAAAAAAAAAAATTTATGGAACTGAAATTTTTCCATAATACAGTGTTTTGGGCGTGATTTGGATGCCTATAACGAAATATGTCTGTACAGTCTGGGCAGATTGTACATACATTGGTTGGGGTAGGTGTTAAAAACACGCCCAAAACACTTTATTATGGAAAAATTTCAGTTCCATAAATTTTTTTTTTTTTTTTTTTAGTTGTTTCAAAAAAAAAAAAAGCAAAAAAAAATAAAAAATTTGGGTCCGTATTTTAGGACCAGTCCGGGCGTCCGGACTGGATCCTCATTCTATATGAGTCCGGATCAGGTCCGGACTCCCGGATTTTATAAAATCCGGACCTTTTTTTTTTTTTTTTTTTTTGCTTTTTTTTTTTTGAAACAACTAAAAAAAAAAAAAAAAAAAAAAAATTTATGGAACTGAAATTTTTCCATAATACAGTGTTTTGGGCGTGATTTGGATGCCTATAACGAAATATGTCTGTACTGTCTGGGCAGACTGTACATACATTGGTTGGGGTAGGTGTTAAAAACACGCCCAAAACACTTTATTATGGAAAAATTTCAGTTCCATAAATTTTTTTTTTTTTTTTTTAGTTGTTTCAAAAAAAAAAAAAGCAAAAAAAAAAAAAATTTTGGGTCCGTATTTTAGGACCAGTCCGGGCGTCCGGACTGTATCCTCATTCTATATGAGTCCGGATTAGGTCCGGACTCCCGGATTTTATAAAATCCGGACCTTTTTTTTTTTTTTTTTTTTTTTTGCTTTTTTTTTTTGAAACAACTAAAAAAAAAAAAAAAAAAAATTTATGGAACTGAAATTTTTCCATAATACAGTGTTTTGGGCGTGATTTGGATGCCTATAACGAAATATGTCTGTACAGTCTGGGCAGACTGTACATACATTGGTTGGGGTAGGTGTTAAAAACACGCCCAAAACACTTTATTATGGAAAAATTTCAGTTCCATAAATTTTTTTTTTTTTTTTTTTAGTTGTTTCAAAAAAAAAAAAAGCAAAAAAAAAAAAAAATTTTGGGTCCGTATTTTAGGACCAGTCCGGGCGTCCGGACTGGATCCTCATTCTATATGAGTCCGGATCAGGTCCGGACTCCCGGATTTTATATGAATTATTTGAAGGAGGTTACTCGTTACTTTAATGATGCCAAATTAAGTTCCAGAAAGGTACAAATTAACTTTCATTAATTCATATATAAAATATGGTCGATCTCAATCATATCGAAAACAATTTAATTTATGTTTAAACCAAATACGTACATAAGATTTGAATGAAAAAGGTGACTCATAAGATTTGTCGGTTGTCAATTAAACTATATGTTAAAACTTTTAAAATATGGTAATTAATTAAGCAGATAGTAAAACAGCATGCAATGCAATGCAACCAAATTAAGAATATGACAAGCACGTACAGTCGAGAATGAAGCAAGTTAAAGGTTTGGAATTCAATATAAGGGTTTGTTGGAAATGAGTTTGATAAAATATATATTTGTGTTCAAATCCATTAAGAATTGAATGAGAAAATTGACGGACCGGACCGGGTCGGGTCGGGTCATGTTATATATATATATTATCTTTTTGGACAAAATATGTTTAATCAATTATCAGATTTTATCAAATTTTTTATTAATTTTATTACCTCCAACGGTAATAAACTGACATCTTTTTCCTCTATAAAAAAGGAGTTGAGTTGGGTAATAAACTGACATCTTTTTCCTCTATAAAAAAGGAGTTGAGTTGGGTGTATAAAAAAGAAGAAAAAGCAACATTGCAGTAAACACAATAGAAATTCTGTAAAAAATTATCCTTCTGTTTTTATTGCTATAAATAAGTGTGCTGTTGCATTGCACAGAAAAAGAGACAACCTGTTGCAATTTATGTTCTCTACAAGTTGAGAAGTAAGATTTATTTTAATCTTTTTCAACTTTATTTTATGCATGCATTATTATTATTGTTTGTATATATACATGCATATATACATGCATAATTACTGTAAGTTCAGTACATAACATTGAAATTGGTTCGATGAATTCTTAATTTTGTAATGCTACTAATTAAGAATTGAAATCCGTTTTATCTTGGGAAGCAATTATTCAATTAACCATTAGCATCTGTGGGAGAATAAATTTGCTTTAAGGAGACTTTGTGAATTCAAAGGACTCGGATTTATATTTTTCATTTTTACATAATTTATTATTATTATATTTATATGCATTATTAAATAATACTATATATTACAGTTAACAATCTTAAAGCAAATTTATATTTTCTGTAATTATAGTATTGTTTATGTTAACAGAAAATTGTTTTATATGAATAGGAAATTGTTTTATAAAATAAGTTTTTTGTTTTGTAAATTCATATTTCTTGAAATAAATTCATATAAAAGTTTATTCTGGAAATTCTGATAATTATACAAAAATGATTGCGTGTATTGCATTTTATACATGTTAAATGGTTTTTTGATTTCCTGGTTTTTTTTTTTTTTTTTTTTTTTTTTGCGTGTACTTTACCGTTATATATATAATTTCATGAGTTTTTAGTTTCCTGAATGGTGCATGTTTTTTGTAATTCACTTAATTTTATATCAGGATGTCTAGGCATAAGTTTTAAGTAAATTAATTATAATAGTTTACTGTACTTATATATAACACGTTATTATAATAGTTACAGATAACAATCTTTCACTGCTTTATCCTTGGCAGTAAACTTCCGTGAATTTTTAATATATATATATATATATGGTGCATATTGCATGCATTAAAGTTGTTGTTATTGTTAGTTTCTCAACTTACCTTTGTTATTATATATATATTGAACACACGGAAATTGCTTTAATAAAGACACTGTTATACTCCTTATTAAGTCTCAGTAGACTTAATTCACATGCATGTCACACACATATGTTTAACATTCCAAGAGCAAACTGATTTTATAATTTCAGTAATTCTATATCTTTTAAGGCTTACGGAATTTTCTGCACATTTCAACAACTGAATTCTGTTGTTCAATTTTTGTAAATATAGTACTCTATAAAATTTAATATCTTAACAGAATATTTGTTGCATGTTAATACATAATATTCTGTTATTTTAGTTAATTAACATATGAATATTTTATATTACATGTTAAAAATTGCATGTTTATATTTTGTTATTTCTAATATTAACATGTGTAGTATATATAATATTTTGTTTATATATATTCTGTAATTGTATTAGTGTTTTATGTAAACAGAAAATTGTTTGCATATTAATAGATACAATTCTGTTATTGTTTTAAATTCATATAACAGTTTATTTTGATTGCTAATATATATTATTGTGTTAATATATAAATATTCTGCAAAAACAAATTTGTAAACAAAATTTGTTACAAGTTGTACAAACAGAAATTTGTTTCTGTCTATTGACAATAGTCTTTATTTGTATAACAGAAATGGCTTCTACAAGCACCATTCCTGCCGTGAGTATGTCTCATGGAAAAAAGCCTGAAAGGTTCAATGGAACTGATTTCAAGCGTTGGCAACAAAAGATACTTTTCTATCTCACATCACTGAACCTGGCTCGGTTTCTACAAGAGGACTGTCCTACTCTTGTTGAAGGGGAAACTGACAAGGAGAAAGTGGCTGCTGTTGATGCATGGAAACATGCAGATTTTCTTTGCAGAAATTATGTAATGAATGGATTAGACAATACACTGTATAATGTGTATTGTACAATTCAAACTGCAAAGGAACTTTGGGAATCTTTAGATAAGAAATATAAAACTGAAGATGCTGGCATGAAAAAATTCATTGTCGGTAGATTTCTTGATTATAAAATGGTAGATTCCAAAGCAGTTATCATTCAGGTTCAAGAATTACATGTAATTCTACATGACATTCATTCTGAAGGAATGTCATTAAGTGAATCATTCCAAGTTGCAGCAATGATTGAGAAGCTTCCACCATCGTGGAAAGACTTCAAGAATTATCTGAAGCATAAACGCAAAGAGATGAATCTTGAAGAACTGATTGTGCGACTTAGGATTGAAGAGGACAATCGAGGATCTGAGAAGAAGAGTGGGAAGAATTTCATTGAAGCTAAGGCAAATGTTGTAGAACAAAGGCCAAACAACAACAAAAGGAAGCGTGAAGGCAAAGAAGCTTTCAAGGCCAAGAAGAAATTCAAAGGCAAATGCTTCAATTGTGGTATTCCGGGACATAAATCAAGTGAATGTCGCAAGCCAAAGAAGTTCCAGAAAGAACAGAAGTCTCAAGCAAATGTGACTGAACTGGAAAAGCTGTCTGAAGATGTTTCAGACATTAATCTTTCTGCAGTTGTATCTGAATGCAATTTGGTAGGAAACCCTAAAGAGTGGTACGTGGACACTGGAGCTACTCGCCATATATGTTCCAACAAATGGATGTTTTCTACTTACAAACCAGTAGAAAATGATGATCAACTCTTTATGGGAAACTCCTCAAGTTCAAAGGTTCAAGGACGTGGAAAGATTGTACTGAAGATGACATCTGGCAAAGAACTGACTTTGAATGAAGTGCTTCATGTGCCAGATATTCGCAAGAATCTAGTTTCTGGGTCACTACTGAGCAAGAATGGCTTTAAATTGGTGTTTGTGTCTGATAAGTTTGTACTTACTAAGAATGATATGTTTGTAGGAAAGGGCTACATGAATGATGGGCTCTTTAAGATGAATGTTATGACTGTTGTACCGAAGTCTATTGATAATAATAAAATTAATTCTTCTGCTTACTTGTTAGAGTCTTCAAACATATGGCATGCTAGATTAGGACATGTTAATTATAATACTTTACGTAGATTAATTAATTTAGAATTCTTGCCTAAATTTGATATTAATCTAAAACATAAATGTGAAATTTGTGTGGAATCAAAAATGACAAGATTACCCTTTCACTCAGTTGAAAGGAAAACTGAACCTCTAGATTTAATTCACACTGACATATGTGACTTAAAGTTTGTGCAAACTAGAGGTGGGAAAAAATATTTCATAACCTTTATTGATGATTGCACAAGATATTGTTATGTATATTTGCTAAGAAGCAAAGATGAGGCCGTAGAAATGTTTCAACTTTATAAAAATGAAGTTGAAAATCAACTTAGCAAAAAGATTAAAGCAATAAGAAGCGATAGAGGTGGTGAATATGAATCACCATTTGAAGAGATTTGCTCTACTCATGGTATTATTCACCAAACTACAGCTCCTTATTCACCTCAATCTAACGGTATTGCTGAACGCAAGAACCGAACATTAAAAGAAATGTTGAATGCTATGTTGAATAGTTCTGGAGCACCACAGAATTTGTGGGGGGAAGCTTTGCTTTCTGCCAATTATATTCTTAACAAAGTGCCTCATAAGAAAACTCACAAAACCCCTTACGAATTATGGAAAGGTAATAGACCTTGCTATAAATACTTAAGAGTGTGGGGGTGTTTAGCAAAAGTGATGGTTCCTAAACCTAAAAAGGTTAAGATAGGACCAAAGACAATTGACTGTGTTTTCATTGGTTATGCAAATAACAGCAGTGCTTATCGCTTTCTTGTTCATAAATCTGATATTAATGATATTCATGTTAATACATTTATTGAATCAAGAGATGCATCATTTTTTGAGAATATTTTTCCATATAATGGAAATAATTATTCTAATTCAAACAAAAGACCTTTGGATGCTACTAGTAATAATCCTGAAAATATAGACAAAGATTCTGTATTGGATGAACCTAGACGTAGCAAAAGGGCAAGGACTTCAACGTCTTTTGGTCCGGATTTTCTAACATTTTTGTTAGAAAATGATCCTCGAACCTACAAGGAAGCAGTATCCCTTCCTGATGCTTCTCATTGAAAAGAAACAATTAATAGTGAAATTGAGTCCATTATGCAAAATCATACATGGGAACTGGTGGATCTTCCACCTGGTTCAAAACCTTTAGGGTATAAATGGATCTTCAAAAAGAAGATGAAAGCTGATGGCTCAATTGATAAATACAAAGCAAGGCTTGTTGTTAAAGGCTATAGACAAAAGGAAGGATTAGATTATTTCGACACGTATTCACCTGTTACAAGAATTACATCTATTCGAATGCTAATAGCAATAGCATCTTTAAATAGACTTGAAATACATCAAATGGATGTAAAGACTGCATTCTTAAATGGTGAATTAGATGAAGAAATATATATGGAACAACCTGAAGGTTTCACTGCTCCTGGACAAGAGAGGAAAGTATGTAAACTTGTTAAATCCTTGTATGGATTAAAACAAGCACCAAAACAATGGCATGAGAAATTTGATACTGCTATGTTATCAAATGGATTTAAAATCAATGAGTGTGACAAATGTGTTTATGTCAAAAGCACTCAAAAGGAATATGTCATTGTTTGTCTTTATGTGGATGATATGTTAATCATGGGTAGCAACAATGAAGTTATCAACTCAACAAAACGTATGTTGTCAAATAGGTTTGACATGAAAGACTTGGGGATTGCTGATATAATTTTAGGAATCAAGATTTCTAGAACCTCTGATGGAATTATATTATCTCAATCTCATTACATTGAGAAAATACTTGAAAAATTTAACGAGTATAATATAATTCTAAATAAGACCCCAGTTGATATAAATCTTCATCTAGCTAAAAATGAAGGTGATAGCATATCTCAACTAGAATATTCTCGTATAATAGGCAGTTTAATGTACGTCATGAACTGTACTAGACCAGACATAGCTTATTCAGTAAGTAAGCTAAGTAGGTATACGAGTAATCCAGGTAAAGATCACTGGAAAGCAATTTTGAGAGTTTTAGGATACCTAAAACATACTCAAAAATATGGACTGCATTATACAAGATATCCAGCAGTATTGGAAGGATATAGTGATGCTAATTGGATATCTGACAATAAAGACTCGAAATCCACAAGTGGGTATGTCTTTACCCTTGGAGGTGCAGCAGTATCTTGGAAATCCTCAAAACAAACGTGTATTGCTAGGTCTACAATGGAATCAGAATTCATTGCGTTAGACAAAGCTGGAGAAGAAGCTGAGTGGCTTCGTAATTTCTTAGAGGATATTCCAAATTGGTCAAGACCTGTGCCAGCTATATGTATACACTGTGATAGCCAATCAGCGATTGGAAGAGCACAGAGTCATTTATATAACGGTAAATCACGTCATATACGACGAAGACATAATACCGTTAGACAATTGCTCTCAAATGGAATTATCTCAATTGACTATGTAAAGTCAAAAGATAATATTGCGGATCCGCTTACGAAAGGTTTAACAAGAGAGCAAGTGGAAAAATCATCGAGGGGAATGGGTTTAAAGCCTACTGTTTAAATAAGAGTCGTCATAGTGGCAACCCAACCTAGCTGACTGGAGATCCCAAGATCTAGGTTCAATGGGCAAACCGAACTATGTAGTACTCAGTACATCACTGAGGAGATATTTACTCCTAACCATTCCTATTATAAGACAGTGCACATCTGCCGCGAGAATCAGGATAAGTTACGCTTTTAATGACTTTTATATCTTGAAATATGTTCAAGTGGGGTATTGCAGGATACTCTTGATAGAAGTCACCTACGTGAGTAAGAAGGGGGCCACTTCTGTGAGAATTATGAAGGCTGAATTCTCTAAAATACTTACGGAACCAAGAGGTGTTTCAAGGCCAAAATGAACACAAACGTGAGAACCAATTATGTCTGAAGAGATATTTTGTGAATTCTATTGTCTTGGTTTACACAAAAAGCTGGCAGTTCAAAGACATCAAGTCTACTGATTAGCCGAGTAAATCCGATAGATTTTATTAGGGCAAGTTCAAAGCCACTAGGCTACTTAACCTGATGAAATATCTTTTCTCATGTACTCGAACTAGAGTCTGCATATTCATAACATATTTTGCATATTGTAAATCCAATTTTACAATCATGTGGGGGATTGTTGGAAATGAGTTTGATAAAATATATATTTGTGTTCAAATCCATTAAGAATTGAATGAGAAAATTGACGGACCGGACCGGGTCGGGTCGGGTCATGTTATATATATATATATTATCTTTTTGGACAAAATATGTTTAATCAATTATCAGATTTTATCAGATTTTTTATTAATTTTATTACCTCCAACGGTAATAAACTGACATCTTTTTCCTCTATAAAAAAGGAGTTGAGTTGGGTAATAAACTGACATCTTTTTCCTCTATAAAAAAGGAGTTGAGTTGGGTGTATAAAAAAGAAGGAAAAGCAACATTGCAGTAAACACAATAGAAATTCTGTAAAAAATTATCCTTCTGTTTTTATTGCTATAAATAAGTGTGATGTTGCATTGCACAGAAAAAGAGACAACCTGTTGCAATTTATGTTCTCTACAAGTTGAGAAGTAAGATTTATTTTAATCTTTTTCAACTTTATTTTATGCATGCATTATTATTATTGTTTGTATATATACATGCATATATACATGCATAATTACTGTAAGTTCAGTACATAACATTGAAATTGGTTCGATGAATTCTTAATTTTGTAATGCTACTAATTAAGAATTGAAATCCGTTTTATCTTGGGAAGCAATTATTCAATTAACCATTAGCATCTGTGGGGGAATAAATTTGCTTTAAGGAGACTTTGTGAATTCAAAGGACTCGAATTTATATTTTTCATTTTTACATAATTTATTATTATTATATTTATATGCATTATTAAATAATACTATATATTACAGTTAACAGGGTTTTCATAATTTCTAGGAGGATTCCTTAATTAACTTGAGGTACAAGGACTAGAGGACATAACGCCTGTGTACAGCTAGAATATAAAAGTGTAACAGTACTACAAGCTATTTTTGGAATTTCTTCTCTCTCTAATCCATGCACTTTGGGTTTTGCTTATTGAGAAAACAGCTACAACATGGCGTGCATCAAAGTAAGGAATATTGTAACCATGTGCTTTAGATACCTACCGGCATTTTTATTAAGTTTTAATTAATTATATATGTAACAGCAAGCAAACTAATTAATTGTATCTCACCATTATTTGATTAAATAAGTCTCACTTGACCAAAACATATAGAAGCCAAATGAATACCGACGCCATGCCAGCTCGAACCAAAAGGAAATTAAAAAAAATGCTCAAGTTTTGTCTAATCATTACTAAGAAATTTGTATATATCTCCTAATATATACATGAATTATCTTAACTCCAAAAGATGGGGGTGTGTTAGCATGTAGCTAGTAGGGTTTAAACTTAATCAACATATATATAAATAAAATACTACTTACATATATCAGCATCAAATTTGGTCTCATTACATTAGAATAATCAGTCCCATTTTGGACGGACTTCTTCGTTTAAATTTATTGAATGCGGTCTTAATTAGCAGTTATAAAAATAATTCTATTTTTCTTTTATTAATTGTAATATGGAAATTAATATATATTGAGCCTTTCCGTATAAGAAGATGGAGGATTATCCAAAGCATCCGAAAATTTAAAAGCTTGCAGGGGATTCTATTGAGATTATATATATACTTCATATATAATTATTAATTTTTTGAAATTTTGGAGAGTAATTACTACAAGTTCGTTAAAATAATAAGGGAGGGTTTTTCTCTTTCATCTTTGTGTGCTAATTATAAATGAAAATGTGGTGAATGGAAGTCGATTATGTTTCAATAATACAATTATTAGTTTTTGGTAAATTAATTACTTGACAAATCATTTTTGTAAGACGAGACGTTTTTTGAAAAATATGTTTCCTAGTTTTTAGTTACTTTAAACTTGTAACGAATTATAAAGCCCTAGACCAGCCCAGGTCCAGCACCAACACCTTGTTTTTGCATACCAAATCAAACCTCAATATAAATATAAACCATTTTATGCTCACAATTGGTACTCCCTTCCTTAATATCTAACCTTCTAGAAATTTTCATATAGAGTAAGAATAGATGCAGTCTTATTATTTTACCCTTAATTAATACTTTATTCTCATTTAATTCTCTATTGACACCATACTTGATTTCACGCTTTCTCTCCTAATTAAGGACGTTTCACATTCGGATAAAAAAAAAATTATCACTCTGCCAAAACGTGTTCCGCCAAATTTTTTCCTGCCAAATTTGTTCTTCTGCGCTACACATTAATGAAAAGAGGCATATGGAGCATAATAGATTTTATTCTCAATAGACTTCAAATGAGATTGCAATTTTGAACTTCTAAAGTTTATTTTGATCGTTAATTTGACATGGCTCCACGATAGAGAAATCAAGCTCCTTTATTTGAAATCGATCTTAATGTCAATTTTGTTGATCATAACTAATTTTTCATTCGTTTGATCTTAACAATGAAGTAGAGGAATCAATTTTTCATTCATTTGATCTTAACAATGAATCCGTTTTTGATGATGAAGTGGCTATGGAAGATGATGTAGGATCACAATTGCAACAAACAAACTTCAATTCGGGTATTGTATTTTCTTCTTTCAATCTGAATAGAGTCAACAATTTTTTAGGTTGTTAGGGGTACAGGGAGTGGTGCTTTTCTTAACTAAAGAAAGAGAATTACTTGCATCATTTTAGACCAGCAGCAAAATGGAGTGTGGGTGCTTTTCCAGGAAAAAAACGTTCCACAATACTCCTAATAAAAAAATGTTCCAGGAGTAAATCTTAATAAAAATAGTATACCAGCAGCTAGCAAATGGAGTGTGGATCTGTACATTTAGCACAAGTGAAACTGCAATTTGATAGAGACAGAAAATGAGATTTAGAAGCCACCATTAAATAATTTTAAAGACTAGTAATTTCCCCTATAAGATATCCAAACAAAATATTTCTACGTCATTTTGGACTAACAGAAATAGTTGAATTACTCGGTTTAAGTAATTATAAACCCTCAGTTACTGATTGGAAAATTATTGAACTGTTATTCCTTCAAATTAAACACAGTGAGTGTGTATATTTTTATTCATATCTGTTAGACTTGCTGAGTATTCTTACAAAAAAATATTTGTTATATTTGCAGTTAAGGTTGATAGTTTAGGAGTGATGAGTCATGATATTTTCCTCTATTTAGGCCGAGTGAATTGGGTTCATTTATTTAATTAGTTTATTAGGCCTTTATTATTGAACCTTGAAAGACATTGGGTCTAGCACTACTAGAAAAACAAGAATACGTGACGGAATTTTGTGACAATTTTTAAAAACAATAACACAAGATAGTAATTTGTGATGGACTTTTTAAGGAATCATAAAATAATAGTATATATGATGGCTCTTAGTGATGACTAATATTGTCATCAATGTATTATAATTGTGATGATCATGTCAATCACACCAATTTTTTCACGCAAATTAAAATTTCTTTTTGTGATGCACTAAGTCATCACTTATAGATATACCCTTTTCGTGATTGCATTTAAGTTATCACTAATATTTTAATGTAAGCAATAATCTAAATAATATTTTATGACGGTCGTGACAATCATTAAAAAATATAGATTTTTGTGACGACTTTTATTTGCAATTATAAAAAGAAGGTATTTTGTGATGAAATTTTCAAGCCATCACAAAATAATAAAACATATGATGGCTCTTAGTGATGACTAATTTTACCATCATTATAGAGTATTTGTGACTGCCATTGCAATCACCAAATCTTATGTGAAAATAATTTTGTTTAGTAACTCACATATGTTTCCTTTTATATTTTGTTTTAAAATTATAATCATGATTTGGACTTTGGTGTAGTGGTAATACTCGTTATTTAGTTTGCAAATGGGAGAGGGTTCGAATCATACAAGTATCATTTGATACAATTAATATAGATACAATTAATACAGTGAAATGAAATATACGTAAATACATATTCACGTTCTTATATTTGATCCCTAAAGTCTTATTTTTTTGTGATGACTTTGACAATCACAATAGATTACGTGTTAATGTGATTGTATTAATCATCACAAAAGCACTTAAGCGTTTGCGTGATTGCCAAAACCATCACGTAAAACCTTTCATGATGGGCGTATACAAGACGACCATTATGATGCTTAAAGCCATCACGTAAACTTTTCGTGATGGTTTTTCTACTTTTTATGATGAATTTTGGCCATCACAAATAACTTTTTTTTAGTAGTGTACTCATCATATTATTTCTATTAAAACCTTATGAGATCGGGTCGGTTCATTAGACCAACCCATTAGATATTTTAATATCTATTACTTTGACTTGTAATGATGAAAAAGCATGATAGTTGACTGCTGTAACTGCCATGCATTAATGTGGATGTGATCATAGCCGGCCGGCGGTAGAAAACAGTGACCAAAGGTAGTGGATAAACTGCATGTAGTCGGCAGAACTCATCAGATCAGGGGGTTGTGTCAGATAGTAGTGAGTAGCACGGTAATCCGGGCAAAGAGAGTATAACTGCATTAATGTGTGTACGTTCACATACACACACAACACAGAATTATTATCTCTCTTAATACACTAGACAATTATTTTTTCATCCAATTATTAAAATTTTGGATTGACAGCTCCTGACTATTTTATAAACTCTTCTTTTTCTGCTATAGTCCTTAACATGAATTCCATAAACTCTGCTTTGTCTTCTTGTCGCATTGGAGGTGAATATGAGAATTTCGGCGTGTATGTTGGACTTGGAGCAGAGTATTAGTCTTGATAGTTGTAGCTCCATGAAGAATCCGGGTGATACCCCCAAACTTGATGGTAATTATCATATGCATACTGGTTGAGATATACACCACCTTATTGTCCCCGCCCAAAACTAACGGTGCATTGATGACTCGGATGGTTGCCAGCACAATAGTCACACATAATTGCCATCCTTCGACTTTGTTGGGCTGCGATAACGTCCAACTTCCTCGAAAGTTCTTTAATTTGTGCTGACATTGCGAAAAGTGTCGCGAGTCTGTCAATCTCCGTTTCTTTTTGTTGAGTCATTTTCGTGTATGGCCATTGATACGCAAAGTCATCAATGGTACCTGAAAAGAGAGAAATATAGGAAGATAATTAAAAATAAGAATAAAAATGTTTAAATTAAGACTAATTTGATTGAAGCTAATATTGGCAAAGAGATATTAAACTAATTCCCCGGCAACGGCGCCAAAAACTTGTTGGGTAAAATCTAGTTACGCACAACACGCAAGTATACGTGGTCAACAAGTAATAAAGTGATAAGTTGAGTATCGTTCCCACAGAGAATTATTTAATAAAAATCACCAAGTACTAACCCGTAACCAACTCAATCTTATTTAAACGAATGAATTACAAACTATATAAATTAACTACTATTCCACTAATTAAATTAAGACTATGGAGATTTAAGATCACAACTTCACTTATTGCTTCATTTAAGTTAACACACTTCTTATCAATTATTCTCTATCCTGAATTGTTAATCAAGAACACTAAAGTAGTATTAACCACCTCTCGATGCACTAATACCGTATTAACGGCAATCCACAATTAAGATAGAAATTCGTTAAACACCTTAATCAACTAACCCACTATATCTCTATGTGAATTACAATTGAAGAAGGTTGAAGAATAAGTTCTCTACCCGATTACATGCGATGTCAAGCATATCTCTACCTTAACACTCATCAAGTTTAAGTTATTAATAAAATCCTGAACACATGCTATCATGATCAGATCTAAATCTATACTTCATCTCTCGAGTTCATATAGATTATCACGGTAATTGATGGCCAAGCAATTAAATAATTAAGTCCAAATCACAATAGACAATCCTCTCAATAGAACATAATAATTGATAACGAAACATATTAAAATAAACTACACAATAAGATCCATTGTAATCTCAAACAAAGAATTAGTTTATTGAATTAAAACTAAGAATCCACAATTGAATACATATTAAAAGATAAAGATAGAAGAAGATGAGAAGAAATAATCTATTGTCTGTATATTTGACGCTCCCTCCTTGCTCCTACTTTGAATTTTCAATGGTCTCCAAGTTGCATCAATCTCCAAATATCATAAAAACTAGTGTTTTGATCTAATTTACTCTAATCTAATTTAATATAATACTCTCTAATCTCCTAATCTCCACATAATCCCCCCTAATCTGTGTTATTCCCCTCCTTTTATAAGCCTTTGTACATGTCTTTAAGTCCTCTTGGAAGTCCTTGAATCAAACAACTCGAAACAATCCTTTTCGGACTCAAATTCGGACAAAATCTACTATTTTTCGCATAGGCCAGCCCCGGCTGGCCTTTTCCCTTGTAAAAACCCAGCCCCAGCTGGATAGTGATCTGCTTAAACGCCCAGGACACCCAGCCCCGGCTGGATCCTAAGGCTAAAAACGTCCAGCCCCGGCGAAGGTGCAAACTGCGAATTAATTTTCTGCTGGAACCTCCTCTACTAAAACTGCCATAACTTTTAAACTGAGAAGAGTTACGGAGCCCGCTACCTATCAAATCGAAGCTATCGACGAGATCTACAACTTTCATTCTTTGAGATTTCAGAAATAACAAACACATGATGGTCGAAATTGGATTGGAAGTGACTGCTATGCAAATGACCACCCAAAACGGTGAAGTTCAACGTCCGTTGGTAGAAATGTCATAACTCTTTCATCCGAAATCCGATTTGAATGATTCAAGATGTTCCAGAAAGTTAAGAAAACGCTCTACAATATAGTCGAAGCTCCAAGCGAAGAACATGAATTGAATATGAAAGCATAAACGATGTCCGGATTGCTTTTTTCTTGCATTTTCCTTGCTTTTCCTTACCAATAGTCGCCCACACCGCTCTCAAACGTATAACATACAAAATGAACATGAAATGCATGAAAAGTAACTAAGAAACATGAGTTTAAGCAATAAATTTAAGTAATAGATACCGGATAAGTAGGTATAAAACCTACTTATCAAAAGTTCTCGAAGAGCTCTATCATCTTGGCCTCACGCTCTTCTGAGAAATCACCAAAGTCAGCAGAAACCACTTCGCTCGTGGTCCAATCCGGCAGAGAGGCAATCTTGGTTCCCTTGACGAAAAATCATGCCTTATGCCATCCCTTGTTGCTCGAAGGGGTATTCACCAGAGATCGTCTCTCAAACTTTTCACCAGTCTTCGATGCATGCTTACCTAAAACTTTAAATCCCTTTTCTCGGGTTTGACTGACCTTGTAGACGGTGAATAAGAAATCTAGAGAAGGCTCCACCCCGACTTCGTGGCAGAAGGCGATGAAGGCCAGAATGTGAATGTAGGAGTTCGGTACTAATTGGGCGAACCCAACGCCAATAAACCCTAAGAGGGTTATTACGAACACGTGAAGAGGAAACTGAATCCCCTTATCCATGATAGATACAGGAACAACCGTCCATCCCCCCGGTCGCTGATACATCCTTTCTCTAGCCCGTGGAACTCTTATCTGATGGGTGCCCGGAATGGAGTACTTGGTTTGAATACTCTTCAGCCCTGCCTCGATCATGTCGAAAGGAGTATTGGCGTGAGAGAAACGATCTTTGTTTTTGAAGAATTCAGAAGGGGTAGAGGTAGGTTTTTGGGGTGGGTTCTTGCTCGAAGTAGTGGCTTTGGGATTAGAACTTGAAGACTTTTTTTTATTGGGGTTTGGATTTGGGGCAACGACAGTAATTGGAGTAACGAGGTTGGGAGAACCCTGCTCGGAGTTTGGAGATGCCATTGTTGAGATTTCGCAGAGAAACAGAGAAAGAATCGAAAGAGAAGAAGAGAGCTCAAAGGTCCGAAAATTCAAATTAGCAAGTAAAACTGTCAAATTTAGTAAAGTTTACCTTTTATACTGACGGTTACACGAGTTACAAAGGCGGCACATTTAATTCCTGGCAATGATGAGAATTCGAATGGGAAAGGTCCAGGTCAATCCTTAGATATTTTATCAGATTGGGCTTTTCGGTTGGATTTCCGATTTTTTAGTCCATCTTTTTCAAATTCAATCCTCTATTGTTTGGGCCTTTTATGTTGGACATTCAGTCATCCTCTGTCTCCTCTTATGGACTAAATCGGGTATGTCTCAATTACTCCCTGTTATGGGCCTTTAGTAAAATATCATGGATCATTTATAGTTTTCTATTAAAAATTCTGTTTAATAAAAAACTAGGGGGCAATGTTGAGTCATGATATTTTCATCTATTTGGGCCGAGTGAATTGGGCTCACTTATTTAATTAGTGTATTGGACCTTTATTATTGAACCTTGAAAGAAATTGGTCCTAGTCATCATATTATTTCTATTAAAACCTTATGAGACCGAGTCGATTCATTAGACCAACCCATTAGATATTTTAATATCTATTACTTTGACTTGTAATGATGAAAAAGTATGATAGTTGACTGCTGTAACTGCCATGCATTAATGTGGATGGGATCATAGCCGGCCGACGGTAGAAAACAGTGACTAAAGGTAGTGAATAGACTGCATGAAGTCGGCAGAACTCATCAGATTAGGGGGCTGTGTCAGATAGTAGTGAGTGGCGCGGTAATCCGGGCAAAGAGAGTATAACCTAGCAAGGAAATCTTCACAAAGAGGTACGTTCACATACACACACAACAGAGAATTATTATCTCTCTCAATACACTACACAATTATTATCCTTCATTGTTAACCTCGTGAACACGTATACTGACTCTCACGCCTGAGCTATCTCCCGACGGTCAAAATCGTCAAGCTTGTGGTGTTTATCGTGTTTATTGTGCAGGATCAAGATGTCTTACGTGATTGGGACGTGATAAAAAATCTTGGCATTAACAAGGAGGTTCGGGAATGAAGTTGAATGGAAGAAAACAGTGCTAGATTAGATATCTTACTATTTTGTTTTTCAGGTCTTTTATAATAAGAACAAGTAATAAGGGAATGATGTAACAACAAACAAATAGTATTGTAATATTATCACTTTTATCTGATTATTAGAAGTCAAGATTTCTATAATAGTATGTAAAGGTTGTATAAATGAGCACGAAATCGCCAGTTTTTCTAATGACGGCATGGTATTATTTTATTGTTTAAATGGAGGCAAGTCAATTATGTAACTACAGCAGCCGTTAAAAAAAAAAGAGTTTGTATGCGCTAGCTAGTAGGACTGCCGACTGCCGACTGCCCATGCTAAGTTATGTATATATATCCGACAAAGTGGGGCTGCCTTAATTCTTGCATGTAAATGTGCCATGCAAGAAGCACATATGTTCCATATCCCTCACCGCATTGATATATATGCATTTCCTCGCTATAATTCCCTCTCTCCAGTCGATAATTAGGGAGGCAGGGATACATCATGCTGCCAGCCAGACTTGTTATATTCAGTTCAGGTGGGCAGTGGGCAGTGGGCAGTGGGCTTTCTCAATAAATAAAAACCAGGCATGCATGTCAACGATCTGACGATGAGTAGAGAGAATGGGAGGATTGCAGAAAATGGCACGTGAAACTCAGGTCTGACAAACGCCTGATGTCGGCAATTGTCATTTAACTAATTAATCCAACCCATAAAATTGTTAGGATGGATATGTACTCCCTCTGTCCTGGTGAAGTGTTTAGTATTAATTGCGTAATTTTTAATATTATCTAAAATAATAAATATAACTTTAATTAAACATGAGTCGATTTATCAAATGACATCCCTCAAACCATTGAAGGGGCAGAATATATACTTCATTCTACTCTTGCAATCACTAGCAAGACAAGAAGAAAGACCTTTTAATATTACATGTTGGAAAAAATGTACCTTATAAAAATAATATAGGAATCTCTCTGGATTGGAAATATAGTACAAATGAGGTCAAACGACGACATATTAAATTTTAAATTAATGTGAATTTATTTAATTTTAATTGATACAATTATTATAATTGCATAGTACATATAAAATTTATTTTATTATAACATTTTATAAATTAAACCAACTTTAAAATTTAACACCATGTTATTTAATTTCAAAAATTAAATTGTATATATAATTTTATAATGCAAGGTGATAAACAATATATACCAATACCATCCACTTTCAACTAAACCTCTAGTGCCAACTTGGTCTGGCAACTTGCAAACATGCACTATATAATCAAAAGCTTCGGCCCCCACTTTCTCCCTCTGCTCTTTTATTATTGTTGTTAAGTAACCAACTCATCTGAAAGCTTAAGCTGTTAAATGGAGGGACCAACAATATATATCATTCTAATATTTATGGACTCCAATTTAGAGCAAGAATGGCATATACATTATACTAGAAATTTCAAAATATTTTAGTTTTAAATTTGCGTACCAATTGTGTTATTTCTATTTCCGTTTATTTTTATAGAGGAAATAACCCATTGCATGTCTTCACAAAAATGAGTTCTCTAGATGACTTTTATTTAGTCATTACCCCATATTAAGATTTGTAATTTATCAAACATAATTTATTTTAAGCATTTACAATACTGCAGATTAAGATTAAAATTTGTTATCGAAAAAGTAATCCCTTTATTTCATAAAAAAAAAATCTCTTTTTCCCTCAAAATGGAGAGTCCTGTTTCTTTTTATGATAGCACAAAATGACATAATTAGTTTTTCATCACAGTTTCATTTTATGTCATCATTATTAAATCATACAATCAATAAATTTAAGAATAAATATGAAATAAAAATTATTTTTAAATTTTGTAAATGAGATTATGTTTGTGAAGCTAAGGGAGTATTATATTAAATTGAGTGTGTTTGTTTGTAGTAAGCAAACCTTTGTACGATTAAATAAAAACTCAAAAAGATTGTATTATGGTTGAGTAGAGACCAAGAAAACTATTTCCTCATCAAATTAAACTCCCCCTCCCCCTCAGAACTCAACAAATTCTGCATATTTTCACAGGACAAGATTCTCATGAACCCTAAAGTCACTAGCTCTCCTATGTTCCTACATTTCCCTTTTTTTAATCAAGTTTATTAATCTATAAAACAATCTATTTATTTAAAAAATGTGCAATTAATAACAAAAGTGGTTAAGCAACTGGACAAGGGTTCTCAAATAAATAAATAAAGCAACGGGAGAAGATAAATAACTCATGATCAACTAATTAATTAAATGGGCAAGTTGGAGTATTAAGAATTGAAAAGAGAATCAATAATTAAACAATAAAAAGATTAGGGATTGACGTAATCCTCATCTTTAGTGTTTGTTAATATAATAATATAAGGTTTGGATCTATTCTTGTCAAAAAAACCTTTTATATATATATATATATATATATATATATATATATATATATATATTGAAAAATGAAAATTAATAGCTAGGCCTGTATATGCACCAAGAAGCTTGGAATTAATTTGTCGTGGTTGGTTCTATACGACTATACTTCTATTCAATTAAAAGGAACGGTGGTGAATTCCGCGTCACACTTTCCTTTCAATTAATTTCATTAGAGAATATAATATATATATATATATATATATACTTTCTATGTTCTTAAATATAAAATTATTAACTTAAGATTTTTTTAAAAATTTAAAATTAATATAAATTCTCATAATTTTAGTGAAAATTATCAATAGTATATTAGTATTGCTGGCCCATCAATCATATTTTTCAATTGGACACCCATGTGGTGTTGTTGTGGCTCATATCTTCTATGATTGATCAGTTCCACATCATATAATCTCTAAATTATGTGCTTCTTCTACTTTTTTGTTAGCGATTCCCTAAATTAACTTAATTGCATGGGTGGGTAAAAAATATGAGTAGTAGATGCATGGATATGATAGTTTCTTCATCTTTATCTCTATTATGTTGTGTCACTGTCATCAATATATGATAGCTTCCTCATCTTTATCCCTATTATGTAGTGTTAATTAATTAATCCTTACTTGTATATATAGTAGTATTAATTCGGTACATTTACATTGCTAAAATATTAATTTATCATTTTAAAATTAAGCAAAGGTGTAGATAAAGTTGGAACTAGCTCTAGCTACTGTCAATACACAAATTATGGGGTTTTATAAATTTAAGATGCAGGTAGTATGATAAAAGAAAGAAATGAGTCTTCTAATGTTGTGCATGAAAAAATTATAAGTTACTCTATGTTCTTTTTTACTTATCGTTTTAAAAAAACACAAATATTAATAAATGTAATTAATATTTTATCAAAGTGACCAAAATAATTATAAAATTTTAATATTATCTTTCTAAAATTTATTGAGAAAGATAAAAGAGAAATAAATTGATATTTAATATAGGAATTAATATTTTAAATTTTAAATCTACAAATAATGAGTAAAAAAGAATAAATTTTATTCTTTAAAACGACAAATAAAAATGAATGGAGAAGTAAAAAGGAAGGGGAGGGAGCTGTTGGTAGTGACTTTGTGATTGTACTACTCCAATTCCAATATATGCGTAATGCGTTAGCAGCAGCAGCAGCAGCAGCAGTGGGTGGAATATGAGGTGTGTAGAGTGAGTTTAATAGTGGAAAAGAATATTTAGCCAAAAAAATTAGTGGAAAAGAAATTGAAGAATGAAGGTTCCGTGGTCCCAACACAAATGCGGCGAGGCGCACCACCGTAAGGAAGGAACCTAATTCAATGACTAGTTCTACGGCAAAAAAATATTTTTTCACTTATAGTGTTTTAAGTAATTAATCACTGTATTTTTAATATTTAATTGATCTATTGTGTTTTTTAAAAATGTACAATCAAGCCATTTCGTTCAATTTGAGTAACAGACGTTAGCAAATCTGTTTGGATTGCTGATGTGGTTTTTTGAAAAAGATTGGATTGCTTACGTGACTTTTTGAAAAATAAAATAAAAAAATTACGTGCTATATGCTTGTTTAATGGATTTTTTTATAATTTTTTCTTCTCAAACAAAAAAAAATTAATAAAATCGTTATGTGGTAAAAAATAATAATAAAATTAAAATAAATATTTTAATTTATTTTTTTATAATTGTTTCTTTTAATAATTATTTTTATTTTAAAAATTAATTCCAAATAATACAAATAATATATCAAAATTTTTGTATCAATGAGATCTATTACAATATTACATTAATTTCAACAAAAAAATGAAAATAAAAAATCATTAATAATGTGACAAAAAAATAATTAAAATAATAAAATTAAAATAATAAAATTAAAATAAATATTTTAATTTATTTTCTATATAATTTTTTTCTCTTTCCTTTTATTCATTTTCTCTTTCCTCGTTCATCTTCAACCCATAAAATTCTCGATTCTTCTTTATCTTCAACCCATAAAATCAATTCAAATCACTTATTTGATTCCATCAGAAAATATGGGTTGATTCACTTCTATGAAGTTAAGCACATGAGCTAAGTTTATAGTGTTAATTTAAAAATCCCTTCTAATTTTCTAAATCTCATCAGATTTTCAAAAACAAAAACCCACAAGTCCAAAAACTCTCAGATCTAGGTGTAGCAGCATATGAGCTTGATGTGTTCTCAAATTTTCTTAACGGCATCGGTGAGAGAGGCTTCAGAGGTGCCCAGAAATTCTCCGAGAGCAGGGGAGATCAATATTCCTACATGTATTATGGTGCGAGAGGTTTTTTTTTCTTTGGTTGTAGCCTTGGCGACAATGGTGGTTGTGGGTGTAGCAACGACAAAGGTGGATGTGGGAGTGTCGGCGATGCTCTTCGCGGCGACCATTAAAGCTGTGTCATTCTTGCTTTAAATTTCAATTTTTCTTCTTCCAATGGCAGAAAACCCCAAACTTATGTACTTATGCTATGACAAGATTATAGAGTGTGCTGATTTTTTTTATCAACTGTGAAGAAGAACTCCAAATTTTGTATGTATGATATGAGAAGATTACAGGGCGATGATTTTGTTTTGATCGGCTGAGAAAAAGATGTGACGCCCCCAAAATAGGTCCATTTCATCCAACCCATTCCGAGTCGCCAAATACATGGTACAGAAATAACTACAATTTTATTATTACAACATATAAACTGTGAGTTTAAATACAGATATTGTCGTCTAGATAATATCCACACGTAAATAAATCTCCATCATAATTATTGATACATTATTTTACAAAAATGGTGAGGACTACTAAACAACTCTCTCTAGAACCTTCATTCCATACCCCGACTAGTACTCGCTACATTCTCGCCTCCTGAGAAGAAAAATGGAACAAAAAAGAAAAGGGTGAGCTCAACTAGCCCAGTAAAGAATATTATGACTAAGATAATATACAACAAATTATCGTTAGTCTCCAACAGAAAAAAATCTAATAGAATACAATAGACAACCAGTTTTAAATCAACAACTACAGCAGAAACAACAATTCATTAGAAGAGTTAAGTAGAGAATGCAAACTACTATCTTCTATATATGAATTTAAAAGTTCATTGTCGATATTTTATCCCTGTAACATTAATCAATATATATCTGAAATCAAATATTCATCTTTGCACTACAGGCCAAAGATATTCATCAGTTGGTCATGTTCATCTAAACACCTGTTCATCTTTGCACTACGGGCCAAAGATATTATTCAGTCGGTCATGTTCATCTCAACACCTGTTCATCTTTGCACTACGGGCCAAAGATATTCATCAAGAAATCATTCATCTTTGCACTACAGGCCAAAGATATTCAGTAATTTCATCATTTAGGACTGAGGATGATGAAAAATATTTTAAAGGAAACGAATCCAGTGAAACAAAAGAACAAATATTAAGGATTCGTATTTTAAACAATCTAAGTTCAAAAATACTTCATAAGTAATCAGAGTGGAGTAAAATTTAAGAATGATCAAAATATGGATACAATCAAAGCTAGTATCCATAATAGATATTTTGGACAAAAAGACAAAATTTTATTTTTCGGTGAATAGTGTCGTATTCGTGAATAGTATCGTATACGTGAATAGTAACTCCGACACTAAAAGATAGAAATTTCACAAAAAATATCATCATGCTTCGTGAATAGTACTCATGAATAGTAACTCGTGAATAGTAACTCATGAATAGTAAATCGTGAATAGTAACTCATGAATAGTAACCCCGACATGAAAAAGTTCTAAATTTGATAAAAATTTCAACCAATATTTCGGCATAATGATATTGAAGAAATAATAACATTTTTGAAGAAAATAACACCCCTTACCTCGAAAGACAGTACTTCTAGTTGAAACACTGGATATAGGCTATGACTTGAACTTGCACCGTATAGCAATACTCAAAATATACTCAAAATACTCACAAGAATACGCTCGATAATATAGAGAGAGAAAACTTCAGTTTCTGGTGTGATTTTCAATTCTAACCTAAGCACCCTATTTATTGGAAAATGCTTAGAACACCAAAGTAGAAAATTTAATATAATAATAATATAAATATATATATATATATATATATATATATATATATATTTGTCTACGCACCTAGAACCATATGAATTCAGCAACTTGCATGTGTTTAATGAGGCTAACCAAACACAAAAAATGTTTTTGTTAATTAAAACAATTAAAACTTCCAAAAATTAATTATTTCGGAACTTCAGAACTTCAATAATTCACAATAAATAGCCCATTTATCAGAAAATTCGAATCTCGCGATTTTTTATAGGAAATTTAATTCTCTACAACTTTTCAAGAGAAAGTTTTTCCAAATTCCAAACAGAAATTAACCGAAATTCACAAACGGTCAATTTTACAAGCTATAATCAAATTTCAGTCAAAAAATGGGGTCCACCGACACATAAAACATGCTTTAAATATTTTTGATAACAAAAAATACTCCTTCACATATACTCATATATCCCACATTCATCGTAAAAATATCATCATTATTATATTATTAACATATAATAATATATTTAAATGAATTCTTTTATCAGAAAAAGTTAAAATATTAATTTTCAACAATTGTCACATTAAAAATTTTCTCCATCTATATCCACATAAAATCAATATTTTTCTCATCATATAAATTAATAGTTAATTATTCACAAATAATATTACAGAATCACAGTACTGGCAACCAGGCCGTTCTCAGGAAAGAGGGGGGTTTTCAATAAGAATTTCTCCTTACTGGCGCGCAATTAGGTGACCAAACCTCTCCTTAGACAGAACTTTCTAGACATTGCCAATAATGTTATCTAATAATATTATTCAGATAATATAAATTATTGCTTCGATAATGAAAAATAATGTGTAATGACAATTATTAAAATAACAGCAATATAAAATATCAACGCAGCAATTATTAAATCAATAAAATAAAATACTGAACAGTAATTACTGTAACCATTATTGAGTAGTGCTTTCTTACGTAAGAATCAATAATTGGTGCAATACCGTGTGCTACTGTGTTTTAACCACCGAGTATTTTAACAGTATTAACGGTAACAACTACGCCGTTATTTTTAAACAACTTATATTTATCATTTTCTTCATCCAATCGTTTTCCGTTATGGGGCCCACACATAGCTGCGCCGTCGTACGAATATTCCCCTACAGTACGAATATTCCACGACCAAACGAATATTCCCCGACAACAATGAATATTTTATAACCACTTGCTTATTTTAAAATATTTACGTAGTTTTAAAATATTTATGTATTTTACCCATAACTATCCACATTAATCAAATCAACCCTTACTATTTCAAAATAATAAATAGAGAAAATTAAATTTCATTAATAATAAGTTGGGGTCTTACAAAAGATGTTTATATAGAGTGAAGATTTGTTTTTATCTTATTATTTTAAGTTTATACATATTATAACTTTTTTTTATTATTTTAATATTATACATATTATAAATATTTCCAACTCATTTTTCAAAGTACATTTTTAAAAAAATAATAAAATTAAAATAAATATTTTAATTCGTTTTCTATATAATTTTATTTTTTCCTTTTATCTTTTCCTTACTTTTAATAATTATTTTTATTTTTAAAATTAATTCCAAATAATATTAAAACTTTTTAATAACTAAACATAAAAACAAAAAACAAAAAACAAAATAAAAAAAGGATAAGCCAAAGATGAATATTTTGATTATTTGTATTATTTAGAATTAAAATAATTAAAAGAAAGGAAAAGAAAAAATTAAAAAAATAATAATAAGGTTTTGATTGTATAATTAATTTTAATTTTTATGTTATTTGTTTTACTAATTTTTTTTAATTGTATCAAATTTTCTATTTTATGTTAATTATGTACTTACTTTTTTTATATCATAAAAATATACATTTGTATTAATTTTTAAAATAAAAATAATTATTAAAAGAAAGGAAAACAGATAAGGAAAAGAATACAAATAAAGAAAATGAATTAAAATATTTATTTTAATTTTTTTTTACCACATAATGATTTTATTAATTTTTTTTGTTTCAGAAGAAAAAATTATAAAGAAAATCCATTAAACAAACATATACCACATAATTTTTTATTTTCTTCAAAAAGTCATGTAAGCAACCCAAGCTTTTTCAAAAAGCCACATCACCAACCCAAACAGATTTGCTAACGTCTGTTATTCAAATTGGACGAAATTGCTTGATTGTACATTTTTAAAAAGCACAGTGGGTCAATTGAATATTTTAAAAGCACAGTGACTAATTGCTTAAAACACTATAACCACAGTGGTGAAAAAATATTTTTTGCCCTAGTTCTACATAGCCAATTAATTTTTGGTTTTTTTTTTCTTATGATTCTTAAAAAATATGTAATATTTATTTTTATTAGAATTTTTACAGAATACAGTATTTTTATGTTTAATTTGAATACATATAAAAAATAGAATTGTATAGAATATGAAACCCTATTTTTTATATATATCCAAATTACACCTAAAATACTATTCTGTAAAAAAATTAGTTAGTATAAATACTATACATTTTTTAAGAGTAGCAACAAAATATATATATATTGCACCGGTCCAATATTCCGGTCTATCCACCGAGACTTATTGTAATTCAATTCACTTACCCATCTTTCTATCCTAATCAGTGGTGAACCCAAGTACGGGGCAGGGGGTACCTGCCCCCTCTGAAATTATAGGAGGTTAGGGGATCAACATAAAAAAAAAATTTTTGAGAGGGTATTAAATAAAATTGTTATGTTTCATACTCTTTTCGTCCCTTAATATAGGTCGTTTTAAAATTGTACACATGTATTAAGAAAATGATTGTATAGTATTAAATATAATATATTTTGTCTATATTGTTCTTGTATTTGAAAAAATATTGTTATTTATTGGATAAAAAATAATAAGAGAACCAAAGTTATATTTGGGTTAATATTAGAAACTAAGTAATTAATGATTACTTGAAATCCTCAAACAACTTATATTAAAGGATAAACACACTTATATAAAATGACTTATATTAATGGACAAATAGAGTATAAAAAACAACTACTCCCTCCGTCCCATGATAAAAGTTCTTATTACTATTTTGGGTAGTCCCATGTTAAATATTCATTTTCCTTTAATAACCAAAGTTTTACGCATATTTTTCTATTATACCCGTAGCATTAAATATCTCATACTTTTCTTATTCTAATTCTCTCTCTATATTTAATGACATTATTATGGTCAATTTTGTCATTTCATTCACCTTCTTAATATGCATGAAAAGTCCACCAGAATTTTTATCCTGGAACGGAGGGAGTATTAGAATACTTATAATTAAAGTCTAAAAACAAGTGATATTGACTATAAGTATTCAATGTATAATAAGATTGATCTTAGCACCTTCCTCAAATAATTTTTTTTTTATCTTTTTCATTTGTTCCAATTTTTTTTCTTTTTCCTTTTCATTTTTTATAAATGATAAACATAAGTTGAATTGAAGATATACTAAAAATTATTATTTAAATATATTTATTTCCGTTTATACAAAAAATTGTGCTTTTTATTGTTTTAAAATATTTTTAGTTGATTTAAGTATTAAAAATATATAAATAAATAATTATATGTTGATTTAAAATGTCAACTAAGATACACATGATTATATTTTATGAAATAATATTATTATTTTTTGAATTTGTCCCCACTGAATTGTGAGACTGGATCCACTCTTACTCCTATTACACCATATTAGTTGATAGCCCGTGCAATGCACGGGCTAGATTGAATAATAGATTTAATAATTTGTTGAGTTAAGTGAATATTAGGGGGGAAAATAAAGAGAACATGTATATTACATGTTCAAAGAAACAAAATAAACAACTTTATACAAAATTTATTATTTGTACACATCTAGTTAAGTGGCAAGGTGTAGTGCTGACATCTCACAACTTTATATATATATATATATATATATATATATATATATATATATATATATATATATATATATTACATTTAGGGAGAAATTAACGTAACAGAAACAAAAATGTTCTCATAATACTGAGGAAATAGAATGATATTCTTCACACTTCCTTAAATCACTAACAATTAGAAATTCAAGATTAAGCATCACTGCGTAAAACTTGGTTCTTCTTGTTCTTCCTAGGAGACAACTGAGTGTCAGGCAGTAGAAATAATAGAAAAAGTTCAGTAATTTGGGACAATAAGAAACCCCAAAGACGATGAATACATTGCAAAGAAAAGAACATCAATCACCTCATTGACAGACTCTTCCTTCTCAGACAAAGTCAGTTCAATGTGACAGGGAGGTGACATGTAAGTTACAAAGGAAATAAAGGTTATTCTACATCAACTCACAGACTTGAGGTTGCTTCAACATATTAAACTTAAAAATTATCACATGTTTTATATTTTATCTTTAATAAAGAAATTTTGGTCAGCCATGGTTAAATCTAATACAGTGGTAGCATCGTAAGATATAGGTCACTTTCCAGCGCACAATATCGTATAGAATTGCTCATGTATCATAAACATAATAAAGTCATATAAAGAATATAAAGTTTCATTAACTTGTCAAGCATTGTTTCCAGTCCAATGTCATCTAGAACATCACCATATTTAGTCATTGTATTTGGTTTCATCATTCTGAATTTTGTCTTGACCACTTTTCAAAATTTTCTACCTAAGCAATCAAAACTCGCTAAGAAAACACAGAAGCCAAACTAAGAGGAAAACTGAAATATCATTCCAGAAGACGGAGCAAGGCTAAAATGATACCTTAGCTATCAGCATCTCACTAAAATTTGACTGCAGCATTTTAAATGTTATAAGTTCATGAGAAGGTTGAGATATTATATTTGTAAAACTATCCTCCTTGTTCTCATTGATTTCGTTTAGAAAAGAGGGGACAAAGAAGTTCTCATGCACATCATATAAAATTCATACTTAAAACATAAAATTCTCTTAATTTTGAACACCAAAACCACAAACCTGATCCAAATCCAATAAAAGCATTAATTTTCGTTAATAATTCATGATTAACGCATGAAATTCTCTTAATTTTGAACACCAAAATCACAAACCTGATCAAACCAATAACAGTCCAATAAATCATAATCTTGGTTTAAGTAATATTTGTTATTGTTTGCCTTGTTTCATAAAGTGAAAGATATACAAATCCAAGAGTTTGAAACACACATCCAATTCAGTAGGTGTAAATTTTTTTCACAACAGTAGTGACCTTTAAAACACCAACACTAACCCCATCAATGAAGAATATTGAAAAGCAGAGGCACCCTATATAAAAAGCAATTGAATTTCAGGTAAGTCGCAATATAAAGAGCTCAAATGCCCCTTTATATATAAGGATTGATTCATCAAATAGTCTGAAGCTCGACTGTAAATAAGGAAAAGATAATTGAATGTTTTCAACAAATAGATCGACTTTTGATCAACATCTCTACTGCTAGAGAATCTGAAGAAATGGACCTTTATGGATTTACCAGTTCATCCAAAGATGTTTCAAATCAACATCAAAACACATTGGTCATTCATCCTTAGAAATTTAAGTAATAATATTTGCATCCAGTTATTTACTTTTTTCTTTTCGTTCATATATTTGTTCATACAAAATGTATAGCAAACATAAGATATTTTATTTTCTAAAGTTGGAACATGAAAATAAATATCAACTTAAACAGAAAGATGAGTCACTGGTAAATAAACTTCCTAGCTTCATTTAAACATGTAAGGAGTACAATATTCATCCATAAGTAAGTTCTTACCTGAAACCAATGCTTCACTGCTTCTCCATGGGTTTGCGTGGTAGCCAAAACCTATTTCCCATAATTTCAGCTTTCAAATTTGCGTGTTAAGAAGTCCGATCAAAATTATTAACAAACAGTGAAATCTCTACAAACACAAATATCTAGTTGATGTGGCTCTACTTTGAAATAGGCATATCCTGAGAATTAGCCAAACTTTCAAAAAAACTCTTAAAAAACATAATCTTATAAGCTCTTTCTACTAATAATACATATATATTCATTTTTTCTTTTTATGTTTTTTGTTGGATAACAAATGTAGATATATTCATTACAATGTAATTACTCATAGTCACTAAATTTATCATACCTTAACAAAGCCATCCCCAAAATTCACGCCAAGTTATATATGCGAGCTAGGTGACGATTGAGAGAGAAGGAATTGAACTGGGTTAGGATGAAAATATTTCTTATGCCACTGTTGATACAAAGTAATTGATAAACCATGTGCGTAAGAGCATGACACTGAGCACAACTTGAGAAAGTAATTAACAATAAAATGCAGACATTAAACTTGTGTGTGATTAGAAATATACACTTGTAGCATGTTGGTTCATACCAAGATGGCAAAAACAGACAGTTTCAAAAAACTTCTAGTAAGAATGCCTGAAAAATATAATATCTATATGTCACTGATAGAGAATTCTTATGTGTTCCTTAAACAAATTCAAGTTTTCGTAGGGTTACAATAGTAATATTTTGAAATAGTGACCTTGAATGTTGTGCATCCCCAAATAAATACTTGCAAACTCAATTGTCAATTGCACAATCGTGTAAAATATAATAATCGATTACTAACTACAGCAGAAACTGTATATCTTTGCTTTGACCAATTTCATGGCATTTCAAAAGTGAACACAAAAACAGGCCAATGATATATATTACATGAACCATAGAAACTTTCCTTACAAAAAATCATCAGAAAATACCATCTATGTTTTATGTTATCTAATTCAGTTTTCGTTCTCGATTTTTAGTTTTTCCTCGCTATATTTTCTAAAAGTGACTATCAGTTTGGTTACCTTTATTGATGAAAATTTAAATCAAGTACATATAGAAACATTAATTTGATTATAGGTAAAGGGCATATAATTTCACCATAATTTGCCAATTAGGAAAAAACACATGCATCCCAAAACAACTCAATTTATAATAAGCAACCAAAATGTGAAAATTTATTGCAAAGGAAACACAAATGGTAAGTCACCTACAGTTGGTTTAGCTCTTTTGCTAGTCAGAGAAAGTGACGAGTCCCAACACATCCACCCAGAATAATTGAAGTTACTTTTTTGGGTCTACCTCTGGATGTTTAAATACAGGTGCCTCAAATGCCTGAAACCAAAACTCAACAATAATTGTATGAAACTAAAGTTGTTCCGTAAAATTACACAGATTAAACTCTTTGATGTAACAAAGGAGTACTACAGTTGATCCAAAATTAAAACATAAATATGAACCTTTTATATGCTTCAAGATTAATATTCGAGTCCAATCAAGGTTCCCTCCTCTTCCTAAAAAACTCATTCTTTAGTATAAACAACCATCTCAAGGTCAAATTGGAATAACAAAAAATAAGATTTGGGGAGGGTAAAAGGAGTAATGCCATGAAATTTATGCAGAGAAATAAACAGGTAATTATCATCAAACAAAACAAATTGCAATGAATAATGGGAAAATCGCAATAAAATCATATCATGTTCTTTAATCAGGACTTTTATCAAGCACTTACTGAGCAGAAGCTTCTTAGTTTTTTAGCTCAGCACTTTTATAAATTATATGTTATTTTCAATGGATTTAATTGATGAGAAGAGAAGTGTGTACCTTTACAGAAATTGTGAATTGGAGAAGCTTCTCGGTTGGAAGCCAATGATTTGGAACAACTGGGTTTGCGGATCGTGAGATTTTTTTAAACGATGCCATAGATTCACCAAATTGCACACAAATATAAAGGCTACAAATTAACGCGATAGGAGTCACCAAATTGCACAATCCAACTTCAAATTAACGCAATAGGGTAACTTATAGAAAGCATTCTTTGTCATCCCAAATTTATTTCTGAACTCTTCCAAGGACAGATAAGCCTGTGCACAATTGATTTTCAACTCTCAGTAACGGTACAAAAGATGTAGACTCATTAAAATGTTGGAGGAGAAGCATACCTCTCGCTTAGGACACTGCTTCGTATGCCAAAGGATCAGTCTCTCTATCTGAAATTTTAGCTGAAATTATTAAGTCAATATCTTCAGCAGTGTGGCATTTGTCGGCCTCTGCCAACCAAACAATTATGTGAACATGTGGAAGTCTCCGTTTTTGGAATTCTATTGTGAAGGGCAGCATTGCATCTGTGGTTGTCGTGATTATTCTAGGAATAAACACTTTCTCACCAATGTTGTTACCTGTAATGACAATGGCTTCAATTACCCACTTTGGCAAATCAGTAAAAAAATGCCACAAAATTAGAAAATCGCCTCAATAATCCAGTCATAAATTAATTAAGGTCTATAAATTTTCAGACTTGGATTAATGACAAAAATATATATGACCAACTAAATTTTACCCAGAAACAATTTGTTTTAGCATTCAAATTCAGATCACCCAATAAAAGAAAAATTGGTCTAATTCAAAAAAATATAAACATCTAAAATATCAAAGAACAACAGACCCATGTATATAAAAAAAAAATACAAATTCAACCATTTTTATATGTAAAAATAAAAACATAAATGAATCAAAAAAACCTGGATTTGAGTTTGGGTTTGAATTGGAAATGCTTACTGAAATATATGTTCCATTTATATTCTTCTAAAGGGAGTGCAAGAAAAGCCGTTATGTGATGAACAAAATTGGGGGCAATACTCAATTAAATCAGGTACAAAACAACATATGAAAAACCCATTATTCGAAATCCATATGACAAATTGATGCTACATTAAAGAGAGAGGAAATAGACAACAATACATAAACAAAAATTATTAACAACATGATAATATGGCGTTAAATCGGAGAAATGAATTCACAAACCTGCTGCACTGTTGACAAAACCTCTTCATCTGCTTCCCCACTAAGACCTTAGTGGTCGACGCTGGTGATGATGTTGTGACGCCCCCAAAATAGGTCCATTCTATCCAACCCATTTTTGAGTCGTCAATAACATGGTACAGAAACAACTACAACTTTATTAATACAACCATAAAACTCTGAGTTTAAATACAAATATTATCTTCTAGACAATATCCACACTCAAATAAGTCCCCATTACAATTATTAATACACTATTTTACAAAATAGTGAGGACTACTAAAACAACTGTCTTGAACCATTACTCCACACCCCGACTAGTTCACGCTATATTCTCGTCTCCTGAGAAGAAAAAATGGAACAAAAAGGAAAAAGGGTGAGCTCAACTAGTCAAGTAAAGAACAGTATGACTAAGATAATATAGAATAAATTATTGTTAGTCCTCAACAAGGAAAAATCTAATAGAATACAATAGACAACCAGTTTTAAATCAATCTTCGCAGCGGAAATAATAATTCATTAGAAGAGTTAAGTAGAGAATGCAAACTACTATCTTCTATACATGAATTTAAAATTTCATCGTCGATATTTTATCCCTGTAACATCAATCAATATATATCTGGAATCAAATATTCATCTTTGCACTATAGGTAAAAGATATTCATCAGTTGGTCATGTTCATCTAAACACCTGTTCATCTTTGTACTACGGGCCAAAGATATTCATCAAGAAATCATTCATCTTTGCACTACAGGCCAAAGATATTCAGTAATATCATCATTTAGGACTGAGGATGATGAAAAATATTTTAAAGAAAACGAATTCAGTGAAGCAAAAGAACAAATATTAAGGATTCGTACTTTAAACAATTCCCATTCAAAAATACTTCATAAATAACCAGAGTGGGGTAAAATTCAAGAATGATCAAAACATGGATACAATCAAAGCTAGTATCCAGAATAGATATTTTGGACAAAAAGAAGAAATTTCATTTTTCGGTGAATAGCGTCGTATTCGTGAATAGTGCCGTATACGTGAATAGTGTCGTATACTTGAATAGTAACTCCGACACCAAAAGATAAAAATTTCACAAAAAAAATATTATCATGCTTCGTGAATAGTACTCGTAAATAGTAACTCGTGAATAGTAACTCGTGAATAGTAACTCATAAATAGTAACCCCGACATGAAAAAATTCCAAATTTGATAAGAAGTTCCAACCAATATTTCAGCATAATGATATGGAATAAATAATATCATTTGAGAAGAAAATAGCATCCCTTACCTAAAAAGGATAGTACTTCTGACTGGTATACTGGATATAGTGCTGAAAAGACTTTCACCGTATAGCAATACTCAAAGTACTAAAATACTCACAAGAATACGCTCAATATATCAAGAGAGAAAGAGAGAGAAATCTATAGTTTCTGGTGTGATTTTTAATTTTAACCTAAGCACCCTATTTATAGGAAAAATGCTTAAAACACCAAAGCAAAAAATTTAATAAAATATTAATAAATTTATATAAATCATAAGCAAACTTGGAAATTCTGATTTCAGCATATTTTGCAACACATGTGCCCACCAACCAACCACAAAAACATTTTTCTAACTATAAATATTTTAAACTTCCAAAAATCAATTATTTCGAAACTCCGGAATTTCAATAATTCATAATAAATAGTCATTTTATCAAAAAATTCGAATCTCGCAAACTTTTTATAGGAAATTCAATTCTCTACAACTTTATAAAAGAAAGTTTTTCCAAATTCTAAACAGAAATTGACTGAAATTCACATACGAACGATTTTACAAGCTATAATCAAATTTTCGTCAAGAAATGGGGTCCACCGACACACAAAACATGTGTTAATCATTTAATGCAACAAAAATACTCTTCCTCCTCATATACTCATATATCCCACATTCATTGTAAAAATATCAACATTAATATATTATTAAAATAATATATTTAAATGAATTATTTTATCAGAAAAAGATAAAATATTAATTTTTAACAATTGTCACTTTAAAAATTTTCTCCATCTATATCCACATAAAATCAATATTTTCCTCATCATATAAATCAATAATTAATTATTCATAAATAATATTACAGAATCACAGTACTGACAACCAAGCCGTTCCCAGGAAAGAGGGGGCTTTCCAATAAAGATTTCTCCTTACTGGCGCGCAATTAGGTGACCAAACCTCTCCTTAGACAGAACTTTCTAGACATTGCCAATAATGTTTTCTAATAATATTATTCAAATAATATGAATTATTGCTCCGATAATGAAAAATACTGTGTAGTGACAATTATTGAAACAACAATAATATAAAATATCAACGCAGCAATTATTGAATTAATAAAATAAAATACTGAACAGTAACTACTGTAACAATTATTGAGTAGTGTCTTCTTACGTAAGAATCAATAATTGGTGCAATATCGTGTGCTACTGTGCAACAACGCGTATTACTGTGTTTTAACCACCGAGTATTCCAACAGTGTTAACGGTAACAACTGCGTTGTTATTTATAACAACTTATACTTGTCATTTTCTTCATCCAATTGCTTTTCGTTATGGGGCCCACACAAGGCTGCGCCGTCGTACGAATATTCCCCGACAGCAAGAATATTTCACGACCAAACGAATATTCTCCGACAACAATAAGTATTTTATAACCACTTGCTTATTTAAAATATTTGCGCATTTTACCCATAACTAACCACATTAATCAAATCAACCCTTACAATTTCAAAATAATAAATAGAGAAAATTAAATTTTATTTATTAATAATTTGGGGTCTTACAGATGTGGCCAAGCGACGGGAGGCGGCGGAGGAGATCAGCAATGACGCGAGAAAAATCCTTACAATCAACATAAAACCATTAAAACAATCAATATATAATCGAACAGATAAGCAACCACGAATCAACAGCGTGATCGCAGGGCGGGTGACGATGCCGTGTGCGCCGCTACTGGAGCTCCAGTTCGTCTATGGCCTCCCTCAACCGATCCTCAGCTTCCCGAAGGCGGGTCTCCAAGGCGACGCCGTCGGCGGCCTCGAGCGGAGACGGGGCAGATGAGAAGTTGGGGGGGTTCAGGGTGAGATATCATTGTAGAGAGAGAGATCTCTACATCTGCAGTGCTATCTAGTGAAGATGAAATGAAGATATGATTGAATTTAATCAAAAAAGGAACGGAACAGTGAGAGGATGAGGGGGAGGAAGAGGAAGCGATAACACTAACTCGGTAAATAACTCATTGAAATCGAAAGAAATTGGCTCAAATTGATTAAGAGTCGACTCTAAATTGGGATTGCCTGGATCGATTTTGCTGTATTTATATATAAGTATTGATATATACTCCCTCCGTCCCATAGTTATAGGCTAATTTTCTATTTTGGGATGTCCCAATATATAGGCTACTTACTATTTATAAAATTTAGTTGGTTCATTGTTTTACTTTTATGCCCTTATAATAAATATTCAACCACTACTCTTTTTTTGAAAAAATAATATTCAATGTCATTATTTTTATCATCATATTTATTGTTGTTATATTCTCAATAAAACTTGAGAGTTCAAATGTAATAAGACTTCATCTTTGGTTAAAGTTCTATGGTCAATCAATGAAGCTGAGAGTTTCAATTAGATAAGTAAGGAGTAATTAACTTATTCATTAATTTCATATTGAGGGGTATATGTGAAAATTTTTTATTAAAAATTGCCATCAACTAATTTTCTTAAACTATGTGCCAAAAGAAATCAGCCTATAACTATGGGACGGAGGGAGTATATATATACACAACAAGGATCAGGTTCGGGAGTCCGGACCTGATAAAAAACGGACCAATTTTTTATTTTTTATTTGCTTTTTTTTAAATAACTAAAAAAATATTTAATATTTTATGGAACTGAATTTTTTTCATAATACAATGTTTGGGCGTGATTTGGATACCTATACCAAAAAATGTATGTACAGTCTCCATAAACTATAGAGACATGTTCTGTTATATGTATCCAAATCACACCCAAAATACTGTATTATGTAAAAATTCAAGTTCCATTATTATTTATTTATTTTTTTTAGTTATTTTAAAAAAAAGATCCGAATTTTTGTCCGATTCGAAAGTCCGGACCTTATCCGGCCTATATATATATATATATATGGGATTCCATCCACAGCAACCGGTTGTTGGGAGCAACCCATTTTTTTCCAGCCGCTACAGCTTGTAGCGGCTTATAAAAAAAATTCTAAGTGGCCGGTACAAGCTGTAGCGGCTGGGAAAAAGGGGTTGCTCCCCAACAACCGGTTGCTGTTGATGGAGACCCTATATATATATATATATATATATATATATATATATATATATATATATATATATATATATATATATACAGATTTGATCAGGTCCGGACTCCCAGACCTGATCAAATCCGGACCCAAATAAATATTTTTTTTTTTGTAGAACAACTAAAAAAAAAATTTATGGAACTGAAATTTTTCCATAATACAGTGTTTTGGGTGTGCTTTTAATACCTACACCAACCAATGTATGTACAGTCTGCCCAGACTGTACAGACATGTTTTGTTATAGGCATTCAAATCACGCCCAAAACACTGTATAATGTAAAAAATTCAATTCCATAATTTTATTTTATTTTTAGTTGTTTCAAAAAAAACAAAAAAAAAGGGCCCGTATTTATTACAGTCCGAGATCCCGGACTGGATCCGGACTGTATATATATATATATGCTCTAATACGGAAGTTGCATGTGAACATCGTATATTTTAAAAGATGATATATGAATGTGGAATCCACAATACAACTCCAATATAGGAGGAGCACAAGGAGGCCCAGAATTCAGACCCTCTTCCTCCCTAAAGTGGGGAAGGAGGATAAGAGAGAAAACTGAATGAATAAAATCACTACTTTTATAAATGAATTAACTAATATTTCTCTCATTTATAAATTATTAAAAAATATATATTATTTTTATACATTAAATTAATTACTAGGATAGTATATAATAAAAGTAAAATGATATATTATGTCATTTTATACTCTTTCGTTCAAAAATTATAAATACATTTTGTTTTTATGGTGGGGGTAAATTTGTGAACTTTTAAATTGTAATACAAATAATTATAATTGTTATAAATCAACTAAAAAGTTCTATTTTTGTTGTCATATTCTTTATTTTTAAAATTTAAATGAATTCATATTTATTCTTAATCTTAACATTTTTGTAAAAACCGACTTCAAAAAATTATAATGTATTTCTAATTTTGAAATAAAATATAGTACTATAATCAATAAAAAAAACTTTAATAAAATCAAAAAATAAATTATATTACTACAAAAAGATGTCAATTTTTATTACGAATAGATATATCAATCAATTACATAAATATTGAATGTTATATCATTTCTCAATAAAACTCTTTTTGTGAATATAACCAAAAACCGACGCTGACATGAACGGTCCTCTTACTTGCAATTGGCAGAAAGAGACGGAGAAACCCAAACTTTTGAAAATAAATATATTGACCATACCTAACTAAAAATATGGTGTAACGTGATATGATAACGAGAGAGACGATGATAAAAAATATATATATAAAATAAAATAAAAATCATTTCAAATGAAATGTAGAGGATCCTAATCCACGCACCACGCCATCGGTACGCATGCATACATACAAAACATAATCTATTTTGTAAAATAAATAAATCTAGTTAATTGATTCCATAAGCTTCTTTCCATCTTCCAAGAGCCGCATTCTATTATTGTCTCTCTCCTCTTAAATAAGACCGTAAGATGAGCAAATAATTAGGACTCGATTTGTATCTGCTCGATAAAAAGTTTGATTACAGCTCGACTCAAAATATAAATTAGTTAAATATGAACAAATTTTAAAATTCGATAAATTACTCGAACCTTATCAAATTATAATTTTTTATTAATATTCGGATCATATTTGTTCAAAAATTTCAAAATAGTCAGACTCGATTCATTCAAATCTTATTTATACTCGATAAATTTTGTGAACAAAAACAACAATTTGTTTCTCTTCTATATATATACTAGCTGGGTCCCGTGCCTTCGGCACTGTATGGACAATATGATTTATCTCAAACTTTGAACGACCAAAATAATTTATTGAGTGAGCGGAAAATTTAAAGTCATTTGTATTTTATTAAATTATTATTAGATTATTAGATAGATAGATGTATTTTATTAGATAGATGTATGAACGGTGGGATTTATCTCAAACTTTGGACGGCCCAGATGATTTATTGAGTGAGCGGGAAATTCAAAATCATTTGTATTTTATTAGATAGATATATAGAGAGAGAGAGAGCAAGGATCAAGAGTTTACCCCTTATCTAACTCATCCGAGCTCACCTCCCTTTAGCGATGGATCCGGCGATGGTTCGATCATACAACCGTCGTCTATACTTTTAGCGACGGACAACATATAGCGTCGCTAAAAGTATAGACGACGATTTTATGACCGAACCGTCGCCGGGTCCGTCGCTAAAAGGAGGGTGAGCTCGGGTAGTTGGATAAGGGGTATACTCTTGATCCGGACCGTATATATATATATATATATATATATATATGCAGGATCTAAAGCGGACCAAAAAAACGGACCAAAGAACGGACCAATGTAAAAACACGCGGGTTTCAGGGTCAACCCGGACCAACCCGGGTTGTCTAATACTCTATTACTGCAATGCAATGCGAGATACACCCCCCAAGAGGCCAAGACCCAATTACTGGTTGTCTAATACTCTAGCAGTTCCAATTAGATGAAGATAAACTTATCTTCTGAAAAATAATTTAAATTTTACAAGATACAGGTCACTAAGAAAATGAGACAATGCACTCTTGTAGACAAGAAACGATGTACCATATACTGTATATATAAGACCTTTGACCCTTTTTTTTATATTAATTACATTTTTTAATATATATATATATATATATATATATATTTAAATATGATGGAGTTAGTAGTGTGTACTAGTACTACTAATAATAATAAAATTTTGATTTTCAGCGTTGAAGTTTGGATAACTACGAGGCCGATCCTATGCAGCATGTTTCTGTATGGTCTTTTTTAAATTTGACCCCACGCGACTATCATTCACGTGGCAGATACGCATTTAGTTTGGGTTGGTCAGATTTCTAATTAATTTTGAAACTCATCGATCGGAGCTACCTACAAGATCCCATTCCAATTGGACGCCATCTTACGAGGTTGCTTTACTAATTGAATCAACACTAGTAGCATTAAATTCTTTCGTTGGTCAAATACTACTCCCTCACTTCTTCAAAAATTACTTCATCTATTCTTAAAAAATTATCATTTTTAAAAAAAAAATTTATTCTAAAATATTTATCTCAAAAAGAATAAATTATTTATTTTTCTATATTACTCATACATTCTCTCATTATTTCAAAAAATTCTCTCCTTTATATTAATAGTTTTCAATTTTTCATAAAGGGATAGTGATGAAATTTCAAATAAATTTTAATTGTTAAATGATAGTATTAAATGACTTTCTTAATTCATATGCCAAAACCTTAAACGACAATCTTTTAAGAACGGATGTAGTATATACTACTACCCTTATTATAATTGTCTCAGCCAATTATTAGTTTTGTAGATTCCAAAAAGAAGTATATCATTCAATTAATTCTACTTTGTATCCCAATACAATATTCAACGATATAGAAGAAAACTTTAAATATGAGAAAGTTTTAAATAAGGATAAAGTAGAAAAAAATAGTTACTTTGTATTGATAAACTCAAAACGTCAATCTTTTAAGAACAAAAATTACTTCCTAAAACGACAATCTTTTAGGAACGGAGAGAGTAGTAATTACTACAATGATACTCCTATGTTTTTTATACTCCCTCTGTCCCACGATAAAAGTTTTTATTATTATTTTAAGTAGTCTCAAGTTAAATGTCTACTTACCTTAAATAATTTATTTTTTACAATAATTTATCTATAATACACTTGGTATTAATTATTATATTTATATTCTTTATGCATATTTATGAAATATTATTAGTCATGTGCAAAAAACTATGCAATTAAATAAAAATTTAAATATGAATAATTTTATTATTTTATCCTCTTTATAAATACGCAAAAAATCAATTAAAATTTTTATCTTAGGACGAAGGGAGTTTATTTTCAATGCTCCTATTAGTTGCATGTACTAATCATTGTTTTAGTATTTATTTTCATGAGGAAAAACATAGTACTTTCATACATAAACTATCCATATTAATTATGTAAGGAGAATGTTGTAAAATTATTACTACCTCTATTCCATAATAATTGATTTTTTAAAAGAAAAAAAATTGTCCTGAGTTACTTATCGTTTACAATTTTTTAGGAGAATAAACTATTTAGTTTCCTATATCATCACCCCTAACTTCTTTCATTATTCCCAAAAAATTTCTCTTGTATTAATAGTTTTTAACTTCCCATAAAGGAATAGTGATGTAATTTCATATAAATTTTAATTACTTAAATAATAGTATTAAATAACTTTCTTAATTTATGTGAATGAAGCTAAAACGACTATTATTATAGAATGAATGTAGTATTTTTTTAAATATTTATTTATAAAATATATAGATCAATTAATGTACACACACACATTTGATCGACTAATTATTATAGCGAATTGATTTTTTGGCGAGTAAAATTTTAAGTTTTCACAACTTTTTTATTATGAATTTAAAATTTATTTATTATTTATGTGAGAGTAATTTTATGTAATTGTCATTTTTATTTATGAAAATATCAATTCCCTAATTATATTATATCCCATAAGCTAACCTCTTATGAATCTTATGATATTGTACTATTTATAAAAGCTTTAGCGTACAATTTTGTAGCCTTTAACACTTTTCAAAAGTGTAGTGTACAAATACAAAGAAAGTAATGGGAAATGACATTGCTCCGGTTGAAGAACTACTTAAATTTGTATATTTTTGTGAAATATATATGTTCTTGAATTTCGAATTTCATTTTAGAGCGGAAGAAGGTACCACCTATAAAATTAACGTAGGTGTGCAGTTTAGTACTATACTCCCTCCATCCCTAAATAATTAACGTTATAGAGATTTCAAAATTTTTCAATATATTTGACGTTACCAATTTTATAGAAAGCATTAATTATAATTTTTCCTCGATTGCCCTCAACTATATGGACTATTTCATTTATCTAGACAACTATATGGAGTACATATTTTCTTAATTAATGCAAGGATAATTGTGGTAATACATATCAATCTTAATGACAAAATTGGAGTAATAAATAACTTTCTTAATAAGTGTGAAAATCTTCAAAACGTCAGTTATTTAAGAATGGAGGGAGTACTTAATATGTGTAGTCATAATAATAGATTAATACTCAAGATGTCCTAATTTGTGAAATATCATACTATTTCTATTTGTAATTTTGATATTTTCCGTACATGTGCCCTTCTCACATGAAGGTAGAACTCATCCAACTCTTTGTGAGAGAAAACAGAGGCGGAACCAGGGGCGGAAGGGGGCATCTGCCCCTGGTAGCAGCGGCGGTTTAGGCAGAACTAAGACGGGGACAGGCGGAGGCGGGGGCGGGGGCGGGGGCAGGGGCAGGGGCAGTGGCGGTAGCAAGTCTTGGAGGATGAAAGGGGCCCGCGCTTGATGATATGGTGGATGGTGAAGAGGCACTTGAGTGCCACAGAGGCGTTGCTTGTGCGGTGGAGCCGTGGAAGCGGTTCATGAATCATGAGAGAGTCGGCGATAATGGTTGAGGCGGTGGTCGGTGGAGCTGGTACGTCCTCTGTTTTCTTTTTTTCTTTTTTTGTAAACTAAAGTGGTACTAGTACTTATGTATGGTAGTATAGGATTTTTTCAAATCTTTTAATCATGAAATTTGACGTGCGAACCCCAATATAAAATTGACCGTCCCAATTCCCAAGCATCTCATTATACTCTTTTATTTTTAAATTAGGGATTAAATTAAACTTTAAATTAATTTGATTCATAAAAATTTAAAATTAAACTATTTTTATCATTAATATAATTTTCATATATTATACAATTATAATAATTATATTAATTAAAATTAAATAAATTTCAACAATTTAAAATTTAATATATACGTTATTGTTTTTTGAAACAATAAGAGTAATATTTAAATTTAATGTCTGATTTTCCAGACACAATAAATAAATAACACTTTTAATTTCTATATGAGAGCGTAAAATGACATAATACCTTTAGTTTAACATCACTAATATTATGTTACCTGAATTAAACACTCAATATATTTAATATAATAAATATGAAAAAAAATATTCTCTTAAAATTTTAAAATTTTGTAATTGGGATTTTTTTTATTTTTTTGGGAATTATATAGAATTACTCATAAAGAAAAGAGTTGGAAGCAATAGAACATTATGGAGTCCGGAACTACTCGCCGTTGCAACTTACACGTCGGTGACAAGAAACCGCTCTCAAATTTTGACCCTCTCAAATTTTGTTCTGGTTCCGCCACTGAAAAAAAATCATGTATAAATATCAAAATTACATGCGAAAATAGTGTCCCCTCTAATATATACTACTAAACATATGAGCTTTTTCTTTTTTGTCAAGTTCACATATGAGCTTGAAATTAAGTAAGTTGCATTAAATTTATATGATATGCGCAAAAGGGTTTACTAATTAAGAAGTTTAGCTTATTTTTAGGTTAACGAAAAGCTAGGAACTCAAACAATATTTGCATGATAGAATTGGCATGGTTTCATGGTCGATCATTATTGCCCAGCAACAATTTATCAAAATCCAAACACTCATTGTCATCAGATTTATAATTCCATTCAACCAACAAAACACCAGAATTAGAAAGGGAAAAAAAGAAGTTATTCATTCTCAAGTTCAATTAGTAGCTGAAAAAAAAAAAGATATCACTGGCAAACTTTCATTTTTCCCTCCTGTATAGTACATAACAACTCTATAGGGAGTAGTAATCAATAAAAGAACAGGGGGAAATCCTGCGCCTGTGATCTGCAAAAACTCGTGGGAATTCAATTCCGGGGGAAAAGGTGGATTAAATAGTTGTAGTAACAAAATTAGGATATATATTAGACCCAACTTAAAACAAGTTCAAAAGTTTAGGTTCTCCTGCTCTAATTCCTCCTCCCAGTGCATTAGTATAATGATCTCCACATCCGCTCTCAAAGCAAGTCGTAGTCACCGATTCCTCGGAATTCCTAGACAGAGTCTCCTCCCGCCGCTTCTCCGACAAATTCTTTGCCGGAAAGCCTTGCGTTAAACTGAGATCAAGATCGGCTAATTGCAGCACTTTCGATGGCTCGTACGGACGCCGACGCTTCTCCACCCTTGATCGGGAACTGGAACTCGGATCTCGAAGCTTAAACATGACAGTGCATTCGGAGGCTTCGTCTAGTACCGGTGAGGTTGAGCTCGTGCAAAGGAACTCCGGAATTGGATGCAACGCGCCACCACGAAGGACAGTTTCCACTGCGGCCTGGCACACGTGCCAGTTTCCTGTCCATAAAAGCCCCACGGCTCCGTTCACCGGATTCACAGTCCGTCCAGCAGCTTCAAACAATAGCGATTGAAATAGAGCTGTGAAATACAATCATACAATCAGAAAAACAAGCGTCGATGGGTCCATATAAGTAAGATTACTAGTACAATTTTGTTATAGATTTAATTTACCAGGTCTTTGTGATTCAGGAACTGCGGAAATGAAGGACATGAGACCGGCACGGCCAAAAAATTTGGCAACAAAGACAGTGGCGTGACCTTGAGCTTCAGGGCTTTCGATCCACTGCAAACATGGGCGAAGAATACAGGAATCACTGCATCCCTTTCGGAGGACTCGGCAGCCATTGCAACTCATATTTTGTTTCCCTTTCCTTTCCTGAATAATTAGTGCTAGTGCTTAATTAATTGTATATATGTTTGTGTTTGTTTAAATGTTTTTAGATCAAAGACAGATGAACAAGCGAAAAGATTAGATTTAATTAGATTATAGGCGGAGAAATGAAAACGCAGAATTTTTTTTAAAGAAAGGGAAGAGAGAGAGAAGAAGAAAAGAAGAAGTAGACTAGGCAGAATGGGAACACGATGCGTACATAGGTTGTGTGCATATATAAAGGGGAAGGAAGAAAAAGAGAGTGAGTAGGAGAGAGAAAGAGTGGGTGGTGAAAGTTGAGTACTCCCTATTAGCTCTAATTAGCTAAATTAAACTAGGGTTGAGTTAGTTGTGAGTGGTGGGTTTGTGTTTGGGTTAAGATTCCAAAGTATTGGGCGTGAGCGGCTCCGTGTTTCCGCGAATGGTCTTACCTCAACCGTTGGATTTTTTCCTTCCTCCTTTTTCCTTCAGGATAATATTCATACTAATACTATACTTTTGATCATGTCCTTTCGCTTTCGCTATCATTTTTCTTTTCTTTTCTTTTCTTATTAACCGCATATTTTTAAGTCCTCCACCCCAAAATCACACCCACCTATTTCATAGATACTCTCCTCTTCAAAATTAGAAATATAATTTGATTTTTAAAATTAACTATGCGTATTAAATTTTAAATTGGTTTTAATTTATTTAATTTTAGTTATTATAATTGTTAACGTCAAGATCTTCTGCTACGTCCCAATCACGTAAGACGTCCTGATCCTGCACAGTAAACACAATAAACACCACAAGCTTTACGGCGGTTCCGTCGGGGGATAGCTCAGGCGTGAGAATTAGTAGGTGTTCACAAGGTTAACAATGGAGGAATGTAATGTCTAGTGTCTAGAGATATGATAATGCATGATCCTGTGTGTATGGGTGAGAAGATATCGATATATTTTAAGGTATGAGAACGTACCTGTTAGAGAAGGCTTCCTTGCTAAGTTATACTGTCCCTGCATGGATTACCGTGCCAACCACTACTATCTGACACCCCCCTGATCTGATGGGCTTTACCGACTGCATGTGGTTTATCTACTGCTTTTGGCCACTGTTTTCTACCGCCGGCCGGCTATGATCTCATCCACATTAATGCATGGCAGGAACTTTGGTCAACTGTCATGATTTTTCATCATCACAAGTCAAAGATAACAGATATTAAAATGTCTAATGGGTCAATCTATTGATCCGACCCGGTCTTATAAGATTAAATGAAGCTGGTACAATGATTGGGCCCGATGAGCCCTATGACCTAATTATAACAGCCCAATAGATTAAATTAATAAAGGAGCCCAATATACCTGGCCCAAGATAAGAGAAATATCATAACCCAACAATAATTATTATAATTGTATAGTACTCTATCCGTCCCAGGATAAAAGTTTAGATTGATTTTTCACGTATATTAAGAATATGAATGAAATGACAAAATTATCCATAATAATGTCATTAAATATGGAAAGAGAATTAGAATAAGAAAAGTATGAGATATTTAATGTTACGGGTATAATAGGAAAATACATGTAAAAGTTTGGTTATTAAAGAAAAAAAAATATTTAACATGGGACTACTCAAAATAGTAATAAAGACTTTTATCATGGGACGGAGGGAGTATATAATAAAAACTATTAATCACAAATTTTATTTTATTTTAAATTTTCATAAGTCATACCAATTTTAAAGTTTAATATACCATCGTTAGACTTCAAAAGTCAAATTATATCTCTAATTTTAAAACGGAAGAAATATTAAATTTCATTATATATTTGTGCTTTATTTTAATTATTAATTATTTTGAACTTGACTTTTTTATATACTCCCTCTATCCTCAAAATGATACTCTTAAGTACATTTTTAACACAAATTAAAAAAAAAGTAAAATAAAGAAAACAAAGTAAAACAAGTTCTATATTAAATGATCCCACAAAATTACATAAACTGATGTGCCTTTTTTTATATATTAATGAATCCTAGTAAATAATATACTACTTTATATACCTTAGAGCAAGGTTCTTAAAATCGGACCGTTTATTAAATCGAAAAAAGATACTGGGCGGATTGCGTCACTGGTCCAACCAGTGGTCAAAATGTTATTGACTCAGTGACATTATTAATATATATTATTAGTAATTAATAAAAAATTAAAAATCTAATTTTTTTTTGAACTAAAACATAATAAAGATGAGTTACAATATTAATAAAAGTGATTAATTTTAATATTAAATTTTTTTGGTAAAAAATAATAATTAAAAATTGGGTCAACTGTGTCAATTAACAGGGTTTACTGGTTGGACCGATGGTTAATGGGTCAACCCGAATTTTGACCAAAACCGGGTCATTAGTCCAAACCGAACCGGAAGACCGACAAATTTCAATTTTTACTGATTCGACTGCCAATCAGTCCGGTCCCAGTTTTAAAACACTGCCTTCTTTTTAAGGACAAAAAAAATTTATACCTTGTATTTTGACTTTGAAGTACATTTTAGTAAACTCTTATACTGTTATATACATAATCCATATGTGAGAATGCAAGTGGATCAGGGTGGTTTAGTGATGGGCCAACCGGTTGATCGACTCGATCATTGAGTGTAGTCCGTAGGCTGTAGGGGCTGGTTCCGGGCTTAATCGTGATTTTTATTTTGTAGAAGGGATAACAAGCAAGAAGACCAAGTGAAATAGGCGCCAATTCCGTTGAGGACTAATTCAATTTCCAAGCTTGGCATGTAATGTTGTAAATAATTAAATTCTTGAACCTAACCCTAACACAGGTCCTTGACCCTTTACTTATGATATTTGTTTGTTTGTAAATATTTCAAAATCATGCAAGCTAAAATAGTATTTATAAGGCCCGCCCGCCCATTAACATGAAGAAAACACACAAGTTGGATGAGGAGATATGCCTGCCTGCCTGCCTTTATCCTCACTTAGAAAACTTCCTATATATATATATTGAATTACTCGATCGCAAGCTAGTTCCAGGCGGATGATACCGGAGGTGCATGGTATCATCAAGTATCAACCCTTCTGGTCAGGGAATACACTTTCCGATGGAAACTAGTTAGAAAATAAATTTGGTGCAACATTGAGAGCACGTACGTAGAAATAGAAGCAAATATTAACAAGACGTATAACTTTTAACCAACACTCCTATTCTATTTTATATAATAAGAATCTCAATTCTCAAATTTATTTATTTTTTATCTAAATAAAATTCTTATTAATGATATTAATTGCTATGAATATAAAATGACACCTTGTGCTCAAGTTTGCAATCATAAATTATTAAATGTCAAAACTTTTAAATTAAATCTTGGGGATAAACATGAAATTAATATATATATATATATATATTTAAAATTTTATAATTAAATTGAGCTCTATTGTGGAATGGAGGAAGTACTAATTAAGTAATCACACTATTGAGAGCTGGTACTACCTCCCCCCTCATGTAAAAATAGCAAATAAATGACATATATATATATATATATATAATTTTATTTTTTGCTAAATAATAAAGGAGATATATTTGAGCCTAGAGGGGATATTTGCAGTAATTTAGGACAAAAATAAGCCTTTAACTGAAACATTCTTTTTTCTTTTCTTTTTTTTTTTTGGGAGAGGGTGGGGTGGGGTTGGAGACAAGGCTAACAATAATTGTTTTGATGGAAGCGGAAATGAGCTTTAAGTCTGCAATTCTTTCTTCTTGTTTTTCTGGGAGCAGTACTCGATCATGTACAGAAGATGCAGGAGGCCACAAAGCAGGATTGTACAATTAATACTAGTAGACTAGTACTTGATGACAACGTGCTTTCCACTGTATTGTAGGGTCCGAAAAAGGGTTGGGTTGTGTCATTACCACGAGAACGTTTTGTGGAACGGATATGAAAATTAAATACAAATAATTTATAATTTTATCTATTTATATTTTTACTTCTTATTAGGGTTAAAAGAAGATAAATAAGTGAAATTATTGTCCAATTTTAATATCCAATAATTATGTCCGGATAGAGAAAGCTGGAGTAGAGAGTTTATGGGCTGCTTCCACTTGCCATGTTAAATATATTTCCAGATACATGATGCAACCCCCACCCAAAGATTTCCCCAAGATCCCATCCTCTACAGATTGGGGTGGGACCGGTTGCCTCAGCTTGGTAGCCAATAGGGAACCATTTTTCTCACACACTATATTTCTCTAATTATACCAACTAATTGATTTTATGTGTTACGTGAAACACCGTAAACGATAAAATAGTAATATGTTTAATTGGCACATGAAGTAGTTGGTTGCGTATGTAGACAAATGAGGTACCAAATTAGCCATGTGAAATTATACCAAGACAAATGTGTGTAATAAATGTATAGAATTTTTTTAATATTTTCATAATGTATTATTTCTTCCTTTAAATGGTTCTCACCGTCTGGTATGTGATTTTGAAAGTAACGCAGTACTAGTAGAGTAGTAGTAGTTCTCCGATCCTCCTGTTCTCCATTGCCATTGGCGAAGGTGAAGTTTTAGGTAAATTAACAATGGCCGAAGGAGGGAATTAAGTAGAAGAGGTCGACTGGGCCTTCCCTAAACTATTAACTATTCACTATTCACTAAACACGCGCATGCTCCCTCTTGGCTTGGCTTGGCTTGGCCTGCCCTGCCTCAACTTGCAATTCATACATACTCCAATACACTAACTATTTGACACCGCTTCAAATCAATCAACAGCTCAAGAAAACCACTCCTTCCGCCCTTGGTAATTAAAGCATTATTATTATTCTTTAAAATAGGATAAAAGATCACATCATCACAAAATCTTGCTGCTAATCTCCTTTAAGATTCCGACTTTTGTGGGTTCTACTCTCTACTCTTAAAAGCCATTTCAAGTAGTAAATGATTGCCTCCACAAACTGATCCCTCACCGTCACATCAATCCTACAAAACTTCCAACAAAGTTACTCACAGATCAACCATAGCAGATCCCTATTACTAATTTTTATGTCCCCTTGTGTTCCCCATTTATATTTTGACACATGTCCTTTTATTTAATTTTAAAATTAATTAGTGTTAAGTAAGAGATTAGGTATCAAAATGTAAGTGGAGAGACACAAGGGGACGGAAGAATTGGGGACAAAGGATCTACTCTCCAGATAAACTACCCCTTAATCAATGCCTTGTTGGAAATGAGATTTGAAATATTAAATATTAGAGCATTTTGAGGCTCAATTAAATGAGGGACTCACATTCCGAAAATGTTGGGTCTTTGCACCAATGTGTTCTCCTTCATGAGGAGTATAACTTAGTATATTTATATATTCAAATCCATTAAGAATTGAATGAGAAAATTGACTCCAAAGTCACCTACTTGAAGTCGTTAATTGCATAAGTCCCACATAGGGCATTAGAGGGAAAAAGGAAGAACATATATATGGGATGTTTACTCAATAGGAAGGGCCCCACGGGGCACCCCACTTTTGTGGAAGGGGGAGGACCTAGCCAAGGCATGTTTCAAACCCAAACGCGCACCGCCGTCGGGTCGGGCTTTGGGTCGTGGGCGGGTTATGATATATATCTTTTTTGACAAAATCTGTTTAATAATTATCAGATTTTGTTTAAAGTTATTATCAATACTACGTAGTTTTGTTGTGTGCCAACGGTAATAAACTGCTTAATGCTTCTATAAATTAAACATTATGGGCGCCAACAGAACTTACTTTCTAATTTCTCGTCCCGTTCCTTTCCTTCCTTCCCCGTTCTGCAGTAAGAAAATCCCGTTCCTTTCCTTCTGCTGTCCCGTTCTTAGTTTCCCTATCCAGTTCAGAAAAGGCATTCCCGTTTCTGTGTAAGTGTATCTATGCAATCATATTCATGCATCATTTCTGTAATTATTGTAAGTTCCAGTGCATAAACATTGAAATTGGTTCGACGTGTTCTTAATTTTGAAGTGCTTCTAATTAAGAACTGAAAATTCGTTTTATCTTGGGAAGCAATTATTCAATTAATCCTTAGCACCTGTGAGGGAATAAATTTGTTTTAAAGAGACTTTGTGAATTCAAAGGACTCGAAAATTATTTATTATTATTTTCTGTGTTATATATATATATAATTATGTTCTGTTTTATTATATTTATATATATATTAAGTAATACTATATATTATAGATAACATGTCTAACTTTAAACTTACAACTAGATAATTTATTTATAAACTTTATTGTACCTTCTCATAATACGCACGGAGTATTATATTAACACGCAAAGTAACAAGTGTACGTGCCCAATCACTGTAACCTTCAATCAAGAAAGTAGGTTTTGAATACAATCAAATGCAGGTTGTCCGGTCCATCCACTAAGCAAAGCAAAATAATCTAGTCTAGTGTGTCAATAATGCCTATGAGATTTTTGCAAACAGAAAACATATTTCAACTTCCCTTTGCTTAAGCTAGATCCAAGTTTACATATCACAGTAAGGCTAGTAAGCCATGGCTTAACACAAGAACAGAAACAGAGCGGATGCTAGAGTTGGAGAGTAATTCAGGCCAAAGATGTCAAACATGCTGATATGTCGTCTATTGTGAGTTTTTTATGTACTTGTGTTCTAATATCGTTTCATTTATATGCTGGTAGTACTTACTAAAGTGCAGGCAAGTCAAAAACCAATAATCCTTCTAATATATATGCGGAAGAGAAGATTAATCATGTTTTATGCTGTAGGGAGGTATGTACATATATACGGTGTGTGTATAAATATATAAATTTATAGTATGTGTATGTATGTGCATGTGTGAATAATGAAGGTGCACGTGCACGAAAGTCTAAGAAATTAATGCATTTGTAGAGAAAAAAGATGAATTGCCTTGTGGTTGCAAATTTTTACTTACAAATGCAACTTCTTTTCTATATAAATAAAATCATTTTCTATACCTACCTTGCTATATATATATATATACATGCACGGTTATATATATATCATCCATAACAGCTTAAGGTTGTTATGATTTCAGGTTAAGTGATTCCTTACTATCCATTATAAAGGACATTAAATTTGATGTTTTCGGATTAGGTTTTACTGATTTTAAAACAAAAGTATCCCACTCAGTCACAGACTCGCACACTAGGGCAACCAAGTAAGGGTTATGAGGTCTCTATGAGCTGCAGTTCTCTTGAAGCTATAAGCCCAGAGCTCACTAAAAAAGAGGTCAAGAAGGAGCAAACCAAGACATATTTTGGATAGTTGAGACAAAATGTTAGCCTAATGGGCAAGAATTATGTGGAACTTCTAATCGGATTGCTTATGCATATATATTATTCGTCTTCGACTAAAACTATGGATCAAGGAAGTCCGTGAATTCACTTGCTCATTCCAACATCTAGACAGCCTGAATTTAGTACAAATGACCAAATAAAGAACTGTTTATACTATAGTTTAGTTTTGCTTTAGGGTATTAGTTCTTCAATACATTTCTTTTTCAACCAGAGTTGGGGTCCTGAGGACCCTTGGAAATGGTGTCAATCGTGTTACATTTCTTCTTTTGCCATTTGGTTAGACTAGGCTTTTCCTATGCAGTTTTGCCTCTCTGCCAGTTTCTTTCCTCGACTCCTGTAACTCCAAAACTTTAAGTTTCCATAGACCTCAAAAAGAAGCCATGGGAGCAAAAATTACCTCTTCACAATCGTTGGCACCTGGAAATACCACCAGTTGGAGTCTTGCAAAGGTTAAGAAATATTTTCAGGACTTCAGGGTAGATAGAGTAGACTGGACCCGGGGGTGCTATTAAAGATGAAAATTCTACCACTGATGTAAAATATGTAGACCACTAAACTGTGAGTATAATCTTTCATCTCATCTAGAAAGTTCTCATTATCGAAAATATGAATCTGTGTGATCCTGCGATAAATTATTCACTCGCGTATAATTCAAATATAGAAGGAAGCTGAACACTAGAGATAATTTTTCAAAGCTGTATCCACGGACCCAATTTCATTCCCTATGAAACTACAAAGATCACTACATAATTATCATCAGAAAATAACTCGGTAACAAAAGCTAAAATATGTTCTCCTTGCTGCTTAATAACAGTGAGAAGTTCATTAATTAACTAGCTAGTATGAGCTTCTCACTGTTATTAATTAGTTATGACCTTTGAAAACTGGCTTAGGTTCATTACCTCAGCAAAACCAATCAGAGTTGTAGATTTAGTAGTTGAAATATGCTACTTCGGTCCTCTCCCTAGAGGTGAGTGGAGTTTTACAATAATATTTGATACAGAAAATGGCCCCGCGGGGTGGGTTCTAAATGACCACTTTCCCTATGCAACCAAAGCTACTCGATGTTTTGAAGGAATATATGCTTACTCTTCTCACATGCCAGTTGAATTTTCCTCCTCACTCCTTCCTGAGATAGTGAACTTAAAAAGGTTCTATCCAAGTAGACCACTGAAAGAGTTCCAACATTATGTCATGGATTGAAGTAAACTAACAAAGAGTTACAACATTATGTCAGGGATTGAAGTAAACTAACAAATAACATAGTTATGACGCAACTAGCCTAACATTCTTTCCTACTTCATAACAGGGTAATCTTATGCCCTTTGATTGTGTAAAATTTAGAAGAAACTCCTGAGTGGGATAGTATTGCTAAGAATGCTGCAGAACACAATCCCTTGAAAAGAGAACGGAGGAAATTGCATAAACCGGGGGGGGGGGGGGGGATCAAAGATATATATATATATATATCTTCATGAATTTGTTTAAGCAGCAAATTTTAGCACTGGGGACATGCACTTTACGAGGTGATGGTAAAGTCTCATTCTGCGGGGTGATTACTCAAGTACATTACCCACAAGTTTAAGAATTAAGTTTTGATGAATAGAAGATCTGGCGTTGGCGACAATCAGCCAACTTCAACATATATGAATGGAATAGGATCTCCAGGTTATTCTATAATGCCATGAAGTTAAACTAGAGGCAGCATAATCTTCACAACTTCCAGAAAAAGGAGCTACTATTCCTGAAAAGGAAAAGTTTAATCTAAATGACTTTAAAAACACATTTTTCACTCAAATTAGCTCAAATTTCTACATGTCAAGTTTCTATGTATCACTCACCAATGTAAATGATAGAAAGCACATGATGACTGCACAGCAGCATATAATTGTACTCAATAGTATATGGAAAGTGTACGATGGTGCTGGAGAGACGCGCATTGGACCCCAACTGACCATAACCAAAGATCCAGTTCCACACTCAATACCTGAAGAAAGACTCTCAAAGTTTAGAAGATAAGTAAGGAAATTACCAATTCAAAGTACTAAAGAAATATGCAGTATTTTACAAAAAAAAATTTGTTTGGGGGGGAAGAAAGAAAGAGAAACTTTTAAAAGTTAATTCCTCCCTTTGATCACCACAACATACTGACTAAGAGCACAAAAATGGTGGAGAACTGTTTAATGTAGATTTTTTAATAAAAACCCAAACAATTATAGATTAAGTAGCAACTTAAAAGAATATAAGAATAAAGACCTGAATTGACAAATTACTACATACACATAATGATAAATGCATGCCGCTACCAAACACATTCCAACATTGCTCTGTATAAAACAACAAAAGGAAAAACAGAAAAAGAATCTCACAATGAGTTATTGAGTTTTGCGATGAGTTGCGAGAAATTCATGTGATGATCAAACCGAAGCCTAACTAGACCACCAAAAGCTTCAAATGTTGCATATTAATGGACAATTTTGGATGCTACATAAGGATAGTGAAATGCAATTAGGCAAAAAATAGTCAGCTACCAAAACACAGCCACTACACACAACTAATCTAGTCTTTTCCAGAACTGATAAAAAAAATTCAACCATGATTTATTTCCCCTACCAAACATCATATATGAAGTACCGAGGTGGTTGAAATTTAAATTGAAACCTAACAGAGAAAAACAAAATAGCTATACGACATATATATGAATTAAAGATGCGTCTGCACCAAATTTTTATGATTGCCAAAAAGGCACAAAAAAGAAAACGAATAATAACAAATATTAAATATCAAAACAAAGGAAAATCTGAAAGCTCTCCAAGACAATATATTCTATCCCCGTGTATTCTTTACAACAAACAGAGACCTATGGAAGAAAAATGACCTCACGAGGACAAAGGTTCAAAAGCTAACATTTTGTCAAGAATACAAGAAAAAATTACTTTTTTTTACATCAGTAAATATTTTTCAGACAAGGAACTACTCTATGAGTTTGTATAAAGAAAGGAATAAAAATATATTTTCATGTGATAAGTAGGGGAAACAATAATTAAAGAAAAACAAGTAATATACATACTATTTCCAAAGTGACTTGATTATTAGAAGAATACTCATATAAGATATTCTAAAACGTGCGAGGGGACCTTGAAATCACTCACACGAATATTGTAGAAATAATCATCCGTCAAGCTATATATAGGAGTGGAAAACCAAGCACACGGAAGTACCATCAATCAAGTCATAATTTCAAACTGGCAACCAAAAGAAGAAAGTTACAGTGTCGTGTAGAACAGACAAGCAGGATTAGACATACCTGCTTTCCAGATTTATTACGAATCAATTCCCTCATTTTCTCCACAGCATATATTGAGCAAGCTCGCAGTTCAATTTCCTCCTCACTGCCTGAAGCAAGTTCATTGCTACCCTCGATAATGTTTGCTAGGGATGAACTATATCTTAGTACTCCAAGCTGTTGAAGCACTGCTGGAACAATATAGTCCGCAAACATAGTAATGGCACCTATATCATGGAATTCTCCATAACTTTCACCCTTAAAGGCACCCCATAAATCAGCAGCAAATATCTGAGCTCGTTTATACAAGAAAACCTGGTGACCTTTGTACACTGTGTGATCACGGAAGCCTACAACATTTAAGGTAACAAAGAGTTTATATTCTGCATCCTCTTCCACAATTGTAGCTAAATTATTCAAACAGATCTATTTGTAACTGAGAAAGAATTGGGAAAACAAAACAGAGCAGGGAGAGAAAATTAATAGTAAAGCAAGGGAAAATCCCCTTAATTAACACATATTTAACTATATATATTATTACAAACTCTAATATCAAGTATACTGCAAAAATATGTGCTATAATGTGATTAGGACTATTCAAAATCCGACTAATTTGGCTCAATACGTTGTTTGATGGTCAGTCCCATGCTTTAGCACCTCATGCAACGGATCCTGGTGCATATATTAGCCAGGATTCGTTCTGTAGCATTTGGAATCTGAGTGCATTCGAACGGGGCCAGATTGGAAAAACCTTGCACCAAAATTCAACATTTTTCATGTACTTTGCTGCCTTACAATCTTCAAGAGTTATCATAAGTGAAATTTTGAGATTTAAAGCCCGTTTGATCACCCCAATCCGACGACCAGCGAAATGGATTATATCTCATGTCCAGTCTGCATCTGATCCAGGATTGCCAACCCAAGTATTTTGAATCAGATGACATTCTTAGGCAAATTCAACCAGCCCGGTCCGATGACAGAATGGATATTCTAAAATTTTGTTTCTTTTTCTTAAATTTTAAATTCTTTTCCTTTCCCCTCTTTTTTCCGAATTCCAGACAGCCTTAGAGAACTGCCATATTAACATACAGAAAACATAAACAAGTAATGCAAAAAGATAAATATACCAGGAAAATGACGTGCGACAAGAGCTACAAGCTTTACTGCTGATTTTCCACAACACTCCACAAGATTGGATGCCTTCCCATCGAAGCTTCTCTCCAGCTCGAAGCCAACCTAAACCATGAGAATGATTGATTTCACTTAATAAGCCAAAGAAATGAAAACCAAAAAAATCAGGCAACCAGAGAAGAACTGCAACATGAGGAAAAATGGATATAGTGCTGAAACTTTACATCATTGCATGGGATACATATGAAATCTACCATCTCCGAAACATTTAAAAAACAGTACCTCATGCAGTAAGCGGACCCGTTCATCCTCCAAAGGAAGTGGATTTGGCCATTTCAATAATTCACGTAACTCATGACCTAACAACAATCAATACTATAATCACCACATGCACGAGAAATTCATTATAGCTACAAAGTATCTCTATCTATTGTCCAATATAGATCTTGTCCGAGCAGTCAGGAAAAGATTTTGTATTGCATCAAAAGTTAAACCAATGTTCATTAACAACATTAAGATATACCGAAACATCAAAAATTATATGTGTGTGCGGAAAAGAAAGAGAGAGCATCTACAGCAAACAAGAAGAAGCCAAATTACCAGTGTAATTTTGTAAACGATCAGCATCAAACACAGATTTGTCATTTTGGAGTGCTGCCTTCAATCCCGAAGCCAAATGATCATAAGTCAAATCCTTGTCTGCCATTGAATAAGCAGTGTTCAACAAAACATCTTAGTGACTGAAAATTGGCACAGTATCAAATCCTTGTCTGCCATTGAATAAGCAGTGTTCAACAAAACATCTTAGTGACTGAAAATTGGCACAGTATTTACATGGACAACGTTATGCATGCCACAATTTTCAGCTAAGTAGATGTAGCAGACTTTAGTCAATTGATGTTGCAATCTATAATGTGATAATATGCTTAAAAGATGATACTTAACCAAGTGGGTTTAAGCATACCACTATTTACAAGCAAAACTTAAAAAAAGTCCTCCATCATTTTCTTGTATTCATAGGAAAGATTCTGGTAATTCCTCCTTAAGACTACACAACACTGACCAGAAACCAGAAAGCGTTATAAAGACCAATAGTCAAGGAAGCCAATTTCATGAAGTGCCTAAAATAAGGAACATAACCAACAAATCAAGGTTATATTTGTTTGCAATTATGCTGCATGGGATTGGATTACTTATTTATTCTAGTTGAAATGTTTAATACCTTTAGGCATAGTTTCATCCTTTAATTAGTCCTAAGATGACAATATCAGGAACTACTTTTTTTTTTGTTTATTTCTAGAGTAAAATACATTGACACCTCCTGTAAATAACAATAATAACATTCATCACCCCTCTAGTTTTTCAAATAACAGTCGGTACCCCTCTAGTCTATAATATGTAACATTCACTACCCCTAGGGTGGTTGACCAACTAATATTCAAAAATATTTTTAATATAATATCTAATATACTCTTCAAGTTATAATGTTTAATATATCCACTAAATATAAATTTGTATGTTATAATTTTTACTTAACTTTATCTAATTAATTAAATTATGAATTTGTGCAATAAGAAACATAAATATCGAAATATAATAAATATTTATTTCATCAAGAAAATAAAATCATACACCTTTTGATAATTATATTTCTTAAAGATTAAAATGTACGTAATATACATTCACTTTTTTTGTAATTAAAAAGTAAAATTTTAATAAACATAAAAGTACAAATTAATGCAAAAATATATATATTTATTTTTCCCAAATATTAAAATTTATGTAAAATAAACTTATTATTACATAACGAATCTTATTATTCATATAAAAGAATATTAAAATTATATTAATTATGTTTCTAAAATATTAAACTAAACATAAGTCAAACTTCAGCATACTTAGGGGCTGTTTGTTTAGGTCTAAATAGCTGAATCGATCAACTATTAAGTGTGATTGTTTTGGAGGAAAAATCGTCTGAATCGGTCAGCCATTCAGACGATTTGGGCTGAATGGTTTAGTGTCATTTTTTTGGCTAAATGGGTTAAATGAAGTTTTTTTTTGACAATATTAACTATTATATTAAGTAATATTAAATACATTTATAACAATTTTGAATTTTTTTAAAGGTGTAAAATAATAAAAATCTGTTATTTAGATGTTTCAGACATGTCAATTATCAAACAACTTTTTTTCATTCAGATTCAGCTTATTCAGATTCAGATTCATTCAGTTTTTTTCAAACACCCACTTATTTACAATAAAAATGATAAATGTTATTACTCAAAAAAAGAAAAAATACATTAAAAAAATCTTTTAATAAGATAGAGATAGAAATAAATATTATTATATTTTTTTTATTCAATAGTGTATAAAAACAACACCAACTGTATACTTATAAATGTAATTAAAATCATAAACATCTTAAATTTTGACATATACTCGCAAAAAATTAACATATAAAAATCATAATATGAAATTAAGAATTCAAATAATAATTTTTGCTGTTAAACATCAAAAACTAAACAATCAACATATTCAATCACTTTAATTAGAAAACCTCCACTAACAATTTAATTTAAAAGTTTTAATATTTGTATCACTTATCCAAAAATGTGTTAATTAAATAAAATTATTTGAATGAGATAGTCTTAATTACAAATAAAACTATAATTAAAATGTATTGTATTAAAAAGGATAATTAAACATATATATATATATATATATATATATATTATTCAGGAAATATAATTTGATAACATACAAGGGTAAATATATAATTTTATCTATTTAGTCAACCCTAAAAACTTGCAGGGGTACAAACTGTTATTTAAAAAACTAGGGGGGAGGTGAGTATAATTATGGTTATCTAGAGGGGATGTCAATGTACTTATTTCTAAGGTCATTATGACGGACTATATAATCCCAAAGGGGGAGGAGGGATTAAATAGTACCTTTTTGAGTTTGCAAATGGCCTGAGATTGTCAGCTTATGACTAATTCAAGGATAAAAAATGCTTAAAAGTATTAAATTAGTATAAAATATGCATAAATAGTCCAACACCATATAACATAATTGCAAACAAACATAACTGAAGAGAATTGGGACCAACTGTTCCTTGGTAAGTGTAATGTTGTTAAGCAAAGTCCACCTATTTACCATGATACCTTTGTTACATTAGGTCTTCAGAGGTTTTGATTCTCATTGTCCAAACTCTCATTAAACTATTTAAGCCTGTGAAATTTATTGATAGAGCCACGCATACTAATACAAAAACTAGCATCAGATTTTCAGCTAGGCACCACACCCTACTGAATCCATATGCATATCAAAGTCACTGTTTTAAAATATATACCTCATTTCTGGCTTGGAGAAGAAAATCAAACAAAATTGTAGTCACTAAAAATATATAAATGGAGACTGTTCAGGGCACCACAACTGAAGCATAATGAGCTAGGTAGGTCCCAGCACATACATAAACAACTAAACAAGTACAACAATAAATAGTGAATTGCATTAGCACAACTGGATTGAAATGGTTCATAGTAGCAATTTCTGCCTAGGTCAATATTACCAATAGAAGGAATGGAAAGATTACCGGGCCAAAAACAGAAATTCAATGCGTCCAATACAAACAAGTACTGAACAGAGAGCAGGCCATTGTCAAAATAGTGAATTCCTTCGTAATTCCATTCCACTTTTGGAATTGAGTCTTTCATACTTTCCGCAACTCTCTCAATGCCTGCACATATATGCATAAACACAGTCACTTTTAAATAGTGAGTAAACGTGGATAATCTAAATTTCTCCCAAATATCATATTCCCCGTCCATGTATGAAAAGCAGTAAATAATATTTTGAATCAAAAAACAGGAATAATCTAATCTGAGGAAGCAATGACCTGAGGAGTCCACGGTGACGTGAGAAGAATGAGTGGCGACCCAAGCAGAGCTTGCCCTAACTTCTTCCATGGCTACTTCACCTTGTTTGCTAGTATTTGGAGTACAACACAACAGTAGTAATTACAATACTAGTATTTAGGTATAGGAAGGGTGGGGGCACAACATTTGGGTTCGTTCAGTTAGTTTAAACATTTTTTAATATAAAATTGAAATAAACTCGTACAATTTTGATTAATGCGACTATATATTTTGTAAATTATTTAAAACTAAGCTATGGTTAATAAATCATCACAATGTTAAATTTTATAAAGTGTCTGTTAACGTCAAGATCTTTCCACAAACTCCAATCACTTAAAGCTCGTCCAAATCCTGCACAGTTCAACACGACAACACTCAAAGGTTGACAGTTTGACTGTCGGGGAACAGCTTCGGCGTGAGAGTCAGTACAGGCGATCACAAGGTTAACAATGGAGGAATAAAATGTCTAGTGCTTGAGAGAGATAATAATTTAGTTAAGTGTGTTACCTTTCTTTGTGTGAGTTCCTTGCTTTTGTATGCCACTGACCTCCCCTGGCCCACAGTCTGCAGCCGACTAAGCCCTGTCCAATCCTCATTAAATACAATGCAGAGATGACAGTCAAAGTTTTATCCCCATAATCATCACCGGTCAAAGCCCAAGTGAAACCATACTTATCCAATAGTTCGGCCCACTGTCCGGCCCAATACTCCATGGGTTCCAAATAAATATATTATCCACCCACTGGGTCAGCCCAATGAACCAGCCCACTACTTTCAAAACCTACCCAACATGTCTAAAGTATTATGGCCCAACATTGCCCCCAGTCTTTTATTAAACATGATGTGTTAATGAAAGAGTATAAAGGTCCTCGGTCCAAGACAAAAAGAATATGATAAGATCATTAAAGACCCAAAATATGACTTACCGAGGCCCAACAAACAAATCTCAAACAACAATATGAATAAGATCCAGAAGCCCAATCTAGAAAACCCATTCCGATTGAAATCGTTGTTTTTGACGAAGAGCCCGAAGGACAAGTAGAGCATATACCCAAATTTGCTCGAAAAGAAAAACTAGCCCCTTCGGAAAATAGGGCTGAAGCCATGGGATCTCCCACTCCGTGGCCAGAATTCAATGAGAATTTCTCATTTCAGCTCTACAACTCCTTCATCCGTGATACCGATGACCATCGGTTTGGCAATAGCTCCATAATTGAGCTGATCGACGAGGGAATGAAATACCAAGCTAAGGTAAAATGATATTTGACTTATCCACTTACATCTCAGCCCATCAAAATGAACTGATTGGTTAACATTGATCATTTACAGGCAAACGCTATCTTCGGGCGCCTTCATCCCAAATATAAAGAGGCCGAAGCCGGAGAGAAAACCGCTTGATAGACCTGGCAAAATTGGGCCCGGCCCGCGGGCCGGGCTGGCCCGTAAAGATTGGGCTTTGGGCTTAACATTTTTAGCCCATGAAAATTTGGGCGTTTTTGGCCCGGCCCGTGGTGGCCCGGCCCGCGGGCGGCCCGGCCCGGCCCGTGGCCCGTGAAATTTTTTTTTTTTTTTAAATAAAATTTTGCTACTTGTAGGGCTTGAACACAAGACTTGTAAGTAAATAAATAAGAGTTCAAACCAACTAAGCTACAACAACTATTTGTTTTTAATGCAATCTTCAATAAATTTTAACTATATTTGAAAATTATAAATAAGATATGTAGTTAATGTAGGTAATTAATTAATAATACTAATTTATAATACTATTAAAATTTTAATTGATTTAGATATGTAGTTAATAATTTCAAAGTATAAAACTATTAAAGTAACAATTATTAGTTTAAGTTAGATAATATAATTATAAAAATTTAAAATAATATAACAATTATTAGATTGCAAGTCCAAAATCTATACACAATAATATAGATAATTTTATCCCTTAATTATGCAATCCCCTACTTATTGTAGTACATTTGGAAAGTAAATTAATCATTATCCCTTAATTATGCATTCCCTCTACTTATTTGGAAAGTAAATCAACCATTATCCCAAATCATGCCTTTAGAATAATATTTAAAATTATAATACTATTAAAATTTTAATTGATTGAGATATGAAGTTAATTTAAGTAATTAAAATTATTATTATTACTATTTTTGGTGTATCAAAATTTTGCAAAAAAAAAAAAAAAAAAAAAAAAAAAAGCCCGCGGGCCGGCCCGGCCCGCCCAACCCGGGCCACGGGCCTCACTTTTTCAGCCCGCCAAAACCCGGGCCGTTTTAGCCCGGCCCGTTTTTGGCCCGCCCAGGCCCGCCCGCTCGTTTGCCAGGTCTACCGCTTGAAGAGAGAATGCCACATTTAAGTCTGTTTTGGCGAAAGAGAGAAGCAATCTTGAAATTGTTCTCCTCAACAATGAGAGCCTTCAAAAAGATCTTGCTCAAACCAAAGAAGATTTGAAGATGTCTAGGGTCACTCATCAAGTTATCATCGATATAAATGTCGATCTGCTTCAGAAAAATAAAATTTTGACAAAGAAGGTCAAAGATCTGGCCCAATCTAACTCAGTCTTGTCGAAGCAAAATAAAGATATCCAAGCTAAAGAAGCAAAGCATCTAGCATATCGTCAAAAGCTTGAAGAAGAACCTCGAGAACTCCGGGCTCTCAGGGATTTGGGCCAACCACTGACTAACCAGCTTCGCAATGAGATTGAAGCAAAGTACAGGAAGTCTGCCGAGCTGAACAATGAAATTGTCCACATGTACTCTGAAGGGTACGAGGTCTGCCGAAGTAAATACAAAGCCAAACTTGTAGTGGCCGAAGTAAATCCGGCTCTCCTCGACTCTTCAGACAGCGAATACGGTAAGGAAGCTTAAAGATACCATTCCATCAATAGCTTTAGGACTTCCTTTAAAGACTTATATCTCCTTTGTAAACAGTTAGATATCATGAAATGATTAACAAGTTCAATCAACTTGAAAAATGTACATGCTCTTTCTTAAACTTAACTTAAACTGTTAGTGAACAATTAAACAAGTCATATAACAGATAAGATCAAGTAATAATGCGACCCGAACTCAACACTTTAAACAAAATCAGGTAATAAAGTAATGCAATACTTATTCGTTACCGAAGTGTGAGGTGGATTTGCATCATAGGGAATTTGTTTACCACGAAGGGCCTAACAAACTCACAGGATTTCACCGGCCAAATAAGCTACCATCGAAAGGTCAGCGAGTCCACCCGAACCTCCTTACACCGATGAAGTTTGCTTACCGCGAAGGGTCTGACAAATTCATAAGGACCACCTGCCGAAAAGGCTACCATCGAATGGCCAGCGAGTCCACCCGAACCTCCTTACACCGATGAAGTTTGCCTTCCACGAAGGGCCTGACAAATTTATAAGGACCACCTGCCGAAAAGGCTACCATCTAATGGCCAGCGAGTCCACCCGAACCTCCTTACACCGATGAAGTTTGCCTATCACGAAGGGCCTAACAAATTCATAAGGACCACCTGCCGAAAAGGCTACCATCGAATGACCAGCGAGTCCACCCGAACCTCCTTACACCGATGAAGTTTAGCTACCACGAAGGGCCTGACAAATTCATAAGGACCACCTGCCGAAAAGACTACCATTGAATGGTCAGCGAGTCCACTAAAAAGCTATCATTCGATCCTGCATCAGCCACCAAAAAGGCTATATTCGATTTTATCTCCTATACCTTTTGCTGTTTGGGGGTATTCAATGAGGATTCGACAGGGCTTAGTCGGTTGCAGGCTGTGGGCCAGGGGAGGTCAGTGGCATACAAAAGCAAGGAACTCACAAAAAAAAGGTAACACATTTAACTAAATTATTATCTCTCTTAAGCACTAGACATTTTATTCCTCCATTGTTAACCTTGTGATCGCATGTAAGGTTGTACTGACTCTCACGCCGGAGCTATCCCCCGACGGTCAAGTCGTCAATCTTTGGGTGTTGACTTGTTGAACTGTGCAGTATTTGGACGAGCTTTAAGTGATTGGAGTTCGTGGAAAGATCTTGGCGTTAACAGTGTCAAAACTAATATCAAAAATAATAATGATATTATTATGATAGCGAGAATTAAAATAAAGGGTTAAGTTCAGATGACCACCTGGGGTTTGGGCAGTTTCCCACTTAACCACCTGTAGTCACTAAAGCTACATTTAAACTCTCGACTTTTTGAGTTAAAGTGAAAACGTTACCTTTTTTATCCAACTTAACTGTGTGTGTATGTCAGACGCCAATAACGAGTAAGAAGAGGCTATAACAGTCAAAAAGGACAATTAATTGTCTGAAATGTCCTTCTTCCTCTTTAACATTCATCTCCTCTCCGATCAAACTTCAGTCTCCTCTCTTCTTCATCATTCATAAAACCCAAATTGCTTCATCCCATCATCATCCCTTCTTTTTCTTCTCAATTTATCCCCAAATCGTAGTAGGATTCCCAATTTTCTAGGGTTCTTTCCTAATTTCAAATCCACCCAAAGACCAGAAGAACCCATACGACCTTCTTCTGTACTAGACATGAGCAGACTCCCTTCAAGATCATCACGTAGAGTCCAGGACTATTACAGCTTTGATTGTTTTGCTCTTGCCCCAAAATGGGGGCTACTTCCACGAGATATTTACATGATGTTCTGGGTATGGATGAGGTTAGTTCTGGTATAAAATGTAAATTGTATATCTAGTAACTTGTTTTGTTATTCTTCTTATAAAGGTCAGGATGGTGGGTATTGAGTTTTAAGTTGAGCTTGGGTGGTCCTAAGCTATTCTTTTTCTTTGTGAACGAGGAATGCTCATATGGTTCTGTTATTTTTATTAGAAAACCATATGAGCTAAAGGTAGATATTTAAACCAAGAGAATAAAAATTCGTTATTTTCCATTATTATTGGTAAGAAATTCGTTATTTTTTAGGAGCTTTTTTGTGAGATTTTCCTATTTTTTTTTCATTTCTTTTTACCTAATTTAATAAACTGTAATTTTCGTAATAAATGATTTTAAATTTTCAGAAATTTTGTAGTTTGACATTAATTTGAGCTTCATTTTCTTTTTTTCAGCAAGATCCGTTTAAAATTTCTGCTTGTTCTTCTAGTTTTTTTTCTTGGGCACTTCAAGTATTTGATTTTGTTCTTTATTTTGCAGATTTGGGGGAAATCCGACCTATTCTTCCTCAGCTACTTGATGGTATGTAATTTGTAAAACTGTTTGCCAGTAATTCTGTGTTCATACACTCTTGTGATGGGGAAGAGTTTTCTAATATGTTACCTCAATTTTATTTTAGAGTTTTTCAAGCTTATGAATGAAGTTGAAAATGAGGATCATGTGTTTACTGGGTAATGATGGAGATGTTGAAAATGAAGATCTTATTTTTCAAGCTACGGACTATTTTACTGGGTAATGATGGAGATGTTGGACTTAATAGTGTGTTGGGTGGAGCTAAGTTGGGAATTGTGGCCTTGGAATTGGCTTATGGGGAAATCCCAGTTAACGGTCACCAAGAATTGTTTGATTTGGCTGCAAAAATCAGTGAAAAACAGAGGTTGCCAAACAGATTATGGGAGAAAAATAAGAAACGTTGCCAAACAGATTTTTGAAAGGAATTTGGAAGAAAATGGGTAAAAGATTTTTCAACTCTTTTTGTGAAATGGTGGCAAAGTGTTTGGCATAAGGTGAGGGAACAGGGCAGGGTTTGGTGGGTTTTGGAAGCTAGCAAAGGTGAAAATTGGTATTTGCAGACTCGTGTATCCTCCACCAAATAGATCGATAGTTGTGGTATTCCTATTGCTAGATTATTTGACTTTTTGTGAGAGGTTTTGTCCTGCAGTAAATCTGTGTATTAGGCATTTATGATCATTGGCATTCTTGTAGCACTCCCTGTTACGGATGTGCTTTCACTTAGAAAATTTTTGTTTCAGTCATTTATCGATGATTTATAGTTAACAGCATTTTTGATTATCTAAGAAGAATTGTCAGATTAAGGTGTTTACTCTGTTTTTGGTTCACTTTGAGAGTGATAAATTTCAGATGCTCAAGAACAGGATTTTATAATTTATATAAGCTCTTGTTTTTTGTTTGTTAGAAAAACAGAGAGAGAGAGATGAACTTAACCTGCTTTATATTTGTTGTGTTTTTCTATTGTTGTTTGGTGTCGAGCTATTTTTGGTTGGTTTTATAAATGATTTTACAGCTGGGTGTTTTAAAGTGAGGGTAATTAAGTCTTTAGCCAAATAAAGTAACGGAGTTAAGACAAAAAATACTTTTTCACTTCAACTCAAAAAATCGGGAGTTTAAATATAACTTTACTGACTATAGGTGGTTAAGTGGAAAATCGCCCAAACTCCAGGTGGTCATCTGAACTTAACCCTAAATTAAATGAGTTATATTTGAAATGAGTGTTTAATTTTTTCATATCAAGCAAAAATGTTGGGTACCCATGAATAAAACATTCCCTTCATTCTAAAATATTGATCGTGAAAATAAGTTGAGTTAGAATTAAAAATATATCCGTAAAACAACAATTTTTAGAAAAATATTTTTTCAAAATTATTTATAATTAATTACAAATATAATAGTGGTGGTATAATAGTATATATAAAATGTATTTTTAATTTTAAAATAGACAGAAAAAATGTCTTTAACTTTTGAAACACGTGTAGTATTAATTAATTTTGAGAAGAATTTGCAGAGCTGATAGGAATATATTGATGTTTTTATTTTATTTTTATTTGAGAATTGTTGTGAAGCCAATAAGTAACACACGAGCAATGTTTTTTTATTTTGGATCCAACTAAAAAGAAGATTGTATCGTAATTTAATATAATAGACAACAAGTTTTAGATCAACAACTGCAGCGGAACAGCAATCCATTAGAAGAGTCAAGTAGAGAAAGAATTCTACTATCTTCTAAAATTTAAAAGTCCATCATCAATATTTTATCCTTGTAACATCAATCAATATACATCTTGAATCAAATATTCATCTTTGCACTACAGACCAAAGATATTCATTTGTATCACCAGTTGTTCATGTTCATCTCAACACCTGTTCATCTTTGCACTACGGGCCAAATATATTCATTAGGCAATCATTCATCTTTGCACTACAAGCCAAAGATATTCATCAATTAATCATTCATCTTTGCACTACAAGCCAAAGATATTCAGTAATATCATCATTTAGGACTGAGGATGATGAAAAATATCTTAAAGAAAACGAATCCAGTGAGATAAAATACTTCATAATAACCAATTTTGAAGCAAAATTCAAGAATAAAGATCAAAACATGGATACAATCAAAGATAGTAACCATAATAGATATCTTGGACAAAAAGGAGAAAATTTTATTTTTCAGTGAATACTGTCGTATTCGTAAATAGTGTTGTATATGTGAATAGTGCCGTATACGTGAATAGTAACTCCGACACCAAAAGATAGAAATTCCACAAAAAAAATTATCATACTTCGTGAATAGTACTCGTGAATAGTAACTCATGAATAGTAACTCATGAATAGTAACCCCGACATGAAAAGTTCCAAATTTGATAAAAAGTTCCAACCAATATTTCAGCATAATGATATTGAAGAAATAATATCACTTACGAAGAAAATAACATCCCTTACAATCTCTTACAATCCCTTAAAATCCCCTACCTCAAAAGAGCAGCACTTTTAACTGGATATCGGATATGACGCTAAAGGAAACTTGCACTGATGAATAGCAGCTCACCAAGTATCTAAATACTCACAAAATACACTCGATAATTTAGAGAGAGAAAGAGAGAAAACTTGTTTCTGGTGTGATTTTCAATTCAAACTTAGCTCTCTATTTATAGGAAAATATTAGCACGCCGAAGCAGACTTAACCTGCAACCTGATGGCTTTACATGTTACTATTCCCACCCACCACATTTGAAAATTCAATTGAGCACATTTCTCACCAACCAAAAGTGGGGCCCACCAATTCTAGAATTTTCCACCAAAATCGTTTATAACCTAATTTCCGAATCAGCCACCTCTTAAAATTCATAACAAATTATACGCTAATTTTTAACGGTTCAAAATTTGTAGACATATACTCAACTTATATATGTATAACATATCCAAAAAGTACAACGATCCAACGGTCGGATTAAATATTATAACTCACACAATAAAGTTGTAATAACATCGATTTGATCTTTTAATACCTCCAATTCGATAAAATACTGATAAAACACCTCAACATTAACTCCTTCATTTATAACAACATAAATAAATCCATCATTTATATCCATATCAAATAAATATTTTATTATCATATAAATCAATAATTAATTATTCATAAATAATATTACAGAATCACAATTATGACAATCAGGCAGTTCCCAGGAAAGAGGGGGCTTTCTGATAAGAATTTCTCCTTACTGGTGCGCAATTAGGTGACCAAACCTCTTCTTGACAGAACTTTCTATACATTGCCCATAATGCTATCTAATAATATTATTCAAATAATATGAATTATTGATCTAATAATGGAAAATACTGTGCAGTGATAATTATTGAAACAATAATAATATAAAATATCAACGCAGCAATTATTGAATCAATAAAATAAAATATTGAACAGTAATTACTGTAAAAATTATTGAGTAGTGCCTTCTTACGTAAGAATCAATAATTCAAAAATACTGTACAATACCGTGTGCTACTGTTCAATAACGCGTATTACTGTATTTTAACCACCGGGTATTCCAACAGTGTTAACGTTAACAACTACGCCGTTATTTATAAAAACTCAAACTTTGTCGTTTTCTTCATCCGACAGTTATCCGTTATGGGACCCACAAATAGTTGTGCCGTCGTACGAATATTCCCTGACAGAAAGAACATTCCACGACCAAACGAATACCCCGATAAATGAATATTTTATAACCACTTGCGTAATTTGAAAAAAAAATTCATATATCACCCTTAACTTTAACTTTTATCAATGTAACCATTTACTGAATAGAAAAATTGAATACTTTTATTTCATAATATTCGGGGTCTTACACCGTATACGTGAATAATAACTCTGACACTAAAAGATAGAAATACCACAAGAAAAATCATCATGCTTCGTGAATAGTACTTGTGAATAGTAACTCGTGAATTGTGACTCATGAATAGTAATTCGTGATTAGTAATTCATGAATAGTAATTCCGACATGAAAAAGTTTCAAATTTGATAAAACGTTTCTACCAATATTTCGGCATAATGATATTGAAGAAATAATATCACTTACGAAGAAAATAACATCCCTTACCTCGAAAAGACAATACTTCTGACTGGAATACTGGATATAGTGCTGAAGGAAACTTGCACCGTATATCAACACTCAAAGTATCAAAATACTCACAAGAATACGCTCAATAATATAGAGAGAGAAAGAGAGAGAAAACTTCAGTTTCTGGTGTGATTTTCAATTCTAACCTAAGCACCCTATTTATAGAAAAATGCTTAGAACACCAAAGCAAAAAAATTAATAACATATTAATATATATATATATATATATATATATATATATATATATATATATATATATATTAAATTCCTTAGCACACCACACCAGCTGATTTCAACCATTTAACACATGCCCACAAATGAAAAAAACGTTTTTCATAAAATAAATAATTAAAACTTCTAAAAATCAATTATTTCGGAACTTCGGAACTTTAATAATTCATAATAAATAGCCCTTTTGTCAGAAAATTCAAACCAAATGTCCTTTCTATAGGAAATTTCATTCTCTACAACATTGTAAGGTTAAGTTTTTCCAAATTCCAAACAGAAATTGACCGAAATTCATAAACGGACGATTCTATATGCTATAATCAAATTTCAGTCAATAAATGGGGTCCACCGACACACAAAATATGTGTTAATCATTTAATGCAACAAAAATACTCTTCCTCCTCATATACTCATATATCCCACATTACTGAGTACGCTTTACGGAATTTCATATATACTCTTCGTTTTATTAGATTATAAATAGAATATATTATATTTAATTTAAAAGATTTTGCTTTAAATATGGATCGTCAGATTAAAGTAATCAATCTGGACCGTTCATGAGTTAGTTACTATGCAGTCCATTTTTCTATAAATAGAAGCTCATTCCTTCATTATTTCTTACGAATTCACTGAAACTCTAGAGAAAGAAACTATAGAGAGAGTTCTTCTTCTATAATCTTGAGTGTATTTTTTTAGAATTTAAGAAATCTTTGAGCGTAGTGCAAGTTTTCTTCAAGTATATTTCCGCCTTACTAGTCGGAATACTTTTTTTTAAGGTAGGGGATATAATTGTCGTACTCGTAAAAGATATTATTATTATTTATTATTCTATTCGAATATCTTGTCTATGCGTTTTACTCCGGACCTGGTTCCGTTAATTATTATTTGTTAGAATAACCAGTCTATGCGAAGTACCGCATGCATGGTGATTTCTTTTGTTATTCCATTTTTTATTATACCCAGTTGGTTAAAGTTTTGATTTCTATACTACATGAAATTAATGGAATATCCTTGATATTTGCGCTTCATCCAGTATCTTTTCATGAAAATATTCTTTTGAGCATTCTTGAATTTTACTCTACAAAGCAATATCATGTTGACAATTTGGACGTTATCAGTTCATAGACAAATTAATCCTTAAACTTGTTTTATTGAATTCTTATATCATTGTCATCATCCTCATGTTTATTTTTTTTTGAAAGTCATCTGTGGCCTGTAGTGCATATATGGACTTAGTATGATTATGACTAGGGATTATTCGGTATAATCATAACCGTAATGTTACAAATGATGTGAAAAAAATTCTCATTGGCCCGTAGTGCATTGATGGACAGTTTTTGGTATGATTATGGCTATGGATTCTCTTTGGCCGTAGTGCAAAGATGAATTGTTTTATGACATGATCAGGACCGTTGATGAAAACATGATTATCTTTAGCCGTAGTGCATGGATAATTTGTGGTCGTGACACTAAAGAATATCCTTGGCATGTAGTGCAGAGATGATTTGATGATGTAGATTATTTATTAAGATGAATCTCAACGATAAAAGTCATGAAAAACCTTTTAAATTATAGAAGATAATAAATTTTATTCTCTACTTGACTCTTCTAATGGATTGCTTGTTCCGCTGCAGTTAAACTTGATAGTTATTATATTTTATCAGTTTAACACTGTTGAAGGCTAACGATAAATTATTCTGCATTATCTTAGTCATAATATTTCTTACTGGGCTAGTTGAGCTCACGCTTTCTTTCACTGTTCTCTTCATGAAATGAGAACGTAGCTGGGACTAGTTGGGGAACAGAGTGATGGTCCTAGATGGTGCATTAGTAGTCCTCACTATTATGTGAAATTGTGTGATAATAATTATAATGAGGACTCCTTTTGAGTTTGTATACTCTCTAGTAGATAATATTTGTATTAAAATTCACAGTTTATGTTTTGTCGTATTGTACACGACAATTGTATTATTAAGTTGTATTTGAATTCTGTACCATATATCTGGCGACTCAAGATGAGTGATGTATATCTAATTTTGGGGGCGTCACAATACATTTATGTAAATTACCATTGTAAGGTTGTGGTCGAGGCACCATGAGAGTTACATACATTTGTATTAAAACTCATAGTTAACTTTGATCGTATTCTATACGACAGTTCAACAGTTGTATAAATGAAGTTGTATTCCTACTGCATTTACTCTATAAAAATTGAGTGACTGTGATTATGTCTTTACGATTTGGTTACTACTATGTGATTTTTGAACAGTCTTTGGTTAATTATGCGATTTTAGAGTAGTTTTATCTTTAGCTCCTGCAAAAAGTCTTCTAGTTAGGGACAATTTAGTTATTATAATGAAATGCTCTACTATTAAATCAACGAAACAAATTTAATCCCTTACTAAATCCTTTTACATAATATTTTTATAAGCATTTTATAAAAACTACTTAATATTACAAATATTTATTGATTTCAGTCATCATTAAATCAATTAAGGACCACATAAATGTAAGTACTAACAAAATAGTTAGACATATGATCTTACCCAACAATAGTAGTCATATTCGTTTTTAGTGTTTAATAAAACACTTGGCTCATTAAAATAAAATAAAATAAAATTTAGTTTCCTATGTATAGATATGAAAACTGATTCATAGTTAATATTTGATTAGCATTAAATGGTTGAATGGACTAGATGACGGCTAAATGATTTTTTTTTTACAATATTAACTATTATATTAAACAATATTAAATAAATTTACAATAATTTTGAAATTTTTCAAGAGTAAAATAATAAAAATTGTTATTCAAATATTTCATATATATCAATTATCGAACAATTTTTTTATTTATATTCAGATTCAATTTATTTAGTTTTTCTCAAATACCCCTAAGTTGAATACAACTTATCTCAGGTCGATCCGGATTTAAACAATCATTTTAAATAACACTAATTTATTAAAACTAAATCGTTTTGAATATTTTTTTAAAATATAAATAATTTTAAATAGAATGATCCCACTTACTTTTATTTTTATTTACAAAAATATCATATGCGGATCCACTTATTTTTATTACATTTTTTTCCCTATCCTAATTTAAGTTTTTAGTTTTTAGTTTTAGTTTCTTCTTGTTTGTCAAAAGCTCATAAATACAAATGATGAAAAAAATTACTTGTAAAAATATTAATTAAAAATAAAAGGAAAAGGGAGAAAGTAAGAGAAGAAGAAAAAGGAAAGGGTCAAGGTAGTGAGAGAAGATTGAATCTGGATATAGTTTATGGACCAAACAAGTCCTCCGTTTGATGGCCGTAAGGCCTCTGCAACTCATAGTCTCCCACCACCATACCAAGCTTCTCAATATCTCCCCGCCGTTTTCACATCCTTTCGTAATCATCCGGCACATCGCTTCCAGGGCACCACTCTCCCTCCCTACAAAGCTCAAAAAGCCACAAAAACTCCCGCCACAACCACCCAATCAACCGCTGCCGCCGTCACCTCACCGCCTTCGGTCGTTGCTGCCTACATCCAGAAACCCTGGCGCAGAAAATCGGTAAATCCATCCGCCGCCCCGGCGCCCCTTCTAAGGCTAGGGTTTACTCCGACATTAATGTGATTCGGTCCAAGGATTACTGGGATTACGAGTCCGTCACCGTTCAATGGGGGTAACTATCTGAGCACATCTCTATATATTTACATACATAATTTTATTGCGTTAAAAAATGGTTTGATTCTATTTATTAGTTATGTAGGGAGCAAGATGATTATGAGGTTGTTAGGAAAGTTGGGAGGGGAAAATACAGCGAGGTTTTCGAGGGTTTTCAGTGCACCAATAATGAGAAATGCGTCATTAAGATCCTTAAACCCGTTAAGAAGAAGAAGGTCAGTTTTTTAATTTATAATTCATACAAATCAACCCTTTTTTTGCTATATAAAATCAAAATTTATTTTCCCATTATTAGTAAGCCTATATAGTCAATCCCAGGTTACAATTGTTAACAGAGATTTATTGCTAACCACCCTTTTTTGAAATAGGATAGTCTGATGATAAACTTCCAAATTTGATTAGTTTAGTTTTTTGTAGTCTCAGCTTTTAACAAAGGCTTGGCTTCTGAAAAATACAACTTCTTGCTGTAATAGAAATAATCTTTTGTTCTGATGGCAATGCTTAGGTGAGGATATTTTTTGCTTTAATTAAAGTGAAAGGATTATACAGAGGCAGGCTATCCTAGTATTCTCACATGGTGGGGTTTATTTTTTGAATGTCAAATTTGCTAAGCTAGGGATACCTTTTCTGGGACTCATGCTATGTTGTGGATGATGTTATGTCTCTTCAAATTTTAGACTTGTTGTTATAGGTAGTCTGGTGAAGATGTCTGGCTTCTGTAATGTTTGATATGGTCTTTCATGCTCATTACAGTTGCAAGATCCTAACTTGAAGAGAATTGGTAGTTATGCAGTCATAGTATAAACAAGAGGATGAAACATTAATTCTTTAGATTACATTTTCCAACAAAATCGCGCACACTTACCCATATCACCTTCAACTTACCTATGGTGCAATTTATAATGCATTCTTAAATTTCACTTTCTCTTGATACATAGTCAAAGGCTCAGGGAGTTCTTTTAAAAAGCTTTTATTCTTGAAAGGCAGCTATCTATAGAAACATAAAAGGTTTCTGGTGCAGAATTAAAGTCATTGTCATATAATCAAGTTCTCGTTCTATTCAAATAAAAATCTCCCAATTCAGGGAAGAGTCTTTTGATGCTAACCACTCCAATGCCTTATCAGTTACCAGATTAGAGAGATCAGCAAACCACCTGTTGAACTGGCTATGTGCATGTGCTACACAATTTCTAGTTGTCGAATGACATATTTTTATAAATTTATCTTTCACTCTATCAATTTGATGAACCAAGCCACACTCGTTTGTGTTGCTATTTTATTTTTTGGTGCTGCTCCCGATAAAGTTCCGAGCATCCTCTGATTAGGCTTCAGAAAGTTGTATCTTTTTTTTTCCTAAACTCCTCACAGTCTTGAATAGTATAACAACCCTGACCATTCAAGTTTTTTAAAGTTTCTAGGTTACCCTTTATTGAAAGTACTTCAAATTTATCTTTTTCAAATCATTAGTAAAGTGGAAATGTCATTGCAAGTGAAGAACTATGGTCGCAAGATTTTGTAACAACTGCAAAAGGAATGGGTGTTATCTAGATTGGGCAGAGAGATTAGTATTTTAGTTCTATAGCTGTGGAATATATGTCCTTTCGGTGTTTCTCAGTTCATGACGTTTTTATAACTGTCAGTTCTTACTGATTGGTCGTTTGAGGTACGACTGTCAAAATTTACTTATATGAGGGGTTTCTCTGCACAAATTGATGTACATGGAAGAAACAAGAATGTGGATTCTGGGTACTCAAAGCTTGTCTTGCTGTACTGAGTTTTTCGTAATGTTGTATATTTGTTCTTCCTTGGAGTTGGTGATTCTTATGGAGTTTCTTGAAGCTCTCTCTATGCTCATACATGTTTTGATTTCTTTTACATTTTGTTCCACGATCTACCTCAGACGTATATAAATATATCTCCCCTTATTTTTGAGTTTTTTCTCAACTTTATATATATATATATATATTATATATATATATATATATGAGAAGGAGAGGGATCCCCATGTCAGCTCTCATTGCAAACCTGTTGTCAAGCATCACCATCAGATAATAGTAGTACATTGTACTTCTCACACAAGTATCTGAATTGATAGTTTCTTTTATTAGAAACTTCTGAATCTCTGATTGATGTTTAATTCTATCACAAATTGTCAACCAAACCAGATGAGTTCTGGAGTGGCTAATACTTAAAGTGTTCAAGATAAATAATTTAAATTTAACCCAAAAAGAATTTCAGGGTGACTTTCTTCATCATTCCATATTCATAGTGCTGTCCTCTTCCTATTTTCCGTGGATATGATATTGTGCATTTATGTTTGACCCAATCCTTTTTTAAGATTTCTGCTTATGAAGAGTTATTGGTCGAAAACTGGAATGTTAATTCTAATCGTAATGATGGTTTACCTGTATGAAGTTATGATTTGTGGCTTAATACCTGTTATGTTATCTTGCATTACTGCACATCCTTTCTTTTGGTCTTTATCCCATAGAGTTGTGTAATATGTTTTTAGCCAATGAGAAGGATTTGATTGCGTTTTAGAAAACTAGGCTGGTATCATTTGATTTGTGTGACATTCAATCTTATTAATCTCCTTTTCAAAATCTCAAATCTCCTTGTTTGGAGCAATATATTTGAAAACTTCATTTTTTGTTCTGTATTGCAGATCAAGAGGGAGATAAAAATACTACAGAACCTATGTGGCTGGCCAAATATTGTGAAATTGCTTGATATTGTTAGAGATCAGCAATCAAAGACTCCCAGTCTAATATTTGAATATGTGAATAATACCGATTTTAAAGTGCTCTATCCTACACTTTCTGACTTTGACATTCGGTATTACATCTATGAACTTCTTAAGGCAAGTTTCTCATTCTATAAACATCTATTGTTAACATTTGATTATGATAACTGTCCTTATATGTTGATATTCTTCTTTCGTTTATTTCCAAATTTTTGTTTTCATGCATGAGTGAAGCAAGTAATCTACATTTTTTTGTTACTCCAGATTAACATAATACTATTCAGTTCAGCATGTTTTTAAAATCTCTGTATGTCCCTTGCCTGCGAGCCAGTATGCGCAGGCATGGTGGTCATGGGATCTCATCCAGTGTCCCAATTTCTTTTTTCATGGTCAGTCAAATAGTTAATTGATATAAGGGTGATAAAACACTTAAACATTTCTTTGAACATTTTCTGAGAAAACAATTTTTTTTCCAATGTGGATTCCAGAAAAAGTGGGCCAGTAGATGTTAATCGTTGATCTTGCTAGAGTTAATTGCAAGTTAAGTGCATGTCCTCTGTTGTGGAATTCTTTTTTCGTCAAGATGCGACTTTTTTTGGTGGTGGTTGTTTTTATGTGATTATCTCAATAAAGCAAATATTAACTGTGAATTTCTGTAAAGTGGTACTTCTTTCAACTGCAAGAGTTTCAGGCAGACATAGATTTTCAACATATATTATTGAGCTTTAAGATTATTTGGACAATGAACATTATTTCTCCTTTCTTGAACCTTGTTGTTGGCTTTAAGAAGATCAATGTTCTAAAAGGCGCTAGGCGAGCGGCTTAGGCGGAATTTTTGATTTTAAGCCAATTTTAATATTTTATCTTACATTTATCCAAACAAAATAATAATATAAAAAAAAATCTATAATAAAGATAATAAATGTCTTTGCTTAAAGTTCAAACATATCTTTAACGTATTAGTTTTATTCATAAACAAGATTGTTATTAAATAATAAAATTTAAAATTTCAAGAATTCAATTCAATATTAAAACTTAAGAAACTAAACATAAATTTAAGAATTATATTGAATTAAACTAAATATTACAAATGTATCATCATTTATATAATTTGAAGTTGGTACAAGTTCAAAAAATTACAACTATAATAAAATTATCCATTTTGACTTGATTTTGTTCACTTCTTGTTGTGATTTGATTTGCTACAACCTACATAATGGATATGGTAAATCATTAAAAAAATAAATATATCAAGATCTGGTTTGGGATAGTTATTAATTTTTTTTAAAAAACTCCGCCTATCCCGCCTAGGCCCGCCTTTTCCGCTTAGGCCCCCCTAGCTTGTCCGCCTAGGTCCTGTCTAATTTCCTGGAGGGATTTTTAGGCGAGACGCCAAGGGGGGCCTAGGCGGCCACTTTTTAGAACACTGAAGAGGCCGTGGAGTTACATTTGATTATTGTCTATTATGGAATGTTTTAGTTGTACAATCTAACTAGAATTCACTTGATTACTCAGCTGATTACATAGCTTTGTTCTTTTTCCTAGAATTCTTCTTGCTTTACAAATAAAATTTACAAACCCATGTAGAAGCCATGAGGGGAATATTGTTGCTTACATTTATCTGGAGTCTGTATTACCTTAATGGCTTAAGCAAGTGTATTTGTTTCATTAGGGATTTTTGTTAGTGTTGTGGCTGCAAGGAATATCTAATATCTTTCCTTTAATTTGGATTGGCACTAGAAAAAGGACTTTAGAAATATGGGTGAGTGTTCTATTTCAAAGCCAGGAGAGTATGCTTGTGTGATCTAATTAGAATTTTTGTTGACGAGTCAACAATAGCATAGTGAGCTAAGTTCAAAAGGAAGAAACAAGCGTTCATGAATGTTATTTGTGGGGAGTCATTATTAGGAGAATTATGCTCTTAAGGTCTCTTCTGTTTCTTCTTTCAGTCATCTGCTTGTTTCTCTTGATGCTGACGTAATGATATTATTTGCTTCTGCAACCCCTGACCTCGATTTACCTCTCTATTGTATTTTTGTGAAACATCTATGTTGAACTGTCCGGGATGTGAATTTGAAAATCCAACTTGGCAGAAATTTTAAGTGTCCCATGTAATTATGTGTAGGCATTAGATTATTGCCACTCTCAAGGTATTATGCACCGAGATGTGAAGCCCCATAATGTGATGATTGATCATGAGCAGCGTAAGCTTCGTCTCATAGATTGGGGTCTTGCAGAGTTCTATCATCCTGGGAAAGAATATAATGTACGCGTTGCTTCGAGGTTCGCCTTCTTTCTAATATTTTATTGGAAGAATTTACTTCCTTTTACATGCTATATTCATCTTATCTTTTATGAAAACTGTCAAGTTTGATTCTTTATGATCGTAGATGATAAAACTTTGAGCTTCCATATTCATCTGATTATGTTTTTTAGTGATAAGTATGTGATTATGCTTTATAGCATGCTTTTACTGGACTCATTTTCTATTGCAAGGACAATTTTTTGCTTTGCAACTTTATAGATGGCTTTTCAGTCGATAAATTCCAAATAATGATTATGTTGATGAGTATTGAATAAGTTGATCAGTTCAATCGTGTTGGATTTGAGTCAGTTTGCCCTGTCAAATTGCCATTTTCCCCAGCCGTATAGTGGCCTGAGGCCCTGAAGGCATATGCGGTAAGAAAATTCTGTAGAAAACTTATGAAAGCAAATTTGTCATATTAGCTCCCATGGAGCTTGCTTTGTTGATTCTTTTTGTTTGCGTTTCCTGCACTACTTTTGGGTTTATGGGATACCATTCATTTGTTTGGTTATGACTGGTTACGGTAATTACTAGCATTGAAAATCTATTGAGATGAGTTGGAGAATTCATGTAATTTAGCATACACTTTAATTTTTCATGAACTGATGTGACCCTCTTATACCACTTAACTTATTCTGTTTCAGATATTTCAAAGGTCCTGAACTTCTTGTTGATTTGCAAGACTATGATTACTCTTTAGACTTGTGGAGCCTTGGATGTATGTTTGCTGGAATGGTGAGCATATCCTAAGCACTTTGAATTGTTTGGTTGCTGCATCTTATATTAATCTCAGTGTTAAGTGGCATTTTTCATATGTTACGTCTTCTATTATAGTGACATATCAATTGGTATGCCTCCTCTCCATCAAGCTAAGAAGCAAGGATTCGGGTTCGAGGACTAAGGTTCTCTACGGGAATTTGGCAGGTTCGGCGAATCTAAAAAAAATGGAGATTGGAGATCTAACACTTATTTACATGATAAATTTTGTCAATACCAATAAATATAATTCATGATAAAATATAAACAAATTTAAGAAAAGATAAATTTTATGTAACAATAATATCTAGGAAATATATACTTATTAATCCTTATAATTTCCTTGATAGCATTAGTAATATAGAACGTTATGTTAATTAGTATAAAGTAATATTTCCAATTTTTATCATTAAAAAAACTGCTGAAGAATTCCCTAAAAGACTTTAGAAGAATCCACAAATTTGGAATTGGAAGAGTCGCCAGGATTCTGGGATTCGTTGACTTACAAAGTTACAGAAGAATTATTGCTTTTAGCCATCTAGCCTCAGCCTAAAATTTACTTTGACCAGACGATAATTAACTTTTCCTTGTGTGAACCGTTCTGGAATATTTTTAATTAAGGATATGAGTCTCTTTGTTTTATGTGTTAGATTTTGATGATGCTGTAGCGAGATTATTTTTGTATGTTTGCATTATCATTCACGGGTGGAAGATGGTGAGGCTATAATTTAAGTCACACCAAGGCATATCGAGATGTGTGTTCTTTATAATGCTTCTAACGAACGTTTGTTTGTACAGATATTCCGTAAGAACCATTTTTCTATGGACATGATAATTATGATCAACTTGTCAAAATTGCCAAGGTATGTGGATTGCATCTATGAATGTGCATCTCTATTGAATTTTACAACTGCATCTTATGTATCTGTGTGTGATACACGCATATGTATTGATGTGTTGTTGATTTATTGTGTGCTGCAGCTTTTGTTTTATTGATGATATGCTTATTTGTTTTTAATCTTCTTTTTGACATTAGCAGCGGCTCATATTATATAACCAGACAATTTTGCTCTACTATTCTTTTGTAAATTCATGTCTGGAGACATTATTTTGCTCATGTGCATGAGTTCTGTTTGATGATTCTTAGATTGTCATTTGCTTTGCAGATACTGGGGACTGACGAGCTAAATTCTTATCTAAACTAGTATCGGATAGAGTTAGACCCACATCTCTCAGTTCTCGTTGGGAGGTTGGTGAATCTTGTTACTCTATGTTCTTTTGCTATATGGAATTGTATGTTAGTTGCTTGAATCCGCTTGTTGTGTTTGATATAGGCATAGCCGAAAACCTTGGACAAAGTTCATTAATGTTGATAATCAACATATAGCTGTCCCTGAGGTACATTCTTCTGTTATTTATTCCTGCGGTATGTTGTGGTTCTGTTAGCCTTCTAGTTCTAATATGTGCATGTTGTCTATAAAGGCTGTTGACTTCCTTGACAAGTTGTTGCGTTATGATCATCAAGAAAGGCCAACTGCAAAAGAAGCAATGGTAAGATCCCCTGGCTGAGTACTTTTAAATAACACCCAAATGCTCTGCACAAACCCCTCCACCCAGTTGGAAAAAAGAGAGAAGGAAGTGCGATTAGTGTAGCTATCTTTTCTATTTTAAAATAAATAATAAAAATTCAAGCATATTTGATTGCACATGTTACACTTGAAGGGTGATTTAGGCGAAGCAATGATATATTGATATGTACTGCTTATTGACATAACATATACGAATTGTTTTTTTATGCAGGCTCATCCTTACTTCTTTCCGGTAAGAAATGCAGAAACCAGAAGAACTCGCGCCTAATGGGTGTAAGGTGTGTGTAAACACCTGCCGACTCCAAAATTGGTCTCCTTATTCCGTCTCATATTATAATTTAATTTATTGAGCTATATGCCTGAATTTGTTGAGCCTGCATTTGTTTTGAGAATCTCGTGGTTTGACAGTTAACTATCAGGTTTGTTCATAACAGGTTTTTTGAGACTGTCCCAGACAAGCAAGAACTAATTTATTTCTTGATCTGCATGTTACGCAGCCACAGTAAGAGTATACACTAGCGCGCACACAAATATATAATTCATGAATCATGATGCATCGAGATTTTTGTGCCTTATAACAGGAAGCACATTATTTATGTGTGAATCGGTTTGGTTAATCAGCCAATAATTTATTCAGTTCAGGTGTATATAGTAATGAAAATAATTCTGCAAGATATTTTACGTATAAAATGTAATTCAATTTCATGCAAGTTAATCTATATATCATATGGATTTATCACCATGTTTTTTGGCTGAACCATTAAAACACGAAAACTGGCGGATGCACCAATATGGATGATGGATTTGGCGTGGCAGATTGAATTGGATTCTTTGTTATCCAGCTGGGAAGTGGATGGGTGCGCATAATAAAGAAATCTTATAAAAACATTCATTCATTCATTCCAAGTAAGGTGGATGTAAAAAAGAAAGAAGATTTCATTCCTGCATCTGGTGATGGATGAATATATATGAAGTTAGTTTTTGAGGTATTAGAATGTTGCATGCATGTACATACATAAAATCCAATCTAATCAAAATCAGATCCGAACTATAACAGCCTGTGCTGATTTCCAATTTGTCCGGACACCTTTTTTTAACGGTTTCTCATGCTGCTATTCCATTTTTTTTCCTTTAAAAAGGAAAGACGCTTATCCGACTGGTTTGATTTCTGATTTTTAGGCCTATTTAAGGTTTTGTTATTGTGAATTATAAACTTTTAGAGGGTTAGTTGAAGATATTTGGATACATAAAGAAAGGCAGGCAGTAGTTGCTTCGTCATTGCGTTATCTTAAATTTGTTACCACAAAAGCAAAAGCAAAAGCAACTAAGCAAGAGCAAAGAAAGAGACAAATTTTAAAAGGAGGTTGTTAAGAGAGAGAGAGAGAGAGGGGGAGAGTACGTTGACACAAACAAACTTAAAAGACAAAGATCCCACCCAGTTATGGAAAGTGAAAAGACATGGATTAGGATTACTTGGTTGGACCCTACCCCCCTACCCCTATCAACTACTATTAATATATACTACAGTAGTATATTTTTTTATTTATAGTAAGACAGAGTTCGAGAGTACACACATCCTAATCCCCAGTAGGCTTGTGTCGTCAAGCCACACCACGGCCGCAGCCTCCTCCTCCTCCTCAAGTCGCATCATTTTATTGTATTGTTGGCCAGGTTACTCCTTGTTCTAGTGTTGTTTTCACCTTTTTAACCAAAATAATAATCTTTTCCGTTCTAGTCAATGTTTTTGACCCATAATCAAATTAAAAAAATATTGGAATTGCTACTAAATAAATGACGACATCTTAAATACACAGGTATATATTACTAACTAATAGGTTTTTTTAATAAATTAAAATTAATAATCCATACGAAACATGTTTAACAAAAAGAAAAAAAATAATTAATATAAAATACCCTCACATGTCACATCACATACATACAAATATACATATGGCGTAGAAGGGGCATGGGCATGGGCATGGGCATATGGGTATGGGCATGATGGCGATGGATCGTTAGAAAGAAGGTCGGGCGGGCAAAAGGCTTTATTGATAAATGTTCTTATCCTGGAGAGAGATGGAGAGACGAGTGAGTCGGTCGGTCAGTCAGTCCCATGCTTTCTGTTTCAGTACCTTTTTTTTGTCTTCTTCACCAACACATGCACCCGCCCTCGCCCATTAACTAATTAATTCCTACGAATACATGAACCAAAGATAAGATAGGGACTGATCACTTTTTACTTCCGACACCTAAATCACCTTGCATTTTTTCAGATATATAAACGTTCTCTAGCTCTTTTTTTTTTAAATTTAATAGTAATAATTATTTATAAACTATATCTGTTAGTTAATACTACGTGTTAAGGGTAGGATTAGAGCATATTATTAATTAATTAGGACTAAATTTTTTATATTAACACACATGAGTCATGACATGCAGCTTACATCTCCACATATTCAATTGGGTCGACAAAAGTTTTACTCCATAACCAAGAAAAGATGTGCATTCATTTATTTATTACTAAACAAGGACAATTAGACGTCACATGCAAACAACCCAATATTAATCTAGCAAGGACCATATATATCTTAAACCCTAAAGAAGCATGCCTACACTACATTCATTAGAAAAATATTTAAACCATTAATTAATTTCCAGCTTCCAATTAAAGCTCAATTATCGCGCCCACAACTTTCTCATAATTTCTTCTCTCTTTTTTCTTTCCCTCATAATTAATTCCCCCCCAAGTACCTAATTAAAGAGTGAGAGACTGTATGTATGTATGTATGTATTATTATTATTTTGCTAAATAACAGTATGTATTTGCATGATCATATATGCATGCATGTAAGCGTATATTGGGTACGTCATGAGCTTTGTACGTTGATTTGAACCAAATGCAATAAAAAAACAAATAAGAGAGTCAAGCTTGAACTTGGCTAAACTTATGCAATATCATAAACCTTGAGAAAAAGATGACGTGTACGATAAAAAATGAATCAATACTAGTATGTAATAATTAAGCCAATGACTTGTCCACTTCTCAATTGAATTAAATTAATTTAGTTGATCGAGTTAATTCAATTAAATTAACTCAAATTATATGTTAATAAATTATTCTTTATTAAGCTTATGAATTGTTTATTAAACTTTTATTTTTTATTCCATTCATTTTCTCTCACCACTATATTAATTATTTCTCTTCTTTTTCCCTTTCTTATTAGGTAGAAAAATCCAAAATTAATTCTAACAACTTTCAACTTTATTAATATGTAACTTCACAATTTTAATGTATACAAAAATATTTAATTATTTATATTTTAAATTCATGTAAGTGCATATTTTTTTTCTGTACTACTTGTACATATTCACGGCAAAAAAATACATATTACTTATCAACATACTCACACAAATTTATATATATATATATATATATATATATATATATATATATATAATGAGTAAAAGATATAAGTATTCATTCACTTTCCTTAATTCCTTTATTTTTGAAAAATTAATTTGTCATTGCGATGCAACTTAAAACCACCGCTTAATGTGTATGATGAAATTTTACAAAATTAATCAATATAAATTCTTTACTCTTTTCTTTTTATAATATTAAGGAGTTTAATTTATTTAATTTTTTAAAAATATAATTGAATTAACAAAAATACCTCTAAAATTTTAACATTTAATAGAAAATTAATAAAATATAATACAAATATTATTTTAATAAACTAGTCCGCATAAATCGTAAGCTTGTGGTACCCAAAAACAGGAAAGGATAAAAAATAGATAACTTTAGTCAAATGCAATTGCACCACGTGTCTATGAAAGGTCATTTCGAAAATGTAATTAAGATAAAGGGGGATGGGCAAATTAAGGGCACGTACGTACGTCTGATCTAGCTGTGAGACAATATGGTGAATAATCATGCATGCCGACCATGGCCGAACCCTATTGTCGGACACTCGGTCTACAAAAAAGCTAAGCTCAAAAATGAAGATAAAAACAAGTCATTGGGAGAGAGCAGTGACAGGTCACTCAGCCTCTCCAATACGCACCCCTCTCTCCCCTCTCCTCCCCTCCCCCTTCAATTCTAATCCACTCCGATATCCATCTTTTGTCTCCTCTTGCCCGTTTCCCTTTTCTCATTCTGCCAAACGAATATATAAATAAAATACATATCAAATAAAGAATTCATATAAAATAAAAACTAAAATCCAATTTTCACCTCAAACTTTTTTTTTCAAAAATTAATTTGCACCCTAAATCATTTTTTCAATTAATTGCATCATAAACTTAACCTCAGACAATTAAATATACTCGACTCATTTTTTCGATCAAATCTTCACCAGAAGTTTGACGACATCGTAGAGTCAGGGGTATTATAATCATATCACTTTGATTTTTTAACGATTATTTTATTTCCACACATTTAGGAATAAAAATGTATCCTAACAAACCCTAATTTCCAAATCAGTTGTGCTAAACTTCACTGCAATGAAATTTTAGAGCTAAGTCGCGATATATTATTCTTGCTTCCTTCTTCACCATCTTCACAAATTGGTCGAGTTTCATAAGTAAGATGTGTCGATCGTGACAATTTTTAATAGATAGAGCCGATCATGATGCATATGCACTAATGGATGTCCCTGATTATGGTAAGTCTTATATTTTGAAAAAGTTAATTGATTATTAAAGAGTTTGAAGTAAATAAATATGAGTTTTTATTTATGTATCTCATGTTTGTGTCTTATCTGTATATACGTGTCCTCTTTTTTGGTATCTTCTATTGACTAGGATTATGGTGATCCTATTTTCCTTTATAATGTGTGTGATTGTGTTTATTAAATTTTCATATGCAATGGAACAAAATTTAGCACATGTGCGAGGTCAATTTGATTATTATGATACGCGTCATACAGATTTTATGTCTCTAATTGAATTTCGTGCAATGGCTAGACCATTTGGATATATTGGTGGTATGTTTGAGTACAAGTATAGAATACCTAAGACTAATATGGAAAGGGGGCTATTTTCATTAGATACAGACGATGAAGTGATGGTTATGTGTGCATTGATTCCTAAGAATAAAATGATGGAAGTTTACTTACTTTATACACCAGCTGTTGACCCCTCATACCAAATGTAATAAATGAAGTAGAGCCACAATTCCTAATATGTGAAGTAGGGGAAGACCCACAAACCAGGTACAAAACCAGAATTTTATCGAGGGATCGAGGGAGGGAATAATATTTTTATAACATCATAATATATTTTTAGAAAAATGGTATTCGGGAAGAATGTATTGATATAGACCGTAATTGGTGTAAGCTCGTCGAACTTCTTCAAGTAGATCACCACATTTCTATATTTCGATATGTTTTCAAGGATCACACTCCAAGTTATTAATATCTCATTCTTTACCCTTCAATTCTTGGCGGTTTTAGAGAACGTTGTTATAGTTTAGGGGCAATCAGAGATGTTTGAACATGAGGCTCAAGGGTAAGCAATGTCAACACATGATTTGATTACTTTCTCTTGAAAAATAAATTAATAGTATACGATTTTCTCATTATTCTAAAATAAAAAATAAAAAATAAAAAAATTCAATTAACTACACTACAAGAATGAGTTAATCAATATTATTGGACCACCCATTGAACTTTTTAATAATAAAATTTTCATAAATTTACAATCAAATAAGTAATGGTTACCGAAAAATAAATTGAATATGCAATTGGAATTAACATATACAATATGATCACTCATTAAACTTTAAAAAATTAAAATATCAAGTTTCATAAAATAAACAAAGAATGAAAAAAAATTAAATAAGAGTTTTAGTTGGTTACCTAAATACAAATGTATTATTCAATTGTAATAACACATATACAATATTATACTCAAATTATACAAATCAACAGATATAATGAATTTTATAATAAAATTAGTTTGCAATAAAATACATAATAAATAAAGAAATGGGCATTATAAAATTTTCAAACCTGAGTGGAGTGGAGTGGGGTGGGGTGGCCCCTTTAGTCTTAAAATAGCTCTGTCTCTGCCAAACTGAAAGAGAGGATGCAAATGGGCATTATAAAATTTTCAAATCTTGGGGTTGGGTTGGGGTGGGGGTGGGGGTGGGGGTGGGGGTGGGGGTGGGGGTGGGGGGGGGGCTAAAATAGCTCCGTCTCTGCCCCAAACTGAAAGAGAGGATGAGAGGCACTATGAAACAGAGAATGAGGGACAATGTGAGCTCGAAGACGTGTCTAAGATCCTAATTTTTATGAATAAACATTAATTTTTTTATAAATATTATTTTAAATAATAAGGTGTGGATTTGATATAATGTTATAATTATGAGTAATATTTATAAATTTTACAAAGTAAGCAAGTTGTCATAAAATATTCGTTTGGTCGGAGAATATTCGTTTTATCAAGGAATATTCGTACGACGACACAATCATTGGTGAACCACAAAACGGAATTACTGTCGGAATTAGAAAACGACAGAAATAACTTTTTATAAAAATAACGACAAAACTTTTAGCTTAACTGTTGAAATACCCGGTGATAAAAGTACAGTAATACGCGTGGTTGCATAGTAGCACACGGTATTGTACAATATCTTTGATTATTGATGCTTACGTGATAAGTCATTCACTTTTACACAATTATTGCAACAATAATTGCTGCATAGTATCTCATATTATTGATTCAATTATTGTTACAGTATTATCTGCACAATATTTTATATTATTAAATCAATAATTGAGACGACAAAGTTATTTATATTATTATTTATATTATTGACGATGTCTAGAAAGCTCTGTCGAGGAAAGGGGTTTGGTCACCTAATTGCGTGCCAATAAGGGAAAGCCCCCTATTTCTTGGGAATTATCTGATTGTTAATATTGTGAGTTATAATATTAATGATGAAAAAATATTATTAAAAATGTGTTTAGTGAAGCCTAGTGAATTGAGATAAATAGAGGATTTCAGTGATGACGGGCTAAAATAGCTCCGTCTCTGCCCCAAACTGAAAGAGAGGATGAGAGGCACTATGAAACAGAGAATGAGGGACAATGTGAGCTCGAAGACGTGTGTAAGATCCTAATTTTTATGAATAAAGATTATTTTTTTATAAATATTATTTTAAATAATAAGGTGTGGATTTGATATAATGTTATAATTATGGGTAATATTTATAAATTTTGCAAAGTAAGCAAGTTGTCATAAAATATTCGTTTGGTCGGAGAATATTCGTTTTATCAGGGAATATTCGTACGACGACACAATCATTGGTGAACCACAAAACGGAATTACTTTCGGAATTAGAAAACGACAGAAATAACTTTTTATAAAAATAACGACAACTTTTAGCGTTAATTGTTGAAATACTCGGTGATAAAAGTACAGTAATACGCGTGGTTGCATAGTAGTACACGGTATTGTACAATATCTTTGATTATTGATGCTTACGTGAGAAGTCATTCACTTTTACACAATTATTGCAACAATAATTGCTGCATAGTATCTCATATTATTGATTCAATTATTGTTACAGTATTATCTGCACAATATTTTATATTATTAAATCAATAATTGAGACGACAAAGTTATTTATATTATTATTTATATTATTGACGATGTCTAGAAAGCTCTGTCGAGGAAAGGGGTTTGGTCACCTAATTGCGTGCCAATAAGGGAAAGCCCCCTATTTCTTGGGAATTATCTGATTGTTAATATTGTGAGTTATAATATTAATGATGAAAAAATATTATTAAAAATGTGTTTAGTGAAGCCTAGTGAATTGAGATAAATAGAGGATTTCAGTGATGACGGGCTAAAATAGCTCCGTCTCTGCCCCAAACTGAAAGAGAGGATGAGAGGCACTATGAAACAGAGAATGAGGGACAATGTGAGCTCGAAGACGTGTGTAAGATCCTAATTTTTATGAATAAAGATTAATTTTTTTATAAATATTATTTTAAATAATAAGGTGTGGATTTGATATAATGTTATAATTATGGGTAATATTTATAAATTTTGCAAAGTAAGCAAGTTGTCATAAAATATTCGTTTGGTCGGAGAATATTCGTTTTATCAGGGAATATTCGTACGACGACACAATCATTGGTGAACCACAAAACGGAATTACTTTCGGAATTAGAAAACGACAGAAATAACTTTTTATAAAAATAACGACAACTTTTAGCGTTAACTGTTGAAATACTCGGTGATAAAAGTACAGTAATACGCGTGGTTGCATAGTAGCACACGGTATTGTACAATATCTTTGATTATTGATGCTTACGTGAGAAGTCATTCACTTTTACACAATTATTGCAACAATAATTGCTGCATAGTATCTCATATTATTGATTCAATTATTGTTACAGTATTATCTGCACAATATTTTATATTATTAAATCAATAATTGAGACGACAAAGTTATTTATATTATTATTTATATTATTGACGATGTCTAGAAAGCTCTGTCGAGGAAAGGAGTTTGGTCACCTAATTGCGTGCCAATAAGGGAAAGCCCCCTATTTCTTGGGAATTATCTGATTGTTAATATTGTGAGTTATAATATTAATAATGAAAAAATATTATTAAAAATGTGTTTAATGAAGCCAAGTGAATTGAGATAAATAGAGGGTTTCAGTGATGACTAATTTTAAGTCATCACAAAACAATAAAATATATGATGACTTTCAGTGATGACTAATTTTACCATCATTATAGAGTATTTGTGACTGACATTACAATCACCAAATCTTATGTGGAAGTAATTTTGTTTAGTAAGTCAACTCACTACGTTTCCTTTTATATTTGTTTTAAAATTATAAACATGATCTGGGCTTTGGTGTAGTGGTAATACTCGTTATTTAGTTTGAAAATGGGGAAAGAGTTCAAATCCTACAAAGTATTATTTGATAAATAATAGAGTAACATAAATTATACGTAAATAGAAATTCACGATCTTACATTTGATCCCAAAAAGTTTTGTTTTTTTGTGATGACTTTGACAATCACAATAGATGACGTAAACTTTTCGTGATGTTTTTTTTTTACTTTTTTTGATGAATTTTGACCATCACAAATGACCATTTTTTTAGTAGTGTTTTTAGAAAAAAATTTGGAGTCCAAATTAAATTTTAGTTTGAAATAAAGTATATGAGTGAGTAAAATTCATGTATTCTTTAATTTATATCTGTTTGTGCATGATTAATTAGCATATACAAAATTCAGTCACTTATTGTTTAGGTTAGTAGCTAGATTTTTACATGTGACTGCAACTTGAGAAGAATATAAAATTACTTGATCTATAAAATAGTAATGATACAACTGTAATTTTTTTTAATTAATTAATTGGTTTCGATTGCAAGTCGTTTTGAGGTAAGTTGTTATGTATAGTCGTACGTACTAATCGGTCAATCTCCATTATATTATTACTCCATTAAAATGGCACCGACCCTTAAAACAATGCAACAAGAACGAAACAATGGTGTGATTTTCTATTCTTTTTGGACCAGAAAATTTTCAATCTTACTTCACAGGGTCAAATATGAAGGTTCCTAGGGAAGAGAACAAAAGTCACAGGTGGACGCTGTCCAACTCACTGTCAGCCTAATTTATTTTTTACAAGTCATACATAATTGCACCAAGTTGTGAGTATTGAATAATAAGTATTATACTTTAGTCGTCAAACCTATAATATATTTCATATTATTGAATAAAAATTTAGAGTATATAATGTCAGATAATAACTACAAATTACGTACCTCTGTCTTTAGATCAATCTCTCTCTAGCTATATATATATATATATATATATATATATATATATATATATATAAAATTAAAGCAAGATGTCACTCAAGTAATAATCCGATCTATAATTCCTCGAGCCACACCACCCACTGATGAGTCTAATATTTTTTTTGGTTGGGTGGGTGGGTGGGTGGGTGGGTGGGGGAGGGGGAAGGGTAGGGGGGGTTCAACTTGTTCAAACCTTACTTTCCAACTATCTAACACAATTTTTAAACCTCCATTAACAACCGTATCATTTCTTCGTCCACACGGAGCAAGACAAATTTGCAAAATAATTGTAAACATGTTGCCTACTGGACCATTAGTTTCGTTCCACCACTTACAACTATATCTACGCATACACACACACACACACACACACACATATATATATATATATATGTATGTGTGTGTGTTAATATATTCGCCATTATTAACTAGCTAAGTACGTAGCTAGGGTTTATATTTTTTTCATATAATAATTTCCATGTGATCTACGACGTTGCATGATATGAGGACTAGTTGGTCCCTACAATGTCCCTTGTGCTTCGTGTTTATTTTGTCATGGGAATATAATTGGCTAATGTCCACGTACGGACCATAAAACAGATAACGAAAAGGGAACAAGATCCCTACCATTATCATACACGGCATTTGTCTAGGTTTATGTCACTAATTGTTTCTTTTTAATGATTTTTTTAAATTATTTTTTTCTTTGAATCTTTAATTGCGAAGCCTATAGATGTGGTACGTGTCCACAACTAATACTTCTTCCTTTTGAGCTTCGCATTAGGAGATTAAGTTTGTGCAAAAATAACTTTGTGGTCCTGCTCTCATTTAACTCAAAAATAACTTTGTGGTCCTGACTACTAATTAATAAATAAAAATACATCAATTATTTAAATTGTCTATAAATATCAAAATATTAATTATATCGAATCTTGAGAGATAACTTTTCCGTGTCACCAAACTAGCTTATAACAGCTCATTCTGGATAATATATGATGTTTTCTTTGATTCTTGGCGTCGACATAATCTATCTTAGTATCGTCAAAAGTCAAAACCATCAAGAGACAATGTGAAGGCTAGACATGGAACAAAGGCCAGAGTCGTCGCACAAATCATGTGTTCCATTTTATAATTTGGTTGGCATTTAATTCTTTCATCATCAGATTATCATCGATCGCTAGATCCAAAACGATGAAAATGTGATTATAGAGTCATTTTTAAGTGAGATTAAATATTCCAAGTCTAATTAATCTTCATTAAGAGGTGCTAATACTCAATCTCCTAAAGTTAATTATATATGGGGAACGATTCATAATATGTATTTCATATTCATACTTAATTATAGGGCATACACCATCTATAATATTGAAAACAAGAAAGAACGGTCAGGATTAGAAATTGAAAATCGCCATTCACTATTATTATTAGTAGCCGACGGTAAAAAAAACACATATTATTAGCTATAGTAGCGCTACTAATACTAGGATGCTAATCAGGATAATTAAGGACAAGGGTTTAACTTTCTTAACTCAGTTAAAAATGAGTTAACCTTAAACTCTAATTAATAAAATCAAACACTTATTCTAATTAGTGTCTGTTACTTGATATGTTTTTTTTACCGTTCGCTGTTAATTGTAGCGGACGGTATTTTTTTTTACCGTTCGTTACTAATTGTTGCGGACGTAGATTTTCAGTTTCTAATCCTGGCCGTTTCTATTTTTATTTTTCAATGGTATAGATGGTGTATACCCTATAAAATCTATAATAAATACATTCTATTAATTATTTCCCTATATATATAAGTTAGCTAGCTTTAGTCAAATATGCCGATATAGCTTTAGTCCTTTTATTTAGTATATTCATATAAATCATTTCAAAAATCTTTTTGATTCTAATTCTAGTGGAGGGGTTATTCTACACTAATTGTCAGACAAAGAAGAATAATTTATGATCACTAATAGTTAAGAGGATTCTCAGGATCGGATCACCTCAAGGAAAAGGAAGAACAAATAAGAACAAGTATCTTTTATATATATATATATATATATATATATATATATATATATATATATATATATATATATATATATATATATATATATATTTCAATGTTACTTTATTCCAATCCCCTTTTCCCCCCATTAATTCTTCTAGTATATATCCGTAATATGCTCTCTCTATTTTTTGGCTATGAATTAGTTGGAGTTAATTAGTACATTGAAAGCTTATATTTAGAAACCTCTTAAGATCATAAGTCTATATTAGCCGTACGATGGAAGTCTATATTCGGAAACTGTATATATAAAAACACGAATCTATATTAGCCAGTCAAAATATTAATACTTCTCATCAACCGATAATGATCATATTATCAACATATAATAAATCATCATATATAGATTCATTGTTCCTATTCGGTAACCTAATATTGAAAGTACTGGATATGCATATTATATAGCTTATAATATGTGTGTTTGTCAGCTACTTTCTTTTGCCATTTTTATCCCCATCATCTTCAAATGTCCTTTTTTTTCGTTGTTTTGCTAATGCTTAGAATTTATTCATTGTGGTACATGGCAGTAGTTATTGCACCGAAAAGACTTCTTTCCAATCTTGTACGCACAAATATATGTCAAGACTCAAGACAACACGGGGCTATATAATTATAAGCGTGGTTTGTGGTTTGATTTGTGCTATTATTTTTTGTTCAACCATTTGAGTTTTTGATTATAGGAAAGAGGATGGTTAAATTGATATAGGTTTCATTCACCTTGGTGAAATTTAGGTCGGTTAATGGGTCAAATCAGAGCAAATCATGCTCTAATCTAATATGTTTCACCAAATATGAGAAATTGAGAATGAATCAATGATCTCTGACTAATTACGTAATGAATTATTGATTTATTCCATGATCTACTTGATTTAACGATATACAAGTCGACTCATTTTAATTTTTTTTATAAAAAAAATTGTACAATTATATTTTATTTATAAAATAAATATTATTTGTACGATTATATTCAGTCCCTCCTCCGAGGAGTGAGTCGCCGGAAGAATTGTAAAAGAGCCTAAACTAAAGAAGCCCAGATTTGCCCATTTTCTTCTCCTTTCCTTGAGGTATTGAGTATTGACTATACAACTCTCTTTCCCTCTCTCTATGTATGGTGTATGTGTGTGTGTGTGTGTATATATATATATATATATATATATATATATATATATATATATATATATAAGAGTATATATGTATTTGCTATTGATCATTTATCTAAAGTAGTTTTTTTTTTCGTTTTAAATCTGATGAATTTGTTGGTTTTTATTATTGTATGAATTACAATTTAAAGAAAATGAATGACTCTATTCAAAGTTGCATTACATGAGTTCTTTGAAGACGAGAACAATTAAGCAGTTTCCCACAACCTTTAAAAAATATTTTTGTTCCATTAATATATACCTTCAGGAAATAAACTTATGGAGATTAAGAACTCTTAAAACTTTATAAGCTCTGATTAATTCCATTCACTCCTATATTTACTAATAAATCACAGTTCTATCCATAAAAATATAAAACAATTAAATTGCCACGTGGGCCTAATTTTACCCATGTTATTAATCATCAATTATATTTATTTAATTATTAATAGTTGATTTTGAGTATGCAAGTATGCTGCTCTTCTGAACGAGTGTGTGCGGGTTTATTTAGTGGATTAGTGGGTTCAAATTAAATCAGATTCATTATTTGAATCGTTTGAAATATTGATCTAATGGATCAAATTATTACAAATCGGAGAATAAATGAGCTGAATATTTGATTCAATAAATTGTGTTGAAACAAATCAGATCAAGATTTAACTGAATGACAGCCCTAGCCAAATCCATTTATTTTTATTGAATTAATATTGCAGCACCTTAAAAGTTAGAACAATTCAACACACACACATTTTCTGCGGTCATTTAGTATCTTTAAGGTAGGAATCCTTAAACATATACGAACATATACACTTGTAGGACGGGGTTTACATTTGTAACATGGGATAAACATATACACTTGTACAAAAAGTTCCAACTTAAGAGAGACGAAAAGGTCTTTCGCTATTTGTCTAGACAAATTTACAAACTAACTAGATCTAAGTAAAGTGGAAATTAAAATTGATGATTTTTTTAGTTAGATAAGCTCGAATATGAGCAATCTCTGATGTAAAAGGAGACTTTAAGTCGATCTGTAATTGGTTTGTTTGAGTTGCAACTAATATCTTCTGCTCTAACTCCGTGAATTTCTATTATATATTATAGAATTCGGTATCCCGAGTTCCTCTACGATAATCCCGTAAATAATCCGGCGAAGCAACCCGCTGACGTCGCTCAAACCATATATACCCGTCCTTCCTCCGATTCTCGAGAGTGTGGCCAGCGCATGTCCTTCCTTTCGGCGAGCCTCTTGATCAGTGGGTTCTAAACCGACTCTGTGACGTAGACATCTCGACTCCCATGCCGAGTCTGTAATTCTGTAATTAAAGCACACCTAGAGGGGGGGGGTGAATAGGTGTAAATACTTAGAAGTGATCTAAAGTGTCCAATTTTTGAAGTTTACTATAACAGACGATAATCGGACAGTCTAACCATGTCCGTATTAGTTATGTTCTTAAACTGTTAAAAACGGACAGCTAATACCTATCCGTATTAGTATAAAATTTTTCCAACTAAAAACAAACTCGGCAGAATATAAAGCTTAAAAACAGAAGCACAAGAAAAGAAAATCACACCGAGATTTTTTACGTGGTTCAGCCCCTATCTTCTAGTCTAATAGCCTAATCCACGTCAAATCCCAACTAGGATTGGAGACTCACTTTATTAAAATAATACTCAGCAATTACAAAGTAAATAGAATTCCCTGTTACAACGACGATCGATTGGACACCTCTGCCGCCCCTTTGCACCTCTGCAACACCTCTCACCTCTGAGATTTTGATAGCTTCGTTGTACAGACTGAATATTACTAAAATAAAGACCCCAAACCAACCTAGACTTGTACTATGTTTACAATAGATATAAAGAAGGAATGCAAGAACACTGTAAACCAAGACTAAAATAGTGATATGATAATTTGTGTGTATCTCAGATAGTTTCCTTGAAGTTTCTGTTCTGCAGTCTTGTGTATCCTTGAAGCCGAGCAACACAACATATATAAAAGAGTAGAACAACGGCTATGAAAAGCAACGACTTATTACTTTTTGAAATAGAAGATGAACCGTTAGCAATAACAGTCTCAGTAGATAAGGGAATACAGCTATGAAGTAGTCAAATAGAATCCAAAGACTAGTTGAAAGAGTCCAAGTGTTAGCATGTATCCTTAAAACAATTGCTGTTCCAACTTGAATAAGAGTCCTTAAATATACCAATTCCTAAAAACATCTCCAATACACGTCAATTGGTATAACATATATATATATATATATATATATATATATATATATATAGGGAGCGGATCAGGTGCGGACTCCCGCACCTGGTTAAAATGCGGACTTTTATATTTTTTTTTTTTTGCTTTTTTTTTTAAAACAACTAAAAAAAAATAAATAAAAAATTATGGAATTGAAATTTTTTCATAATACAGTGTTTTGGATGTGATTTGGGTACGTATAACAAAAATATGTATGTACAGTCTGGACAGACTGTACCACCACTTTTTGGTATAGGTATTCAAAACACGCCCAAAACATTATATTATGGAAAAATTTCAGTTCCATAAAATATTAAATATTTTTTTTAGTTGTTTTAAAAAAAAAAACCAAAAAAATCAAAAAAAAAAAAAGTCCGCATTTTAACAAAATAAGGGCTCCCTTACCTGATCCTGTCTGTATATATATATATATATATATATATATATATATATATATTAAAATACTCCAATTCATAACCTGCCTGCAGTAACTTTTGTGAGCTAACATATAAAGTGATTAATCCATGCAATAACCCATGCAAACTATTATATAATTAATATGCATAAAAATATTTGATTAACACGACTCAATTAAATTATAAGCCAATATAAAATCAATTTAGCCCAAATAAACATTGTCATCATTAAAACCACAAAGTATAAATACTAACAGAGTCTTGGAAATTAACATCTTCCTCCCCCTCTAATTATGTTAATTGTGCATCTCATTCTTCTTGTTGGAGACATAAAGTCTCCAAAGCCTCCTTTGATGAGTATGCCTTATGACTTGTAGAGAATAGTTGTCGTCGAACCGGAGTCGACTGAGATTTTGTTTGGACCGATTTGGGTTTATTGAGTCCGAGCCTGCTTTAACCAACTTGCGGACTTGATGCATTGTTGGATTGACCAAGGATCTTTTCTGGTTAGGAATTATCTTTTCTTTACCTGTCATCCATTTAACTAAAAAGTAAATTGTTGATTTTATTTCAACACCAGAATAATGCACTCCTTCTAGCATCAATGTTAACGCCGAATTCTGATCGTTTGTCAAATCACCAAACAACGAACTTAAAACATGCGCATTGAACAAACAAACACACCAAAAAGCTTGACGATTGGAGCTGCTGAGGGATAGTTCTGATGTGAAAATAAGTATATGTACTTAAAAACGTCAATAATGAAGGTATGCAATTGCTTTAATGAGTAAGAGTAATAAGGTGTGTACTTCAAACATGGATTATGACTGTATTTATACCTTGACCGCACCGCCTCAATTTATCACGCTCGTCCCTGAGTAAAAATAGGAGTGATCTTATGTAGAGAATACTTATAACTCCAAGTCCCATAACTAGATTTGATTTCCTCAGAAATAGAAAGTCAAAATAAGACAGGAGATTATAAGATAATTTGGACTGTGACCCTTCTAGAATATTAAACTTTTTATTTTCAATGTAACTATCCAATCACGTGATTTCGGATTCATCAAACCACGCTCCAACACACGCGCGCGCGCACACACACACACACACACATATATATATATATATATATTGTGTGTCACTACTACAAAACAGTAAATAGACAACGCAGAAAAAACGTTGTGGTTTCAGTCAGAAAAACGTCGTGGTTAAGGGTGTCATCTATTTGACACCCTTACACAACGTTTTTAAAACGTTGTAGTTAAGCACATTTCACAACGTTTTTTAAGAAAAAAACGTTGTAGATTTGTTTTCCATAAATTAGCAGATGCTTAAAAACGTTGTAGAATGTATGATTCCACAACGTTTTCTGGATAAAAACGTTGTAGTTTAATATATCAGACAACATTTAGGCACTTTCACACAACGTTTTTAAAATATTGTAGATTAAAAGAAAAAAAAAGTTGTGGTTCATCTATATTACTAATGCACCTTCAATATGCTAATGCTATGATATATAGCTAAAATTATAAAGAATATTAATACCATACAATACGTTTACATCCCAATAAATCTTTGTAATGCCAATTACAAAGAATATTGATACCATATAATACATTTACATCTCAATAATGCCAAAATATCCATACATGTCAATAAACTTGAATTGTCAAAAATCTAGTTTGCCAAGGGCATACCCCTAAGAGTAGAGATACTGTCTTGAAAGAATTCCATAATGTGAGAGCCAATTCTTTGTCTGTTTCTCTTTTCTATATTAACATATAGGCACGTGTAAGAATTGTTAGAATATAATCAATATATCACAATTTACAAGCAGCAGAATTTTGAAATATGCAATTAAGGGGGGAGGGGGGGGGGGGGGATAAACAAGCTTTCAAAAGAAAATAATTTTTGTTTCAAAAAATCAGAGAGAAGAATTCAAATGTTAAACTTCTCCGGCAAACGAAAAATGAAAGTCATACTGAAATTATTTACGACAGATATGCATTGCTTTTTTGTTTTCTTTTTAACTTGTTTAATACTCCCTCCGTCCCAAATTAATTGCTCAGTTTTGACTTTTTAAAGTCAAATTGACCATTTTTAAAACAAATCTTTTTATTATTTTTGCTAAAATATAGGTGAAGAGATTATAATCAAAAGAAAGTATATACAATTTATTACTAATCCTAATTTTTATAATTTTAGAAATATATTTATATATGCTTAATTATTATTTTTAAAAATAGTCAATTTGACTTAAAAAGGTCAAAATTGAGCAATTAATTTGGGACGGAGGGAGTATTTTTCTTCCCTTCATAAGCAAGTCCATGCAGGTCTATAAAATAACTTTACAATAATTGCAAGAGAAAGTATACCTTTTTTGTCGTGAAATGCATGGTTCAACATCAGCTAGATCCAATTGCAGATAAGATGAGTAGACTCTATCTTCGGTTTGACACAACTGTTGAAAGAAACTTGCCTTTGAGTACTTGTGCTGCTACGTACTGTGTTGCATCATCTATAACAGCAAGTTCTTTCAAATTACTTTATTTTGCTTCTCTGACACATTTTTATTTGTTCCAGAGATGTCCAAGCTGACTGCAAGTATCTGTTGGAATATCTTGGCTCATAAAAGTGATGAAGTTAGCGACATTGGTGTTAAAATATATCAGAAGCCTGAATCAAATGATATTTATGAATTGAGGAGGAAAATTCCTCCTATGTGCAAGGAAACTGAGAACCCAGATGATTTTGGCGGTCTTCCCCTCTTTTTCTTCTTATTGCTCTGTGTATCCGGATGATCCATTAATCTCCTGGAAGAGAAAGAACAAGCATCAGCAACAGCAAAAAAATAGATGCTTCATAGGCTATTGGGGAAGATCATTAAAGTTACTTCATAATTTATGGTTCTTAGAGGTTTCCAAACAGAGAAAATATAAGGCGAACTGATGTTTCCAAGCTGCAGTAGAAAAAGTAAAAGGAAAAACTTTATAAGAAATTAATCAAATTATTGATAACAAATGCTTAATGCCGAAATTTCCTGTAATGCTAAACAAACTCAAAACCATATTAGAATTATATGTTATCAGAAATGATTGTGTAAAAAGTAATCCTCTCTTAAAGAAATGCATACCTTTGAGGCAAACCAGTTATATCTGATGCCATACTGCAAGCTTCGCAAGGCAACTCAGTTTGGAACATCACAGTTATATCTGATGTGTCTATTGTTCACAGTTATAAGATCATAATAAAGTCGTACTTAAAGACCACGAGTATTAATTCACTCACTGAGAAATCTTGCACTAGAATATAAGGTCAACATTCTAGATTTTTGTCTAGATTTTTGTTCTGGCATTTGCATGTTTACCACCAAAAAACCAAGGGAGCATACCTTGTATACATTACCCAGGTTCAAATAGGCATCTGAAAATGTCGGTTTGAGCTTAACAGCTTCCTGAAAATTAGTTTTCCGTTACTCGCAAGTAACAAAATATAAAAACTTCAAATAACAAAACTGCAATCACAGTACAACACTGTTCCACTTTGAACATCATAGTTCAAAACCATGTGTGGGGCACGGATAAGGCATGCCAATGACATACTTAGAAATAATATTTAGTATTTGTCTTTCTCTAGAATTGCTCATTAGATGTACTCAATTTGATTTTAATGGCGAAACCACAACTTTTAGTATGACACTCAATTTGAAACGGAGGGAATGTAATTTAATCCTATACAATAATATAATAAAATGCAGAATGTATACCAAACCTATCCTATAGTTTTAATGTAGGTATGATTAGCAACGAATTTAGTTGTGCATTTATTTTCAACATCATATTTCATCATAATTGTGAGGGGAGAAAAAAAATATTGTGTACCTTATAATATTGAAGTTCCCTGTTAAGATCACCTGACTCCATAAAGAGGCCAGCAAGATTTGACCATGCATTCAGAGGTGCATTCCTCTGATCTTTCACAGATTTAAGCATTTTATCATACAATTCCTTAACAGCATCTGCAGCCAAACATTTAGCTAAATCATCTACAAAACTACTCAAAAAATAAACCTCAAACAAATAATAAGCACGAATTGTCACCTGTAGGTCCGGCTTCAGTTGCACCTGCTCCTGAACAGATTGATGCCCTATGCATCGTACTTGAGAATGTAGACTGTTGTGATATTATTTGTTGGTTACCCAAAGCAAATAGCACGCGACCATCAAATTTTGCCCCTGTTTAGTTCACTATCTTCATATCACAAAATCATTCATTCAATATATAAAGAACAACAATATAATAATTCTGGTATACTCTTTTATGACGGACAAGTTGGTACCAGCCCCCGAACCATAAACCTCGTAGAATTAACTTCAATATCAACCAGGCCTACAAGAAAGGGCCAAGATAATTCTGGTATGATAAACCAAAAAAATGCAGGAAAAGAGTAAAAAAAATATTTATACACCCTAATAGTAAAAAAGCCTACAGTCAGCTCATAATAAGCTAATTTTTCATCTTTCTCTTTCCATAATCCATCCAACAAAAATGTAGATTTTAAATTTCCAATTCTTGCCACTAATTATGCATTTCTGATTTCAATTTCATGAAAAATACGGAGCAATAATTTACGGAGCAAAATAAACAAGAATTACTAATAACCTTCTGTTGGTACTTTAAAGTAAATTCTTAAATTCATTTTCCATAAAAAATGTAAACAAAAAAAGTTTTAGGGTTTTTCTGTTAATACGCGAGAGAAATGTAAAACGTGCCTGAGCATGTGAAGTGAAGCTGCAGTGGTATTGACTGCGCCATGGAAGAGAGCAGTGAGTGATTCCGTCGGCTTCGACGTAGTGAGCTTGAATTCGTTCGGAGATTGGTAGAATCGAAGGTGATTTTATAAAAACTCTAGCCAGCCGCCGAGTATTTGAGGCTACTTGCAGCATTTTTCAAAACTGAGGAGAGAGAATAAGGGGGGTTTATTTGATGCAGAAAGAAATAGAGAGGCAAGCTGGGGAGGCGTGGTGAGAAGCAGAGGCCTAGAATAAATGATCAATTTGTTAAACAGCTAGTTTTTGAAGGCCTGAAATGTTGTTTACTTCAAAGTATAATAACTGAATTTTGCATGAAACATATGCTTTAGGTACGTATTACTTTATAGTCTTCAAAATGTTGTTTACTTCAAATCCACATGAACTGTTGATAACGTCTGATCAAACATATTGTTTAGGTGTGTATATATACACATATATAGTTTCTTTTCTCTCTTGTTTTTTTGCTGTAAAGTTATGCCGCGTGTTTGCTGATTATATATATATCTCCCCTTCCCCATTTTCATCAATATCTATTTAGATGAAATAGCAGAAGAATTAATTAAGAGGATTAAATGCAATCAATCCACTCGTTGAAATTTAATTACACAATAAAACAACAAAAATAATGTTGTAATTGTCTTTACAATAATGGATGATGTTTCATGATAGATTGATATCTCCATTCAATATAGACTGGAAGGGACTGGAAAGGATCTGATACCGATAATTATACTATGATGAATATTAAATTATGCAACTATATATAAAGCTAATACTTTTTAGTTACCACCAAGAAAATTTATTAAACTATGGTATATCCTTAAATAACATATATGATTATCATATATAATATACTTGTAATAATTTTCAGCTTCACCAAATTAATGGGTCATATTCCATATATAACTCCTTAATTAATTTCATTTTTCCAAATTATGATCTTGAATTCTTAGGTCAAGTAGTTTTCGTGGTAACTATGTTAACCTCCTTCCAAATTAATTAGGATATATCCATATCAAGATTAGGCAATCTCCACTTCCACTAATATCAATAATAACAAAAGAGTAAAACCTTCTGCGTAACTATAATAATACTCACCTTCCATTTAATTTTGTAAGTAAGAGTTAATATTCTCGTAAGTTTTTTTTGTTCACCAAATAGATAAATTACATATTTACCCTTATATGTTATTAAATTATAAATCATTTTAAATAATATGTATATAAGCTTTTGTAATTAGTGAATCAAGTAGGTTGATAGTTTACTTTTTGGTGTTTAACAACAAAAAATATTATTTGTTTTTTTATATGTTAAATTTATCCATGTCAAAAATTTGAATTTTTATGATTTTGATTACATTTTTAGTGTATAGTTGGTGTTGTTTATGACAACGTTGAATAAAAGAAAATGTAATACTATTTCTTACTATCGTTATCTTGTAAAAAGATTTTTTTTTCAATAATTTTTTTATTTTTTAGAGTAACAACATGCATTTGTCATTTTTACTATAAATAATTACGCTCAAGTGTGACTTATGTTTAGTTTAATATTTGAGGAAAATAATTTAACATAATTTTTAATACTTTTCTATATGAATAATAAGATTTGTTTTGTAAAAGAATTTGTCTAAGTTTATATTGTGTAAATTTTAAATAATTATGATTCTTTTGTTAATTTGAACTTTTTATTGTAAATTTTAATCTTTGAGTAATTTAATTAATTAGAATAAGTGCATGTATAATTTTAGTTTCTTGATAAAATGAATATTTGTTATATTTTGACTTTTATGTTATTTAATGCACAAGTTAATAATTTAATTTCTCACATTAGGTTAAATGAAAATGAAAGCATACAAGTTTATATTTAGTAGGTATATTAAACATTATATTTTGAAGGATGTTTTGGACATTATATACAAAATATTTGTAGATATTAGTTGGTCAACCGCATTAGTGGTAATGAATGTTACATATTGAGTTGTTGACAAAAATGGTATTGATTGTTACTTAAAAAATTAAAAGAGATAGTGAGTGTTATTATGATTATGTATGGAATGTCAAGTGTATTTTACACATAATCAAATAACAAATCTAAATTAATTACAACGAGAGTGTGCTCGAAATTATATAAAAAAAACACAATAATTTAAAAGTTTGCTTCTTAGAATTTTCCAATGCAAATTGTACGGTTCTATTGGGATATTACATGCTCAAACGAAAAACAAATTATGAAACTGATCATGAACGTCTTTTATATATATTAATATTATTATCTCTTCTTGTCGATCAGTACTCAAGCTCACCAATATATATATATATATATATATATCTAATAAAATACAAATGATTTTGAATTTCCCGCTCACTTAATAAATTATCTGGGCCGTCCAAAGTTTGGGATAAATCCCACCGTTCATACATCTATCTAATAAAATACATCTATCTATCTAATAAAATACAAATGATTTTGAATTTCCCGCTCACTTAATAAATCATCTGGGCCGTCCAAAGTTTGGGATAAATCCCACCGTTCATACATCTATCTAACTAATAATCTAATAATAATTTAATAAAATACAAATGACTTTAAATTTCCCGCTCACTCAATAAATTATTTTGGTCGTTCAAAGTTTGAGATAAATCATATTGTCCATACAGTGCCGGAGGCACGGGACCCAGCTAGTATATATATATAGAGTCCGGATCAGGTCCGGACTCCCGTATTTTAATAAAATTCGAACTTTTTTTTTTATTTTTTTTAAAACAACTAAAAAAAAAAGTATGGAACTTGAATTTTCACATAATACAGTATTTTGGGTGTGATTTGGATACGTATAACAAAACATGTCTGTACAGTCTGTGCAGACTTACATACATTTTTTGGTATAGGTATCCAAATCACGCCCAAAATATTATATTATGGAAAAATTTCAGTTCCATAAAATATTAAATTTTTTTTAGTTGTTTTAAAAAAAAAGCAAAAAAAACAAAAAAAAAAGGTTCGTCTTTTAGTAAAATCCGGGATCCCTGATAGGATCCTGGTTGTGTGTGTGTGTGTGTATATATATATATATATATATATATATATATATATATAATCTTAAATTTGTTGGATTGAGTCGTAATTAAACAAAACATGGAATGTCTTGCAGGAGTTGGGGAATTAAATATAAGAAATATATCTATCATCATAACTAATTAAACTCCATTTCTTAACTTTGCATGATTTTTTATTTGTTCTCCACCTTTCCTTTCGCTTTCCATCTTCTCGTTTGTAACAGTACTCTCAATAATTTATAAGTAGTTTTCAGAAACAATTATCTAATATATATATATATATATATAATATACTATTCGTATATATAAAAATATAATATTGATGAAAATATCTAACGGTTCTCTGTTGCAGTAGCCCTCACTAGTTCATATGCAGACATACAAAAAATCCAAAGTTTATATGCTCAACTCAGGTCAAATTTAGAGTTCAAAACAAATTTCGGATCAAATTTCAAATTCGAATTGAATAAAATTCATCTAAATAAAGCATTAAGCCGATACTGTTGTTAATAATTTAATTCTTTATACACAGATAAATTTTTCCCATATCAAAATCTTTCGATGGTAACGTATATGGTCCCTATTTGTTCACCTCCTTTAAAATTCAATCATTGTCAAAGCTGTTTTATATTTTATGCCATTTAAGCTTTTATTATTAGTACTAAGAATCATTGCCACAGACGGAGAAAGACTGACAAATTTTGATGTGGAGAGGGCGAGAGGCCGTCCGTCAGACATGCTGATGCTCCACGCCTTCCATTGAAGTACTTGATATAATTCATGATATTTTCACATGTTCCAAAATGTTGTCACTCTTTAAAATAAGATTGTTAATAATTTAATTATTTGGAGACATGATCACAACTTAGAGAAGATTGTATAATGATATTTTTGAGACTTGAAAGAAAAATTAATAAGTATTACTCTCTCGATCCCATAAAAAGTGTTTTAAGTAATATTTTTACACAAATTAAAAAAATAATATAGTATTTTTTGAGGGAAAAAATATTACTTTCATTTCAAATTATAAGATCAATATTAATATTTTAGAAGCTAATCTCAAATTTATATTTTCAAACTCAATTAAGATGAATTTATTTAATTTATGATAATACAATTATGAATATCATAAACTATCTAAAAGTACTACTAGTATAAAAATTATTATTTCAAAATTTAAATAAATTATGTCAATTTTAAATATAAAAATATTTTAAATTGACTTTTAGAAATTTATATTAATATTATTTTCAGAATAAAAAATAAATATGATTTGGAATTGTATATTTTAGACATCTTTCGTAAAATTAATCATATATACCACTACGGATTATAACATGATCGAGTTTTCCATTATCTGCACTCGCATCTCTAATTATTGCGTTCAAGTAAATACCCGTCATATATAATTTTATATAGTTTAACATGTTTGAATGGAATCACCATTATATCTTGGATTATTATTCTTAGGTGAAATTGGCAATTAATTATAACTTCAAAAAGGAGTCCATAAGATTAAATTTGAAGTACAGATAGAAGAGTCCTACAATAAAATTAGAGAATTGATATTTTTATAAATAAAAATAATACATTTATAACAAATTTAAATATTAAATTTTACGTCTAAAAATATAAATTCCCTAAATTTATGTGGATAAAAATTATAGACATTATGTTTTTGTTGTATCTTATTTCTTAGAATTTCACGTTACATTAATATTTATACTATTACATATTGGGGAGCGATCCATAGCATCTATATGCTATTGGACAAATATTGGCATATAGGCTCTAAACCACACGATTTATGGATTAACGGCTGGGATCTGAAATTTTATTTCCCCGTCCGCTAGTATTACTAGCGGACGTAATTATTACAATTTCTGGACAATTATGCCCCTCGTTCATATCAGTAACCTGTAGTCCGCTAGTAATACTAGCGGATATAAGTTATATTAGACCCTTTTTTCACCAAACACCACAACTTTCCTTTATACGGCTCATTATTTCTGGGCTTCGGCAGCGGCTTGTACTCAGATTCCGGCTTCTTCGCCGACAAATCAATCTCATAAACATTCGTCCCATTCGGATATAGCAGCCCTAGCCGACCAGTGGGTCCATTCCAATGTCCTACCCTTTTACCCGGAAACCAAGATCAGATATCTCCTCATCGGAAACGAAATCCTATCCCAACCCGACCGACCCACCTGGTTCAACCTCGTACCCGCCATGCGCAGAGTTAGATACTCCCTCAAGCGTTACAAGCTTCACAAGATCAAAATCGGAACTCCCATGGCCATGGACGTGTTGGAATCCCAATTCCCACCTTCAAACGGAACTTTCCGCTCCGACATTGCTTCACCGGTGGTAAAACCCATGTTGAAATTCTTGAACCGGACTAAATCTTTCTTCTTCTTGGATGTTTACAGTTATTTTCCATGGTCCAGTAACCCCAACTTAATTAGTCTTGATTATGCATTATTATCATCTACAAATATAACCTATACGGATCCAATTTCGGGTCTTAAATACACAAACCTGCTTGATCAAATGCTGGACGCTGTAATTTTTGCTATGAGAAAACTCGGGTATCCGGATATGCGGCTATTTATTGCCGAAACGGGCTGGCCTAATGGCGGCGATATCGACCAGATTGGAGCTAATATTTACAATGCCGCCACTTATAACCGTAACGCCGCTAAGAAGCTGTCTGATAAACCGCCGGCCAGGACACCAGCTCGACCGGGGGTTGTGGTGCCGGCTTTTGTTTTTGCTCTGTATAATGAAAACCAAAAGCCGGGTCCGGTTACGGAGAGGCACTTCGGGCTGCTATATCCGAATGGGACGAATGTTTATGAGATTGATTTGTCGGCGAAGAAGCCGGAATCTGAGTACAAGCCGCTGCCGAAGCCCAGAAATAATGAGCCGTATAAAGGAAAGTTGTGGTGTTTGGTGAAATTGTAATAATTACGTCCGCTAGTAATACTAGCGGACGGGGAAATAAAATTCCAGATCCCAGCCGTTAATCCATAAATCGTGTGGTTTAGAGTCTATATGCCAATATTTGTCCAATAGCATATAGATGCTATGGATCGCTCCCCTTACATATTACATAATTAAAATATATGTCATTGTGTGTGTATATGTTATTATTATTTATTTCTTTTTATGCTAAAATATGATTAATTTTTATGTATATATTATTATAAATATAACTAAAATTTATTTATTTTAATTTAAAAATTTTACAAAATACTAATCCCGGTGATCTAAATTTTTTGTATTGTCCATGAAGATGAAGATAATTATTAAATTTTAATTTTAGTCGCCGTCCTCGTTGCATCCCTACCCATAACATTACTAGCTAAAAAAGGAAAAGAAAAAAAGTACAACTATCACAAAAAATCTCTCAAAAGTAGAGATAAAGAGATAATCACAGGGATTAAGCCCATACACAAGAAAGACGTGGAATATCAACCGTCTATCGAGAAGAAGATAATGATGAACACTGTTTGTAATTATTCATTCTATATAAATAAAATTTACAGTGGAATACAACAGTAAAAATACTACTCCAGTAGTAGCAGTAATTAGAAATGGATAGGGAAACGTCATGTATGAAGGGAAAATCAACCGTTGGTAATCGGCCACGTCTCCGCCATTCCAATTTCCGTTACCAAAAAATATGGAATAAAATTCCGAAAAGACCCTGTTGTATCATGTTATGGGTCATAGGCACATAACATGTATGCACATGAATAATTCGTTTCATAATGTGAAAGTCCATGGCATTTATACACATGAAAAATCACATCACACATACTAATAATATAAATAGATAAATAGTTTTGGTAATGATTACAAATGGGGCCGGCTATGATGGTAACGCATATAATAATAATAGAGTATAATCAAAGTGAGAAGACATATAGATATAGATAGCGTAGAGACTATAGACTGCGCAGCCAAGCCGCCATTTTATTATATACTAGTACTACTGGAGTAGTATTGATTAATTTATCAGGTTGGGCTAGAGAGAGAAAATAGATGGAATGAAAGATGCCCAAACAGAGAAATACTACTCCACTAGGTAGTTACTAAGAGAAGTGAAAGAGAGGGAATTTAAAAAGCACAGAATTAAATAAGGATGGAAAGAATTAGGGAAAGAGAGAGAAGGATTCGCTATAGAGATAGAGAGAGAAAAAAGAAATTGAAAAAAGGAGGCCCCCAAAATCAGGTATATAAAGGGAGAACAATAGCTCTGCCTGCAGTGATGAAACTAATCACTACTCTTGAAGAGAAGAGAAGAGAAGAGAAGAGAAGAGAAGAGAGAGAAACAAAAAAAAAGCTCCTTAAAGCTTAACGGCCCCCTCTTTTTGCCATCTAGCTCTCTCTCTCTCTCATATTCATTCTTCTGAATACAACAGTTTTATTTCTCACGATTTCAATATCCTTGCACGCTAATATATAGCTTATACTTGAAGAATCTCTGCTTCCCAGATCATCTTAATTAATATATAACTCTAGTGAGTACTAGATAAGAGAAGAATGATGATGGAGGATTCAGTGGTGGTGGTGGTGAGAGAGTACGACCCAGAAAAGGACTGCAGAAGAGTAGAAGAGGTGGAGAGAAGGTGTGAAGTTGGGCCCAGTGGCAAACTCTCCCTCTACACTGATCTTTTGGGTGACCCTGTTTGCAGGGTCCGCAACTCCCCTGCCTATCTCATGCTGGTAATTAATTTAATTCCGGTACCGCGCCTTTGTTTTTCCACTAGTCAATCATATTACGTACGTGGGCAATACCAATAATTCTTTTTCTGCATTTAGTTTTAATTCTACGAACTAATTAAGTGTATTGATTGTTTTAAAACAGGTTGCTGAGATTGTGTTGGGGAAAGAAGAGAGAGAAATAGTGGGGATGATAAGGGGTTGCATCAAAACCGTCACATGTGGTAAAAAGCTCTCCAAAAATCGCAAAACTCCCTTCCAAGATCCCTCCATACCCCTCCCTGTCCACACTAAACTCGCCTACATCCTAGGTCTTCGTGTCTCTCCTTCTCACCGGTATGTATCCATTATATTTATACTTGTTACTTATTCTTATTTTTTTCCTAATGATTAAAACTTTACCAAAATGGGACAATGCTAATTGTAGTCTTTTTCTTTTTTACTTTTTGAAAAATAATAAAAGATGTAATGTTTGTATTTATTGCTATGTTGCAGGCGAAAGAGAATAGGATTAAATTTGATATGCCGAATGGAAGATTGGTTCGGAGAAAATGGTGCTGAATATTCTTACATAGCCACTGAGAATGACAACCATGCCTCCGTTAAGCTCTTCACGGATAAATGCGCCTACTCCAAGTTCCGGTCCCCTTCTATCCTGGTTCAGCCCGTGTTCGCTCACCGAGTCCGGGTCTCCAAACGAGTCTCCATCGTCAAACTCACCCCCTCCGAGGCCGAGTCATTCTACCGCCGCCGCTTCTCCACCACCGAGTTCTTCCCCAGAGACATTGATTTTATTTTAAACAATAAACTCAATCTGGGTACTTTTCTGGCCATTCCCAGCGACGAGAAGTGGGTGGGATCCGATCGTTTCCTGGCCGACCCGCCAGAGTCATGGGCTTTACTCAGCGTGTGGAACTGTAAAGACGTTTTTAAGCTCGAGGTGAAAGGCGCGTCGGTCGTGAGAAAAGGTTTAGCGAAAACAACTCGGTTAGTGGACCGGGCTTTCCCGTGGCTGCAGTTGCCATCGGTGCCGGAGGTATTCAGGCCGTTTGGGCTGCATTTTCTGTATGGGCTGGGAGGGGAAGGCCCATTGGCTGTGAAGTTGACGAAGGCCCTTTGCGGGTTTGCTCATAACTTGGCTAAACAGCACGGGTGCGGAGTGGTGGCAACCGAGGTGTCGGGTCGGGAACCGCTCCGGAAAGGAATCCCGCACTGGAAGAAGCTATCGTGCGCAGAGGATTTGTGGTGTATCAAACGGCTTGGGGAGGACTACAGTGACGGATCTGTGGGTGACTGGACAAAGTCAAAACCTGGATTGTCCATTTTTGTTGATCCTAGGGAATTTTAATAGCTGATGATGTGGCCTTTTCACCCTCACTGAAGAATCTAATCTTCTAGAAAAACCTTTTGTTTTTTGTATTGGATTACTTGGCTTTTTAAGTAGTACAGAATTTTGCAAGATTTTGAAGGAAATTAGAAGATATGGAAAGGGGAATATCTAAAACTTTTAATATTTTTGTAAATGGAACTTTGCTTTATAGATAATCCCTTTTTGAACCAAACAGATTGTTAGTTTTTTATTTAAAGAAAAAGAGAGTTGGGGTGGGGAGGGGAGGGGTGGGGTGGGGTGGCTGCTGGGGGATTTTTTGCTTTTTGTTAAATTCTTTCAAAAAAATGTGCCAAAACGGTTTGTGATTGGGGATTGCAAGCAAAATCCGTAATCGGAATATCCTCCCCTAGCCCGCCCTAGAAAAGACGTGTGTATGCTATGACACCTTGTCTTAATAATTATCATGCTTTGTTTTTCTCGGCGACACGAATTAGAGATATTGGGGTGGGGGACCAGAAAAGGTTGTATAGTTGTTCAGATAATAATCATGTCTTATTAAGGACAAACTGCTCCATCAAATTTATTGATATATTGTCATAAAAATGTAACATCTCAACTTTTAATAAACAAAATTTACTTTTTTTTATAAATATTACTTCCTCTGTTCTAAATAATATGTTGTTTTAACAAAAAAAAATTATCCCGCAATATCTATTTTTTAAGATATTAATGCATTTTTTTCCCTTTATTTTTTAAGTTTGCCCCTTTACCCTAATTATTGATAGTCATTACTCTTATCCTCTCTTCACACACATATATATGCACTCATACTTTCTCTCTCTACAGACTATTTGTGTATTTAATGCACTCATACTTTCCCTCTCTGTAGACTTTTTGTCTATTTAATGCACTCATACTTTCTCTCTCTTCCTCTCTCTACAAACTATTTCATGCACTCTTTTTTAAACACCTTTTCATATTTCCACCAATAAGGATATTTTAGTATTTTTATCACACACATTGCTATCTGTGTAGAACTCTAGAACATTAGATAATTTGGGACGGATGGAGTATTCTAAACAATGAGTTAAATTGATAAAAAAAAAGATTAAAATTTAGGATGATATGTATAAATTATAATAAAAAATAGTAGGACAATATTCGGTAAAGTACAACGGCTCCAAAATAATTATCGGGTACAAAAAATAACAGAAATAATGTTTTTATTAAAAATTGTCAACAGAACTATTACTTTTAACAGTTAAAATATCAAGATGATGAAGGAAACAATAGCACATGAATATTCTACAGTAACATGCGATATTTTATATTATTGAACCAATAATTGTCATAATATCAAATGCACAGTATTTTACATTATCAAACCAATAATCGTCACAGTAGCAAATGTTGGGGGTGGGCAAAATTTTTGATTTTTTCTGTTTTTTTACCAAACCGAATCTGTTCAAATCAGTCGGTTTGGAACAACTGATAATCGGTTCGAATTCGGTACACGAAACTGATATATACCAAATTTTCGGGACCATGAAAGAGAAGTGGTTTGGCTCGTTCGATAAATACTGAACCGAGCCGATTGTACTGGTTACATTAATAATATTTCATTTTTATACTTTCATAGTTTCATTTTCTCTCTATCTCAAACCATCCACCAATCCATCCCATCTATACTTTCACAGTTTCATCGATCCATCATCTCTCACCGACCAACCTCTGATCTACATGCCCCGCCACCTCGAATCCCTCAACGACTCCTCCAAAATCAACTCGTTCGGCGGTTTGGGCCTCGTTGTTTGCGGCTCCATCAACCGTCCAGCAGTCAGCGCCATGATTGTCTTATCCCAAACTTTGTTTGCGTCAGCTACCTCATCTTCATAGCAACCACATTCGTAAAATATTTTTAATTTCTATATTAACAATCTAAGCTACTCTAAGCATTTTCACTGATGTAGTTGATCTCGGAGCTATGGGTGTGGAATTGATTAAAGATGTAATGATTTATTTGTAAAAAAAAACCTTGTTTTACAAATATTTTGAGGATTCTCTGTTTTGTTCTATAGTTTAGGTATGGCAATTTATGCATTTGCAGGGATTGATATGATATTAACATTAGAATCACAAATGAGAGACAAATTCAGCTAGTATAAAATTAGATAAAAATTCATACCGTACCAATTTCGGACCGGTTAACTGGTTCGGTATATTGTTCCACTCGATACCGGTACCGGTATCGGTATCCAATTTTGGGTGAATAGTAAAGAAAAATATAATTTTGAAATGTGAAAAATGCGGTAGATTAAAATTAATATTGAAATGTAAAAAATGTAGATAATGAATGTGTGGTAGATTAAAAGTAATATTGAAATGTGAAAAATGTGGTTAATTTATGAATAGATTAAAGATAATCTTAAAATGTAAAAAAATATGGTTAATTGATAATGGTATACATTAAAGATAGTCTTAAAATGTGAAAAGTCCAGTTAATTGATGTGTGGTAGATATTGATTAAGTTTTTACTATAAAGTGAGGGCTTCACATAAATAAAAAATTTAATAACTTTTTTGCTGATATATCATTAATTCAGTCACTCTCTAAAAATTGTTTAATGTAATTGTTTTTCTGAGCTATGTTAAGGCTACCTTAAGTATAGGTGAATATTAGTAAGAGTGCAAGAATTGTTTAAATGAGATTTTCAATAAAAGTTGGATAAGCACCCACATACATCACATAGTGTTTATGTGACGCTCCCAAAATAGGTATACATCACCCATCTTGAGTCGCCAAATACATGGTACAAAATTTAAATACAACTTAATTATACAACAGTCGTGTAAAATACGACAAAACATAGTCTAAGAGTTTTTAATAAGAATATTGTCATCTAGACAATATCCACACTAAATAGAGTCCTCATTATATTTATTGTCACACTATTTTATAAAATAGTGAGGACTACTAAAACAATCATCTGGACCGTCAATCCATTTCCTGACTCGTCCCAGCTATATTCTCATTTTCTGAAGAGAACAGTAAAAGAAAGGGTGAGCTCTGTTAGATCCCAGAGGGCACAATAGATCTAGAAGGGGGGTTGAATAGATTCTTTTCTTTTAAAATACTTTTCTGGTTTATGATGTATTGTTCATATTAGATTATATGACAAACATAGAATCTTTTCAAGCACAGCGAAATAAGTAAAAGATTCCCCTCCTTCATTGATATATTCATAATCATACAAACATTGTTCGTTGGGTTAGTTTAGTTGTAAGCAGTTAAAACATACATAGCAGTTATAGCAGTTATAGACATAATGTAAATGACATAATGTAAAAGACACAAGGGGTTTTAAGTGGTTCAGAGACACAAGCTCCTAATCCACTCTTCTGCTTTCAACTAGCAGGATTTCCACTAAGGAATGGCAGCACCTTGAATCTCTACGATTCCTTCAAGGCCAGCAGCCTTGGGACTTCAGTTAACTAAGAACTCTTCAAGGCCAGCAGCCTTGGGACTCCTCTAGTTCCCTAGGAACTCTTCAAGCCCAGCAGGCTTGGAACTTTGTTTAGTCCCTCTGGACAAGGACCCTTTGGCCCTGCTTTGTTTAGTCCCTCCGGACAAGGACCCCTCAGGCCCTGGCTTCTTTGAGTTGTTGTTGTTGTTGTTGGAGTCGGTGCTGAGCTGCTAAGATGTCTTCATGCTCTGAACATCTTCTATCTTTAGCAGCTTCGGCTTGATCATCCTTGAAGAGCAGTTGAGTGTTGCATGATGTTCAGCTTCTTAGGTTGCTCAACTACTCCGGATGACCCCTTGATGAACTGCCTTGAAGATCATTCTCCTTGGTACTTGATGGCAGCACATGAGAGGCTTCTAGGATGACTGTAAGCTCTTCTGCAAGGTACCTAGAAGCTTTCTCAAGCTTTGACACCAAGATGGCTTTTGTGATCTCCCTTCTTGCTACTCGATGCCTTCCCATGATTGACTTGCTAAGATGACCGTAAGCTCTTCTCTATTGTACTTAGAGTCTTCCCATGATGGACATCCAGATGGCATGATGCTCTTCTTTCTCTCGGCAGTTCAGAACACTCTTCATGTAGTAGAACTCTCACTTCTACATAGTAGAACTCACACTTCTACTTCTTGCTTGATCTGACTTTTGAGTGTTCTTGGTGGATCGTAGAGTGAGTCTCTGGACTCACTATTACTTGATTCGATCAGTCCACCTTCTCTCCAAAACTCAACTTCTCCAGCGCTTTTTGATCTTTGAAGCTCTTCTTCATTTATACACCTTCCCAATCCTTCCGTTGGAAAGTAGCCGTTGGAAGCTATTCAAATGTCTTCACAGATCTCAAGTTGCTTGATGTAGACTGCTTGATGTGACATGACATACTTTTTCTGACTCTGCAGTCTACTTTTTCACCTACCCTGTTAGATGTATCACTTTACTGTCCTGGGCAGGTCGAAGACTTTATTTCTTCTGATTTCTCGATCAGAGGTTGTCCTTTTGAATCGATGCTCTCAATAAGCACTTGTCCGAATTACCCTTCAGATTGAACAGTTGTCAATGCCTCAATCTTCAGGTATCTGAGCTCTACGATTCTGATGCACGTCTTCAGGGACCTGATCGTAGTGTCTTGTTGACTGGTGGAGACAACACTACGATCTAGAAGAGTGTTGATTGGATCTTCAATGTAGAACACCTCTTCCTTGTATTGTGCAGTGCTTCAATACTTCTGTTTGCTTTGACTGTTCTCAAATACTGATGGCCTAATTCCTTGCTCTGGTTCCCTTCTGAATATCAAGACACTTCAGATTTGTGGCGTGTCCAGCTTGCTTTCTCCTGGTGATCTTCCGCTCACTTATCATCAATGAACTGACCCTGCACTTAATCACTTTAGCCTTGCTCTTCAGAAGCTGACCAGTATCTCGGTTCACCTTCCATTAGTTCTTTCTTTGTCTGACAAACACTACGATCCTGGTTGCTTTCAAGATCGTTGTCTTTTGTTTTCTTGATAGCAACTGCATTAGCTGACTTTTCCTTAGTCAACTGCTGAAGTCTTCTTTGAATCATCTTGTGGAAGACTTCATCACGAATGACCTTTCAACTCAATCTTGATGCTGATTGGTTTGGTGCTTACTTCTTCTGCTAGCTTGCATGCCATTCGTTGAGTGCTCTCTGGTTCCCTTCTGTGGATTACATCTTTGCAGTGCCAACCAGAGGCTTCGTACCTTTGGATATTTTGGGAGTGCTCATTCGTTGAGAACCGTATCTGCTCTACGATTCTGACTTAACATTGTGAGCATTACTGTTGGAGTCGTAGTTCTGCACTCTACGATTCAGCTTCGGCTGTGCAGACACTACGATCCCGAGATCACACTATGATCTTTACTTGCTCGTGTTGTTGACTCTACGACCCCAAGAGCACACTACGATCGCTGACTCTGCACACTACGATCGTAGAGTTAGCTTGGTGAACGTTGAGTCCACTCTACGATCGCTGACTTGAGCTTGTTTTCATCTGATCTTGTCCGACTACGATCTCTGCATTTGTTCAGTGGACTCTACGATCGCAGAGTGTGGTCTACGATCCTTGTCTTTGACTTCGGCATCGCTAGACTCTACGACTCTGAGCGTAGAGTGCATTTCATACTTAGCTTCGGCAGATTGTCGTTCGGCTTATAGGCGGGCTGTCTCTACGATTCAGAACATGGCTTCCTCAGTACACTACGATCCCGAGGAGGCTCTTCTCGACACACTACAATCCTTCTTCGTTTCCCCTGGAAGTCTACGAACTCCGAGATCTCACTATCTTGCGTACTCCTATTTTGCCTCGATAGCTCCCGAGTTGACTCTGACTCTCCTGGCAGACTACGACTTCTGGTGCAGTGCTCGACGATCAGACAAGCCTATCTATTACATCATAAGATCAACCTAACAAGCTTGATCTTTCTATATTTATAGTCCTTGTACATCATTTCTTTTTAAGGACTTTACAAAGCTGTTTTGCTTATGTAGGATCAACCTAACATTTTTGATCAATTCATTCTAAGTCCTTGTACATATATTTCTATTATCTATCAAAGGACTTAACAACATTTCTTCATGCAAACATACTTGCATATTCATTCATATATATATCATAATCAAATCATATATAAATAGGAATATCATTCACATGTTTATTCCTGACAAGCTCAACTAGCCCAGTAAGAATATTATGACTAAGATAATGCAGAATAAATTATCCTTAGCCTTCAACAGTATAATAACTGATAGAATATAATAGACAACAAGTTTTAGATCAACAACTGCAGCAAAATAAGCAATCCATTAGAAGAGTCAAGTAGAGCATAAAATTTACTATCTTCTATGATTTAAAAAGTTTTTCATCAACTTTATCGCTGAGACTCAGCTTAATAAATAAAATTGAATCATCCCTGCATCACGGCCAAGGATATTCATGTAATCATCAACGGTCATGATTATACCGAATAATCCCTGATCATAATCATACCAATAATTGTCTATCAATGAACTACAGGCCAATGACGACTTTCACCACATCATTCGTCACATTACGGTCATGATTATACCGAATAATTCCTGGTCATAATCATACCAAGTCCATCTATGCATGTAAGCCAAAGATGACTTTCATCACAATATAAGCATGAGGATGATGACAATGACATAATAATTCAATAAAACACGTTCAAGATAAATTTTAAAGATTTATAATTTAATTTATCCAGAAATCAATAACGTCTAAATTGTCAACATGATACTGCTTTATGGAGTAAAATTCAAGAATGCTCAGAAGAATATTTTCATAAAAAGATACTGGATGAAGTGCAAATATCCAGGATATTCTACTAATTTCATAGAGTATAGAAGCCAAAACTTTAACCAACTGAGTATAATATGATATATGAAAGTGCAAATGAATTTTTGTCCGCCATGCGGTAATCCACGTAGACAAATCATTTCTACAATTTAATAAGGAATGAATATGAAGGATCATTCACCATGCATGCGGTAGTCCACATAGACAGATTATTCCAACAGAATAATAAAGAGTGGAATAACAGAAGAATTCACCATGCATACGGTAGCCCGCGTAGACAGGTTATTCCAACCGAATAATAAAGAATGGAATAACAAAAGAATTCACTAGGCATGCGATAGACCGCACAGACAGGATATTCTAACAAAATAATAAAGAAAGGAATAACAGAAGAATTCACCAGGCATGCGATAGACCGCACAGACAGGTTATTCTAACAGAATAATAAAGAATGGAATAACATAAGAATTCACCAGGCATGCGATAGACGGCACAGACAGGTTATTCTAACAGAATAATAAAGAATGGAATAACATAAGAATTCACCAGGCATGCGATAGACCGTACGGACAGGTTATTCCAATAGAATAATAAAGAATGGAATAACAGAAGAATTCACCAGGCATGCGATAGACCGCACAGACATGTTATTCCAACAGAATAAAAAAGAATGGAATAACAACCCTTACGAGTATTGAAAGAAAATAACTCTTTTCACAAATACGAAAGAAATAATACCCCTTACATTAGAAGAAAACTGGATACTGGAATAGTGAGGTAGCAGACTTCTCTTCTTCTTTCTCTATATAATTTTTCTCTATAATAATTGTTCTATAGTTTTAGTAAATTTTTGAGAAATGAAGGAAGAATGAGATTCTATTTATAGGAAAATATAGTTTCAAAAATTGTGGTGTGATCTTAGTGTGTATATTGTCGTGCAACACACATTATTTTAATAATTATAAATATGAGAATTTATGTATGTTGTTTGTATGTATTTTTGAAAGTAGTATGCACACAAGCCAATCATATTTGATATGATAAAGCATATACTTTATAAAAATCTTATTCGTTTATTCATTCATTTATTAAAGACTTTAATTTATCTACATGGTGTTGTTATATGATATGTGATAAACCCATAGTTTTGAGCAATACTTTTAGAATCATGATGATGATCATGATAATGAGATTTAAATTTTTAGATAGCTTAAAAACTAAAATTATCCTCAATCATTGGATTACTAAAAATAGGATTAGTGAATCTAGATAGATTGATACATACGTTGCTTCCTCATTGGATGAGGATGATCGATTTAATAATCATTTGCGTGGAGACACTAAATCAAGTATGTAGGTGTTTATTGGATAATAAGTTCATTAAACGTGACTCGCTAAGGAATACCTAATAGAGTTTTACTTGCCTGTCAATAGAAATTCCTATAGTATTAGTAGTATAAGTGATCATTAGACTTGAGATCATCATAATATCTTTTGTATGATAAGTTATAATTTGACATGTCCCTTAAGACCCGTAGGGTATATCAAAATGTATGCTTAATTAGGTGTAATAAGTTATATATGAAAATAATAAATGATCAATAAAGAATCTACCCCTTCTAGTAAAAGAAAAGAACGTCCTATGTGATTCGATAAATGACAACCCAGTAGTACGTACTTGGCCAAGGCAGAATGAAATTAGAAAAAAAAATTCTAATTTGTATTATTTGGAGTTGTGTATTTGAGAATCGAAATACATATAATTAAATAAAATAAGACTTGACAGTAATTCTATGTCCTATATTTAATTGGGATATTGTATGATGAAAGGATTGAATTGTAGTACGGTAACTATTTACTCAAAGATTCTTTTATGATTAATGTTGAAATCTATATATTATCTGAAAAGTCGTTGATTGCTAAGAAGCATTTATCTTTATTGTAGAATAAATGTTATTTAAATGAATAAAATAATTTAATTTATTTATTTAAATAAGATTAGAATTATTATAATTGATTTATTCACAACTGGTTTAATATGAAGAATCTAAATGGTCAAACCCCAAAAGAAAAAATATTTATTTAAGAAGTAAATGGCATAATCGTAACAATAAGTTAAGTGTATTTAATTTAATCTATGGTGATAAAATAAAATAAATAGCTTAATGTTTATTATTTAATATTATTATTATTATTACTATTATTATTTAATCTATGGTGATAAAATAAAATAAATATTATTATTAAATATAAATTAATAAGAGGAGTTATATTATTATTATTATTATTACTATTATTATTTAATTTCTACAGGAGTTTAGAAATTAATTAATAAAAGTACTCTCATGAATTCCTAATTAGATCAGGAGTCTAATTAATTAAATGAGTTTAGTTAATTAAAATAAAACTCTATTCCTAAATTGTTTAAGAGGGTTGCCTACATCTATAAATAAGAGAAGTCTTATTTTGATTTCAGGTTAATGATACTTTTAAGAGTTGGGAGAGAGTACTAACATATTCTATAAATATAGAATTATTGTTTTGCCAAACATTCACCTCTAGAGGTCAAACACTTTGGTGGATAAAGTTGATCAAAGAAAAGAATCAAACCCGATGGATTCAAGTTGAATTTGAAAAGGAATTGGAGATGAACTCGTACCTGAGAAAGCTAGTTTCTACAAGCTATGGTATGCATTTGATCTCTATCTCTTTTCTATTAAATTGATAATTAAGCACAAATTATGATCATGGTGATATGGTGATGGATTGTATAAAAAATTTTAAATTTTATTTTATTGCGCTTCCACACCTTTTATGTAATTTGATTGCATGATCACGCTATATACAAACATAACAATTTTGATGACTCAAAATGAGTTATGTAACCCTGAATTTAGGGGCGTCACAATCATGATCATTGGTGTCACTGTTGATGAAATCTTGATGGTTAATTTTTAAATTGGAGAAGATAAAAAATATTATGGTTTATTTGGCTCTTCTAATGGATTGTTCATTACGCCGCAGCTATTTGTTGAAAACTTTTGTTGTCTATCATTTTCTAAATCTCTAATTTATCATTGTCGAAGGTTAAACATAACTTATTCTTTGTTATCTTAGTTATAATATAATTTTTTACTGGCTATTTGAGTTCACACTTTTGTTTCATAATTGTTTTCAAGAAATGAGAGTATAGCAAGAGCTAGCGAGGAGAACAGGGAAATGGAATAATGGTCCGAGTTAACAGTTGTAGTAGTTTTCATCATATTGTAAAATAGTGTGACAATAACTATAGTGAGAACTTAGTGTGTGTGCGCGCTTTCGTACTATACACAGTATTGTTAGAAAAATTTATATATGTTATTTGTATTTTAACGACACAAATTGAATAAGTCCACTTGAACTTAAAAATAAATATATCGGTAACATTTACAAAATTCATAAATGAAACTATATGTTACAAATTTCATAAATAAAACTATAAATATTTTTTCTTCATAGAACAACGTATAAAGAGTAGGACTGAGTAAAAAACGAATAAAATCGAATATATAACTGAACCGAACCGAAATTTTTTAACCATTTTTTCAGTTATTCGGTTATTTCTTGAAATTCTGTTATATCCTATTTAATATTCGGGTTCGGGTTTGATTTTTAATTTTTTGTTATTCTGTTAACCGAATAACAAAAAAAAATAAAATTATAGCCTTAAAAGTTAACCCTCAGATCTCTCATCTTTATCTCAGATCACTCACTATCTGGTCTCTCACTTGCAGTGACGAATTGATAGCTAGCTCAATGGTAGTTCCTGCAATTACATAATCCTTTCTCTTACAAATCCACTAGAATAACAGTCTAATTAATGACGATAAAACATACTCCTTCCGTCCCATAGTTATAAGCTGATTTTTTATTTTAAGATGTCCCAATATATAGGCTACTTACTATTTATAAAATTTAGTTGGTTCATTATTTTACTTTTATGCCCCTTATAATAAATATTCAATCATTACTCTTTTTTTGAAGAAACAACATTCAATGTCATTATTTTTATCACCACATTTAATGTTGTTGTATTCTCATTGGTTAAAGTTCTATGGTTATGAACTTTAACACGTCAATCAATGAAGTTGAGAGTTACAGTGTGATAAGTAAAGTGTAATTAACTTATTCATTAATTCCATATTAAGGGGTATATGTGAAAAATTTATGTTAAAATTGCCACTAAACTGATTTTCTTAAACAATGTGCCAAAAAAAATCAGTTTATAACTATGGGACAGATGGAGTAATATGATGCTTGTGATTAGGGTTTACATGCAGGCCTAGTTTCCGACGCCCCCACGACAAAGTTGTTAACGCTATCCATGCCTCCTAGCTTCCTCGCCGCCGGCTACGTCCTCGTCGCCACCGGTCGATCCTCCCGCCTTTGCCGATGATGCCCTCTCTTCACTTTCCACCAATAATTGTCATTTCTCTTATGTGACTTTACTTTAGGACCATAGCCATGTGCAATTAATTTGGGAATTGGGATTGATTTTAATTTTTGATGTTTAGACGAGGTAGGTGTTGAACTGTTGATGGGTGGAATCAGTTTGAGGATAATTACACCTTTCTTCACTTAAACCCTCAAAAGGGTTCCGAAAAGGTTTTGGTGAAATGCCTTTGCTTTAACGATAAATTGATGGTTGAGACTTTCGACAACGATTCTGAACTTTGTTTATTCTGTTATTAACCGAACAATCGAATAATAAATTTGATAATTCAATAATTCGGTAATTTGGTTAATGGGTAATTCAGTTATTTGTTCAAATATTAAAATTGCACAAATTTTAATTTTTAATTATAATCGAATAACTACTTATTCAATTATAATTAAATGATCAGTTCTGATAAAGAGGGTTCAACTCACGGAAACTAACCCCTCACCTTACCTAACCTAACCTAACCATAAATTGATCTGACATTGGCAATTGGCGTGCACCTTCACGGGGTGTGCACTAATTAAGTAATCATAGGATTAATGAAGTGGAAGGTAAAGGTGGGATATATGGTGGTGTGTTTAAGTTAGACTAGGACTCTACGAGTTAATTACTAGTATTATTGTTATTAGAATTTCTAATATTCTAATTAATTTTGTAGTATACGTGAATAAGAATAAAGTTAGAAAAATTATTGATAAAAGAACATATAATTAATTTCTAAACAAATTAATTATATTCAAAAGTTATGTCCGCATGCATATTTACTTAATATAGACAGGGGCTAGGGCTGATCCAAACTTTTAAGAGAAAAGTATTGTGCTATTAATTAATATCATGGTGATAATATCGAATAAGCCTCCATGTATTAATTTTGCATTTTCAATAATAAATATAAAAAACCAAATCACGCCATATTCTATCAAACACTTGGAAAATGATAGAAACATAACACTTTATCTTGTCTTCTTGTTCGTATATGCTTATAAGGAATATGCATGTGTCAATTCAATTTCATTACCTACAAATTTATTTCCTCCAAACATCATAATATATATATATATATATATATATATATATATATATATATATATATATATATTAACTGTTCTCAAAAGGTTATACAAATTAATAATAACTTGTGTGAACACTAACCTCTAGTAGTTAGAATTAATTGTAGTTCTCATTTATATACAGTGCCGTTGATAATTCGAGGAGTGAGGGATAAAAGAGAAAATAATTTTATGAAAATAACTGCACCAGAACTATTGATGATGCCATCGCTATGCCAATGATTAAGAAAACTATATATGTTTTTCTGACTCAATTTATATATAAGAATATGGACATTAATTAAAGAAAGAGTTTGTTTAATTGATTAATTGGAGTGTATTGCGCACCTACATGCAAATATCTATCTAATCCCCCCAAACTAACGATAGTGGGAAGCATCCTTTAATTTCAATCAATTCATACTTGATTACGTACAACAAACACAGGGAGTTCCAAATATTTTGTGCTTATTGCTCTTTGTCATTTTCAGAAATCAACAGTACGGTTAAGAACTGGGTTCAGACTACGTCGACTGCGGACTGTGGTGTGTCGATGCATTCCAGCTTAGCTGAGTCTAATTGTAGTTAATTAATTAAGTTAAACTTACTTGCTCATGTCCAAATGTTAATTACTTCCCAATTAAGTCTTGTCTTGTACCAAAAACATGTCTCCGACCAAGCAAAAGTTTCTTTATTTTGTTTTAATTGTTGACTTGAGAGTACTTGTACCAAAAATTCTATTTTGAAAAAAAATTATGGTTTTTTGCCAAATAATCAAGATGGTTAAATCTTTTTAGTTGAAGAAGAAAAGAGAAAAGACATTTTGATTTTTCTGTTTTTGTTTTATTTTATTATGTTTTTGTTATTTTTAAAACTTTAAAATGTTAATTTTTTATTTTTAAAATCCGTTTTTGATTTTTTTTGCCACATAAGCAATATTTTTTATTTTTTTGTCACATCAGCGCAACATAAGCAATATTTTAACGTTTGTCAACTTTTTTTTAATGAAATAACTCAATTTGAAAATAAAAATTAGTTCAGTGAGTTAATTTGCAAAATTAAAAGTTCAATCAGGTATTCAATAAAACGTGCCAACTTTGGTGGCCAAATCATTAATTTTGCCTATTTATAACTAACCATAACATAGATTTTTTTTAAATCCTTAAGATTAGCTAAATTGTTTTCCCATGAGGAAAGTTGAACATATTCTAAGTGTAAATTTTGTCTAAAACATAGCGTGGGCAAGGAAATCGTACCTTGCTAGAGTTAGGGTTTCGTGTTGGCTGAGGAGGAGAGAAATCCACGAAGAATACGGAATTGATTGATTGATTGTAGAGGGGAGAACGACAGGTGGGCGATTACTCAAACAACGCGTGGCAGAACCCCTAGAATCCGGGAACCGTGTTAGGGTAGCAGGGATTCCAAGAGCCTTCTTGAGTCCTTCGAGTTGATAGAATGCTCAAACCCCTTTTTAGTGCTTTTAGGTGGAATCTCCGAGCCTTTAAGTCACCAAAAAGGGTCTTTTTGATCTTCTGAGAGTCCAAGTCTTCAGTCCTTCGAGTTGAGAGAATGCTCAAACCCCTTTAGTGCTTTTAGGTGGAATCTCCAAGCCTTTAAGTCACCAAAAGGGTCCCTTGATCTTCCAAGAGTCCAAGTCTTGAGTCCTGAAGAGAAGCCCCCTTCTCAATGGAATGGAAGGGGTATTTATAGGGTTTTCTGGAAAATAGTCATGTGCAAGGCACATGCCTTCAGGGAATTTCCGGAAATACCCTTTAGTCATTAGAATAATGTCCATATTGTCCTGTCCTTCTAGCCACCAATCCAATCCCTCAATCAATTCCCAAAACGAGCCGCCTCCACGAGTCTTCTGCCTCGGGACGCGTAGAGGCTTCTCCCGGGTCTAGCACATTTATTTCTGACTTTTCTGTCTTTATTAAATTTGGTTATGCGAACCCCAATTTGCACATTTAATGAGGTCGTGGAACCCTAATTGTGCATTTAATTCAATTAGGTCATGTGAACTCTAATTTTGCACATGGGCCCACATTTGCCCCCTGCGCGAGAGTCGCATCCCAAATAGACGATGGCGCAAGAATACTTCTATACTGAAAAATCTTCTGAAAATCTTTTCATAGTTTGCTCAATATTTGCTTCCTTATTTTTTCCTGAAAATTAAGACAAGGAAGATCATCAAATATTACCAAATAAAATTTAATTTAATAAAATCCTTATTTTCGTAAATCAAATCTTTCCCTTTTATCAAATGAAATCAAATCATAATTTTATTTTGGAAATAAAATCAAAACTAAATTTTATTTTGGAAATAAGATCAAATCTTAAATAAATAAATAAAATGTAGGTAAGGAAATCGTACCTTGCTAGGGTTAGGGTTTCGTGTTGGTTGAGGAGGAGAGAAATCCACGAAGAATACGGAATTGATTGATTGATTGAAGAGGGGAGAAGAACAGGTGGGCGATTACTCCAATGACGCGTGGCAGAACCCCTAGAATCCGGGAACCGTGTTAGGGTTATTGGGATTCCAAGAGCCTTCTTGAGTGTCCTTCGAGTTTAGAGAAATGTCCAAACCCCTTTGGTGCTTTTAGGTGGAATCTCCAAGCCTTTAAGTCACCAAAAAGGGTCTCCTTGATCTTCCAAGAATCTGAGTCCTTCGTCTCCAGAGAAGTCCCCTTCCAAATGGAATGGAAGGGGTATTTATAGGATTTTCTGGAGAATAGTCATGTGCAAGACACATGCTTTAAGGGAAATTCCAAAAATACCCTTTAGTCCTTAGAATAATGCCCATATTGCCCTGTCCTTCTAGCCACCAATCCAATCCCTCAATCAATTCCCAAATCGAGCCGCCTCCACGAGTCTTCTGCCTCGGGACACGTGGAGGCTTCTCCCAGGTCTAGCCCATTTATTTCTGACTTCTCTGTCTTTATTTTATTAGGTTATGCAAACCCTAATTTGTACATTTAATGAGGCTGTGGAACCCTAATTGCGCATTTAAATCAATTAGGTCATGCGAACCCTAATTTCACATTTGGACCCACATTTGCCCCCTGCGCGAGAGTCGCATTTCTAAATAGACGATCGTGCAAGAAGACTGCAATTCTTTGAACGATTTTGCGGGACTTCATTTTACAGGTCTTGAAGACAATGGTCCTAGAAGAGGGAACTCCTAGGCAGCCAAACCCTTAGAGTTAAACCCTAGGAAGGCAAGACCTAGTGAGGCTCTTCCTTGGACATATTGAAAAATCTTCTGAAATTTTTCTGTATCTTGCCCAATATTTGTTTCCTTCCCTTCATGAAATTTCAAGGCTTGATGCATTTTAAATCGAGTTACACTCCTTTTAACAGAATTTTCATCCGCTATGAATTTTGAAATCGGCAGAAATCCGCATTTGGGCTTTATCTCAACCGATATGCAGAATTCATCTTTAAGAACACCTGGGGAAAAAAAAGAAAGCAAAAGGCATATTATAAAGTAACCATCATATAAAACGTTAAGTCATATGTCAACATATATTTTTGAACTAGTTTTGATTACTAATGTGACAGACATGTTTTTTGCTCCCATCAAATTCCCAGCTTAGAGACATTATTTTAACAAATAACCAACTCAGTACACATAAAAGGAAAAACTTTTTCCCAATCTGACTCCATTTGCCCACTTACTACTCTTGCCCTTAATTTTGCCAAAGTCACATGCACAAAAGACATAGCCATGATAAGTCTCTTTACTGGGCTAATCAGCATAAGTGTGATCTTTTTATTGGAGGAGGTAAGTGCCTCCAAATGGTGTTTTCATTTCTTTGTTCCTCATTGCACTAAGTGCCACCACTGGATTCGATAAAAGTTACTACAACCTTGAATATTTCGCAGCACCAAGAAGCCCAAACAGAAGTATGTTTTGGAACTTAAAACATTTTTTTAAAAAGAAATCAAATATTAATTTTATTTCCAAAATAAAATCAAATCTTGATTTTTATTTCCAAAATAAAATCAAATCTTAATTTTTATTTCCAAAATAAAATTAAATCTTGATTTTTATTTCCAAAATGAAATCAAATCTTAATTTTTATTTCCAAAATAAAATCAAATCTTAATTTTTATTTCCAAAATAAAATCAAATCTTAATTTTATAAGATTTGATTTTATTCTGAAAATTAAATCTTTCTTTATTTTGGAAAATTAAATCAAATCTTTCTTAATTTGAAAAGAGATTTTTTTTTATTATTATTTTATTTTAAATCAAATCAAAATCAAAATCAAAATAAAAACATCACTTTCTGTTCATTCTCTCCAAAGCTTGAAGAAAATATCACTTTCAGAGCAACCGGAATTGGTACAGCAGCAACGAAGCAGCATATGCTAATGAGGTAATTTAAATTACCTCCATCTTTCCACTAAACTTTAGGCAACTTAAACACATTTGTTTGCATAAACCCTCCTACTTGCTTGGCTTCGAATAATATATTTTCTTTTTTTTTTTTAATTTTCGAATAAAATAAAATTTTATTTTGATATCCTTGCCTTACATCCAAAGTGCAGTAGGAATTTTTATATATATATTGTCTTAATCCATGTCCGCTTTATTGCATAATATATTCTTATTAATCACTAATTATTCAATATGACACACATGCACACACACATATAGCGACCAAGATTTTTGAAAGGAGTCGTAAATACAGTGAAGAAGTAAAAACAAAGATTGCTTTACAGCAAGGAAAAAGGGTGGAGAAATTAAAGGTGAGTTTTAGTACTATAATTTATCTTTTTCTAATATATTGCTTCACCCGAAGGCACCGCTGTCAACAAAATTTTTTTTTTCTTTCTTTTGTCTTCCGAGCCCCATTACCTTGATTATATCTCTGTTTTTTCCCTCGGATAATAAAGAAAGATTGACATTATATATATATATAGGATATATAAAATCAATGTGCAACATGTAAAGAAAATATACATGATGCTAGGATGTTTTTGTTAGACTAACGTATTATGTATAACAATATTGCAATAACATATGCCTGTGTTTAACTAATTTGATAATTTCGCTAGTTTTAAACAAACAACATCATATGATTTTTTTTTATTATATATATATATATTTTTTAATTTTTTATTATTATTATTATTATTATTATTATTATCATCATCATCATCATCATCGTCCACTTTCAGAAGTTATTTTAAGGTTGGGTTGGCCGAACCCTATAGGGGGGGGGGCGAACCCTTTTTTTTTTTTTTTTTTTTGCCATAATAACATAGCCAACAAAATATCTTACTCTTTACCTCCAAAATATTAAGTGCTACTGCTTTGTTTATTTGGGCCGAAAGCTTCTTAGTTAATTAATTTTAATTTTTTATTTATTTATTTATTTATTTATTTTTTTTTTGCCATAATAACATAGCCAACAAATTTTTTTTTTTTTTTTATAAAGTAGCCTGAGCATGCTAGGATGAAAAAAGAAGGGTTCACATGAAAAAATGAAAGAAGATGAGAGCCTATTGACCGAACCCTGTAGGGAGATGCCGAACCCTATTAATTTTTAATTGATTTTTTTTATTATTATTTATTTATTTATTAAATAAAATAAAATAAAATCTTATCTTATTTTTCCAAATAAATAAATAAATCATTTACTTATCTTATTTTTTGAGAGGTCCTGTTGATGAGCACGTCTCGCATCCAAACTGAAGCCTTGATAATTCTTTGGGCAAAGATGACTGTAGCTTTGATAATTCTGACACCTCTTGTATGAAAACGTCTTCACATGCTTCCAGCTTTTATTTGCCATAAAAAGGATAAACAAGGTGTTGTTCTCTTCAACAGGCAATCAAAGCTTATGTTGAACCCTTCTATTCACGGTACTATCATGTAAGCAAGGTGCTTATGCAGATTATGTGAGCAAGGTGCAGTTTTTTTTTTTTTTTTTGAAAACCCAAAGAAAGAAAAATTCTTTGTATACAGCAAAATTACTCCAATTGATCGAACCTTGGAGGACCGAATACTAGGGGGGCCGAACCCTGGGAGAATAACTCAATGTCTAGACTCCTTTTGACATTTTTTTCTTTCTTCTTTTCAGGTGTCTTTGAGATTACATATCAAACCTTCTTCTTTGTCATGGTGAACATTTCTTTTCCCTTTGACATCCTTACATTGCATTTTTTTTTATAGAATTCTTATGATGAACTTTCCTTGCTTGTAGGCCCTTTCACCTGAATGCTCCGCAGAACCAAAAACCACTCGGGAGTCCCCCTTCATCACTGATTGGGGAAGGGCTCCCTTCTTCGGCCCTTCTGACACCTTCTGGGATAGAGTTAAGGACTATGATCGTACAACTTTTCCTTCACCAGAGAAAGAAGGCCTATTTCTGTATGCCCCAGCTTCTGGAGGTTGGGATGACTTCCCTCGTGCTAATTGCATTCCCCGCCTATGCATAGAGAAGAAAGAATACCCTTTCAGTCATCTTCACTTCCTATCTGATTCATCTAGTCGCCTTCAAGGATGGCAGGATTGGACCGACGAAATCCTTAGAAATGCTGAATACGTGGAAATACTAAAAAACGCAAGCATCTTTCGTTGTGTTCAACTGTGTAGAGACCTACGCATCCACCATGACCATAACGCTCTTACTGTGTTGATCTCACGATGGTGCTCCTCTACTTGCACATTCATCACTGCCTGGGGGAATATGCACCTCTGCTCTGGAGGACGTCTATGTCATCTACCAATCTACCAGTAACCATTTGCCCCCTGCGCGTGAGTCGCGCCTTTGGTGAGATGAGCGCACAAAATATTGTAAGTGTTGAAGTCTTGATTCCAGTGTCTGAACACTTCGCGGGGCTTGATGTTTTGCAAGCCTCAAAAATAAAAATCCTAGAAGAGGGAACCTCTAGAGGAGCAAACCCTAGGAGGGCAAGCCCTAGAGGAGCTCTTCAAGGGCATCTATGTATCTCCTAGCTTTTCTTAGACATGTCTCCCTTCCATGCTAGGTTGGATCTCTTTATTTTTAATCACCATGTTGTTGTACTTCGTTCGGAAGTCACTCCATGTCTCCTTGAGAATAACTTACTTTATGTAAACTTTAGGAGCTTTAAGATGCCATAGATAAATTGAAGACCAAGCTTTTGAAAAAATTGAGTCAGCTACCCAAAACCTTGAAGGCTCGATATCTTCCAATACGAAGGCTCAAGGTACCACACCATTGTCGACTTGAAGGCTTTAGTTATTCCCCTCTCTTTAGTTCGACATGTCATGGCCTTTAGATCATGAGCTTTCATAGTTTTTCCATTTCCTGTATCAGAAAATTCATGTACATATATTTTGAAATATAATTTCTTTATCCTTATTGATTGCCTTTAATTTGAATGATTATTTAAAACTTAATATTTAACATTGGCTCTTAAGTTGTTCGAATTAATACTCCAAGACAACAATAGGCCTCATAAAACAGCAAACATGAATCTTTTCAAGAAAAAACATGTTTTTTTTATTATTGATAATAAAATTGCTTTTAACGAAAAGCTTAACGTTTCAAATAATAAATTCTCGATTACTTTTGAAGTAGAAAGTATAACTTGTATGGTTTTAGGACTTATAGTCAGGTGCCTCGATTACTTTTAAAGTTAAAATGATAACTTTTCGGGTCTTAGGACTTATAGTCAGGTGCCTCATTCACTTTTAATGATAAAGTGTAACACTCGGGTGCCTCGTCACTTGGGTCGTCCAATTTCTTGGCAAGTGCAGTCTACGAGGACTTGAAATCGGGTGTCTCGTCACTTGGGTTATCCAATTTTTTGGCAAGTGCGGTCTACAAGGACTTGAAATCGGGTGCCTCGTCACTTGGGTCGTCCAATTTTTTGGCAAGTGCAATCTACGAGGACTTGAAATCGGGTGCCTCGTCACTTGGGTCGTCCAATTTTTTGGAAAGTGCAGTCTACGAGGACTTGACCACCATTTAGAGTGGACCACAATCTTGGGTGGATATTTTTTTTTTAATTCGTCAATTCTTGTGCCTCCTCCCTTGGTCACCCAATTACTTGGCAAGGGATAGTCATGAGGACTTAAACCACCATTTTTGGTGGATCACCATCTTGGGTGGATTTTTAATTCATCTGTAGTTCAGATTTTTTTTCGATGGTAGAGCCAATATTTGGGTTCTTGACTTTCGGGATTGCACCATGGGTGATAGTGTTACACGTTTCTTCTCCTAGTTCAATCTCCCCGGCCGTCAGCTTCTCATGGTATATCCTCCGCAGACTGTAACAGTCCATAGTGGAATGTCCTGCGTATTGGTGGTATACACAGAAGTCCGGTCTTCTTTTCATCTCTTCCGTTACAATCAACCGGGGTCTTGGAGGCTTCACCACTCCATGCTCAACCCATTGTTCGTACAGGCTCCTGAATGCCTTCTCGCTGCATGTAATAGCCTCCGGAACTGGCATTCTGGTATACTTGTCCTCATGCTTTTATCGCTTCGCTCAAATTTCTCATTCTTTTCCCTCTTGCCCCCTTGTGGTTTTGATTGAGAATCCGCCAAAGCCACAGTCGCTGTCCTCTTGCCCTTCCATGTAACCATCGCATGGCTGGTGGGAAATGTCATGATTCCTCCTAAGTCTTGTGAAAAAGATGAGAGGGTCGCAAATGAATCACATGCTTTGGTAATGAGGTGGGGCTTGAAGGCGTCTAAAGCACCATTGTTGCATATGCTAACCAAGTTCTTTTCTTCAATTGGCTCTGCACACTTCTGTGCTTGGGCCCTGAACCTATCCACGTAATCTGACAGTTCCTCGTTTGGCTTCTGCTTGAATCGCATGAGCTCTACGATGGTTACCTGTTTCTGCACATAGAAAAATTTCTTAAAAAATTGTAATTTTAGATTATCCCAATCATGGACTGATCCCTTCTCCAAATTGTAGTACCAACTGAAGGCACTATCCGTCAAAGTCTTGTTGAATTCCCTCATCAACAAGTTGTGGTTGTTTACTTCATCATATCCTAGCCATGGAGACATCGACTCTACGAACCTGGCAATGTGTTCTCTGGCATTTCCTTTCTCCCCATTGTATTTTGGAAACTACGGGGGATGCTCAATATACCCCGTTGGATAAGGTTGCCTCCGAATGTGTGCAGGGTAAGGGGGAGTAAAATCTAACTCCGAGGGTCGGGATGTCTTCTTGCGAAGTTGATTGATCACATCGATCATATCATCTTTCGTCACGTATTGGCTTGTGGCGTGAACTCTCTGGGGTGTTGTAATATACCGCTGTATTGGCGGTGTGTATGGCGAAGAGATTGGTTGATGTACACTTGTATCGTGCAAAGCTGGCATTGGTGGCCTTTGCTGGCTCACTCGCTGGACATGGCTTGGGACAGTTGACATCTGCACCTGTGAAAATGCTTGAAGAGAAGTTGGGATGATATTCGTTTGAGGTTGGCTTGCTTCCAACCTAGGTTGTGGCCCGTCACCACTGTTCTGGAGCTCCAAGTTGATTACTGGAACCGATTGACTTTCCGTCAATGGAGGTACAATCTGGTTCTCTTTGTTGTTGCTGCCATTGTTGTTGTCCTCCACTCCTACTTGTTCTTCATGTGAATTGCCCGGAAACATGGCCTTGAAGGTAGGGATCTGCATCAATTGCTGGCGGAAATTCCACATCTCTTCTTGCTTCCTTTGCATCTCCAGCATCATGGCCATCATCATACCTTGTCCTTCCCGTGCTTCCTTCAATGCTTTGAGCATCTCCAGTTACACAGCATTCGTTTGCTCTCCACTTGCATCCTCGTCTTGCCTTTCTGCGTTGGTTTGTTGTTAATTGGCCATGTATAGTGATGTTGAACTCCCTTCCGAAGCGTCTTCAATAAGTGGTTGGTCAAAATCCAGATTTGCGCCTTGGAATGCTTGAGTTACTTGCCTTGGAACTGGATCCGGTTAGGTAATGCTATTTGTTGGTGAAGTAGCTCTTCCTGTAGTTCTCCCACTTCGAGTTGTGGGCATACCCTTCACGAATTCTACACCTCCCCAGCAGAGTCGCCAAATAAATGTAGGCAAGGAAATCGTACCTTGCTAGGGTTAGGGTTTCGTGTTGGTTGAGGAGGAGAGAAATCCACGAAGAATACGGAATTGATTGATTGATTGAAGAGGGGAGAAGAACAGGTGGGCGATTACTCCAATGACGCGTGGCAGAACCCCTAGAATCCGGGAACCGTGTTAGGGTTATTGGGATTCCAAGAGCCTTCTTGAGTGTCCTTCGAGTTTAGAGAAATGTCCAAACCCCTTTGGTGCTTTTAGGTGGAATCTCCAAGCCTTTAAGTCACCAAAAAGGGTCTCCTTGATCTTCCAAGAATCTGAGTCCTTCGTTTCCAGAGAAGTCCCCTTCCAAATGGAATGGAAGGGGTATTTATAGGATTTTCTGGAGAATAGTCATGTGCAAGACACATGCTTTAAGGAAAATTCCAAAAATACCCTTTAGTCCTTAGAATAATGCCCATATTGCCCTGTCCTTCTAGCCACCAATCCAATCCCTCAATCAATTCCCAAATCGAGCCGCCTCCACGAGTCTTCTGCCTCGGGACACGTGGAGGCTTCTCCCAGGTCTAGCCCATTTATTTCTGACTTCTCTGTCTTTATTTTATTAGGTTATGCAAACCCTAATTTGTACATTTAATGAGGCCGTGGAACCCTAATTGCGCATTTAAATCAATTAGGTCATGCGAACCCTAATTTCACATTTGGACCCACACATAGTATTTTTTTTTCCTGTCAAATATATAGAACTAGCTGGGTCCCGTGCCTCCGGCACTGTATGGGCAGTGAGATTTATCTCAAACTTAGAACGACCCAGATTATTTATTAAGTGAGCGGAAAATTCAAAATCATTATTAGATAGATTAGATAGATAGATGTATTTTATTAGATAGATGTATGGACGGTGGGATTTATCTCAAACTTTGGACGGCCCAGATGATTTATTGAGTGAGCGAGAAATTCAAAATCATTTGTATTTTATTAGATAGATTAACACTAGCCTCTTTATATAGGGTATGAGACTCATGTAAAAATTGGAGCAACAGCTTTAAATAAATACTTGAGAACTTTAAATCCTTCTCTTTTTTATTCCATACAATAAAATATTTTGAGAATATTTTATTTTATCATATTATGATCAAAATATTATAAATATGTATTTAAAATAATATTCAAACCTTTCTGATTATCAAACAAGTTTTGCTTAAATTGTTCAGAGGGTTAAAATATTAAAATTCAGTTCTTCTATGCCGACATCTTTCTACCGACCGGATTAGTGACCAGTCGAAAATTTTATTTTATTTTTAAATTTTTTTTGCTTTTGACTACTAAATAATTAATGTGATTTATTGGAACTGAAATTTTTACAAAATACAATGATTTAGGTATCATTTGGATACATGTAAAAAACAGGGTTTCACAGACTGTACATCCCTATTTTTTTATATCTATCCAAATAACACTTAAATCATTGCATTTTGTAAAATTTTCAGTTCTAATAAATTACATTAATTATTTAGTACTCAAAAGCAAAAAAAAATTTAAAAATTAAAATTTCCGACCGGTCGGAAAAAAGCAGTCGGCCTAGACTTATTGAATAAAATATTGTTATTCAAACATTTTGGAAAAAATTAATTATCAAATAATATTTTATCATTCAGAGACAATTTTGGAGAGAGACACTATATTATTCAAATATCTAAACTGTTCAGATCTTAACACTTAATTTTATCAAATACCACCTTAGTCAAATTTCGATTACATTCATCTCGTCTCTCTCTCTCTCCTTAATATATATATATATATATATATATATATATATATATATATAAGTACTGATTCATAACAAATCGTTGTTATGGATAATATTCTAACAAATAAATATTATACACCATTAATTTAGAGATCCAAGGGCCTAAAAAGAAACTTACGGTAAATCATAGTAGCTACTAGGGAAAAAAAATTGTTTACCTCTTAATTCTAAGGGTAGCGGCAAGGAGAAATATCTAAATTAAATACTCCTACCTTAGTTAAATTTGAATAGTTTCAATGTATAAATAATTTTTTAAATATTAAAATTTAACATTGTCAACTATATATAATATATTTATTTTTATAAATAATAATTAAGTAATAAAATTTAAAATTGTCAAATATATTCAATGTATTTATTTGCATGAATAATTTTCTTAGTTAATAAAATTTTACATTGTCAACTATATTTAATGTATTTATTTTTATAAATATTTGTATAAATAATTGCTTATGTAATATAATTTAATATTGTCAATTATTGTGAAAATTTGATTATTTAAAACTTCAACTCCATATTGTAATACAATTTAGAATTACCTTATAAATATTTTATACATTGAAACTATTTAAATCTAACTAATTAAGGTGGGGGTGTTTAAGACATTTTTTCTGACCTCTACTCTTAATAGTGGCTAATAAAAAAAAATTCCCTAGCAGCTATTAAGAGTAACTGTTAGTAAATAAAATATTTCCTCTTTGGGTCGTTGGATTTCTGGATTAACATGATAAGATTTATTTGTTGAAATAATATACATAATAATCGTTTGCTATAATATTGTATTAATATTAATAATTAACAATTAATAATAATAATATATATATATATTAAAATCGGTTATTATTAGTAATATTAATAATATTGTATTATTAATATTACTATAATAATATTGTATTAATATTAATATTAATAATAAATATTATTATAGTAATATTGTATTAATATAAATATTAATATAGTAATATTGCATTAATATAAATATTGTAAAACATTGCAATAGGTTAATGATAAGGAAACTAGGAACAAAATGAAGTTTGCCCAGCCGGTTGAGCTTGTGCCGGCTGGGGTGTTTTTTTTATTTTTTTATTAATTTATTAACAGCCGGGAGAGCTTGTAGCGGTCGGGAGAAAAGGGGTTGTTGCACAGTACTCATAGCAACCGGCTGCTATGGAAGGATTCCCTATATAATGGGTTCCATCCACAGCAACCGGTTGTTGAGGAGCAACCCCTTTTCACCAGCCGTATGAAGCTGTACCGGCTTATAAAAAAAAAAAATTCTAAGGCCGGTACAGCTTCATACGGCTGGTGAAAAGGGGTTGCTCCCCAACAACCGGTTGCTGTGGATGGAGACCATATATATATATATATATATATATATATATATACGGTTCGGATCTTAAGCTCACCATGTATCTAATATACCTTGCATATCCCATTTAGCGACGGACCGGGTGACAATTCGGTCCGTCACTATATATAGAATCGTCTTCTGTCGCTATATATAGAACCGTCTTCTTAGCTTTTAACGACGGACCGAATCGTCGTCCAGTCCGTCGCTAAAGGGGATATACAAGGTATGTTAAATAATGAGTGAGCTTAAGATCCGGACCGCGTGTGTGTATATATATAAGTGAATTTAGGTAATGTTATCTGAGTAGTTGGATCATTTCTAAGAAGTGCAAGGAAGACAACTTTTTGAGGTAGTGCACTTGATAAACTGTATTGTATGGTTTTATATATATTTAGAATTTGAATAAAGCTTGGAATATTTGGAACTACATACACTTTTCTTTTAAAAGATTAAACAGATAAAAATTGACATTATCGAATAGTCATGCCGGGATTTGATTTAGATTAAGATGTGCTTATGGGAATTTAGTGAGGTCAAGTTAGATTGGATTTGAAGAACATGGTCCAATATTCTAACATCCCAAATTAATGGACACCAAGTTACCTCTCTTTTTTTAGCAAAGAAAACGCACTACCAAGTTACCTCTCTAAAATATTTTCATTACAACTTATTTTATTCTATTCTTCTTTTTAGAATCCGTGACACTTTTATTCCTTCATCATAGTCTAGTTAAACATGCAAGTAGTTTTTTAGGGTCAACATTAGAAAAATCATAAGTAATTATTTATGCAAAATGATAAATATGATGACAAAGTTAGATCAATACTTAGGGAGTGTTTGTTTAGGGCTGAATAGAGCTGAATGGCTGAATCGGTCCGTGCGTTTGTTTTGGACTGAATGGTTGAATCGGTAAGATGAACGGACTGAATGGCTAAGTCAGATTTTTTTTAGTTGAATGGCTGATTAAGAAGCTGAATGAAATACAAAAAAAAATTAAAAAAATATTAACTATTATATTAAGTAATATTAAATAAATTTACAACAATTTTGAATTTTTTCGGAGGGGTAAAATAATAAAGTTTTGTCATTCAGATGTTTCAAACATGTCAATTATCAAATAACTTTTTTCATTCAGATTCAACTCATTCAGATTCATTCAGTTTTTATCAAACCGCCCCTTACTCGAGTGAAATTTTAAGCCATAAGATAGAATAATAATGTATAATTTTTTCTATCCCACGTAACTACCTCCATTGATATCTGATATCAACATAAAATTATCGTCATATATAACAAAACAAATTATTTTCTTTATTGATTGTCATTGGTTGTAGTGGGCCGAATGAGCTGAGCTCGGTGGAGCCCAAATACAAGAATTATACATTCAATTACTCCTTCCTTTCCAAAGCTTCCAAAAACCTGCATTACATAAGCCGTTTCAGTAAAACAAAAGTTATTTTCTCATGCTGGTTCACTGTAATTTTGCAGCCCTAGAGTCTGAATTTACATGACATTTTTTTAATGGACTGTGATACAATCCTAATCAAAACCAACACCTAAATTTCGCCTCTCTTCGGGGCAAAAAACTGACATGGAAACTTAATTCCAACTAAAAACTAATCATTCAGCTGCTAATTCTTGAACCATATATATACACTACTTTATCCTCAGAAATCCCTTGTTCATCTTAAAGTCAGTTAGCAGCAGTCGGGTTTCTAACATCCTAATGAAATGGGTTGTTGATGTGTTAAAAATATGTACTGCAAGTGCACGGTGTCGAATTGAAGAACTGGCAAGTACAGGTCGAACCCACAGAGACTAGATTAATTTTAATGTTTCCTTAATTAATATTTTAGGCAAATTAGAAATAAAGATTGAGAATTAATTAACTAGAATATGAAAACAATTAACGAGAATGAAATCTAGGAATCTAAATCCACTAAATAATAAACATAACATATAATTCAATCTCTTCTATTTTTATAACTCAAATTATGATTTTGATCTCTCTTCCCTTTAATTTAGTAATTTACAATTAACGTGGGCAAGCATAGACTATGAAAATTTAAGGATTAACTATAACCCATCAAAACTTCTTTGAGCAAGCATGGATTATGAAAAACTCATATCTTAACAATAATCTATCAAAACCTCTTAATTAATTTAAAATCACATAAGAACTATAAAACGAATGTATTTCAATAACGAAACATGAAGGCGAAATCAATTAAACATAATAGCATAAATAATAGAAGAGATAAAAAATATTATTAGGAATAATTATTTAATTTCATCTTCATCCTAGATTAAAGAAATTAACTAGACATGAAAATAAATAAATTAACTAAAATAAAGAAGAAGTAGAAGATTGAAAATAAATAAGAAAACTCCCTTTATTCACGATCCTCCAACAAGCGTTGAAACATAATTTAATTTACTCCTACACCTAACCTAAAGTAATACAATACTTAATTCCATCCTTATCTCTAAAACAAGAGACCTATTTATAGGGAAAATAACTTTGAACCCTAATTTAGATTCATTGAACTTGGACACTTTGATCCCCTTTTCATGTAGGATTCAACTTCCTAGTAACAATCAACTTCAAAAAGATCTTCTAGATAGACTTTTCTTTCTCTTGTTGGATTTGAATTGCACTAAGATTGTTCCACCTCTTTCCTTCTCCTTGTCAGATTCTTCTTGGACAATCCTTATATGAATAAGAGCATTAAATATAGTTTGATCACCAAGATTTTTACTTTATTGCAACAACTATTAAATCCTACAAAATAAAATAAAACATATTAATTTAATAAACTAATATAATTAAAAGGACAAAATTAGGGATAATTAAATGTATGAATTACGTGTCTATCAGTTGTACAAGTTTACATTCTAATCAACCTACCAGACACCTGTTTTCTTCCATCTCTATGATAATTAGTCCCTTCTTGAAGGAGTCAGATTTTGTTTCCTGTGTGAAAGCAATGTCCTCGGACAAATCAGAGCTGCTGTGATCACTTTGCCTCTCTTTGTTTGACCAAAGCTTCGAAAATATATCTGTTCGGATATGAGCACACGTTTCACTTTACTATAAGCAATTTTCTCACCATTCGTTTTGGTACCATCGTCCCAGTAATCTTCTGTGTTGGTTGTTGTGGACCTTGAGCTGCCACCACCAGAACCAGATGATGTGGCCCTGATCTGCTCCAAGAAGAGGACCTGTACAACAACACGCAATGGGAGTCGCTCATTCTGCACTGCATGCACGCAAGCATATGCTGATAGCTTCTTGCACTCCATCAGCTTGCAAATTCTTTTTCGCTCACTCTTGCTGATTCCCGGGTGTTCCTGTCCAAAATTTAATTACTTCAACAAATTCATCAGAAACTAGTCTTCAAAGAGATAAGAGGGCCCTATAGAGAATGTGGTCAGAAATCCGACCACAACGACCAAATTGATACTAGATTACCTAATATAAAGATTTCAAAATCATCACAAACCTCCCTTTTTCTTTTCTATTGCAATTTCTGGATTATTATATGATGTTGAACTTTCCATATATAGAAAAGAAATAGAAAGAGATAGACTAGAAACGACATTTGTTATGTCAATGATACAAATGAGATATTAAATGAATGTAATTAGGGGATGTTTAGCATCCTCGGAGCTCACTGAACACCAGCTTAAACGAGGGCTACTCTCCTATGCGAATTCACCTCCGGCATTGGATTACTAAACTTTGAAATAAACCCCGAAAGAAGTAACTTCAAAGCGTCAGAATCCAAAGCTATGCCGTATGGAGCCATCCTTAAGTTTGAGTATGCAAGGAAAGGTCTTACCTTCTTGTTCCGGCGTCCGCAATGAAAGAACACCCCGTCTTGTCTTAGAGCATCTCTACACAGGTAGAACCTCTGAACACGATTATTACCCGGTAACTAACATCCTGGCCTTTGTCTCAGCTGGCGTGCCCTAATCAGGTTCAGTGGTTATCAATGATATAAGAGTCCGGAACTTAGAATAGTTAGAAGAGCTATGAGCTAAGAGGTAGAAGCGTAAAGTTCTAAGAGTTCTACGTATTCAACAAATTTATCAGAAACTAGTCTTCAGTTAAACTTGTTATGAACTCTCCGAGTCTATTTGTCTTCAGTTTATGAACAAATCATAAATGTATTTTTAAGGTCAATGGTCAGGAACTTACCTTAATATACATGTCAATGGCACATTAAATTCCGTCATGGGTTGGTCTTGAGAAGCTTGACACAATATCTGCAAGATCAACAAATTTTGACAGAGGTAGATTTGGATCTCTAGCAACTTCATCAAGGTATCCATCAATGAGCTTAGCCACCTTCATCTTGGATACATTGGATATAGACCTGGTGCCTTTGATCACCTGAAATTCACTTTCTTCTGGAGAATCAGGCAGTGCATTCTACTCTTGCTTCACAAACTCCTCAACTAGGTCTCGTACTACATCTACATTGCAAATTGTTGTTTCTCCTGCTGGAGCTCGAATAAGAAGATCAGAGCAATTGTTGCCTCTTCCAGCTGCCGACCAATGTTTCTCATCAACTCCCTTCTTTTTCTCTCTCCACAATCCAACAAATTATAGATGCCTGAAATAATTTGAGTAAGAAACTGCAAGGGCCACTGATCTCGTTTGCTGGAAGGAGACGCATTATGGTATCAATTATTTTTGCTATCCCCTCCATGTATTATATATACCCTTGCCCAACCCCGGAAACTTGTCATCACATATGCTTTGAAGGATTCTCAAATTACATCCGCAGAAGTTCTTCCCTTTGTTTTTATTGCTGATATGACCCGCTTGTATAAATCAATTTGAAGCACACACAGGTCCTTTACCCACCAATCCCTTGGGACCATTTGTGGTTTTCACACACCATTCCACTGTGGATCATTTCCATTCTCAGATGGTAGATTTTTCCTATTATAGGTGTATGACCAATCCACTTCAGAAATATCAATGGATGCTTTGGAAGCTATAGAGTCTAGGCAGTGGCTGACTAGCTTCAGCTCCTCAAACCATGGAAGAAGAGACTTTGTTGATTGTAGAACAATAATTGAATCTTTCCAGCTCCAGAAAATGGTAGAGTTGAGAGAGGCCTCAATCTTGTAAATTAGGTTTCCTTTCTCAACGGTTTCGTACATTTCAAAATACTCTGCTGCACAACGTGCAGCAACTACATTGTATGCATTGAGAGTGACAGTGATACCATAACAAAACTTAGCACATACTTCAAATTAAGGCAGCAGGTCCACCAGGCATATCATGGATAACGATTTCATCTTTGTTTTCATCGTTTGTCATGGAAAGTACCAGTTGCTGCAATTGGGCACTCTTGGATAATAGGGGGAACTACAGAAATGAGTTATGGTATTAACAACTAAGAAATAAAAAATTGCTCCAGCAGATAGGAAAACATAATTAAGGACATACAACATGCAGTTGGATATAAATTGCTAAAAAATGATAGGCCATATTTCACTATTCATGGAACTTAGATCACCATTTTAAGAGAATAGAATAGTTCAACAGGGCATCACAAATTTGGATCTATATATGATAGCTCTGTAAACCCTATGTAAATGACAAAAAGCTTTCAGAAAGACCCGGTTGGTTCTATATGCAAGTCTATTTAACATCTATATCTCCACCTAACAAACAATGATTTAAAGGTAGGTGACATTGATATAAATGATAATACCGTGACCGTTTAAAATTTTTTTCCGTTTTTTTACCATTAATTTTATTACAACATCAGGGGAGGGAGATTTGAATCCACAACCTTTGCTATGCAAAGGTGTGGTTATACGGCAGTCTGACCAATTAGTTTAACAAGGCCACAAATGTAAAATATTCATTGTTGATTGCTACAAACTAATGTGGTACCTTGTGCAGATAAAATTTTGATGACTATGTCAATCGCTAATTCACTTTCTACATACCTGAAAAATAAAGATGTTTCACCGATCATAATTATAATAAAATTTCTTAAATAAAAATAATGGGACAAGACTTGATGGCATCTCCGGTTTACTGGTTAAGTCAGAGCAACTCAAGGACAATGTGAAATTAATCAGCAATGTAGGAAGTAAGTCGGGTAAATGAAGTTCAGAAATAAGTTTGATTGTTCTCTCCTAATTGAAATTGTAGAGTTTATATATCACTCATTACATTGCAATTGCAAACTAAAGGTAACCTGGAATGTGGCTTGAAATGGCCTAAATGTTTGTAGGGGTTGGGTCACAATGATAAATGTTAGCACATTGTGCCAAGATGACCCAAAAGATCTATCTGTTGCAAAAAAATATCTACTTAATTAATTCTAAATTACTTGTACGTATTCTCACATTATATTCTCTTTCAATGGGTTAATAATGAATGACGACTGGAGTAACAAAACACTTCAATGGTATAAAACAGGCATTTTCTGAAAGGTAAAAAGAAAGCCTTTTGCTAATACAATAGTAACATGATCAGTAGTTTGTATAGACAGACAAAGTTAAAGAAAGGAGATCCGACATGAAGTTTGCTAAATTGAGCAACATGAAGGAAGAAGCTCTTCAAAAGAATAGAGCAACATTTATCACCACCAATCATTTGCATACGTGAAAGGCAATGTAAGAAGATGTTAGTTAAACAAACGAACAAACAACTTGCTGGAATAGCTCAGTTGGTTAGAGCGTGTGGCTGTTAACCACAAGGTCGGAGGTTCAAGCCCTCCTTCTAGCGCCACATTTTTTATGCCATTTAATTAGTAGTATTCTATCGTCTCTCTTATTATTACTAGTATATTAATCTCATTCAAATTCCAAACTAAGAAAACAATTTTTGAATTAACAGCTATGAAATTAAATACAACAATCCCACTTTTCAACCATATCAAATGATCTATTTATCTCTGTATAAAACTTTACACTTAGCTTTGGGAATCTGTTGTAAAAAAACATTATCAGAAACGCCTGTCATAAATGTATTGAATCCAAAATAATAGAAGAGGGGAATCTAATAAACTGAAAGAAAAACCAGACTTATGATGATCGATGAAGATTAGTAAACATTCACACAAGTGCAACACAGCCAAAATAAAATTTTAACAAGGAAAACCACAACAACAAAAAAAGGGGATCTGATACTGACCTAATATTATCCTTTTCAGTCTGAAATGAATCTGGTTTTGATCCAAGTTTCATAAACTTCATCTTGGAAACTCGAAGATCATCTCTATTCCCTACTTCAATTAATTAGGGAAATGCACTAAATATGCTAGAAAGAAGTTACAGAAGTACATTTCCGAAAGAAAAGTAGAACCCAGATGAGGTAATAGTTCCTGAGTGCTACCAATTTTCTGGGCTTAACGGTAAGGAAGTAATAAATCTCCTAGTATGACCAATTTTTTCCTCAACCCTAGACAAATGAGAGAGTGAGGAAGAGGGGTTAAGTGCAAGTACTAATTTGTTAGTAAATTGTTTTCTTGAATGGGAAGAGACACAAAGAAGAGTTTGCTTCCTTGCTTGGCAACACAACCCAAGGACTTCAGGCACAAAGGGTTAAGGCGAGGAGACGCAACTAATTAATGACTCACTCTTTCTTTTTTCTTTTTTTTGCTAAATAATGACTCACTCTTTCAAACCCTAAATATAGTTCTAAAACCAGAGACACACCCACGTGTTCACCACTAACACCTTCACCATCCCTGAATTTTTCATTTGTTTATCTTTCTCATGTGTATATATTAATCCCACAACTTCTTCTTTAATCAGATCGACTATATTTAGTCCATAACATCAACAAATGTTCTTTAGTATTCCATCTTTTTTACAGATGGACTATATATCCGTAAACTATAATATAAAAAAATTAAAATAATCTATGAATTCAAAAAATCTCTAATCTTGATAGACTCCACGGCACGCTTGCGTGAAGTGGTCGCCGCCCCGATCGTTTCTAGCACAGTTGTTGGGTGAATTGCTTGCAACACCTTAACCCATCGCCTATATGTAGACGGTAATCTTGGTACAATTGCTCGCGTTCGAAATTCTGCGTTGAATGGACACCAACGACACCTTGACCCCTCGCTTATATTGAAGCGGTAATCTCGGTACAATCGACGATTGATGCGGTAGAAGACGCCACACACAACTATGAATTGTTGTATGATAAGTCAAATTGAATCTCAAAGAAATAACTAAGAAAAATACTTAGGAATTCTTCAAAGAACCAAAAGAAGAGAATAACCTCACAAATATATTGAATAATGAATAATGTTTAATGTGTTTAATTACATCAACCTGGACCTCTATTTATACTACTCAAAACAATCCAAATCCTAATAGAAATTTATAAACTATAACCCTAATTTCTATAAGGAAATAAAAATCAATTTGGAAAAGAAATCTAATTAAAACAATCCAAATCCTAATAGGAATTCCAAACCAATTTGGAATAAAAATCCCTATTTATTACAAACCAATTTAGAAAGTAAATCTTAACTATTAATAAATCCTAATTACAATAGAATTTAAAATCCAACAATCCTTGCCGCGTCTGGACTCTTCTTGCCGCGTGAAACCAAGCTACTAAAACCGTGTGATTTGATTTGCATAGAAGCCATTTAATGTAATTATTAATCCATGTAGTCACTTTGCATCAACCAAATAGGAGTCAAATTCGTGGCGGTCAATCTGTCATCATTCCCCTCCTCTTCAAAAGGATTTGTCCTCAAATCTAGCATCCACTCCCCTTGAAAAGGATTTGTCCACAAATATGATCCTACATCAAAACAATCAAAGTTAGAATCACCAAACAAAACATAACCACAAGTCTCACCTGGTAATTTAAATGAATAAGCAATATCAGCAACGCAAGCAAGAAATTGAAAAGTTCCAACTCCTCCTGGATCAAATATTAAAATGAAAAACTCTTCATGTGATAGATTCTCCCAATGACGAATTCCCGGATCAAACGGAAATCTTATGATCTCGATCATTTTCAAACATATCCACGCCAATGATCCTGGGTCAAATATCAATACTTGAAATTCGTCATGCTGCTCACGCAAACTCTCTTGAATTCCTGGATTAAACACGAAACAAAACAAATTAATAAGTTTCTTTTGTCTAATCACGAAAAAATTAAATAAACCAAAATCATTTGCATACTCTACTAAGACAATATTCAAAACACTTCCCTGTAGATGTCTTATGCATTGAACGGAATGAACTGCACGATTCATGCTTCCCTCGATGAATATGATCCTATCACGAATCTGCAAAACACAACCAACCTCCCTCTTTCCATTGACTTTAACACAATAAAGAACAAATAATATTATCAACGGGGTAAAACAATCATAAGTTGAAAATTCAATAGCATATCGACGATGATCACAAACAAACTCAGCACATGCTAAAGAATTTCCAAAAGTGTTGACAAAAATTGAAATATCATCAAAATAGAGAATAACAAATTTTTTCATGAAAGAATGCAAAATATAATTCAACAATTCCATGGAAGTATGCAATGCCTTAGCTAATCTAAGTGAACTAACTAAACATGCAAATAACTCATCTCGCAAACCATCTTGATGATAAACACTTCTTGAATCAAAACCATATGATAGCAAAGCATGAAATGAAGATTGCTCTAACGAAACAACATGATTACTACCATTGTCAGCTATCGATAATTCATGTAAAGATTGATTAGCATGAAAACCTAACTCAACATATGGATAAGAAATTCTAGAATTAATTTCATGCAAGTAACAACATTGAAAATGAGAATATATATCATGATCATAAACTAACTCAACATAAATCAAATATCCTCCATAGTTTATGACAAAAATGATTCTACCATCAAAATAGCAAACAACAAATTTTCCAACGGAAGCATGCAAAACATGTTTTAAATAACTCATGAAAACACTAGATGCATCAGTTAATCTAACAGAAATAACTAACCACCTATATAACTCACATGCTAAAACAATTTTCCATTTATCACAATATTTCATGCTAAATTGATTAGGCATTGTCATCACATGATTATTATCACGTGTAGATAAAACATAAGAACTATGCAATTTATCAAACATATTATCTAAATAAAGAAAAGAATAACGATACTTTTTTACCAATTCAAAGTCGACGAACAAACTCGTTGTCTCATCCTCCTTAGATATTATGATCTCATAATCAACACATGAACTCATGTCTTCTCTCACGATACCCACTTTCACCAACTCTCCAACCCGCCTTGGTAACTCCGTCGTCTCCTCGGGAATACTATCAGCTGATCGGTACGAAATGATATTACGGGGTATTTCATCAATAACCTGTACAAGAGACAAAACAAAACTAGACAAAGAAGAATCATTAGTGTTAGTATTCAAAAGCGCCGTCTTGTACGAATGTACAGTCATTGGCTTTTTAAAATATAACTCACTTTTCAACTCACTCTCTTTTTCATAGTCACATATTTCTTCTCTCTCTTCTTTATGCTCACCCACTCGTTTGTTTTTCTCTCGTTTATTTTCATTCTCCCTTTTCTTTTCTCTCTCATTCTTTTCAAATTTTCTTTTCTCGCTATCAATCATTTGAATAATTTCTTTTTGTCGATCTTTTTTTTCTTCTTGCACTTGATCACGATCTTTTTGTAAATACATTAGATCGTCATGAACTTGATCAGACGTCATAGGACAAAGGTTGACTCTTATTCGATTGTGTACCAATGAATACTTATTAGTACAACTATTATGTTTCGCGCGCCTGTTGTGTCGCCATGGCCTCCCAAGTAACAAATGACAAGTATGGATTGGAACTACATCACATAATATTTCATCTTCATATCTGCCAATGCGAAAAGAAACTGACACTTGTCTAGTCACCATTACCTCCTCACAATCGACGATCCCTTGCATCTTGTAAGGCCAAGGATGTGCAACTGTTGACAACCCTAGTTTATCCACCATTGTAGTGCTAGCAATGTTAGTACCAATTTCACAATCAATTTTTACAATGCATACCTTTTCTTGTACTAGAAACCTAGTATAAAACATATTCTTTTGTTGCATTGTTTCTTCCTCGTTAGCTTGCTCACTTGTAGCTTTCCTAGTCTCCCATGACTCTCCGAGAATCGCATGATCTTCTTCAACTTTTATTTCCCTAGACAATAAATGTTCCCTCATATGCTCCATAGGTTTATGAGGTTGCTCCCTACATCCATTATAATTATGATGCCTCTCATAATCCTCATCCCATGATCTCTACCACTCATCCACGCAAGACTTCATACGAACTCTGGGTCTTCTTTTCAATGGCTCCTCATAGCCAAACATATTAATTTACTGCAAAACAAGGGTTAGTAGATAAAAACAATTTCCTCACACACTCCCTTACGTGTTTCGCTCGAATTAATGGTTCACTCGTGTATACTCTCAATAAATTGGCTTTTACCCTCGATTAATCTCACCACTAAGCCTTTTACCTCAATATTCTCTCTAATAGGTTCTTATTGAATTCCCTAGAAAAATTCTTGGTTTTACTAATCAATTCAAAATTACTTATCACTAAACAAACTTATAGATGGTGTGACTATCAAAATACCACAAAATCACCGATTGATTGCCTTGTACTCTCCTTTTGTATGCGTCAGATTTGTAAATTGTAGCTCTGTTTCAGAATTGATGATGATAGAACGGTATGAAATCTTCGTTGGAATTTGATGGTGTGCTACAAGTTTGGTTAGCACAATGAAAATATGAAGAAAAAAAAATTCTTTTCCTTTTTTTTGTCTCTTTTTTTTTTGCTTCTTTTTTTTTTTTACAATATATATTTCTACAGAAAATTAAAGATAAGTAACTTGCTTGAAAGGCTTAGCTCTGATACCAAATGATAGACTCCACGGCACGCTTGCGTGAGGTGGTCGCCGCCCCGATCGTTTCTAGCACAGTTGTTGGGTGAATTGCTTGCAACACCTTAACCCCTCGCCTATATGTAGACGGTATTCTTGGTACAATTGCTCGCGTTCGAAATTCTGCGTTGAATGGACACCAACGACACCTTGACCCCTCGCTTATATTGAAGCGGTAATCTCGGTACAATCGACGATTGATGCGGTAGAAGACGCCACACACAACTATGAATTGTTGTATGATAAGTCAAATTGAATCTCAAAGAAATAACTAAGAAAAATACTTAGGAATTCTTCAAAGAACCAAAAGAAGAGAATAACCTCACAAATATATTGAATAATGAATAATGTTTAATGTGTTTAATTACATCAACCTGGACCTCTATTTATACTACTCAAAACAATCCAAATCCTAATAGGAATTTATAAACTATAACCCTAATTTCTATAAGGAAATAAAAATCAATTTGGAAAAGAAATCTAATTAAAACAATCCAAATCCTAATAGGAATTCCAAACCAATTTGGAATAAAAATCCCTATTTATTACAAACCAATTTAGAAAGTAAATCTTAACTATTAATAAATCCTAATTACAATAGAATTTAAAATCCAACAATCCTTGCCGCGTCTGGACTCTTCTTGCCGCGTGAAACCAAGCTGCTAAAACCGTGTGATTTGATTTGCATGGAAGCCATTTAATGTAATTATTAATCCATGTAGTCACTTTGCATCAACCAAATAGGAGTCAAATTCGTGGCGGTCAATCTGTCATCAAATCTCCTTCCACTTTTTCATTTAAATATAATTAAAATTATAGTTCATGGACTATGAAATTCCTAGATTTAATTTTGTTGGTGCTTCAAATATAGTGACAGACTATATTTAGTCTACCTGCTGAAGCTGGAAGATCTCCAGCAGCACAATCCTAGGCTATATTTAGTCTAAGATTTATCTTCCAGCTCCAGCAGGTATAGACTAAATATAGTTTATGACTATATTTGAACCACCAACAAGATTCAATCTAGAAACTTGATAGTTCATGGACTATAATTTTAATTATATTTAAATGAGAGAGTGGAAGGAGATTGGAGCTTTTTTGAATTCATAGATTATTTTAATTTTTTTATATTATAGCCATCTGCTGGAAAGATGAAAGACTAAAGAACATTTGTTGATGTCATATGAACTAAATATAGTCCATGAAATAGTCTAGCTGCTGAAAATGCTCATAACCAAAACCCTAGAATCCACAAATATTCTCCCGCCGGTAGATAGAATTTGGACCTGCCACAGCAAAAATCATCTTGGCCTCAGTTAAAGATATCCCCAAATTAACTAATTTTTTTGAAGATAAAGAAAACAAATAGTATGAGCAAGTAACAGCAGCAGTACCAACAAAGTTGTTCCTAAGTGGCAGTGAAAAAACTCAAAGAAAATTGTTCAAGCAAAGCATTAAAATAGGAGTACAACACATGACAGAAGCTAAACCCAGAACAGAGCAAACAAAACACCACACACCCACCGGCCACCACGCTACAATGGTTAATGTTTAGCTGGAAACCCACTGGTTGCCTTAAATACCTCCCCATGTCATCTCACAATAAATGCAAGGGGGCGGAAAAAAAAAACCAAAAGCAAAAACATGGTTTAATATCAATTGAAGTTGTGTCCAATCTAACTAAACCCAGATTTTTAAATATATGCATCCATTTGAATTAATCAAATGAAAGAAACCAAATAATAGATTAGAAATTATATATGAGATAGAAGCTCCAACCTTATTGATCACCGGCCCTCCACATGTGTTAATGTTAAAGAATCAATACTATTCGCAGAGGTGCATAAAACAGAAGAAGAATGAACAGTGAATGAGTATCGGATAATGTGGTAAGTAGCGGTAGCCGGTAGTTAAATGTAGACAGACAAAACAAAGACGAAAGAAACCACCAGAAATTACCCATATTGACGCGGGAAACTCTCTCTCAAAATTCTATATAATTAATGTTTTTATATTTATAGACAATTTAAATATTTAATATATTTTTATTTATTAATTATTACTCACATAGGTTTAATTATTTGGATATTTTTAAGTTTATTAGATTTTATTTATTTATAGGATTTAGGTAGTATAAATAATCTTTTATGGTTATTATCATGGAAGAAATCTTATTATTCAGATTTTATAAATATTAGGACGGCTTATAGTTAATTTATCCAACTTTGTAAATTATGAGATTGCAAAGTTACATACATTCAATTTTTGTGATTGTTTATATTTTTTTATTCTCTGTGTTAGTTGGCAGAGTTGGTGGCCCACGACAAGGACGATATTACTGATTAATTAAGCAAGAGACAATTCACTCCAATGTTATTTTGAAAAAGAATGATGTTGATCAAAGTTGTTTATCCGGAGATTACAAGTAATCGTTCGTTCATCGTGGAGATTAGGTAAAACTAGTCGAATTTATCTTTAATTTTTTGTTAAAAAAAAAATGTATTTCCACATTACAACGTCAGCTCCAAGATGAAGAAATTTTTTTTGCTTTTCGCGGATTATTGCCTCCGCCATCGTTTCATCTTTTTTCTCAAAATCGAGAAGAGTTTCTTACAATTCACAGTGCGAAATCGGAGTTTCTTACAGTTTCTCAAAATCGGAGTTTCTTACAGTTTCTTACAAAATCGAGAAGAGTTTTGAAAATATCCAATATTCATGTTCAATAAACATGTCCATGTAGAAGGACTCTATTTATTTTGTATCTGCCTCTCATACCTGATAATATTGCAAATTGCATATAAGTGTTTATGTGGCTATCGGAATTTTGACTTGAAGAGGATAACTTTCATATTTAGCTACTGGACATTAGTTTAACTGCAAAATGTATCTTGGAGTTTTGTATAACAAGTTTAATCCTTTCATCTTGGTGGAGAAAAAAATTTCCCGAACTAGAAAAATAAAAATTTCATATATCAAGCATAAAATTTGTTACCTTAAAAATAGATGTAATTTGTTAGAGTATGAAATTTATGTTTGTCATTATAAAAATTTATTGTCCAAATATGATGATCTTTTGGAGGAATTAGAGAAAGCATATCATAGACTTGACAAGTTGAAACATCGGTTTAAAATTGAGAAAAGAAAGGCTAGAAAAGAACGTCAAAGGAAGATTTCTTTTCTTATTAATGAAGTTAAGAGGTATTGCAAGAATTTGATAGCCTACACGAAAAATCTTCAAAAAAGCTATAGTGTCATCAATCTTATTTTTCAGACATGTGATTTGTCCTTTTTATTATAAAGTGTGGAATACACAAAGGAGGTTGTTGAAGAGACGATCGTGATTTAGAGTTATCGTGACATAAGGATATGTATATTGTAGAAATTGAAATTAATGATGAGATTGTTCAAAATTGTATGTTCGATAACTTGGAAAATTTTGATTTCATCCTTCCTAATCATTTGTTGCAAGTGCAGGTTAACACGAATGTTTTGAGTAATTCAAAATTATTTTCAAAAAATTTCTTTCTGAAGCACCATTGTGACAATATGGTACAAAGAAAATTGCAAATGTCTAGCGGTTGGGGCTTGATATTACTTCATTTTAAAATTCGAGATTGAATTTTCTCCAAGAAAAGGGGAATGACACAGGAAGAGTTTTCTATCAAGATTCGATATAATTTATGTTTTGGTATTTATGAAAATTTTAAATATTTGATGTATTTTTATTTATTAATTAGTAGTCAGGTAGGTTTAATTATTTGGGTTCGTTTATGTTAATGATTTACTTTTTAAATTTATTGAATTCTATTTATTTATAGGGTTTAGGTAGTATAAATAATTTTTTAGGATTATTGTAATACCCGGTAAAAATTAATAAATAAATAAATATTAAATAATAAAAATTATTTTGTTTTTAAACAAATTAATTGGGCGTTGTCATTTATTTGGGTCAAAATAGTCATTTAATTTTTGTGGACTAATGTATTAATAAGTGTTGGGTAAATTAAATTAGAAATTTGGGCTTTAAATTAAGTGGGTCAAATTTATAATTGGGTAATTTTAAAATCCTATTAAAATTTGGAGAGTTAATAAAATATATTAATTAATAAATGATAAGTAAAACCCTAGTCTATCTCACGTATCTTTGATAATTGATTGAGAAAAGAAAAAAGAAGAATGTCAGCCGAATTACAGAGAAGGGGGAAAAAGAAAGGAACGAACTGACTCAAGTTAAGGTATGTAAATTATTTTCTATATTTTAGTGTAATCAATTATTTTGGACAAAGGAGATCGCAATTTTGGACGAAGTCGGCTAAGACTGGCACAATATAATAGCTCAGTCTATGTCATGATGGTTGGCCAGGAGATGGCAGTGTATAAGAGGACTTCTTATATGTTAATAATTTTCATAGTTGATATTGTTATTATAATTCACATGCAAAAAAAGAAATAAAAAATAAAAAATAAAATTTGAATCACGTCAATGTCAAACACTGAGTTATGATTCACACACACACACACACACACACACACACACACACACACACACACACACACATATATATATATATATATAATCAGTATAGTTGTTTTTTTTCCAAGGATTATATAATGATTGCCTTGGGTTGTTAAAAAAAATATTATAAAATCGTTGGCATGTGAAGAAAAGCTTGTTGCTGAACTATTTTAATGAATGAATGATGTATATAATATATTAAGTTTATTGTTTTGTTAAAATATAATAATAATAAAAAATGATTAGATGATAAATTATAATTTAATTTAGATTGTCTTGTAAAATTGTTGTAATTGGAGGAATTAATTTCATATTAGTATAAACTATAATTGTTAGGTGACTTATAATTGTATTATTGTTTTTTATTAGATCGAACGAAGGGGATTTAAAGAGTTATATTTGGAATATAAATTTTGGAGTATTATTAATTGATAAAAGGCGATGATTAAAGGCATATTAAATAGATTATGAATTATTTTAGAATTATTAGTTGGATTGTTTTTAATTTAAGGTGAATATGTTTAGGTTGCGAATAATGTTTCGTATTGGATATCGTTGGCAATTGAGGGTAAAATTTTGTGGAGTGTGCCATAAATTGTTTGGAAGTATCAGGTACGGATTCCGTACTTTTTCAGCGATACTTTTGTTAAATTTGATTTATTCGTTTTGTTTCTCGTTTCAAATTCTGTTAATATTTCACATAATTGTTTCTTGTGAAATTCATATATTTGTTTCATTTTGGAGTTGACACACTGGACTCGTATTTGTACTCTTTGAATTAGGATATCATGTTTAGTATTTATTTTTTATAATTGTAGAGCGGTACATGTTGTTACCTTCTTTTGAGACCTTGTGATTATAATTTGTTTTGGTTCAACATGTACATATAGAATCTTTTTGTTGGTCTTTTGTCGCATGTGTTGTGACATAATATTTTTGTTAGAATATACCGTAGGGTATACCTGAGCTATAACCACCTGTGGGGGTACCACAGGCATGTCGTCTTGACACGAGAGGCATGACACTTTCCGTGGCAGTGTGATTAGTCTACGGCGTCTCCATTTTGGGCTCCGGAGGAAGTGAGCCGGTTGGTGTTTTGTTGTGGGAGGCGTATGGGTTAACCCTAGTTTTATGTTCTGCGGATTGGTGATGTTGTGCCAAACACACCTATCCGATTTGCATACATTTGGATTCGCGGTCCAATGTGTGATTTGCCTGTGTGGCATTGTTTTGACTTGCCTATGTGGCATGGTGTTGACTTGCCTGTGTGGCATCATTTGACTTGCCTGTGTGGCATGGTTTTGACTTGCCTGTGTGGCATTATTTTGACTTTCCTGTGTGGCATTGTTTTGACTTGCCTATGTGGCAAGGTATATTTCTGAGCTCATTCGATATGAAATAACTCCAACCATTTGTTTCAGCCTATTATTTTATTTGATCAGTTTTGTTGGTTTCTGTTCAGTTCAAGTCATTAAGTTAGTCACTTCAGTTCGTTATTTCTTTATTCTTTTATTTGTTCCGTCAATTACATTGATTCAGATATATTCCATTCAGATCTTTGGATATTATACTTTCGTTCGTATTTGCACTTGAGGCTTTGTTCAATATTTTGTCTCAGTTATTTTCGTATATCAGTTGTATATCTTTTGTATATCTGTATCCGTACTGGGCAATTGGCTCATGCTGTGTTTTTCTTCCGGCAGGTTTGCAGGGGTGATTCAGGGCTAGCTAGTGTGATGAGAGAGTTGTCCTTGACCATCTAGGTTGTTTCAAATTTTAAGTTTGATTATTTTGACTATATTTAGAGAATTGTATTTAGTACGCTATTAATGGATCATTAAAATTAATGTTTTGAGGTTGTTAGTGCTCTGTTTTCTTATTTTGAGGTTTGTTGTGCTTTGCACGTGACCTCCCTTTCCTTTTCGGGAAGGGGGTGTTACAGAGATGGTATCAGAGCTTAGGTTCTTTCTTGTAGAAAACCTATTTAGGTTTGACCTGTGAGTTGTGGGTAGACCATTGGGTAGACGTAGGAGTTTGATTCGATTTTGTTCTTTGTTTGGTTGGTCTCTATTTTGATCCACTTTCGATTTCTTTTCGATTTGTAGTTGATTTGAGGAAAGTAGAATAATATGTTAAAGTGATTGAGTAATGATATTAGTTAAGAATTGTGATTTAATTATTGAGGTGAATAAAATTATACTTTGTACAGATAAGAAGTGATCTTATATGAGATATGATTATGATGTAAGTATTTGAATCGACGAGTATTTGATTTTGGGAAATCAATTGTCAGAGTAATTTTTTTGTGACAATTACTATGATCGTTGAATTGAGGATTAATTTGAGTTAGGTTTTGATTTATGTTAAGCTTGTGTATAATTTGAGGTTTGTGTATTGATGACATACTATGATAAAAAGAAAATTATTAAGTATAGAGGATTTCTTGTAATTTGAGTTGTTGATATTCGAGGTAATTAGATTAATCTTTTGGAGTTAATGATCAATTTTGTGGTTATTTTCTAAGTAGGATATTGGAGTTATGTCCTATGAAGTTTCTTTGTGATAGTATGGGGGGGGACATTTAAATTTATTGGATTATGATTTACAATAAGGGATGATTGATTTATTATATGAGTAGAAAGTAAGTGATGAAATTTAATTGATTTTGAGAGATCTTGAATAGTTATAGTTCGCTTATGCAGATGATAGAATATTTGACTTGGAGTTTGATATGGTGATGAAGAGATCTTAGTAGTAGTATATTTTTGGTGTAATAATATGTGAGAACTAATTTGATTTGAGGTTATGATATTTTGAAACTCTTAAGGACTTAAGAGAGTTGGTGATAAAGAGATATTAGTAGTATATTCTTTGGTATAATATTAATTGATGAATAGTTCAAATAGAGGATGAGATATTTTGAAGCTCTTGAGGACTTGGGGAGAGTTAGTAATATAATTAGCATAGTTGTTTTGTTTATCTGATGTCTTTAGAGTTTTGTATGAAATTATGTAAAATTAAATGAAAGTAATTTATTAAATCTTTGTCATGTGTGAAACATAAACGTTTTACGAATTAAAAATAATTTTAAATATTTTGGGTACTCCAATCGTATTTAGATGAAGAAAAATTTTTGTGAATTAGAATTATGTTTCGAAGAGTACGTTACAAGAATTAAACTCAAAGATATTAACGACGACCCGCACCAATGGTGGAGCATGTGATCTAAATTGATGCAACACGAAGAACCCTACCAAGGCTTGACACGGTAGCCGACGGATCTTTTACAAATACATTGATAATTACTTGGACCGATGACTTATCCGCGTTGTTCGTTACAAATGGCGGCGCTACGTCGTATCTAAATTTATTTATTTATTTTTGTAGCTTATTTGAATTCCGAGGACGGAATTATTTTTATGGGGTGAAAAATGTAATAACCTATTTTCTTTATAATTAAATATTAATTAATTTTATCTTATACAATTGTATTTAAATTAGAAAAGGTAAATGATTTTATTTCCCTCTTTTCTTCGTTGTTTTGTTTGGAAAATTAAATTATTTTAGTAGATAATTAAATAACTGATTAAATTAAAATTGAGGAAGATAATTCCTTTTGTTAAAGTCTTGTGGTAAAATTATTCGGAGCGGGAAGCTACTTGGGAGATAGAGGAATCTATTCGAGCGGAATATCCGCATCTTTTTTATAATTAGGTACTTTCCATTCTTTTGATTTCGGGGACGAAATCATTTTTAAGGGGTAGGTGATGTAATACCCGGTAAAAATTAATAAATAAATAAATATTAAATAATAAAAATTATTTTGTTTTTAAACATATTAATTGGGCGTTGTCATTTATTTGGGTCAAAATAGTCATTTAATTTTTGTGGGCTAATGTATTAATAAGTGTTGGGTAAATTAAATTAGAAATTTGGGCTTTAAATTAAGTGGGTCAAATTTATAATTGGGTAATTTTAAAATCCTATTAAAATTTGGAGAGTTAATAAAATATATTAATTAATAAATGATAAGTAAAACCCTAGTCTATCTCACGTATCTTTGATAATTGATTGAGAAAAGAAAAAAGAAGAATGTCAGCCGAATTACAGAGAAGGGGGAAAAAGAAAGGAACGAACTGACTCAAGTTAAGGTATGTAAATTATTTTCTATATTTTAGTGTAATCAATTATTTTGGACAAAGGAGATCGCAATTTTGGACGAAGTCGGCTAAGACTGGCACAATATAATAGCTCAGTCTATGTCATGATGGTTGGCCAGGAGATGGCAGTGTATAAGAGGACTTCTTATATGTTAATAATTTTCATAGTTGATATTGTTATTATAATTCACATGCAAAAAAAAATAAAAAATAAAAAATAAAATTTGAATCACGTCAATGTCAAACACTGAGTTATGATTCACACACACACACACACACACACACACACACACACACACATATATATATATATAATCAGTATAGTTGTTTTTTTTTTCAAGGATTATATAATGATTGCCTTGGGTTGTTAAAAAAAATATTATAAAATCGTTGGCATGTGAAGAAAAGCTTGTTGCTGAACTATTTTAATGAATGAATGACGTATATAATATATTAAGTTTATTGTTTTGTTAAAATATAATAATAATAAAAAAATGATTAGATGATAAATTATAATTTAATTTAGATTGTCTTGTAAAATTGTTGTAATTGGAGGAATTAATTTCATATTAGTATAAACTATAATTGTTAGGTGACTTGTAATTGTATTATTGTTTTTTATTAGATCGAACGAAGGGGATTTAAAGAGTTATATTTGGAATATAAATTTTGGAGTATTATTAATTGATAAAAGGTGATGATTAAAGGCATATTAAATAGATTATGAATTATTTTGGAATTATTAGTTGGATTGTTTTTAATTTAAGGTGAATATGTTTAGGTTGCGAATAACGTTTCGTATTGGATATCGTTGGCAATTGAGGGTAAAATTTTGTGGAGTGTGCCATAAATTGTTTGGAAGTATCAGGTACGGATTCCGTACTTTTTCAGCGATACTTTTGTTAAATTTGATTTATTTGTTTTGTTTCTCGTTTCAAATTCTGTTATTATTTCACATAATTGTTTCTTGTGAAATTCATATATTTGTTTCATTTTGGAGTTGACACACTGGACTCGTATTTGTACTCTTTGAATTAGGATATCATGTTTAGTATTTATTTTTTATAATTGTAGAGCGGTACATGTTGTTACCTTCTTTTTGAGACCTTGTGATTATAATTTATTTTGGTTCAACATGTACATATAGAACCTTTTTGTTGGTCTTTTGTCGCATGTGTTGTGACATAATATTTTTGTTAAAATATACCGTAGGGTATACCTGAGCTATAACCACCTGTGGGGGTACCACAGGCATGTCGTCTTGGCACGAGAGGCATGACACTTTCCGTGGCAGTGTGATTAGTCTACGGCGTCTCCATTTTGGGCTCCGGAGGAAGTGAGCCGGTTGGTGTTTTGTTGTGGGAGGCGTATGGGTTAACCCTAGTTTTCTGTTCTGCGGATTGGTGATGTTGTGCCAAACACACCTATCCGATTTGCATACATTTGGATTCGCGGTCCAATGTGTGATTTGCCTGTGTGGCATTGTTTTGACTTGCCTATGTGGCATGGTTTTGACTTGCCTGTGTGGCATCATTTGACTTGCCTGTGTGGCATGGTTTTGACTTGCCTGTGTGACATTATTTTGACTTGCCTGTGTGGCATTGTTTTGACTTGCCTATGTGGCAAGGTATATTTCTGAGCTCATTCGATATGAAATAACTCCAACTATTTGTTTCAGCCTATTATTTTATTTGATCAGTTTTGTTGGTTTCTGTTCAGTTCAAGTCATTAAGTTAGTCACTTCAGTTCGTTATTTCTTTATTCTTTTATTTGTTCCGTCAATTACATTGATTCAGATATATTCCATTCAGATCTTTGGATATTATACTTTCGTTCGTATTTGCACTTGAGGCTTTGTTCAATATTTTGTCTCAGTTATTTTCGTATATCAGTTGTATATCTTTTGTATATCTGTATCCGTACTGGACAATTGGCTCATGCTGTGTTTTTCTTCCGGCAGGTTTGCAGGGGTGATTCAGGGCTAGCTAGTGTGATGAGAGAGTTGCCCTTGACCATCTAGGTTGTTTCAAATTTTAAGTTTGATTATTTTGACTATATTTGGAGAATTGTATTTAGTACGCTATTAATGGATCATTACAATTAATGTTTTGAGGTTGTTAGTGCTCTGTTTTCTTATTTTGAGGTTTGTTGTGCTTTGCACGTGACCTCCCTTTCCTTTTCGGGAAGGGGGTGTTACAATTATTGTATTGAAAATTTCTTATTATTCGGATTTTATAAATATTGTGACTAGTTATTATCAATTTATCCAATTTTATAAATTCTTGTTGTTGTTAAGTTAGATAGATTCAATTCCTATAATTATTTTATTTTCTATTCCATCTTTCGTTGTGTCACCTATCAAATAAATTAGAACATAAAAGAAACACTTAATAGTTTTCACAAAATGCCACTCTTCAGAATGTTCTCAGAGTCTCCATATAATCCTTATACAAGTATCTCTCTTTAGAATCAACACTCCTGACCCCATAAAATACCCTCTCTCCTTTTTCCCCACCCAAAATCTTATTATACTTGAATTAATAAATTAAGTTGTTCCACAATCCACATCTCTCTCTACATCGTTGGGTACTATTACTCAAAATCGAAATTAATCTGGAAACTGCTTCAAAAAATCAATCAAATCGTATTAATTGAAATGCACCAACAATTTCGCGTATGTGATAATTTTAGAATAATTAAAAAACCGTATATATATATAGGATCTTGTTCGGACTCCCGGACAAGTTTAAAATACGGACCCAAAATTTATTTATTTTTTTTGCTTTTTTTTAAAACAACTAAAAAAAATTAATATTTTATGGAATTGAAATTTTTTCATAATACAATGTTTTGGCGTGATTTGAATACATATACCAAAAAATATATGTACAGACTGTACAGACATATTTTGTTATATGTATCCAAATTACACCCAAAATAATGTATTATGGAAAAATTCAAGTTCCATAATTTTTTTTTATTTTTAGTTGTTTTAAAAAAAAGCAAAAAAAAAATGTCCAAATTTTGGTCCGGTCCGATCCAAGAGTCCGGACCTGATCCGGCCGCTATATATATATATATATATATATATATATATATATATATATATATATATATATATATATATATATATATATATATATAGTGATTCCATCTACAGCAACCGGTTGTTGGGAGCAACCCATTTTTTTCCAGCCGCTACAACTTGTAGCGGCTTATAAAAAAAATCTAAGTGGCCGGTACAAGCTGTAGCGGCTGAGAAAAAAGGGTTGCTCCCCAACAACCGGTTGCTGTCGACGGAGACCCGTATATATATATATATATATATATATATATATATATATATATATATATATATATATATATATATATATAAAAGAAGGATCAAAAACATTGTGACGCCCCCAAAATAGGTATACAATACCCATTCTGAGTCGCCAAATATATGGTACAGAAATAACTATAATTTTATTAATACAACATAAAAATTATGAGTTTAAATACAAATATTGTCATCTAGACAATATCCACACTCAAATAAGTCATCATTACAATTATTAATACACTATTTTACAGAATAGTGAGGACTACTGGAACAATTTTTAGAACCATCATTCCACACCCAGACTAGTACTCGTTATATTCTCGCCTCCTGAGAAGAAAAATAGAACAACAAGAAAAAGGGTGAGCTCAACTAGCCCAGTAAAGAATATTAAGACTAAGATAATATAAAACAAATTATCGTTAGTCCTCAACAGGGAAAAATCTAATAGAATACAATAGACAATCAGTTTTAAATCAATATTCGCAGCGAAAATAATAATTCATTAGAAGAGTTAAGTAGAGAATGCAAACTACTATCTTCTATATATGAATTTAAAAGTTCATCGTCGATATTTTATCCCTGTAACATCAGTCAATATATATCTGGAATCAAATATTCATCTTTGCACTACAGGCCAAAGATATTAATCAGTTGGTCATATTCATCTAAACACCTGTTCATCTTTGCACTACGGGCCAAAGATATTAATTAGTCGGTCATGTTCATCTCAACACCTGTTCATCTTTGCACTACGGGCCAAAGATATTCATCAAGAAATCATTCATCTTTGCACTACAGACCAAAGATATTCAGTAATATCATCATTTAGGACTGAGGATGATGAAAAGTATTTTAAAGAAAACGAATCCAGTGAAACAAAAGAACAAGTATTAAGGATTCGTACTTTAAATAATTCAAGTTCAAAAATACTTCATAAATAACTAGATTTGAGTAAAATTCACGAATGATCAAAACATAAATACAATCAAAGCTAGTATCCATAATAGATGTTTTGGACGAAAAACAAAAATTTAATTTTTCTGTAAATAGTGTCGTATTCGTGAATAGTGCCGTATATGTGAATTGTACCGTATACGTGAATAGTAACTCCGACACTAAAAGATAGAAATTTCACAAAAAAAAATCATCATGCTTCGTAAATAGTACTCGTGAATAGTAAGTCATGAATAGTAACTCGTGAATAGTAACTCATAAATAGTAACCCCGACATGAAAAAATTCTAAATTTGATAAAAAAATTCAACCAACATTCTAGCATAATGATATTGAAGAAATAATATCATTTTAGAAGAAAATAACCTCTCTTACCTTAGCTAGAATAGTACTTTTGGTAGGAATATCAGATATAGTGCTGAAGGAACTTGCACCGTATATCAATACTCAAAGTATAAAAATACTCACAAAATATGCTCGATATTATAGAGAGAGAAATCTGTAGTTTCTGGTGTGATTTTCAATTCTAACCTAAGCACCCTATTTATAAAAAAATGCTTAGAACACCAAAGCAGAAAATTTAATATAATATTAGTATTTAAAGAAAATTTCCTACGCCTACTTTGAAAATCTGATTTCAGCCATTTGCAACACATGGGGGGCCAACCAAAACAATAAAAACATTTTTCTAACTATAAATATTTTAAACTTTCAAAAATCAATTATTCTGGAACCTCGGAACTTCAATAATTCATAATAAATAGTCTTTTTATCAGAAAATTCGAATCTCACGTCTTTTTATAGAAAATTCAATTCTCTACAACTTTACAGAAGAAAGTTTTTCCAAATTCCAAACAGAAATTGACCGAAATCCATAAACAGACAATTTTATAGGCTATAATCAAATTTCAGTCAAGAAATGGATACACCAACATGTTAACATGTTTTAAACAACTTTTGTAACAAAAATACTCTTCCTCCTAATATACTCATATATCCCACATTCATTATAAAAATATCACAATTATTATATTATTAAAATATAATAATAAATTATTTTATCAGAAAAGATAAAATATTATTTTTTAACAATTATCACTTTAAAAAATTTCTCCATCTATATCCACATAAAATCAATATTTTCCTCATCATATAAATCAATAATTAATTATTTATAAATAATATTACAGAATCACAGTACTGGCAACCAGGCCGTTCCCAGGAAAGATGGGGCTTTCCAATAAGGATTTTTCCTTACTGGCGCAATTAGGTGACCAAACCTCTCCTTAGACAGAACTTTCTAGACATTGTCAATAATGTTATCTAATAATATTATTCAGATAATATGAATTATGTAAGACCCCAAATAATTAATAAATGAAATTTAATTTCCTTTAATTATTATTTTGAATAGTAAGGGTTGATTTGAATAATGTGGATAGTTATGGGTAAAATACACAAACATTTCAAAATAAGCAAGTGGTTATAAAATATTCATTGTTGTCGGGGAATATTCGTTTGGTCGTGGAATATTCGTACTGTCGGGGAATATTCGTACGACGGCGCAGCCATGTGTGGGCCCCATAACGGAAAGCGATTGGAGGAAGAAAACGACAAATATAAGCTGTTTAAAAATAACGGCGTAGTTGTTACCGTTTACACTGTTGGAATACCCGGTGGTTAAAATACAGTAATACGCGTTGTTGCACAGTAGCACACGATATTGCACAGTATTTTGAATTATTGATCCTTACGTAAGAAGGCACTACTCAATAATTGCTACAGGAGTTACTGTTCATTACTTTATTGATTCAATAATTGCTGCGTTGATATTTATATTATTATTGTTTTAATAATTGTCATTGCACAGTATTTTCCATTATCAGATCAATAATTCATATTATTTGAATAATATTATCAGATAACATTATTGGCAATGTCTAGAAAGTTCTGTCAAGGAGAGGTTTGATCATCTAATTGCGCGTCAGTAAGGAGAAATCCTTATTGGAAAGCCCTCTCTATCCTTGGAACGGCCTGGTTGTCAGTACTGTGATTCTGTAATATTATTTTTGAATAATTAATTATTGATTATTATGATAAAGAAAATATTTATTTTATGTGGATATAGATGGAGAAAATTTTTAATGTGACAATTGTTGAAAATTAATATTTTATCTTTTTCTGATAAAATAATTCATTTAAATATATTATTTTAATAATATATTAACGATGATATTTTTACAATGAATGTGGGATATATGAATATATGAGGAGGTAGAGTATTTTTGTGGCATTAAATGTTTAACATATGTTTTGTGTGTCGGTGGACACAATTCTTGACCGAAAATTGATTGTAGACTGTAAAATCACTCGTTTGTGGATTTCGGATAATTTCTGTTTGGAATTTGGAAAAACTTCCTTCTGCAAAGTTGTAGAGAATTGAAATTCCTATAAAAATTCGTGAGATTCGAATTTTCTGACAAAGGAGCTATTTATTATGAATTATTGAAGTTCTGGAGTTTCGAAATAATTGATTTTTGAAAGTTTTAATTATTATTTTCAACAAAAACGTTTTTCAAAGGTTGGTGGGCATCTTTAACATGTGTTTGATGGCTAAAATCAGATTCCTTGGTGGTTGGCTTGAATGTTTTGTAAATATTAATATTATATTAATTTAGTCTCCTTTGGCGTTCTAACATTTTCCTATAAATAGAGAGCTAAGTTAGAATTGAAAATCACACCAGAAATAAAGTTTTCTCTCTTTCTCTCTCTATATTATCGAGCGTATCCTTGTGAGTATACTTTGAGTGTTGCTATACGGTGCGAGTTTCTGTCAGCACTATACCGAAATTCAGTCAGAAGTACGGCTATTTTGAGGTAAGGGGTGTTATTTTCTTCTCAAATGATATTTTTTCTTCAATATCATTATGCCGGAATATTGGTGAACTTTTTTATCAAATTTGGAACTTTTTGTGCCGGAGTTACTATTCATGTATACGGTACTATTCACGTATACGGTACTATTTACGAATACGGCACTATTCACAGAAAAATTATTTTTTTTCTTTTCGTCCAAAATATCTATTGTGGATACTAGCTTTGATTGTATCCATGTTTTGATCATTCTTGAATTTTACACCACTATGATTATTTTTGAGGTATTTTTGGACATGGATAAAACAAAGTACGAATCCTTAATCCTTAATCCTTGTCATTTTGTTTCACTGGATTCGCTTCTTTAAAAATATTTTTATCATCTTCAGTCTTAAAGGATGTTATTATTGAATATATTTGGCCTGTAGTGCAAAGATGAATGATTTCTGATGAATATCTTTGGCCGTAGTGCAAAGATGAACAGGTGTTTAGATGAACATGACCAACAGATGAATATCCTTGGCCTGTAGTGCAAGGATGAATATATGATTCAAGATGTGTATTGATTGATGTTACAGGGATAAAAATAATGTTGATGGACTGTTAAATTCATAGACATTAGTAGATTTCATCCTCTACGTAACTCTTCTATGAATTAATATTTTTCGCTGCGAATATTGATTTAAAACTTGTTGTCTATTGTATTCTATTAGATTTTTTTCCTGTTAAAGGCTAACGATAATTTGTTGTATATTATCTTAGTCATAGTATTCTTTACTGAGCTAGTTGAGCTCACCCTTTTCCTTTTTGTTCCATTTTTCTTCTCAGGAGACGAGAATATAGCGAGTACGAGTCGGGGTATGAATTGATGATCCTTGAGAAAGTTGTTTAGTAGTCCTCACCATTTTTATAAAATAATATATCAATAATTGTATTGAGGACATAGTTGGGTGTGTATATTGTCTAGATGACAATGTTTGTATTCAAACTCACAGTTTATGGGTTGTAAAAGTTGTGGTTGTTTCTGTACCATGTATTTGGCGACTCAAAATGGGTTGGATGGAATGGACCTATTTTGGGGGCGTCACAAATTATTGCTCCTATAATAGAAAATACTGTGTAGTGACAATTATTGAAACAACAGTAATATAAAAAAAAATCAACGCAGCAATTATTGAATCAATAAAATAAAATACTGAACAGTAATTACTGTAACAATTATTGAGTAGTGCCTTCTTACATAAGAATCAATAATTGGTGCAATACCGTGTGCTACTGTGCAACAACGCGTATTACTGTGTTTTAACCATCGGGTATTCCAACAGTATTAACGGTAACAACTGCGTCATTATTTATAAACAACTTATACTTATCGTTTTCTTATCCAATCGTTTTCCGTTATGGGCCAATACAAGGCTGCGCCGTCGTACGAATATTTCCCGACAGTAAGAATATTTCACGACCAAACGAATATTCTCCGACAACAATTAATATTTTATAACCACTTGCTTATTTAAAATATTTGCACATTTTATCCATAACTAAGCACATTAATCAAATCAACCCTTACTATTTCAAAATAATAAATAGAGGAAATTAAATTTTATTTATTAATAATTTGGGGTCTTACAAACACCTTCTTATTTAGCACTCTTCCTTAAATAACATTATTTTATTAAAAGTACTTGTTTTGGAGATTCTTTTAAAAAATAAGTGAGGCCGTAGGTAATATTTTTTGTAAATAAAAGAAAAGCAAATGTGACCACTATCTTAAAGGGTGTATTAGATAAGTTATATAGACAAATTCTTAAAAATATAATAGACAATTTTAATTATGCACATTTAAACTTTTGTTTGTAACTAGAAATATTTCTATAAATAATTTTGTGATGCTATAAATAATTTGTTGGGGGTTTCGGTGGCAGCGCCCTTGAGCCAATTTTTTTATAACTTTATATTTTTTGAACGATTACATATGTAAAACATGTATTTGGTTAAAATATAGTTAATATAAAAAGTAATAACATTATATATATATACACACACACACAAACATACACACCCCTTATTGATCCCTAATACGTCTTTCGAATCACAAATTTGTTAATAAATATTTAAATTTCTTATGTTATAAAAATACTATAAATTAGATTATTATTTCTTTTAAAAATATTAGAGAAAGATGCATACATCAAAACATAAAATTAAGAAAGTTATAAAAAAATCAAGTTGACTCCGTATATTAAACAAATTATAAAATTTTTTAGGGTCAATTTATTATTACACTAAAATATCTTCTAAATTTATCATATATTATAAAATAATCTTTTTTCAGTGGGGTTAGACCCCACGCCCTAAAATAAGAGTGAGCATTCGGTTATAACCAAACCGAATAAGCTATTCAGTTGTAATCAAAAATCGAAATTAACGCATTTTTAGTATCCGAACTGTTAATCGAATTGGTTATTTATAACTGAATTACCAAATAACCAATTTATAATTCGATTATTCGGTAAATAACCAAAATAAAAAACTTTCATACTTAACAGTTACCTTAACACTAAACATATTACAACATTACAAATTACAATCAACAGCAGAAAGTCATAATTGTGTCGATTTCTTTTAATTTCTGAACCGGGCAACCATCTATGCACAAACGTAGAAGCATTCGCTATGAGATCAATCTTTATTCTTTAGTCAGCATACAAGGAGTCCCAAAATAATTTTTATTATTTGTAAACTAAAAGATAACCCAACATGGGTATTGAAGTAAAATTATAAGTTTGAATGCAAAAATTAAAGGGTCCTTTACAATAATATACAACAATTAGAAAGTAATTACAAAAATAAAACATACAAAACATAATTACAGAAATAAAACATACACAATATACGTGCTAAAATCACGTGTCATTAACTCCTACACGTCAGTTACCGAATTTCATCTTTTTAATTAACCGCCCCAAAATCATGCAACTTTGAAATCGGAACACAGATCAACGACGGAGAAGACGTAGAAATCTATCGCGCCTCTCAAATCGAAGAAGACGAATCATTTTGTCACGACGCAACTCTAAAATCGGAAATAGCATATAGCATCAACAACTTCTTCAAGTTCAGTAACCGTAAACTTACGACAACTTAGTGATTGTTTATTACAAGATCAACAGCCTGTTCGATACAAATTTAAATATTGAGGTGTGTGAATTTAAAAGTTATATGCATATACTACCTATGGATGCTACGAATTCCTATATTGGTTACCTTTCTTACGTTTTCGCAATAAAAAATGGTCACAAAGTAATAATATGGAATGTTTTGATTCCAAAATGCATTTGAATATATGTTTTATATTACGGTTACTAAGTATATATAAATTGGTTACTGTTTATTATAAATTTGCTTGATGAATAATGTTTACTTGATTGTTTCAAATTTTTAATTGAGTTCTACTGACTTTTTTTATATATTAATGGTTACCTTCATGCAACATGTTGTTTACTGTCTAATGCTTCATTGGTTATTGTGTAGCATTATGCTGTATTGATTACTGCATAATATTACTGACTAATTATGAATTGGTTACGGACTAATGCTTAATTGGTTACTGTTTAATATTATATTGGTTACTGTCTCACTCTGGTTTGTGAGGTTACTGTCTAAACCCCTTATATTTTTCTGAATTGGTTACTGTTTAACATTATATTGGTTACTGATTAATGATGAATAAGTTACTGTCTAATGCTGGTTTGGTTACTGCATAATGGTACTAACTAATGTTGCATTGGTTACTAACTAATAATGACTTGGTTACTGTGTATCATTATATTGGTTACTGACTAATGCTGACTTTGTTACTGTGTAACATTATAATGATTACTGACTTATGGAAAAATTCAAGTTCCATAATTTTTTATTTATTTTTTTAGTTGTTTTAAAAAAAAAGTCCGAATTTTGGTTCGGTCCGGGAGTCCGAACCTGATCCGGCCTATATATATATATATATATATATATATATATAAGAAGGATCAAAAACACGTTCTTATTTAGCACTCCTCCTTAAATAACATTATTATATTAAAATTACATTATTATTCTTTTATAACTTTATACTTTTTGACCGATTACACATGTAAAATATGTATTTGGTTACAGTATAGTTAATATAAAAAGTAATAACATTATATATATATATATATATATACACACATATACATACATACACACCCCTTATTGATCCCTAATACGTCTTTCGAATCACAAATTTGTTAATAAATATTTAAATTTCTTATGTTATAAAAATAATATAAATTAGATTATTATTTCTTTTAAAAATATTAGAGAAAGATGCATACATCAAGGCATAAAATTGAGAAAGTTATAAAAAAAATCAAGTTGACTCCGTATATTAAAAAAATTAAAAAAATTCAGTAGGGTCAATTTATTCATTACACTAAAATTTCTTCTAAATTTATCATATATTATAAAATAATCTTTTTCAGTGGGGTCAGACCCCACGCCCTAAAATAAGAGTGAGCATTCGGTTATAACCGAACCGAATAAACTATTCAGTTATAATCGAAAATCGAAATTAACGCATTTTTAGTATCCGACTGTTAATCGAATTGGTTATTTATAATTGAATTGCCGAATAACCAATTTATAATTCGATTATTCGATAAATAACCAAAATAAAAAACTTTCATACTTAACAGTTACCTTAACACTAAATAGATTACAACATTACAAATTACAATCAACAGCACAATCATAAGTGCACCGATTTCTTCAAATTTCTGAACCGGGCAACCATCTATGCACAAACGTAGAAGCATTCGCTATGAGATCAATCTTTATTCTTTAGTCAGCATACAAGGAGGCCCAAAATAATTTTTATTATTTGTAAACTAAAAGATAACCCAACAGGGATAATGAAGTAAAATTATAAGTTTGAATGCAAAAATTAAAGGATAGTAGTCATTCGGCATTGTATGAATTACGAGTGAACTCTGAGCCCAAGAGGCCCAAAATAAGGGTAGAGAAAGTGTTGTTTTGAGTCTAGCTGATTTTTTACGATATGGGCTCTCACTTATAAAGCGGCTTTTTTGGTCAGAACCGAATGACGTTGTTGGAGGAGGGAAAAAGCATGTGAGAACCACTACGTGAGTTGGTCCTAATGGACCACCCGAGAATCCTATGGTTGCAGCAGACAGAGACGGCGTACTTGAATTCATAAATGGAACAATTATATTTTATATTACATTTTAAAAAATAATTACAACAATAGTGCACTCATTAATTATTTACACAATTAATGCATTTAAATTTTTATTTACATTATTAGTGAATAACAATTATCTCTTATCGTTAATTATTATTTTTTATTAACACACATTCACATATGATGCACATCCACATATTTATAGTGCAGTTGGTAATGGACAATGAAGCCAGAAACGATCCACCGCCAAGCGTGGATGTCGCCGTCTGCGCTAGCACAACCGCCGCATCAAAGTCGCGGTCGTACACTTGGTCTCCGCACGCGCAACAGAAGAGCATCGCTCAATCAACGTCCACCGCGATGGCAAGTGCATACCATGCAGTAGAGAATGGGGTCACCGTAGTCTGTTCCGCAGGAAATGATGGCCCTAATAGATCCACGGTAGTCAACGAAGTTCCTTGAGTCATAATCGTTGCTGCCACCACTATTGATCGAGATTTGGAGTCTGCTGTTTTGTTGGGTGGAAACAAACTGATAAAGGTATATATATATATATATATATATATATATATATATATATATATATATATATATATATCATCAATAAACTTTCTTCCTAATTCATACAAGATCCTCATCCTGATTCTAGGCGGTTCATTTGGGCAAATGCATGGACATTATCCTTGTTCCCTTGGTATGAAGGTAACCAAACCTTCATATTAAGGGAACAAAACTTTCGTATCAAGGTAACCAATGCATATTTATATATACCAAAGTAACCGATTCATATATACCAAGGTAACCAATTTAGTGTTATTAGGTTAATTACTAATTTATTTTGAATATGATACAGTTGGTAGCCAAACTTTTATGCAGTTGGTTGCCAAACTTTTAGACCAATGTAACCATTTTATATTGCATGTGTGTATGTAGATTGGTTACCTTGTTATAAAGGTTTGGTTACTTTAGTATTAAAGTTTGGTGACCTTGGTACAAAGGTTTGGTTATCAATATTACATTACACATCACTCTCTTATCTCTCTCTTTCCTATGCAGTGCTCTTATTTTCTTTTGAATATGAAATTGGAATTGGAATTTTCGAACATGAAGAAAATTTGAAAAAAAAATAGCCATACTTCCATATCCAGTTGTTGAAGTTTGACTAATATTTTCTCTGCGAGTCCACTGTAATATTCGAAGATGAAAGTTTTACTTGAGGTGGCTCGCACCAGATTACAATAGCGGCCAATGCTCTGCCCTCTCTTCGTTAAGAAAGGAAAAGTTTGTAATACATTTCGGATATACAAGTAATTTGTTTTGTTTGGGCTATTGGACTTACTGACTTAGAGTAAGTGAATATTTTGAATTTGAATTTGAATTTATTTTTGTTGTTAGATCCCAAATATTTGAATTTGAATTTGAATTATTATTAATGGCAGTTATTTCTCCTTGATTTTAGGTTCCTTATTAATATGAATTGTACTATTTTTGTAATATAGGTCCTAATTACATTTTTTTTATAATTATTTTGTTGATGCACTAATGATGTAATTACTTTATAATTGTTGTATATTTTTGTAAAGAACTCTTGATAAATAGCACATTGGTTTGGGCTGCTTTGTTGTAGCCCAGTCCGATAAAAAATTGAAATTGAGTAATAATAATAATTATAAAAAAGTGGAGTATTTTTTGTAAACGGTCATGAATTTATTATCTTCCAACACCCACTTCCTTCCGGTCTTGATCAAGGATGACTCAGCTCCCCCTTTTGCTTTTCTATTTTCCCCACTTTAGAATTTAAAAATAAAATAGACACTTATAAATTTCCTGTTAAAATTTAAATCAATCTCTACTCCGGACGACCCATTTATTCCTCCTGTCCCCTACAAGCTTCACTACAACAAACTTACGTATAAAACATTTTAATCTATCTAATAAAATATAAATAATTTTAAATTTTTCGTTCACTCAATAAATTATTTGAATCGTTCAAAATTTGAGATAAATGACACCGTTCATATAGTGTCGAAGGCACGGGACCCGACTAGTCTTCCATAAAACTCAAAAACATAATGACACCGTTCATATATCTTTTTTTTAAAGTATCTTATTTGAATTTTTTATAAACATTAAAAAAATATGTTGGGATTGATTCATACTTCCGCGGGGTTTACTATTGTATCGTGCCCATGTGTTTGAGCTCATGTTATAGTAGCTAGGATTTTTTTAGTTACTATAAAAAAATATTATTTGGTGTGTGAATCATTGTAGAGTATGTGAAATATGCTAAATTGTTGAACATGAGTATATCGCCTGTTCTTACTTGTCTGTCGTTTATATAATATATGTATGATTATAGTATTATTCGTTCTTAAATTCTAACAAAATATTTTTCTTTCATAATTATCCGTAAAACTAGTTAGCGTTGATTTGGTAGTAATAGCATAATTATAAAATTGAGATAATAAAGTTGAGAATATTATTTTATTTTATATTTAATTTAAATAAAAATATTTTTTTTGTGAAATAAAAAACATTAAATGGGACTAATCAATCAACTTATATTCTACGATTCAAATATGGCCATGTTTTTCCTTTCGTACATATGTTGTAGGGTCCTCGCAAAAAAACTTTACACACAAGAAAACTTTACACGATTCAATTAAGATATGAATGATTAATATATTTTAATAAATTAGATTATTTGAATAAAATAGTATTTGAATTTAAAAAATTATTTGATAATTAAAAAATATAAACTATCTGAATGACACTATTTTATCATTTAAAACCTCTGAGTTATTTAAAATTTTTATTGGAATAACCTTAAATTTTGAAATTGAAGTAGTACAATATTTATGAACTATTTTTGTCCGTCCAGAAATTTTAAATAAACTATTAAGAGGCAACTCTTAATAATTAAAATTTGAGTTTATGTCTTAGCAATCAAGATGCAAAAAAATTACTCCCTCCGTCCCAAATTATCTGCTGTTCTAGAGTTTCATACAGATACCAATATGTATGATAAAAATACTAAAATATCCTTTGTACTGACTTTTTTATTAATTGAAGAGAAAGAAAAAGCAGCTAATTAATTGGAGAGAGAGAGAAACATTGAAGAGAGAGAAAGCAGCACATTAATTGAAAAGAGAGATAGAGAGAAACAATTATTAATTGAAGAGAGAGAGAGAGGGGCATAAATGTGGATGTTTAAAAAAGAGGAGAGACATTAATGAGAGTAATGATTATCAACAATTAAGATAAAGGGGCAAATTTGGAAAACAAATGGAAAAAATGCATTGAAATCTTAAAAAAGCAGATATTGTGGGATAATTTTTTTTTGCTAAAACAGCAGATAATTTGGGACGGAGGGGAGTATCAAATAAGATTTGTCTCTAACGGAATAAGAGACAAGTGAATTAATTAATATATGGACCAACGATTTGACTTTTTAATTATTATCAAATTGAAAAAGATATATATATATATATATTCCCATTCCATTTGTTTTTCAAGGTACAATAAAACATAATTTGTTTAAGAAATTGATATGCATTAAAATAACCAAATAATACTCTGACTAACTACAAAATTTGTTCTTATTCCAAATGAATTAAATTAACATTTGGAAGAAAATATGAAACTCCAACCGGCAAGGAAAGCTACTGTTTTGTTTGTATCCGGACATTTTCTCGGATATTGACTTTCAAATCATTATATACAAAGTAAAGTGTTTAAATTACTGTTTTATCCAATGAATTAACACCGACGAATATAATTGTTTAATCAATCAAACCCAACAGCAGATCAATTACCGACAGACTCGAAAACTATTTCCACTTTTATCAGACTTGATTATGATATTCTAATAGTGATATTATGAGAATACTTTGTACTCCGACAAATAGGAAAAAAAAATTAAAGACAATAAATACTATTTATTGAATGGACTTTGTAACTTTTAGAAGAGATAATTGTACTCTCTTGGCAATAGGATTCGAATTTTATCGAATTAAAATCAAATTTGAACATGTTCGAGCCACGTACATATGCGAATTCGGATCGTTAACTGTTCGCAAATATGTTCGAGTTCGCAAATATAGTCTAACATCATGTTCGTGAAAATGATTATGTTCGCGAACATTATCAACATACTAAAGTAAAAATTAAACCAAATATTGTAAATACTAGAGCATCTCTACTTGCGAACCACTCGAATCGTTCCGAACCGAACCTGAATTGTTCGCGTACACAATCGAATCGAACTACATAGTTTGCGAACATATTCGATCGAGCAATCGTACAAACTCGACTCGACTCGACAAGACAATCTAATCGAACTCTAACCGAATTGAACCTATTTACGAATGGTTCGTTTGTAAGGCCTACTTGACAATAATTGACAGTATTGTGGTATTCATTTTCTTACCGGCATGTTTTCATTTCCCCTAAATAATGACGACAATGTTGTTGAAATAATACTCTTTTATTGAAATGGATGGAGTATTAGTATAATGATAAAGTGATGTTTCATTTGTCAGACAAATAGACCAGCCCAGCCCAGCCCTTTGAAAAAAAGAGAGAATAATATTAAGGGTATTAAATTTTTGAATTCAAAGGCGTCTCGCACGAAATAAAAGTATAAAATCTTGGGGGTGAATTGAATCTGGAATCTTTGTTTTCCTGTGTTTATGAATGGTGTAAATTTTAGTAACACAAGGTGGATCGTGACGTTCCAACAAGAAATAAAAGGAATGTAAAAGGGTTAAATCGTATGCTTGCAATTGGAGGAGTAGTTGTCCCACAATAAACCTTGGAAAACATGGTCGGCCGATCAAATCAAAAACAAAGTAGGGGTGGATAATGTTAACTGGGACAACGAATCACATGTATATGTATATGTATATGTATTCACCGGATGAAAAAGTGGAATAGGTCTGTAAAAATGATTAATAAGTATATATGTATATGTATATGTATATGTATTCACCGGATGAAAAAGGCAATGAACATGGTGTGCTTTTAATTTCACCTATCCATGGACATTCGGTCATCATCATTTTCCATTTACTACTTAAAAAGCAAGAGGAGGCAGCAAAGCAGATTCTCATCGCCATGTGTCATTCCTAACTTTAATTATCTCCACACAAACTCCAAGAATAAAAGTAAAATAGGACAAGTATTGTAGTATAAACAAACCAATAACAAAAAAGAAACAAAGTCACACACCCCAGATCTTGCAGCAGATAGAAGCTTCTCATCAGAGTGTTGTATTGTTTTTCTCCAACTCCACCAGGCACCAGCTTGCTTAGCACACAGAATTCCGAACCATAACCTGAGAATGAATTGGGTGACAGGAAAGCATATTAGACGAGTCCAGAAAACAACACAATGAGGCCTCACCGTATGATCATATTTTTAATTGTACCGTTGGTTACATCTTTCATTGTCCAGCCCACAAATGGCAAACTGCCCAAGATTCAAGATTTGATTGGTGAAGGAAAAAATAGAAGAATTTTGCACCAACCACTGTTTCCGGTAAGCTCTTCACCATTCCCACCAGCTCCTCCCCCGCCAGCAAATTCAGGTTTTCCAAACCCAGACCAGCCATTCTTTCCTGAAGTCCCCACTGGACCGACACCAGATCAGGCCCGGAAACCACCAGCACCATCCAATGGCACCACAGTACCAAACCCAATTGCCCCACAGCCAGTCAAGACAACCAAAAAAGTGGCAATTGCAATATCGGTTGGAATTGTCACACTGGGAATGTTGTCTGGATTAGCATTTTACCTATACAAGCATCGAGCAAACCATCCCGGTGAATCCCAAAAACTTGTTGGGGTCAATTCACAAAGTGTCGATGATGAATCAAGAATGCCACCATCTACTTTCCTCTACATTGGTACTGTTGAACCTTCCAGCCAGAGAACGGTTATGGAGACGAATGGAGTAAATGGGTCACCTTATCATAAACTTTGTTCATTGAAAAGATCAGATCGATATAGGCCAAGTCCTGATCTTCAGCCACTGCCACCACTGAGTAACCCTCAACCCCCACCAAGCATGAATTCACCTCCCGCGATGTCATCATCGGATGAAGAGAGTCGTGATTCTGCATTCTATACACCACAGGGTTCCTCACTGAGCAATGAAGAAGGGTATTCAACTAGTTCGCGTACGAGCCATTTGAGCAATAGTACAAGCATGATAACCCAATCCATAAGTGAACCTCATGTTACCAGCCCTGTACCTCATTCCAAGAGAACTTCACCAAAATCAGGCCTTGCTGCTTCATCCCCCGACACAAAATATGCAATCATACGATCAATTAAGCAGCCTCCAGCTCCTCCCCCTCAGCCCCCATCACCGCCACCGCTACCGCCGCCACCACCAATAGCTCCTTCAAGGCCAATTCAGCAGCAGCCTCAAGTTCAAACTAGTCAACCAACATTAGCGCATGCTCCCAGAAGGGAAAATATTTCATCACCACCTCCACCGCCAGACCTGGCACATCTTCATTCAGTAGACAACCAATCACAACAGACATCTAAAAATCCAATTCCTCCACCTCCCCCTCCCCCGCCACTATCAAGACCACAGAAATTATGGTCATCAGAATTAAGTGTCCCCACAATGGCTTTGCAAAAGTTGACAAACATGCAATCAAGGAGTCCTACCCCAAGAGCAGAGTCGGAAATCGTGAAAATAAAGCCTGCTGAAGAAGAAAATAATGGTGCCAGTTCTGCAGAGAGGAACGATGCTGATGATATAGATGCATCAAAACCGAAACTGAAGCCTCTGCACTGGGACAAAGTAAGAGCAACCTCAGACAGAGCCACAGTGTGGGACCAGTTAAAATCAAGCTCCTTTCAGTAAGTAGAGCAACAGACACTTCATGGTTCTTAGCTCTGATAGCCTGATGTACAATCTCTGATCTAATACCCCTTTCTTGTTTGTAGATTGAATGAGGACATGATGGAATCACTTTTTGGATGTAATTCTGCAAGTTCAAATTCGGCTCCAAAAGAAGCAACGAGAAAATCAGTACTACCTCCAGTTGAACAGGAGAACAGAGTTTTGGACCCAAAGAAGTCGCAGAACATTGCCATTCTGTTAAGAGCATTGAATGTGACACGGGAAGAGGTTACTGAGGCACTTCTAGATGGTATGTTATTCACTCTCTCTCGTGTCTTAAGTAAAAATGATTTAATAGTTTCTGCATAAAAAATGTATGGAGATTAGGGTAGAAAAATTATCGTCACCATTTTAATATATGGCATTATGCATTGATACTGTTAGAGAAGATCTTCTACTGCCAAGTTTCATTCTCCTTGTCGGCACAGTTATCGTCAGTTAAAGACATGATCCTTTATTCACCTTTCTAGTGATTATTATACCAACAGAATACCTCATGGCCAATTCTTTCTTCAATCCGGGTGTGAGCCCATGACATAGTGTTGCCCCTAGAACCAAAATGCCTCTAGTGCAAGGTTCCATGTATAGCCTGCAAAAATTTGTTCATATCCTCAATAATAAATTTACAAAATTATTCAAAACTGATCCCAACTTTTTTAAGCACTAAAATTTACTAAACTACTGAATCAAAACAAAGTATCGAGTGTTTTTGTAACCCAATGAAAAAGTAGCAGACCCTAGATGCTGCAGCTCACATGCGTATAAGTAAATAGGTGAGAAACTCAATATAGTTCAGTTCACACAGTACGTCATTAGGTGGATAATACGCAAATAGTTAGATATTTTTAGAGAGAGTGAAATCCTCCAGCAATGAAAAGAATAGAGAAACAAGTTACTAAGTCAAGGTGCACATAACAGGATAGTTTCTGATAGACAAACTATCACTAAACTATGCTTCCTGAAATTTACACAAGTATCATTGTTTTATCTTTCGTTTTAGCATTTTTTTTACCTCCAATACCGCACTTTCTTATATTAATCCACTAGCATGCTTATCCTATCTGATGCCTTAAAGAATCATTTCAAAAGAGTTGTTCAGTTCTTCATATTATCTGTTGAATAGAAACTAAAGATAAAGAATGTACATGACATACAAGGGTGGAAGCTTTATTTATGTTAGCTGTAATGCATATGATCATTCTTAGCTCCTTATCCTTTTTATCAAGAGCAGTAGCATAGTACAAGTCTACTGGTGAACTGACAAGACATAGTAATGTGAGTTCAATAGCCAAACCATTCATCAGTTCAAACCTTATATGTGTGAGGTTTTTATTTTTTATTTTTTTATTTTATTTTTTTATTTTTTTGGGGGAGTTGGGGGGTGGAGGTGTGTGGGGTTGTCTTTATAACACAATGTTATTATGTTATGAATATTAAACAACTAATAGAAGAGAGAAACATGTACATGAAACAACGTTTTTCGACTGCCTCATCAGATGAAGTTTGTTTTGGTGCGACAGGAAATCCGGAAGGGTTAGGTGCCGATCTTTTGGAAACTTTGATGAAGATGGCTCCAACAAAGGAGGAAGAGATAAAACTTAGAGACTACAGAGGTGACAAGCCAAAACTAGGGTCTGCAGAGCGTTTTCTCAAGGCAATTCTTGATGTACCATTTGCCTTTAAAAGAGTGGAAGTCATGCTATACAGAGCAAACTTTGACACAGAAGTAAAATACTTGAGGAATTCCTTCCAAACCCTAGAGGTATCCTATAGCCTCTTAACTCCATTTGATGAAATGTTTCATGCATATGAATTAATTCATGCGTCGCTATAACTTGATATCATAATACCTCAGAAGAATTTGGATGCTATCAAAGTGAGTTAGTATCTGAGCTAATTCAAATATATGATCCTTAAATGTCAAAATCTCTTCATTTTATTGACACACATATTTGCAAGCTTGCTCATTACAAAAAACATTGATCAGGCAGCAAATGAAGAATTGAAGAACAGTCGGCTATTCCTCAAACTGCTTGAAGCTGTTCTGAGGACAGGAAACCGCATGAATGTTGGCACCAATCGTGGCGATGCTAGAGCTTTTAAACTTGATACATTGTTGAAATTAGTAGATATAAAGGGAACGGATGGGAAGACCACCTTGCTCCACTTTGTGGTCCAAGAGATCATCAGGTCTGAAGGCACAGATTCTGACCCTACTACTGAAATTCTTCCGAATAAAATGAGTTTCAGAGTAAAGGAAGAGGATTTCAAGAAGCAAGGATTACAGGTTGTTGCAGGATTGGGTAGAGAACTGGGCAATGTCAAGAAAGCAGCAGGAATGGACGCAGATGTCTTGAGCAGTTACGTTTCAAAGCTTGAAATGGGGCTTGAGAAAGTCAGATTGGTTTTGCAATATGAAAAACCAAACATGCGGGGAAAGTTCCTTGAGTCTTTGAAAATGTTTCTTAGAGAGGCGGGAGAGGAAATTATTAGAATTAAGTCAGATGAAAGAAAGGTCTTATCCCTAGTGAAAGAAGTTACAGCGTATTTTCATGGTGACACTGTGAAAGAAGAAGCCCATCCTTTCAGAATCTTCATGATTGTCAGGGATTTTCTCAGTATATTGGATAATGTGTGCAAGGAAGTGGGGAGGATGCAGGACAAAATAATGGTGGGTTCTGCAAGATCATTCAGGATACCTGCAACAGCATCACTACCAGTCCTAAACAGATTCAGTGTGCGTCAAGACAGAAGTTCAGATGAAGAAAGCTCATCACCATGAAAAAATGTGCTATGATGCACTGGAGTCTCATCAGAGAACAATCACAGGCTCGGTGCATTTGCTGCAAGTATGTTAAAGGAGTAGTCTGATTGTACAGAAGGAGCTTGTGATAATCAAGAGGATTAAAGACGCAAGTATAAAAATAAGACTCACATCAAAATTTTGGTTTCATCCATTAGAAGAAGTTAACGTGGAAAGGGAACTGAGAAGAGTTTGAGAATTAAGGTCAGATAGCAAATAAATAAAGAATAGGGTGAGGAAAGCAATTCGAAGTTACTTCCAGAAATGAGAATATAATCTGGAACGATGGGTTGCCAAATGATGGTTAAGATAAGTTATGTTTTAGAAATATCATCTATACAAATCCATAGTTAAGGTAGCATTCTCATTTACACACATCTTCCGGAGAACATAGAAAGTTTTGATTCCAGGCCTCGTGTTATACCTTGAATTTTGTGTTTTAAATTATCTTATTCAGTTTAAGGAAATTCTTTTTCTTTTATCATGTAAATCTGTTTTCAGTTTTGAGAAAGATTTCACACTATCCAATACATTGAGCCAACAATGAAAATATAATGCTTTTAAGTATATTTACTTTTTAAATTTTGGGGATTGAAATCAGGACCTCAAGCTTAAGCATATTCAAAAGTTACCCACACAGAACTCCACATGCATGCAGTTTATGAACACCAAGTGACTGTAAAAATGCCGCCATCACGAATGAATTTACAAGCGGGTGTATCAAGATTTATAATTACGTAACTAAATCAGCTCTTTGAAGTGAAAATCTTAGTGAGCTCTGGCTCATGATTTAGATCAGGTGCAACAGTTGCGATAAGAAATTTTAGCAACCACTTTAGGTGAATTAAAGAAAATGGGGAGAAATTTCACAAAGGAATAAAGACGAAAAATAACTCACTTCTGATGCGAATAAGCGATATCCGCTTCCCGCCTGACCATTATCAACCGGAAGAGCAGATAGGGTGTGACTATTGGAATTAATGAATCCTCTCCCAGAAATATTGTATTCGAAAAGCAAGACAGTGTCGGGTTATTCCCTCCACATAGTAGCACATATGGTATATATGGGTTCATCGTCCAATACTGACAAAAGATTTGTCGTGTGTCAACACTATAGTAGTATAAGGCAGATTTAAAAAAAAAAAAAAAAAAGAACTGGTAACAAACGAGAAGAGAGAAATAGTATAGTATTTTTCAACTCAGCGAAAAATCATTCGTAATCTGATTGAACTCATTTTTGGTGGTCGTAACTCGTTAGTTTTCAATTTGAACAGTGAGATTGAACATCAGAGTATTGTCCATTATTATTGATAGTGGAATATTTGGTGGACTACGGCCCCATGATTTTCACTCCTCACATCGAAGAAATTTTTCACCTAAAAATTTGTTTATGTTCTTGATTGTGCTTGTTCTTAATTATAAACTGCTTGGATTATTTTTCCTATTGAGTTTATACAATATGGGAGAATTATATTGTTTCAATGTATTGTTAGTATTGTTTGGTTTATTTTTTCTCCCAACAAGTGGCAACAGAGTTGTGGTTATAGAGGACCTCCTTTATGTGAAGTATTATAATTTGCCTGTGTTTTTTGATGTGAAATCTGAGAAAAAGATCGATGATGAGTAAAAAATTATGCATCGTCAGGTGTGTGATTACATTAGGCAGTAAGTTGATGATAATGTTTTGAATCATATTAGTGAAGAGACTCGTGCACACAATTTGTGGAGTAAGCTCGAACAGATGTATGCTCGCAAAATGGGGAATAATAAATTATTTATGATTAAGCAGATGATAGCATTGAAATATCATAACAGAAAACCTTTGACTGCTCATTTAAATTCCTTTCAGGGAATTATTAATCAGTTAGTTGCAATGGCTATTAAGTTTGACGTTGAGATATAGTGATTATTGTAAGATCCCAACTTTTTTAAATAAAGATGATTTTTTTATAAATATTATTTTTGGATATTATGGAGTAAATTTTATATTTTATAAATAGTTATAGATAATATTTATAAATTTTGTAAAGTATGCAAATTGTTATATAATATTCGATTGGTCAGGGAATATTCGTTTTAACAGGGAATATTCGTATAACGGCACAATCATTGGTGGACCCCACAACGGAATTATTGTCGGATTGAGAAAACAACAAAAATACTTTATGAAAATAACGGCGGAAGTTTTTATCGTTAAATGTTGAAACACCCGGTGTTAAAAGTACAGTAATACGCGTGGTTGCATAGTAGCACACGGTATTAATTATTGATGATTACGTGAGAAGTCACTCAGTTTTATTCAATTATTGCTACAGTAATTATTGCACAATATCTCACGTTATTTGATTTAATTATTGTCAATATTTTATATTTTATTAAATCAGTAATTGAGACGACAAAATTATTAATATTATTATTTACAATATTAACGATGTCTAGAAGTTCTGTCAAGGAGAGGTAAAATATATTTATATTTATAAGTTTGTGATATGTGTGTGTGTATATATATATATATATATATATATATATATATATATATATATATATATGTTAGTGGAGGATGGTGAAAAAGGTAGAGTGTATTATATATATATTATATGTTGTGTGAGTAATTATATATATATATATATATATATATATATATATATATATATATATATATATATATATATATATATAAAACTTATGTATGGACAATGAAATGGCTGGAATGCAAGTTCACGGGATGTAAGAAGAAAAAAGGGGATGGCTTTGTAATGATGGAATAGATATATGTATATATAATATGATGATAGTGACTTTTGGATGGTGGTGGTGGAAAAGTGTTCTGATGATAGTGATAGGTGGGTGGTTTTGTTAAAACCATGTGTTATATATATAATATATTATTTTTTTTGTTTGACTAAGTATGTTAGCATTTGAAAATAGGCGTCTGATGATTCCACAAAATTCAGCTCGTGATAATATTTTTGTTGCGTCCGTGAATTATTTCTCAAATAGTATCCGTTCCATTCTCCTATAAATAAAAGCTCATTCCTTCATTATTTTTTACGAATTCACTGAAACTCTAGATAGAGAAACTATAGAGAGAAAGAAGAAAAGTGTTCTGCTACTTCATTACTTCTATATCCAGTACTCTTCTTCTAAGGTAAGGAGTATTATTTCTTTTGAATTCATGAAGAGAACTTATGTTATTTCATTCTTTATCATTATGTTGGAATAATATGTCTATGCAAAGTACCGCATGCATGATGATTTCTGTTATTATTCCGTTCTTTATCATTCTGTTGGAACATCCTGTTTGTGCTTTACGCATGACCAGGTTCCGTTCTTTATTATTCTGCTGGAACATCATGTCTGTGCTTTACGCATGACCAGGTTCCGTTCTTTATTATTCTGTTGGAACATCGTGTCTGTGCTTTACTCATGACCTGGTTCCGTTCTTTATTATTCTGTTGGAACATCCTGTTTGTGCTTTACGCGTGTCAGTTGTTGACATGATCATGACCATTAATGAATACACAAATATTCTTAGCTCGTAGTGCATGGATAATTGTGGTCGGGATATTAAAGAATATCCTTGGCTGTAGTGCAGGGGTGATTCGGTGATGTGGATTATTTATTAAGTTGAGTCACAGCGATAAAAGTGATGAAAAACCTTTTGAATTATAAAAGATAGTAGATTTTATTCTCTACTTGACTCTTTTAATGGATTGCTTGTTCCGCTAAAGTTAAACTTGATGTTGTTATATTTTATCATTTTAACACTGTTGAAGGTTAACGATAATTTATTATGCATTATCTTAGTCATGATATTTTTTACTGGGCTAGTTGAGCTCACCCTTTTATTTTCATTATTCTCTACAGGATATGAGAACGTAGCAGGGACTAGTCGGGGAACGGAGTGACGGTCTAGATGATAGCATTAGTAGTCCTCACTATTCTATGAAATAGTGTGATAATAAATATAATGAGGACCCCATTGAGTTTGTATATTGTCTAGAAGACAATATTTGTATAAAAACTCACAACTCATATTGTATAATTAAGTTTTATTTGTATTGTGTACCATTTATTTGGCGACTCACGATGGGTGATGTATACCTATTTGGGGGCGTCACGATTATGGTTGTTTGGTACATTATCGAATTCATGGGAGACTTTTTGAACATTATTTTCTAACTCCGCTCATGATAGAAAAATTACTATAGATTTGGCTAAGGTAGTGTTCTCAATGAAGAGTTTCGAAAAAAATCACAAGGCACCTCTTTATAGTCAAATATTATAGTTATCGAGAGAAAGGGGAGGAGCAAAAGACATCCGATGAACAGAGACAAAAGCAGAAATAAGTCAAATTTACAAATGTAGAATGTTTTCATTGCCATGAAAATGGGTATATTAAAAAAAATTGTCGCCAGTTCAAGAGAGCGAACAATATGGAAAATGATAAAGAAAAAAATGATGATAATGGAGATGATAATCAAGTTGCTACGGTTTCCAATGATTTTCTCATTGTGTATGATGAAGATGTTCTTAATTTTGTTACTCATGAGATGAGTTGGGTCATTGATATATAGTGGTGCATCAATTCATGTTGCGTCACGGAATGACTTATTTACATCTTATGGAGCTGGTGATTATAGGATTGTAAAGATGAGTAATGATAGAGTGTTGAAAGTTATGGGCATTGGGGATGTGTGTTTGGAGACTAACAACGGTACAATGTTAGTTCTCAAAAATGTTAAGCACGTTCCTGATATTCGTTTGAATCTGATTTTTACTAGTAAACTTGATGATAATGAATTTTGTAACGTCTTTGGTGATGGAGAATGGAAACTTACTAGAGGTTTTATGGTTGTGGCTAGAGGTAAGAAATGTTCAACAGTGTACACGTTGCAGGCAAAACTCTCTACATACATTGTTAATGCAGTGGAGAATGATAATCAAGTAGAGTTAAGGCATAAATGACTTGGTCACATAAGTGAAAAGGGATTGAAGTTATTGGCCAAGAAGAACAGTCTATCTGTGTTGAAACGTATATAGTTGAAAAAATACAGTGATTACTTGTTTGGAAAGCCAAACAGAGTTTCATTCACTAGTTTTTCCTCACAAAATAAAAATATATTTGATTTGGTATACTTCGATGTATGTGGTATGAAAGTAAAAACACTTGGTGGTTCTCTTTTCTTTGTGATGTTCATTGATGATCATTTGAGGAAGATATGGGAATACACTTTGAAGATCAAAAATCAAGCATTTGAAGTATTTAAGCACTTTCAGGCATCAGTTGAGATACAAATGGGTAAAAAGTTGAAGTGTATCCGAACAAATAATGGAAGTGAGTACATATGCCTATTTGACAAGTATTGCGGAGAACATGGTATTCGACATCAAAAGATACCTCCTAAAACTCCTTAGTCGATCGGTTTAGTAGAGAATGAACATGACCTTAGCTGAAATGGTAAGAAATTTGTTTTCACAACCAAAAGTACTGAGTTCTTTTTGCGGTGAAGCATTAAGTACAACTGCGTGCTTATTAAATTTAACACCATGTGTACCGTTGGAATTTGATGTACCGAACAGAGTTTGGACAAGTAAAGTTGTTTTTTATGATTTTTTGTGTCTTTGAATATAAGACATTTGTGCATAATCCTAAAGATGAGAGATCAAAGGTTAATACGAAGACTCGACAATGTGTATTTATTAGGTATGGTCAAGATAAATTTGGTTGCAAATTGTATGATCTGATTCAGAAGAAAATAATTCGAAGTCAAGATTTATTTTCATTGAAAATCAGACTATAGAAGATATTGACATGTTCGAGAAGATGGTACTGAACAACATTGATGCTCTAGTTGACTTAAATCTAGTTCCTTTGACATCTGAATTTTCTGAGCCTGCAGAAGAAATTCGCGATGAGAACGTGGATTGAAATGATGCAGATGTTTTTATACACAAATAAATACATGATGATGTTCCCCAGTTGCCACACTTGTTTGAAAACCCACATATTAATGTTAGAAGGTCTACTCGATATTGAAAAGTTTCTACACACTATTCTTCTAATGATTATGTATTGTTGACAGATATAGGAGAACCAAACATTTATGAGGAAGATATGAAAGATGAACATAAAAGGAGTGGGTTAATGTCATACAAGATAAGATGCATTCATTGCATCAGAATCACATATTTGAGTTAGTGAAATTGCTTAAAGGTTTGGGCCTTGAAGAATCGGTGGGTTTATAGGGTAAATCAAGAAGAACACATCGCGTGTCCACGATACAAGGCTAGATTGGTTGTGAAAGGATTTACGTAAAAAAAGGGTGTTGACTTCGATGAGATTTTTACTTAAGTTGTGAAAATGACATCCGTTCGAGTGATACTTGGTTTAGCCGCTACACTTGATTTAGATGTTGAGCATATGGATGTGAAGACCGTCTTACTACATGGTAATTTAGAGGAAGAGATTTATATGGAGCATTCGGAGGGCTTCAAAGTGAAAGGAAAAGAAGATTATGTTTGTAAATTGAAGAAAAAATTTTACGGCTTAAAGCAAGCACTGAGGCAGTGGTACAAGAAGTTTATATCAATTGTGGGGGATCATGGCTACAAGAATAATTCTTCGGATAATTGTGTATTTGTACAAAAATTTATGATGATGATTTTATTATTCTTATGCTTTATGTTAATGACATTTTGATTGTTGGCAAGAATTCTTCACGGATTGAGTTGTTAGAAAAACAGTTGAACAAGTCTTTTGCGATGAAAGACTTGGGTCCAACAAAGCAGATACTTGGCATAAGAATCACACGGGCTATAGATTTTAAGCAATTATTTTTGTCACAAGAGAAGTACATCGAGAAGGTACTTCAAAGATTACACATGGATAATGCTAAATTGGTTATCACTCCTCTTGCTTCCCATTTTAAGTTGAGTACAACACAATATTCTTCAACTGATGAAAAGAAGAAAGATATGAAAAATGTTGTTTCCTAGATGTACAAAGATATCTAGGGGGGTTGAATAGATCCTTTAAAAAAATCACTTATTAAATAATGTATTACTAGATAATTAATTAATCAATGTTAATTAATTACATCAGAATATTAATTTGAAATTCCCTTAAATATTATAATGAAATAGCGGTTATGAAATTAGTTACATGAAGGTTAACCACAATAGATAATATAGTAGAGTATAAAGACATAATGTAAAAGACACATAATGTTTTAGGTGGTTCAGAGACTGAACAACTCCTAGTCCACTCTTTTACTTTACTAGTAGGAAATCCACTAATGATATATCACAAAGATCATTTGCAGTTGAACCACTAAGGTTCATTTGAGTCACTTAGTCACGGAATGGAGACACTTATTTCAAATCACTCAGATCTCTTCAAGTCACAAAAACTTGGAATGATTGTCACTAAGACAATATAATAACATATAATTGAATGTTGTTTGAGATGTTGCTAAGTTTGTAATAAGCTTGACTTCTTCAACACTTAGCATCTTAAACAGGTAGTTAAATATCGTAGAGTGAAACTCTTAATAGTTTGGTGGAGTTTTAGCTTGTCAGATAGTGATTTAAAATTCCTTGCCTTTTTTAGACTTCGTTGAGTTATTCTCGTTGCAAAGTTCCAGTCGAACATCTAATGCTCTGATACTCGAGGATCCTTGATGTTGACTTTTAAGGGTTGTTTATCAGATTGCTTTTGGCTTTTTTGACTTGTCACATCACTCTACAGTTCTACCAACCACATGGGTAAGTTATCACTTTGCCGAACTAGCTGTTTAGAAACAACCATCTTCTAATATTCGATTTCAACTAAAGATATTTGAACTTGCATTGGGTTATACAATATGCAACACTTCGTATTGTCAGTCTTCTGTTAGTTCTAACTTGCTCTATGAACTGAGTCAATCATATAATCTAATGAGAAATGAAGCGTCAGTGCTTGACTTTGCTCAACGAATTGAGCAGTACGTTTTGCTCTACAACTTGATCTATACGAGTAGAGAGACATTCTACGATTGTGCTATTAATTTACGATCTGCTCTACAATTTTGATCTCTACGATGCTTAAACAGACTCTGTTAACTTCTTTATTATACGATCTTGACTCCACTATGCCATCTGATATTCACTATACGACCAGGAGTGAACTCTACTACGAGATCTTTACTAAACGATCTTGATTTAGCCATTCGACTCGAACACTTGATGCTTTACGAAGGTGCAACTTACTCTGTGATTACATAACCATTCTACGAATAAGCAGAGTAGCTTTACAATCGTTTAACAATACACAATGATCATTTTAAACCTATCGAATATACATCATTTTAGTTTTATAAGATCAACCTAGCATATTTGATCTTTTTTACTCTAAGTCTTTGTACATTACGATCTCATTAAGAATTTTTCAAAAGCTACTTGTACAATTATACTTTAATTTTAGCATCATCAAATTAAACATATACAGACTCTATCAAAAAGAGTTACATATGCCTCAGTTGTAAGAAGTTTACTGTATATCATAGTGTGTACGACCAGACTTGACATTACAGTTGGTGTTGTTGGATGTTATTTGTCAAATTCGAGAAGAGAACATTGGAATGTAGTTAAGTGAATTTTGCAATATCTTCGGGACACTTACGATTTGAGATTTCGTTTCAAAAAATGGAAAAATAGAGTTAGTTGGTTACACAGATACAAATATAGCTGAAGATTTCAATACTCGAAAATCTACTTCATGTTATATGATTTCGTTTGTTGGTGGGGTTTGAAAGTATAAACTGCAAAAATGTGTTGCACTTTCTACAACACAGGTAAAATTTATTGCAACAATTGAAATAAGTAAGTAGTTGCTATGATTGAAGAAATTTTTGAACGAGTTAGGATTCAAATAGAAAAGTTACGTATTGTTTTGTGACAATCAGAGTTTCTTGATGCAAAGTTGCTAGAACTTCAGAAGATTCATACAGATGATAATGGTTCCAAACTTTCAATATGATGACAAAGATATTACCAAGGAAAAAACTTGAATATTGCAAATTGAGCATCGTGATGACGAACCCCTCCACATAGTCATAGTGGGAGATTTGTTGGGTTATCCCCTCCTATGTGGGTATGCCTAATTAGTAGTGCATATGGTCTATTAACCTATATGGATGATATAACATAAGTTTCACAGAAGGAACTAGTAACAAAACAGAAGATACAAAAAGGAAAAATTGATTCTACGTGAAATAGTACAGTATTTTTCAACTCAATGATCGAAAGGTCATTCGTGGTCTAATTTAATTGTGTTTTTATGCGTGTTTGTTCTCAATTATTAACTACTTGAATTATTTTTTCCATTAAATTTATACAAGAGGGGATAATTATATTGTTTAGCTATGCTGTTAGTGTTGTTTAATTTATTTTTTCTCCCAACAGACACGCGACAACTCCATATTTTGTTTTATATCTAGCTTCTTTTTTTTTCTTGTGGCGCTGAAGAGAAACGTTACTCCATTTGTCAAAATTAAAATTTATATTAATGTTTTACTTTTATTCACAGTAATAAAAAGTTAACATTGTCATTTGAACTCTGAACTACTCCCTCCCTCTGATTCCAAAATAAAACATGCTTTCTGTGAATCAAATTATATTATTATTATTGATTTTTAAAAGTTAATTTGAGATATTTTTAAACTTAAAATTGAGATAATTTATTAAAAATTTTGAAACAATAAAATTTATAATGAGTAATATTTTTTAATATCTATTAAAATAAAAAAATTATGTCAATTTTATATTTATTTATTTTTAAATTTTAAAATTAACTTTAAAAAATTTATAATGATTAAATAATATAGCACGAAGGGAGTACATTTTTGTTTTAAGTTTATTCTATAATTAAGAAAAAAAATATATGAATGCAATAGGTGAACTGCATTTTTTTTCATGCTAGTACATTCCAATTCATTTCTATTTATTAATGGATTTCCAAAATTGTTGGGTGCGTGGTGGATCTCAAAAGGGAGTGTGATTGGAGTAGAGGAGCGTAGGTATAATAATAATAATATTGGCGGTCACAAACTGGTGACCAATTGGTTGGGCCTTGGGGTGGTGGTCCACCCGTTCAACACGTGAACACGCTCCTTGCCCTCTGACTGTAATCATGGTCACGTGTGATTTTATTATTCCCCATTCTCAATATTAAATATATTCAATCAATCCTATCCAGCTATCTATAATAATAATAAGATAAAATTTAATTTAAATTTAGACCGAAAAATATAAGAACGGTTTAGATTTATTTTAATTTTTAAATTATTAAAACGGAGAGAGTGTTGGAACTTGTGTCTACCTATTGAAAAAAGCTAGTGCGGGAGGCAGAACCCCCTACAGTACGGTACGAATATAGTGCGGGGCGCGCTAGGGCAAGACTGGGAGTGGCGCGGGGCGCGCTAGGATCGATGTAGGTTCTGCCTGTGTGGCATGGGGCGCAAATGACAGCTTGGAAGCAGTGCAGGGACCTTCGATCGGCGGACTGAAGTTTAATGATTTATTTTTTTAGAAAGACATTATGGGTATTTGAGTCATAAAGTGAAGCGAGATTGTAATATGATTGGTGGTTATAAATATTATCTATTGTAAAAGCCTATGTAACCAGAAATCATCGATAAAACAATAAAAGACATGTAGAGTACCCAAATTAGGAATCAAGTAAATCTCTGTGAGTTAATTTTCTATTCTGTTTGTGTGTTAATTCTAACAGAGAGAAAAACACGTGAAAAAAAATCATAACGCCGCATTTTCAGACACAAATAATTATAAATTCTCAATATAAATCGTATTTGTGACAATAGTTTAATGTGGAGCTCTCGTCTCTATTAATCTAATATCAGGCAGGCCCCGTAGTGAGTTTTTTCTTAAATAAATAAACCTTTTATAATGACTAATGAGTAATAAAAAATCGCACCACTTCGTGATGTAAAGAGGCAATGCGAACTGTCTGTCAGTTGTTTGTTACCAGATATTTTTATAAATAAAATTTAATATTTTTATAAGTTTTTTCTTATATTAATGTAAAATTTATTTATTATTTTAGTTTATGAAAATATCAATTCCATAAATTTTTATCTATGAACAATTTGTTTCTTTAGAATATATTATAAGAAGAGGACGGATCTAAAGCATACTTATTAAATAATATATTCTTTTAAATAATATATATTTATTAAAATTATGTCATTTTGAAGATTATTTTAAAAAATAAATGGGATCCGGGATGACATTCTCTCTTGTAATATTGTTTTATTTTTAAAATAATATAATTTTAATAAATATATATACTATTTAAGAGATATATGTTATTTAAGAATTACGGTGTATAGTCATCGAGAAGAGAATTTAGGCTTTGGGCTTGTTCTGCAGGGCAGTCCCTAGCTGTCTAGCCATCGAAAAACTAACGTTTTAAATAATTTAATTTTTTTTAAAATTATTTATTGTTTTATATAATTTAGAAAAATTAATTATAATTTTTCTAAAATTATTTATTATGTGAAAATATTACAGATGAAAGAGAATAAGATAAGTATGATAATTATGAAAATTTAAAAGTATTATAGACAATAATATTATATTTAAAAATATACAATTATTTTTTTTAATTCTTATGCACAATATATATATATTATATTATGAGAGGGGGTGATATAAGTTTGGACATTTACAAATTCTGTTCTGACCACTTTGAGATGGGGGAATGATAATGAGAACAAGAACAAAACAGCATACTATGCAGCATACTCATACTCATACTCCAAACTCTTGTATTCAGTATTTATTATATGAGTAATATTATTTGACTTAACAAGTTTATGCACCATTAATCCATTGGATGTTCTCATTTCTCATTTTATTAAAAAAGCAAGTACAAATTTAAATTTGTAATGGAACTCGTGCAACTATACTAATGAATAGTTTTTAATTCTAAACTTAGCCTACTCTATTTAAAATATATTTTTAAAAACAAAAAATTATTTGTTTATATTTGAATGAGGTTGAATCTAACCAATTAAGTTATTCAAACGAGTTGTTTTATAATTTTTTAAACTCTGAATGCGTCTCAATGTGTTTGATCGATTTATTCAAAAAAATTGTGGTTAAATAAGGAAATATACGTATTTAGATGTTTTAGACAAATAATTATCAAACATGTCATTTTATCTTATATTGAGAACTTTCATTTCATTCGGTTTATTTAAATTCTCTTATATATTTAAATTTTTTATTCAACTTTATCGAACAAAATATAAATATCGTACCATTTTTTTTAGGACATATAAAGTAATTTGCATCCATTAGACCAAAAAGCTCCCCAAGGCACCCAATCAATTACTTCCCATAATACACGAGCATAAACACCATAATCCCATAACATTTGGAGAAACTTAAGGGAATAATGGGAAGATACATGGTACCCTATATATAACCGCTAAAAATAAAATTCCCTCTATATCTCACTCGCTTGACTTGGCGCCCTTGCAGCCGAAACCGCCACTATGCAGCTGTTCCTCTCTCCACATTTCAGCATCATTTTCTCTCTCGAAATTCCTCTCTTAATTTCATCACCTCAGATTTATTAGCAGTTATAATCTTCAAATACACTTTTTCTTTTCTGGGTCACTTTGTAAGATTTTGATGCTAGTATCCCTATGAAGGGCTCTTACACTTCATTTTCTCTCCCCAGTCTCTTTTGTCAAGAAGATGATGAATCTTGTTTGAATGAACTTGAAGACCCAGATATGAACTTGCAGCACTCACCGTTTTCTTTATCTCACTCAGATGATGAGTATATACAAATGTTAATCGAAAAAGAGACCACCTTTGAGTCAAATTGTTCAGACCAAAACAAAAGCTTGTTAAAATGTGCTCGCTTGGATGCCATCGAATGGACTCTCAATGTTTGTTCTCTTTTTCTCTTCTCTCTGTTTTATTATGCTCTGTTTTTTTTATTGGGTGTTGAGATTTTCTAGTTTTCATGCAGACACGATCATTTTTTGGGTTTCACCTCCGTACAGCTTATCTGTCCTTGACATATTTTGATCGTTTTTTCTCAAGGCAATCCATTGATGTAAACATGTTTCTTTCTCTCCCATTCTGTGTATATGTATATATATAATATGAGTAGATATAAACTTTATATATCCATTGATTATGATTTGGGAATGTTATTGTTTGATGTTTGATAGAATGGGAAAGCATGGGCTATTCGATTATTAGCAGTAGCATGTTTATCATTGGCGGCAAAGATGGAAGAAAGAAAAGTACCAGCATTAAGTGAATATTACGCGGATGAATACAATTTTGAAAGCAATGTGATTCAAAGAATGGAACTATTGGTGTTGAATACATTGGAATGGAAAATGGGATCAATCACCCCTTTTGAGTTTCTCCACTATTTCATCACTAAGTTCTGTGATGACTCTACGCCTCCTACAGAATTGGTTACCAGGGCTGTTGAACTCATTTTCTCTATAATGAAAGGTAAACTACAATTATCAGGGTCGATTCAATCCAGTTTTCGAATTTATCACTTGTTTATGCATTTGATTTCTTAATTCTTTATACAGAGATTAATATTATGGATCATCGACCATCTGTTGTCGCGGCAGCTGCTGTCTTAGCAGCTAGTGATGATCAATTAACAAGAAAAACAATTGAGTTCAAGTTCAATGTGATTTCTTCTTGGGGGTTTGTAGAAAAAGTGAGGTTTTTTTTTTGCTCTACCCAATTGAAGTTTTTCTAATCAGCTTAGTGATATGACAATTTATGGCCACCCCTGATTAATTCCTGGCACATCAACAGGAGCATCTATTTTCCTGCTATAATCTATTGGTGGAGATAGAGATGGAAAGATATAAGACCCCCAAGTCCTTAATTTGCTCAAATACATGGTCGATGCATTCAAGCCCTGGGGATGTTCTTGATAATTCTTCAGTCACCTTTGGTGTTGGTACAAAGAGAAAGCTTACGCATAATGTCGATTCTCAGAAACATGGTCCTCTGCAGAAGATTCGCCTTGAATAGTGGATTTTGATGTCATTTAGAGAAGATTTATTTGTGTTCTCTTTGATTGGATTATGGTATACACTGTTTCAACAGAAGAAGATACAATTAGTAATAACTATCACAATGCATTATAGGTTTACATTAATCTACTAGCTTATGGTATGGTATGATATGATATGATGGAGTTGATGAGGGTTCCATTTTCCAATACCCAACAAAAATCCCAAAGCCGATGACAACCGAGCAAATTGCTAAAGGAAGTAAATAATAATGAGCGGTAAACTTTATAGCATACAGTAAGAAGTAGAGTACTACAAAAGGCATTTTTGGATTAAGTGAGGGCTAAAGGAAAGTCCACAAGGCATTGAAAAATGTTTGTTTATAGTAGTGTTTGCTTTGTTGATTAATACTTTAGTGCTCAACCACTTACCGATTTGTATATCTTTAAGTTGTCATGTTTTTTTAAAGCAAGTGAGGGGAATGTGTATTTATGTTTATGTGCACATCACTTTCTATCCTATCTTTTGTAGTAGGAGAGGCAAGGGGATTGAGGAATTAAGAGTTGTTTTTGGACCATGTAAAAGGAGAATGTGATGGGATTTGTTTGAATGTTGTTGGTTGCTTTTTGATGGGGGTGGGGGGAAGGAAGTTTCTCTTCTTTTTCCAGTCTGTCTTTTTTGCTGTGTTTGGGGTCATGAAGGCCAGAAAAATCATATTGGGAATCAAAGGACCTCGTCTTTATCATTTTACTATTAATATTATCATTCTATTTATTTATTTTTAGTATTAGTATTAGTATTAGTATCAGTATCAGTATGTATGGGTGAAACTTTCTGGTTGAGTTGCATTTAAATGATACTATAAGAAGCTAGATGAGTTGGTATTCCTCACATTAGAGAAGGCAAAGAAGCTGTTTGAGGTATGTATGTAGTTAGAATAAGGAACAAAATTGAGGCTAAATGGGCAGAGTTCATTGTCACAGTGCTAGTGATGAACTGTCTGCCTGCTGCAGAAGGCCTTTGATCTTAATTATGCTTTCAAATGCAGCTAAATCTACTACTTTTAATGCTCCCTCCTTTTTAGTTTTGTAAATTAATATTAATATTTAATAGAAAAAAAAACAAAAACTATAACAATTAATTTATTAAGGAATATAAAAATGAAAAAAAAGTAGTACATTCCTTGGGGCAAACTCATAAAATGGGAGCTTGTGTGGTGTGGTGTGGTGTGGTGTTAAGTTAATAGTTTTTGGAGCGGCTATTCCAATCTATAGCTCATTTTGGCTTCGAAAATAAGATTGGGCGCCACAGCACAATTTTCAAATTAAAAAAATTATAAAAGTAACAGCTACTTGTATTTTACCCAACTAACAGGCCAACCATAGAAACCTGTCGTTACAGACAAACACATCGACGTATAGCATTCGTCTTTCACTTGAAACCATATTACCGACCCGTAATACTTAACCTTCGCCTGCTCCCAATACCACAAGTGATACCGAAACGAATCTAACTGCTTCACTTCAGTAGAGAAATGGAGAAGAGACTGCGTTCATCACTTCAAACCTCCGCCGAGGAATTCCTCATATCAGCAGCCAAATTAGGGTTTAAGTCTGCCAGACCCTCACTCAAAACCCTAATTCACGCACTCACCTTATCCTCTCCGCTCACTTCTTCTCTCCCACTCTCTCTCCACCAATCCATTTACCAATCGATCACCAAACTCAAACAATTATCCAACTCAGCCACCGTAGACGTCACCAAATCGCCGCCGTCACCTCCAACTAAGCGCCACCGCAGATCTTCACGCCACTCCCAAAATAATGACGATTCAGGTACGAAGGATAAACGTGAAGATGCTAAGAAATGCGTTGTTGAAAATCTTCAGATTTATGCTTGCGTGGCTCTTATGTGTGTTTCTCATCCGAAAAAGGCGTTTTTGCCTTCGGATTTATTGCCTGCTGCTCGTGAATTGCATGATAATTTGATTTTATTTGAGTTTGATTCTGTTTTGATGTTGGAGGTTTCAAATTTGTGTGAGGAGTGGTGGAAGGAAAATCTTCCTGGTAGAGAAACCCTAATTTCGCAGTCGATACCTGTTTTGTTATCAAGATCATTGACATTAAAGAAGAAAGTGGATGTGCATAAAGTTTATGCCCTTCGTGAGGCGTTCACATTATTTGATTTTGAGGATGAGAGTATTGAGGATTTGAAGCTTTTGCTAATTAGGTGTTTAATTGCGCCATTGTATTTAAAGACAGAGGATGGAAAGAAGTTTGTGGCATTTATGTTTGGGTTGAGCGGGCAGTTAGTTAAGGAAGCTTTGGCAATGATTAGGTCTCAGATTCCCTATGGAAGGAAGTCGATGTTGGAGGCCTACGCGGAGATTGTTTTTAGAGCTTGGAAGATTGGGAATAGGGGGTCAAGGGAAGAGATTGAGAATGGATTTTTGCAAGGACTGGTTGAAAGTGCAATTCATGCTAGTTCAGGCCCATTCGCTGCCTCTATCAGGAAGGTCTTGGGAGGGTTTATAAGCCAGAGAACAACTGATGGTGTCGAGAAACTCCTCTTTCGCCTTGCCGAGCCTGTTATATTTCGATCACTACAGGTGTGCTGCATATTTTGGCCTACTTGCTATTTTTACTAATTAAGGCAGTAGATTGTTTTTGTACAGCTTGATATTTTTACTATTATTAGTTTTCTGTTAGTTTTTAGTTTTTCTCAAGTTTAAAGTCTATTTTTGTGCTTAATTAGAGTAAGGGCCTGTTTGTTTAGAGCTGAATGGAGCTGAATCTGAATGGTTGAATTAGTCAGTGCTTTTGTTTTGGTCTGAATTGCTGAATCGGTAAGATGGACAAGCTGAATGGCTAAGTCAGATTTTTTGAGCTGAATGGCTGAATGAGCAGCTGAATGAAGTAAAAAAAAATTAAAAAAATAGTAACTATTATATTAAGTAATATTAAATAAGCTTACAATAATTTTGAATTTTTTTTGAAAGTTAAAATAATAAAGTTTTATCATTCAGATATTTCAGACATGTCAATTATCAAACAACTTTTTTCATTCAGATTCAGCTCATTCAAATTCAGATTCAGATTCATTCAATTTTTATCAAACACCCCCTAAGTGAGATTGAATTTATTGGTCATTAATTCAATATAGTTTTAATTGATGCATTAGAGAAAATTATCAGTATCACTGTACCTTACTATATTAGGAGTATTATATAAAATTACTAATGGTGATAGGCAATATTTGGCAGGTTGCAAACTCAAACGTACGCCAAAACGCACTGCACTTAATTTTGGACCTGTTTCCTCTTGAAGACCCTGATGCTACAAAGGAAGGGAAAGATATATTGCTTGAGAAACAGTTTTTTTTATTGGAGAAACTGCTCACAGATGAATGTCCAGCTGTAAGAGTAGTAGCAGTAGAAGGTTCTTGTCGCTTACTTCATTTGTTTTGGGAAATTATTACGTCGTCAACCATAACGAAATTCCTTACCAAAGTTTTTGATGATATGACGCATGACACATCTAAGGAGGTCAAGCTTTCCACAGTGGATGGCATTGTATATTTACTTGGTAATCCTCAATCTCATGAGATTCTTAAAGTGCTTCTACCCAGATTGGGTCATCTGATTTTGGATTCTTCCCTTTCCGTACGTGCTGCTGCTGTAGATCTCCTCCTCCTTTTGAGGGATATTAGAAATTTTCAGTTTCACAAGGTACGTATCAGTCTTTAGATTATATTTCATTAGTCGCTACCTTCTTGTTAGTTAATTAATGATTCTACAGGTGGTGTGCTTAGATGTACTATTATCAACACTTGCAAATGATCAGCAACTTGTTGCTCAGAAAATCACTAAACTTCTTATACCATCATACTTCCCTTCCACAGTAACTCCGGAAGAAGCATGTAACCGCTGTGTCACACTTATAAAAAGGTCTCCAAAAGCAGGAGCAAGGTTCTGTGAATTTGCTTTATCTGAAGGTGCATCTCTGCAGACTCTCATGGAACTTTTAAAAGTTTTTATCAACTTGGCTCTGTCACCTGATCAGCTGGAGGCAGATCAAATTGATGCTTTACTTTTTGCTTCTGCCTGCATTTGCAACAATTTAGCTAGTGAGGCATCTTACAAGGTTGCCCTTAAGCAGGAATTATCTGGTGAAAAGCTGAAACGCTTGTTCGCTGCTTCGTCTACAGGGCGTGCTCAATCTTCTGTATGCAACATTGTTTCAACAATCTCTCCTGATGGTGTAGATGGTTGTATTGAAGAATGCATGGGCTTGGTCACAAATTGTAGCGGTTTATTTGATAATGTGGAAAGGCAAGCTGAAGTTAGGCCTGCCCACAAGATGATGCTGTCTTGTAATTTCTTCGATTATATGTTTGAAACTCTAGCAAGGATCCTGCAAAAAACAGCTAATGGATGCCACCTCAAATTTGGTGTAGAAAAACTAAAACACAATTTTCCCTCGACGAAACCAAGGAATACTAAATCCTCTATCAAAATTTCAGCAAAACTGAAGCAAACCATTATGAAAGAGTCCTCTAATAGTTCTACAAGTAGATTTGAGGAGGATTATGCAATTGCTGCAGGAATCGGCTGGCAAATAAAGGACTTGCTTATATCTGAGGACACAAGGAAAGCAATGCTGGAGTCTGAAGTTCTGGAAATTGCATTCTTTTCTTTAAAGGTCATTTCTGAGGTCAGCATTGTGCAGAGTAAGCAGTGTGATTATGTAAACACATCTCCAGTTTTAGCATATGCAGCCCTTGCTTTGCATATATCCTTTAAAGCTGTTACATTTAATGGTATCGACAATCAAGTACCAAGGCAAAGGAATGTTCTGAAAGATCATCTTCAGAGGTAAGTGATAATTGCGTCACAAGTTTTCTACTGCAATTGTTTATTGATATGGTAAAAAAAATTCCGTATATGTTGTTTGCCTTTTGTATTTCTTTATTTGGTTATTCACAACGATTTTTTATTGTTAATATGGTCTATGACAGTATCTGGAATATAATTACTATATCATTTCTTCCGTAAGGACACTAGTGGCTTTTTTTTGATTTGTTATCATTTGGTGCTTTTGTATCTAGTTTGGTCACTGAAGGATGTTCTGTTTTGTTTCTCATGCTCATCTAACTGTTATTTTTTTTTTCATTTTGGTTGCAGCAAACTTTGTTGGACCAGACAATGGATCATCTACTCAGCTGCACATGTAAGTTAATTGGTGTAGCTGACTCGGTAAAGTTTAACAAGTTGCCTCAGGAATCCAGGCATACCAACTACAGAATCCATCACGGTGGACAAAAGCACAGAGAATTTCAAGCTGATGCTTCCAGCCCAAGCGATAGTGGTAAGTGGTTATGGAGAATTCACAAATGCACAGTACATAGATAAAAACACGCTCTTCTGAATAAATCACCATATTATCTCTTTGGCCAAACTGTATGTTTGTCAATATAAGATACTATTCCCATAAAACTGTAAACAATAGAGCTGAAAACTAGTCGAGTTATACACTGGAGTCGCTGTGCCTCAAGTGATGCCCTAAACATCCATACAAAGTGAGGAAACCGGAAAAGGGAAGGAACTATTTCCTAATGCAGCTGATTTTGGTCTCTTGCATGACAGCTTTTCTTGATTTATCTTTTTTGTTTTTGATCATGTGAAATTTTCTTGGTAAATTATAGACAACATATTAAATACAACTCTTATCATGACTGTTGTTTCAAAAGAACCATGTCTTAGTTTAAAATGTAAACTTTTACGCACATCCCTTATTCCCGTCATGATATGGTGCCACGGGGCTAAATGCAGTAGGGTCTTCAAGTTCCACACTTGATTCTCGAGATTTTACCTCAGGTGTCTCAGCTTACATGGCTCTGCAATCTGATAGGCTTCATTTTTTCAAATTTAATTTTCTTTGATAAAGAACTTGTAATGCAAATGGACTTTGAAATATCAATTTTGATTATTGAGGATCACTTAGATGGTTATTATAATACAGCTCTCATGCAAAAGTGAGATGATTTTGCTCTAATACTTTTCTTTTAGCTGTCCATATTTCTAGTCGTTTACTCTTACATTGAACTTAAAAAGAGTTTCATTCCAGCATGTATAAAGAAAAAAAAGTCTCGTCTGTATTTACAGTGCACTTTTTCTATTGCTGGATTTCTTTTCAAAAATGTTCCTATATATTCTTATACTGATGCATCTTTTCTGCATATGGATACAAAATTGAGTTTAGTATTTGGCTTTCATGTAGTATCAAAAATAAAAAGGGTATCAAATATGGTGAAGATGCTAAGTGCAGTTCTCAAGTTTATTGTTGATGCCTCCGCAATGGAACTTGCTTCTCACAGACAAACAAGGTGCTTGAACTTTACACTCGAATACCTTGAATTCATCATCTCCAGTTTAAGGCAACATTCTCGGGACCACCTGCAGTTTAAGGTAGATGAACTGAAAGAAATGTTTCTCTGTGTGAAGAGTTCCTTCACCTATGCAACCAAGTTACTCAATCTAGTCCTTAAATGCTCCAGTGAAACTTCACCACCTCAGCCCGAAGCTTACATTCTTTCCAATAAACTTCTTGATCTTAATATTTCTGTTGAAGAACACATGGGGTCTGGATATGCAGCACGTATTGTTGCTGCAGCAAAACCATGGTTACCTGATCTAATTCTAGGTTTGGGATCCTGGAACATACTGAAGCAGTCTCCAAGAAAGAGTACTCGTTACTTTGGGCCTGATCACATCAAATCTAGTTTCCCAGCATGGCCCACAATTTTAGCGAAGGTTGAGCTAATAGAGATTGGCTCGGAAGGTGCTGATGATGGTACAGTAAACTCAGGGGAATTTCCTACATTCAGAAAATTTGTGGGGATGATGATTCAGCTGTTGAGAGCTAACCATGATGTATTAGATGCGGTTGGAGTAATTTTCTTGACTGGTTCGATAGTTGGGCTGGAGAGGAAGGACTTCCAGTTGGTATTGGGACTTCTGCACTTTGTGTGTGCAAAGTTAGTTGGGCACGACAACAGAGAGTGGGGAGAACTTAAGATGATGTTAGAATCTCTTCAAGATATCTACCCTCAAATAGAGAGAGAAGCTGAGGAGCCTAGCAATGGCGAGGACGGGCAGCAGAAATTACAGAGTGCAAGAGAATTGCTTGAACCTATTTGGATTTGTCATATATTTGAAACTGGCAGGGAACCAATGGAGGAAGAATAATTGGACATTTTTGTTGGAAGTGTATGTCAGTAGAAGAAAATTCATGAAACCTCTATAGGTTAACCAAAAAAACTTTTCTTACCTGGCTAAGGAATGTAAAAACTAAATTTCCTTGATGTAATGTCCATAATGTAATGAAGCATCTTGTTTATGTCCTATGCTAATTTAGTTTATAGACCCTAAAATAATATATAACAAGAACTTATTATAAATTAAAAGTGGGCAAACACCATCATTAGCGTCCAATACAAGAACGGCCGAGATTAGAATCGAAAAATTTACATCCGCTACTCCACTACTAATAGTAGTGGATGAGGTTATGTTCGCTACTAATAATCAGACGTATCCCTCAACTAATAATAGTGAATAGTGATTATTAGTAGCGGACGTAAATCCGTCATCCGCTACTATTAATAGTAGACGTGATTTTTTCAATTCTAATATCAACGGTTGATTCGAACGATGGAAATTGTGTTCGTCCATTTTTAATTTTCCCCTATATATATTGGCCATGAAAATGTGTGGATGTAATTATGCATGGTTATGGGAAATGTTTGACTGATTGCGCTTTGTTTATGTTTATTACTCTTGTTCCCAAAACCCCAAACTTAAAAAGGCCGAGGATAAATGTCTTCGAGTGATATCAGGCCACTATCACTATCAAAACCAGTTCTTTAGTTATAAGCTAGAACAGAGACAAATGCCTTCCATATTCAGAATACGGATAGTCATGAGAAAATATAGAAAGTAGTTCTGCATCGAAGTAAATTAAAACAATCCGAAACTTTACATTAGAAATTGTTCATAAGTGGAATGACCAATGGTTACATGTCAGTAAGGCAAACTTACTTGCAACGAATAGGTGCTACTGAAAAATTACCTACTAGAGGGACCAGCCATGTACTGAACCCCTTGATCTGAACTTACCTAAAATGATGTTTTAGAAGCTTAATATGTTACCTACTTCAGCGCCAACTTTGCCTGCATTCCTCTTGGTTGCTAGAAAACGAAAAAAGAAAGAAAGGGAAATGTGGGATCTTTACAAGAAGATGCAGTTAGAACTAGTGGTAGTAAGATTCCAAATTTTCATTTTTTTTTACTCTTCTAAACAACCAAACAAGCTAAAATAGATCCTTCTTGTCCAAATTACCCGTCAGTTGAGATGTTTCAATGCAAGAATAGAAACCTAAAAACTAAGGGTTCTACATACAGTTCCAATTATAATCTCGACGTCATTTAATATTTTCAACGGGGATCATCTTTACGCCAGCAGCTATTGGCATGCCCAAAAATCCAAGAAATATGCTAACAAACCACTGTGCTAATGTGAGTGGTGATGTGTTTGCAAATGTACCCAAGCACTCAATTATTATGATTTGAAAGAAGGCTGTGGCACTGAGAACGGTCACGAAAACATAGTTGTCTAGTATGCCCTTAAAAACATCTATCTTCTCCATTTCACGGGAGCTTATCTCATTGAAAACCTGCAAAATAAAATCAACATTTTCACAAATGTTCGAATAAAGCAACACATGTCAATGTGATGCCATTATGGAAATTTTTCACTTGCATAAGTAATGCAGGCAACAGATAGTAATGTTGAGAAAAATAGGAGTTCTGATTAGTATTTCAACAAGGAACTATAAATACGTTTGAAACTCCAATATATAACCTATTTCTTAGAAACCAAACCAGGCTGTAGATAACAACAGTATCTAACACATACTACAACATGAATTATAATTCATTGAGAGCAAGCAAGAGATGCTTTCAACGAGTTACCTGGCAGAAGACAAATGAGTTGAAAATAAGTGTGTTTCGTATCAAATCAGAATCAGGTCCCTCAAGGCCAAATACTGTCTTTCCTTTTGCCTGAAGGAACCATATCACGATGAACTGATATAAAGATTGCCCTAAGATATTCCTCCACATGACATTACTTATGAAATTTCCCTTCCTCCCAACTGGTGCTCTCTTCATTAATTCATCATTTGGAGGTTCAGTAGCTAATGCAAGTGCCCCCAGTGTATCCATAATCATGTTAACCCACAAAAGTTGAACAGCTGTGAGGGGAGCACTCCCTGAAGCAGTCAGAAGTGAAATGATAAGAAAAAATGAACTAATTTTACTAACTATTAGCATCATTACTATTTCTTAACCAGGAAAAAATTATTGTACGGTTTCAAAAAAAAAAGAGAGAAAAATGCACAAGTTTACCTGTTAAACAAGCTGAAGAGAAGTTTACAATCAAAGCTACCACATTAACTGTCAGTTGAAACTGTACAAATTTTTGTATGTTTATGTAGACTGAGCGTCCCCATCTGGCCACTGTCACAATTGTTGAGAAATTGTCGTCCAGAATTATGACATCTGCACTCTCTTTAGCCACCTACAATTTGGGAAAGAGATTCGTCTGTTTTTGACTTCTCAATGATCAGAAGAAACCAGATAACATATCTTGTTCAAAAAGATAAGTAGTGCTGGGATCAACACAATTATGTATGGACACAACAAACATCCTCAGTATAAAATTTGTTATATTGTTATACACTGTCCAGGCAGGTTTGTATTACGTAATATGCTTTCATCATTCTGTGGCAGTTACTGGCTCATTTCCTACCATGGTAAGGAATATTTGTCCATCGATACTTTTACGTGTGAACTTGTTGAGAGAAGAAATTATTAATTCATGGAAACCAACTTACAAGTTTATTATATATAGGACATATGCTATGTTGATTCATATGTAGTTTCAGTGCCAAAATAGGAAAAAGGGAGAAGCAATAACTTGGAAAAGAAAACCCGGTGGAAAATGGTTTAGAATATATATGATACATACTATGTTGCAGCATAAAAAAACTAGCAAAAAGGCAGCTTCATCCTTAAAAGGGTGACCACACATAGGATAAGAACAAATTACATCACAGTAATTTGTGTTATACGTAAGAGATCTATGTTTCTTATCAGATAGTAGAAAAAAGGCATGCATGTCATATCTCAAATTGAAATTCAGCCGTTACCATATCAACTTGACTAGTGAAGTTAACCATATGCTGAAGTGCCTTACTTCGTATAAATTTATCGAATTTGTCTCGTGTCAGTATGACAGGGTCATGGAGATCTTTAGGATACTCACCTCAGTTCCTGCAATGCCCATTGCAAGTCCAATATCTGCTTCGTGGAGTGCTGGTGCATCATTTGTTCCATCACCAGTAACTGCCACAACTTCACCAAATGTGGTTCGCAAGTGCTTCACCAGTGTATGCTTGTCTAGCGGTGAAGATCGAGCCATCACCTATGAAGGTAATAGAAATAAACAGTTTGACATCACACTAATTTTGTCAAAATTCATCCTAGTAAGAAATAAAAATGTGGCAAAACCTGAATTTTGGGGATTAGTTCATGCAATTCTTCCAGACTCTTCTCCCGAAAAACAGGACCTTCTATTGCTATACCATTCTCGGTAAGTATTCCACATTCTCTAGCTATAGCCTTTGCAGTATTTATGTTGTCTCCTGTAACCATCCGAACAGTTACACCAGCTGACCGACAAAGTGCAACAGATTCCTTCACACCGGGCCGAACAGGATCCTTGATGCCCACAATTCCTATACAAGTATATCCGGAAGCTGGAATAGGATTATTGGCAGAGAACCCATTTTCTAGTTCAATATAGCCAAGACAGAGAGTTCGTAGAGCTTCACTGGCAAACTCATCAATTGTGGCTTTAAGATGGTTTAATAATGCTTCATCAAGGGGAACAACCTCACCATTTGAATTAATCACCTTGTCACAGGCAGACAAAACTATTTCTGAAGCACCTTTAGTGTGAGCTCTTAGACCTCCTTCAGGAAACTCCAGCACCACCCCCATTCGTTTCTTTGTGGAGTTGAATGGCTCAACTTTGACAAGTTTGGAAGCTTGGCGCTCTGCCTGGAAATCTCCACCAAGTGACAAAGCAAACTCTAATAGAGCAGACTCTGTTGGTGTTCCCAATATTTCACGTTTTCCGGCTTCGTTAACCACAATTTCTCCCCCGGTGTTGGTAAATATAGATTGCAATAGAATTTTAACTGCAGATTCCGGGATTTCAGAGCACAAAGTAGAAGCTTTATCTTGTGTGGTCACATCCTTGACATTCATACAAATGCATGATTTGACAACAGTCATGTGATTGGTAGTTAGTGTGCCAGTTTTGTCACTACAGATACTTGTTGCAGACCCCATTGTCTCACAGGCTGCGAGATGGCGGACCAGTGCCTTATCGTTCATCATCTTCTTCATGGCAAATGCAAGGCTTAATGTCACAGCGAGAGGCAATCCCTCAGGAACTGCAACAACAACAATGGTAACCGCGATAGCAAAATATTCCAACATTTCCAAGGCATCATCTCCTGTCCAGCTCCAGTGGGTTCCCTCTTGCAGTTTACGACCAAACATTTTTTGCACAAGAACTGCAAAAGTTACAACAGCAAAGAAAAGGCCAATCTTTCCAATAATGGTTGCAACTCCATTCAATTTAACTTGAAGTGGGGTCTCATCATCTCCACCTTCGCTAAGAGTTGCCATCAGTTTACCCCATTGAGTTCTCATTCCTACAGTGGTAATCAGCATCTTGCATGATCCATCTTGGACCTTAGTTCCAGACAACAAATAAGGATTTTCATTACTTACCATTACCGGCTCACTTTCTCCAGTCAGGCTCGATTCATCAATTAGCACAGAAAATCCTGAAACAAAAAGGCCATCTGCAGGGACTTGGTCTCCAATGGCTAGATGTACAATATCACCGGGAAGTAGCTCATATATCGACATTTTGTGCCTATATCCATTCCTCGTAACTTGAATCGAGATCTTCTTCTTCTCTTTGTCCAAATCCCTGAACTGTAAAGATTGCCGGTAATCACTTGTTGCTGTGACAAAAACCACCAACAAGATACTTGCAACAATGCCAAGGCCATCATGGGCCCCTGTCGGCCATCCTTCAGTTGCTATGCCAACAATCAAAGATACAAAAGCACACACCGCAAGGATCATAAGGGTCATGTCTTGAAGGGCTTCCCAAACAAAAACCCAGAAACTGCGGGGTTCACTCTCAGTGAATTTATTGATTCCAAAAATCTCCTGTCTATGGTTCAGTGCATCGGTATCATTAGGAAGCCCATTGGTGGTTGATGTGCAAAGTTTGTCTGCAATACCAGTTACCCCACCATGAAATTTTAGCTTCTTCATATCATGACCTTCAACTATGGATCCCAACTCATCAGCACAAATCTGATAACCAGCTGCTTTAACATCTTCAGGTACTTTGTAGTCACTTGGTTGCATGCCTGCAACCATTCCACAAAGAGTATCAACCTAATTAGAATTTTTATAATGCATAATTTAACTGAAATGGCTAAGAAGCTCACCTTGTATGAATTGAATTGCAGCCTTGGAAACCAGAACTGCAACTCTCAACTTTTCCTATATTATGAAAAATAAAAAAGAGTCAGCCACCTAACTTAGAACTATTGAGATGGAGTGTATAGTCTGCAGATTGGATGAAGAATAAACATTCAAAAAATTCATTGCTTCACATAATTCAGATGGAAAAAAATTAACCAAATGCAAGATGATGAAGCCCGGAAGAAACAAAGTTAGGCATAAGTACATACGTTCTATGCAATGTTTAAACTACTTTATGAAGAAAAAAAATACACAAATCGTCCCAGAACTCACAGTTTGACTCAGGAATTTTTTCCCAATTCTAATTGAGGCCATACAAGTCTACTTTTGAATTCAAAAATACCAACTGGCACATTCATTGATACTTGGCATGCAATAGTCGGGACTCTGGAAAACTAAATTTAGTTTTACAGCAGAAAACTAAATTGTAAGATGTGGGATAGAGTGAAAAGGCACAAGTAGTTTCGTTGGCCTTATTGCAATAATAATTTTAATTTACAACATCCCGAACTATATGTCTACTGAAGTATTAGTGTGTCATATGGACATCTGAAAATTGGTATTGTCAAAATTATGCAGATACTGATGTTTCAAGTTGTTTTAAATTGAACTGAATAAACAACACCATCCGTAATCAATCGACCACAAGGAAGCATATAAATCAATACAGAACCAGAGCCTCATCTCAAACAGAATAATAAAAATAACATAAAATCCACAAGGAAGAATGAGAATTAGTCATATCATGAGAGCTCAATGAAACGTGATACCTCCATAAATATATAAAAAATAATGATAGTTCATAATTAGACAGAAATAATACATGTATGAGTTGAAATTATGACAAATAACTGGAGAGGAAAACAATTTATGTATCCAAAAGGAATGAGAGAAGGAAACCTGATTGGTTCGGCGCATGGCAGCAGCTTCGTAGCGCTTGGAGAGATTGGCAGTGAAACGAAACCTGCGCTTTGGATTTTTGACCACACTGCACAGATTTCTCCATCTCTGCAGTGTCTCGTCGGAGGAGTGCTTCGGTTTCACTTCTCCAAAATTCTCATTCAAATAGCTCTCCATTCGCCTATACTTGTATATATACCTATATTTATTTAATTATTTGGAACTATCAATCTATATCCTCACCAATGTTACCCCAAAACTGAAAATAGAAGTAAAAAAATGAATATGAAAATTCGATTCCAATCTAATCTGTTGTTGATTCCTGGAGCTAAATCCTAAATATCAAGTTCAAATCAGCCGATCACAACATATTCCCAAACAAACGGAAGAGTAGAGAGAGGAAACACAATTGACAAAGAAATATATGTTGAAACAACGTATTTAAAGAGGCAGTTGCATACTATGCAAAGAAAAGAGGGAGAAAGAGTGAGGAAGTTTATTACACAATTTCATTGAACGATGAATGAAATTTAAAGAAAAAGAGAGTTGGCTGACCACCACTATTCAACTAATATGACCAAATAACTTTCTCTGTTATTAACATGGTGTTTGGTAGAACAGGGGGAAAATGAAGAAAAAGATTAGAGGAAGAAGATGAAGATGGGGAATATTATTGAGGAACTGAGGATCCGAAAATTAGCGTGAGAGAAATAATACTACTTGGTTAGTGTGAGACTGTGAGCTACTCTAATTGTAACGGTCTTTCTCTCTCCTCAGTCACAATTGGTTGGATTAGAACGAATTGGGCGGGTGGGGTCTAGATTTATTAAATTAGGAATAATAATAGTAATACTTTACAGTGATATTCCGTTCCTGCCTTACTATAAATAATTTTGATTCTTTCACTATTTTTTATATAATAAATAAATAATTAATACTCCCTCCGTCCCAAATTAATTGCTCAGTTTTGACTTTTTAAAGTCAAATTGACCATTTTTAAAACTAATCTTTTTACTATTTTTGCTAAAATATAGGTGAAGAGATTATAACCAAAAGAAAGTATACACAATTTATTACTAATCTTAATTTTTATAATTTTAGAAATATATTTATATATGCTTAATTATTAATTATAAAAATAGTCAATTTGACTTAAAAAAGTCAAAACTGAGCAGTTAATTTGGGACGGAGGGAGTATTTATTTAAAATTCTAAAACATCGTATATTATCGGACAAAAAAATTTGTCTATTTTTTGGTTAATTCGGGTGCAAGAGGTAGTACCAAGGAAGCTAGCGCTCAAGGATAATATTTAGATATTTAAATTTTGAATTTGAATGAACCAAATAGATTAGAAAATTTTAATACATAATAGAATGATGTGTTTGATAATTATTTATCTAAAATATCTAAATTTTAAATTTATGGGTCATTATGAATAAATTTATTATATAAATATAAATAAATAATGTTATTTAATAAAATTAAATATAAATTTTTAAACAATCTTTGATATAGTATACTAATATTAAGAATAAAATACTAAAAATATTAATAATATTTTATAGTACATAAAATAAAAATGACTATAACAACATTTATTGAATTGGTTATTGACCAATTTATTAAGGAAAAATTAAAAATAATTTTAAAAAACAAAATTTATTTATAATAGTAAACAAGATGAATATTAAATGTAAATTTTAACGGTTTATGAGAGTAAGTAAATAAAAATATTATTTAACACTATTTTTATATTTATTCAATCATAATTTTTTAGATTAATTATTCAGATATATTTAAAATTATTTATAGTTTAAAAATTACTATTAAACAAACGACTTATTTAATTAAATTCAAAAAGTAAAAAAATAACACAACACGTAAGTAGGAGTTATTAAAGTATAGGTTAGGTATTTGATTCCCAATTCAGAGTGAACGCGTTTGTTACGCGTACAAGACCGAACGAGATTTCTTTATCTTTAGTACGTATGTCTTTCTTTATGGAGTACCTGACACTGATGTTTCTAGAGGAATGGAAAAGTCTTGGCGGACAGCTCCATTGGACCGAAAAATTGGACAGGCTAATTTTTTTTTTTTAAATATATAATATTTATTTTAATTGAAATTTTTACAGAATATAGTATTTTTAGATATAATTTGGATATATACACAATAAAGTATTAAACAGTGTGTTTAGCACTATATTATGTATGTATCCAAATTATACCTAAAAATATTGTATTCTATAAAAATTTCAATTGAAATAAATACTATATATTTTTTTAGAGTAGCAAAAAAAATAAAAAATAAAAATAAAATTGGCCTGTCCAATTTTCCGGTCCAAAAGACCTGTCCGTGTAGAACTGCTCCTAGAGGAATATTTATTAATAAAGGGTGATGAGGTCCCAAAATTTTAATTTAAAAATATATTTTAAATAATATGTTATCATAATATTAATTGAATAAATTTTATGTAATTAAATATATTATAAGTTATTATTAAAATATTTAATGTCATATTATTTAAGACTCCTAATATTACTTATTAATAAATCAACTGTGATTCATAAAAAGAGTTGTAGACAAATAGTTTTTATTACTATTAATCAATAGTGATTCACATTTCACATACAGAGTTTTATTTTATTTTATTGATTATAATATAAAATATTATTAAACAAAATACTCCAAGCATAATTTGAAAATTTTATAGATATTAAGAATAAAATTTTATTCTATGTTTATTTTTAAATAAAATAAGTTGTCAATGTAATAATAATGATAAAATAATAAAAGTAGGTCGATAAATTTTTAAAAACTTATTAATGGAAAAAAATAATGAATACAATAAACAATCAATAAATAAAACTCTTGCCGTATAATAATTTTGGAAACTAATATTTTTACATAAAAAATCAATATTTTTACATAAATCAATCTCATATAAATAATAAGAAAAAATGTATGTACACAACTGTATAGTACACAGTCGACTAGTTATTCTGGGCTACGACGACAGGTGAACCGTCGCCATAATTCAAAAAATCTATCGTCATAATCCAACTGTATAATAGAGAGCTGTATATATACGTATAACTCTAAATAATAAATGGGTCTCAACTCCATGTTAGTGTCACTACTATTATTCAATAAGTCTAGGGGGACAGAGGTTTTCCGATCAGGGTAGTGATCGGCTAAATTTTTTTATTTTTTTTGGCTTTTGATTACTAAATAATTAATGTGATTTATTGAAACTGAAATTTTTATAAAATAAAGTGATTTAGGTGTCATTTGGATACATATAAAAAATAAAATTGTACAATCTGTGCAACTCTATTTTTTACATGTATCCAAATGACACTTAAATCATTATATTTTATAAAAAAATTTAATTCTAATAAATCATATTAATTATTTGAAAAAAAATCCAGCCGGTCAGTACCGGTCCCTAGAAGGACTCACTAATATTATGTCCATGACTACGGAGGCCTATTTTGTGTTCTTTTTCATCATATGAATAAGAATATTAACGAGTACGGACACTTTTAGTTGAAATTCATAATGATGTTGGAATGATGGCATCCACTAAGTAACTTGGTAAAAATAAAATAAGTCTATTATTACATAAAATTTCTAATTGGGGGGCGTCCGGTGCCTTAACGACCGGTACGTCCGGTGCCCCCTTTTTTTCCGTTTTTTTTCTACAATTATGAGAAAAAAAAGTAAAAAATAATAGAGCAAGTTTGAACAAAAAACTGTAAAAGGAAGTATGTTTTTTATTGAAAAAACACTCTAAATCGGACGTTAGTCCGGTACAATTGCACCGGACGCCCCCTTCTTGTATTCATTCGTATGTATATTTTTGATGGCTCACGTGATTTGTTCTGTACGTGAGTCATCAAATTATGTATATGAATGTATATAAACGATTTTATGTGATATTAAATTTATTGGTAAAAATATGGTTCTTTTGTTTTTGCTGGTTGTGCCAAACAACACACAAGACAAAACAGACTTCATTGGGGGGCTTCCTTAGTGGGGTTGGTAAGCTTCACACAAATCACACTTTTGATGACAATAACCAAATGAGAATGTATAATTTTCAATTATTAAATATATATAAAATTTTATAACCCCTTCCGTGTCAAAATAATTAAAAATAACTTTTAAGAGTTAACATAAATATTTTAATATTTAAAAGTAATGCAAATTTATTTTATTTTTAAAACAATAAATATTACAACTAGTAATATGTTTTACTTGGTTCAAGATTTGTATTAAATAAGATTTGAAAAGTTATATAAATTTTGAATATGGAAATATTTAAATTAGAACTTAGGAACTTGAGTACAACGATAATAACATTAAAGAAGTTGTTGAAATAGTCATAGCAAGACTTTTAACAAGTTGGGGAGTTGGATTTCAACTTCTCCTCTCCTGCATGTGTTGTCAATCGGGCTCAAGCTCAACCCATTTTAAAATTAGGAACAATTACATATTATAGTACATTTTTAAAAATAATTACAAAAATCATACATTCATAAAATAATTACAAAAATATTACACTTTTTCATATTTATTTACAATAATAGTGCAATTAGGATTCCTTAATTTAAGAGATTAATATTAATGGGCTGATATGGCAAATCTGGTAGTTATTTTTAAACGCGTGAAATCTTCTTCTTCTTCCTTCTTTTTCTCTCAACTCCCATATCCTTTGTTCTGGTATTTCTCTCTCTAAAATTTTCTTCTTCTTCTTCTTCTTCTTCTTCTTCTTCTTCTTCTTCTCTCCGCCCTTACCATTTCTCTCACTCCTCTTGAAGCCACTCGTCGTCAACGGACTGAATCTACTTCTTCAAACGATGGAACCGCCTCCTTTTGGAACCTACCATGCGATATGTACATGGTTGAAGTGATGTTGTCATACTATGAGTTTTTACTTCTCTGACGACATTCGTTCGATACCAAATTGGCAGTTTAAACTTGCATATTGTAGAGATGGCAGCACATCTGTGCAACTCTTCCCCATCTGAATTTGTACAAATATAATTTTGGGAGTTGCGCTAAATTTTCTCTATTTCGTATTTTGATTTTGTTGGATATTCATAACAATTTGTTATGATTTGTGAGTCTGTAATGTTTATTGGAGTTTATATAAACTGGGTTGGATATACAGGTTATTTCTGTTTTGGTTATCATTATTAAAACTTGTTCTGGTTACTTTCATATAACTATCTGGTTACTTCTTTATTATGTTTTGGTTACTGTTATCTTATGGTTTGGTTACTATTATTGTGCCATCGATGTGGGATTTTGGTTACTTTTATTTTTTATTCTGGTTAATATATAATTGTATAGTATATATGGATTGCCTGAACTGAGTTTTATTACATGATATTTCTTTTTTGGTTACCATTAAAACTTGTTCTAGTTACTATCATATAATTATGTGGTTACTGTTTTATTATGTTACATTATGGTTACTGTTATTTAATGGTTTTTGACTACTATTATTGTACAATCAATGAGGTATTTTAGTTATTATTTATTATTTCTTTTAAGTTGTGTTTGCTACATTGTTTGAGATGTACAGTTAGTAACCAAATATGTATATAAAGGTAACCAACTATTATTTTTGATAGTAACCACAGAGTTACAAGCTTGTTTTAGGACATATATCAAATGTGAAGTGTACATGTCATAGTATAATTGGGTTGCCTAAACAAACAATATCACCTTCATTACATGATGCTCGATACACAGGTTGTTTTATGTTTTGGTTACCATTAAAACATATTATGGTTACTGTTATGTAACTATTTGGTTACTTATTTATTATATTTGTTTTACTGTTATTTAATTATTTTTGACTACTATTATTGTACAATCAATGAGGTATTTTAGTTATTATTTATTGTATCTTTTAAGTTGTGTTGGATACATTGTTTGAGATGTACAGTTGGTAACCAAATATGTATATAAAGGTAACCAACTATTATTTTGATAGTAACCAGAGAGTTACAATCTTGTTTCAGGACATATATCAATTGTAAAATGTACATGTCATAGTATAATTTGGTTTCCTAAACAAACAATATCACATTCATTACAAGATGCTGGATACACAGGTTGTTTTATGTTTTGGTTACCATTAAAACATATTATGGTTACTGTTATGTAACTATTTGGTTACTTATTTATTATATTTATTTTACTGTTATTTAATTGTGTTTGAATTGTGTTTGACAACTATTATTGTACACCATTTTAATTTTTGTTAGTAACCAAATAATTAAAAATTTATATCAGAACAGTTATCAAGTGCTTAATGTACATGTGAGGGTTCTCATTTATCTAGCTGATTGATACTTTTAAATTACATAGTTATAAAAGTTATTTGAAAATGGTCTATGCCAGTTGGTAACTAAATATGAATATAGAGGTAACAATTTTATTTTAGATGGATAACCAAATTTACATAAAAATATTTCAGAACAGTTTCCAATTGTTCAATGTATATGTTTACTTTATATTGATAACTCATGATGGAATCAAAAATTAAAATATTAATCAACATCAATTTTGGTTACTGTTCACTATCAAAAAAGTTACCAACCATGTGGTTAATAGTTACTAGCAGTAAAAAATTATATATTCCTATAAGTAATTAAATTTGTTGTATTGGTTACTGTCAATAGCCATTGTCTAACAACTGAATAAATATTGTAAAGTAACCAAATCAATATTAGACAGTAACCAAATTACATAATCTTAGTAACCAGAAAATAAATCAAATTTTTACATGCAATTTTGAAGGCCTAAATGATGGAATTCGACCAAAAAACCCTGCAGTTCACCAGCAAAGCTGGTGACTTTTGATTGTTGACCCGTTTCCAATGAAATTAGGGTCCAAAAATGCCAAAATCTGACACTCCAAACTTGACAGAAATTTCCAAATGGTCACTGCAACCAAATAAACATTATACTGTAACCAATTAAATAGTATACAACAACCAATATATATATAATCAGATTAGCAGTTGTATGAAGGTAACCAATGTATTCAATGAGTAACCACCAATATAAAAGAAACAATTATAAAACTGAATAACAGTATAGAGTAACCAAATAAACACCTTACAGTATCTAAATACATATTATACAGTAACCAAGATATATGTAATTAGTAGCCAAGATTAAAAAAAATATTTTTACATTCATTTTACAACCAAAATAATCAGTAATGACTTTGTTACAAATTAAAGACTAACAAATGTATGAAGGTACCTATCAATGTAGTTAATCAGTAACCATATAATCACTATAAAACACAGTAATATAATGCAGTAACCATGACAATATTACACAGTAACCAAGTCAGTATTATATACTAACTAAATCCAAATTAGACAGTAACCAACATATATTTACTTAGTATACACAAGATAAATACATTCTGCATTGCATTTTTATAGTAAAAAATAACTAGTATAATTTGTTTGTTACCAACTAAAGGCAAATTTTTGTAAGAATGTAACCAATGTAGCTAACAAGTAACCATTAATATAAACAATATAAGTAGAAGTGTGCATTAATATGCTTCAGCAACCAATATTACAGTAACCAATTAATCATTAATGCAGTAACCAGTTCAGCATTAATGAGTATCCATTATATTTTTACATAGTATCCAAATCAGTATTATTCAGTAACCAAAATAATGTTAAACAGTAACCAACTCAGCATTAGTCAGTAAACATATACATATAATTGTTCATACATAGGTAACTATATACATTTAATTGTTCAGTAACCATATATAACATGAGAATTTGTAGTAACCATAGGTAAATATATACATATAATTTTTATACTGATACACCTCAATATTAGACAGTAACCAATACAATGTAGTCAATGAGTAACCTCAAATATATAATAATATAAATCAGAATTAGTTAGTAACTAATATATCAAAGTCAACATTAGTCAGTAACTAATTCATCATTTTTCATTAACCAATTCAGTATTGTTCAGTAATATTATACAGTAACCATTATAATTTTAAACAGCAACCAGATCAGCAATATGCAGTAACCACAATAAAGTTACCCAGTAATCAAATCATCATGAATCAGTAACCAAAATATTGTTACATAGTAACCTAGGAAGCATTAGACAGTAACTAGCTTATCATTAGATATTATAATGTTCAAAGTAACCAAAACATCAGTAGACAGTAACCAACATAGCTTCATACAGTAACTAAGACAACATTAGACAATATAATGTTACAAAGCAACCAAGACAGCATTAGACAATAACCAACATATTGTCATACAGTAACCAAGATATCATTAGACAGTAACCAAGACAGCACTGAACAATATAATGTTTTACAGTAACCAAAACAACAATAGACAGTAACCAATAGTTGCATAAGACAGTAACCAATGTTTTTGATGAGTAACCATTAATATAAAAATTCAGTAGAACTCGTTTGAAAATTATAAATTATTCAAATAAACAGTTAGTGAACAGTTTATATTTATTTAGTAACCATAATCTAAAACATATGAATGAATCAACCAAACACTATAGGAATTTGTAGTAACCATTTTAATCGTGAAAAACTTAATAAAGGTAACCAATATACATACGGATACCGTAGTAACCATAGGTAACTATATGCATACGAACTTTAAACTCACATACCTCAGAGTTCAGATTTGTATCAAAGTTGCTGTGATATTGTTTTTGGTTTCTGAACTTGAAGTTGATGATGATTTTGTATTCTATTTCGTCTTCTTCGATCTTAGATGTTACCGAAACTGAACTTGAAGTTGCTGTGATCTTAGTTGTTGATGATGATTTTGTATGTCGCGATCTCAAAGGTGAGTCGAAAGGGAAACATCGATAGAAGATTTGGATTTGTCCGATATCAATGTTGCATGTTGTGTTCAGTTGCTTGAATTTAGGAGCGGTTAGTGTTAGATAGGGCAGTCGGTAACCGACGTATGCGTGATGTTAGCTGATAGAAACGTAATTCATACATTTAATTATCCCTAATTTTGTCCTTTTAATTATATTAGTTTATTAAATTAATATGTTTTATTTTATTTTGTAGGATTTAATATTTATTGCAGTAAAGTCAAAATCTTGGTGATCAAGCTATATTTAATGCTCTTATTCATATAAGGATTGTCCAAGAAGAATCCTACAAGGAGAAGGAAAGAGGTGGAACAATCTTAGTGCAATTCAAATCCAACAAGAGAAAGAAAAGTCTATCTAGAAGATCTTTTTGAAGTTGATTGCTACTAGAAAGTTGAATTCTACATGGAAAGGGAATGATCAAAGTGTCCAAGTTCAATGAATCTAAATTAGGGTTCAAAGTTATTTTCCCTATAAATAGGCCTCTTGTTTGAGAGAAAAAGGCACCACTTATTATTTTCTTTTTCTCAGTTTTTCACTAGTGTAGGAGGGAGTAAGATATTTAGAGTTTGTCGTTTCTCTTATTCCAATCACGTGTGGAACATACTGTCAGGGAGTATTTGTAACTTTCTTTTATTTATATTATAGAAATTCTCTTTTTAATTATTGTTCTTATTTCATGCGAATAGTAGTAATAATATTATTTGTTTTTGTTTTTAATTCCATGGCTAGCTAAATTTCTAATATCTAGGATTATGATGAAGCTAAATATTTCATAACTATATTTTTTTTCCGTTCCTAAATTAATGCCTAATTATTTTCACCTTCATATTTTCCTCCGCATAAATTGCATATGATTTTTATATTGATTGCGAGGTTTTGATAAGTTATAGTTAATCTGTGAATTTTTCATAACTTATGCTTGCCCATATTAATTATATGAATCATTATTTTTAAAGGGAAGGGGAAATAATTAGGGAATTGATTTAGGAAATAAGAAATTATTTATTATGTTAATATTTGGTGGATTCTAATTCCTAGGTATCTTTTCTCATTAATAGTTTTCATTATTAATTAATAGTTTGCATAATTTAGTTAAAAAAATCTTCTCCACCATTTTTATTTCTAATTTGCCTAAAATATTAATTAAGGATATATTAAAGAATTAATCTAGTCTCTGTGGGTTCGACCTGTACTTGCCAGTTCTTCAATTTGACACTGTGCACTTGCAGTTACATATTTTTATCACATCAAGTTTTTGGCGCCGTTGCCGGGGACTAGAATTAATTTTTATTTATTCTTTAATTTTTATTTATTCGAATTAGTTTTAACTCATTTTTTTTCAGGATTATTGAAGCGGATCGAAGAAGCGAAAAGATAAAGATTTTGTTGCTGTGCTTTCTTCGGTACTTCGTATCTCCATATTTTTTTAAACAAAAAAATAAAAAAAATAGTAGTTTAGTTTTTTTTTTATATATATATATTTTTTTTATTTGTCGCATTCATGCATTCACTCACGTAGAGCACATCCTGTTAGGTTTTATTTTTTATTTTTTTTGTCAAATATAAACTGTGGTGATTGCTGGAGGATTGAGGTACGTCAAAATTTCTCCTTCTTTCGTAATTCACATAGTTTTAGGACATTTTATTTGTTTATAGTTTTTTTTATTTGTGCATTTTCATCTTTAATCTAACATTAAGGGCACAACCTGTAACAAGATAAGGTGGGGATTTCATCACCCTTCCTTGGCCCACAAATAACCCAATTTACATTTTGCATGACCGTGACCTAATAAAATCAAGTAGACGTTGGCCCCTAGGACTCTCGAGCTCAATTAGGACAAGAAACTCCAAGAGGAGTCTGAATTTTAAATTAATCAAACTACTGGTGTCTAGGCAAGTGGTTCAAAAGGTATACGCCTAAAGATTGTGCGGTTATTCAATTAGTCACCGTTTCTACGGAGAGACTCCCGCCTTTCTTACACTTACCTGGCTAGTGGTGTGATTAATTTCGAATTTGGTGGACCTTGCGGTGTAACTTGGAACAGTTAGGAGCTGTCTAGATTTTATTTAGGTTGACCTTAGAAGTAAATTTTTTTTTTTTTTGCTTTTTTTGTTTATCTGCTTATTTGTTGAGTAGTGTATGCAAAAAGTGTGGATTAGGGACGAAACATCACGATTAGTGAGAAAACTTAATTTTTCGGATTTTACTTTAAAAGATCTCACTTTAACAAAAATGGAGGGTGCCCAAACTGTTTCTTTAAGGGATCGATGTTATCCTTCCCGCTCTGCCTAACCTTCATGTATTAGTCTACCACCGGTAACTGGTAATAATTTTGAACTTAAGCCACATTTTATAAATATGTTACCTAAGTTTACGGGGATAGAAGATGCATATTTATTTATTCAGGAATTTGAGGAAGTTTGTGCCTTAATGAAAATTCAACAACTGTCTGATGACTCAATTAGGCTAAGATTTATAACATTTGCTTTAAAAGATAATGCAAAAAAATGGTTATATAGCCTACCAAATAATTCCATATCAACCTGGGAGGGATTTGTTGTTACATTTCTAAAAAAATATTTTCCAAATCATAAAACTGCTAAAATTCGGACTGCAATTCATCAATTTTGCCAACTTGAAAAAGAGTCCTTTTGGAAATATTTTGATAGATTTAAAAATTTGTTATCCCAGTGCCCACACCACGGAATTGAGAAATGGAGATTGTGTCAAATAGCTTACGAAGGTTTAGACTATCCCACTAAAACAATGTTAGAGTCAATGTGTCAAGGGGATTTTTTGAATAATGATGAGGAAAAAGCTTGGGAGTTTTTAGAAGACTTAGCAGAAAAAACCATGCAATGGGAAACCACCCGAGAGACAGATAAACCTAGTTCATCTAGGGGTGTTCATACAATTGACAATTCAATTGCTACAGAAGTTAAGTTGGCTGGTGTACTTAAAAGACTTGAAGATTTAGAAACTAGGGGACAATTACACGTGAACCAAGTCTCAACACCAACACCTTTGTGTCTAAAGTGTAATTCACCAAGCCATGTGATTGAGGAATGTCCTAGAGTCGTGCCCCAATTTGAAGAATATGAACAAGTCAATGCAATGTTTCAACGACCTAGGAATGACCCATTTGCACCCACTTATAATCCTGGTTGGAGGAATCATCCTAATTTTGCATGGAACCAAGGACCCTACCCAAATAATTCTTCAAATCAGGTCAATCAGTCTGTAAATCAATCTTTTCAACCTTACCAAAAGTCAAATCCTGGTCCGTACCAAAATTCAAATCCATCACCTCAATATCCACCAGGTTTTTCTAATGAAAGTGAGAGGAGATTTAGCACCTTAGAGAAGAGTATGGAAACTTTAATAAAATCCGTTTCTCGCTTAGAGATCCAAATGAGTCAATTGGCCACTACAGTTAGTGAAAGAGAGAAGGGTAAACTTCCTAGTCAACCCGAGACCAACCCAAAATTTCCAGTCCCTACTCAAAAACCATATCATGTTAATTCCCTTGAAAACAACCAAGTCAATCATGTGAATTCTGTAATCTCTTTAGGGTCTGGAAATTATTTTGACAATCATGCTAGAATTGATAATGAAGAAGAGAAAAAATTAAATGTTGAATCTAACGATCCATCTTCAAAGTCAACCCAGCCTGAAAGTCCCACAAACTCTGAGTCAGTAGGCCCATCCTCTAATCATGTTTCAAAACATGATTCAACCACACCTTATGAGTCAACTGAAAAAGTCTTCAAACCAAAAGCCCCATTCCCTCAAAGACTTATTTCAAACAAGCAGTCAGCCCAATTGGACAAAATTCTAGAAGTATTCAAACAAGTGAAAATTAACATTCCCCTTCTAGATGCCATTCAACAAGTTCCCTCATATGCTAAATGTCTAAAAGATTTGTGCACACATAAAAGAACCACTCATGTTCCTAAGAAAGCTTTTCTAACAGCCCATGTGAGTTCTATCTTGTCATGTCAAGTCCCTGTGAAATATAAGGACCCCGGTTGTCCTACTATTTCATGCATCATAGGTGACACATTAATTGAAAAGGCTTTGCTTGATTTAGGAGCTAGTGTGAACCTGTTACCATTTTCTGTGTATGAAACCTTAGGCTTAGGAGAGTTGAAAAAGACAAGTGTCACACTTCAATTAGCTGACCGTTCCATTAAAGTGCCAAAAGGAATAGTTGAAGATGTACTTATTAAGGTTGGTGATTTTGTCTTCCCTGTTGACTTTGTTGTCCTTGAAACCCAGCCTGTTGTCAATCCCAAGGGTCAAATTCCTCTAATTTTAGGTAGACCATTTCTAGCAACTTCTAATGCGTTAATCAACTGTAGAAATGGACTAATGAAATTGACATTTGGGAACATGACAATTGATTTAAATGTATTTAATGTGGGAAAGCAACCTTGTGATTTTTCTGACCTACCCGTTGAGGTGAACATGATTCAGGACATGTCCGACAATGAACTTACAGTTGAAGACGAAATTTTTAATTTTTGTCTAAATCATTTTGGTCAAAATTGGGATGAAACAAAATATGTAAATGAGGTTAATGAAATGCTAGAGTCATCAACATCAATGTCTTACTCTAAATGGGAACCCGAGACTGAGCCATTCTTGCAATCTTCAGAACCTCTTGAAAAGAGTCCTCCAGAGTTAGAACTCAAACCTCTGCCTGATAATCTTAAATATGCCTTTTTAGGCCCCTCCAAAACTCTTCCTGTAATCATTGCTTCCGATTTGACAAACACACAGGAGGAAGAGTTATTGACCATCTTGAGAAAAAATAAGGAAGCCATAGGATGGAGTATAACTGATATTAAGGGGATCAGTCCAACCATTGTCCAACATAGGATCCACTTAATAGATGATGCTAAACCTGTGAGAGACCCACAAAGGCGGTTAAACCCAGTTCTAAAAGAGGTTGTTAAGAAAGAAATTCTTAAATGTCTAGATAACGGGATCATTTATCCCATTTCTGATAGCTCGTGGGTAAGTCCTGTTCAGGTGGTACCTAAAAAGTCTGGCTTAACGGTGGTTCAAAATGAAGCTAATGAGTTAGTTCCCACTCGTGTCCAATCTGGTTGGAGGGTTTGCATAGACTATAGGAAACTCAATGCTGCCACAAGAAAGGATCATTTTCCTTTACCCTTCATAGACCAAATTCTAGAAAGATTAGCTGGTCATGCTTATTATTGTTTCCTTGATGGTTACTCGGGCTACTTTCAAATTCCCATAGCCCCAGAAGACCAAGAAAAGACCACATTCACTTGTCCGTATGGAACCTTTGCATATCGTCGTCTACCCTTTGGGCTATGTAGTGCCCCTGCCACCTTTCAAAGATGCATAATGAGCATTTTTTCTGATATGGTAGAGAAATTCCTAGAAATTTTCATAGATGATTTTTCCATATTTGGGTCGACATTTCATGAGTGCCTTCACCACCTTGACTTAGTTCTAAGGAGATGTAAGGAGACAAACTTAATCCTAAATTGGGAAAAATGTCATTTCATGGTAAAAAAAGGAATTGTTCTTGGTCACATCATATCTGAAAAGGGAATTGAAGTAGATAAAGCCAAAATTGACCTCATTTCCAATCTTCCACCACCTAGGACAGTCAAAGAAATTCGTTCTTTCCTAGGGCATGCAGGCTTTTATAGGCGATTCATCAAAGATTTTAGTAAGAAAGCACGACCCTTGACCAATCTTCTAGGTAAAGATGCAAAATTTGAATTTAATAAAAAATGTCTTCAATCCTTTGAACAACTCAAAAAAGAGTTAACTTCAGCTCCTATCATCAAATCACCTGATTGGAGACAACCATTTGAGTTAATGTGCGATGCATCTGACTATGCAGTTGGTGCTGTTCTAGGGCAAAGAATCAACAAGATTCCCTATGTCATATACTATGCTAGTAGGACTTTGAATGATGCTCAATTGAACTATTCAACTACTGAAAAAGAACTTCTAGCTGTAGTTTTTGCCCTAGAAAAGTTTCGATCTTATCTTATTGGGTCTAAAATAATTGTTTACACTGACCATGCTGCTCTCAAACATCTTCTTTCCAAAAAAGATTCAAAAGCCCGTTTAATTCGTTGGGTATTATTGCTCCAAGAATTTGACCTAGAGATACGAGATAAAAAAGGGTCTGAAAACGTGGTAGCTGATCATTTGTCACGTTTAGTAGTGGAGTCCAACTCTGACCTGCCCTTAAATGAATCGTTCCCAGATGAGCAACTTTTCTCTATATCTGCTACACCTTGGTTTGCTGATATTGTGAATTACCTAGTGACTAGTGAGATTCCTTCCCATTGGTCCAAACAAGACCGATCCAAGTTTCTTTCACAAGTTAAACACTTTTATTGGGATGACCCCTATTTGTTCAAATATTGCCCTGATCAAATCATTAGGAGGTGTGTCCCCGACCACGAGTTTAGAAGTGTTCTGTCATTTTGTCATGACCAAGCTTGTGGAGGACATTTTGGAGGCAAAAAGACGGCCGCCAAAGTTCTCCAGTGTGGTTTCTATTGGCCTAGTCTATTCAAGGATGCCACATCCTTTTGTGCCAATTGTAATAGGTGTCAACAATTAGGGAGGATCACTAGGAGGAATATGATGCCAATGCACCCCATTTTGGTCATTGAATTGTTTGATGTATGGGGAATCGATTTCATGGGTCCATTTCCAAATTCTTTTGGAAATTTGTACATTTTACTCGCAGTGGATTACGTGTCTAAGTGGGTAGAAGCTATACCAACCAAGACCAATGACAACAAAGTTGTTGTCAAATTTTTGAAAGAGAACATTTTCTCTCGCTTTGGTACCCCTAGGGCCATAATCAGTGATCAAGGAAAACATTTTCGCAATCAGCCTTTTGCATCCTTGCTAAAAAAGTACTCCATCATCCACAAGCTTGCAACATCATATCATCCCCAAACAAGTGGTCAGGTAGAAGTCTCAAATAGGCAAATAAAACAAATCTTGGAAAAAACGGTGAGTTCTAATAGAAAAGACTGGTCTCTAAAATTGTCAGATGCTTTGTGGGCTTACCGTACTGCCTTTAAGACTAATTTAGGAATGTCACCGTATAGACTTGTGTTTGGCAAAGCTTGTCACTTACCTGTTGAACTTGAACATCGTGCTTTATGGGCCATAAAACAGTTGAATTTTGATATGTCCACTGGTGGGAGTCATAGACAATTGCAATTAGCTGAGTTAGATGAGATTAGGAACGATGCTTATGAAAATGCTAGAATTTACAAAGAAAGAACAAAAGTGTTTCATGATAAATCAATTTTGAGAAAATCATTTTCCCCTGGTCAAAAAGTTCTCTTGTATAATTCTAGGCTACATTTATTTCCTGGAAAATTGCGTTCTAGATGGGATGGACCTTTTGTAGTGAAGGTAGTTTACTCTCATGGGGCAGTAGATATTGAAAATCCAAAGAGTGGAGAAATTTTCAAAGTGAATGGTCAACGACTCAAACTTTTTTTAGAAATGCCGACCGAACCGGATGAGGTGGTATACCTTGTTGACCCACCTGATTCAGCATGACTGATACTGCACTTATTTTTGTAAGCTTGTACGTATATTCTTCTTTTGTACAATATTGTCATCCAGTTTCTGCCTCATCGTCCAAGGTATAATTCTTTCATATCTTTGTTCTCTTTTCTTCATTTGCATACATTGAGGACAATGCATGATTTAGGTATGGGGGAGTTTGTTTGTATTAGATTTTTTTTTTTTTTTTTTTTTAAAAAATAATAAATAAAAATTGTTTGACTTTTTATGAATTGAATTAATTCTAATAAGTGTTGGTGGAGCAAAACGCATGAGTGAGATTGAAAGATTTAGAACTCTTGAATTGTTGATAAGATACAAAATCTTAGTTCAAAACACCATCTGGATTTAAAATTGATTTCACAAGCATTTTTGCACTTCACGTTTGCACTAATTCTTAGTTGTGGGGTATAAACCATGATTCGAGTAATTTCAAAAGAAAAGAAAAGAAGAAAGAATGGAAAAAGTTGAAAAAAGTTGAAAAAAATAAAATAAAAATAAATACATAATTGTTTCAATGTCCATTAAACGAAATAACTGGGTATCCAAGCCTTGGGAAGCATCGATATTCACGCTGAAAAGTATGATGGATAAAAACAGCTTGACTAGTCTAATTTTGTGGCCTTTGTTACTCGAGTTAGTAAATCCTTAGGGGTGTCTCTACACCTAGTGCCCTAAAACCATCTGGTTTGGGAGTCATTGGTCCAACGCTCGCTCTACATGGGTAACTCTGAAAAGCCTAAGAAAATGAGACATTGCACAAGTCAAGAATAAAAAAAAATGGAGAAAAAGAAGGAAAAAAAAGAAAGACAAAGAAAAAAAGAGTTTGCTTGATTTTCATGATAAAAATCCCTACTAAGAGTTACATCACATACACATGCATGCATTACATGAAATTGATTTAATGAAGGATGGTGTCTAAAATGAAGATCGAGTATTTTTGATAAGGTGAAAGTGTGATTTTGAATTTAATCTTGCTTATGTATAATGCCCATAAATATTTAAAAGTTTTCTTTCAATTTCATAATTTGTTGAACCAAAAAATATTTTTAAATTTTGTGGGTATATTCACTGCAAACCCTCACGAGACACAACTCGTCCACTTGGGGTAACCTTGGGGTTTAAAGGCTTGTTGCACATGCTAAGTGCAATCGTGTTTCCTACGAAAATGGGGTATTGTAATTTTTGTTTTATTTTTATTTTTTATTTATTTTACTCGAGGACGAGCAAAAGCTAAGTATGGGGATATTTGATAGAAACGTAATTCATACATTTAATTATCCCTAATTTTGTCCTTTTAATTATATTAGTTTATTAAATTAATATGTTTTATTTTATTTTGTAGGATTTAATATTTATTGCAGTAAAGTCAAAATCTTGGTGATCAAGCTATATTTAATGCTCTTATTCATATAAGGATTGTCCAAGAAGAATCCTACAAGGAGAAGGAAAGAGGTGGAACAATCTTAGTGCAATTCAAATCCAACAAGAGAAAGAAAAGTCTATCTAGAAGATCTTTTTGAAGTTGATTGCTACTAGAAAGTTGAATTCTACATGGAAAGGGAATGATCAAAGTGTCCAAGTTCAATGAATCTAAATTAGGGTTCAAAGTTATTTTCCCTATAAATAGGCCTCTTGTTTGAGAGAAAAAGGCACCACTTATTATTTTCTTTTTCTCAGTTTTTCACTAGTGTAGGAGGGAGTAAGATATTTAGAGTTTGTCGTTTCTCTTATTCCAATCACGTGTGGAACATACTGTCAGGGAGTATTTGTAACTTTCTTTTATTTATATTATAGAAATTCTCTTTTTAATTATTGTTCTTATTTCATGCGAATAGTAGTAATAATATTATTTGTTTTTGTTTTTAATTCCATGGCTAGCTAAATTTCTAATATCTAGGATTATGATGAAGCTAAATATTTCATAACTATATTTTTTTTCCGTTCCTAAATTAATGCCTAATTATTTTCACCTTCATATTTTCCTCCGCATAAATTGCATATGATTTTTATATTGATTGCGAGGTTTTGATAAGTTATAGTTAATCTGTGAATTTTTCATAACTTATGCTTGCCCATATTAATTATATGAATCATTATTTTTAAAGGGAAGGGAAAATAATTAGGGAATTGATTTAGGAAATAAGAAATTATTTATTATGTTAATATTTGGTGGATTCTAATTCCTAGGTATCTTTTCTCATTAATAGTTTTCATTATTAATTAATAGTTTGCATAATTTAGTTAAAAAAATCTTCTCCACCATTTTTATTTCTAATTTGCCTAAAATATTAATTAAGGATATATTAAAGAATTAATCTAGTCTCTGTGGGTTCGACCTGTACTTGCCAGTTCTTCAATTTGACACTGTGCACTTGCAGTTACATATTTTTATCACATCATTAGCAATTTTATTATTGAGTTGTTTTATTTTTGTAATTATTTTGTGTATGTTTTATTTTTGTAATTATTTTCTAAATGTTGTATATTAGTGTAAAGAACCCTTAAAATTATCGTGTTCGAATTTGGGCTTGGTCCATTTGTTTGTCCAAATTTTTCCTAAATAAAAACACTGACTTCAGGTCGGTCAAGCACGTATTAAAATAAAAAATTATTAATATTGACTACTACACCCAAAAAACATTTAATTTAAAATATTTGACATACAAAATTCTTTTTAAGTTTAAATTAACATAAATAAACTATTTTATAAGTACCCTACTATTTATTATTTTTAATATTTAATTTCAATCTTTTTTTATGTTATTACTATATTTTATTATGAAAGTGATACTTTACAAAAAATATGGTACTTATATTATATATATATAAAATACGTTTTGAATACTATAATTCGGTTGGTTCTATAATAGGCTGAAAGATTTATTGACCAAGTTTAACCTAAATTTCACTTTGGGTTTTAATCTTTATCCAAACTTGACCTGACTCGATTCACTCTTGAGTAAAATTTGAATGAGTTTTAAATGGGCCAAAAGATCGAGTTCGGACTTGATCGGCCCAATAAAGCCTACTAATTTCGGTTTATCCATGACCACGGTTATACCAACTTATAAGGCAAACAAGTAGGGTTGTAACTAACGGCATAAACATTGGTCTGTCATTACAATTGGTCACAGCCACGAATTCCCAAATTTCCTCCTCATTTTCGTGGAGAACACGAGAAACATCTTTTCCCTTCGGCGTCGAAACTATACGCGATTCATATCTCTCTCACTCACCGGATTCTTTGCAGTAGTAATTGTCTAATCTATCTGCAAACATGAGCAAGGGACCAGGACTTTTCTTGGATATTGGCAAAAAAGCTAAAGGTATTCATTTATTTACACTCTGAAATTATTTCTCTTGATTCCGATTGTCCATCGTTATATCTACTGTTTATATATATATATATATTCATATATTACCGATTTGATTTTAGTAAGCTCAATTGTTTTGCTTTTATTCGTAGATCTGCTGACGAGGGACTATATCTCTGATCAGAAGTTTTCGGTCTCCACTTACAGTGATACCGGCGTGGTACCTCCTCTTGATACTTCATAGATCTTAATTATTTTTTTAGGTCTATTATTTACAGCCTAATAAGTTTTTTCTGGTTTTTAAGATGAAGTGATATAAGTAATTAATTCTTTTTTAATTTGTTTGGATATATTATAGGGTATCTTGGCATATACTCCCTTTGTTACAAAATTAGAGATACATTTTGACTTTTCAAAGTTAATTTGCAAAATCCTAAAATTCATGATTTAATTAGATTTAAGTTTTGAAAAAACAAATATGACAATTTGTAGTACTATGTACTTGGTTCACAATTGTTTTAATGGTTTGTATTAAAACTAAATAATTTTGTATTAATTTTGAATTAAGGGATTTTGCAATTGGCTTTAGAAATCCAAAATGTATCTATAATTTCTTTAATCTGTTGTTTCAGCTTAATTCTGTTCAATTGAGATGCAAAATACTGTTTTGTTTTGTTTGCTCAAGTCTGATGACTTATTTTTACTATCTTGCTTACAATTTTATATAGTAATGTGCTTTATTAGGATCATTTGCAGTTTTTTATGATAGATAGGTTTCGAAAAAATGATCATGATGTGAAGGAAGAACCTTATTTACGATTGTATCTAGTTGGAACAACTTAGCATAGGTACTTTTTGAATATTGACTATTATAACATGGTTCAAAGTTCAAGCATGTGTTACTTGTTCTTCCTTATCGATGATGTTAAGCTTGTCTTTTTTTCAGCCTTGTAATACTCTTATGTGGTGTTTTTGTTGTTTGCTCTCTTCAAGGCTGGATTTTAGATATGTTAGGTAGCTTGGTCTGGGAACCTTCCTCCACTTTTTTAATGTCGTCTACCAATAAAATCACCAAAGATTAGTAAGTCTTTTTTGTTTGAAAAAAAAGGAGAAGGCTCAATTGCACAAATAGTTAGGAAAGTCAGTTGCCGTCATTGTACCGGTGTTCTACAGTGTCTTTTTCCGAGGCTTGAGCTTGTTGGAGATTTCATATATGCAGTTGGTTGAATTTATCTTTGCAAGGCTTTCATACTCTTTGGGAACTCTATTTTTTTAGTTAGTACTACCTCCATTCCTAATTATAAGATCAATAGTGACTTTTCAAAAGTCAATTTCAAATATTTTCAAACTCAAAATTGATATGTATTCATTTAGTTTATGTCTATACAATTATGAATATTATAAACTATCTATAAGAAGTACTAGTTAAAATATTTTTTGTTTTCAAAACTTAAATGAATCATGTCAATTTTAAAATATTTCAAATTGACTTTTATAAAGTCAATATTGATCTTATAATTCTGAATGCAGAGAGTATTACCTTTTTTTTCTTAGCAAGCACAGGTATTTAAAATACTTAGAGCATTCGATTAATCCTGTGGGTGCATGCCACCCCCCCAAAAAAAAATCACCTAAAGAGCGATGCGCTGGGCAAATCCAAGCATCAACTTGTGTTGGTATCCCTTGGAGTCGACAAAGCATGTGAGCTCTCTGTTATTAGATTGAGCACATGCCATTGAGCCAACCCTTTGGGTTTTCATTAGTATTATCTGTTCCTTAATCAAAGAGATTAGTGTCAGGTATAGCCCTTGACATTTGCCACTATTAGGCTGGTATTGAACTTCATAAAATTTTAGTTTTGACAAATTATGATGCTGTTACATATATCAAATGTTGTAGGATGGTCCTTTGTTTTGTTTGCTTCCTTTATTATTAGTTTTTAGTTTGATTGTTTCATGTCTATGGGGGACCTCTCATTTTAGTTATTTTGTTTGCATCATTTCCCCCCTCATTTGTAGGCATTGACATCTACTGCAGTGAAGAAGGGAGGACTCTCAACTGGAGATGTTGCAGCACAGTATAAATACAAGAACACACTAATTGATGTTAAGTTCGACTCAGAATCAAATGTGGGTTGATCATTACCTTTGTCTTTCAGATATAAAAAGCATAATGCTTTTATCCCCTTCCTAATTAAGTTTCTTATGTTCTTACTCTGTTATGTCAGATCACAAGTCAATCTTTCACCGAAATTATTCCCTCAACAAAAACTATTGCTTCATTTATACTGCCTGATTAGTTACCTTTATCTTTTAGTCTTTTAGATATAAAAAATAAAATGCCTTTATCCCCGGACCCTGCCTAATTAAGTTTCTTTTGTTGTTACTCTGTTATGGCAGATCGCAACAACTTTAACTTTCACAGATATTGTTCCATCAACAAAAACTATTGCTTCATTTAAACTGCCTGATTACAACTCTGGGAAGGTAAGGATATAAGCAGCATCTAAACTAGTTTCGTTGACTAATTACAAACTAGTTTTTTGTTTCTTAAGCATGTGCTTTATGAATGCAGCTTGAGGTTCAATACTTCCATCATCATGCAACCTTCACTACAACTGTTTCTCAGAGCCAGCAAGCCCCTGCAATTGATCTTTCTGCAACCATTGGTACTCCTACATTTGCTGTTGGTGCAGAGGCAGGTTATGAGACTTCTTCTGGTAAATTGACAAAGTATACTGCTGGAATTAGTGTTACAAAACCAGATTCTTGTGCTTCGATAGTTTTGTAAGTCACTAATGTATCAAGGACTATATCTAATAGGGAATTGTTAAATCCACACTACTTTTTGTTATTTCCACAACAAAAGTGTCGCTGTAGATGTATAGCGACGGTGAAAACCGTCGCAATATGATTTATAGCGACACTTTTGTTGTGGAAATAACATTTTCTTGTGTGGATTTAACAATTTCCTATCTAATATCATGTTAGATTCTCATTTTGACCAGATAACTGAACATCTTTCTGATTCAATTTCCTTCCCTCTCTTTCCTTCAGGGGTGACAAAGGAGACACTATAAAGGCATCATATGTACATCATCTGGATCTATTAAAGAAGAGTGCTGCTGTCGGTGAGATTAGTAGAAGGTTTTCAACAAATGAGAACACGTTTACAGTTGGAGGATTGTACACAGTCGATAACCTAACAGTGGTGAAAGCAAAGCTCAACAATCATGGGAAGCTAGGTGCCCTCTTGCAGCATGAGATCATACCAAAGTCACTGGTGACTATTGCTAGCGAATTTGACACCAAGGCATTGGATAAGACTCCAAGATTCGGGTTAGCCCTTGCGCTCAAACATTGATGCAATTTTGCTGCTGGATGACTTTTTTTTTTTGGATAAATATCGTATCTATTTTTTGCTGTAATAGCGCTTGAAGGGAGTGCGCAATAAATAGGTTACACATACATTTCTTTCTAGGTTCTTAGTTACTATGGATGTGGATTGTTTTTTGCTACTCGAGCAGTACTGTGGGTCTTTTTTGTATTTCTTGCCTCATTTTACTTCCCTTTCCGGAGGCATTTGAGGTGTATGCATGTTATGCTCTCACTTTATGAAGGTGATCTTCCTTGAAGCAATGCAAGGCTTGTTTGTTTTGCTATTAGTTATTCAGTGGCTTCTTGCATAAACATGGTTTTGTTTGCAGCGTCTCAACCAAAATTGTTCCTGCCCTTCTAGGGTTCGGGGAAAGGATCCCTTGGAGGTCGAAACCTTTATGAAATGGCAATTCATCATTTTGTCATAAAAATGGAGAATCAAAGAAATAGGTCTTGAAGATTAAAAAAAATATCTCAGGTGGAACAATGTATATTTTTAAAAGGTCTAGATTTAGGTTCTTATATTTGATCTTGATTCTTGAATAACAGTCTAGAAGTTAAACTCTTATAATTGTCTGTGTACATTTAAATATTGAAAAATTGCAAAGAGAGTTTATTTTTGTACATATTTTTTTTTCGTACTGGTGAAATGAATAGAGTAATTAAAGCTATTAAAAATTTTCTAAAAAACAAATGCTATTCTGCCCTTCCAAATAAATGCCATGATGAAATGAGGCTTGTTAATTGTAAACCGGGCACATTGTGTTCTTCTTGAGAAATCAAGTCTCATTAGGAGGCAATGCAGTTAATAAAATTTGATACATTTTTGACCGCATCAACAAATTTAAAGACTGAATCACATACCAAGTGCCAATGTTATGAAGTTATCAAGTCTCCCCAAGAAAATTAGTTTGTAATTTTGTGCTACATTTTATCTCAATTTTTTTTGTATTACTATTAACTTTTTAGCAGGATGCAGACTCATCAGATCACTTGGGAACTTTCTAAAAAGGTATTGCAAAGAATATTCGAAATTAAGATTAAAAAAAAAGTGTAAAGACCTTGTGTACTTAATTTTCTAAATCCTAGCACGATTCTAAGTTTCCTGAAAAGTTGCAACCTGTGAAGAAATATTCATATCCTTCAATCTATAAAAAAGAAACAGAAGCTTATCTAACAAACCTTAATCATCCATAAAATAACACACCAATACTTCTATCGGCCCATTAATCAATGAAACAAAAAATGACCACCCACCCATAAGTATCAGGATGGATTGTCTACCAACAGTTATGCAACTAGTTCAACAAGCCATACATCCAACTTTTTCTGCAGTGAATGCCGTATGAGATTACTATTCAGGCATTCCATATGATTGAACTTCAAAAAATCAAATACAGCATCTAAATAAATCAAGGTACAGTCATTTCTTAATTTAAATAAGAGTAAAATAAACTGAATTTTAGGACAATTATGATGTATAAGACAACTGATTACCTACTCAGAATTTTGTTTATGGAGTACAATTTTTCCTTGCAAAATGTGTTTTCCATGACATCACTAACTTCAACTTTTTCCAAGGGCTGTACTCTTGGTTTTACCAAATAGAATCATACTTTAACATCCTTGTAAATTAATAAATGAAATTCTCCTATGAAATTTAATTGTCTATTTAAGTATTCCTCAATCACAATATTCTTACACTAAAACCTAGTCCCCCATACACTCTTCTGCAGACAGCCTTGTCGAACCCTGACCTAATTGTTTAAGAACACAAAAAGCGACCAGAAAAAAACAGTAACCAACATAACAATTATGAATATAGCTGCAAAATTTAGCTACTTCCCGGCAACACATAATACTTGTTCAAGGTCAAGACAAGGTTATCTGACTTCAACTCAAGGCTAATTATGTCATCACACACAACAAGCTGAAGGAAAATAAATAAATAAAAAGACTGCCTATTGACCAGTTAAGCGCATTATTAAGCAAAGACAATACTGTTACCAGCTTGACCTAGAAGTCCAGTTGTAGATCCATATGGTCACCACCTCATGGAATCAGCAAACCAGGGAATTTAAACAACTTTTGCAGCTTAAAATAGAGATCTAGAAAACAAGCGAAACAAACTTAAAGTAAATATGTACTAGTCTAAGTTTTCGTAGAGGATAAATCAAAGTCATAAACACCAGGCCACTTGCGACGGATAGTCAATATCACATAGCCACAGATTAATGCCAGTCAGATAGGAAGGGCAACGAACAAAAAAGTTGGAAATATATATATATTTACTTTCAACACTATAATTTTTTATACCTGCATATCTGTTTAGCAAGCGAAAAGGGGACGGGGATGGATCCAGTATGGGAGTTGCTACAGAGTAGCCACATAACTCAAACAATACATTCAAATCCAAAGAAAGGTAATGCGCAAATCACTTTTAGCAAATGGAAGGGGGAGGGGGATTTCAGTGGCATCAAAAACCTTTATGAACCAACATTTCACAATTGAAATAAAATAAAATAAAGCAATAACATACCCCTCCTCATCCACATCATTCGCCAATTCATTCTCGACTAGAGAAAGACTGCTATCCTATACCTCACTTACCAAAAACAGAAGCTACAATTAAACAGCATCCACATCATCACTCAGTGAACAGATATATAACAACTATCACAACAAACTACATGTATCCGCATAAAATAGTATGAGATTACTCTTTCGGCTATCCTGAATAATTTAACTTTAATATCAAACGGACAGTTATGTAAACAGCCTCCACGCCATCATTCAGTGAACCAACTAGCTCAACAAGCTACATGTTTCTGCACCAAATTGCATATGACACTACTCTTCTTTAGGCTATGCAAAAGATTTAACTTTAATATCAATACACCAGCTAAAAAGATTAATCATTTCTTAATTAAAATGAGAGTAAAATAAACCGAACTTTAGTATTACACTCCTCGCAAAAAACAAAAAACAAAATTAAAATAGCTAGAGATCTATAACAAAAACTGCATTCCAAATAAAGATTAGCAAAGCAATATACCAACTGAGAGATTCCTAAAGCAATCAATCAATGCTCTGCATAATGTCCTCGGCCGTGAACTTGGTGCCCTTGTCCTTATCAGCGGCGGCGCGTCCCTTGGCCTTGCGATCGAGGAGCGACTTTCTGTCCTTGTCAAGGCGGAGCTTGGTGATCAAGACTTTCGAGGGGTTGATTCCAACGTTAACGGTGGAACCGTTAACCTTCTCCCGAGTAATACGCTCGATGTGGATGACCCACTTGCGACGGTAGACCTGGACCACTTTGCCTTCCCGGCCCTTGTAAGTCCCACGCACCACCTGCACCTCATCATCCTTGCGGACAGGCATTGATCGGACGTTGTACTTGGAACGGAGGTCGCCGGAAAGAGGAGCACTCATCAGGACACGACGGACGCTCGACGGCGCCGTGAAGTGGGCCTTTCTGTTCTTCCGGCGAGAGCTGGAAACCCTTGGATTGTACTTCATTTTCGCTCTCCCTCCCTCTCTCCCCTCTGATTAAGCAAGTGACGGCAAATGCAGATAGGGTTTCTGCAAATCTACATATTGGTTTATAATTATAGGAGAAGATGGACCGTTATACTTTTTTTTTGAATGGGCTTCATGGTGATTAAATCCCAGTAAAAGAATGGTAAACCGGCAAATTAGTAGCCAAGGCCCAAGGGAGTTAAAAGAGAGAGACCGGGAACTATATAACGTGGAATAAAGGAATAACTTTTTTCTGATAAGCATGCATTATTTTGTCAAGATTTATTATTTTGTTCTCAAACTATTTTTAGCCGTTTCACATTCTATTGACTAGAGAACTCTCAAGCATTTTGTAACAATACAAATGTAAACAAAGCAATTTAAAAACCCAAATTATAAATTTATTTTGTGTTTATAAGCCCATAAATTTATAAATACAGGTTCGTTACGTTGTCACCAAGGAAAACATAAATTTTAAATTTTGGCAATGAATTTATCTGGTATTAAAAAGTCATCTGAATAGTTAAGATACAAATATGAATCTAAACTATTTAAAGGACCTGTTAATATAAATATATACATTTTTAAGATACTTTAAGAAGTAAACTGACGCTCAAGTGATAGCAAGCACAGAGATAAATTTTTTAACTTGGATAAAGTTGTTGATGAATTTAATACTTTAAAACGATAACAATTAAATATAGTTGTAGAGTATCACGTGAACTTAAGAGCTATTTGTTTAAGACTGAATACATCTGAATGATTGAATGACTGAATCGGTTAAACATTAAGTGCGTTTGTTTTAGAAAAAATTCGTCTGAATGGTTGAATCGGTCAGATGATTGAGCTGATTGGCCAAGTCCAATTGTTTTAGCTGAATGAACAGCTAAATCAAGTAAAAAAAATTAAAAAATTATAATAAAAAATATTAACTATTATATTAAGTAATATTAAATAAATTTACAACTTTGAATTTTTTCAGAGGAATAAAATAATAAAATTCTGATATTTCAGACATGTTAATTATCAAATAACTTTTTTCATTCAGATTTAAATTCAGCTCTTTCATATTCAAATTCATTCAATTTTTATCGAACACCCCCTTAATAGTTTAACACAATGTCAAATATCTATTAGAAAAACAAATGTTAGACATATTCAGTTAACACAGTAGATAGAGCCATTAATGACGTTGCAGAGAGATATCACCTCCCTCCCGACCTGCAGACAGATATCATCTCCAGGCCTGTGGCATGTCGACACTGTATTGGTCAATTGACCAACTCCGGAACACTACTAGCACTGTAATAATCATTTGTTACTTGCTCAAAAGCTCAGTTGTTATAGCTTTGGCTGTCAGTTGTTACTTGCTGACTTCAATATTAGCCATTTTTTCCCTCAAGTAAAGAAGCTCAACTCCTCCTGGAGCCATCGATCAACCAAATATACTCTTTAGAAAAAAGGTCGGGATTAAGCAAATTTAAACCTCTTCTTGTCAAGCTATGAAAGAAACAACTATATAAGTACATGTATTGCCACATGATTAGTCCTTTCACAAAAAAACATACCCAACATAAGGTAGTTGTAATGCAGATAATCCGACATGACTCTAAACATATTATTCAATGTCATTTCTCCCTTCCCCATTAACTGCAAAAAAATAAATAAAAATAACTGCCATTCCAAAAAAAAATAGCATAAACAAATAACTGAAAACCATTTCCAGCAATAGACAGCCTATAGAATGGTCGGGGTATATGATCAACTAAAAGAAGTATATTCCTTGTTAATTCAAGGTTATTATGAGTTGAATTTAACTGTTATTAATAAAAACAACCTATATTTATAAGCTAGGTCCTTTCCTACATCTACTCTGAAAAGGATAACAAATAACTAGTAATTAACTTACCTACGACGAGTTGGAAAATTTCCTAACTAGGTTATTTGAACAAACGAAACTACTAAATCCCTAAATAAGAAATAAAAACACATCAAATAAATCATAACCGGATAAATTACAAAATATATGAAAATCCTAATCTTCACTTATATTTTTCACAGCATCATAGGGACCTATTAGAAACTCAAAGAACATTATCAAATCAACAAGTCTACTATCACATAAAAATTACTCACATTCTGTTCACATACACTCATTTGTATATTGGTATGACTTCCGTGTAGAGCAAGTCATGTGAGCCATACCAATATGTATGTGGGTGTATGTAAACGGTATGTGAGCGGTTTTATGTGATAGTAGCATTACTCTTATCAAATACCTTTTGAATGAACAAAACTTACTCGACTAGGACGTCGTATTAAAAGAATGGAGTTCCTAGAAAAGGTAATCTTAACCATATGGAAAAACTAAAAGATATAGCTCTCGTATTACTAGTTTCATTCAAATGCTAAACTCTCTATATAAAACTTTTACTCATTCTCTAGCAATAACCAAACCTTTGGAATGAACAAAACTTACTACTAGGATGTATTAGAAGAATGGAGTTCCTGAAAAAGGTAATCTTAACCATATGGAAAAACTAAAAGGTATAACTCTATTTAGCAAAAAAAAAGAAAAAGAAAAAAAGATATAGCTCTCTCTTATTACTAGTTTCATTCAAATGCTAAACTCTCTCTATATAAAACTTTTGCCCATTCCCTAGCAATAAACTTTGGGAATCTGTGGTAAAAACATTGTCAATAACGCCTGCCCTAGATGAGGCTAGTATCCAACAAAAATTAACAGAGGATGTGCTGTTAACACACCCCATTTGTTTATAAGAAAAAAACAAGGTCACATGCCCCAACTTTGTATGATGATAATTGTATCTAACAACTAACTTGACAATCCATAAGATAACATATCAACACATAAAAAACATGGACATAAAACAGTCACCAACATATCAACACATCAAAAACATGAACATAAAACAGTCACAGAGAAATTAATGAAACCAAAAATAACCATCCATAACTACCAGCAAAGTTTTCCGGAACTTTATCTTCCAAAACATTAAATGTTTTAATATTTCTCACTCTTCTCAACAAACATACATCAAAATAGCTAGAGATCTATAACGAAAACTGAATTCAAATGAAGATAAACAGGGCCGAATACCAGTTGAAAGATTCCTAAACCAATCAATCAACGCTTTGCATGATATCCTCTGCTGTAAACTTGGTGCCCTTATCTTTATCGGCGGCGGCGCGTCCCTTGGCCTTGCGATCGAGAAGTGACTTCCTGTCCTTGTCGAGGCGGAGCTTGGTGATCAGGACTTTCGAGGGTTTAATCCAACGTTAACGGTGGAGCCGTTAACCTTCTCGCGAGTAATGTGCTCAATGTGGATGACCCACTTGCGACGGTAGACCTGGACCACTTTTCCTTCGCGGCCCTTGTAAGTCCCACGCACCACTTGCACCTCATCATCCTTGCGGACCGGCATGGATCGGACGTTGTACTTGGAAAGGAGGTCGCCGGAGAGAGGCGCACTCATCAGGACTCGACGGACACTCGATGGCGCCGTGAAGTGGGCCTTTCTGTTCTTCCGGCGGGAGCTAGAAACTCTTGGATTATACTTCATTTTCTATCTCTCTCTCTGCGCCTATGCCTTTCTCACTCTAGCTGCAAATGGAGACTAGAACTTGGGTTTCTGCGAATTTTGTATATTTGTCGGTTATGAAGAGGAGATGGGCCGGATTAGGGTTTATCAAGTGATCTTTAATTTGGATAAGCCTTCTTCTGAGCCTGCTAAAATTTTAAACTGTCCCGTGATTTGGTGTCTTGTAATTTTCAGTTATCGTATTGCTGAGCCCATAAATATTAAACCCATTTCTATTTCTATCATCAGTTGAGCGCCCCAAAAGAAATAAAAGAAAAAAGAAAAAAGAGGGCAAAAATGACCTTTACACCCGGTGTGGTTGTCGAGTTGTCAGTATTGACCCACTAAACTTTCAAAAAAAATGGAATTGGCCCACTGAATTTTTAACAAAAAATTAACTGAAACATTCCGTCCAATTTCTCTTACGGATGCCAAATAAGCTTCCCAATTTTCTTATGTGGTTTTTTATTAAAAAAATGACAAGTAAAAATTTATTTGGATTATTTGGATTATCAGATGAATCTAATGTTGGGATTCATGTAAAATATCCCAACAAGAATACTATCGTATTAAGGCAAGTTATGATTTTATTAGGATTTAAATTTAACTAAAAATTATATATTGTTAGGAAGAAAGTATTAAAAAAAACTACATTGTTCAAAGTGTTTATGGCAAACTTAATATATCGAGCTCAATTTAACTCACCAAAACTGTTTTATCTAATGTAGTTGTCGAAGGTTGAAAATAAATCCCAAGTCAAATATAACTTTTGTTTTGAAACTGAAATTATATAACATATTAAAAACCCTTAAAACTAAATCTAATTAAAATTGCATAGCAAGTGTATTTTCTTCTTCACCATTTTGAAAAAAATGTTTTAGAATTAAGAGTTCTTGGTGCTGACAAAAAAAAGAAGATAAATGTTTTAGAGGATTCCTTCACAAAAGTTTTTTTTTTAAATGGCAAAAAAATCTAACAGGTAAATGCCAAAAAAGAATATTAAAGAACTTGCGACATCCAACCACAACCTCAATGTAAATGTAACAAATTTGTTATCTTTTTATAATTAAATATGATATTTCTTGAGAGTTTAGACTACAATATATATAACACCATCAAAATTTAGTTTTGGGTATCACGTACGTACCTTATCAGTATAACTTGAATGGAAGGCAAGGAATAATAGAGCATGCAAGCCGAGTCTTTCTCTTTGTTTGTTATTAATTAGGTTTGTTTTAACTGGGTATTTAAAGTTTGAATTTTTTGTTATTAATTAGGTACTATTATTACTACATTTTATATATATATCGGAGCCGTTCTAAAGCAGACCAAATAAGCAGACCAAAGAACGGACCAAGGTAAAAAACACGCGGGTCAGGGTCAACTCACGTGTTTTTCCGACCCATACCCTGACTCGCGTATTTTTTTGACATGATCCGTTCTTTGGTCCGCTTATTTGGTCTGCTTTAGAACGGCTCCGTGTGTGTGTCTATATATATATATATATGCGTTCTTTGCGGATATGTGTGTAAATTAAATGAGTGTACATTAATTCTCATGCAAAAAGATTAGGCAGTTGATAGGTAAACAAAGAAAGGTTCCAGTTTTGCTGGGCTGGGAACATCAAGACAACTTTTTCAATGTTATTCACATGGTGAGAATTGACTTTGTAACTTCCTAGCATGCATGGTCGTGGGAGTATATCGTTTGTGATTCAAGTTTAATGTTATTCGTGTTAAAAATTTAATGTTGTTCGGGCTATGACAAGAAGTATAGGATTAGTCGGATCGTCTGTAATTGAAATTTAATTTTTTCGTGCACAGCCAAAAATTTAATGTAATTTGTATTAAATATATAATTTGTATGTTTAAAAGTTTATTGATTTTTTGGTAATTAAGTCTTTTTTTAAATTTTTAAATAAAAAAAATTATATTTGGTAATCTTTGTATTAATATTTAATTTTAATAATTTAATATATAATATTTATTTATAAGGATTTATACATATTTAATGTGTCAAAATAAGTATTTATACAAATTTTATATGAATTAGGTACTTGATGTAATAAATTATGAATTTGGTGGTATTTGATGTAACATAAGTGTAATTAGCCCATATTGTATACGGTATCTGGCCGAAAAATTAGGTATTTCGACCAATTTTGGCAGGATTATGAAATTGGAGGCTAAATTGTATCAAATTCTTTAGGGGCCTAATAATGAATATGATGATATTTCATATAGTAAACTATATTTAGTCCTATATATATAGAGCTTCTTATGCGGGTGCTTTGCATGCGGACCAACTTTAGCGACGTACAAAATAGTCGTTAAACTTATAGGGTCTGAACCGTTGCGATAGTTCAGAACGGTTGCTATAGCTCGGTTCAAATCCTATGGCTATAGGTTTAGCGACAATTTTGTCCATCACTAAAATTGGTTTGCATGCAGACCACCCCATAGGAAACAAAGTGTGTATATATATACTCTTTCCTATTAATTGAAGTTGGTGTTTTGTTTTCAGCTCTAATTGAAATACAAAAAGAAAAGAAAAGAGAGAGTTAAATATGAATCTACAGATGATTCTAAGAGGCAGATAGATCAATACAATTAACTCCAACCATAATAATAGGTCATCAAATATATTTTGATTTATTTAAATAATATAGTACTTTAAAAAAATATAAGATTAAATTTAATTTTTGGAAATCAGTTTAAAATGATTTTAAATTAATGTAATTTATTTAATTTTATGATAAGTAAAACATAAAGAAAAAATGGTGTGGAGACTATGATGTGGCTTCCATTAGAGTTTAAAGTGAGCTGGTGGTGTGGTCATTTCGTTGGCAAAACTTAGCACTTAATTGTGGAGAATGTGATGTGGCTACTACCATTACAATTCCCTCCCTCCCTCCCTCCCTCCCTCCCTCCCTCCCTCTCGTTTAGTCGTTTGAATTAACTGATTCATAGCACACGGGATAGTGCTAAAAATTACTACTAATAAATATAATTTAATTAAAAAAATTCTTCTTACAATGTTATCTATAAAATTTTTATATGAATTGTTTGTTTCAATGAATATATTTACTAAATAACATATATTTTTTAAAAATTTATGATTATTATACTGCCTAAATAAAACATATATATTTTTAAAAATATGATTATTATACTGCCTAAATAAAGCAAGGTCAATTAAAATCATCAAAAATTTTATTTATTAGTAACACATATATACTATATTGTACCAAATATGACATAACTACATACGAATACAACATTTGGCATACATATATAACAAAAATTAACCAAAAAATTGTATATTTCTATTTACTTTTATGAAGATTAAGTATCACATTCATGCATGTATATAACAACATCACTAATCAAAATATGCATGCATTCTTATGTATATGTATGTATATATGAAATGAATACATACACACTCAATATATATATATATATATATATATATATATATATATATATATATATATATATATATATATATATAAAAACACACCCACCCAAATGTAAAACAGAGGAGATAGAAAGTGTTGTAAAGAGAAAAAATATAAATATTTTACTTGAAAATTAATGCATGCCTATTAAGAAATTTTTATCTCCAACTTTAATCTCTTTCATTTTATAAATTAATCAGCTAATTAACCTCTTTCTTTTCATTTTTTATTTGAAATTAAAAGTCAATACATTTATAGTGAACTAACTTTTTAAATTCTTCAGCTCCCTTAATTTTATGTACTCCTTCAGCCGCCCGCCATGCATAAAAAGAAAATGAATGGTTAGCTGATGACTGTAGTTGGCATGCCGCATATATAGAGGAATTAAGAAGAAGAAAAAAAGAAGATGCATGGTTAAAATTATTAGCGTTCCTTTCTCAATCTATATCATGTTATTTTCAATAAAAGAATATGACAAAATTAAGTAAGGACTGAGGAATAATATTAGAAAAATAAGGACAAAAATAGTAAAATAAAAAAGAGAACAAATAGATTTGAACAAACCAAAATAATTAAAAATTAGGACAGATAAACTTGAAGAGGAGAGAATATCCTTATTACTATTTTGGGCAGTCCATGTTAAATGTCTATTTTTTTTTAATAATCAAATTTTTATTCATATTTTCTTATTATACCCGTAACATTAAATATCTCGTACTTTTCTTATTCTAATTCTCTCTCTATATTTAATGACATTATTATGAACAATTTTGTCATTTTATTCATCTTCTTAATATGCGTAAAAAATTCATCAGAATTTTTATCCTGAGATGGAGAGAGTATAATATAATATAAAAACTACATATTAAGAATGTCATAGCATCTACCTTGATAATTTTGATAAATTATCGACACAGTATTAGTAATTAATTAATTGACCAGAAAATAATCTTTGGGTGCAGACAAATTGAGCAACTTACCCATTCCTATCACATTCAATAATTTGGTTTTTGTCCAGGTTGACAGTTGTGCCGTAGTGGTGCAAAACTGCAAATACTATATAAATCAGCAACCACCGGAAGGCGGAGGTTGCAGGAGAACCACTAATACAATTTTGTAAGGTATGGAAAAATCTCTTCTTCTCAATCCATGAGCTTCACTCCGCTATATACACATAAATGTCCTTTACCTGTACCTATATATATATACATACATACTATGGTGTATAATTTTTGTTAGCCTGAAACCGTTAAATTAGAGCTGATTGTGGCGTGAACCGCATCTCGCGCACTTAATTAAATCTTTTTCTTCTTCTACAATTTGAATACCCTATAATTAATCGTACATACAAATTTGCCTTTTTTTTATTATCGAGATTTGTGCTTCAGTTATTCATGATTGCACCTGGAAATTTATCGTTGATTTGCTGTTCTTTGCCGACATTTGACTCTGCGGAGTCATCTTCCTCGGCAAAGTTAGGGTTTTTGAATTTTTCTGCTTTTAATTGTAAAGTTAAAAGCTTGGGGCTTCTTAAAGCTGAGGCGAGATCGAATTTTTTAGCGCCAACTAAGGCAATGGAGATTTCTAGAACATCGTACATCGACGGCAAAACTGAAGGTGGATTCGATTCGACCAGAGAGGTCCTAGCAGATAATTCTAATGGGTTTTCTGGTACTATTTATTTATTTTTTCCTCGTTTTTTCACATATATTATCTCTACTTTTGATTTAGAAAATTACTTAACTTTAATTGTGTCCTTTGCAAATGAATATTAAAATTTTTGGTTCTCATTGCTACTTGTTGATGTTCTAAAGCTAAATCGTTTACCTAATTGTCAGGTGCCAATCTGGACCAGAGAAGTGTGAATGGAACGTCCAAAAATATTGTTTGGCATAAATGTTCAGTGGAGCAAATTGACAGGCAGGAATTACTTCAGCAAAAAGGTTGCGTCATATGGATTACAGGTCTCAGTGGTTCAGGTTTGTATACGAAAACTGTTAGGCACTTGAATCAATAAGTTCTTTGCTCTTGGGGCAACGGGCTTCTTATAAATTATCTGGGATCAACCAAATTTTCTTAATGTTTTTCAACATTTCTTGTATCCAAATAAAAAACAAATATATAAAATCTTCCTTTTTCGTTAATATTTAACTAGGAAATGCTATCCTTTGTAATGTAAATATTCAATCTCTTAAACTTTTAGTAATCGAAAATTAGAAAAAGCATGTCAGTTCATCTGAAATGAATTGGAAGTTACCCATGTCTGCAAAACAATTTATCATGGCACTGGGTGTCTTATATTTGGTGTATGGCAGAAAAAAGTGTGAGTTGATAGAGACACTAGAGGAAGCTATAAAGGATTTGACGTAAATGGTGAAAGTCTAAATAGATGTCCGTTGACATATATTTGATGGTCCCCAAGATTAAAGATATATAGGATTTATGCACCATAAGATGGAAAAAGCAATGCTGCTAAATGGAACTTTCATGCGCGGATATATTATTTTGCTTCAGTTTGTTATATATAGTACGGCTGCATTATATTTGAGACTAAACATGTTCCAGTTGGTGTCTATTTCATTAGCAGAAAGGAAAAATATGAATATATTAGTGATGATGTCTATGGATAATGTTGGTAATATGAGCCTATTTCTTGTATAATATGCATAGAGACTTGAATCTTGACTGACAGCCGTTGTAGAGTTTTTACAGTAGTTGTGTAAGAGGATATCTGCTGAATTAGTTTTGAAGTGTCAGATTGGTTTGGTCCCTATTACACCATCCTTCAGTTATCTTTTGATCTTAAAAGTAAAAGTTTTGAGCAATGACGATAGCTGGGAGTGTAAGTTTTCATAATTGCTCTACTGTTTTATATGTTGAGCACAATATTTTATTTTTATCTGATAGTGTTTAGTCCAATATGAGTTAAATTGGTCATTATAATGGATTGTTTTACCGGATACAACAGAGTTATAGGAGTACAAATTCTGAGAACATCGAACAATATAAAGGTCCTTGCAGGAGAGATGGCTTATCCCATGCTTCTTCTCGTCTTCTCTCTCTATCTTTTTTGTTTTCTTCCTTCTTTCTGTGCATCAGAGGCTGATTCTATTTTGTATTTTCCTTAATTATTATCATGATTTACGATGCTAGTTCTTTAACTTGTAAAGCCTTGGAATGTGATTTCAGGAAAGAGCACTTTGGCTTGTGCTTTAAGTAGAGCCTTGCACTCAAGAGGAAAGCTAACCTACATCCTCGATGGTGATAATGTTCGCCATGGTCTAAACCGTGACCTTAGTTTTAAAGCAGAAGATCGTGTAGAGAACATTCGAAGAATTGGTGGGTTTCTTCATTTCATCAGTGATTAAACTTCCTTCTCAATTCCCATACTTTCTATTCTTGTCCAAAAGTGTTCAAACTACATATACTTTGTAATTTTTAGGGGAGGTAGCGAAGCTTTTTGCTGATGCTGGAGTTATTTCCATTGCCAGTTTGATATCTCCCTATAGAAAGGACAGAGATGCTTGCCGTGCTTTACTTCCAGAAGGAGATTTCATTGAGGTCTGTTGATGAGAAATTGAGCTGTGTGCACCTTAAGTTTACGAGAATGATCTAGGGATAGTGGGAAGGATTGGGGACCGTTGAAAATTTATTTTCATAAATTAATTTACTGACAAGGCTTTGTAATAACAGGTCTTCATGGATGTACCTCTCCAAGTGTGCGAGGCAAGGGACCCGAAGGGTTTGTACAAACTGGCACGAGCTGGAAAGATAAAAGGTATATTCTGTAATCAAATAGAAATTGGAAGTCAGGATTTTGGATGATGGTCCTTTGCAGTTGTACTATGACTTGGTGTCTCTGTACTTGACCAAAAAATGGAGAAAAAAGATTGGTGTCTTAGTTTTATAAGACTAATTCTGGCCAGGATAACCGAAGTAGGTCACTTAAAAGTCTGGGCGTAAAAATCTCTTCAAGTCAATCTCTCCTCCATATAGCTGAAGTATACACTGTCCAGTTTCCATTCAAAATAATATTTCCATCTGAATGCTAATACCTTACATTGTCTTGTCTTGTTCACATGTTGCTGAATAGTGAATACTAATATATGAAACTGGCAATCGATCAATCTATCGACTCCCGGTCGATGTTTGGGTCTAAAAGATCAGCTAGTTGTGTCTTTATTTACCTTTTTTCCCTTTATAAATCCAACTAATCATAATTCAGAAAGAGTACTGCTTTGTAGTCCTACTTTCTCGTTTTACTCACCGCATAAAAGCACATGCCATTGTGTCTAGTGTAGGAATAAAAAGTAGGCCAGTAAATCAATCTTAGAGTCTATTTCACTGATGGATATTTTATATTCAGATTGCTGCTTCACTTCTCTCTGTATGCCTTGAGATTATTGGTTCTTAGTTCAAATGTAACTGTTTAAAACTTCCATTCGCAGGTTTTACGGGAGTTGACGATCCATATGAGCCACCATTAAAATGTGAGGTATGCACACTCTATAGAGATAAAAATGAGTTATTTTTACATTCTCAAACTCATGCACGGGTAGGAATGTCCCTGAATATATCTGTTTGTATTTCTTAAAACATGAAATATACTGTTTTAGAAAATACCATCTTTGAACATCACCTGACTTAATATGCTAGCAAGTGGAAAAAGGAGTTACGATGGTTTTTGGGGTTCTCATTGTTTACTGCCTTCCAACTTTTCATTCTGCTTGTTAAGTAATTGAACATACAGATCAATAAATCCTTGCATCGTTATGGAAATAAATGTCGTATTCAACTAAGCCTTGCTTTGATCTTTTCTTCATGAACTGGGAATGACTGAATCTTCATATTACAGATAACGTTACACCAGAAGGAAGAAGTCTGTCCTTCCCCATCTGATATGGCAGAAAAAGTGATTTATTACTTGGAGATGAAAGGTTACCTGCAGGCCTAGCTCTTGTGCAATACCATGAGTCTCTCCCATTCACGCGAAATAAAAAATTGGAATTGTTTGCGCCTAGGAAATTGCTCGTTTCCCGTGTTCATGTTTCAATCATATATTATGAAAGATTAGTTAATCAATCGATTAATTAATCATGTGATCGTCTGTTGTGTCTTGTAAAAGTTACTTTAACGATAGTGTTTTTAATATGAAAATTGGGTAAGCAATTGTTGTATGATCTGTAGTATCTGAGAACAGGCCTTTTTTTTGTGGATACAAGACTCTTTCAGCTAAATAGCAAGTTCCTGCTTACTGCATAGATGTTTTTATTTATTTATTTCTCCAGCCAGTGGAATCTTATAAGAGTAAGTACTGATAAAATCTAATCATCTAAGAGTGAGGATGATTTTATGATGTGAGGTTGATATTATGATCTGATTAGTTAAAATGGTGTGCTAATGCGGATGATTTCAACTCATTATTGCTAATAGTCTGATAAGGTTATATATGTAGCGTGCTTACTACTTAATAATAATAGTAAGGCCTTGGTGGATGTCAGTTTCAATTAGCTTTCGGGAGCCCCCATATCATTTTTAATTCTGAACTTTACTTCTGGAGATTTTATTTGTGCGGACCTGAATATATCTAATCTAGCACGCGGAGTCAGACATCAATGATAAAATGGTTAGATAAATGGGGATAAGGTCCAAAAATATCCTTGATATTTACACGGATGTCTCACTTCCACTTAAAACTAATTTTTTTTCCAAAAGTATCCTTAATGTTAGGAAAATAAGGTCACCTGTGCCCCTGTTGTCGACTAACCTGCCACCTGGACTAACTCTGTTAACACGTGGATCATTTTTGCTGATTAGGCACTTAGGGAGAGAGAGATAGAACAAAAGCAGTCGAGCTTTTCAAAAGGGGCAAAAGAAGCCCTAATTACTTTCACAGAGAGACTAAATCGAAGAGGAGTAGAAGACGCGAGAAGAAGAATCGACAATCAGTTCGGCGAGAAGGAGGTGGAGCTCAGTTCAGCGAGAAGAAGAATCGACAATCAGTTCGACGAGAAGAAGGTGAAGGCTCTGCAATCAGTTCGGTCGAGTTAACAAAACTGAGCCACCTATCTCGTGCAATAACGCAAACAAAACCTTTAAGACCCTGAATTGAGCTTAATCTTTAAGCCAAAATATGCATGTGGGTATAGCACACTATTAGCTAGTGGGTGTGTTTGGCTATGGTGGGTTGGTCTGAGCTCTAACAAAAATCAGTGTGTGGGTTTCCATTTATAGCTATAAAGCTTATTTGAAGTTCGATTTTCTTAATTTTGCGGGGTTTAAGTTAAAAATGGCAGTTGGGCAGTTTATTTACAGAGAAAGGAGGAGAAGAGAAGTGACATTGAATTTGTTATTGGTGTTTTTATGGGCTCTGATCTCGATGTGTTGTGCCGGTTGGTTACCTGCAGCTTCCACACAGAAGCTTGAAGTCCAGAAGAAACTTAAATCGACTTAATAAACCTCCTGTTAAAAGCATTCAAGTCCTTTTTTTTCTCCTTATTTTTTAACTTTATGCTGGCTAAGTTCTGGGTTTAACTTAGTTTTATTGGGTGACTGGCTCTTTTAGCTTAAAGATTAAGCTCAATTCAAGGTCTTAAAGGTTTTGATGGAATGTGATCAGTTAGGCGGGTTTAATTGATAGTGTTTGGTCTAGGTGTGAGTAACAACTGTTTATGTTGTTTGGATTTATGCTGGTTTGTTTATCCTTATCGGCGTTCATGGTGGTTCGATGACTGTTTGTTGCTACTGTGAGTATGCTGGTGCTGAATATTGGTGATTTCAATTGGTGATTTCAGTGTTATTTTAGAACAGAGGAAGAAAGAACAGAGAGAAAAAGGGAGAAGAAAGGAAGAGGAAAGAGAGACAAGAAAGAGAGAAAAAAAATTATTTTTGCTCCGTCATTAAATTTTGTCCACATGTCTGCTCCGTTTGCCTCGGTGGCAAGTCTGTGTAACGGAGGGGCATAATTGGGCTGAATTTTGTAACGTTAAGAGTACTTTTGGAAAAAAAATTAGTTTAGGGTGGAAGTGGGACATCCGTGTAAACATCAGGGGTATTTTTGGACCTTATCCCTAGATAAATGTGCTAGAAAGAACCACTAATATCGTGATACTGTCTCTCCCAATACTGTTTTTTAACTTCAATAAGTTTTGACATACTGGAATATTGGATATTTTCAATTAATTTTTTTCTTGTGATTCTCAAAAAAATGTATAGTATTTATTTTAACATGATTTTTTTTATAAAATATAGTGTTTTAGGTATAATTTGGATACATATACAAAAACAAAATTGTACAGTATGGATAACCCTATTTTTGTATATGTATTCAAATTACACCTAAAACACTATATTTTGTAAAAATTACTGTTGGAATAAATACTATATATTTTTTTAAAGTCACAAGCAAAAAACAAAATAAATTAAAAATGTCCAATAAACATGTCCATGTAGAAGGACTCTTTTAACTTTAATCTGTACCGCCCATAAACAATAAGTCTTGGCACACCGGAATATTGGACATTTTTAAGTTGTTTTTTTTGCTTGACTCTCAAAAAATGTATATAGTATTTATTCCAACAGAAATTTTTATAAACTGTAATGTTTTAGGTGCAATTTGGATACATATACAAAAACATGGTTAAGCCTAAAACACTACATATTTTGTAAAAATTTCTATTGAAATAAATACTATATATTTTTTTTAGAGTTACAAGCAAAAAAAATAAAAAAAATGAAAATGTCCAATAAATATGTTAATGTAGAAGGGGTCGCCCTGAAAACCCAAGTAATTGCTTTTGAATTTCCAGCTCAGTAAAAATAGAATAGTCTGACCGAGAAGAAGAAGAATACATTGGAATATTGGATGATTCCATTTTTGATCTTTCCACACATTTGACTTTTTTTCCTACCAGGTACTGCTAAATTGCAAGTAAAGAAAGAAATCAAGATACAGATTTCAGCGTATCCAGACCGAAGACTCTGTTGCCTGATCTGACTACTTAGTCCTTTGACTCTGTAGTACGTCAATATCAGTGCTGGCTGGTGCTCTCCTCTTTCCGCTAATCTTCCCTATATTTTATGGACTTGTTTGTTCTGCTTGTCCGTGTTTCCAAATAAACACAAGTTTACACTTGGAAAATTGAGAAATAAATAATATGAACTCTCCTCACAATTCAGAAATATGATGATGATAAGAGAGATGCACGAAGCCAGTCAGTCAGTCCATCGCTGAAGAAAGCAAGGACAGAGTTTAAGGACCTGGCAGCGGACCTTATAATCTCAAACACATCTGCAAAACGCCGCTCCTGCAGACCCCAAAGCGTGGAAAAGCATTCCACCAACATTATCATAAGTTCCAGAAAGAGTACCAAATACTAATTCACACTTATAGTAATTTTAAGAGGAATAGAAGGATCTTTGTTCGGCCGACGAGTTCTGCAATGTTGAAAATTGTCCACCCGAATTCCCCATTGCAGATAAATCAAACAAAAATAGTGCGTAGGTTGTGTGCTATTTTTTGTTTTATATATGCGCGTCAATCTTTGGACTTGACGGTGTTTATAGTGAAATGCTTATAGGAAGAGTTATCGCCATGCTTAATAAATGATCCATAACCTGCACTAATTAGAGATTGGAAAGTAACATTGACACCATTGAGGCCGGGAACGGTAACAATTCTTACCTGAAATTGGGAAACAAATTTTATGATAAGCCGATAACATTACATGTCAAAGTTTGGTCAATCATAATTCATAGATACACAAACATTAGAATGTTCATCCCCTGACCCCTCCCTCCGTATATAAATATGTTTTTGTAATTTGATTCATGTATTCATAGTTTGAACATTGTTGATGCAGTCTTTATGATTTCCATTAATTCATTGTTTTCATACTTGTAATTATCTCTTTAACCAGACATTGAAAGTGGATTAATTGCTTATCTGATTTTCCTTTTCAAATATTTGTTTAGTTTGGGACCAAATTGTGGTGTAGGAACATAATTATTTCCCTATATCAGGAAATACGAACACCTTATTCCTACTTAACTTCCTCAGATTTGTACAGAGTATTTCTTTCAATAAATTGGGGGAATTAAGTCTATCACAATTATGTCATCATCCAGTAATGCACATTCTCGAACAAAACTTTTAGGATTCTGAGTATTTAAAAAGGAATTAGGGGGTTGATTCTTATTTTATTAATCTATGATTAAGAAGCGATTAACCGTGTCGTCATGGACTTGAAGCTTGAAGTCCTAAAAGAGGCTAGTAGAAAAGAAAAGTTGTTTCCATAATGAATTGTAGGACACTAGCTAGGACTTCACTATTGTTAACTTAAGTAAAACAATTTCAATACTAGATCACTTGAAGCTGTTTTTAGACGCAATTAAGATTACGGTGACAGTGTCATCGGAGATATGACTACATTCAGATCCTTAACTGTTGTTATTAGTGTTATACCTGTGTCGCCTCTTTCTGTGAGTACACACATTTAGAGGTTTCGCCATTAAATCCTGGAGGGTGATCGCCGACAGCCCATATGTGAAATCACTTTTTAGGACAATAGCTTTGCTACTCCTCGGCTTTTGTCGGTTTCCAGCTAAGTGGTTCCAATTTATTGTGTTATTCTTCTTGTTAATTCTGCTCTATTTTCCAACAGGAACTACGAATGGAAAGGAAATTGCTTTGCATGGGGTTGTGGAACTAAGGCTCAAAATGAAAGAGCCGCGCCTGCATTTGCCACCATTCTGCATATCATGCATTAAAAAGGATTTCAAATCAGGCATGAACGGTGAGGCGCTAAAGTCCAGCCAGGTTACAGTATTGTAGATGCATGCTGCATCTTCTTCTGTACATGGCAGAAGTGCAACTGCCGCAAAGGGTGCTCCAAGTGATAAAACTGCTGCTCGGATTTCTATTCACATGCATGGCTGGTTACAGAATTCCAGAAAATGCAAGGCTAGTTAGATTACCCCCATCCCCCCTTTTGTTGACATAGACGTACAATTACAAATGCTTGAAGTAAAGACCACCTTTATGAATGATCAATCAGGATATATAGTTTAAATAACACTACTTACGACTTCAATTCAAGGCATGCTTCCAACATCTTTTTGCATCATCGATATCATGACTTGTCCTTGTGGGATATGGTTACTTTTCTAGTGTCTTTATGGGCTTTGGCGTTTAGGGGGATAACCGATTTGCATAGGGATTGGGTTGGAGGGCTGTCTTGTTGTAGAATTGCTGTTATTTTTTATTCTTTAGGACCTATTTGTAAAATTCTCATCCTCCTTGCATTGGTACTTTTTCTCTTTTATAATAATATATTCTTCTTAATATTATTGAAAAAATTGTGCCTATAATATTTTGAAATATGATGATGGAGTAAATAAATTAGAGATTGAGAGAAGTAATTGACATTGTCTCTCTAGGGAGGGTGGTCCAGTGTTTATAGGGTTGAACTTAAGATCCTCATTCTCTTGAGGACGCAAAAAACCTGATGGGTATCCGGGTTTGTATTGCAGCTCTATTCCAAAATATTGACGGAGATAGTTTGAAGCTTAGAACTACTAGTGTAGTAGCACAGTTCCCGTAAATCTTTAGAGTTCGGTTGAATGGTAAATTAGATTCTATTCAAGTTGTTATTGGCTTTGAGTATTAATTAATAGCTTCCGATAGAAATTAATTACCTGAAAGGATCGGGTTGTTCTTTTCTAATAAGCTCACACAAGCATGCATGCTCTATTTTAATTTTCAGGTGTTTACCCTATATATCTCTGGAACACGTACCATGCATCACCTTGTTTAATTGACATCATAGGTACAACTGTACAAGCGTACAGGCCTACAAAGTGTTGGGTATTGGATCACTGAACGTAGTCTGTAGATGGTGTGTGCATGGCTCTACAAGTTAGCAAATACTTAATCAAAACATTGAATCTAGTTGAACTATCTGAGATTTGATTAGAGAAAGGATTTAATCAATCATCGAAGTACCAGTTTCTCAGGCAGGCAGTACTATATGTTACCATCTTGTTGGTTAAAGGTTACATTGAAATTTATCATAATTAATTTCCGTTCTTGAAGGTTGAATCTCATTGGAAGGATTTAACTCATACCCTACGTACCAAAAAAATAAAAATAAGACTAGCTCCGGTAACACACTCAGAAAAGCTAAAGGGAAGAGACTGAACAAAGCTGATGAATAAAAGGTCATAACAGAAGTTACCCTATACAGCGTGTCATAGTTTTATTGTAGTGGTGGCCGTGATGGGAAAGCCAGAAATAAGATGGAGGTTGATGGTCATAGTCATGGTCATAGTAGCACACCATCTGTTGAAGCACTCCTCGGAAAGGTTTGGTCTTAGGGTCTCAGTTATGGAAGTTGCAGCCTTCCAGGGGTTGTGGATTTGGATGGATTTTGGTGCATGAGAGCTCTTATTTAGAGCAACTTACATATGTGGTTTAAGTTCTCACACATCTGATAATAAAATAAGTAAATTAAAATTTTAAAAATAATATTTACTTATTAAACAATACTCAAACTCTCCTAATATATATATTCTCTGGTGACTGGTGTCTATTAAACAATACTCAAACTCTCCTAATACAGTTTGCCACCTCCTTTAGGGTCCGCTGCAATAATGGTCGAGGCATTGACGTTACGTTTTATCTATAAAGATTCTTCTAATAAAAATATAGTTCCTTAATTATATCGATCGATCAAATTTTGGATTTTGTAATGGAAGGAGTAATTAATTAGCAGATTAATGAATTAATAGTGTGTAGGAGGAGAATAGGACGTACCAATATTGAAACATCCTCCTCTTTAAGCCTAGTGACTATTTGTCCTTCGAATGACCGACTTCTAAAAGAAGGGATTCGAGTCATCCATTATTTATTTATTTCTTGATTGCCGGTGAGGTTCAACTTAATTGGAATATATATACATACATATATTATTTCTGTTAATTATTTGGAACTGCAGGAGTGTCAATGACAATTATGCCCTTTCTCAGCTGACTACTGTTTCTGTTGGGAAGAAATTTGACTGTAGTTATAAAATACTCCACAAGTAGGATCAGGATTATGTATATCGGTTAGTGAAAAGTGAAGGAAGCGTTCCTGGCCCTAGTTCGTTCTTGAGTACATTTTAGTATGGAGAAACAATATTTAATATATTGATACTTAATACTATTATGTTGGGGAGAATGGTTAACATGAAGTTAATTTTAATCAATTCATTAATATAATATTAACACGTAAATTGGGAGATTATCTATCTTTTTCCGTGTTAGCAGTGTATTGTGAATTGATCAACTTACCTAAAGTTGACAATCGGATCTTAAGTATGAGTATTGGTAATTAGCTTGGAGTTGAATAGAATTGAAAAGGAGAAAAGTATAGAGGGAGAAATTGTTTTTGGCAGATATTGGAGAGGGATTAGGAGGCAAGGAATTGGGGAGAAATGCATGGTGGTGGGTTTGATGATGAGGATGATGATGCACGCCGGCAGCTTTTTTTTCTTTTTCCCTTCCCTTTTCATTCACATATTTCTCTCTACTCTTCTCCCCAAAACCCATTTGTCACGACTCACGCCTGCTCCCACTCATACTACTACTACTACGTACGTACTCCTATGATCTCTCTCTCTCTCTCTCTCCCTCTCAAAAGAAAAGCTACTCCACTGACCCCTTTAATTCTTTTCTATCCACTATTTATTATTTATTTATTTATCTTTACTTGTTTAATTTGTCAGACTTAAAGAATTCTTCTATATCTAAATTCTAATCCCCTCTCCCCAGTCCCATGCCACCTTCCTTTTTTAAAATGGATCTATCTCACTTGATCCCCTATTATATGTTTATATATTTTTCTTTTTTTTTTTAAAATCCAAATAGAAATAACTATGTTCCAATAGGATAGAAACAGCCCCACCCACCATTCCATTCCTCTCATCGGTACAGAAAAGCAAATATTCACTTGCTCAGATTCTCTCTTTCTGTCTCTAATTATGCTTATTTTCGAGGAAACCTAAGCTAAATTCCAGCTTCAAGATCTTCTTTTAATCATATTCTTGTATTCCATGCATTTCACTGCTAACGAACACAACCCATCATCTATCTAGCTATCCGCGTATATATAGCAACAGTTTTTGTGATTTTTGATGTGGGGCTTCAACTCAAATTAATGGATACTTTGTTTAGACTAGTAAATCTCCAGTCTGATCAGCAGTCCTTCAACTCTAGCAGAACCACCTCAAGCAGCTCTAGATCCATTATTTCTCGACAAAATCCTCATCACCACCACCAACAAGACGACGAAGAATGCTTCAACTTTTTCATGGATGAAGATGACTTCTCTTCTTCTTCTTCTAAACACAACTACGCCTATCCTAATTACCCACAACAATACCACAACCACCAGCAACACCAACTACCACCGTCAAACACCCCTACTCCGACCACCACCACCAATACAAGCACCCCACCACATCATCAACATCGTCAGGGCGCTTTTGATCAATCATCATCAGCTGATCAGTTCTCTTACTCTTCTGCTGCTCATGACATAACCCTAGAATTCGGTTCATTAATCTCCGGCAGGTGGTCGTCCGATATTCTCCACGAGACCGCACGTGCAATAGCTGAAAAGAATAGCACTCGCGTCCAGCAGCTTATATGGATGCTCAACGAGCTCGGCTCACCTTACGGAGACACTGATCAAAAGCTTGCCTCTTACTTCCTCCAGGCCTTGTTTAGTCGCATGACCGACTCCGGCCAAAAATCATACCGTGCTTTAACCTCCGCATCTGAAAAAACTTGCTCTTTCCAGTCAACAAGAAAAACGGTACTAAAATTTCAAGAAGTAAGCCCGTGGACTACTTTTGGGCACGTTGCTTGTAATGGAGCAATATTGGAAGCTTTTGAAGGTGAAACCAAATTACATATTATCGATATTACAAACACATATTGCACTCAGTGGCCTACTTTACTTGAAGCGCTAGCAACTCGCTCAGATGAAACTCCGCATCTCCGGCTCACCACCGTGGTTGCCAGCAGGGCTGTTGGCTCCGCCACGTCCGCAGTGCAAAAAGTAATGCGAGAGATTGGTAATAGAATGGAGAAGTTTGCTAGACTTATGGGCGTGCCATTTAAATTCAATGTAATTCACCACACGGGAGATTTATCTGAATTGAATTTAGCTGAATTGGATATCAACGAAGATGAAGCACTTGCTATAAACTGTATCGGCGCGTTACATTCAGTTCAAGCAGTTGGTAACCGGAGGGACTATTTGATTTCCATGTTCAGGAGATTGCAGCCGAGGGTTTTTACTATAGTTGAAGAAGAAGCTGATCTTGATGTGGGAGTTGACGGGTTTGACTTCGTAAGAGGGTTTCAAGAGTGTTTGAGGTGGTTTAGGGTTTATTTTGAGTCGTTGGATGAGTGTTTTTCCAAGACGAACAATGAGAGGTTGATGTTGGAGAGGGCAGCTGGACGCGCCGTGGTTGACTTGGTAGCGTGCCAGCCGTTGGACTCAATTGAGCGGCGGGAGCCAGCCACGCGTTGGTCTCGTCGGCTCAATGCAGCGGGGTTTAGTGGAGTTTCGTTTAGTGATGAAGTGAGTGATGATGTACGCGCACTTTTGAGGAGGTATAAAGAGGGTTGGACAATGACGCAGTGCTCCGAGGCCGGGATATTCTTGTTGTGGAAAGATCAGCCGGTGGTGTGGGCTAGTGCATGGAAGCCTTGATCAGCTAGCGCCAACAAAATGGTGGTGATGGGGTGGCGCGTGTGTTTTTTTGGGCACGTGCATGGGTGGAGTTTGCGGGGTTAGTTTGTTGAGAGAAAAAGTTAAAAAGAAATGAAAGTTATACATTCTCACGACTAGTTACATTTATTTGTGAGTATTTTTATTTATTTATTTTTGATTATTTTAAAAGTATGGGGACAAAATTGGTTTTGGGCGTTTTGGCTATGAATTACTACTATGTTTGTTTCACTAATTCTTGGTCATCATTATAATATATGTTGATCATATCAAAGTTGATTGATGCATAGGGATTAGTTCCAATTTGGATCCGGTTAGCATGAAGTTTATTTTTGAGTAAGTTGGTCAATTAATCAATAAAATGCTGACACACGCAGAGCCTCGCCTGCGTGTCAACACTTTATTAACCAATTGACCAACCTACTCAAAAATAAATTTCATACTAACGAGTTCCGGTTTCAATTCTCTATAGATAACATGAAGAGTTGGAGGAGTACGTACAAACATCTAGCTCCATCAATCTTCATGATCTCATAAGCATCTTTAATATATTCTTAATTCCCTTCTTTCTGTATCTATAATTTAACATGCACACTAGTTTAGACTAGACTTGAAAGTGTTTGTTTTGTCCTTTAATTTTTTATTTTTGGGACAAAATATTAGGTGGAGTTGGTATTGTTGTTGTGTGTTATATATATATTATATATATATATATATATATATATATATATTTAAAATTAGAGATATACTTTAACTTTTAAGTATTAAATTTTAAATTGATGTGAATTTATTTAATTTTAATTGATACAATTATTATAATTTTTGTATAGTATATAACAAAAATTATTAACTATAAACTTTATTTTATTCTAAATTTGTATGAATGATATCAATTTTAAATTTTAATATGCGATTGTTCTTAAAAATTAAATTGTATTTTCTACTTTTGAATTAAGATGTAAAAGAGAGATTACTTAAGAGCCATTAATTAAATAGTGTTTTGAATTTGGAGAGAGAGAGAGAGAGAGAGTGTGTGTGTGTGTGTGTATATATATATATATATATATATATATATATATATATATATATATATATATATATTAAATGGTGTTTTAATTAAAGAAGGGATGGGGAGTCGTTATTTAAGTGTGGGGACGTAGAATCTTAGGACGGCAATTGAGCTTACTCACAAGTGGAAGTAATGACTTGGTGGGTAGCACGCACGCTCTATACATCTGGACTCTTTCATACCCTTCAACAAGCAGCAGTATTTATAGAAAAATTTATTTATTTTACTAAACAATTGATATCTTCTGCAACTCTTTCTTAATGGAACAATGACTGAATTTCATATCCATGTGAGATGCTATTTCGAAAATAAATTTTTTGTTCCCATGGCATGTATTATTTATATAGACTTATCCCAAATTTTGAACAGTCCAGATGATTTATTGAGTGAGCGAAAAATTCAAAATTATTTGTATTTTATTAGATAAATATGGGGAAAGAGGGGAGGCACAAAATGATCATAGTCACAGTTATGATTATCATATTTTATTTTAAAAATAGTCTTTTTAATTTTTACGATCAAAGCATTGAACTTTTAAATTTTTTTTAAGTTTGATTCAATTGAAGTGTTATATCACAAATTGAACACATGGCATCCAAATCCTGATGTGTCAAAAATAAATCATTTTCACTTAATTTTATCATTTTAAACTTTCAAAAGGACAAAATAGTAATCATACATATATATATATATGAGAAGGAAAAACAAGAACAAAAATCAACCCTTTTATTGATGAAACTACCAGCACAGACATGGACTACCAAAACCATCACATACCGTCCATCAAAACCATTTTTACACAGTACCCAAATGTATTTCAACTCATTAATTTTCTCCTCCCTCAAGATCACCCAACAAATTATAGTAAAAGCAACCAAATAACATATATAATTCACTTAAAATATTATAATCAAATATGGAAATAATGTGTTCAAAATCAAAAAATAAGAGATTCTCAAAACCAAATAGCTTACAAAAATCGATTAAAAAAGGGGGAAAATAATACTGTTTTGCAAACCTCGAAAAAATTGTACTTTCATTCATGTTTGATTTATTTCAGGTTATATATGCAGTCTAGTCTTGCATGTATTTATTTAGTGACAAGTTTTTTTTTATAGTAAAACAATATATATGCTATCATCCAACATAAACACGGAAAGATGTTGGTTTAATATTTAAACATTGTATTTGTATTGTATGCATGCCCCCACCCAGCGCATGCACCATCCTGCAGCTATAGGCTCTGTCAGTTCCACCAGTGTTGTTGTTTTAACGTTAAAGAAATAAAGAGAGAAGGAAGAGGTATATATGTACTTTTGGCCCACGTAAAGAAAAAAGAAACAGAAAATGAGCTGAGCTGAGTAGTGGGAACTTCTTTTTAGGGTTGGCATCTTAATCTTTTGATGAGACTTGCCCCCTCCACGTTAACATAATACGTATGTTCTTGTTCTGAGATTTTAGAGAGATGGGTGGCCCCATATATAAATAATTTTGGTTGTCCCTTTGAAATGGTCAATTTGGGACCAACTACAAGTTGCTTGCTTTTTCTACAAAGCCTATTTATTACTCCACAACTTTGCTTTGCCAATTGTTTGGAAAACATAATTAATTCTAATGATCTACTCTATTACTAGTAATTTATTATATGCTAAATTTGCTATGTTTTTTGTTTTTTTTTAATCTTAAAATAATGTAATACTAGTATATGCATGGTTCAATTCAATTCAATTCAATAAAAGTTATGTAGAAGATTAGGATAGTAGTACATGTTTTAGCTACTTTTTACAGACTAACCCACCCATTATTCTCTTTCCTTGTAGTAATTAGAGTATTTAATTTAGTAATTATCTATGTGTGACGAGGTGAGCAATTCAGTCAGCTTTACTTGTTTATATATAGTGGAGTGGAGGTGGTTCATGACCGATGGCTCAACCAACATGACTCGAGAGACCACCTCTTTTTATTTGTTTAAGATTTGACTGTGACACACCCACACCCACACCCACACCCACACCCACACCCACACCCACTACAACATTTAGTATAATACTCCGTATGAACCTTCAGTTGGTACTACTATATCCTTCACATTGTTATACCAAAAATAATGTCCCATAACAAATACTCCTATATATTTATATTATTACTTCTTACTACACTAACGTATATTTTAAGTCATATTTATTATTCTATCAACATTATTTTTACTACCATAATATCGGCCACCGATTAAAAGAAATCGATATTTTTATATATTAAAATAATACTACATCCGTCCCAAATTAATTACTCAGTTTTGACTTTTTTAAGTCAAATTGACTATTTTTAGAATTAATAATTAAGTATATATAAATATATTTTTAAAATTATAAAAATTGGGATTAGTAATAAATTGTATATACTTTCTTTTGGTTATAATCTCTTCGCCTATATTTTAGTAAAATAGTAAAAAGATTAGTTTTAAAAATGGTCAATTTGACTTTAAAAAGTCAAAATTGAGCAATTAATTTGGGACGGAGGGAGTAAATTTTTACACAATAAAATCTATTTCTTATGTAAAAAATATGGATTCACCAAATTAAATTGTCAACCCTGAGGACTTGAAATAAAGTTGGTTTCGAGATCTTGTTCCGTGCAGATCAACATTTCCTCCGCAAACTATCTTAATTACAACCTATTCAGCGTTTAAAAGCTAGCTTTGATATTGATATGAGATCAAATTCCTAGCTAGTTTATGTTTGTTTTACCACCATTTTTTTACAATCTAATCATTGAATTACTAACTTAATCATTTCATAAAATAAGCATGCTTTTGTTTTGAATAGGGATTTGTACACAATGATTAAAATAACGGTATTTTAAAATTAAATAGTAAGCTAAAAAATGGGTTTCTTTTTTTGAGCAAGAGGCTATTTAATTGGATTGAATAAATAGAATAGAGGAGGAAATGAAATAATTTTAAAGTATTTTTTATCATTGGAATGAATTTTATTTCACATGAAATGATTTATTTTCAAAAATAATAATCAAATACACTATTTTTATTTTATTCATTCAATCCGGGGATGAGAATTAAACAAGATACTCCTATTATATTATTCTACTACTAATGGTTTATAATACAAATTTAAAAATAAAAATGTATTTATTTTATTTAAAAAAATGAATATTTCTATCCTCCCCCCTTAATCCTTGCAAAAGAAAACAATTCTCCCTTGCATACAAATACAAATATAGATAAAAATCCTCCATGGTAGCCCAACTGCTGGATATTTCTTATCTTACTGGTGGGGGCGTGGGGCTGGGCTCTTCAAAACCAAAGAGACGGGCCTAATACATGCCATCACAACCTGTACATACATGATACATACATGCTCTCAGTTGTATAGCACTACAGATGAATAATAAAGGAGAAATCTGAAACGGGTTTTGTCACATTATTAGAACTACCAAAATTGCAAACAAACTCCCCAAAAATATCCTTTTCACTATCAATCCCAATTCCCAAGCGAAGAGATCTCTATAAATTAGCCCACTGAGCTCCCCGTTGAACATTTAACATCTAATAATTCTGTCTTAGTCGCCAACTAACACGATGATATGTTTAACATAAACACAATTGCCCGTAGGCCGTAGCTAGCCAAAGAATATTATCATAGCCGTATTGTACAGTCAGCCATAAAAACCCCCCATGTTATCACTTTTGTGCACTCAACATCAAAGGAAGCCTCCATCTTTTGTGCCAATAGATCGACACTCTTGACCATAATGGGAACCCAAAATTGTAATCAAGAGGTCGATCTGCAGCTCCCCCAACTGTTAATGGTAACCATACATATCTCGAGTCTTTCAAGTCAGCAGGATTCCAGCGATCTGCCATGATAATAAACAAACCTGGAAATCCTGTCACAGGAAGCACAAATGTGCTCTGAGCAAAGAATGTTGTGAGCCTGAAAACTTTGTTACCCCCGATGCACGGATTCCCCATAACTTCCCATGGCCCCATAATTGATTCTGCTGCATGGGCCAACGCCTTGTTAGGGGACCAACCTGTGCACCCTGACGTGATCATGTAATAAGTCCCTTCGTGCTTGAACAGAGCTGGTGCTTCTCGGCGTTGTCCTACGAGGATCCTTCTCACGACATGTGTCACATCAAGGTAATCTTCATTGAGTGGTCCAATATGGAGCTCACTATTGTCAAAAGAGGAGTAAACGAGATACGCTACACCGTCGTCATCCTTGAAAATTGTCATGTCCCTGCTATCAAATCCATGGGGCTGTTTGCTGTAGAGATATTCAAATGGACCAATGGGCGAATCACTGACGGCAACTCCAACTGAGGCTTTGGTGTAGTTAGCATCATCAATATGCATCCACATCACATATTTACCTGTCTTCTTATTGAAGATCACTTTTGGCCTCTCCAGCACATTGGATTTGTGAAGATCATGATTCTCATCTGTTTCTTCCGCTGCAAGTACAATGCCTTCTTGTTTCCATGTCCACAGATCCTTTGAAGAATAGCAACCAACGCCAATAATATCAACCTGTATGAAAAGGGTCCTATTTATTTTCAGTATGTCAAACAGCTTGGTAATTGTGCAGTTAACCAAGTATGTTGCACAACTCAAGCAGAAAATATGATGGACGGAAAGAAAAGTCATGGTAAGAGGTACATCTAGGAGATCCCTCTTTCACGTGCTTGTATATCTGAACTAAGGGCCATCAAAGATGAAATTCAAGAAGCTTGGAATTGTTGAAGCATCTGGCTCAAAACCATTTGGTGATGTGTGGATTGGCCCTACTAGTTTTTATATCAAATCTCAAGGCCTAATTTTCCCATTGAGGGACTTTAACCTAACAAAAAATATTGGCTTCAAACATATAACACTTGAAGCTGATGCCTTAAAATTTCTGCAACTCCTGTGAACTACTTTAATCCCTCCTACTATTCCAATGAATCTTCTCTCAAATTGCAGGAACCCCACCTGCCCGACTAGATAGTGCGGGTGCAGCACATCTATAGGGAAGTCAACAACACAGCAGATGCGGGAACCAGAAAAGCTTGTACTCAACAAGAGTCTTTCTGTTTTTTTGGAATTAACTCCTTTTTTTTGAAAAATTAGAGGACAAGATGTTTGCTAGATTACTAACCCACACTGTGTAGTCACTGGTACTATCTAAATTTTAAAATAAACCAAAAAGAAAAAGGGAACAATCAGAGACTTTTTGGATCAGACATGACAAACTTGCATAATTTTTTGCTTTAGTAGAAGCATAACAATACAACACTTACAAGAGATTTGTAGATTATACACTACTTTCTTGGATACTCTATATTCACGTTCTATGTTCATTTCTTATCTTTATTCTTGAAGACAGTAGGGGGAAGGAGTGTGATGCTGGTTGGGCGATATTGGTGTACAGCTTAAGGTATGAAATACATGTTGTGCGTGATTATCGCTTGTCCATGCTCCTTAAAGGAGCCATGTGAGGTGCAGATGAAGAAACATGCAGAGGCAAGTATGCAGCTGAGAGTCCTGCCAATTACCTTGGTTCCAGAATGGCCGTAGGTAGGAAAGCGTGTACATCTATGGTTGTAAAAGGTGGATGAGGCATTAGTCCTAGAGATGATGATTGGCTAGAATCAGCTTGATTTAGAAAGTGGTAATTTATTAGATGTATCGATTTAGTTGATGAAATTTCTGGACAGTGTGGTCTTTGCCAGAAATAGGAGGAATTCTTTAGGAATTAGAACCAGAAATTTCATGTCAAATGTAAAGTAGAGGTTTTTCTAGATATGTGACCAATAATCCTTGAATACTAATTTAATAGGAAAAAGAATTACCTGATTATATACCATCTCTTCCCTATTTCTTTGAAAATCATCCCTTAATCTATTATAAGCTTTCATTATTATTAGGCACATCACACACCATAGAGAAATATATATTCACTTTCTAATCCAAAATAAAGCAAATACAACAATAGGAAATCATGGACATGTGGTGGTTAAGTAAACTTGATACCAGTGATTTGGGTGTCTAAATCATGACAAAAAAGAACTATAACTTCCCAAAATATGTGGTAACCCCAAGCTACTTATAAATTTATAATAAAGAATAGTAACAGAGCTACGTAAAGTAGTTTATAATCCATGGACCACAACTACGGCCAGAACAGAACTAGCTAAATCACCTGATACCTAAACCTACTAAAACATTTTAACATTGTTCCTAATATTTGACTCCTAAATCTGAAATTTTGTTGAACTTTTTTTATTCATTTTTTACAATATATTTTAACACTGTTCCTAATATTTGATTTTTTAAAAGTATAGATGGTTAGACTTATCTTCGATAGATTTTTCTTTTTTACATTTATTTTTGATTTCTTTTCCTTTCATTTCCTCCGCATTTTCCAAGTTCCAAACTATAAGCCAACTTGTTAGGATGAATTAAAGAGGGACAGAGGGAGTAACTTATATTGTGTCAAGAAGGGGAAATAATTGGGTTACACTTAGGTCAAAGTGTATTATAAGTAATGTTAAAGTTTAACATGAATTTAGGTATATAATCACACATAAAAGAAGTAAGCTACCTCATTCTACTGCACATTCATATATTTTATACATATATACACTAATACATATATAATATGTGTAAGTGTGTGTGATCATATTCAAAGTGAGAAAAAGGGTTGTTATGAATACAAGGTATCTATGAAATTAATCTTAAAAGCATAAGCAGTAAAATTAAGATCAAACAACAACCGAAAAACTTATACCATTTAATTTATGAATAATCAAGAATGCAGGACTTGGCAAAGTTAAAAATTTACCCGTGCAGCTCCCTTCTTGTGAGCATAGTAAGTGGGGCCATCTTTATATTCTCCATACCAATAGTATGTTCTTGATATCTCATCATATAGAATACCACCTCCATGAGCTTGAATAGGATTTCCATCAGTGTCCAACCACATTCTTCCAGGATAATAGTAGAAGCTACCATTCCCAGCATCCTTCCTTGGATCTATAGCAGTTTTCTGAGAAGGAAAGAATATATGCCTAATCTGGGAAGACTCGTCAAGAAATTCATCGATCAGGGTGGTTGGCCTCCTAGGCTTCCGTTTTTCTGCACGTGGGGACCGTTTTCTTGGTGGGGGAATTTTAATATTCTCCTCTTCGACCACTTCAAGTTCTCGGAATACTGGGTGATGAATCGTATGCATTTGGATCTCTCCACCGTGAATATCTTCGTGATTAATCAGGGAGTACAGCTGAAGCATAAGAAGGCATCCAACCAGGGTCCAGACGACAACAGATAATGTGCATCTGCTTCCTGCATTGCAACGTAAAGTGGTTGATTTCCTGTATTTGTTCTTCATCCTCATTATGGATCCCGTATTTACCTTCAGCATAATGCTGCAATTAAGAAAATGCAACCTATGGATATCCAAAAGTAAGGTCTCAACCATACAACAAGCTGTATTTTTCAAAAGGTTTAAAATATGAATGCGCAAACTTAAAAATTATATCAATATATGGATGACAGATTGCAAGGTAGATTCAGGACTGAACTTGTGCAAAAGTAAAAATTTACTACTAAAGTTTGAAAAAAAAAATGTTTCTTTATAATTACTTAGTTTTGGACTTTTAGTAATATAAAAAAAATAAAGCAGCTTGACCTAGAAATGAAATATGCCAGGGATTGAACTCTTTAACTAATCCGCAAATACTGCATTATTTGTCAACCATACGTACAGAACACAAATTAGCCAGGATTTAACAATTAAATAATTAGAATACAGTTAATTAACAGATGAATTTAAATCAAACTCAAGACAAAAAACCCATCAATCACACAGAAACTAAATCCGATTCAATCCATGAAACTAAAACCCTTATAATACAGCCCTACACTGTAATCCAGTAAAACCCAATTAAGAAAACATAAGCAGAACCCATTCATAAAATCTTCAGTACATAAATACATACACACGTAATTATATAACATCAAAGATAAAAAGTAACAATCGAAGGTCAAAGTCAAACAACCCAGAAAAATCGTGGTTAACAGAGTCAAATAGGCTTACCTGATAACATTTTCAGTAATCAGTAGAGTGAAATATCATGACCATATACAGCAAGCAATCTGAAGCAGAGTAAATGAACTACTCCATGTTTCAATAACGAGTCATATGTAATCTCCTAAACTAACACCCCTGTTTTATTTCTTCTCCCCTTTTATCCATCAAGAAGAATATACTGTGTTTACGAGGATGGAGGTGAAAACGAAAGTTAGGCAGTTAATTTATTTGTGGGTCGAAATTGGAATTGGATCTACAGCTACAGGAGAGACGATGAGTATGAGTTGAGACCAAAGACCCCCACCGCCTTATATCGCTCTGCGCTGTGTTGTCTTCCTTACGGAGATTTTCAATGACCAAGTTGTTAGTTTTTCTTTACTACTGTAAGTTGGTGGTTGATTTGCGTACGTATCTTGTATTTATAATGCGAAAAGAGTTTCTAACTTTTAAACAACAATTAACTTTGAATTATAAATGATACTCCGAATTACATATATTTATTCTTTTTTTTTTATCAAATACGTAATGTTTTTAAACGTCATAACATATTTTTTTAAATTGATATTTTTATCAAGCTCTCCTCCACATTCATGTGAATGAGGGTTTATATTCTATATAAATAATATTTAATAAAATAGATATTTATATTCTATATAAATAATCTGCAACACTTTTTTCAATTCTAGAAACCGGGGAGGGGACAGGACAGGACAGGACAGTATAACAAAATGATTAAATCCTACAAAAGTTGGAATAGTTACAAACGTTTTGAACGTTGAAGACTTTAAAAAACATTGATGGTTCAAGAGGCGTAATAGTTCGAGAGGTAATAAATATACTTTATTTTTTATTATCGACTTAAATATAAATTAATATTCTCAACTTTTAATATTTTTCTATTTTGGGATTGTTTTCTCAACTTTAATTATTAGGGGTTTAAACTTTAAATTTTTTTTTCTATTTTGAGATTGTCTTCTGATCAATTTTTTCAATTACGAGATTGAACCTTTAATTTTTTTCCACTTTGGGTTCTATTAGATGATTAAACTTTTAAATTTTTCTGATTACATCTAAATTGATAGTGTCGTATCAGAAATTAATGGTATGACAGCGACACGTGACTAAAATAGAGTCTCATTTTAACATTTATTCAATTAATTTTTTGTGCCAAAAATGATAAATATAAGCCAATTATTAATTTTACTTTTAAGAAAATGTCATCAAATTTACTTTTAAAAATTAATAATTTACCAAAAGGGTAAAATTATCATTAAATTTACTTTAAAAAATTAATATTTGTTTTATATTAAAATTATAATAATAACAATTTACTTTAAAATTAATAATGGCTCTATATTTACCATTTTCTGTACAAAAAATTAATTGAATAAATGTTAAAATAAAACTTAATATTACACATAAATATTTATTAGCCACGTGTCACTGTCATGTCATCAATTTTATGACGTGACACTAGTCATAAAAAATTAAAAATTTAATCTTCTAATGGAAAAAAATTGAAAAGACAATCTCCAAAGTGGAAAAAATTTAAAAGTTTAATCCTCCAGTTAAAAAAATTCAAAGTGGAAAAAAATTTAAAAGTTTAATCTCTTAATTGAAAAGAAAAATAAATAAAAATTCATGATATTAATCCATATTTAAGCTTTTATTATTAGCATTTCACTATAAAGTTAAAAATGGATAAAATCTATTTTCCAATAATAATATATGGGAAAATAGTTTTCTCGTGAAAATATTGATAAACATGAAGGACAGCCTTAAGCATGCATCTTGTACCATACACATTACTATTATGCTCTCAGCTTCAGGGAATATTAACTCCGCTCCGCTTACACCCATTCGGCCGCTGAAAGTAGTAATAGCCCTGCTCCTCTTTCAACATCCTAATTCTAAAAAGAGTGCGTCAATAATATGTTTACCTCTAGTGGGATTGATTAACTAATATTTAAAAATATTTTTAATATAATGTTTAATACATCCTTCAAGTTATAATGTTTAATTTTTCCACTAAATATAAATTTATATATCATAATTTTTACTTTACTTGATCTAATTAATTAAATTATGAAATTGTGCAATAAATAACATAAAAGTCAAAAAATAATAAATATTCATTTTATCAGAAAAATAAAGTTATACAATTTTTACTAATTAAATTTCTCAAATATTAAAATTTACGTGATATATATTCAAATATATTTTTTTGTAATTAAAAAGTATAATGTTAATACCCATATAAAAAAAGTATTAAAAATTATATTAATTAATTTTCTCATATATTAAACTAAACATAAGTCACACTTAAACATAATTATTTACAGTAAAAATGACAAATATTGTTACTCAAAGAAAAAAGAAGAAAAAAAATTTACAAGATAGTTGTAGTAATAAATATAATTATATTTTTTTATTTAACATTGCATAAAAATGATTACATTTTCTCAAATATTTGGAGACTTAAAAAATGATCAGGTTTGATAACATAAAAATGGTCTATTATGATTGCCACATTGATTTAAGTGAAGAAAATATTGAATGCAGTATGTGCTCCTAAGTCCTACCCTTGTGATTGGAGTTGGTACAATGCACTGTCTGTCTGTCTGTCTGTCATGGTCGGATTGAAGAGGTTATCAAGTACTCCACGTACGTATAATAAATTTAATATAATGATTGATAGGACAAGTTCCAAAATTGAATAATGAATACAATCTGAATGTAATTAATAATTAAGCAGGTGTGGGAATTATGGAGCAGAAAAAGTAGCATCGTCTCCAATCTTGATAAGCTTTTGCTACCCAAATTAAAGACAAGGTGAGCATAATAATGGAAAGGCATAACATAGAAGACCATAACATTCGAATAGAAGCTTTTAATGGCTGGCATTGATGCAAAACAACATTGGACAATGCTTGTTCCACCGAAGAGCATTGAGTCAAGCTCTGAGCATCAGGATATATATTTACCAACTCCTCTATTGATTTACTGTAAGCCCATGCCACTACGAATGCGCTATGCGGAATAAATCTCCCTTCACCTCTACAATATCTTGTAGAGTTTTTTCCGTAACACGTATATCTTGCAAGAACCTACAATATTAGGCGATTCATTGAATAAATAACCACGTTACGTGATATCACTCTACATGCTTAATATTTTCCTCACTTACATTTGGTAAGTCAGTAATCGGTATGGCATCGTTTGGGCATTCTTGAGGTGTTAGGCTGTGATTTGGTGCCCTGGGAAAAGGATCGCAAATTTCCCCACCTAATAAACCCTTATTTTGGTCATCTTCAAAATGAGCACGTAGGATTTTTAACTTTGAATTCAACTGCTTCAAAAAATTAAACACATCCATTAATATGCCCATGCCCACGTCTATAAGAAATACTTAAAACGCAAAATACAATATACTGGCCTCCGTGACGAAGTTGTGAACGGTAGATCCAACTTCAACCAAAATCATGTCGGAATCTGAAGATTTTCCACACGAAAGCATTGATCTGAGACTACTATTTTGGTTTTGGTTATATTCGGCAAAAGCAGAACAAGTATCTTTTGCAAAACTGCATGCATACACACAAGTCTGGTTATAATCTTGTGCATGTAAATTATTAATAGAGCATCATTATCTAATTATACATACATACTCACTAACTCACGTGTGAAAGAAAAAATCAAAGCCAGTCATAATCCAATTCAGAGTTGTCAAACTCCAGAGGAAAAAAATGATGCTGAAATTAGTTGAAACAGCACGTGTGAGATCGCCATTCAGAATCCATTTAATAATGATGCTGAAATGAACATTTATTGAAAAATACTTGTGTTTGCATCTGCAGTATTTGTATACTTACATGAAAAATCCAGGGTGCCAATGCATGAAGAGTTGAACTGAGCCAAAGCAGCAGCAATCCATTAGTCGTCTAACCAACTAACGATGTATCAGTTTTGTCATATATACAAGAAAAACAAATGTGAGAAGAGTAACATTAATGATCCTATTTTTGTTTAAAATAGTGATAAATTTTGTTCTAATTACTTGTTTTTTATTTTGATGACGAGCCATACACTATTAATTCAGTGATGCGTAGTTGCAAACTTAACCCCGGCCCGGATAATGGCGCAACATTAACCCACAAGCCAAGGATATCGATCGAGTGTTGTGTGCACACGTACTCTAATCCCATTAATCTATCCATTATCATAATTGAAACTCACCTAATCCTGCAACCAGCAGAGCCAAGTTGATAACCACAAGCACAAGATTTGCAACATGCCTGGAAAAGTAAATATGTTGAATAAAATTAACCTGGAAAACCATATTTGAAGGTTAACAAGAAAAATGAATGCTTACAACGTTTCAATCGCTTGATCACCAGAACGGCTGCTTTTGTCAACAAAACTTTGAATTGTTCGTGATCCATTTTGCAGCAGATGCCGCGTTGAATTCAAAAAATGGGATGCCCTTCTATCATATGGATCTAAAAGGGTTTGCATTTCTCGCAAGACCTTGTTTATTCTGTGAATGCTTCGGCGAGCATCATCACCAACGCTAAGAACAGTTTCTATTAAAATTTTGGTTTTGGATATCGACATCTCGTCTGCTGCTATTGCCAAACCGCTGGCAATTCTTCACATAAAACACAATTAAAACTACATCAGTGTTTCTGCTTTGGATCATAATACTCCTCCATTCCAAAAATTAGAATACCTTTTCTTTCTTAAGAGTACTGTCAAGTGAAATGAAATTCTTTAAACTTATATACCCGGCTGGTTAATTGATTACTTTGAATGCTAGGGATGCGTTTGAAAGAGTAATCTTTTATTTAAAAGTCCTCAGTTCTAGATATGTATGTTTAATTTTAAAACGGATGGAGCAATTCTTTTACATCTCTTTATACAGAATATTTGGCTCATTTCTGTCTCAATATGAAAAACAAAAAAAGAGCATGTGTTCTTGAGTTCTTTTTTAGTTCAAAAATTGAAATTGTCCTGTCGTTCTACTGTGATACTATGTGATTTTCCGGGTGTTAATTCATTTTGTATATACTTTGACACAAGTTAGATGGATATTCATTGGCTTGAACACTTACATGGCGAACAAAGTGAACACAACAACAAGGGAGAACAATATGATGTAGGAAGAATCTGAATGCTCAATTACTGGGGAAGAGCTGCCATTGAAGAATCTCTTCAGTATTATGTAAGCACTAAATCCCAATCCGAACAACACCCAAACTCCGGCAATAACATAACCATAGATTCCTGTAAACGCAGCAGACTGAAATTTGTCCAGAAAAATTCAGTTGCAGTCCCTCGAATTTAATCCCATAAAAATAATGAACAGCCTGCTCTTAAAGTATTTCCAAAATTACTGTGATCAGTAACATTAAAATTTAAAAGCTCTATTTTCAAGACATTCACCTAAAACGGATTATTTGCTACACGAAAATCATAACCAGAGACCCTGAATTTGTAGATCACCCTCCAAATGGTGCACTATTATAGTTTATTACAATTTACACACACATGCTCAGCATATATAAGTTACTAACCTATCAATGCATCACATTGGTATCTTAGGAGTCCCACTTGCTAACACATAAAACTATAATACGCTTAGGATACATATAAACATAATTTTTCCCAAAAATTGATTTGAATTTTGAAATCTATTATCGAAAATGATTCCAGTGTTTTGTTTTTTTTACCAGGCTAACCTAAATCTTTATGTGTGTAAAAAGAAACCAAAAATCAAAAGGCCAAATGGGACCCCCTTTTCTGGACCTGGAGTAATATTCATATGAAAGTTATGTCTGTAGTGAGGCCAAAAATGGAGCATAATAAACAGAGGAAAACAGAGAAAGAACAGCAAACTTCCATGTTACGTAGCAAGTAATTATTTACAGAATTAAAGTATGAATTCAAGTAATGAGAAAATTAACTTACAGCCCAGTAATGCTTGTTCTGGATATCATAACCTCCATTGTAAGCTTTAAACTTGTGCAATGGATCGGGTCTTTTAAAGCTCTGTTCTTTGACAGAAGAACCAAATACTACTACAGATTTATGAGAGAACATTGAGGTAGAAAGCAGTAGAAGGATAAAGGGAAGAACAACCCCATTTGGTTTACTCATCAATTAATCTGTTTGGAGAAGATTTAGATATGTTTTTTCAAAAATAACAATGCAAATTTTTTATCTGATGAGAGAGAGATAATTGAAGGATGAAAAAACAGAGGGGAAAAAGAAGGAATTTAAGTTGGCTAATGCATGGGCATGACTTGCTCACTAAGATAAGCATAGCTTGTGGCTAGCGTAAATCTCTGTTGTTCTATTTTTGCGCGTGCAGAAATGACAAGGGCGCAAGGGAGCCGAAAATTATGGTCGTCCAAATTCTAGAAAATTGACTACTTTTTTATTTAATTCAGATTCTAAATTCTTTTAGGAGAATTTTTCTCTTTATTTCCTCGAGGATCAAATTGTGAACTGGAGAACTACTTCTAGTGTTTGTAATAATTCATGTCAAATTTCGACATCAATCATTATATAATAATCACTACCTGATTATTCTATCCGAGTTTTTGAGAGTGATTATGATAATCGACTCAGGTCAAATCTGAAGTCCAAAATTAAATTCAGAGTTCAAATTGTATTATAATCTTTTAAACAAGCACAGCCGATAGATATTATTGTTAATAACTTATTTTTTTATATATAAATAAATTCTTTTTATATATTTCGATGTAAAATTGAGATGAGATGTTATAGTTTTTTTAACTTGTATAATTCGATGCATGTTTTCCTATTTTCTACTTGTACAAATATTTCTTGATCCTCTTGACACCGAGTTTCTGTCTAATTTATGTGCAATAACAGATCACCTAATAACCGTAATTACACTATTACTATCTCTACTCATCTCAAAATTAAATTATCATTTTAAAAGTTAAATGTACTTTTAGAAAATTACAGAGATTTCTGAATTAATATTATAATTCACTTTATATTATAAAGTCTCTGTTAATGTTAAGATTGGTCCACGCGTCTCAATCACCAAAAGTACATTCAATTCTGCACAGAAACGAAGTTACATAGAGAAATTTGATGGTCTATACTATCACGAGATAGCTCCGGTGTAAAAATAAGTACATGCTGAATAAAGTTTAACAATAGATGTATTAAGTTTTAATGCTAAAAAATAATGAGAAATTAACCTGAGAATTATAGTGTATTCTCCTACGTGCCCTTCCTCATATGGAAATAGATTTCCTCATTAGGAAATATTTTTTAATGGGTCAGAATTGAATCTCCTTAAAAAAGGAAGTCGGATATTACCCCGACTCTTTCCTTATATTATTAATTGGAAATTAAATATAGTTAAGAATTAAAGTTCTCCAACTACCCAAAACAGACTCCTGCGTGGGGAGACTTTTGGGCCCACCGAATCATCCGGGCCCAAATAATCAAACCTCAACATTGCCCCTCATTCTCTTATTATAAGGAACTTTAAAATAAGATAGTACAACAATTTAGTCATGGAGGACGCTAGCCGAAGAACGTTTAGTCCGATAAATATTAATCTGTCCCGAAGGAAATTTATCTTTTCGGGAGGAACTTAGTCTTCCCGAAGGACGTTTATCCTTTCATGAGTAACTTAGCCTTCCCGAATGATATTTATCCTTTCGGGAGAAACATAGCCTTCCCGAAGGTCGTTTATCCTTTCGAGAGCAACTTAGCCTTCCTGAAAAACGTTTATCCCTCCTTATACTCCCGTAATATTGCTCCGGACCCCTAAGAAGGCTTCAAATAAAAGTTCAGGAGAACCGTCCGACCTTATACCGCCGAAGGAGGATGACCAACTTTATAACCGCCGAAATTGATGCTCAAGTTTTGTCAATTCAAATAAGTCTGAAGCTAAAAGCTAGTGCAACTTGCCCCACTCTAAGCTAAATCCAAAGGTCGTTGATTTTCCCCTTGCATAGACTGTTTTTGCCCTGCTCGTTGTCGTCATCACTTCTAATCAAATTTTTGAGTGATTGAAAATACCTAATGTGACGCCCCCAAAATAGGTATACATCACTCATTCTGAGTTGCCAAATACATGGTACATAAATAAATACAACTTCAGTAATATAATTGTCGTGCAAAATACGACAACACATATACTGTGAGTTTGAATACAAATATAGTCTAATAGAGAGTATACAAACTCAAAAGGAGTTCTCATTATAATTATTGATACACTATTTTTATAAAATAGTGAGGATTATTAATACATCTATCCTGAACCATCACTCCATACCCCGGCTAGTTCCTGTTATGTTCACCTCATGGGAAGAAAAATAGAACAAAAAAGAAAAGGGTGAGCTCAACTAGCCCAGTAAAGAATATTATAACTAAGATAATATACAACAATTTATCATTAGTCTTCAACATGAAAAAATCTGATAAAATATATTAGACAACAAGTTTTAGATCAACAACTGCAGCGGAAATAGCAATCCATTAGAAGAGTCAAATAGAGAATGAGTTCTACTATCTTCTAAGATTTAAAAGTTCATCATCAATATTTTATCCATGTAACATCAATCAATATACATCTTTAATCAAATATTCATCTTTGCACTACAGGCCAAAGATATTCATTTGTATCACCAGTTGGTCATGTTCATCTCAACACCTGTCCATCTTTGCACTACGGGCCAAAGATATTCAGTAATATCATCATTTAGGACTGAGGATGATGAAAAATATTTTAAAGAACGAATCCAGTGAGACCGAAGGACAAATATTAAGGATTCGTATAACAGTTTATCCAAGATCAATAATACTCCATAATAAACTATAGTGGAGTAAAATTCAAGAATGAAGATCAAAACATGGATTTAATTTCAAGAATAAGGGTCACAACAGATAACTTGGAAGAAGAATAAAAAAATATATTCTTTTTTCTTTTGTAAACATTAACTGTGAATAGTACCCGTGAACAGTAACCGTGAACAGTACTCGTGAACAGTAACCGTCATGAAAAGCTCCAAATTTGATAAAAAGTTCAGACCAATATTCCTATGAAATGATACTAGATGAAACGAAATTTCTAATCATTTCAGGAATTATAGAAGCAATACTTACCATAGTAAGTTCAATTTTAGGAATATGAAATGAAATAATATCTCTTCCATACTATGGAGTATGAAAGAAAATAATATTTCTTACGAGTATTGCAATAAAATAATATCCTTTACCTTAGTAGAAGCTTGGATTTGACTGGAATATCGGATATTATTCTGAGAAAATCTTGATGAAAAACTACGCTCAAAGTATTCTTGTACTTAAAAGAAATACTCACAATATTATAGTAATAATGCTTGAGAGTTTTGTGGTGTGATTTAGGATGGAGGTTTGCCCTCCTTTTATAGCACAAATCGGAGGAAGAGTAAACAGCAGCCTGCCTAATTTTTCTTTATTTTTAACACCTACTACTTACTTTCAATATGGGCGGGACCACCCTTTGCAGCAACTTTGCAGGCAACAACTAAATGGCCTAATTCACATTCTCATTTTCCATGGCTGGGCCCTCAACATTTTAAAAAAAATACTTTGCAGACAAATCAAATGGCCACCCACCAAGACAAAACACACATGTAGGAAACTTAATTACTTCCGCCCACCAGCTTAGAAAACATTCAAGGAAAATTAAATCACATGCATATATATATATATATATATATATATATATATATATATATATATATATTAAATAAAACAATTAAAATATATTTAAATGAATATTTTATCAGAGAAATAATTATAATTCCACAAAAATATGCCAAACTTTCAACAATTATTTCATACTAAAATTCCTTCATTTATATCCACAATAAATATATCCTTCGTTTATATCCACATAAAATAAATATTTCTTTATCATATAAATTAATAATTAATTATTCACAAATATATTACAGAATCACAATAATGACAATCAGGCCGTTCCCAGGAAAGAGGGGGCTTTCCGATAAGGATTTCTCCTTACTGGCGCGCAATTAGATGAACAAACCTCTCCTTGACAGAACTTTCTAGATATTGCCAATAATGTTATCTAATAATATTATTCAAATAATATGAATTATTGATCTGATAATGGGAAATACTGTGCAGTGACAATTATTGAAATAACAATAATATAAAATATCAACGCAGCAATTATTGAATCAATAAAAATAAAATATTGAACAGTAATTACTGTAACAATTATTGAGTATTGCCTTCTTACGTAAGAATCAATAATTCAACAATACTGTGCAATATCGTGTGCTAATGTGCAACCACGCGTATTACTGTATTTTAATCACCAGGTAAACCAACAGTGTTAACGGTAACAATTACGCCGTTATTTATAAAAACTCAAACTTGTCATTTTCTTCATCCAACAGTTATTCTGTTATGGGACCCACAAATGATTGCGCCGTCGTACGGATATTCCCGACAAAAAGAATATTTCACGACCAAACGAATATTCTCCGACAACAATGATTATTTTATAACCACTTACTTATTTTGCAAAATTTGCACATTTCACCCATAACCAAAATATTATATCAATTTAACACCTTATTATTCACAATAATAATTAGAGAAAATTCGATTTTATTTATAATAAGTTGGGGTCTTACACCCAACACTAAACAGCCCTCGTTCTAGCCTCAATCACCAAATAACGCGTTCAATCTTGTACAGAAATGAAGTCACACGGAGAAACTTGACGGTCTGGGTCACCGGGAGATAATTTCGATGTGAAAATAAGCACATGTTGAATAATATTTAACAATGGAGGTACTAAGCTTTAATGCTGAAAAATAATGAGATATCTGAGAATTATAGTGTAACCTTATATTTATAGTGATCACACCTCCTTCTACATGCTCTTCTCCATATGAAAATAGAATTCCTCATTATGATAGATTACTTAATGGGACAAAATTGAATCTCCTCAAAGAAATAAAATCGGATATTACACCGACTCTTTATTTAAGAATTGGAAATTAAATATAATTAAGAATGTTAGATTCTTTAAAATTCTCCAACTGTCCAAATCAGACTCCAACGTGGGTAGACTTCCTTCACGTGGACTATGACCCATCGAATCATCCAAATCCAAATAATCACGCTTCAACAGTCCCTAATATTATAAGAAAAATTAAATGAAAGCAAGTGTTAACCATATATCTTTACAATAGACTGGAACATCATACTACTAAATACTAGCACATTTATTTTTGTAAGGGAGTACAAAGCATTATTTATTTATTTCTGTATACGTCATTCCTTTATCCAAGATTATTTTTTTACACTACTATCACATTATTAATCTTATATTTCTTAAAGATTCGTAATGTTATTAGAGAAGCGTAAATTTTTATTTCAGGTAAAGGATTAATTTTATAAATTTTTGAAAAAACATAAAATCTTCAAAGAAGAAACCTCTATTCCTTCCATTCTAAAATTAAAAATTGTAGAATTATGTTTGTTTGCAAGAATTATAATCCCGATATTATAATTTATGGAATTATAATTTCAAGACTATTAATTCTAGTATTATAATCTCGATTATTAAATTATTTTATAATTTTTAAACTAATAATTTTAAATTTAAATTTAAAAATAAATAAGATATTTAAAATTAATAGTCTCATCCCAAATATATGGATGGTGTAAATTTGCCGAGGATATATTTGGAAGAAGGAAAAAATCTTAAACGTCAATTTGATTTAGAGAATAAAGGAGAATAAGTGAAGCGGCCTCCTAAAGTAGTTATAAAGCCCACGTGATCATGAAGCCCATAGTCACCGAAACATTACAAGCAGCAGAAGATAAGCTCAATTGCTTTTGACTATACTTTTCAATGACAAAATCTCTCTGACTTATGTTGTCAGATTAACGTGCCTACCTTGAATACACGGACGAAAGAGGTGTAGCCCACGCATCAATATACATGCGCCGTCATAGTACATTCACCTCTTCCATTCACCACGCGCCCTTTCCTCGAGTAACCGCTTCTTTAATACGAATCTCGAGTTTGATTGGTCCACGTACTATATATATTCAGCTGCTTGATACCTGGACTCTTTCGTAGTTTTGTCATCTTAGGAGGGGAGTTTCCTTTCAGCTTTCGTCTTCTACGGTAATCATTCATTCCTTCTCCGATACGATTTTGTACATCTCGTCATCGTTGTAATTTTGTCATCTCATCATCGTTGTAATTATACGACGAGATAATCATTAGCGCAGGAAAAAGTTTGTGAAAGGTGAATCGAAAAAAGAAGAGAGAGAAAGAGTGCGTAATTTCTTTGTTTGTTTTTGACAGAAATTCGTAGATCTCTCTTTCGTTTGCGATTCCTCTCATCACCATGGGTATCTGGGAAGCTTTTCTCAATTGGCTTCGAAGGTTCGATTTTTTTTTTTGAAAAATTTAAGTAAAATTTTCATGCATCTCTGTATCTAGCTGTCTCGCTTTACATATGCATCAATTATATGTTAAACCTTTTGAATTAGTATGTCAATCTTGATTTTGAGTGAGAGGTTGATTGTTTATGTTTCATATGACATACAAATACTCTTTCATTCTACGTTTAAGTTGTTTTTGTTTTAGGTTTCGTTCTGAAAAAAATTACTTCTTTTGCTTCTAACTGAGAATTGTCTATTATTGCATTTGTTTTAGGATCTGTTTTTTGTTGAATTCAGTTTTCGTTTGCGTACTTTATTCATCATTGTTCTTGAATATAATATTTTTTTAGACTGAGTTAGATATGAGTTAAGATAATGTGCCTTCCGTTATGCGGTATAGTATCTAATTTTTTATGGATGATGGATGATATCTAAAATGCTGAAATATATCCACTTCCTAAACCATTTACTTTGATGAATTTCTTTTATTTTGTTTAAAATCTTGTGTGGAATTTCTTTTATTTTGTTTAAAATCTTGTGTGGATGCAAATAGAGAGTCAAACACTGAGAAAACCATACTATGGTAAAAGTGGAGAAGAATGAAAATTAGCCAGAAGAAAGATCGAAACTTTGTTCTAATTTCAAGGTTGTCTCTAGTCTTAGAAGGGATAAACAAAACTATTTATGGCATGGCCTAGTTATATCGCCTTTTTTCATTTTTTGTTTCATGGAGTAATTATTAGCTTTTTAAGCATTGCAATACTTAATATTGATATATTATCCTTAGTAGCATATGTGTCTGTCCATCCACCAAGGTAAATAAAGATTACAGTGGATCCTCTATAATTTTAGGCCGACTTTGGAGAGGTTATTTGCCTCATTGTATATTTGCAGTTTAATGCTGAAATTATTTAACTTCTGCTGCAATAAGTGAGCTTTTCTAGAAATTGGAGGTGAATTCGAACTTGAGACCTCATAGTAGAATTCACAAACTTTGGCATAGTGGCAGTAGACCAGTCGTTAGTTCACAAATTGTGCTCTGGACTACAGTTTCTTTCAAAAATCATTGCTAGAGATCTCGTTTATGCTCTCACTTTTGTTCTAGGACGAGTAAGGTAATTCGTGTAGGTTAGCTAATCATAGTTAAGCTTTTCTATAGATGCATAATTATGGTACTTGCAGATATATTGTGCTAAATTCAAATCTGTTATAACTACCAATTTGTATTAGATGTTATCAATATTAATTTTTGTCTTATTGCAGTTCCTTGGACAGTTTATGATTTATAAAGATAGCTTACATAGTATTTTGAAATTTGAATGTAGTTATGAGATTTAGCTTAATGGAGGTAACCAGAGAGTCTTGAAGGTCCAAATTTATGGGGTTTCCAAATCCATTTAAGTTGCTATGCACCTGCTAGACTCTTGCAAATGTATAACAATACATTAATTGAGCATGGACATCGATAGGAGCACGTGCTGCAATTTAGATATAAACTTCTGAATTTGGTAGTGTTGACTAAAGTTTTAATGAGTTCCTGCACTTTTGATGATGTGATTATAGTTCATGGAAACGTCTTGGAGACTAGTAATTGTAATTGCATAAATTTCTACTATGTAATTGTGTGGGCTCACGGTATTGTTTTTATGGTTACAGCCTTTTTTTCAAGCAAGAAATGGAGCTTTCTTTAATAGGGCTTCAAAATGCTGGAAAAACTTCACTTGTAAATGTTGTTGCGGTAATAAACATTTGTTTTTTTCCCCTTATATTTATTTAGCTTAATTTATCAGTTTTTATTTGACATCAAACTCTGGTTTTATTTTGATGTTCCGGGAATTGACTCTGTTGGTCTTGTTCTTAGACTGGTGGATATAGCGAGGACATGATTCCTACGGTACGTTCTACTCTTTATGAGAATTATTTTTAGTTTTTATTGGAGCAGACTCCAACTTGCTATATATATTCTTTGGGTTGCAATTTTTTCACCACCAGGTATTGTTCAATTTGCAGGTAGGATTTAATATGCGGAAGGTAACTAAAGGAAATGTCACAATAAAGTTGTGGGATCTTGGTGGTCAACCCCGATTCCGTAGCATGTGGGAGAGATATTGTCGTGCAGTTTCTGCTATCGTGTATGTAACTATTGCTCGGGCTCAACTGTTATTAATTGTAGTCTGTCTTTTGAGTTCCTTTTAGTGGTTGTAGCATTAAATTATATGTTAAGCAGGTCTTTTAGTTCTTTTAAAGAGCTGGTAGTAAAATCATACTGCAACAGAGAAGAGGCTAATAATGATTTAGTAACATCCTCATGTAACCAAGTTTCTGGCTGATTAAACCTCAGCAGATGATATAGGCTGCATGAATACCGTAGTTTATGATATTTAAAGTTGGAAAACTATTTATTTAGTTGAAAGAAAAAAAAAATCATTACTTTTAGCAGTTAGATTGACCTTAATTTATGAGCTTTTCATGGATAATAGCTGAAACTGATGATTGATCTGAAGTTTTTGTCTATTGACCAACTTACTGCAATTAAGACAATGTTTATATAAGTAAATTGCATTACTGAGGGGTGTCATGTAATTGGATTGTCAGCTATGAATCTAATGAAACCTAACATTTATGTAGAGTTAGAGCTTTGGTTGGTAGAATCTAATATATTGGTTGCTCCTGAGTTGTTCATTAAGATCGCTTTACATGTTCATTTCTTTAAAAAAAATATTCTAAATATCACTATTCATGTTTGTTTTTGATTAGGTGTGTTTGATATTTCATTGAGAACTTCATTAGTGAAGTTTAATCATAATTCCATGAAAAATATACATCCTAGTTGCATGAGAACTTAGTCAACTTTGTCTTTCCTGCAGTTATGTTGTTGATGCTGCTGATCCTGATAACCTCAGCATCTCCAAAAGTGAGCTCCATGATTTGCTGAGCAAAACATCGCTCAGCGGTATCCCTCTCCTGGTGTTAGGCAACAAGATTGACAAGGCAGGAGCACTGTCTAAGCAGGCATTGACTGATCAGATGTAAGTGGAGACAGTTTCATTGCCCTAATTGATGTATTCAAAGTTTTCGGCGTCTCATTCCCTTCTACTCTGATATTGAGAACGATGTGATCATGTGCAGGGGGCTGAAATCTATTACTGATAGAGAGGTATGCTGCTTTATGATCTCATGCAAGAACTCAACCAACATTGACTCGGTCATTGAATGGCTCGTTAAGCATTCTAAATCAAAGAGCTGAGGAACTAGCCCATTCCATTTCTTGTAGGTTGGGGATTTTCATTTGTCAAATATCTGAAAGATGGAAGTCGTAACATGGTTGTCGCGAGTCTTGCTGCTTTTTTCTGAGCTGCTGTGCATTTGTACATTAAGTTATTACTTTCTGGTTGAGAGGAGTTTTTATGATAGCCCGAAGAATCTTAGCTGTCTCCCATTCTTTTGCATAGTAACTAGAGCAGGAAATTGTTGCCAGGGTTTTGCTATCAAACATGATCAGTGATAAATGCACTCCGCTTTTTACTATTTGAATTTCACTGCAAATTGAATTCTACACCTGAAGTGGAGTGTTTCAGTGTAAGTGGTAGATTGTGGAAAACATTCAAGTTACCCTTAAGAATAGCCACTAGGGGTTGGGGGATTCGAAGCCAGATCTTTAATCATTGCATGCCATATGTCCTCCAAAATTAGTTTACAATATGAATTATACTGTGGTTTGCATGGGTCGCACTCTCTTGGCGCCTGTTAACATGACATTTTTAAAGAGAAAAGTGGTGCAAGGGCTTTGATTTCCATACTCTTGTTAACAATTTTAGAGAGAAATGGTGTAAAGGCTTTGATTTCCATACTCTGAATATATATATGGAGGAAATTTTGTAGCTTTGAGAATCAATGGAAGAATAAGGTATTACTGTCCCCAAAAGGTGAAAATAATGTATAGATTAAATACACTTTACTACAGTATATCTTAGTTGACCACATATATTATCAATCATCATTGCAAGGATATTGTGAAGCTTGTTGTGAGGAAATAAATTTGTTTCAAAGGTAGTATCCATGTTGAAGCTACATTCTTCAGTTCTACAACTGTTGAGTAGTAAAACAAATCTAATTTCATCTCTACCAACAATGACAAACAAATTATCAGTTTCCACTCCCATACCCCAGCATATGGGGGGAAAAAAATTGATAAATCTTCCTTTCCAAGTTACAAGTAACAGTAACAATGGCAGGTGGATCACATAATTAGCTAAAACTGACAACATTTACCATCCACTTTAACAACTGATATTTTTGGTGTATTTCTTTAGTTATGAATACAACTCAAACTCCCCAAAAATAAAATAAAAAATGAAACATCAAACTATCGATCAGAAAACTTTAGATTTACAACCCCACCCATGTTGATGATTAATAGACATGTTTGACAAAAACAACAGAAGCCAGATGATGCAAAGCCAAGTCAATAACACACTTCAGCATCAGCAGAAATCCTTCCAAAAAGATTTGCAGTCTGCATATGTTTCACAAAATATTAGTTTGAAAAGTAGCACCACAACAAGGTTAGCAATAGTATGCTTATCAGAAGCAGCTGTAATAGACAATTCTTGTCAAAGACACTAGCATTAAATTATACTCCATGTTTACTGACACCAACCATAAGTGGCAGCAACCAAGGCAGGTTACAAATACATGTTTACATCAGGCATTAATATTTGCCAATAATGTGAAAGCAGGCTGGAAGAGAAACTCCATTAGCATTAAGTATATAATAAAATCAACAAATTATCAAATCAAATATTATATGCAATGCAGATTAAAGAAAAATGAAATCAATTTCATCATTTATAAATCTGTCATCACCCTTTAGCCAACATAATTTAATATAAACATACAGTTGCTAGCTGGGATAAATTTCTGGTGTCAGTGTTGTCTACTCTTGGCAGAATACTACTATTACCATGTTCCATATATAAACTTAGTTATTAACCATTATGGTCATTAACTTCAGGCAATACAGATACATTTGGCAGAATACTACTATTACCATGTTCCATGTATAAACTTAGTTATTAACCATTATGGTCATTAACTTCAGGCAATATAGATACATTTTTGCACGTAGCTTTTTTTCCCCTTCAAATCACTAAATGTCTAAGGGTCTAATCATTGTTGTGGTGGTAGGGGAAGCAACTTCAACGGAACAATGAAGAATGGATTCTATAGCTAACCAAGGTAAAAAATGTGCCAGCATTTCCTGTTTCTGTTATCTTTCATAAAAACCACTAACCATACTGCCAAACTCAGTAGAGTTCTGGATCAGCACTCTTTCTCCAAAACCATTAAAAAAAATATGAAGCAACCTGAACTATAACAAGTGAATGATGAGTTACCAGGTACAAAGTGTTCTACACTTCATAGCCCTCTTCGCTGCTTCAGCATACTTTTGTGCTGCTTCTGCCTCACGTTCTGCATCCTCTGCTTCCCTTGCTGCTTCTTCAGCCTCAGCAATAGCCGCTTCAGCCTCTTTAACTGCTTGTGCAGCAGCAGCAGCCGCCTCCTGTGGAGTCATACTCCTCATCCTTTCTAGCTCTGCATCAATGTCAGCTTTGGTAAGAACTTTATAGCCATTATTCTCTACTCTTTGCGGATCCTTCTTTCTTTCCAGTAGCAATGAGGAAGTAAGAACTTTATTGCCATTTGTCTCTGCTCTTGGAGGATCCTTTTTTTCATCCAGCAGCAACGAGGAAGTAAGAACTTTACTGCCATTTGTTTCTGCTCCAGGAAAATCCTTCTTTCCATCCAGCAGCAATGGGGAAGGATCTTTCACATCATGCAATGGTGAACTTAGTGCAATCCTGTACTGATGGTTTACCTGTCAAACCAAACATCCAAGGCCTAAAAATTAACTCAGTCTATTCAATCCATTGATTTTTACATCCAACTCTTTACTCAGTTAAGCCTATAGATTCATAAAATTATACTACAGAAATTTAAATGGAAATAATTTAGGCTGATTTCACATATTCTACTTCACATCTTTACCACTGCACTTCCTTTAAAACATATTCTTCACCTGACAACTAAAATGTACTTTCTCAACCAAAAAAAGGTGAAGTCAGGGTTGATGAACCCTAGTCATAAAAGAGCCAGAAACCACTTGCTCATGCGACTTTTAGCTTACGCATCATACAAATGGCAAACATCAAATTGTGGTTCACAACCACAATGAAGACATTAAAAAATTCAGTTATCTAAGCAATTGCCCGAGCTTGACTGCCACCTATTCATTACAAGTAGTTTTGTTTATCAAATGTGTGTTATATATACATGTATCACAAATGGTTTTGTAACTGCTATCAAATAACCAATAAAAATAACGAACAGCGAATGTATATTGGGCTTCTGGGAGCGGTAGCAGCTGAAATATATGGTCATACAAATGATGCAAACGCTGCCTCTCAAACTTTAGGAGTGAATTTGACCCGGTAAGTAATAACCTCATGCTGAATTACCAAGTCCAACTCACCCCAAAGACCCTAACTCGGAGTTATATAATAGAAAAGTAGATTGATGGGACCATTATTTAGTACTAGTTTTATTGGTCAAAGAAACATTTTAAAATTGTAAAGGCAACAAAAGTTATGGTAAGTCATCTAGAAGATCATATGTAAGTAAAAAAAGAAACAAAAGAAAGTTCGATGGTTCTTTAATTATACATACATTAAAAACCAGAAAAGCCTATCAAATGCTACATGAAATCATAGACACCATATATGGCTCTGCTGAGAAAGTTGAGACTAAAGCTCCTACCAGATTCCTTATACACGGAAAGACCAACAAAAAAATTTCCACGTACTATCTACTAACTAAATTTGGCAACTTGACAAAGAAACCCAAATAACTTGTATGAATCATTAATAAATTAAGGGGTTTTCCAGTGATTCTCAACACAAAAAAGGAAAAAAATAAGAGAATAAACCATTGAAGATAGAGAAACTCAAAAATCAGTCACAACCTAATCATTAGGAGCAATAAAAAAAAAATTCACTTATCAACCCTAAAAAGCCCAAATCAGAAATCCAAAACGTACTGAAAATGAGAACGGCAGTAGCTGAAGTTTATGATGTTCGGTAATCAGACAAAGACAACTGCCAGAGTAGATGGTGTGAGAGAAATAAAAAATTTGCATTCCACATCAAAGCCAAGGAAATTGCATTTTGAATATATGCAGGGATGAACCAAATATATTTGCTTAAGAAGGAAAACTAGCATCAGCAGAATGTTTACGCTATATTTTCAAAATGACTAACCTCATTCCCAATTGAGTCCTTTGTTCTCAAAATAAGAGAAGAACAGGGGATCATAAAGGTATCTCGCAATGTCCCTCAGTTAGAAATCAATACATGCGCATCTAAGCCATGTAAAAGTTTCTTTTTAACTATATACTGGAAACAAACCCTAATTTTATTTTAGCTTTTGGCAAGTATTAGATACCAAAAGTAAACATCATTATATATATATATACTATATACACACACACACAAATAAAAACTATCCAGTAATTCACTAGAAAATCTACAACTGTAACTTAAAATCATTGCAATAAACTCAAAAAGAAACATCCTATGGAACATATATGACTTAATAATTCAATATGCTTGCTGATATCAAGCTTTGGATCTTTCCACGCCTTTTGTTAATACATAATAACCCTTCTTTAGTTGGTGGATAAGTTTGTCGCAAAGAGGAAAAAATAAAATCTGTGGGTGGAAAAGAAATAATCAAAGATCAGCACTATTTTCCAAAAATAGAAAACAGATTTATTACCTTAATCAATTTCCCATTATCTGTCAAAAGCTTTAAGTTTGCTGCCAACAACCTTTCAAAGTTTGGAGGTGCCAAGTATTGCTCCTGCAAAAGAGCATTGACAATGTCATAAAGAAGAATAATTATAAAAATAGAAAATAAAGAAAATCTCAACCATTCATCTGGTGGTTGTGTTTTCTGAATTCTTGCACAATTATCAGTGGCATAATTATCAAAACCAGACCAGAAGTCAAACTCCCATAGCAGCTGCACAATAAGGATTGCTTTATAAAAACATTGGAGAGTTCTAAAAAGTATAGCTTGAATACCCTGCGGTAAGCATACCTCTATTTGCTTAGCAATTGCAGTCCTCTTAGAACCACAAGGCTCCTTCAAATTTGTTATAGCTTCCAATATATGATCATCCAACCTACATTCATAAAAGAGAGTTCAAAATATTTAGCCAGTAAGAAGATCAACATAAGCAACATGGCATGGGTTGCACTACAAAATATGTTATAGCCTATGGTAGTTATCTGTTTCCACCTTTTTCTTAAAAGCAAAGCTCTAGTGTATAATATAGTAATACTGATTGAAACTTTGCAAGTTACAACTTATAACACCCTTGTAGAAGAGATTTTAGCATAGATAAATGAGTATTTTATGTGTTAATATTAGCAAACATCCAGTTTAGCAATGGTTTATGAAGATTAAAATCCACAACTAGATTTTGCCCTGCAAGAATTGCTAATTAAATAACATATATAACTCAGAAGTGGTTGGAACACTATATTTATATGGTTGCCGGATTAAACTGATCCAAAACCTTCGTCACTACTTTAATTGTTTCAACATCATTATAAAGACCAAAAATTATTCAAGTTATGCTGAAAATACAGAAATCTAAGTTAAAAATTTAAAGGGCATTTTAAATATTGAAAAGTAGATGTAACCTTGAAATTGGTTTCTTAGGATCACCAGTTGATAATGTTTCACTAGTTATTTCAAGAGGCTTGGGATCAGCAATTTTAACATCACTGACAACCACGGTGCTAAGAGTCACAGAAATATCAACATGCTTGGTAGTTGGCTGAATATTCTTAACACCAGGCCTGGACCTTTGCCGAGACCCAACTCCACTTGTCATGACATGAATATTTCTCCATTTATCCTGTGAGTCATAATCATACACATCAATACTGTGGAGAAAAAAGATATATGAATGCAAATTTAGCTCAACAATAATTGCAGGCATTCAAACTGAAATAATAAACTTTGTTTCACCAAAAGATGAGAGTACTATGATAAACGCTTGATGCATCATACCTTGAGGTCCACATTTGAACGCAAATGCAAGATAGTACTAAACTCGGGGTCTTTGAGAATTATGCTCCATTTCCCTGCCCCATATTTAGCTATTCCAGCTTTTATGGCAGCTTCCTCTTCTGCAGTCCACTTATGCTTAGGAGCACCCATAACAAAATCCCAATATCCGTTTAAAAGGAAAGAGCCTTTAAATCATTCTATCTTATCAGCACATCTGCATATTGAAAGAATAAAACTACTGATTTAATTAAAAAAATAGCTCAACTACACTCTTCTTTTCCCCTAATGTTTTTAACACCCGCCACATATGAATATGCAAAGGCATGCACACACTCTATCAACCTAATCAGACATAATTCCAAATTTAATAATTCAAAATTAAGCCAGTTTAAATGCTCTATACATCAAGAAACTCCCATAAACCCCAAAGACAAAATGCCAACAAACTACAAGGTATCAAAGACCCTTAAGGATATTAAAAGTAATACACAGACTCAGGACGGCATGAGATACAACAGAAGTAATTCAAAATTTAAAGGGAACTGGCGTATTAATTAAAAGAAACTTTCACACCCTCTAAACTCATAAACACAACTCAATATCTACCCTCATTTTTTAACCTTCAAGACATAACAAGGTCGCAGAAATTTATGTAGTTGGACAAATGGCATACTTTAGGTCCAAAATATGTCTGTTTTCTTCCAAGTTTATGTACTATGCTAAATTGATCATCGAGTCGATACCACATAAGCACAACTATACATATACTTAGCTCTAGATATCAACATTAGTAACTGTACACAGAAAGGAAATCAAAATATAATCTTTGTTCTTTTGCCTGTGGAAACATTGTGAACATAACAGCAAATACTGAATTCAAAAATGAATGCATGAGTTCTATCAAAATTATTTCCAGTTTTCCACTGCAGCTTCTTCTTATGTGTCAATTATGTGTTCATACGAGAGTGTAAAGTGTTATTTTGTACCACGAAATTTGGCAGGTAGAAAATCAGGTGCAGATCGTCTAGACCAGATTATTCCTGAATCATTGAAACCCTAATCCTCGTTTGATTGAGTAGAAATTATATTTGGTGTTCGGTTCGTGTTTTTAAAGCATTCAATTCAAATTCAGGCTTCAGCAACTAAAGCATCCGCGTGCTGTGTCTAAAGTTTGTAAATTATATATTTTCCCCTCTATGGAAAAATCCTATCGAGACAGCCCCTAAAACTGTATTTGAAAACTCATTTGAGACCTTATCATCATTATTATTTATTATATTAATACAGAGTAGTATATTTTATCACAACTAGTACCTAGTGATGCAAGTGTTGTGCGTATAAATAGTATACAAAAAAAATATACAAAGTTTTAAGTTAAAAAATATAAATTTCCAAATTATGATATTAATATTGAGTTTTTAAAAGTCAATTACAAACATTTTCAAATTGACATGAATTTATTTAAAATATGTCAATACAATTATAAGTATCATAAATTTCCTAAAAAATATTACTAGTTCTAAGATTTATTACTTATTTTTAAAATTCAATCAAATTTAAATTTGACTTTTTAAATGTTGACTTAATATATAGAAATATTGTATCAATTAAAATACTTGGACTGGTAATATTAATTTCAAACAGTGAATAGAATATACACCACCGACTTGGAGTAAAATAATTAAAAAGCAATTTGGTGAATATTCATTTGGTAAGTTTCAAAATAAAACTTACAAGCAGGGTTGATTTCAATGTGGGGAAGGAATAGACAGACACCTTTTCCTTATTGCAAGGATATTGTGAGAAAATAAATTTATTTCAAAAGTAACAGTTAAACAAACATGGTGGTGGTGGTGGTGGATCACATACATATCCCTCCCTTCTCAAATATTTGGTCTACTTCTCTGTAGCTATTCTAATCTTTCCTTTTCATAACTCAAATTCAAAGCATAATAAATATAATATTGATCAGAAAATTTTAGTTTTAATAGAAAATGGTTGACAATGAGAGCAGAAGCTGGATGATGCTAAGCCAAGTCCATCGCACACTTCAACGCCAGAAGATAACCTTTCTGAAAGATGGTCTGCTCAAGGTTTGTTTGAAATGTAGCAGTCAGAATCGGGAACTAATCTTTGTCAATGATATGGAGAAACAAATCAATTTTGCAAGATTCAAAAATTAATACAATATTATACAGATATAAAAATGAAAAGATTTTCATCATTTATAAACCCCTCGTCATGCTTCCGAGTACCATAATTCAATATAAACATTCAGTTACTTGCTGGGACATAATGCCGCCAGTGTCAGTGTGCATACCACTATTACCATGTTCCATATGTAAATAAATTGCTATTAACCATTATTATGGTCATGAACTTCAGCCAATATAACAAGTACCTTTTTACATGTAGGTTTTTTTTGCTCAAATTACTAATATCTAATAAGGGTCTAACAAAACATCAGGAAAAGGTTAGCATTGACATTTAATAATTAAAAAAGTGGCATTCTTCTAGGACTCAATTCTCCCCTGTCAAGCAATTTAACAAGTAATATAATTCCATTCATGGATTAAAATGTTTTTTTTTCCTTTTAAGATACAGCTTACGATATATCCAAACTGCAAATCATGAAAAAACTTGTGTAGAGGTTGACAACACTAAAAAGATTCAATTGCTCATGTGAAAGGAGGGCAGGCCTTTGTGGTGGTAACAAGGGAGAGACTGGAGTGTTGTTTTCTTTTGGGTGGGGGAGGAGCAACTTCAACAGAACAACAAAGAAAGGATTCTTTAGCTAAGCTAACCAAAATAAAACTGGGACAGTATTTTACAATTTCCGTCTTTGTTAACTTGTCAAACAACGCAATAACCATAATACCCAAAGTTGGTGCATGTCCTAGGTCAACACTCAATAGTCCAAACCATAATAGAAATAGGAAACAACCTAAAGTATAATAATTGAATAACGATTTTACCGAGTACGAAGTTTTCTCCACTTCAAAGCCCTATTTGCTGCTTTAGCAAAAACTTCTGCTGCTGCTGCCTCACGTTCTGCATCCTCTGCTTCCATTACTGCCTCTTCAGCCTCTGCAATAGCAGCTTCAGCCTCTTTAACTGCTTGTGCAGCAGCAGCTTCAGCCTCCTGTGGAGTCATATTTCTCATCTTCTCTAGCTCAACGTCAATGTCAGCTTTGGTAAGAGGTTTATTGCCATTATTTTTTGCTTGCAGAACATATTCCTTTTCATCCAGCAGCAATGAGGAAGTGAAAACTTTATCTCCATTCGTCTCTGCTTTTGGAGGATACTTCTTTCCATCCAGCAGCAATGAGGAAGTAAGAATTTCATTACCTTCCTTCTCTACTTCTGGAGGATCCTTATTTGCATCCAGCAGCAATGGGGAAGTTTTCACATCCCGCAGATGGTGAACTTGGTGAGATCCTGTCTTGATACTTTACCTGTCAAAGCAAATACTGATATTGTGATCCAAGGCCTAAAATTTAACCCAGGCTATTCAGTCCATTGTTTTATACTTTTATCATCCAACTCTTACTCAGTTAGGGATATATACATGATAGACACATAATTCATACATTTTATTATCTCTAATTTTGTCTTTTTAATTATATTAGTTTATTAAATTAATATGTTTTATTTTATTTTGTAGGATTTAATATTTGTTGCAATAAAGTTAAAATCTTGGTGATCAAGCGGAGATTGAACAATCTTGGTGTGCAAGTCAAATCCAACAAGAGAAAGGAAAGTATATCTAGAAGATCTCTTTGAGAAGTTGATTGCCACTAAGTTGAAACCTACATGAAAAGGGAACAAAAGTGTCCAAGTTCAATAAATCTAAATTAGGGTTCAAAGTTATTTTCCCTATAAATAAGCCACTTGTTTTAGAGAGAAAAGATCACTTGTTATTTTCTTTTTCTTAGTTTTTCGCTGGTGTAGAAGGGAGGAAGATATTTAGAGTTTGTATATTCTCTTATTCCAATCACGTGTGTTACTACTGTCAAGGAGTATTTGTAACTTTCTTTTATTGATATAATAGAAATTCTCTTTTAATTATTGTTCTTATTTCATGCAAATAGTAGTACTAATATTATTTGTTTTTGTTTTTAATTTCATGGCTAGCTAAATTTCTAATACCTAGGATTATGATGAAACTAAGTATTTCATAATAATATTTTCTTTCCGTTCCAAAATTAATGCCTAATTATTTTCGCCTTCATATTTTCCTCCGCATAAATTGCATATGATTTTTATATTGATTGTGCGAGGTTTTGATAAGTTATAGTCAATCTGTGAATTTTTCATAACTTATGCTTGCGCATATTAATTATATAAATCATTATTTTTAAAGGGAAGAGAAAATAATTTGGGAATTGATTTAGGAAATAAAAAATTATTTATTATGTTAATATTTGGTGGATTCTAATTCCTAAGTATCTTTTCTCATTAATAGTTTCCGTTATTAATTAATAGTTTGCACAATTTAGTTAATAAATCTTCTCCACCATTTTTGTTTCTAATTTACCTAAAATATTAATTAAGGATATATTAAAGAATTGATCTAGTCTCTGTGGTTCGACCTGCACTTGCCACAAATCTACAATAGATGTTATGTATTTGCAGTACATAATTTTAAGATCAATACATACATGTAAATATACTACAAAAATGTAAATAGACGCCCATCCTAATAATTTAATCTAACACGCATATATTACTTAACCACTGCACCAGATTAAGACCACATTCTTCAGTCTGCAATCAAAATGTACCATCTCACTTGCTAAACCAAAAAAAGGTTTAGTCATGGTTGACAATTAATACCCTACTCGTAAAAGATCCTAAATCCACTTACTCATGCAATTTTAGCTTAGATAATTTACATAATGGCAAGCATCAAATTGTGGTTCACAGCAACAATGAAGATGTCACATATTCAGCCTACCATCTAGGGAGTTGCCCTAGCTTGACTGCCATTTGTTCATTACAAGTAGTTTTGGTTATCATATGTGTGTATATGTATACACGAAATCCTATAAAACAAAGAAAATCAACAAAAACAATTTACATGGGCTCTTCGGAGCGATAGTCATAGCACTCAACTGAAATATATGGTCATAAAAAGGATGTAGGCTCTGGCTCCCAAACTTTAGAAGTAGAATGATTCTGCTAGTAATCACCTCATGCTGAAGCTACCCAGTCCAACTCGTACCAGAAGTCCCAACACAGAGATATGAAATATAAAGATAGATTGGTAGGACCATTATCGACTAATAGTTTTCTTTGTTAAGGAAATAAAAATTTTAGAGGCTACAATAGTACAATACTTATGGTAAGTCCTCTAGAAGATCAGAAGTAAGCCAAAAGAGAAACAAAAGAGAGTTTAAAGTTTCTTTAATATATCCATTCAAGACCAGAAAAGCATATAAGCATATCAAATGAACACCGGATCATGGACACCATACATTGCTGCTACGAAAGTTGAGATGTTAACTGAAGTTCATATTAGATTCCTTGTACACGGAAAGACAATAAAAAAATAGATTTCCAAGTACTAACTATTAATTAAATATGGAAACACCAGAAGAAGAAAAAAAACCCAAATAAATTATATGAATTGTCATAAATTAAGGATTTTTCTAGTGATTCTCAACACTAAAAAGGTAAATAAAATAAAATATATAACCACCGAAGATCATGAAAATCGAAATATAGTCACAAACCAAAATCATGAGCAAAAATAAAATTGCACTCATCAGCCCTAAAAAGCATAAATCAGTACTCCAAAATCGTACTGAAAGTGAGAGCTGCAGTAGCTGACATTTCTGTTTTATGGAGACAGATAACACAACTGCCAGCCTAGATGGAGTATGAAAAATCAAAATAGAAACTTGCATTCCACATCAAAGTCACAAATTTTGATAAGAATGTATGCAAGCCATGATGAACAAAATATATCAGCTTAAGAAAGAAAACTAGTACCAGCAGAATGTATATCACATATCAGTTTGCAAATAGAGCACTATTTTTTCTAATGATTTACCTTATACAAAATTGAGTCCATCGCTTGCGAAGTCGGAGGACAATAAGGGATTGTGAAAGTATCTAGTAATGTCCCTCGGTTATATTTATATGCGTATGTAGGCGAGGTAAAAGTTCCTTAGAACAATGTATTGGAAAACAAACCCAAGTTTTTTTTATATTTTGGTAAGTATTGGAAGCCACCATTAAAAACAATCCATTACTTCACCAAGATAATTTACAACCTTCAAATTAAAATTGTTTCACAAAAATATATATATATATATATATATATATATATATATTTAAAAAATACAAAAAAAAGTCTATGGAACGTATTTGTTGTAGAATTAAATATATTGCTGATGTCAGACTTATGGAACTTTCCACGCGTCATACAATATATTTAATCACCCTTCTTTAGTCAATAGATAAGCTCGTCGCCGAATAGAGGAAATAAATTCAAGAGGCCGAAATAAAAAGTCAAAGATCTAGGACTATTTATGAGCAATGCCGCTATAGATCTAATTGTTTATTCTTTTGATTTTTTAATTAAACAGAAATTGATGTAATTAGATATTTTATTTAATAGTTAAGAATTTACGGTAATGTAGAGTAAGTAGCGACTTTAATATTTAATATAGTGTTCACTAAGCTGTTGTCCCTGCTTTTTGTATACTGCGAATGCCATCCCCTTTTGATGCCTTTTCGTATAATCCATTACTTATCACAAAAATATATAATTCATAGTAAGTAGGGATTTTAAATATTTAGTTAGTAATCAGACTTTTCTAATTCATTAAGGTTTTGGTTTTCATGTTTCACTATGGATTAGGGTTTTGTTTCTCTATAAATAGTGACGGAATCCCCACAAGTCCATGGACTATTGATAATGAGAATTTATAAAATTGATATTTTGGTTGTGATCGGGAAAAAGACTCAAAACATTCCCCAGGGCGACAAATCTATCTTGTTTATGATAAAAGACTCTAGACTTTAGGTGCGGAGCCCAAAAACTTAATGATTTTACAGTCATAGAGTTTTTAAATTTTTTGTGACTAATTAGAGTAATCTTTTAAGGTTTTGGTTTTTCCTAATCTATTTAAGTTTTGATTTTCCTAATACATTATGGATGAGGATTTTGTTTCTCTTTGTATAATCACGTAATCTCCACAAGTTCAATAAATGATTTGATATTGAGCACAAAGAACATGTAAAAACAGATTCCAAGCTATAAACATCCTGCAAGGTGGCACTCTATCTTGGTTGCAATGAAGAGAACCAAGTGTTTAGGTACAGGAGACTAAATTCTAGTTATTTTTAAGTTGTTCTACTTAGTGTTGTGTTGTGTTGTATTGTCCTGCATCGATTAATTTCTCAACAATAGGAAAATATTTATCACCTTAATCAATATTCCATTATCTGTCATAAGCTTTAAGTATGCTGCCAACAACCCTTCCAAGTTTGGAGGTGTCAAGTATTGCTCCTGCAAATGAGCGTTCACAATATCGCAAATAAGAATTAAATAATAATTTTTAAAAATTAAGAAAATATCAACAATCCATCTAGTGATTGCATTTCAAAACCGGACCAGAAGTCAAATTGGTGACGTGAAGGTTCACAGTAAACTACTTTAATTGTCTGGAAAAATTGAACCGTTTACTTTAGTTTTCTGTTATATAAGAAGGCTTGGTGTAATCTATCTGAAAGTTCTTGTAAGATCGTTAACACAAAACTGATAATCGTTTAGTGGCAGGTGATATGGTATGCTCTCTATGAGGGCCTAAGTTCGACTATTGACAAAGTTACTTCACAAAATATTATGTAAAGGCTTACCTATCTAATTGGTTCAATGCTGATTTTATATGTTATACACAGAAAAGAATACACAGGTAAAATTTATAATCAATTCAATAAGAGAACCAAACTAGTCTGAGTGCTCGTAACTGGTTAAAATGGGTTAAGCTGACCCTGTCTGGTTCTGATAATTATGATCTAAAAAGATCACTACATTTTAAAAAGATATACGTGAGACAACTGAGATACATTGGCTGATGATGTTACAGAGTACTGAAACTGTGCTTTCTGAGTAGCGTAAATACTGTAATCAAACTATCTACTGCCAGATAATAAATGGCAGCATAGTACTGACCCTCTGAAGATAAGTATTACTCCCTCCATCCACATTTAGATGTCCTCCTTTCTCTTTTGGCTGACACAAAACCTTAACACCTTGGTAACTTATACTAATATAATTACTTTTCCCTTAGTTCGAACTTCGAAGGAGGAGAAATTTGGGTGGGGTCCAATTAAGACATAAATTTTATACCGTTCTCACTAATACTTTCTGAAGTCCCTGAATCCACAGACAGAGAAGAGAGTTTTAATGTGAAATCACCAGCTATCAATTATGAAACCTTTTTACTAGACAAGTACAGCATATACTGAAACTATTGGAAATATTTTCATATTTATATTAGAAATGAAACTCCGAAATTAATATCTCCAAACATAAGCATCACAAGCACCAAATATACTGAAAAACCGTAACTATGTGCAGACAGCAGACTCCCCTAGCAGTTGTACAGTAAGGATTTCTTTCTACAAACATTAAAGAGTTCTAAAAGTATAGCTTAAATACCTTACGTAAGAATACCTCTATTTACATAGCAACTGAAGTCCGCTTAGAACCACGAGGCTCCTCCAATACAGGATCATCCAATCTACAAATATGAAAGGGAATTCCAAAATATTTAGTCAGTAAGAACTCAATATAAACAAGCTGGAATCTCTTGCACTAATTTTTTTTTTATTACCTATGATAGTTATCTGTTATTCTGTTTCCACCTTCTCTTAAAAATTGAACTTCTTGTGTTGAATATTAATAGAAAGTTTCTAAGTTACAACACCTGATTCGTATTAGTATAGTCTTTATCATAGATCAATGAGTATTATGTATTGGTATTCGCACATATCCTGTTCAGCAATGGTGTACTAAGATAAAGCCACCACTAGATTTGCACTGCAAGAATTGCTGATTAAAAAACATTTCTAACTCAAAATTAATCTGAACAGTATAAGTAACCTTGAAATTGGTTTCTTAGAACCAACATTTGGCAATGTTTCACTAGTTATTAAACGAAGCTTGGCATCAGCAATTTTAACATCGCTATCAACTACAATGCCTAATAGCTACAGAATTATCATCAAACATGGGAGTCGGATGAATATTTTTAACTACAGGCTTGGAACTCTGCCGAGAGCCTGATCCACTTGACATAACATGATTACATTTCTATTTATCCTGCTAGTCATAATCTTACTCGTCAATACTGCGAGAAAGAAGAAACATGACTGCAGAAAAAGGAGTTTATTACTGTTTTGAAGGTACAAACATAAATGGTGAATTAGCACAATAATAATTGTAGACATTCAAACTTTAGAAATACGCTTTGTTTCACCAACAGAAGAGATACTGATCAACCAGAGTTACCAAGGAACTTTTATTGCCCTGCATTCTACGTACGGGGTATTATCGTTCTGAAATGTGGTGCGAGAACTAAATGCCTTTTACATTGTACCGTAGATAGTGTTACTCGCACTCGATTTTGTTCCACATACCCAGTCTATCAGAGAACCTGGTAACCATGTGCTAAACAGTTGATGCATCATACCTGGAGGTCCACATTTGAACGCAAACGCAAGACAGTATAAATTCCGGGTCTTTGAGAATTGTGCTACATTTCCCAGTCCCATACTTAGTTATTCCAGATTTTAGGGCAGCTTCCTCTTCTGCTGTTCCATTTCTGCTTAGGAACACCCATCAACGAAATTCTAATATCTCTTTAAAAGGAAAGAGCATAAATCATGCTACCTTATCAGCATATCAGCTTATTTAAAGAATAAAATAAACAATTTAAATGAAAATTTCAGCTAAATTACACTCTTCTTCTCGTTTAATGGTTTTAACCAGACCCCTAAACCCTTCATGACCACCTCCGACCACACATGAATATCCACAGGCATACACACATTCGATCAAGCTAATCAGACCTAATTCCAAATCAAATATTTCAAAATTAAGCCAGACTACATGCTATATGCATCAAGAATTCCTATAAACAGCCAAAACAAAATATGAACATTCAATGGGCAGATAACACTATCATGAATCAAGGAACAAGCTAGAAGGTGTCAAAAGACCATCAAGAATATTACGAGTCCAACACTGGCATGACAAACAACAGAAGTTAATTCAAAAATTAAAGATATGGTGTATTAATTAAGAGGAATTTTCTGCACCCTCTAAACTCATTAAACACAAGATGATATCTACCCTCATTTTCTAAGCCTTTAGGACATAACAAGGTCACAAAATAATATGTACATACACAAAAATTTACCTAAAAATGTACTTACACAAATGCATGATCAAGGTCCAGAATTGGCATTGTCATAACTGGCTCTGTTTTCTTCCCTTACATTCTATGAATAATTGAAAATCAAATCGACATGAAATAAACACAGAAAGATGCATAACTTAATACATAAAAATGGGTAGCTGTAATGAAAGAAAATCAGAATACAATCTTTGTTCTTTTGCAAATGGAAACATCATGAATATAACAGCAAATCACAAATGACTGCACAAGTTATTTCTACTAAATGGTATATATCAATTAAGTGGAGTGTATAGTTATGTTTTTTTGTTTTTACCACAAGTAAAACTGGCACCGAATTTGGCAAGTAGAAAATCAAGTGCAGCTGGAATGCGAGCTCGTCACATTGTTTTGGACCAGATTATTGGTATATGATTTAAACCCTAAACCCTGTTTTTCTAATGTATACGATTGAACCTGGACAAAGAAGAACCGAAATTTGTGTAAATTTTATATTTGTCCAGCCCTTTTGTTTTCGGTTCAATGTTTTAAAGCATATATACACGAATTTGCTACCAAGTGTGCAACTATAATAGTACTACTATTTAACAAGTATCCATGTGCTCTAGAGTTTGTAAATTTTATTTTCACCCCTTCTTTGAAAAAATCCTAAAATGACTTAAAGTTAAAATTTAAGTCGACTTATAAGTCATTCTAAGCTGCGATTTATAAGTAAAAGCGTTCGGCCCCAGTTTTACTTATAAGTTGGAAATTAAGTTAAAATAAATTGTGAAGGTGTTCGGCTGATAATGACTTATAAGTTAAAATAAAATGTAAAGATTACTAAAAAGACATTAATAAAAAAAATACATTGATTCAATATCATATCATAACAATCCCTATTATATCTCAACTACTGCCCCCTAAAAATACCCCTTATGTGATCTATATGGAGGGAGTCGAATAATCAGTGTGCAGAGTTCGCTCTTGTAGGCTAATCTTTTGGATGAACAAAGTTTGGCCATGGAGTTCTTTGCTATTTATACTGTTTATGGAGGAATTTTCACCAGGATAAGTTTTTGCTTCTTAATGCTCTTAGTAGGATATACCGGATAGAATGTTTTGTTGGATTCCCTTTATGTTGGAATTTTTTATTAGCCTGTTTCTGAATTTTTTTTCTTCTTTCTGTTCAAGTGTTTATACAACAACTATATGGCTCTGCGCTCATTAGCACTTTTCCTTTATACTATATTTCTTATGAGAAAAACTGCCTCCATCCCAAATGCATAATATATTATGAATCTATAAGGTAAATAACATCTTTGATGCCAGAATTAAGTATAAATTGAAGAAAACTTAATTGAATTGATAGTATCAATTCAAAGGGGATAGTAATTCCCATTCAGCTAGGGCATGTAATTACATCATTCACCAGAAGCTAAAGGACCAATTCATAACCATCCACTAGGCATAATCCAGGTAAAAAAATTATCAAAACAAAAACCAATTATATGTATAAAAAGGCACAAACTTTACAGTAATTTAATAATTGGAAACCCACCTAACTTCAAAGATATAGTATAGTTGATCTAGGTCTAGTCGTAATGCACCCTGCATTTTACTCTTACATGATGAAGGATTACAACTATTTCTGTACAGTTGCATTGGAACTGGCATTCAACCCTCTCAACCTTTGCAGAATCTCATCAGCTATCTTCCGATTCATAGGCTGCGGCAAATCAATCATCTTCTCTTCTATTAAAAAATTATCCTTGAATTGTTTCACCGTTTGCCACAACAAATATACACTTAATCAGTTAGCTATCCAACAAATAACTCAGATAATCAAATGTAAATTTAATCAATGCCAATTATCAAAAACCTAAAATGTTACCAGTTTTATAAGCTCAACGGGTTCAGAGGCTTTTCGAATTTGAATTGATTCTTCCATTTTCCTAATCTGATCTGGGGTATACCTAGCAGCTAAATTTACAACAAACCCATGAACATCCAAGCATTAAACATCACAAAAATAGCAAATTTAACCCAATTGGCAAATGGGTTCTTCAAAATATCAACCAAAATGAAGCGCAAATGAAAAAATCAAAGCTTTTCACATACCGTTTAATAATAATGATATTTCAATTAATTAATTTAATAATGATATTCACAAAAATTTAATTGGCTATATCTAAAAAATGAATATCTTAATAAAATTATAATAATTGAATTATCTTACGTAAAATTGGTCAAGATATATTATTTTAAACAATTTTTTTAATAAAAAATATTATTATAAGTTTGGTATAACGAAAAATAAAAAATATTTTAAACTTACTTTTTCTTGTTAGAGAATAAAAAAAAAATTATTTATTTTTTACTAACATAAATCGAGTTAACTCTTAATTAACTCACTGAGTTTTTCAGTTGAACATATATAGGTATTGATTTCAATTGATGATGTCATCTTACATCATCATTTATGTGTATTTATATACTCCCTCCGTTCTTAAAAAATTGTCGTTTAAGATTTTGGTACATGGATTAAGAAAGTGTCATTTACCAAACAAAATCTGTTTGAAATTCCATCATTATCCCTTTATTGGAAATTAAAAACTATTAATACAAGGGAAAGAATTTATTGGGACAATGAGAGAAAGTAGGGGTAATATAGAAAAATAAATAATTTATTCTCCTCGAGAGTTGTAAACGATAAACTTTTTGGAATAAATTTTTTATTTTAAAACGACAATTTTTTAGGAGCGGAAGAAGTATAAGAATAGATGAGTTATCAAATTAAGTAATTAACCACATTAACGAATTTTTCAATTGATTTGATTTGATGATATCATCATTTATATGTATTTATATATAAGTATTCAAGTATTTATTCTGTTAAGGATTAGACTCAAACTTACAAAGTTGTTGTATAATAACGAATAGAGTCATTACCATTACCACTAGGCTTATTGCCTTTTGATCTTGAACTAGCCCTCGATGTTCTCAAAGGCTCAAATTGTTTATGTATTGTGTTTTCTCTTGTTTGGTTCTTAACTTAACAATAGAAACATTTTATAATAATAATAAAAAAATTATTTTCACATGTTAAATACTCTCTCTGTCCAAGGATAAAAGTATTTATTACTATTTTGAGTAGTCTCATGTTAAATGTCCACTTTCATTTAATAACCAAACTTTTACGCATTATTTCCTATTATGCCCGTAGCATTAAATATCTCATTTTTTTATTCTAATTCTCTCTTCATATTTAATGACATTATTATGGATAATTTTGTTATTTTATTTATTTTTTTAATATGCGTAAAAGGTCCACCAAAATTTTTATCATGGGACCGAGGGTGTAATATTTTTACGTAAGTAAGTATTTTCTAGTTAGAAAAATGAGATTTACTCATACTATTCCTGTGTGAGAGATATAAATTCTGTTTATAATATCTCCAATTGCTATCTATTTTTGGAGCACGCCAAATTGGAAACTGCAACCCAACAAAATCATTTGGGCATCTTCGCATCTTTAAATAGCATATTTAATTTTGTGGTGGTGATTGGTGAGGAGTTGCACATAGGAATATGAGTGATCATTCGGTTATAACCGAATCGAATAAACTATTCGGTTATAACCGAAAACCGAATTAATGCTAATTTTACTATCCGAAGTAAAAATCAAAATTTGATATTAACCGAATTACCGAATATCGAATTGTAATTTTGATAATTCTGGTAAAAACCGAATCAGAACAAATCAGTGAAATCACAACAGAGCTACGACAAAGATCAACAGTAAATAGCTGTTTCTCCACACCATCTTCCCCCTCCTTCAATTCCTCAATATACATGTCTACAATATAATCCCCCAAATCAGTCAAATAGTCCTAACACAGCTCAAAATCAAACTAAAAATAAAGGGAAATCCAATACAATTACATAGCTCACCAACAAATTCAGAAAACCCAAAAACCATTTCCGATCTGAAGGAGAAAAAATCTTTAAATCCTAGCTTTTTAAATAAAACCCAAAGCCAAAATCAATTAAAACAGAAAATTCCCAAATTTAGACCTACAAAGTTAAGACGCCTCATGTGCTGTGAGAACTGAGAACCCATTGCCTTGTAAGCCTATTTCCTTTTCTTGCCAGTGCTTACATGATTGGCACAAACCATTTCCGATCTGAAGGATCAAAAATTTCAAGGGGTCTGATCAGTGGTTCTCCGAGTTACTTCTTCGTTCCCGATCAACAAGACTCTCATCATCATTTTTCGATTCCTCGACCGTTTCGTCCGATTTCTCCGTCGTACAACTGCTGTTACTACCAAAAGACGACGTCCTTCTCGAAATGGGCGTGGCTAGCGTAAAATATGAGTGAATCAAAGAATAAGTGATTTCAGATAATAATAATAGTATAAAATTATTATTTTTTACATATTATTATTCGATTATTCGGGTACACGAATTATCTGTTTTTTAAAATCAAAATAGAAATCGAATAATGAGCAATAAATCGGATATAAACGAAATAAGAAAAAAAACAGAAAAACCGAAATAATTCGATTAAAAAGTTTGATTCGATAGTTCGATTTTATCCGTTTTTTGCTCACGCACAATAGGTTCGTACGTACGAGCATATTCCATTTATTTAATCCGGAGTATTGAACCAGAAGTTTTCTTTATTTATGTGACGGATGATTATTCTACCAAGGTTATTACAAATTTTGAGAAAATGTTTTATTCAAATAAATAACTAGTAAGATTACAAAATATTTTAGTGCTGAAAGCTGTTTGGCTTGTTAATTAATAAATTGGACTTTTGTTATAATAAATTAATTAATATTCATTTCTATGCGAAAGAACTATGTCACATTGAGTTATAATAGTTATTGAACTACTTTATATATATATATAATTGTTTCAACATTGGCTAGGTAAACTTTAATATGTAAAAAATGCAAACGAGATTCTAACATTATGTGGCGAGTTTTAAAATGGAGAAAACAAAATAGAAAATATAGGAGATAATAGAAAAGAAGGGAGGTTGAGAAACAATAATTGTCACCCTATTTTATTTGGGAGTTTGACAGAGAAGAAAGAAGTTAATTTCTTTTTTGTTACTTGTAAGTTCAAAAAATAAAAATAAATAATATTTTACCGGTATAACATAAAATTATATATAAAAAGAGGCTAAAGTTCAAATAAATAAAATTTCAATCAAAAGACTTTTTTATTATTATTAATTTAAAATGATTAAAATAGAGAAGTAAAAGATATATCTATGCTCTCTTTTTCATTAAAATCTACAAGCAAAATAAATATAAAGAAAATAATATTTTTTGTTTTTTTACAAGTTTAATTCTATCTTCTTTTCTCTCAAAATTTAAATAAATCGACCAAATACTTGCTATAAATCATTTCTTTTATATATATATATATATACTAGTAATTGCCCGTGCCTGAAGGCACGGCGTAACGAAAAATTAGATTAAAATTCAAAAAATACTTTATTATCTAAAGACTCTTTGCAACTTAAAATCAGACATAATAATTATCATAATTTACCACACTACCACAATAATTAATTTTTCTTTAAATATAGATATCCAGAAAAAATTAAACTTGTCTACAAAACTTACAATTATCAATAAAAATTATCATAATTCACCACACCACCACAATAATTATTATTATTATTATTATTATTATTATTATTGTTATTGTTGTTGTTGTTATTATTATTATTATTATTATTACTATTATTATTATAATTTTAATTATAATTATTAATATTAATATTAATGTTAATTTTATTATAATTATTATTACTTTATTACTATTATTATTATTACTATTAATATTATTATTATATTATAATTATTATTATTTTGAATTAGAATTAAAATTAAAATGAATCTGAACCGTACTTGTGTTTTCCCGCTCAAATCAATTAGAATGAATCAGAATCTTTATTATATTGTTATTATTATTATAATTATTATAATTATTATTTCTATTACTATTACTATTATAATAATAATTATTATTATAACTATTATTATTATTATTATTATTTGTTTTTGTGTGTGTGAAGAAGAGAAGAGAGAGAAAGATTTTGTGTGTGAACATGAGAGAGAGTATGATGTATGAGTGAATTTGATTTGGGCGGGAAGAAATATGAGCCTTTAGATTAAGTTGGAAAAATTAAGTTAGAATGAATCTGAACCGTTCTTGTGCTTTGTCAAACAAAAGATTCAAAATGAGTTCTGTTTTATTATATAGATATATATATGTGTGTGGTCAGGATCAGGTAAGGACTCCCTTACTTTGTTAAAATGTGGATTTTTTTTGGGTTTTTTTTAAATAACTAAAAAAAAAAAGTTTAATATTTTATGGAACTGAAATTTTTTCATAATACAGTACTTTGGATGTGATTTGGATACGTATAACCAAACATGTCTGTCTGTGCAGATTGTACAACCATTTTTTGGTATAGGTATTCAAATCACGCCCAAAACATTATATTATGAAAAAATATCAGTTCCATAAAATATTAAATATTTTTTTAGTTGTTTTAAAAAAAACAAAAAAAAGGTCCGTATTTTAACAAAGTAAGGGAGCCCTCACGTGATCGGTTCTGTATATATATATTAACTTTATTTATAGAAAAATTACAAATAGCTATTTAATCCCTTAAACTCCACAATTTGTGGTCTCTTGACTCTTGCTATTGCCATATGCGCCATATACTGTAAATACTTCTCCACTTGTTATACTTTTTCTCCAGTGGTTACGGGGGCCTTCCACGCCATTTATTTTGGTTTACAGAAACCTTCTTCTCGTTGCCTCCGCCTAAAAAATTCTCAAGCATTTGTATTATCCTAATATTAGATATCCGAAATTCCTTTTTTATTCTCAGACGGTTCTTTTTCCAATTCAGGTATTGATGGTTAAATGTAGTAATCATAGCTTTTTTATTGAGGACTTTATGTAGTAATAATCAGAGCTTTGCTAATTTCTGTAGATTGTTGCCCACCATATATATATATATATATATATTGTTTGTGTGGATGTGTGTTAGTTTCTAACGATTCATTCGGGCTGAACAGAAGATGGGTATAAATCAAAGAAATTGTGAAGATAGGAAGGTTTGTTCAGAAGCAATGGAGAATGAAAGCCCAAAAGAAGGGAAAGGGAAGAGATTGTGGAAGAAGTTTAAGTACCAGCTGGTGGAATATCACTCGTTGCCTGCGTTTTTGAAGGACAACGAGTTCATATTAGGTCATTATCGGTCCGAATGGCCGATGAAGCAGGTCTTACTAAGCGTCGTCACTATTCACAACGAGACCCTCAATATTTGGACGTAAGTTTTTTACATTTCCCTAAATCCCTATTCATAATTCAATTAGATTTTGGTCCCTTATTCATAATTCAATTAGATTTTGGTCCAATAGTTCCTTTTTTAATTTTATGCTTATGTATTTCAATTGAACATATAGAAAAAATAATAATTTGTTGTGTAACGTTCAATCGGAGAAGTATGGGATTAAATTTATAGCTGCTCTAAGAGCCTGTTACTTATTAGTTGCCACTCCCTTTTTTACGTCCCGACATTGGGGCGAAAAAAGGAAAGAGAGGGATGAATTTCTCTCACTTTTGGCATAGCGGCCCTAGTGGGTGCTCGTACGACGGGTTGAGCTTAGCTCAATGATAGAGCGCGCCCCTGATAATTGGGTCGTTGTGTCTGGGTTGTGAGGGCTCTCAGCGACATGAATAGTTCATGACTTATTTTTTTACTTATAAGTTAATTTTGAAGTCAAAAAAAGAAAAAGCAAGTATTTGTAACTTATTTTAAAATTACTTATAAATTATTTTAAAATTAGTTAGTTTGACTAAAAGTAATGTCTATTTTGTCCCTCTTTTATTAGTAATCTTACATTTTTTTACATTTGATTAACTTATAAGTCATTATGAACCGAACACCTTCATAACTTGTTTTAACTTAAATTTTGATTTATAAGTCAAATTGATGCCGATCGCTTTTACTTATAACTTATAAGTCCCAACTTAATATAACTTATAAGTCCACTTATATTTTAACTTTAAGTCATTAAAATAAGTCATTGTCAAACAAGCTCTTAATATTGATCACTATCAATACATTTACATGGATTTTATAAATAGATCATTACATTACTTCTGGGTTGTATATGTTTCAGGGTCGTGGATCTACTAAAGACCAGTTTGGTTTGTTTAATATAGATGTCTCAACAAGTGAAACAATAACTGAAAATAAAAATTGGATCTTGGACAGGATGATCAAAAAACTATAACTAGTATGCTGTATAATAGGATCTAGGGGGAAAATTAACGAATGTATCAATGATTAAATGAGTCCAATTCATTGAATGAGATAAATGATTTCATTATAAAAATAATAATATCGTATAGTTGTGATTGACAACCTACATTTATTCCAACTAAACTTTATTTTGTGGCCAAAATTATGTCAAAGTTTGAAAATCATACTTAATAAAACTTGTCTAGACAATTAGTAGTTGAATTGGTTCTTTTCACTATTGTTATTGACATGGTTTTGAATCTTTATATTTTATTTCAGGCTGATATAAATGTATATTTCGTTAGGTATTTGTGGGTAAGTTCTGTTTAAATGTTCTCTTTCATCCAGAATTTTGTCACTTTGAACCTTAACTTTTATATTTGCAGGCATTTGATAGGGTTCTTCCTTTTTCTTTCCCTAACAATTTACACAGCCATGAAGGTTCCAAAGGTTGTGGATCTCCCAAACTTGGAACATTTCCACGATGTTCTAAAGAAAACTGACCTGTTCAAACTGCATGCGGACCTTCTACCTGATTTGCATAGACTTCGGGAGGAGCTAAAGACTTCACTGCCTTCGACACAATTGCTACCATCACTATTGAGTTGGCAAATCGTAGAACTCCTCACTAATTGTTTGCCTGATCGGTTCTCGCATAGCAACCATTCTAATGTTTGTGTTTTGGTAAAGCCCTTGCTTCTTTCTTGCTTATGGCCTCCTCTAAAGTCTAAACTCAGTCTTTATGAGAACAATGTAAATCTTGGCTTAATATATTGTCAATATTTTAAATCCGTTTTTAGGATGTGGAATGTTGCTGTTCATCAAATAATCTCACTGTAGCAGAAAGGTAGATTGCTTGCCCACACATAGGATTGATGTTGGATTAGTAGTCTTAAATTAATCCTCTTTATGTTAAGCAAATGCTGTTGGGTCGTGTATGGTGCTCATTCTCTCTGGAGCAGTTGATATATTTAACTATTTTGCTTTTCTCTTGTTTCCTTCTCTCGCAAGTGTTGATTTTTTCTCAGTTGTTCTTTCTAGCATTAGAGTGGCCTCTATGCTTTTATTCACGGGTTGCAATCTTAATACAAAATTTATATATATTGGAAGTGCATTTGACAAAACAAATGTTGGGGTTTGATTCTTTTCTCTCTCAGTAGACTCAACAGGTTCTTAGAAGTGAATGAGTTTGACGTGCCTATGCTTTTGATTAGCTAAAACTAGCTCTGTGCACGTGTACATGTTTGTAAGGATGAGAATTTACTAGTCTTAATAATTTTGAGGTGATAAAGAGACTTGAAATTGGAAGGTATTCAGTAACTTATTAGAGAACTATAGGGTCACATTATGAAATATTTTGAGATATTGCCTGTTTGAGACAGTATCAGGGTGGTATTAACTTGAATACGCATAGAGTTACATGATAAGTGAATACAAATTAGAGGGGTTGGATGTGACATTGAACACAGAGAACTGTGATGGTTTCTAAAGTTTGAGATAGTACAGTTGAAGATTGTTTTCTTAGTAGTTGGAAGTTTACACAATTTTATGCATTTATGGGATATGTGAAATTCAAATGTTTAACCTAACTGAGGAAATTAAATCCTCAAGTCCCTGGGTAGTACTATACACTCTGCATTCCCTATTATAAGTTTCTTCATATATTAATTAAACCCCAGATATAGGTTTGCCACATTTTTTTCAGACTTGAAAAATATCACCCTTTACTGCTACAAAATGTTCTTATCCTTCTTTTCTGTTGACGTTAAACGTGGCTAATGTAGTTTCACGATCTGATTGTATGCAGCATAGCATGAAGGAGGATGTGGCGAACATACTAGCTCCCTTGATGGTGAGGCCGATTACCCGGTGGCCGTTCTTTGCCTTCTTGGGTGGGGCCATGTTTTGCTTGTTAGCTAGCAGCACATGTCACTTGCTCTCATGTCACTCGAAGCGTTTGTCTTACATCATGCTTAGTCTTGACTATGCTGGGATTGCTGCCTTGATCTCAACCTCCTTCTATCCTCCTGTCTACTATTCATTCATGTGCTATCCCTTCTTCTGCAATCTCTATATGGGATTCATAACTTTCTTGGGCATAGCAACCATCTTAGGTTCCCTCCTTCCAGTGTTTGATAGACCTGAATTTCGTACTGTTCGTGCGTCCCTATTCTTTGGGATGGGTTTATCAGGGGTGGCACCCATTCTGCACAAGCTCATCTTATTTTGGAACCAGCCCGAGGCACTTCGTACAACTGGGTATGAAGTCTTAATGGGAGTTCTCTATGGGCTTGGAGCTCTGGTTTATGCAATGAGGATTCCAGAGCGGTGGATACCAGGGAAAGTCGACATTGCAGGGCACAGCCACCAGCTATTTCACGTGCTGGTAGTGGCAGCGGCTTTTACTCATTACCGGGCTGGTCTAGTTTATCTCAAGTGGCGGGACCTGGAAGGTTGCTAAAAGAATTAGTTGGAAGATGAACCAGCAAGGAACTAAGGAAGGTGTCTGCTTGTTCATGTTTAGGTTATGTTTTAGGGTTGCTACATAAATGTGGTCTGCAACTGATGGCAGCCCTTGGTATAATGTGAAACCTTCTCATTGTCATCACATACCCCGTGTCATTGTCTGTAGGGTATATTTGTATGGCATTTAAAATATACATTAATGTATAATCTGTAGATGTTGGGGGAACAGTGGAAGATTATAGAAGCAAAAGGTTAGCTGAAAGTAGTTAAAATGTTTATTGGGATGGGTAAATATATACTATCCACTTCTTACGAGGGATAAATCACTTTTTTGTTCATTGTGTACTATGGTTCGGTTTTTATTGTGGTTATCGAAATTTTTTTTATTACACTCGAATAATTGTACTATCAAAAATTATAAAATGGACATTTTTTACTATTTCCGTCCAAAAAATGGACGGAAGTGCTGAGTTGGCATACACGTGATTTTTAAATGCTGATGTGTACATATTATTATTAATTTTTAAATAATAGTAATAAAAATATTACAGCCAGTGTATTTATACCCTCTCTGTTCCATAATTAGACGCAATATTCAAATTTTGAAATTAATCAAAAGATTTTGGTCCAATGGTTTATCTCACCATTGTTTTCCAAGAGGTTCAGGGTTCAGAAACCCCTTTCTTGTTGAATGTACATGTCCATAATAAATTACTACCAACTTTGCGATAAAATACAATAAATTAAAATAAAAAATTTCTTAATTCATAATTATAATTTAACTAAAAACTTTTGAACTGTACAACATGACTTCTGTAATGTTTACCGTCAAGGAAAAAAAAAGATGAATTTATTTTAGCTACTAAATTATAAAATAAAATTATTTAGAAACACATGTTTTGAACTATTTTATTAATGTTTGAGCTTCCTATTTCGGAAATACAGAAAGGCTAATTAAGCCAAAGATGGTAGACGAAAAAGTTAAAAGGGAAAAAATAAGTTGTGGGGGGCTCCTTTGTCTATTTTAAAGACTTACAAGCCATAAGTGATGGAGCATCTGCTGTCGCTTTCTAGAAAAGTCGGTAGTTATCGGCAAAATCCCAGTACGCGCCAAATTGATGACTAATATATGGATAGCTAGATATTAGTATATATTTTTTCTTGGCGGTCATCAACTTGTTTTTTCGATCTCTTTTGACTTGCAAAAAGTTTGACGATTCTACTAATTCAAACGTATTCAAGAAATACGTAACTGAAACATCTTCTCCTGCAGTAGTAGTCTGCTTATTTTTATCTACGGTGTGATATATATATATATATATATATATATATATATATATATATATAGTGAGTTTAACAGAGGATGGGTAAAAGAAATCAAATCAATCGTGAAGATACAAAAATTTGTTCAGAATGGAACGAGATTCAAATTGGGTGCGATTCACCAAGGGATGGGAAGGGGAAACGATTGTGGAAGAAGGTGAAGTACCAGCTTGTTGAATACCACTGTTTGCCTGGGTATTTGAAGGACAATGAGTTCATTCTAGGTCACTATCGCTCCGAATGGCCAATTAAGCAGATTTTCATGAGCGTTTTCTCCATTCACAACGAGACCCTCAATGTGTGGACGTAAGACTATTCTCCTATTAATCACCCCCTTTTTCATTTTTCATTAACTTTTGCAGCTTGTGTAGCAGATTTCTTAATTATTTCTATTCATTGCTCTTAGACCAAACATTGCTTTGTTTCTTGTATGTTAGTTATCTGGTCTCATCAAATTTCTTTGTGTTGATTATATATATAAGTGGGTGTTTATTTGAACAAATGCAGAACACTATTTGTTAAATATGCCATCATCTACAAAACATTTCAAATGAATCAACGGAAACCTGAAAATACCATGGTTTGTGGAGGAGCATACCTAAAGTTGTAAAATGACGGTCGACTAAAAGTTCTATTCGAGCTCGACTCGAAATATAAATGGGTCAAATATGAGTAAATTTTAAAGATTCATAAATTACTCGAACTTCCTCAAATTTTAGTTTTCTATTGATACTCGGATCATATTCGTTCGAAAAGTTCAAACTGTTCGGGCTCGATTCAGAATCGTGCTCGGCTCGGTAGCTAAATGAGCCTCAATCAAACCTTATTTTATACTCGATAAATTTTATGAATCAAATCTGAACAACTCAATACTCGGTTCGACTCGATTCGTTTACACCCTTAAGCATACCCTCTAATCCAATAAACGAACATAGAAGCTTCAGCAACACCCTCTAGCTCAAAGATTTAAGGGGAACAAAGCTACTCAAAGATTAAGGAATATAGAACTTAGTAGCTCCAAGAACACACTTTCACTCTTCAATCATAGTTTCTTTTATTGTTGCAGGCATTTGATTGGCTTCTTCCTTTTCCTTTCCTTGACAATTTACACTGCAATGAAGATTCCTAAGGTTGTGGATATTAATACCCTGCAACATCTACCTGATGTGCTGAGAAAAGCTGACCTGTACAAACTGTGTGCGGATCTTTTGGCATGTATTCCTTCATTGCCCAGCAGGCCCGATTTACACAAACTTCGGGAGGAATTAAAGACTTCATTACCTTCAACGGATTTACTTTCATCACTATCGAATTGGCATATTGTACAACTCCTAACTAACTGTTTGCCTGAAAGGTTCTCCCACAGTAACCATACTGATGTTTGCGTTCTGGTAATTTTCTTCTTCCCTACTGATTTGTGACTCATGGTTTTGTGTGTTTACCTAATCAACTTGGCAAAACCATATCTTTCTATTTCACCTTCTATTTTTGTTATTCCAAATAAAATTCCATTATTAGTAGTTAAGCTTTTATTGTTTGATTGAAAGTTTTTATAGTTTGATTGAAACCTTCTCGTACAATTGACGTGTGTTCAGTTTTAACCAAAAGATGGGGATTATTTTATTTTATTTTTAGTTTAATCACCATTCTACCAGCATTTCTCTCTCAATTTGTTGTCCTTTTTCTTCTCTTTAGAAGATGCAAATGTGGTCTGAGCAGTTAATGAATGCAATGTCCCTATGCTTTTGATTAACTACAACTAGTTTTAATTTGTTGTGTGTGTCATTATATTTTAGTAAGCACCACATATTTAAAAGAAAATACCGGAACATTCCCCTGTTCGACAATAACAGACTAGAGAATAAGAAAAACAGATTATACGTAGTTATGAGGTACTAATAATTGGAGGAAGAAACAGGTACTACTAGATTGAAAGGGCATTGATATGTGTAGAGCTATGAGATATTGCGAAAAAATGACTGGGAGTCTAGTAGTGGATTTGGTATTTTACACAGATGAGGTGGCTGCAAGTAATTGGGATAATATTTCTTGAAAGTGGTAGACTGGAGTAATAATGGGGAAAAGACATTAATCTATACTGTAGGAAGTTCAATATATTACATGATTCCAGATCCGATTTTGAATGCTTGAAATAGCTGAGAACATGCATTAGTCATACATGCAATATAGCACATTAGTCAGTTCAGTATGCTCTGTCAACTAATTAATTAAATATTTCTCCAGCATTTTTTCTTGCTTAGTGGAAGGTACATACATTTTATTGATCAAATCCCTGGATATCTTCAGCACATCTTATTCTGATATTTACCAGTTACCACCATTTACCATTTTTAGAATTAAGATGAAACATTTCAAATGTCTTGTCTTCAGCATTGATGCAATTTAGTTGAAATATTTACCGTCATGTCACCCGTAAGCTCTTAAATTTAACTCATGCTTGTAAGAGCTGATAGTTCGGTTTACACTCGTCTGCCCTTTATAATTATAATCCATGAACCTTGTTATCATTTGCTCATAGTACCGAATCACTTTAATCTCAACTTGTTAATATCCTTTGTCCATTTGTTAAAACTTGATTGGGTTCAAACTACATATGTTCTGTTGTGACATACTGACGTATGTTTCATGGGTTTACTTGATTAATTTGTTTTGTTGTTAATCCTAGATTTTTTATTACATACTTATGTATTAATTGAGATGACTGTACCATTCCATTATATTGCAATTTTGTATTCTTACTTGATTCAATTTACATGAACTCACAAATATGAATCTTAGTTATACATGTAATAACCTCACTCCTTTTGTTCCGACTCCTTGAGACCTTTATACCTTTTGTGCCTTTTGGCATTATCAACTTTGAGTTCACTTTACTGAGTTTCCAATCAACACTTTTCCTAGAGATTTATATGCTGAAATTTCCATTCATCAAGAAATCAATCAAATTGTGGCAGTGTTGTGCATCTTAGTATGACAGAAGTAATTATACTAGATTGAACTTGTATAGATTAAAATAATTCGTGTTTGTTAATTTATTTCAAATGGGTCTTCAATCTTTATGTCTCCTGTTTGTCATGAGATTTTTCTACTGTTCATCTTATTCCAGGGTCAGTTTCTTTCCTACTTTTAAATGCAATTGAGTTCTGCGGAGAATCTGTAGCTTCAACTGGAATGATATTAGAGGGGCTATATAATTAAAGAAAGTCAACCGTCGTAATAGTTAGAAACTAATGAGCTGTTCTGCAAGGCCTAAGCCATTTAAAATAACTTTTCTCCTCGTCGAAAGTTAGACTTGCTCTTAATTTTTTTATTTTACCTTTTTTTGTGAAAGCTATAAGTGGCTAATATAGTTTCTTCACCTGGTTATTTGCAGCATAGCGTGAAGGAGGATATGGTGAACATGATAGCACCCTCGACGACGAGGCCGATCACACGGTGGCCATTCTTTACCTTCCTGGGTGGGGCCATGTTTTGCTTGTTAGCAAGCAGCACGTGCCACTTGCTCTCATGTCACTCCAAGCGTTTATCATACATCATGCTTAGGGTAGACTATGCTGGGATTGCTGCCTTGATCTCGACCTCTTTTTATCCTCTTGTTTATTATTCCTTCATGTGCTATCCATTCTTCTGCAATCTCTATATCGGAATCATAACCATCTTGGGCATCGCAACAATCTTAGGTTCCCTCCTTCCAGTATTTGATAGACCTGAATATCGTAGCGTCCGTGCTTCCCTATTTTTTGGGATGGGCTTTTCAGGGGTGGCACCCATTCTGCACAAGCTTATCTTATTTTCGCACCAGCCCGAGGCACTCCATACAACTGGGTATGAGGTTCTGATGGGGGTCTTCTATGGTATAGGAGTGCTGGTTTACGCCCTGAGGGTTCCAGAGCGATGGATGCCTGGGAAATTTGACATAGCCGGGCATAGCCATCAGCTATTTCATGTACTGGTAGTGGCTGGGGCTTATACCCATTACCGTTCAGGGCTAGTTTACCTCAGGTGGCGGGACATGGAAGGGTGTTAAAAGAAGGTAATTGTTAAATCCACAACACTTTTTTTTTATTTTCACAACAAAAGGTAAAAACCATCTATAGCGACACTTTTGTTGTAAAATAACAAAAAGTGTTGTGGATTTAACAATTCCCTAAAAGAATCATCAAGAAGTAACATAATATTGTGAAACCAATTCCCTCAATGGCCCAGAGTTGGGTGGCAGGGACTAATAATACAAGTGCTTGTAATAAATGGATGCTGTATAAAATTATAGAAAATGCATTTCATATACAACTGTGTACGAACTTTTTATTTGAGATATTTACTTGCAATGGAGCTTTATTTATTTATTTATTTTTTATTTGAGATATTTACTTGCAATGGAGCTTTATTTATTTATAAGGTGAGGATTGTTTAGTGAAACTGCAGGATCATTTAAGTTAGTGAAGGAAAGGGAGGTGACGGGTGAGGAAGCACACAGGACTTGTGAAAAGAGAATATGAAAAGGGTTGTAAACTAAAGTGCTCTCGTTGAGAGTCGAACTCAAGACCTCCCGCTTACTAAACGGGTGCTCTAACCAACTGAGCTACAAGAGCTTATTGAAAATTTAGTGTTGTTAAAAATAAAAACAAAAGAATAGGGGGGGGGGTATAGTAATATGCTTTAAATTTGTTTTAAGTTAAGGGGCCATCAGGCTCATCAGACTGTCACATGATGCCCTGGCCCATTCTTATTACTGTGAACCGTCACTATTGGATTTGTAAGGTCAGATGAATCGCCCACTTTTTCAAGTACCGCTGCCGCTACGTAACTACACACTGTCTCAGCTGCTGGTGGTTTAGCGGGAGCCCATGCTCGTGAATGCAATTATTACTTGGGCTCTACAACCCAATCCAACCCAACCCAACCCAACCCAACCCTGTCTGTAAACAAGAAAAGAATGGTTGAAAATATATATATTTTTACTCCACTACTCATCCGGAGGGAGTAGTACTGGTTAATGAATTGTTCAATTTGTGTTATACTACATTTTTAATGTTTATTTTTTGTTACCTGTTACTAATATAGTAGGACAACATTTTTCTAATATTAAAATTTTTACTTAAAAAATAAATAAATTTAAAGAGATTAGGCTAAAATGTGGCAGGTATAATTTGAACGAATAGTGGAGTATATCTTATTTTTATTATTAGACTCTCCGGAAACAGTTGCAAGATAGGGAGGGGTGCATTATTAAAAATAACGTTTTTTATTTTATAACAAGTCAAGTCAACAACAACACAGATATGCGATCCCCCACTGACACACGTTACGAATCCAAATCACAAATTATTAATTACTACTACTAGTAATTTAGTATTCGTATCTAGCTACTCTCTTTCATGCATATGGCAGTGCCACCCACAGACGGCGGATATGTTGGTTGGTGCCTTTTTTTTCAGTGGCCCGGTCAATTCGGCTTGACCAACAGTCAATTAAGACAATTTTCAATTCAAGTAAGGTTATGATGGTTCAAAGCCCACGTACCCTATAAAAGTGCGTATTAGCGGACGGCTGAGTGAGTATGTACATGTGTTAAGCTTATGTAATTCTCTCTTTTAACATTGTTGTGTTTTCGCATTAAACGCATTTAACACACCACTACTACTTTCCTACTTACAAGTTACAACTACTGTATCAACTATTCACACCGACGCTCTACAATATTTTCCACTCTATTTTTGGATCACCAACTTACCAAGTAAATGAAATTTACATTAATTAAATAATTGAAAAACTATAACAAATAATATATTATTTTTATATAATTTTATTTTTTTAATTATTTGACTGTTTTATATAATTAATCAATTTTAATATGTAAAAAAAATATGAAATAAGTATTTGATAATAGTAACCCATGTCAATGTAACAATAAGATAAATTTAAAATGATGTAATGCAAGGAAAGAAGGAAACAAATCGCATTAACGCCTGGATGATGATAGTCCAGCCAAACACCCCCTAATTCATAACATTTCGTCACTCCACCCATAAATTAAGCTGAGAGGAGCTCTCTTGGAAGCATATCCCTCGCTTGCTCTCTATTTCTCTCTCTCATACACAGGTTTTCAGTCTCGACCAAAATCATAAAACCATTTTTAGATTTAGCGGTGAAGAGGAAGAAAGCAACAAAACTCTTACAATTTCAAATATCCATTTGTCGAATGATCGGCACCTCACCTAAGCAACCATCCTAATCTCTTACACATGCACATACTCTTCCCCAATATAAACTAATATAAATATAATGGTCTCATCATCATCTGATCATCACCCTCAACCTCAGTTTCAATCCTCCTCCTCTTTCATGGCTACTAAGCACACCGTCCGCCCCAAATACTTCTCCGATGGATTCCTCTACCTCGGCGGAGTTCTAGTCGCTCTTTTAGTCGTTTGGGCTCTCTGGTCCTTCGCCAGCCCAAGCCCTGACCCAAACCCCAACTTCCCCACCACTTTCATTTCTCAACCATTACCCACCACCACTGACGTCTCCGTTGAAAGCTGTGCTGCCGCCGGTATTGGGCAGGGGTTTGACATGATGTACGACCCACCCGACCCGACATTCTACGATGATCCGAGCCTGACGTACTCCGTTGGGACGGCGCTGAAAAAATGGGACGAAAAGAGGAAAACTTGGCTGAAGCATCATCCCTCATTTGCCGCCGGAGCATCCGAAAGGATACTTCTTATTTCCGGCTCACAGTCGACGCCGTGTAAAAATCCACTCGGTGATCATTTGCTGTTGAGATTTTTTAAGAATAAAGTGGACTACTGTCGAATCCACGGCTATGACATTTTTTACAACAACGTTTTGCTGCAGCCCAAAATGTTCACGTTTTGGGCCAAGATACCGGCGGTTCGGGCTGCCATGGTGGCTCACCCTGAAGCGGAGTGGATCTGGTGGGTTGACTCCGACGCGGCCTTCACCGACATGGATTTTAAGCTACCGTTGGCCAGGTACAAAGACCACAACCTAGTAATCCACGGGTGGCCCCACTTGATCTACGAGGCCAAGAGCTGGACGAGCATAAACGCCGGCGTTTTCCTCATCAGGAACTGCCAGTGGTCCCTGGACTTCATGGAAGTGTGGGCCAGCATGGGCCCCCAGAACCCGAACTATGATAGATGGGGCGCCACCCTAAAATCCACATTCAAGGACAAGATCTTCCCGGAGTCGGATGATCAGTCGGGTCTGGTTTATCTGCTGTTGAATGAGAAGGAGAAATGGGGGAATAAAATTTATGTTGAGGGGGAGTATTATTTTGAAGGGTACTGGTTGGAAATTGTGGAGAATCTTGATAATACGACGGAGAGGTATAATGATATAGAGAAGGGGGTGCGCAGGTTAAGGAGGAGGCATGCGGAGAAGGTGAGCGAGAGCTATGGTGCCCAGCGGGAACAGTATCTGAAAGAGGCCGGAAATGGGAAGGGGAGCTGGAGACGGCCGTTTATCACGCACTTCACGGGGTGTCAGCCGTGTAGTGGGGACCATAATCAGATGTACTCCGGTCAAACTTGCTGGGATGCTATGCAAAAAGCTCTTAATTTTGCCGGCAATCAGGTGCTTCGCAATTTTGGTTTTGTGCACACCAACTTACTGGATTCTTCGTCAGTGTCTCCTCTGCCGTTTGATTTTCCGGCCTGAGAGATTATACGACAATGAGAGCCTGAGAGGTACATTTTTATTAGTATTACTTAGTAACTTTTGTGTTTTTGTGTGCGCTTGTGGCAATTTTAGTGATTTCTTGTTAATTGAACTTGACAATTCACATTATTCAATATTTGTAGGGATGAAATAACACTTTAGAGAATTACTTTGTTCTAAATAAGATACAGTATCTCATATTAATAGGAATTAGTAAGTATGAATGCTATAACAATATTATAACCACAGTCCCACATTGAGTGTCCATTTAGACAAAGACAATAATTTGGTAAAATGACAAACTTCATGTCTTTGGATCATTTCAGTCAAGGCCAGACCTAACAAGAAGTACCTTTTACTAACCTAACAAGAAGTTTCTTTTTACTAAACTGTAATAACAAGTGACCACATAATTAAGGGTATTCCTCATCTGGAATATGGGTATTGATAGGATTTAGTATAACTAGGATTTTGTTTGTTACATTGTGGAGTAATGATTCACATTGTATATTGCTTTTGATTCTTTACTGTATATGTTTATTTGCTTCTACTTTTTTCCTGCTTTTGTTCACTTTATTTGAGTGTATGTATAGCATCTTTGTATCTTTTGCTTTTTATTGGTTAGCATGATTAGTGGATGATTTCAAGTGTATGTGTGATGGGTGAATCATGTAGTTGAGTTGCTGCGTTTTGTTTACAATATTATTGTTGTTATAAATTTATATTAAGCATAGTAGTCGATATAGATAAATGACATTGCTGGCTCTTAAATCAATTATATTGTTCTGTTTACTGGGAGCACGAGAGGCCTTCATTATAAGATTCCCACGTACTACTTTTCTGTAAATAAAAAATTCCTATATTTTTGAAGATCAAATTGTAACTACTACGTAAAAATGAATAATACTTTTTTCATTCATTGCGAATGATCCTTCAGATATTCTATGTACTCGAGAAGTATGGGCAACATTATTGGTTGCCTTTAGACAAAACTGAGACAAGTTTTAAAGAACAAGAACATGATATGTTTGTTCTTGACTATATGGAATCATTATTACATTAGTGAATGGTGGCCACCAATTTATTGCCTTGGATCAAGGACTGACCATGATTTTATTGCTGCCTTTCTCTTTCTCTATCTTTGTGTGGGTGAAACCCATGCTCATTGACAACCTCATCGGTAGTACTAAATAGCTACCTAACTATTCATACAATATGTCTGGATTGCCATTTCTACTAGTAACATGCTGCATTAAACCTGCATTGCTGCATAGTATGGGGAAAATTCCCTTGGTGCTTTAGAGTATTTTAAGCTCCGACCAAGAAGAGATTATGTTAGTTTTAGACTATAATGATATGTTACTGCATTGGATCCTTCAGTAATCTTGATGTTGTATTAGTTCCTCGACATTAACTAAGGGTTCGATCATTGCATTCACTGTTTTTAGTAGCTACTGACTTATCTTTCCTGCTTTTATTGCCTTGCTTGTCTACTTCTATGATCATACAAGGACCACTTCCATGTGTACTACTGACATTAGTGTACCTTTCAAACTTGAATATAAACTTTTGCATGGAAATTTAGGATACTATAGTAGCTGAAGCTCATGTTATTTTTGTTTCAAATTGCGCAACAGGGTCCTTAATTCCGTGATTCAATTAACTCGTGATCCAACTATGTAACTGCATTTTCAAGACTTGTCAGATGGGCCGCAACTGCCTCTTTGCATCCGAGTTTTGCTTGATTTCAACTCAGATTGCTAGAACTCAAAAGTTCCACACAAAACATATATAGGGAGCAAAGAGAAGGGGAAGGGTTTCTTGCATTTGTAGTTTATTACTTGCTACTTTAGTTCAAGCTCTGTTGTTGATTTTCTGTGTATACTAGAACAGAATTATGTTTAGCATATATAAAAGTAAATATGTTTGCTACAAAGCCTATGCTCTTCATAATACATATGGCTGGGATTTAATTTTTTGGGGCGGCGTCCGCTAAACTTTCTAGCGAACGGAATTTAAAAAAAGACCAAGATGACCCCATTTAGACCCATTTACCTAGACTATCTAGCGGAAGAAGCATAACAAATACAAGTTTTTCAACAAATCCAAATGTTGTTTACGCAATAATAAACAACTAAATTGTGATGTTTAAAATAAATTGTGATGCTTTTCAACATTTTATTTTCATAACCAAATTGTGAAAATAAAATGTTGTTTATTTTATTAATAATGTTGTTTATTTTAATAACATCACAATTTATTACTTGCAATATAAAAAAACAGAAAATTATATTGTTAAAAGAAAAAAATATATTTGTAATTAATAATTTAGTAATAATTTATTAATAACAAATATAAAAAAATATTTGTAATTAATAATTTATAATTGTTAAATCTCACAATTTACTAAATTATTACTTGCAATATATAAAAAAAAGAAAATTATACTTGTAAACATAGATTGTGATGTGTAAAATAAATTGCGATGTTTTTCAACATTTTATTTTCATAACCAAATTGTGCAAATAAAATGTTGTTTATTTTTTATTTAATTTTTTTAATAATGTTGTTTTTTTAATAACATCACAATTTATTACTTGCAATATAAAAAAAAATAAAACTATAATGTTAAAGAAAAAAATATTTGTAATTAATAATTTATTAATTACAAATATAAAAAAATTATTTGTAATTAATAATTTATAATTGTTAAATCTCACAATTTACTAAATTATTACTTGCAATATAAAAAAAAGAAAATTATACTTGTTTGTAAACAACATTTGAATTTGTTGAAAAACTTGTATTTGTTATGCTTCTTCCGTTAGGTAGTCTAGCGGACCTTTATAAAGATTTCTCTAAATGGGGTCATCTTGGTCCATTTTTTTTATTCGGTATAAATAACGTTTTGGTTACTGTACTGGAGTCCGACTTTTATTTTGGTAATCGAAACTTTTTTTCTTACAATTGAATTACTGTACTATCACATATTACAAAATGGTCATTAATTTTACTTTCCGTCCAAAATCAGACGGAAATCGTGAGTGACGTGATGACTGTGCAATAATAATAATAATAATTCCAAAACTAATAATAATAATAATTTCAAAACTAATAATAATAATAATAATAATTTCAAAATAATAATAAAATACTAATAATAATAATAATTTTGAAATAATAATAATAATAGTATTAATAATAATTTCAAAATAATAATAATAATAATTTTTAAATAATAATAATAATTTGTTTTTTTATTTTAATGGAGAATAAAAAATAATTTGTCAAATTTACCCTTACTAAAATAATTTAAATTAATAAAATAACATTTTTTAAAATAATTTGTCAAATAACGTTTTTTAAAATAATAATAATAATTATGTATTTAAAATTAACGTTTTTTAAAAAAGAAATTATGTTAAAAAAATATGTTTTTTAAAATTCAATTTTAAAAAAAGTCTGTTTTTAAAAATAACGTTTTTGGTCACTGTAATAGGGTCCGATTTTCATTTTGGTAACCGAAACTTTTTTTCTTACAATCGAATTACTGTACTATCACATATTACAAAATGATCATTAATTTTACTTTCCGTCCAAAATCAGACGGAAATCGTGAGTGACGTGATGACTGTGGAATAATAATAATAATAATAATTCCAAAACTAATAATAATAATAATTTAAAAACTAATAATAATAATTTCAAAATAATAATAAAATAGTAATAATAATAATAATTTTGAAATAATAATAATAGTCTTAATAATAATTTCAAAATAATAATAATAATATTTTTTAAATAATAATAATAATAATAATAGTATTAAAAATAATTTCAAAAAAATAATAATAATAAATTTTAAATAATAATAATAATTTGTTTTTTTTATTTTAATGGAGAATAAAAAATGATTTGTCAAATTTACCCTTACTAAAATAATTTAAATTAATAAAATAACATTTTTTTAAAATAATTTGTCAAATAATGTTTTTTAAAATAATAATAATAATTATGTATTTAAAATTAACGTTTTTTAAAAAAGAAATTATGTTAAAAAAAATATGTTTTTTAAAATTCTATTTTTTTAAAAAAGTCTGTTTTTAATTTTTTTTTGTTTTTTAAAAAATAGAATTTTTAACAAAATTAACGTTTTAAAAAAATTAACATTTTAAAATTCTATTTTTTTAAAAAGTTATTTTTTAAAAAAATTCTGTATTTTTAAAAAAGTCTATTTTAAAAAAAATATATTTTTTAAAAAAAAAGAAATTAAAAATTCAGTATTTATAAAAGAAATTAAAAATTCTGTATTTTAAAAATTCAGTATTTAAAAAAGAAAATAAAATTTTTTGTATTTAAAAAAGAAATTAAAAATACAGAATTTAAATACAGAATTTTTAATTTCTTTTTTAAATACAGAATTTTTTGATTTCTTTTTAAAATACAGAATTTGAATACAGAATTTTTAATTTCTTTTTTAAATATAGAAATTTTTAATTTCTTTTTAAAATACTGAATTTTTAATTTCTTTTTTAAATACAAAAATTTTTAATTTCTTTTTTTTAAAATAGATTTTTTTAAAAAAAAAACAGACTCTTTTAAAAATACAGAATTTTTTTAAAAAACAGCTTTTTTTAAAAAAACAAAATTTTAAAATGTTAAGTTTTTTTAAAAACGATAATTTTTTAAAAAATTCTATTTTAAAAAAAACAATTTTTTTTAAAAACAAACTATTTTTTAAAAATAGAATTTTAAAAAACATAATTTTTTTTAACATAATTTCTTTTTAAAAAAACGTTAATTTTAAATACAGAATTATTATTATTATTTTAAAAAACGTTATTTGACAAATTATTTTAAAAAATGTTATTTTATTAATTTAAATTATTTTAGTAAGGGTAAATTTGAAAAATCATTTTTTATGCTCCATTAAAATAAAAAAACAAATTATTATTATTATTTAAAAATTATTATTATTATTATTTTGAAATTATTATTAATACTATTATTATTATTATTTCAAAATTATTATTATTATTTCAAAATTATTATTATTATTAGTATTTTATTATTATTTTGAAATTATTATTATTATTATTGTGAAACCCCAGATTTTATGAATAAAGAATTAATTTTTTCGATATAATTTTTTAATATTATGGTGTGAATTTGAGATAATATTATAGTTATGGATAGTATTTATAAATTTTGCAAAGTATGCAAGTTGTTATATTATATTCGATTGGTCAGGGAATATTCTTTTTGTCGGAAAATATTCGTACGACGGTACAATTATTGGTGGACCCCACAACGGAATTTTTGTCGGATTGAGAAAACGACAAAAATATTTTATTGAAAATAACGACGGAAGTTTTACCGTTGATACTGTTGAACTACTGGGTAGTAAAAGTACAGTAATACGTGTTGTTGCATAGTAGCACACGGTATTGATTATTGATATTTATGTGAGAAGTCGTTCAGTTTGATTCAATTATTGTCGATTAATTATATGAATTATTATAGCGATGATGACGTTTTGTTTTATTCGTATTATTAACGTAATAAAACAGAAACATCTTTTTATATAAAACAGAATACTTTATTAAAGTTATTCTATAAATAGAATATATTATATTTTATTATGCATAATGTTGCATAGTGTTTTGCATAGTGTTGCATAGTAAAAATCTTTTTATATAAATAGAATATATTATATTTTATTTAAAAGATTTTTCTTTCAATATGGACCGTCAGATTAAAATAAATCAATCTCGACCGTTCATGGATTAGTTACTATGCATTCTATTTTCCTATAAATAGAAGCTCATTCCTTCATTATTTTCTTACGAATTCACTGAACTCTAGAGAGAGAAACTATAGAGAGATAGAAGAAAAACTTTTTGCTACTTAACTTTCTTTTCCTATATCCAGTTTCTGTTACGGTAATGGATGTTATTCTTTCTTATTCATGAAGAGAACTGTTGTTATTCCATTTCTTATTATTCTGTTAGAATAATCTATATACGCGGTCTACCCTATACTTGGTGACATTCTTCTATTATTCTGTTGGAACATCCTGTCTGTGTGTTTTACACCGGACCTGGTTTCGTCTTTATTATTCTGTTGGAACATCCTGTCGGTGCAAATTTTGCCTGACCTGGTTCCGTTATTATTATTCTGTTGGAATAACCTGTCTATGCGAAGTACCGCATGTATGGTGATTTCTGTTGTTATTTCATTCTTTATTATACTCAGTTGGTTAAAGTTTTGACTTCTATACTCCATGAAATTAGTAGAATATCCTTGATATTTGCGCTTCATCCAGTATCTTTTCATGGAAATATTTTTCTGATCATTCTTGAATTTTACACTACAAAGCAGTATCATGTGGACAATTTGGACATTAGTAGTTCTTGGACAAATTAATTCTTGAACTTATTTTATTGAATTCTTATATCATTGTCATCATCCTCATGTTTATATTTTTTTGAAAGTCATCTGTGGCCTGTAGTGCATGGATGGACTTGGTATGATTATGACCAGGGATTATTCGGTGTAATCATGACCGTAATGTTACAAATGATGCGGTAAAAGTCCTCATTGGCCCGTAGTGCATTGATGGACAGTTGTTGGCATGATCACGACCATTGATGAATACACAAATGTCCTTGGCCCATAGTGCATGAAATTTGTGGTCGTGACCCTAATAAATATTCTTGGCCGTAGTGCAGGGATGATGTGGTTTATTTATTAAGATGAGTCTCAGCGATAAAAGTGATGAAAAACTTTTTAAATCATAAAAGATAGTAGATTCAATTCTCTACTTGACTCTTTTAATGGATTGCTTGTTCCACTGCAGTTAAACTTGATGTCTATTGTATTTTATCAGTTTAACATTGTTGGAGGCTAATGATAATTTATTCTGCATTATCTTAGTCATAATATTTCTTACTGGGCTAGTTGAGCTCACCCTTTCTTTCACTGTTCTCTTCAGGAAATGAGAACATAGCAGGGACTAGTCGGGGAACGGAGTGACGGTCCAGAGGATAGCCTTAGTAGTCCTCACTATTCTGTGAAATAGTGTATTAATAATTGTAATGAGGACTCTTTTTGAGTTTGTATAATCTCTAGTAGATAATAATTGTATTCAAACTCACAATTATGTTTTGTCGTATTGTACACGACAGTTGTATTAGTAAGTTGTATTTGAATTATGTACCATGTATCTGACGACCCAAGATGAGTGATGTATACCTAATTTTGGGGGCGTCACATCCTAACTTATTAGATACTTCCTTCGTGTTGCCCTTACCGTTTGATGCAGCTATATGTGAAATAAATATCCCATCATTTGATGTGTGAGATATGAATTAATGAATGTCAAAGTTAATATTGATGCGTTTAAATATTTACTGCTTGAATATTAGTAATTCGTTTTTAAAACTTCTATGTTGTCGTTGGGGTGGTCGTTTGCCATACATACACCAATTCATTTAAATCTAACATCAAAATAATTTGTGTATCAAGTTTTTGTATTGATTGTCTTGAAAATAGAAATGGAAAGATTTCAATGAAATTTTGGATATTAATTTTGATTAAATTTTATACATTCCAAATTTAAAACAACCCCTATGATCAACATAACAATATTAGAATGAAAATTAACTAGTCAAACAGAAGGGACTACCGACTATGCAAACAACAATACTTATTAATCCATCTACACTCTTGAATTTATTCAATGTGGGATTCATGTGAAATATACCAATACTTCTTGGAAACAAATCTGCTTTCGTCTTGAATTTGATATCCTCGTCTCCAAAATCACAAATAGAAGCGGAACTAGGGGGATCTGACCCCGGTAGAGGGGCTGTCCAGGCGTAACTAGGGGCAGGCCAGCCAGCGCTCCGAGGCCCGAGCAGTCGTCTGCTCCGCAGCTCCGGTGTGGTCTTCTTCTTCGTCTGTCTTCCGACTCTGCAACATGTTTGTTTCTTTTTTTTATTTTTTTTATTTTTATATTAACATGAAACTGACGTCGTTTCATTAAAAAAATAAAATAAAAATAATTTATTTTTATTAGGGATTTAAGCCTTTTTTCTTCAGTCTTCAGTTTCCTCTACTTACTCTCTAGTCTCTTCCGCCTCCAACCTCCACTCTTCAGTTTCCAATGTGCATCCCTCTCCCTGCTCACTTCGTCACTGCTCCAAGTCCAGCCGTCGTCAGCTCCTCCAGCCGGCAGCCTCCTGCTCCACTGCTCCAACACTGCTTTGTACTTTGGTAATTTCTAAATTCTAATTTAGCCTAAATGTCTTTCAAATTATATTATTTCATGTTAAGAATCAAGATGATCTCTTTAATTTTTCCGATTATTGTAGTTTTAATTTATTAATTTTTTTGATTGTTGACTTGTTGTAATTATATTATTTAATTTATTCTTTAATTAGGTTTTTTTTAATTTTCCAGTTAATTTTTCTTTTTTTTTACCTTTGTTTGGCTTTTGAGAATCCTAAGAGATTTTATTTTGGTGTGCTTTTACTTCTTTCACTGGGATTTCGGGGCTCTAGTTGAAATATAATCCTCAATTGCTGCTTGGTTTGTCAGTTTTACAATAACAATATTCAGGTTTGACCTTTAGAGTTAGAAAATATACAATTTGCTCTTCAATTCTGACTGGGTAAGTGCTAACTTTTTAGGGCTTTGGTTTCCTCTTCTTTAATTTGTATCCAATTTTGAGATGTTTAATTCTGCCCGAGTAAAAGTGCTAAGCTCGGGGATTTGATTTGATTTGCTTTACTTTTGGGTTTTTCCAAAATTGAATTGTTAGGTTTCTTAAATATTCTTCTGTTAGTTTAAGTCGAAATAATTGTTAGCAAACTCTTTTTTCAAGCCCCAATTTTTCCTTTTAGTTTGTGAACTTATATCGTCTTTATTATCAAAATTTTGCATCAAGGAATCATGTTGTCAAGTTCCTCTGGAACCCAAATCTGATTCAGCAGCTCAGAAATTTGACAATTTATTTGGGAATGGCCAGATTGAGGAAGTAGTAGTAGGAATCTCAAAAGGGTTCATTGGGGTTTTGGAGGTTTACATAAACCAAGCAAGAGGCCGTTTCTATTTTTTTCAATCTGGGTCAAAATCAAACCCAAGGACCTTAACTCTGCTCCCTCACCGTTGCAACTTACACGTTGCTGCTTCAGACCTCCGGTAACCGTCCTCAAATTTTATTTTGGTTCCATCACTGATCACAAGTATGATCTTCATCAATCCTTCCAATACCAACGCTCTGACTACGTGGCACAACTTTCAACGCTCCTCTTCGGGTAGACTGCTGTCGCCGGAGAAACTCCGTCTCAATCTTATTACTCAGACGACTTCTAGTAGAAGCAACCCTTAAAAGCTCTCTAAAATCCTCGTCGCATTAATGCTGAAGCTCTTGGGCAAAGTGGTAGCTTGTGTCGACGGGCAGCCACCGTTCGGGGTGCTCAAAAAATTCGGTTTTTCGGTTTTTTTACCGAACCGGTTGAAACCGGTATCAGCGGTACCTGTTTTTTTCGGTTTTGGTTTTTTCAGTTTTGGTTTTTCGATTTTTTTATACTTTTTGGTACCGGTAGCGGTAATATGAATTTGGAATTCGGTAAAACCGAAAAACCGAAAAAAACCGAAAATCAATACCGTGTACTACTATGCAACCACGCGTATTACTGTACTTTTAACACCGGGTGTTTCAACAGTTAACGGTTAAACTTCCGCCGTTATTTTCATAAAGTATTTTTATCGTTTTCTCAATCCGACCATAATTCCATTGTGGGGTCCACTAATAATTATGTCGTCGTACAAATATTCCTTGTTAAAACGAATATTCCCGACAATTTGAATATTATATAACAACTTGCGTACTTTACAAAATTTATAAATATTACCCACAACTATAACATTATATCAAATTTACTCCATAATATTCAAAAATGATATTTATAGAAAATTCATCTTTATTTATAAAAGTTGGGGTCTTACATGTTCGACCACTTCAAGCTTCTTGGCGACGACGAGCGGTTCAAGAGCTACTCGTCGGATAGGGCCGAAGAAATACGGGAGGTCGAGAACGTTCGAGTTCGGATACCCGAGCCCAATAGGCCGGGATCCGGTTGTGATCATGGAGGTCGGGGTCGGGTCTTCGCGTCCTTTGGGTGATAGAATAAGCCATTTGAGGTGTTTTGGAAGAAAACGGGCAAGGATGAAGCTAGAACACTGGCAGGATGATGAAAATCAAAGGATTGGTAGAAATGGGATACTCGCTGGAAATCGCCCTTGCCGGAAAAGTTTTAGAGAGATTTGAAATGTTAAAGGCTCGAAAAAGTGACAGTGAAGGATTGATGGGGGCTTATATAGCGTGTCTAGGCACGGTTTCCAAGGGCAGGCTATTTATGGCAGGTGGAGCCCAGTCTTGGAAAAACGTGTACCGGCTCATGAATCGAAGAAAGACTGTTTGGGTTCCCAAGACAACTCATTATTACCGGGCGTGACTATTCAAATTCGTGTCCTTTCAAGTCTACATGTCATAAATATCTTATAACAAGAGACTGGGGGGCAATGTTTGGGAGTGTTTTACCGATCCTTATGTTGGCTGTAAGCCTGGGCTGGAATCGAAGAGGTTGGGCCGATAGGGCCGAAGACATACGGGAGGTCGAGAACGTTTGGGTTCGGATACCCGAGCCCAATAGGCCGGGATCTGGTTGTGATCATGGAGGTCGGGGTCGGGTCTTCGCGTCCTTTGGACCAAGGCCCAGACCGGTGCTTATGATTCCTGATGGGTTGGGCCTGTGCAGGCGGACGGCCCACTATGCAGGATTGGGCGTAATAAGGGGATTATATGGTTAAGGGTCTTAACCCTAATCATGTGTTGATAAGGCAACTCCAAAGGTAATATTGGAAAGGGATTATACTTTGCACCTTTTGAGGAAGATTGTGTTGGACCCAAATATAGGTAATTACCATATTTAGGAGTCCTATTCCGACTTGGAGAAGGATTCTAAGGAGATGGGAGTACTATAAAAACAAGGCCAAGATTACAATTAACAGGTAATACATCTTTATGCACTAAACACATAACCTCCATTGTTAAACCTTGTGAACGGCCTGTACTTATTCTCACACCGGAGCTATCCCCCGGCGACACGACTGTCAAGCTTCTGTGTGATTTGTTATTGTGCAGATTTTAGCGCGTGAATTCTGTGATTGGACGCGTATACGAAACTTGGCGTTAACACGTATTAATTCACACCGAGATTCTTGCGGTTTTCTTAAAAGATGAAATATTTTTAGTTGTATCAAGACCTGTTCTACTTAGATTTGTTACTGCCTAGAACTAGAGGAGTTCTCCATACTTAATTTAATTTGATCTAGATTGTGTTGATCGTATTTGAATAGCTAGCTAGCTAGGTACATGCTCTTTTCTCCTTGGACAAAAACCCTAGCCTCCATTCCCTAGATCTCTCTCCTTCTGCTCTAATAATTTATCCTTTTTCGTGGAGTTTATTTCCTCACTTGTTTTCTCCCTCATATGACTAATTTCTTTATCTTTTATGAGAAGATCTAGATTTTATTATCATCTCTTGATAGACTTTCTTTCATCTGGTTGGGAGATAGATTTCTTTCTTTCTTTAGTGTTTGAATAGTACTTGAAGATAGATTGTTCAAATTTGAATGTATTCATTTTTATTTGTCGTTTATAAATTTCAAAAAATCGTTAAATGCTTAATTTTTCATATTATCCTTGATGATTAAAGGCTAGTTTGTTTCTTTTCATCTTTCCAATAAATTTAAAAGGATAATATTAAAATTTATTGTATTTCTTAATTTAAGTGCATAACTTTACAAAGTCAATCAAAAGGGTTGGAGGGAATATAACAATGATAATAAGAATAACATCATTTTAGATTTTAAAACTGTAGTTTGAGTATCCATCTACGTACGTGTACTAATGTTTGTGTTTTTACAAGAAATAAAAGAAACGACTTAAGAGACATTTAGTGCAAATTTCCTCCATAAATTTAAAACTAAAGAAAGACTTAAAATTAAGGTCCGTAAAATGAGCCAAACAGTTTGGGCTTGATTCGTATTCGTTTAATTAAAAATTTGATCCGAAGTCGATTCGAAATATAAATGATTCAAATATGAAAGTTCGATAAATTATTCAAATCTCTTCAAATTATAATTTTCTATTTATACACGGATCATTTTCTCGAAAAGTTCAATCTACTCTGTACGATTCGAGATTGTGCTTGACTTGACAGCTAAACGAGTTCCAATCAAACTTTATTTCATACTCGATAAATTTTATAAATTAAATATGAGCAACTCAGTACTCGATTCAACTCGGGTTATATATACCCTTAAAATATATATTTTTGAAAAAAAGGAGAATTACCCTTAATAGTTATAGTAATTTATAAAAATTGAATCTCCCAAGGATAAAATAGTAATGCATTAATTTACTTTCAAAACTCATAAATACCGCTAAACAGCTAAGAATACTCTCTCTCTCTCTCCACTTAATTTTTTTTGCGAGTAGTTCTATCGGTCAAATTAAATTTTTTTTTGCTTTTTTTGTTTCCTACAAAATGTATAATATTTATTTCAGTTGAAATTTTTACAGGATACAATATTTTTAGGTATAATTTAAATACATATACAATACAGTATTGAACAGACTGTACAACACTGTTTTGTATATGTATTCAAATTATATTTAAAAACACTGTATTCTGAAAAAAAATCATTTGAAATAAATATTATATATTTTGTAAGAGTCACAAGAAAAGCTAAAAATAAAAAATAAAAAAAATTGACCGGTCCATTGGACCTGTCCGCCAAGACATTGTTTTTTTGCTTTTATGTCTCTTTTCTTCTCTCTCTCACAAAAACAGTCCTAGGGTACCTTGTATGAAACAGGGGCATACAGTGAATTCCGTCTGTATTCCCATCACCTCCTTTCCTAATGCTTAATACTAGAATTATTATTTCTCTGAGCGAAGCCATTAAACATCTGGAGACCGCAATTGTCCCAACTCTTTGTCCATCAAGCAGGCTAGATATATTATATTATACCTATTAATTTGTAAACGTAATAACTGTTACGCATACATATTGTTTTGTAGCAAACTGAATATCGAGTACATCAAACAATCTAAAAGTCCATCTTGACATTTTATTGGAATTTGAACATTATAATCAACTTATACAGAACAATCATTCACCTTGCTCTTGTATCCAACCTGTCAAATCTGAGCAGAAACTTAAAATGCTCATTAGGACAACAGAACTGCAACTTACTGTAATTGACACATTTGAGTGAAAATATACAAAGGAACTATAAATATTGCAATATTGTTCTAGCAGCCCAAGAACATGGGGAAAAATCTTATACGGCAGATGAATGAGAGTTCCCAGCATGGAAAATAATTGAAACAACTTAAGCTGGAACCAAAATCCAAGGACCACTAAGTATGTGCAAACACAACGAGAGACATATAGTAGCAATAGTACAAGACTTGGCAGTAACGTATCTGAAAGCCTCGAGTCCTCTGTCAACCACCTCGTCGTGAACAACATTAAGGTTATTTCGCAAACCCTCTGATAGCTTTTCCAGCAAGAACTCCAGGATTGATCTAACTGTTTCAAAAGTTACCCTTCCAGTCATATCAAGAACAAACCTCCTATTGCTCGGTACTGCCAAAGTGGAAGACATTTTATTCACCCACCCTGCATCTTGATTCTCATCAGAAGATTTCATTCTTGTCCATTCAGTTGGTATTGATTCTTGCCCATCAAGATTTCCCTTAGCATCACTCCAACCATCTCTAAGATCAATAGCTAAACCAGAAGAACCTGAATTTGAATCAACGTTCGAATTTGTACTTGTCAAGACTTGGTGAGATGTTCTAACAAAGGTTTCTATTGCACCATTACAAATTGAGGCCAACATCTCCCTTACTTCTGTTTCGTGCTTCGGATTAGTCAATCCTTCAAAGATCTCCTCATAGGTGTTGATATCCATGGTCTTGTCAAGATAAGCAGCAACTGCAGTGCTCACAAACAACTGGATAGAATCCCCAATGAGATTTCTGCACTTTTCGTCGCATACAATATCAACCCATCTCGAAACAGTATGAGATTCTGTATCAAATCTGACAGAACTTGCAGAGCCGTTCAATTTAGGATTTCCATTACTATCTGAATAAAATGCCATTACCAAGTTCCTGGCAAAGCTCCCAACAACAACAGAAGCAAAACCAGACCCAGCTGTGGACAAAAGCTTATCAAAAACCTGGTCAGTTAAACTTGAACTGCCACCACTCACTGAATCAGTATTCCCTGCCTGCAAAGATTGATATCCCCGCAAAATTCCCACAGCTAAAGCCCTTGTAATCCCACTGACAGACTCTAAAAACTCCTCAGACCGTGTAAGCTTAGAAATTTGCCTCAAAGTATTGGGAATTTTGTCAGAATCAGATTGTATAAATTCATTTAGATCTTTCGAAACAACCCCAATTGCCTCAGCAGAATCCGCCACTGCTTCAGCAATAGTAACCAGGGCAGCTAAGAGCTTCAACAACCTTTTCCTCTTTTTGATCACAGAAGGTAAATGATAAACCCTATACGCCCCATAACTAGAAAAACCCAAAGCTGCAACTAAAAAAACCCACTTCTTCCTTTTCCGGGTATATTCCAAACCCTTATTTACAAGTTGTAAATCCATAGAACACCCTAAAACGCTTAAAAGAATACTATCTTATGGGGTTTTGATTATTATAATTTAAGAAACTAATTCAAGGTTGTAATGATTGAACCATTCACATAGCTACACATACATATATATAATCAACATATATCGTCATTCCTATAGATAAAAACATGTAAACGAACCTCAGAGAGAGAATGAATGACGTAAAAGCAGTTACGGAGAGAGATTTTCTTCTCGTGCAGGAAAGAAAAAGGGTGGTGTGCACGTACTGCCCCGTATGAGAGAGAAAAAGAGACCGAAAGGATTTATATAGCATCCGAACTCATCCACGGGAAATTATGCGAAGCAAATACTAACAGATTAAATACAGGAATAAACGACAGCTATATCATCGTAACTGTACCGGATTGTTAGCTTAATATTCATTAGTGAGTTATGTATTATATACAAAGGGAAGGGAAGGGATGGGATGAATTGGATATTTTTTTGTGTTTATCTGGGAATTTGTGATGAGTGAATTAGAGATGTGGTTATGGAGGTCCCAGTTCTTCCCCCTTCCAAATCACAATCAATTGACAAGTCAAATCTGGTGGGTGGGTCGTTGAGTCAAGTTAACTCATACCAAAAAAAATTGATTTTTCATAAATGAGTATAGTTGGATATTAAATTATAATTTCTATGTAAAAAATTAGTTATAATTATAAATTTGATTTTTTATATTATATATCCTCAAAATATTATGAATAATAATTAACTGGTCGAATAATTTTATATGAAAATGGTTAGTATGAAATTTATTTTTAAATAAGTTGATCAGTAGCAGGCGAAGTTTTATATGTGTCAATATTCTATTAGTCAATTGACCAATTTATTAAAAAATAAACTTTATGCTAACCGGATTCGTTTTATACGGGGTAGCTTTGAAGATTGTTCCTTACATTCTTTAAAAAATACATGTACTGTCGTAATTAAATTTTTTTAAGAATCTAATTTAGTGTCAAAAACAAATCAAATTGCCTAAGTTTAAAATAATCATCATTGTAAAGATAAATTGTTGTCTACCTTTAGTTTATTACCCCTTAATATGGAATTAATGAATAATAAATAAGTTAATTACTCCTTACTTATCACACTGGAACTCTCAACTTCATTGATTGACGTGTACGGACCATTAAAATCTATAAACTTTAACAAAAAGAATACAACAATATTGAATATAATGATAAAAATAATGACATTGAATGTTATTTCTTCAAAAAAAAGAGTAATGGTTGAATATTTATTATAAGGGCATAAAAGTAAAACAATGAACCAACTAAATTTTATAAATAGTAAGTAGTCCTATATATTGGGATATCTCAAATGAAAAATCAACCTATAACTATGGGACGGAGGGAGTATCAAGTCTAGTAATATTGTATACACAAGTGTGTTCATATGATTCACAATCTGATCATATACACATGCTTATGATCTAAATTATGATAATCGAACAAAGTAATTTGTTGTAGTGGAGGTTGAAAAATATTGGAAAATTTATTTGTAATATCCTAACAAATAATAAGTATATTAAAAAAATTAAATTTTCTTTTTTATATGGCCGAAAAACTTTATTTTATCAACAAAAAAAAAGTAAATAAAAATCCCCAATCATGCAAATTAAGCCAATGTGGTGATTGGTGAATTTTCAGTCGGTCGCCACTCGGGTCGGAATTACCCTGTCCTCGTAGAAGGATTCAATGATGGGATAAATTCCTAAAAGGGCATCCATGAAAAATGTTTATCCAGTGGACGGTAGACATTTTACACGTGGCCTCTTCGGCCTAAAAAAATGTAAAGACAGGCCCGTAGAACTCAAAGTATTGGCTACATATCCTAGGAGTTCTTCTGAATTTCGAATAGTATTCAAAATCCTCTGTTTTCGATTATCTAATAAATCACTTAATGAAAGTAGATTCTCTTTCCATTCATTTAAAAACTTCCATGATCCCTTCCCGAACCAAACATGAATCTTTCGATTCATTTGGCTCTCACGCTCAATTACTATTCGTTCAAGAAGGGTTCCAGAAGATGTTGAGCGTAAATGAGAAGATTGGTTACGGAGAAAGATGAAGATGGATTCGTATTCACATAGATGAGAATTATGGGGGCCTTGCCCTTTTTCTTGAAGCCCAATACAATTCTCTTCCTGAATTTCTGGACCAGACCAATCGACTGAGGGCTTTTTTCACTTGAAGGACAATTAAGCCCCCACACTCACGTGAATTGAAACTCCCTAACTTGACAACTTTCGTGTTGACAATGTGCCACGTCATTCCATTGTACAGCTGGCATATTAAACCCAAAAGAAGAAGGGCAAAGATTCACACTGCATAAGCTTCTCTCTCTCTATCTTTTTTTTCTTCTTTTTTTTTTCTAATTTCCACACACCACACTCACAAACCAGGAATTCCTTTACCTCATGAAATCATAAAACAAAAGTTACCGACTTCTCTCTCTTGCCAACTTTTAAACGTCGAGTACAATTAATTAGCAACGGGCTATGGTCTGGCAGACTGGCGGTACCATTGATCAAACCCATGTTAAGTTAACGTTGGAGGATTAAATTAAATCCTCTTAAAAGACGACTTTAATTAGTGTTGGCAAATCATTAGATTTGTTTTGATGAGGACTGCTAATTAATATTTATTTAATTTTTTTCTGAATAATATGTGTGTATGTATTCATGTTAGTTATCATATCATATTTTTAAAATCTCAGTTCTCTCCATTTTATGATTTCAAAACTCTTTGTATAACAACTTGGAAGCGTTTGATTCTTCAGGTAACCTAAAAAATGTACTACCGTATTTAGATTTTTGTATTTACTGCATGCCTATTGTCTTATATATACATATGATCATACATACATATATATATATATATCCTTCTTGTCGTTGAATAATATATATGATCAAGAGGCCAGCTAAGAATTAAGTACCTATTTTTTTCTTCTTCGATCCAGCTTGTTACGCAACTTGTCTTGTTTCCATGTCATATATATATATATATATATATATATATATGTATATATGGGCTATATATTATCTGACTTGACAATTCTTGTTCTACTTGAACTGGGTTTTCTCAAAATTCAAACCCAGTTATCTTGACAATTCTTGTTCTACTTGTGCACCACAAATTCAGGATAACTGAGTAATATGTTTCTACCATAGATAAATAGAAAGTCTGCGATGGTTGCGTTACAATTTTTAGGATAAAAAAGTGAGATAAAATTAGAAAGAAAGAAAACGCGTGCTTATCTCCTGTATTAATTTGCTTATACAAGTCTTATATATATATATATATATATATATATATATATATATATATATGTTCTTCACATTAAAGAAATTTCTCAAAAATTGCTCGCATCAGCTCATAATTATAGATTTGAAGATGGAGGCAAGTACTTATAGTTATAGTCCTTATTTCGATCCTGAGTTCGAGTCGCTCTGAAAGGATGCATCCTCCTTGGTACTTGTAATATAATATGTTTCAAATTTGGGTTGTGTGGGTCCAAATATAAAATTAGGGTTCACATGACCTAATTGATTTAAATGCACAGTTAAGGTTCCATGGACTCATTAAATGTGCAAATTAGGGTTTGCATAACCTAATGAATAAAGACGAAAAAAATCAGAAATAAAGGTGCGAGACCCGGAAAAAGCCTCCACGTGTCCCGAGGCAGAAGACTCGTGGAGGCGGCTCATTTTGGGAATTGATTGAGGGATTGGATTGGTGGCTAGAAGGACAGGGCAATAGGGGCATTACTTTGAGGACTAAAGGGTATTTCTGGAATTTTTCTGAAGGCATGTGCCTTGCACATGACTACTTTTCAGAAAATCCTATAAATACCCCTTCTATTGCATTTGGAAGGGGACTTCTCTTGAGACGAAGGACTCAGATTCTTGGAAGATCAAGGAGACCCTTTTTGGTGACTTAAAGGCTTGGAGATTCCACCTAAAAGCACCAAAAGGAGTTTTGACATTTCTCTAAACTCGAAGGACACTCAAGAAGGCTCTTGGAATCCCAATAACCCTAACACGGTTCCCGGATTCTAGGGGTTCTGCCACGCGTCATTGGAGTAATCGCCCACCTGTCGTTCTCCCCTCTTCAATCAATCAATCAATTCCGTATTCTTCGTGGATTTCTCTCCTCCTCAACCAACACGAAACCCTAACCCTAGCAAGGTACGATTTCCTTGCCCACATTTATTTGGCGACTCTGCTGGGGAGGTGTAGAATTCGTGAAGGGTATGCCCACAACTCGAAGTGGGAGAACTACAGGAAGAGCTACTTCACCAACAAATAGCATTACCTCACCGGATCCAGTTCCAAGGCAAGTAACTCAAGCATTCCAAGGCGCAAATCTGGATTTTGACCAACCACTTATTGAAGACGCTTCGGAAGGGAGTTCAACACCACTATACATGGCCAATCAACAACAAACCAACGCAGAAAGGCAAGACGAGGATGCAAATGGAGAGCAAACGAATGCTGTGCAACTGGAGATGCTCAAAGCATTGAAGGAAGCACGGGAAGGACAAAGTATGATGATGGCCATGATGCTGGAGATGCAAAGGAAGCAAGAAGAGATGTGGAATTTCCGCCAGCAATTGATGCAGATCCCTACCTTCAAGGCCATGTTCCCAGGCAATTCACATGGAGAACAGGTAGGAGTGGAGGACAACAACAATGGCAGCAACAACAAAGAGAACCAGATTGTACCTCCATTGACGGAAAGTCATTCGGTTCCAGTAATCAACTTGGAGCTCCAGAACAGTGGTGACGGGCCACAACCTAGGTTGGAAGCAAGCCAACCTCAAACGAACATCATCCCAACTTCTCTTCAAGCATTTTCACAGGTGCAGATGTCAACTGTCCCGAGCCATGTCAAGCGAGTGAGCCAGCAAAGGCCACCAATGCCAGCTTTGCACGATGCAAGTGTACATCAACCAATCTCTTCGCCATACACACCGCCAATACAACAGTATATTACAACACCCCAGAGAGTTCACGCCACAAGCCAGTACGTGACGAAAGATGATATGATCGATGTGATCAATCAACTTCGCAGGAAGACGTCCCGACCCTCGGAGTTAGATTTTACTCCACCTTACCCTGCACACATTCGGAGGCAACCTTATCCGACGGGGTATATTGAGCATCCCCCGCAGTTTCCAAAATACAATGGGGAGAAAGGAAATGCCAGAGAACACATTGCCAGGTTCGTAGAGTCGATGTCTCCATGGCTAGGATATGATGAAGTAAACAACCACAACTTGTTGATGAGGGAATTCAACAAGACTTTGACGGATAATGCCTTCAGTTGGTACTACCATTTGGAGAAGGGATCAGTCCATGATTGGGATGATCTAAAATTACAATTTTTTAAGAAATTTTTCTATGTACAGAAACAGGTAACCATCGTAGAGCTCACGCGATTCAAGCAGAAGCCAAACGAGGAGCTGTCAGATTACGTGGATAGGTTCAGGGCCCAAGCACAGAAGTGTGCAGAGCCAATTGAAGAAAAGAACTTGGTTAGCATATGCAACAATGGTGCTTTAGACGCCTTCAAGCCCCACCTCATTACCAAAGCATGTGATTCATTTGCGACCCTCTCATCTTTTTCACAAGACTTGGGAGGAATCATGACATTTCCCACTAGCCATGTGATGGTTACATGGAAGGGTAAGAGGACAGCGACTGTGGCTTTGGCGGATTCTCAGTCAAAACCACAAGGGAGCAAGAGGGAAAAGAATGAGAAATTTGAGCGAAGCAGAGAAAAGCATGGGGACAAGTATACCAGGATGCCAATTCCAGAGGCTATTACATGTAGCGAGAAGGCATTCAGGAGCCTGTATGAACAATGGGTTGAACATGGAGTGGTGAAGCCTCCAAGGCCCCGGTTGGTTGTAACGGAAGAGATGAAAAGAAGATCAGACTTTTGTGTTTACCACCAATACGCAGGACATTCCACTATGGACTGTTACAGTCTGCGGAGGATATACCATGAGAAGCTGGCAGCTGGAGAGATTGAACTAGGAGAAGAAACGTGTAACACTATCACCCATGGTGCAATCCCGGAAGTCAAGAACCCAAATATTGGCTCTACCATCGAAAAAAAAAAAACTCTGAACTACAGATGAATTAAAAAATCCACCCAAGATGGTGGTCCACCAAAAATGGTGGTTTAAGTCCTCATGAGTATCCCTTGCCAAGTAATTGGATGACCAAGGGAGGAGGCATAAGAATTGACGAATAAAAAAAAATAAAAAAAAAATCCACCCAAGATGGTGGTCCACTCTAAATGGTGGTAAAGTCCTCGTAGACTGCACTTGCCAAAAAATTGGACGACCCAAGTGACGAGGCACCCGATTTCAAGTCCTTGTAGACTGCACTTGCCAAGAAATTGGACGACCCAAGTGACGAGGCACCCGAGTGTTACACTTTATCATTAAAAGTGAATGAGGCACTTGACTATAAGTCCTCAGACCCGAAAAGTTATACTTTCAACTTTAAAAGTAATCGAGGCACCTGACTATAAGTCCTCGAACCAGACAAGTTATACTTTCTACTTCAAAAGTAATCGAGAATTTATTATTTGAAACGTTAAAGCTTTTCGTTAAAAGCAATTTTATTATCAATAAAAAAAAACATGTTTTTTCTTGAAAAGATTCATGTTTGCTATTTTATGAAGCATATTGTTGTCTTGGAGTATTAATTTGAACAACTTAAGATTCAATGTTAAATATTGAGTTTTAAGGAATCATTCAAATAAAGAAATTATATTTTGAATGAAATATATGTACATGAATTTTCTGATACAGGAAATGGAAAAAAAAACTACGAAAGTTCATGATCTAAAGGCCATGACCAGTCGAATTGAAGATAGAGGACTACCTAAAGCTTGGTCTTCGTGGCTATCAGGCCTTTAAGGCTATCAGCTGATCATCGAGGCTATTAGCAGGTCTTCGAGGTTATCATCAGGTGTTCAAGGCTATCATGCCTTCAAAGCTATCAGGCCTTCAAAGCTATCAGGCCTTCACGGAATTGTTGGTTCTCAATGACTTCTTGATTCTAAAGAAAAGAGAAATTTTAAGAGAGGGTAAGAAAGATTAGATCGAAGATTTTCAAAATATCCCAGGAGAGCTCCTCTAAGGCTCGCCCTTCTAGGGTTTGCTCCCCTAGAGGTTCCCTCTCCTAGGATTTTTGTTTTCGAGGCTTGCAAAACATCAAGCCCCGCAAAGTGTTCAGACACTGGAATCAAAACTTCAACACTTACAATATTTTACGCGCTCATCTCACCAAAGAGGCGACTCACGCGCAGGGGGCAAATGCTTACTGGTAGATTGGTAGATGACATAGACGTCCTCCAGAGTAGACGTGCATATTCCCCCAGGCAGTGACGAATGTGCAAGTAGAGGAGCACCATCATGAGATCAATACAGTAAGGTTCTATTGGATACATAGGTCTCTGCATAGTTGAACACAACAAAAGATGCCTGCACTCTTGAGTATATCCACGTAATCAGTGTTTCCAAGGATCTCATCAGTCCAATCCTGCTATCCTTGAAGGCGACCAGATGAATCAGACATGAAGCGAAGGGGACTGAAAGGGTATTCTTACTTCTCTATACATATGCGGGGAATGCGATCGGAATAGGGAAAGTCATCCCAACCTCCACAAGCCGTTGCATATAGAAACAAGCCTTCCTTCTCTGGCAGAGGAAAAGTTATACGGTCAAAAGTCTAGACTTGCTCCCAAAAGACGTTGGAAAGACCAAAGAGGGGAGCCCTTCCCCAATCACTGAGGAACGGGGCCTCCTTGGTGGTTTTCAGGTCTGCATAATGACCGACGAAGAGGACCTGCAAGCAAGAAGAATTCGGCATAAAAGGCTCTAAAGAGCAGAATTCCGTCTAAACATTGATTTCCACCTAGGGTTCGTCCCCCCAAGGTTCGCCCCCTAGGGTTCAGCCTCCTTGGGTTTGGACCCCTAGAGTTCGGTCAACTGGAGTAATTTTGCCACATGCGGAGAATTTTTTCCATTTCTTTGGGTTATCGTCGAAAAAAACGTCAATCTTTCTTTATTATCCGAGGGAAAAAACCGAGATATAATCAAGGTAATGGGGCTCGGAAGACAAAAGAAAGACTAGAGTTACCTAAAAAAAAAAAAGTATATCTTCATATGCCCAAGAGAATCTGTTAGCGAAGGAGATTTCCTTAGTTTTGAATGTTAAAAGGCCTTTATTGGAGAGGATGGCTAGGTGTACTGGTGCTCCTATAACTCCATCAGTTGATAAATTCTCTACAACGCAGTTGGGACACTGTGAATTGTTCCGGTTAGAAAAAGTATTTGAAGAGCTTGAGGCAGCCAATCAATTCAACAAGAAGCCATCCAAGACCTTGATGTTCTTTGCAGGATGTCCAAGGTGTTTAGGTTGCACGGTCCTGCTAAAGGGTTCGGCCGTCGAATCTTTGGCGTGAATGATGCATAAAAAAAAAAAAAAAAGGGTTCGGGCAAAAAAAAAAAAAAAAAAAAAAAATCAAATAAAATATAATCAAACGCGGCAGGGTTCGGCAGAGTTAGAAATCAGAAGGGTGAACACACTGAATTAAGAGTCACAATCACAGTGTGAATTGAGAATCACAATTAATGCCTGCTGCACTCAAATAAAATGATGTCATCTAGCTTTTTGGATGCAAAAGGGTGAAAATTTGGTTGGCTAATGAGAGAGTGACGTAATGGGTCATAGATTAAAAATATAGTCAAGGCTGCACTTGGCCAATTAAGAAATCATGTGTTGGGTTATTGAAAAAAAAAATGGCATTGCCTGGACTATGGGAGAGAAAGCAGCCAAGATAGGCTTGATCGATGTAGTCAAAAAAAAAAAAAAAAAAAAAAAAAAAAAAAAAACTGCTGCACTTTGGATGCAAGGCGAGAATATCAAAATAAAATATTATTTTATTCAAAACTAAAATAAAATAAGATTTTATTTTCAAAAAAAAAAAAAAAACGCTGCAGGGTTCGGCAGGAGTCAGAAATCAGAAGGGTGACTCTACAACATAAAATAAGATTTTATTTTCAAAAAAAAAAAAAAAAAATTATTACATTCATAGGGTTCGGCACCTCCCTACCTATAGGGCCTTGTAAATAAACATCACAAAAGGTAGAGCCATGACATGATGTCAAATGATTACCTTATTTTATAATGGACTTAGCAAAGCAGGTGAAGTGGCAATGAGGGTGTCAATTGTATTGCAAGGAAATAAAGCATTCTTATTACAGCCTTCATTGATGCAAGGAAATATTAAAAGCATGCTTACCGAAGTGGGACTGATGTATTGCTGCGCAGCGGTTAATTAAGCACAGCGTTTCAAATGATGGGTTCCTTATTACAGCAAATAAAAAAGTGCACCAAGTAATGCGGCAACAAAACTCTCTATTACAATTCAGAAGCGAGGCAGGCGGGCGTGGATTATGAATATCGATTCCTTACCTCTCAAAAATGAGATAAGTACAAGTTTCTTTTTATTTTCAAAAAAAAAAAGAAGAAAAAAAAGATATTTTATTTTATTTTACAAAAAAAAAAAGAGATTTGATTTGATCTCTTTTCAAATTAAGAAAGATTTGATTTGATTTCCCAAAATAAAGAAAGATTCCAAAATAAAATTAAGATTTGATTTTATAAAATTAAGATTTGATTTAATTTGGAAATAAAAAAAAATTAAGATTTGATTTTATAAAATTAAGATTAAGATTTGATTTTATCTTGGGAATAACAAAATTAAGATTTGATTTTATTTTGGAAATAAAATTAATATTTGATCTTTTAAAGAAAGTTTTAATTTCCAAAATATTTCTTTTGCAAGGGTTCTTCTTTTTTTTTTCGTACTAGCATACTACAGTTTTATTTATACTCTTTAGTATGGCAACGTTTACTCTCTTAATATTCAATAACGGTAGTTTCTCTTGTATTATTATTATTATTGCATCCCTTAGGCCACTAAGCAGCCTACATCAAGTTCATTCACACTTTGATCAGATACAAATGTGATGTGAGAATGCATTAACATAAACATCTTGCACTTGTGTCGTACGCATCTCGACAAATATCTTGCATTTGTGTCTGCACATGCTACTTATTATTATTATTATTATTATTATTATTATTAAAACACATATCCAATTTTTTAAATAAAAATGTTTTGATTTTATTTTCAAAAAAAATAAAATAAAATAAAATAAGATTTTTATTTATTAATATATAATTTAATTTATCTTTATTTTGTTTCCAGGAAACAAATATTGGGTAATATACAGAAAAATTTCAAAAGATTTTTCAATATGTCCAAGGAAGAGCCTCGCTAGGTCTTGCCTTCCTAGGGTTTAACTCTAAGGGTTTGGCTCCCTAGGAGTTCCCTCTTCTAGGACCATTGTCTTCAAGACCTGTAAAGTGAAGCCTCGCAAAATCATTCAAAGAATTGTAGTTTTCTTGCACGATCGTCTATTTGGAAATGTGACTCTCGCGCAGGGGGCAAATGTGGGTCCAAATATAAAATTAGGGTTCACATGACCTAATTGATTTAAATGCACAGTTAAGGTTCCATGGACTCATTAAATGTGCAAATTAGGGTTTGTATAACCTAATGAATAAAGACGAAAAAAATCAGAAATAAAGGTGCGAGACCCGGAAAAAGCCTCCACGTGTCCCGAGGCAGAAGACTCGTGGAGGCGGCTCATTTTGGGAATTGATTGAGGGATTGGATTGGTGGCTAGAAGGACAGGGCAATAGGGGCATTACTTTGAGGACTAAAGGGTATTTCTGGAATTTTTCTGAAGGCATGTGCCTTGCACATGACTACTTTTCAGAAAATCTTATAAATACCCCTTCTATTGCATTTGGAAGGGGACTTCTCTTGAGACGAAGGACTCAGATTCTTGGAAGATCAAGGAGACCCTTTTTGGTGACTTAAAGGCTTGGAGATTCCACCTAAAAGCACCAAAAGGAGTTTTGACATTTCTCTAAACTCGAAGGACACTCAAGAAGGCTCTTGGAATCCCAATAACCCTAACACGGTTCCCGGATTCTAGGGGTTCTGCCACGCGTCATTGGAGTAATCGCCCACCTGTCGTTCTCCCCTCTTCAATCAATCAATCAATTCCGTATTCTTCGTGGATTTCTCTCCTCCTCAACCAACACGAAACCCTAACCCTAGCAAGGTACGATTTCCTTGCCCACAGGTTGCATATATTTTGAAATGAACTACTACCCTATCTGTATCAAAATATAATTTAGTAGATCATAATAATATTTGATTATAATTTTCAAGTCCTATATGGCTATATATATATATATGATCATATTATTCTCTTTTATCAATAAATATCATGGCTCGACTCCAGAAACCTAGCTAATGGGTTGAGCAGCTTCCTCAATGATGATATATGCATGTGATGATCCTTATTATATATATATATATATATATATATATATATATATATATATATATCATCACATGCATATATGTAAGTAATGACTGGATTTTAATATACTCCATTAATTTGCAGGGTTTGTATCGACAATGATGCCTGTCAAGACTGCACGCTTGTCAAGGTTAGCTACCAAAACTTGACAATTAATTGAAACCTAAATAGGAGTAATTAACTTAATTAATCCAGCCATGTTTATCGGTCTTCATACAAATGTACGTGCGTTCTAGCTTGTGGTTCCTGAGCAACCGACTTGAGAGCCCATAAGAATGAAAAGTTTACCATAAATTAGAGACCTGCAGAAGCTTTTGTACCTTCTTAATTTGATTATACGTTACTTCTCCTTTTTCAACAGAGCGAGGAGGAGATAGAACTATCTATATAAGTGCATGATGATCTAGTTGTATTCGAAGTCTAACCATGCAAGCATAGGATTTGAAAACTTAAGATCATAACTTTAGCCCTTGCAAATTGGCATGGCTGGGAACCAGGCTGCTACTTTCTCGATCTAGTCGTACTAACTAGTAGCTAGATCTACTTAAGTCATGTGAACTAATTTCATGAGTTTGTGGTTAAAATTAAAGGTTAATAGCGCAAACAAGGACGAGATATTGCTGGAGATGGTTCAACTTCTTACGGATCTCGATCTTGTAATCTCCAAATCTTACATTTCTTTTGACGGTGGTTGGTTCATGGATGGTCAGTTTTTATATCTATATCTTTACCTATATATTTACTGTACATGTTCTTTTTTAATTCTATTTATATCTAAATATTTACTGTAGTATAAATTACCAAGTTTTACTCATTTTCAAAAATGAAATACGTATGGAGAATATTTACAAACCCCAGTTTGTTTCTAAGTTTTTATAAGAGTCGCCCAAGTGCCTATATATATATATATATATATATATATATATTCATGCGAGTGTGTTTGTTGACCAGTGTTTCACGTGACGGACCAGCTTGGGAACAAAATTACTGACCAAAGCCTCATACAGTACATACAGCAGGTTCTTACTTCCCTACTCTCTCTCTCTCTCTTTTCAAGATTATAAAAGAAATATATTAGTTAAGGAAGATAAATTATACTAGTACTAATATAACCAAACTTTCGTATATAAACAAATTTAACAGAAGAAAAAGTTTTGTGATACACGAGCTCACAGCTGCATACATTACTTTTACAGGCAACGTGTGCAAGTAGAAAGGGGAAGGCAGAGGTGCAAACCAGTATCGGCCGAGATGTGACACCACGCCACATCTCAACTGATCGAACGGCTCTCGAAATCACAGGGACAGATCGACCAGGGCTGATGTCAGAGTTAACAGATGTGCTAGCTGAGTTGGGAACTTGGGATGCCACGTATCTGCTGCTGTGGCATGGACCCACAACACCCGAGTTGCATGCATCCTCTACGTGGAAGATGAATCCAACAGCAGCTCCATCACAGACCCATGCAGATTGGCCCATATACGGGCCCGACTAGAGATCGTGGTGGAATCCCATCATTGTGAAGGGGAGCGGCGAAGCGTGAGGTTGGCTGTTCCCACACCGAGCAGGACACACACTGAACGGAGGCTTCATCAGCTAATGGCCGACGATATAGATTACGATGAATCACTTTCTTGTGGTGGTGGTGAGGTATATTAGTGGTGAGGTATATCAGTCGCATGAAAGGCGCAGAGAGCAGCAGGGGAATTTGGTGACCAAAGTAACAAAAGAGAACTGTAAGAAAAAGAGATACTCTATAGTTACCGTGAGGAGCAGAGACCGGCCCAAACTACTAACGGACATGCAATATGTGGTGTTCCATGCAGCCATCAGCTCCACTGCTGTCCAGGTAACCATATATAAATCTCTCACTTGAGGTCCTTCGCTATATTAGGACAAAGCCTCAAGGTCACGTTTGCAAAATAAAAATGATGATATATAGGTGGGATGTGACTATTTCCACTAATTTATGGACAATTTTTTCCAACGATATATTACTGCTTTAATTAATTCTACGAAATTCAGCATAAAGATGGATGCACCTTGAATACGGAGAATGAAAGGATGGTAACCAAGTGCTTGATTGCAGCAGTTGAAAGGAGAGTTTCCCATGTAAGTGATCTCAGAAAATGGAGTGTTTCATTTCTACCAAAAATAAGTAATAATTGCTCCAATAAGGAATCATATATATGACAGTGAGATTGATTGTATGTATATAGGGACTGAGGCTAGATGTCAGCACTGTAAACAGGGTGGGATTGCTCTCAGATGTTACAAGGGTGTTTAGGGAGAAGGGATTATCTATTGCAAGGGCGGAGCTTGGAACACGTGAAGAAAGAGCAATTGGGTCATTTTATATTACAGACACTCGGGGATACAATGTGAACTCGGATACAGTGGAGGCTGTGAGGAGAGAAATTGGGGGTACTATTCTAGTGGTTAATTAATCCTCTGCCCGAGCTTCTCCTCAAACTTCAGCAAGAACAACAGGCATGAGTGATGTTGAAGATGGACCAAAATTCTCACTGGTCACAGCTTGATCGATTCTCGAGCAATTTCAGACCCATTAAGTCCCAAGTCCGTAACTTCTCTAAATCTATCTGTATATAAATTTTAGCATTTGTTTCTTTGCTAGGTTCTCTCGGTTGCAAAAAGGGTCGGAAGTTGTTAATATATATAGGTATGCAAATGTATACCTAGTTCTATTCTTTTATCAAAAATATTTTCCTACATATATTCGTATTCGACATCATCTCTCTATTGGTGTAAATAAAATAACCTAGAAAGTCAATAATAGAGGGGTTTAAGAATGGGGAACTTGGAGCATATTTTTCAAAACAAGTGGAATTGGCATTCCTGCCTGGAAAGGGATAGTTATACAAACTCATAAAGAATATAAACTATTAAGTCTTCGATCGATATAATCCTTAAATGGATATCCTTATCCGAGAATAATTATCATTTTCTTTTATTTTTAATTTTACATTAGGATGCTTGAAATTTGACTATTAAAGAAAATATCATCTATAACTGAAAATCAGTTAGGCTACCATTTCCGAGTGAAATGATAGCCCAACCTAAAAGAATTATTTTATGACAGAATCCACCTCATCTTGCAAATTTTTATGCCTATATGAGCACGTATCTCCTCCAACTCAACAAACATTGGGACATCCAAGGAATTTCACATAGGCATCACACAATCAGCACCGCACGTTATTTCAATTTTCATACACAGATACATCTTGTTCATATGTGCTTTATGTACACACATTCAGTTTCCAAAGCCTTAATACATACTCAAGAAACTGTAAATAAACTATTCACAAAAACAAAGAAACAATACATAAATCATAGGAGTAACTATAAAGATTTCGCAGTAACATCATGCCACATCAATGTTATCAAGGTCTAGCCAGTCATAGCACGTTCAATAGTGACAGAATTGATATCCTTAGCTTGAGTCAGCAGAGCTTCTACTTAACTGAACCCAGTCTCGCGAGTCTTTTGTAGAAGAATCAGAGCAGTAAGTTACTTTTTTGTAGCTTGTCGGAACATCTCCCTCATCCTCTTCAAGATCACTGAAGGATACATCCTCATCATTATCAATAGGGATGGTGGTTCTACTTGAACCAACTATTTCTGAAGTTTCTTCTTTCAACCAATCATCTGCATCATCTACATCACTTTTTTCAACGGCATTAAAGGGTGGACCGGAACGTAAGTTTTGATCTTTGCTCTGGTTTACATTCCCTTCTTTGATGACAGACTTCTCAACAATTTGAATTTCACTACCTACAACTGGGTACTTCTCAGTCTCGAAATCAGCTGCCAGAGGGGAAGCAAATGATTCGAGAGCAGATGTCTCAATAGGCACCGAATTTGATTGAGGCAGGACGGCACAGAAAGACATTCTTCACCTGGCGAGTTACTGACATCTTTCGAATATGGAGTGTCCCTGCTTGACCAGTCTTGTTCTGGATTTGCCTTGGTACGGTTCTTAATATTGTGTGTCAACAAGGCTCTGGCTTCCACAATCTGCATTCACAACATCAAGTATCAATTATGGGAACTAACTTTCCACGTTGCTCAAGGAAAAGAGAATATGGAAAAGTTCATACATGGGTATTACTTCAATTAATAATGAGACACAAATATACAATCACCTACGTTAACCAACACATGATTCTTTCCTAAAAGATGTTCATGAACCAAACGGCTCAAACTCCATAATCCCCTATCGGGGTGTCCCAAAATGAGAGTCCATTTTCAAAATTAGTGTACCAAAACTCAATCTATAAAAGTAAAAACTATTTTTGTTAATTTCGACGTTGATTAGGTTAAAAGCCAAGGTATCCTTAAAATTTTGGAATTTTTTATAAATATCTTCAAACTTTTGGACTTCTTAAAGTGGACTCTCATTTTGGGGTCAAGGTATCCTTTAATATTCACCTTATCGAAATGATAAAAGAAGTTAATTAAAAAGGAAATGAGGTACTCTGGAAGTATCAAATGCTTTCGCTTTTAAGGAAGAAATTTTTATCTTTACCAGAGACTCTGACAAAGATAAGAATATCTTCCTCAGAAGCGAAAGCATTTGATAATTCTAATCCTAGATACTTAAAAAGAAAAAGAAGAAGAATATACTTCATATTAGAAAAATTAAGGAAGGGCAAAGATAAGAATTTGTTCATTAGAAGTGAAAGCATTTGATACTTCTAGCCCAAGATACTTAAAAAGGAAAAAGACAAAGGAATATACCTTATATTAGAAAAATTAAGGACGGACAAAATAAAAAATAAGTACTATATGAAAAAGGTTAAACAACTAATCACCACTCTGTTATATGCATCCAAGTGGCTTAAAAATAGCTATCCACTATTGGCCAAACTGCTTGCCTCTGTATACCATCTTCAAATTCCATACAAATAATATAAGGTCTACCCCCAACATATATTAGCAGGAAGAAGACCCAGGAAATTGCTTTTTCACTCGCCCACTTTTAGTAGTTTTCAACCAGATGCCAGAAGATCACATAACATAATACCTCTCTAATGTCTACAATAGACCACATTTTTACTTTGATTGGTAACCTAATCTTTGATGTGCTTCTTAAGGAGAGTACAGAACTGTATGTCCGTATCTGATTCCCTAATTGCATTTCCAGTTCCTAGATGAATCCAGATTATTTAAGAAAGTAACAACCTCCAAAGTTAAGCTTCAAACCTTTCTTAGGACATGGGTGGCCTCGATATTTGCCTGTGGAGCCATAGTAAAGGATGGGGAACAGATGCTAGACCATTGCAATATCATGGAGGTGATGTAATATAGGTTTATAAATTTTTGAAGATGACCTACTGTATGAAGGGTTGTATATGCAATTCTTTATCTTGTTCCTGCAAGGGGAGAGGTAGGATGGCCCCTTTGGCCATATGTAGCTCCACTCCTCAAGGGGAAGCCTAAGGAGATTTCGATGTATAAGTAGACCCAATACTTTTTTACATGTAAGTGAAGAAATTTAATATAAACAGGGCTATGGGAGTGGAAAACGTGTACAAATCTGCAAGCTTCTAATAATGCTATACCCAAGGAAGTATCCCTCCCGATACTCACCAAAAACCCAAAAAACAGACTATACACTCGGTCCTGCCAAGTAAGACAAAAATAACAAGCAAAAAATCATCAAGAAAGTCCAAATAGGGAGAAGCTAGAGCTCCAGAAAATTCCTCCTAATAATACAAAAGAACAGCAAACAAAAACAGCATAGATCTTATTTTAGTTGTTGAAAATGCCTCTGCTAAAACAGTTCCATTCCCTCCACAGCGTCCAAAGCAAACACGGGCTACCTCCCATTTATTCTTCTTAAGATAAGGATAAATGAATAAATGAAATATCTCTAATTGTGGTAATTCCAAGATCATGTTTTGAATTTTGAATAAAATATCAAGCCAGAAGACAAGAAGAGCACTTGTACCAAAGGAAATCCTCTGAATGACTCTGTTCTCAAATGTAATTTAAAATTCCATGTCAGAACTAAAATAACAAAACACAAAGAAAGCTCTAGCAGCATTTCCCTTGCCAACATCTAGGAAAAAACTTCAAAAATAGTTATATTAAACAAAGAAAAATAAAAATAAAAAATCAGCCAAAACAAGAATTTGGATAAATAGCAGGAGAAGGGTATGTGAACAAAGAGACAATTAGAGATTACAATATGCCTTTCACAAAAAGGTCAGAGAAAAGCAAAGTACAGAACGCAATGATGAGTTATTAATAAAGTAAATGTAAGCAAAGATTTGCTGTTGCTGATTATGACAAGTACAACAGCTTATGTCGAAAATAAACTGTTACAAGGATAAACTTGATTAAATAACTTGGCCAAAAGTTTGTCAACAAAATAAAGGATGAATTATTAATAAAGTAAAGGTAATCAAAATAGCACCTGAAGTTTGTTATATATAATTTGCCTCCATGGTTTCTCAACAACAATTATTCAAAAGAGAAGTACAATTAGTTTAGACACATTATTTCCATAGAATCACAATATCAATTCGTTCTTAAAGTCTTCATTCAACCAAAAATGAGAATTACAAGATTTAAGAATCCCATGAAGTGAAAACTGAAATCCAAGATCATCATCCATTCCTAAAGCGGTTGAGAAAATCCATAATAATTTTCTGATAATACAAAACTATAAAAAGAAGCTAATGACGTTTACTGATAAATAAGACCAGATCAATAAGCTTCAGCACTGTCAAAACAAGGGTTGATGTCAATTGGACACTATAAAGTCACTCCAACACTAAACAATAGCTCACAGCTGATAATCAACCAGCTTACCAGTTTTTGTTTCTGATCCATGGTGGAAGTTGATATATCACTTCATTGAAGTTTATACACAGCTAGAAGACGTATACAGGACTTGAGGGGATTTCTACTGAAGCTCGAGTTCTTTTCTCTTTTCCTTAGTTCGAGATGCTAATTTAAGTATGCGTCTCAGTAATTTTATCACTAGGAAATACACCCCATCCACATCAAATGTTGACATCTACTCTAACAGGGATAACACTCTAATAAGTTCAGGTAGCAATCCTGTGGGTAAGTAACATCTCCTACAGCCTTGGTGTGGTAAAAGCCGAGGAGGTCTTGTCAAAGGTAAATATAAAGAAAACCTGTCAAATTAAATATATAGTAACAACTTCTACGTTGTGCCAAACAAACTTACCTGGGGTGTTGACAAAACTTCAGCATCATGTTGGTCAAGTCTAGGATGCAGAAGTACAAAATAAATCTTCCAGAAGCATGCATCACTCATATAACCTGGGCAAAGTTCCATCCTCAGAGCAGCCAATCTTGGCGCAAAGCGTTCAACAGCCAGTGCATGCTCTTGCTGGGCATCAGACATGTCAAAATCTGGTGAACAGGAAAAACATTACATGTCCAAACTCAGTATGTTTTATATATCAGTTCCACATTATCAGGCAAAGAGAGGCCTGCTTTACTAACATAAACCCAGATTCTATGACTCTCTGGTCACTGCAAGGATATGATTTCCATTCTCAAAGAAAAAAAGGCTACTGAATTGTTTCACTTTTTCTTTTAGGTGAAGATGGGGGAGCCAGAAGTCAGGAGGGGGGTTGGAGGTGAAGGAATTTCTTAGAGTGCAATGGAACCAATTCTGATGCTTTGAAGTGGCAAAAAGTTTACGAGACTGTATCCAGCCACGAGAAATTTCAAAGAGCATTTCTTATATATTTCTTAAAGACGGAGGAAACAGTAGAAAAAAGCAAAGAACAAATCGAGATATGTAATCAGATCAGTTAAGATTCACATGACTTTAGTAGACCAAGAAAGGAGATCAGCTTTTAGTTTATACTCAAACTCTAGCTATGTAAAATGAATACTACATTGATGAACTGAAATTATAAGACAGGGTGGCCTTATTTTAAAATACCCAACAAAAAAAACACATTTTTCCCTTTAATCTTTTTGTTTTATCTTTGACAAGTAAATAGAGAGGTATAAATACAAAGAGAGGGGGGGGGGGGTTCCAATACTATAGAGAAGAAGACTTATCATTCAATCTTTCTAGCTATCAATGAGAGTTATACCAGATGCCGCATTTTTCAAATTCTGACTTACATAACTAAGCAGCCAAGTAGTTTGATATGTGTACAATTTAACAAAATCACCCTTATGTTTCACAAACCTAACAAGTGAACCCCCCCCCCCCCCCTCTCTACATTCAGTTTAATCAGAGAACAATGCCAATTCACCAGTTACCTTTTATTCAGATAAGTCGATAAACCCAGAAGAAAAGAAAAAAGGTTATATTTTCGTGTTCAACTGTTATAACTAAAAGAATCGTACTCAGCAAGCTCTAACAGTCAAGGAAACACTTCTCCAATCCAAAATCATATAAAGAAAAATGCACCTTCTTCATCGTCTTCATTTTCAGGTAAAGGAAAATCCAACCAAGTCTCGGGATGCATAGCAATATCCATGACAAAAGTCACAACGTCATCAGTTACCCCCACAGCGGCACCTCTCGCCGAAGAATCGGAATAATCGTTCCCCTCGTCGTCTGATCCCAATTGAAGAAAATTGGAAGCCATCTTCGTAGTAATCTCCGACACCGCCGCCATATTATTAGACAGCTTCGAGATCCCACTCCTGAACCTCCCTCCAATCTCTGCAAAGTCACTGCGTATTCCCGGAATCCCCGCCGGGTCGGATTCCTCCGGATCGGGTGGACCAGAGCGCGGGCTCGAAACGGAGGATGAAGGTGGAGGAGGAGCGAGAAAAGAGGCGACGCCCCAGAATTGGCGCGTTAGGGTTTTGGTGAGCTCCGAGAGGTCTTCTTTGACGCCGCGGCCAGGTGATAATGGTGCTGAATCATCGGGTTCTGCTTGGTTTTTGTGTTCATCGGTGGTGTTTTTAGCGTTTGGTTCATTTATACTATTGGAGTCTTCTTTGCCGTCGTCGAGATTGAGAGTGTTGGCGATAGATCGCGCAAACCATGCCATAATTTTGAATTTGGATCGAGAAAGAGAGTGGTGAATGTCAGGTTGTCGCCGTCGAGATTTGTGAATGGAACCAAGAAGGGGATGAGCCTGACTTGCTTGCAGCGTTCGTACACAAGTTGTACAACTGTATAAGTTGTCAGCTAAGACCACCAACGACGTCGTTCGATACTTGAAGCTAAACAAAATAATAACTCACTTAAAAGGAAACTGATATTAAAATGATATTTTCGCATAAATGTCTCTTCCATCACTATTTATAGGGCTGTAAACGGTAACCGGAAAATTCGTATTCGTCCGCATCCGTATTCGAAAAAAAGCGGATATTATTCGTATTCGAAAAAAAACGGATATATCCGTATTCGGTTTAAAGGTATCCGTAAATAAACGGATACGAATACGGATATAGGCGTATTCGTATTCGATTAATATCCGTCCGTAAATATATCCGGCGGATACGGATATCCGGATTCCGATATCTGGAATCCGTATCCGAATAACTTATATATATATATATATACACACACACACACACTTAATATTTACATAAATTAAGTTATTAATTAATGTAAATTATTAATTAATAATTTACCTATATAAGTTGTTAATAATTTAATATATATAATATATGTATTTATTAATAACTTACATTCATTGATTAATCACTTGCATTTATTTATATAAGTTATTAATATATACGTGTGTATATATATATATATATATATATATATATATATATATTAATAAATCATAACTTAGATTTATTAATTAATCACTTTAACTTATATTCATTAATTAATAACTTACATATACATTTATATATATAAGTTATTATATATATACACACATATATATTAATAACTTGCATTAATTAATTAATAACTTACATATATATATATATATATATTTATATATATACAATATACACACACATATATATATTAATAATTTACATTCATTAATTAATCACTTACATTCATTTATATAAGCTATTAATATATATTTATATATATACACACACGTTTAAGGACAACGGTTGAGAGGCGGGAGCAATGGACAATATAATTTTATTGTTAAAATGTGTTAGGTCTGAATTAATTTAAAATTAATCTAGAAGGGAGAGTTAAATAAATTAATTCACGTTTATGAATTTTTGGGTGGAGAGAGTATTTATCACTTTCATTTGCCTAATTATTTAGAAACTAAAAGTCCAAATATGTAAAATAAGTTCAATGTCAATTTTGAATCAAGTTAGATTAACTAGTTGTCACACATACATTATAACTCGCACTCTCCATAAATATAATGAAATCGAATAATTTCTTATAACCATGTAATTTATTTATTGAGGATAAATAATAAATAAATCTCCCATAAATATTACTATTCATTTATTAAATATTAATTTATTTCTCTTTTTTATTATTTAATAAAATTTGAAAGAATAATATTGAGATTTTAATTTCAATTTGATCCATCAAACAAAGTATTGGTTACATTATTGAATCTTTTTATTTTCACCCAAAACGTCAATTTACATGTTCCTCCCTTTATGATTAGGATGTTTAATTAATATGTATGGTTTAAATATTAAATTGTGTTTAATTAATATGTATGATTTAAACTTTAATTTTTTTTTCGTAAATATTTTGAATGAATTTTATATTAGGTTACTGATAAACGAATTCGGATATTCGGATATCCGAATAATTTGTCTATTCGGATAAAATAAACGGTAACGGATATTATCCGTATTCGAATATTTTTCCGAATACCGGATACGGATAATATTTTTAAAATCCGCCGGATACCGGATACGGATACGGATAGCGAATTAGTTTTCCGGATACGGATACGGATATTCCTGTATCCGTATCCGTTTAATACCGTTTACAGCCCTAACTATTTATATAAAAATATTAATTTTTATACGTAAATATCAGTTCCCTTATTAAAACTCCAACTCCTTACTTTTACTATGTTTTTGAATCAAAAAAGCTAATAATAGAAAACATGATTTAAATAATAGAAAATTTATATGTTTTTTTATATTGCTATTGAGTTTATAAAAATAAAATAAAAAAGATTTCAAATGTTATATTTACAATATTAATACTAATTTTATTGTGTTTATAACATAAAGAATATTATAAATATAAGGAAAATTTTTGCTTATGCTGCTAATCTAGTAATGTTTGACTCTAAAAATAGAAAAATACACAACCACTGCACATAATGCAAATGGACATTCCATCAACAACAATTGTTGAAAGGATAAGACTATAAGAGAAAGAGACTATATTTGTTTTGAAGACAAGACGGATCAAATTAATTGATTCAGCTGTCTAGGCAATAATGTTTTGCATAGATTCTATCTATCTAATAAAATACAAATAATTTTGAATTTCCCGCTAATTTAATAAATCATCTGGACCGTCCAAAGTTTGGGATAAATCCTACCGTTCATACATCTATCTAATAAAATACATCTATCTATCTAATAATCTAATAATCTATCTATCTAATAAAATACAAATGATTTTGAATTTCCCGCTCATTTAATAAATCCATCTAATAAAATACAAATGATTTTGAATTTCTCGCTCATTTAATAAATCATCTGGACCGTCCAAAGTTTGGGATAAATCCTACCGTTCATACATCTATCTAATAAAATACATCTATCTATCTAATAATCTAATAATCTATCTATCTAATAAAATACAAATGATTTTGAATTTCCCGCTCATTTAATAAATCATCTGGGCCGTCCAAAGTTTGGCATAAATCCTACCGTTCATACATCTATCTAATAAAATACATCTATCTATCTAATAATCTAATAATCTATCTAATAAAATACAAATGATTTTGAATTTCCCGCTCATTTAATAAATCATCTGGGTCGTTCAAAGTTTGGGATAAATCCCACCGTTCATACATCTATTTAATAAAATACATCTATCTATCTAATAATCTAATAATAATTTAATAAAATACAAATGACTTTAAATTTCCCGCTCACTCAATAAATTATTTTGGTCGTTTAAAATTTGAGATAAATCATATTGTTCATACAGTGCCGGAGGCACGGGACCCAGCTAGTTTTATATATTTTGTGATTGCTCACTACTCCCTCCATTTCTAATTATTTGACGTTTTAGAATTTTTCATTTGTCCCTAATTATTTGACGTTTGTTCAAATTTAGAAAAATTAATGATAATTTTTCTAAAATTACCCCCTCATTACTCTATCTATTTTTTGATACTTTAAACTTTTTCTCTCTTTATCCCAACAAAACTCTTCTTATCCCAACAAAAGATTTAAGGGTATTATAGACAATTAAGTACTATATTTAATGATTTCCAATCATTATTTTAATTCTTGTGTCCACCTCTAAAACGTCAAATAATTAGGGACAGAGGGAGTAATTTATTAGTATCTATTCATTCAATTGGAACAGACTACAACACTTTCACCTCATATTTACTCAACATATAGCTTTATTTTTTACAACAAAGCGTCGAGTCGTTGTAGTATAGTGGTAAGTATTCCCGCCTGTCACGCGGGTGACCCGGGTTCGATCCCCGGCAACGGCGTCATATTTTAAATATTTTTAATCTCCAACAACAAAAAAATGAAATCCATTAAAAAAAATTGTGCTAAATTATTTTTTTTAATCTCTAACAGCGTGCTGAACTTGCACCAACTTAAAGCATAAAGCTTTATACAAAAAAAATTTGCAGCTCATCTTTGAAATCCATTAAAAAAATGTGCTAAATTATTGTGAATGTTTTAAATTTTACTTGTATTCATAAGCCGGCAAATCCTATATATTATTTATATGGAAGTGATAGTTTTACAAATAAAACTTATAATTTCTCAAGATATGAATAGTAAATGAGTTTACACTTATGATGACAAGACTTTGTAGATTAGGGGTAGGGGTAGGGGTAGGGGTAGGGGGAGGGGGAGGGGGAGGGGGAGGTACCCTCCATTTTAAAACCAGAGATATACTTTAATTTTTAAGATTAAACATTATATTTATAATAATTTTATGAATTAAAATTAAAAAAATTCATATCAATTTAAAAATTAATATATTATTATTTAATTTCAAAAATTAAATTATATATTTAATTTTAAAATATAATATTTGTCTCTTCAAAGCTATCAATGTCACATCATCATTTAAATTAAATCTTTGTATGCATGTGTATGAAAATTGTTTGAATAAGCAAGTAATAGTATCCCAATTATCCAAACCCCACCATAATTTCTATTCCACACCAAGCAACTTTTTATTGCTTTTGATTAGGTATTGGGGCAACAAAATTAATTAAGGGATAAATTTATTATGACCCAAATGAAGATGTCCGAAGCTAGCAGAAAGCAGAATCAGCCGTTGGGCTAAAGCTCCGATTAGAGCCCTGATCAGGGCCAGAGACTTGTATATCAGTAGCATGAATAGCTGCGCCGGACATGTCACTTACGGCGGCGGTGTCTATGGCTGTCCCACAACAGATGTCACCACTTTACCAAAGAGCTTCAATGTTAAATCAACCACAAGCGATGAAGATTTTAGAGAGCTTCTTAAGGTTGCTTCAACTAGAAGTCTGAGAGATAAGATTTAGTTGGAGTTTATCCGGCGACAACGGTCCACCGGATCGGGCAAAGTCGTGATGAAGATAATAGAGTGATTTTGGAGATAATCGGGATATAAAATTACTTGAAGCAAAAGCTATGTTAGCTGGATTTAGTGATGATGGGAATTGGGATGTTGTAAAACAAAATTTGACAAGTCATGAGGACGTCTCATCTGAATTAACTTAACTACTCTCTTCTCTCTTTCAAGTATGTTATTGTGCCTGCTGAATTTTGGGTTACTTTTATTATTTAGCTTCTCAACTTGTGTATAATTATAAGAAAATTATCCAATCCTATATGTTTGCGAGCTGTTTATGGCATCAAGTAGAGAGAATAATTCAGAAAACTTATCAACAATATATCAACGCCGCACACAGTCACACACTATCTTTTGGGCGTGCACGGAACCTCCAAAGAGCCTCTTATTTTTCTCTTTTTCAACACATGTTTGAATTAGAATTGTGAAACTTATTAATGCATAAAATTTATAAGAATTATAAGATGACTCTACTTATTACACGTTACGACGTAATGGACAATTAAATAATCTACATAAAACATTTGTAATATATACTCCCTCCGTCCCAAATTAACTGCTCAGTTTTGATTTTTTAAAGTCAAATTGACTATTTTTAGAATTAATAATTAAGCATATATAAATATATTTCTAAAATTATAAAAATTAGGATTAGTAATAAATTATATATACTTTCTTTTGGTTATAATCTCTTCACCTATATTTTAGTAAAAATAATAAAAAAAATTAGTTTTAAAAATGGTCAATTTGACTTTAAAAAGTCAAAACTGAACAATTAATTTGGGACGGAGGGAGTATCATTTTTCTTTCAATTATTAGTATCCTATGTGGGTAGGCCCAATTAGTCTATTGACCCATATGAATGATATAACATATGTTTCCGGAAAAATGAAAAAAAAAACGAATAACAAAATGGGAGAAAGAAAAAGTAAACAGAGCAATATTTTTCAACTATGTGATTGGAAGGTTATTCGTGGTCCGATTGGGATGATTTTTGGTGGGTGACGCCGTAACTTGTTGGTTTTCAATCTGAACGGTGGGATTGAGCATCGGTGTCTCCTAGCATTAGGGTTTTCTGTACATTGTTGATACATTTTTTTGCGAGAGTTGGTGGACTGTTATGTATACCAAGAATATGTTATTCTTGATAATTGTTGCTAGTTTATGCCTCTAGTTGTTGTTAAAAAGAACAATGTATTGCATGTTATTATTGATAATGGAATATTTGGTGGACTACGGTCCCGTGATTCTTACTTCTCACATCGAGAGGGTTTTCCACGTAAAATTTTGATTGTGCTTGTTATCAATTATTAATTGTTTGAATTATTTTTTGGAACAATTACATTTTATAGTACATTTTAAAATATAATTACAACAAAAGTGCACTCATAAAATATTTACACAATTAATGCATTTAAAGTTTTATTTACATAATTAAGTGCAATTAGAATTTCTTAATTTAAGGAATTTGTATGCAATTAGGATTCTATCTCTCATCTTCCAGTTAATAAATTCAACGCACCCAAGTCCCATATTTCTTATGCTACTTATGCTACTGTTGTCGGCGGTGATGGTGTCTCTGGTGGTTGGAGCGGAGGAGGAGGCGGTGGTGGCGGCCGCGATGATTCCTCCTCTTCGGATGACGATTCTTCCTCATCAGATGGCCTTGGACCTATTGAAATTTTTTTAAACGGTTGGAGATCAAGGGTGGCCGCAAATGGCTGCCAATTTGTGGCAAGATCCTTGGCTGAATAGACATCCTCTTGAATGGCAAAAATCTGCACTTATGTTTTTAATTCCGGCCTGCCTTTTTCTGCCAAAGTAAATGAGATCATTAGACATAATTCTTGTAATCCTACTACTTCTAGTCTTATAGACACTCGAGTCTTCTACAAATGAATGACAAACTCCTCACTGCCCGCACCCCTCCCCCTCCCCCTCACCCTCATCTATTATAGATTTTTTTTTATTTAATAGTACAGTTGGTAGCTAACACTTTATACAAATGTAACCAATTCAATTTTATTGGGTTACCAATTAATTAAAAAAAATATATTGTAGATTTTTTTATAATGCAGTTGGTAGCCAAACCTTAATATAAAGGTAACCAATTCAATTTTATTGGGTTACCAATTAATTATAAAAAATCTATTATAGATTTTTAAAAATTTATTATACATTTTTTTTTTCATAGTGCAGTTGGTAGCCAAACCTTAATACAAATGTAACCAACAAAAACTAAAATTGTTACTTTTGAAAGTTTTGGTTACCAACTGCACTGAAATTTCTTTTGGTTACCTACAAAAATTAAAATGGTTACCTTTGTATAAATATTTGGATACCAACTGCACTAAAATTTATCTTTTTTTCTTTTTAATTTCTGGACTAAACCAACCTTCGTCATAAAGGCAGTTGTGGCCGACGTCCATGGTGTTGAAGCGACGGCGAAGTGGAGGAGGAAGATGACCGGCGAAGGGGAGGAGGAAGATGACGTTGCCAAACTTTGAATATTTGAATTTTAATTATTATTTTTGAATTTGAATTTATTTTTGTTGTTAGATCCAAATATTTGAATTTGAATTTGAATTATTAGTTTTGGCAGTTATTTGTCCTTGATTTAAGGTTTCCTTATTAATGTAAATTGTACTAGTTTTTTGTAATATGAATCATAATTACACTCTTTTTGTAATTATTTAGTTGATACACTTTTCTTGTAATTACTTTCTATTTGTTGTATACTCATGTAAAGCACCCTTATTTTTTTTATTGGGTTTACATGAGATATATTATTCTCATGTAAAAATGCGGCCTTTTGTAAGTTTTATTGTTTCATAATTTAGTGAGTTGTCTCAATTTTAAATTTGAAAATATCTCAAATTGAGTTTCAAAAATAAACAATGATCATAAAATTTGAAACGGATGGAGTATTTTTTTTATGTACCTAGTTGTTGTTTTTTTTGATCAAACAGTCGATACAAATAATTGAAAAAGTAATCTTTTCAAACAGAATAACAAATAATCAGAAGAAAAAAACAACTAGTAAACACCATAAATACTCTTGAAAAATAGTGATATTCCAAAAGTAATACTAACAAAATATACAAATGTTAACAGTTGTTTAATACCAACAAGACAAATAAAAAGGGACATTCGGAGTATTATATTGTTATAACTATAATTATTTAACATAGCTCGTATGATTTACTTTATAATATATACGGTATTTCATAATTAATAATTAATTAAAATATCACTGTTGAACTTAAGGGTATCGTAGCTCCCATAATCGCTTAACCACTTTCACACAAGTAAGTAGATGATTGTATCTTGATTTATTCCTGCTTATAGATCCTTAGATATCAAAAGTTACAGAGCTCTAAAATTCCATTACCCTTAATCCTAGTATAAATGCAACCCTTCTGAAGTTGCATACAGAACACTAAATGATCTTATCCCTGCCTAGCAACAGGCAACAGCTAAAGGCTTAAAAAACATCCATAGTCCATCAGTTTTAATTTTTAAACACTAAAAAATATAGTCATATACTAGTTCAACTGTTCAAGATTTCCCTTCTCCTTGCTTCTTTAAGCAAAATAACTCCTTGCAAACCAGCTATGTGCTATGTGGAGCTGGCATCATTTTCCTTTGCAGCCGTCTCTTCCTGAAGTTTCTTTTTCCAGTATGCATCAACTGGGGGTCCAAATATAGCTTTGCCTGAAACGATTCCAATCCTACAAACCCAATACAGTTATTAACTATATTAAGTTCAAAAGCTACTTTAAAGTCGAAAGCTTTAGCAATATCCTTGTTATATATGAATCCAGATTAGAAAGTTTAAAGCAAAATGCAGAATCCCAACAACCCATGAATTATGTGACACTTGATTATTTCTACAAATCCTACCAGCTGAATTATGTGATGTACCTTCTCTGGCGACAGGAAACCATTATTTCCCGTAACTATGATAAACCCGAACAACATTTTGTAAGATGTGACCAAAAAAACACTAATGGTGGGATTTCAGGAACATAGGTAAAACCCATGTTCTACGATTTTGAGAGGCTAAGAGCATTCACATCCTTATCTCTATCCCTACTCTGCAGTGCTATTGGATCATTTTGTATGATATAGATCTAATTTACCCAACAGGTTCCTTATATTGATTACTTAAATAATGAAATTTAAAAATTAAAAATTAAACTTTGAAATACATGTGAGAGAAAAGCTTACAGACCTTTCTCAAACAAAATCCCAATTCCAATTTCCAACTAATCTATCCACCATTCAACAACCATAATCACATAAATAATAGTACTAATACAAATATTATCTAAACCACTTTTTCTAAATTTAGATTTTAGACCCCCAAATTTTTGATTTTTTTCCCTTCCCTTTGCCTTTGTCTGTTATATGATTTGCTCGACTTACCCGCCTAAACCTCCAATTCTCATTGCCAATCAATTGCAATCGCAGTTTAAAATAAAAAACAAATCAACAAAATCACTATCAATCCCCAAGAGGAATAAACCAATCCCCAAGAGGAATAAACGATCCCAATCTTCATCATCATCAAAATCTCTTCAATTTGGTAGAAGAAATTTCAATTCAGTAATGGCGGTGGAGTCAAATGATGTAGTAGCGTCGGCAGTGATTATGCTAACACCCGACGCTAGTGGAAGGGTGATCGTCCTTTTGTCGTTGCGGGCGTGGAGGAGTTTACTGGTTCTAATCAACGCTTTTTTACTCATTTTGATCTTTCCATTTCGCGGCCGGAAGCACTGCAGTGTTTCGTCGATGGGTTCGTCGACTTTGTGTTCTTCGTCATCGCCGGAGAAGGGTGGGAGGGAGAAGAGGGGGAAGAGATTGCAAATGACGTTGAATTCCTTTACCCCTTTCTAAAGCTAACGTGTCTACTCAGTGAAATGCCATTTTGCATACATAGAGTCTAGCTCAGTGAAATGTCATTTTGCATACATAGAGAATGATTTTTTGACTCCCTCACCCTGAGGAGTAAAATAAGGATAAGAAAACTGTTGGATAATAATTTGTTGATGTATTCTTCAAAGATAGTTTATTGGAAAAACTGTTGTGAATGCTCTAATAACCGACTCTTCAACTATATGAGCTACTTCACCCACTTACACATGCACGCAATTGTGGTTCTTCCCTTCATCAAATTCATGAGAAGTTTGCTCACATGGGTGGTGCTTTTCAAGATTGGTTATTTGAAATCCCAATATACACAAGATTGGTTATTTGAAATCCCAATATACACAAGATTGGTTATTTGAAATCCCAATATACACATTGTCAGCCTTTATCACAGTATTTCGAACATAGATTCTATGTTCATGAAGAAGACAAGCTACCCAAGATAAAGCTTTCATCTAAAATGAGTAATTTGTGAGAATACTGACTTATCAGAACCCGAATCCTCACTTATGTTAGATCTCAAACCCCAAGAATCTATTTGAATTCAACCCCTCAAGTACCCCTTTTAGGGGATGGTGCTTCATTTGGATGGGGAGAAGAGCGCTAGGAAAGAGAAGAGATGACCCATGCATCTTTTTCAACGATAGAATGTAAAGAATGGGATCAAAACGTTTACCTTCTAGCAAATCAGAAAATTCGTCTAGGTTCTTTTATACAGTATGGTTCATGTCAGAACTAAAATATATTTGATGATTGTTTAAGATAATTTTGAATGCTAGTATGCTACTAAACAGTTTCATAAAGTTAAAATTTGGAGCTTGGATAGAATCTAAGATATTTATGGATGTTTGAAAGTAAGGATCTGGCTCCTCTACAGTTCCTAGCCTAAGGGGATAATCAACCAAGCCTTTCATTTAGCGCAACATGGCAAGTGAAACACATGTTAGGATAGGATTAGAGTAATTAGAGTACGTTTTATTAAGCCTCTAACTTTAGTCTTTGATATCACATCCTTTGAGAATGAATAATTGGCAATTCATTAGCAAGAGCCAGGACAAATGCAAAAATCACTCATAAAGCCAGAACCACGATATTTCTATAAAAAAGATACATACATAAAATAATCCTAAAAAAATTTAAACAGAACATTCGATATTTACTGGCAAACAAAACCCAAGTTGTCTGTCTCATAAATAACTATAACAAAGTGCAAATCGAGAAGGTAAGAATCTTACACGACAGCTGCCAATAACGAGAGGCAACGACAGGAACCGCTGTCGATTGAACATGTTGAACTTTGATCTCTCTGTCCCTTCGACTCGACCATATTCGGATTTTCGGGTAAAATGGTAGACGCAGGCCCATCAATTTAATGGTTGGTTGATACTTTTATAAACCCAATTGGGTAGTTCAGTACTGGTAACCCATCTCACTATTGAAAAGAGGTTTGGAAGCGGAAGTATTCCGTGTCACAAGGTAGCGGGCCTTAGCCTGGCAACTTGGACTGACATACGGATCCATCTTTTTTTCATTACAAAACCCAACAGGACCATACACACACGTACTTACTTCATAAGATTTCATCACCATACTATTAAAAGCATATTATATATAAAAATAAAACTACTCCAACGTACAATTGATGCTAATTACTAGCTTCATTAATCATTAACAGAACATGCAATTAAGATTCCATTGTTGTCTATATATCGAAACAACGAATATATATATATATAAGGAAAGTATAGTAGTCTTGCACTAAATAAATTACCAAACATATTTTTGATGATCCTTTCCTTGTAAAGTACTGTCCAAATTGTAACCAAAAAACATTCATATGTATGTATGAACTTTATTGTAAAGAAATATACAGCATGCACATGGAGGCTGACCCCTTAAATCTTAAAACTTCATCTGGAGTGCCTAGAAATGGTCAAATCACGCGAGTAGCTCTACTACTTGCTTCACCAGCTTCATATGTTATAAAGAAAGTACTAGGATTGAGCCTAAGGTGGACCAGAAAAGCTCATTCACAGGCATTATGGTCTGGTGTTTTAAGGGAGATGGAGTGGCCACAGACGCTACACGGCTCAGGGACGGTGCAGTATCCGCGTTACAGCGGTGTTGTATGCGTATTGACACCATGGATGATTGCGATGAAGGCATATAGCGATCTGCCCCTCGATTATAATAAGCAAGTAGAAACACCCTGCATATTATATTGTTAATAAATTAATAAGAAATTATTCCCCGTCACAAATTAAGTTATTAAGAGCCCATATTATTTGTAATTTACACTGAATCAAAATCTATTAAATATACTAAATTGTAGTACATAACACCATTGCATGTCATTTGTCCATTCTCATATTAGTTAATTTTAAAAATTATATAAATTTTATTAAATTTTAATTTAAAAGTATTTTATATTGAATTCAAAAGGTTAAACTTAGAAGAATAGAGCAAGTATATAATACGATTTGTTTGTTTGTTAGGTAATGAGAGTGTTACGAAGCATGATCCGATTCTTGTTAAACAAAAGAGGTATTGAATAAGAATGAAGGGCTACGACTAAAAGTTACTTATAATAATCAACGGCTTGGATAGTTTATCTAGTTATATTGTATTTTCTTTCCTTTAAAAGAGTTGAATGTATGCATTAGAGAATATCAATGAAATTAAACAATTCCTAACTTTCTCTCTCTAAATTCTGGAGTTCGATCCAAACTCGAATTAAATTACTTGGAGTTCGTACAGAGATTCGAATATCGGTATGAGAGAGATTATTCTTAAATGGTTTATCTTTTCGCTTCATCTAAATTACCATAGATCTTTATCCCAATTCTTTAATCACTCCGTCCCCTATTTAAATGACGTTTTAGAGATGAGTACAAGAATTAAGATAATGATTAGAAAGCATTAAATATAGTACTCAATTATATATAATACCCTTAAATCATTAATTTATCATAACACAAGAGTTTAAAGTACCAACAAAATAGGTAGAGTAATGAAGGGTAATTTTAGAAAAATTATCATTAATTCTCCTATATTTAAACAAACGTCAATTAATTAGAGACAAATAAAAAACTCTAAAACGTCATTTAAATAGGGACGGAGAGAGTAGTTACTAAAAATAGGAAGGAAAAAAATTACTCCCAATAATTTTTTAGCCTGTCTCAAAATAATATATATATTCTAACTTTAATTATTACGTCCTCCGTCCTAAAAATATAAATAAAATATATTTTTACACATTAAAAAAAATAAAATTAGAGAGAAGAGAGTTGAAAAAAATTTAAATGTATCCTTAATTAATAGTCCCATAAGCTTACCTTAGATGTGAGTACTTTTTTTTTTATTAATAGACTCCACTACATTATGACAAACTTATCCTTTATTTTATGTATTTTTACTCATTTTCTAGTTACAAAAAATATTATACCGTATCATTTTTTTAGGACAGAGAGTATAATGATGTCATTTTTATTATGTCACTACTTTTATAGGTTGATTAATTACTATCGTATCATCAACATTTCACCTTTGGAGCTTATAGTTAATGTTAATGATATGTTTGATATTAATTGTGAAATAAAAAGGTGAGGACAAATAGCTCAATAAGAAATATTATAACTAAAGATAATTAAATTTTTAATAGTTGTCATCAGTAATAAATCAGATATTTAGAACATATGGTAGATGATAAAATTTTTGAACCATAATTGCAGCGGAATCAACAATCCATGAATAGTCAAATAGAACATAATGTCTACTATCTCCTCTAAATTAAAAGTCCATCAGTAATATTTCATTATTGTAATACCATCAATAGTTATTTGTTGTACCCAAGACAAAGAAAACTTTTATCACTTATCTTCACTTGAACCACCAAAGATTATAGTTAAATTCACAATTCATGTTTATAATAATGTAAATCAACAGTTTCTTTTTGACACAAAGACTTAATAGAACTTTAGCTCAATGTCCTTGCCACAAAGGCTAAAGACACTCAATAATCATATCGTCTTTACACCATACACCAATTGTGACAACCCCAAAATAGGTCCATACCATCCAACCTATTCTGAGTCGCCAAATACATGGTACAGAAAATAACTACAACTTTATTACAACAATTGTCGTACAAAATACAACAACACATATGCAGTGAGTTTGGATACAAATATATACCAAATGTGACACATGTCCCAACCGTGGACAGCACCTCACAGTGACACCTTACATAAAGGTATAGTCAAAAACTGTTTTAGAAATTAAAATCTTTGGGAAGTGCTCAAGGAAACCTTCGTACATGGGAGGTCATGCGTCTAGGTTATGATAGATATCATATGACCACAGAATTTTCCTTGGTTGACCCAATAGACCCCAAAGAAAAACGAGTAGATTGCTATCATATTCTTCCCAATGGTGAGTCTTCTCTTGACATATCATTATCTCCACTGTCTTTAATTGAGAATTATACTTCAAACAAACACCAAGATTATATGGGTAGTGCTCGTAAATATACTCAGCAAGTGGATGAGCACATCCATGTCTTATGATGATATGAGGTTGTATGTCATTAGACATCTTGTATGATAGTGACAAAACACCCTTCCAACGTTGGGTTCACTTCACCCTATTCGGTTCACCAAAATTAAATATCAAATGACGTATATAATACGATCGACACACTTATCTAAAGTTTCAATAAAATTATTTTCATACTATTTAGGGAGAACCTCAACAGTTATAAACCACCGTTCTATTCTCCTGTTATCCCCCGCTCGACCCAGCTACACTCTTATTACCTGAAAAGAATTGTGAAGCAAAATGGTGAGCACAACTAGCTCAGTAAAGAATATCATGACTAAAGATAAATAAATTATCAATAGCCTTCATCAGTAATAAATCAGAAATTTAGAACATATGGATAGATGATAAAACTTTTCAACCATAGTTGCAGCAGAACGAGCAATCCATTAGAAGAGTCAAATAGACCATAAAATCTATTATCATCTCCATGTTAAAAATTCACCAACAATATTTTATCCTCGTAACATTAATCAACAGTTCCTTTCCACAATTATATGAATAACTCATAATCATAATTGTAATTATAAATTCCTCTTCGCATCTAGGACGAAGATAATTTTCATCACATGTTTTTACCTGAAACATCAAAGATCATGGTTATACCAAATCATAGTTCATGTTCATAATCATACTAATAACTTCATCTTTGCACCAATCTATAATTCACTTCCATCAATCAATAATTCATCTTTGCACTACGGGCCAAAAATATATATACAACTTTAAAACCAATAATCAACAATTCATCTTTGCATTACGAGCCAAAGACATACAACTGTAACACCAATGGTCATGATTATACCAATACACAATTCTGGTCATGAATATACCAATACATAATTCATGGTCATAATCATATCAATCAACAGTTCATCTTTGCACTACGGGTCAAAGATAAATTTCCAACACAAATTTAAGTCTGAGGATTATAACAATGATATAAAGAATGAATCAAGTGAGATCAATGATAAATATTAGAGATTTATAATTTAATTTATTCATAGTTTAAAAATGTCCAAATTGTCAACATGAAGATCAAAACATGGATTCAATTTCAAGAATAAGATTTATAAAATATAATTTGGACAAAGAAAAGAAAATTAAATTCCATTGTGAATAGTACTAATGAATAGTACCATATGAATAATACTCATGAATAGTACCCCGAATGAGAAGATTAAAATTTTAATAAGACAGTTCAGACCAATATTCCAGTAAAATGATATTAGATGAAGCACAAACCTAAAGAAATTTCTAATCATTTCAGAAATTATAGAAGCAATAGTAAGTTTTGATTTAGGAATATAAAATGAAATAATACAAGTAACTGCTAATGGATTTTCACCCGTCATGCGGTAATTCGTACGGATAGATCATTTTCACAACTTAATAAAGAATGAATACGAAATGTTATTCACCATGCATGCGGTAGTCCGCGTAGACAAGTTATTCCCACAGATTAATAAGGAATTAATACGAAGAGTTATTCACCAGGCATGCGGTAGTCCGCGTAGACATGTTATTGTGCAATACTGTGTGTTACTGTGTAACAACGCGTATTACTGTACTTTTATCACAGAGTATTTCAATAATTTAACGATAAATATTTTGCCGTTATTTTTATAAAAAGATTATTTCTGCCGCTTTCTATATTCGACAGTTATTCCGTTTTGGGGTCTACCAATGATTGCGACATCATACGAATATTTTCCGACAAAAAAAATATTCCATGACCAAACGAATATTTTATGACAACTTGCTTATTTTATAAAATTTGCACATATCACCCTTAACTTTAACCTTTTATCAATTTAATCATTTACTGAATATAATAATAATTATAAAAAAAATTAAATACTTTTATTTCATAAAATTTGGGATCTTACACATCTCCACCACGACTTCTCCTTTCTCAGCGATGACCAAGTGACCTTGTCTCCTCTTCTCATTTCATTGCAGTCTTTACTCTCTAGTCTCTACCTCTCGCCTCTTAGACTTAAAAGGTAATTAAATTAGGAATTTTTTTTATTTGATAATTTAATGTTTGTAGTTTGTTTAAATTTTTTTTGTTGGTTGGGGAGTTGGGGTTTAACTCAATTCAAATTTTTTGATGTATTTATTATATTTTGGACTTATGAGGTAACTAATTAGAGTTTTTTTGTTGGATAGTTTAAAGTTTAAATTTATTTGAATTTGTTGTCGATTGAGGTTAAATGAATATGCACTTCAATTTTTTAAAATTTTTTGTGTTTGTGAAATGTGAGTTGACTTTGACTGTTGTGACTTGATTTTGTTTGAATATAAAAAGCAAATTTAATTTGAAGCTTTGCATATGCGGTTGAAATTTTTGAGTGACTGTTTGTGCATACGGTTGAAATTGTTGAGTGATTTTGACGGTTAAATATTATTAAAACTACTCTCCGAAATCAAATGGACGATAAATGATTGAGTGATTGCTTACATTGAAAACGATAAATTTAAAACTATTTATAATAAAACTATCTTAGAACATTTTCAAATCATGAGGTCTAGGAGGATAACATTAAAATTAATTTGTACATTATTCTGATTAGTTATAGTTTTCTTTATTTGATTTCAACAAAAGTATTAGTTCTTGAATCCGCACCTGTACAAGACCAGAACTTTAAAAAGCTTACTTTAAGATTTAAGAGAATAAATTTTAACAAATGATATTTTGTTAATATTTCAAATGAAAATACAATTTACTTTATTTATAAGAACAATCATTTGAAATATATATATATATATATATGTTTGTGTGTGTGTGAAAGCAATATTCTCTTTAAACCAAGAATCAGCCGAGCCAAGAATTATTATGCTGGTCATTAGTTTGTTTAAAGGAAAAAAACGATTAACCATATCTCCACTTGATTTACACACTAACGTAAGCAACCATATACGTATTAGATTTGTGGTCAATCAAAAAGGTACTCATGGCCGGGGGTTACAACAGGTTTCGATTATTTAATAAGTAATAATTTGAATTTTATAATTATTATATTTTTAACTAATTTTAGATATCAGTTTTAAAAAAAAAAATCGTTTTCCAACAATATTTTAAATTTTAGATCAGGTATAGTACTTAAATACAAAAATAATTTTAGGAATTTTTAGATGAGATATTAAAATTATATGTCTTAATAAACTATTTGTGTGATTATTATATAGATTACACAAGTATTAGCCATAGATATTAAGCAACTAATTCAGTTAAGATGTTCTCCAACACGTATGATCAACATATAAAATAAATATTTTATTCAAAATCTGTATTACCCATCTAGCTCCACCTCCTGATAGCACTCCATCTCAATGTGATTGTTAATTTTGAAAACCACATAATCAACAACTTAATTAGTGATACTAGTAGTGACTATCCACTACTATTTCCAATACGTAACTCTCTAACTAATTAAAATATATATCCAATTTTTTGTTATTAGTATACTTAAATTTAATTTAATTCATATCTCTTTTCTTTATTACTTAAATTTAATATTAAAAAATGAAAAATATCATGTTTAGCATATTTATTAATCGAAAACTACAAAAGAAACAAAAAATAAGAATATATCTTGTAGATAAATACTTTCGAATGAACTTGCAAAAATAAGAAGCTTGTTTTTCTTTCAGCCCTAAATTTGTTCGCTAAACAACAAGGCATAAAAAACACAAATAATCATCAGCTCTAAAATTAAATATATTTTAATTTTTTAAAGTTAATTTGCAAAATTTTAAAACTAAAGATATATTTTAATTTTTTTAAAACTTGAATAAAATTATATCAATTTTAAAATTTTATAAATTCACTATAAAAAATTAAAATATATCTTTAATTTTGAAATAGCTTATTTGCCTAGATCATAGGAGTCACATACAATATTTGGATTGGAAGAGGTCAAAGTTACGGAATTGGTTAGTATGAAGTTTATTTTGAGGTAATTTGGTCAATTGACTAATAAAATACTGACACACAAACGAAATTATATGTATATCAATATTTTATTGATCAATTAATTAACTTATCAAAAAAATAATTTCATACTAACCGAATCCCAAAGTTACATGATGGATGCTCAAACCTATCAAATTGCTCAAGAGCCTCTTTTGTTCTTAATCAATTATGTATATTACAAACATAACCAACCGAGTCCCTGGCCCAGGAGCCAGCCATCTTTTACTATCGGCTCGTGGTTATGACCACGGCTGCCCCACCCGATCAGCGCGCCTAGAAATAAAAACGCGGCTTCCATTCCACGTAAGCATTTTTTATACTATTGGTTACTTTCTCACGCTGTATCAATATTTTCTAGACATCTGTCAACCGTGACCTTACCTTTTCTTTGTTACTACTTCACTACTAAGCTTAAAACATTAATCTTTAATAGGGGTCCACCACCTTATGTCACCCTCATGTCTCTTTATAAATTCATTCATGCATATCCCACAACTTAGTGGCACCTGACTCAAAAGCTATGACCTAATGACCGGAATACCCCTCCGTGGACCACCACAAACACCCTTCCGTTTGCCCTTAAATATCAACCTCTTCTCAATCCTTTCTTCCCTTTTCCCCCACCTACCTACCTCCCATATTAGTTAGAAGTTTTCCGGCCATGTTGTCCAGTTTTCCGGCAATGTTGTCCTCTGATGCGTTTTTCGAAATCCCTTTTCCGGATTTCGAAGGCGGTTTTACGCCTTGGGATTGCCAAGAACCAACCTTTCCATTTCAGCAAGACGAACCGGTTTTCGGTCTAGACCCAACCCAAGAACCGGTCTTTTCCAATTCCGGTTCTGATTACTCTAACCCAATACATATTAGTTCAAATTCCTGTCCGAATGAAGAGAACCAGAAGCGGAGTAGTTCCAACTCAGGTTCGGATGACCCTCCGATAGTTGACGAGCGAAAGCGCAGACGGATGTTATCGAACCGGGAATCGGCACGGCGGTCCCGCATGAGAAAACAGAAACACTTGGAGAACCTAAGGAATCAGGTGAACCGGCTTAAGGTTGGGAACCGAGACATAATGAACCGGCTGCGTTTGGTCACGCGTCATAGCCAACTCGTACTGAGAGATAATGAACAACTCCGGTCTCAGTCAGTTATGCTCCGTCAGAAACTGTGGGACATACGGCAAGTTTTGCTGGTTCGGCAGCTTCAGCAGCAATTAGCTTCCTCTGCATGGCCATGCAATAACGTTACGCCCATCAATGAACAAACCCCAACAACACTAGTCACATAATCTAAGATTAATAAGATGGCCCTTAATTATATATATATGATCCATCTTTAAAACATGCATGAACCAAGTAGAACTCTCTCTATATATATATGTATATGATCCATCTATCTATCTATCGCTCTCTTAGTTTGTAAATTAAAAGCTACGCATTTAATTTTGAGAGGAACGAAATCCGGGATTTTGATTATTTTTGGAAAATGGTGGTCTTGGAAAGTTTCAACAAAACCAGAGTTATCATTCTGTAAACCTCTGTGTTTGATTGGTCTATCAGATTAAATAAAGGTTTTGTTGCATCAATTAGTAATTTTCTTTAGTTTTATACCTAAACACTTGCTATAAAATAATTTTTTTTTTGTCATATGAATTAAATTATCATGCACAGGACTTATGAGGGCACCGGATAAAAAGCTATGCAACAAATATATATACATATAATACTAGTAAAAGGCCAAAATATAACGTTGCTACTCAGAAAAGTCACAACTGCCCCGAGTGTGTATTGAGGTTGACATTAATTAAAAAATCAGATTATATATATGACCAGGATAATAACATCTACCTAACAAAGAATCAAGAATCGTACGTGTTTTAAACAATATGACAATGTAAAATTAAATTCAGTTGACCTATAAGTAAATTTCATGAACGAAAATAAAATAGAAAAAACAAGATTCAAATATAGAATCAATCGCAGGCGGCGAATATTATTATTTGGGTGCACAAGCAAAGTAGCTATATAGTTCAATTCACTTTTTTTTATAATAAAATTGATTGATTTTGGATTTAAGTACAAAGAAGATTGGATGACTTTATACTTAACTTATATGGGAGGCCCACGTATCGCGACCAGAGACGTAATCCAATCAACCCTTAACAAAAGAGCATGCTTACATCATCCCCATTTTATTCACCTTTAATCAAAAGTAATCGTAATCAATTACTTCAAAACACTAATAATGTTGATTAATTTTAGTGCTCATAAAGCGTGCTACTTATATATACTATGATGCATTAATTCATATTCCCCACAAATATATTAATTTAAATGTAATCTCTACTCTGTTTAATTACCTATATAATCAAGGATGCAAAATCATGATTTCTCAACCATAAACCATTTGATGATGATCATGCATTGTGTTATGATATCATAAGTGAGTTGGAGTCCCACATCAAATAAATAGTGAAAGAATGAATGATTAATATTATACATGAATGGACCCAAAATCTAATAACTTAAACTTTTGGATCAAGTTTTCAAACATATATGTTAATGCCTTAGGTATATTAATAGATGCAAATTGTATATAGTCGGTGGGATTTGGCAGGTTTTGTTGTGTGGAGGGTAGGTATATAGAGATTATAACACACACACACACACACACATATATATATATATATAACCTTTTTGGTTTGTGATTAAAACCAAAATAATATAAAATTTATTGTCTTAAAGTATTATTAATGTTCATATATTAGTTTATGATATGTGAACAGCACCCGACCATATGGGCATGACCTAAAAAACATGCAGTTTATGGGAAATGGGTTGCATTTTAATTAGAGTATTTTTAGTATTCTAATACTCCCTCCGTCCTAGGATAAAAGTCCTTATTACTATTTTGAGTTGTCCCATGTTAAATGTCCTCTTTCTTTTAATAACCAAATTTTTACACATTTTTTCCTATTATGCCCGTATCATTAAATATCTCATATTTTTCTTATTCTAATTCTCTCTCCATATTTAATGACATTATTATGGGTAATTTTGTCATTTTATTACTCTTCTTAATATGCGTAAAAAGTTCATCAGGACTTTTATCCTGGGACGGAGGGAGTATTATACAACTACAATTCATTCTTATATAGACAAATTAATTTAACTCTTTTACACGTAAATCCAAATTCAATAGAAAGCTGTTGAGGCGATCTTTTCTTCTCTTGTAAGTTACGAAGACCCTACACCTAGAATTTTCAAATCAAAGCCAAAAGAAGTCGATCGGTCATGCCAAAAGAAAATGGAATAGGGATGGGAGAAAAAAAGGAATGGTTACATGCATGTACGTGAACCATCAATCATTTATGTCCACGAATCTGGATTTAACCGGTCGTGTCACTACTACAGCTCGACTAATTGGTTTGGTGAGATACCAAGAATTTCTTGGATTCCCTCATAAGAAAATTCGACAAGATTTTATGTAAACACATAAAAGTACCATAGAAGGGCATGGTTGTAACATTACTTACTTATATTTGTAGTTTGAAATTATTAAAGAGACTTGATGACAATCCAACTTTGACCCAATTTCTCTTCTTTTTTCCTTTCTAATATTATTTTCAGGGTGATTCTAGGAGTTTCAAATTTTTTATTTCTAAAAATAAATCAAATGATGTGTCACTATAACATAGCTAAGTTGAGTAAATCTCATGTGATTGTCTGTGTATTAAAATATATATTTAATATCGTCATGTCATTTGACACCCATTTTAACATTACTTTTACTTTAATTGTAAATAAGTATATACGATTTTGTCACATTTTTTTCTTATCCTTCACTTCCATGAATGTAGGATAAAAATACCCTAGTCTTCTATAGTGTCTTCAAGTTTCTCTTCTCTTTTCTTCATTTGAAAAATCCATTAGCATATTCAATAAACAACTAGATTAGTGCTCAATTGGTCTTTTCTTTTTCGGTTTTTTAGGAGGAACATGCAACCATTACTTTCTTTAGGTGTATACAAGAAACCCCTGGTTAGTTCCAAAGCATCTTTATAGTGTTTACAATTGTAGCCTATACCTTAGCTAGATACTCACTCCTTCTCATTCTCTTAATATAAGACGTTTTAAAAATATTTTTTTATTCCTTAATATATGACATTTTAAGTAAACATTAATTGCTTAATTTCTAATATTACCTTAAGTATTAAATATAACTTTGGTTCTCTCACTATTTTTTGCCTAATAAATAACAATATATTTTTCTAATAGAAGGAGAATATAGACATTTAATATTATATTTAATGATATACAATCATTTTCTTAATACTTGTGCACAATTCTAAAAAGTCTTATATTAAGGGACGGAGGGAGTAGTAAATTATAGAATTCATATAGCCTATACCTCATCTAAATTAATACCATGTTATTCATCATCACTAGATGAGGTTAATCAATTAGCTCAATTGCTTAATAGGTTTCTGATAAGAGGTGTTACCACCGAACCTCCCTAGGGGTTCCGAATCCTCAAGTAAAAAGAAGGAATTCGGAGGTCAATCCTCCTCGTATTCGTTCTTTTTCAGGTATGTCAGAGCACTCAATTAATACTAGTGATTGAGTCGGCCGAAACAGAATGTTACCATCCTCTGAGGGAATTAAGTTAAGTTGGCAAGAGTTGGATTGTGATTAATTGTGTATCCTCAAGCTGAACATGTCATTTGGTACCCGGCTAGTTTTGAGTTAATGTTGTTAGATGGGTAGGAGGTGATCGATGATAAATGAAGTCCAATTTTCACTATAAATTGAAATTTCAATTGAGTACTGTAGTGTGTGTGTGTGTGTGTGTGTGTGTGTGAAGTAGTATATATACCATTGTCAACTGATAAAATATGTCAAATTCTTGGTCAAGAAAATAAATTGAAATTAGGCATAGTTGCACTTTAATTACATTAATTAGTAGTGATGTTTATATCGGATCCGGTTAGTATGAAGTTATTTTTTTGGTAAGTTGGTCAAGTGACCAATAGAATACTAACACACATACAATCTCGTCTGCGTGTCAATATTCTATTGGTCAATTGACCAACTTACCTCAAAATAAATTTCATACTAACTACTTCCGTTTATATCTATAAGTTAGTATCTCTGTTGCATTCCAAATTTGATTTTTTCAATTGGACGACTGCATGATACAATTATACGTGTACCTAAGTTAGCTACGTACGTGGCAATAATATAATCAATTTTTACTTGTAAAAATAATATTACTCCCTCCGTCCCAAATTAATTGCTCAGTTTTGACTTTTTAAAGTCAAATTGACCATTTTTAAAACTAATCTTTTTACTATTTTTGCTAAAATATAGGTGAAGAGATTATAACCAAAAGAAAGTATATACAATTTATTACTAATCCTAATTTTTATAATTTTAGAAATATATTTATGTGCTTAATTATTAATTCTAAAAATAGTCAATTTGACTTAAAAAAGTCAAAATTGAGCAGTTAATTTGGGACGGAGGGAGTATTATTATTAATCAATCTTACTAAAAACATACATATATCAATACTCCTATGTAACTTACCAACTTAGTTTGTTGATAACTGAGTCTTTATTGAAACATATTTCAGGTAGAATACGTTGGGCTCTGTGACCGGTCACGTGGATGTCCTTCTCTAGACTAGACTGGACCGGGCTGGACAGAGGGACAATTTGTTGTTATGTTTTTAAAACTTGAAACTTTTGATACACATACATACCTGATCAAACTTCCTTGTTTTTAGGCGAATCCAGTTAACATGAAATTATTTTTTTTAATAATTTAGTTAATTGGCCAATAAAATATTGATACACATACAATCTCGTCTGTGTATCAATATTTTATTAGTCAATTGACCAACTTATTCCAAAATAAACTTCATATTAACCCCTTCCTTTTTAGGCATTTGTAATTTAGCTTATATGCACGCCTTGTTCTATCACCAACGAACCCCGTCAGCAAGTGCATTTAGGCCCATTTACACCCAAATTCAAATAATGAGTCCTTCTATATGGACATGTTTATTGGATATTTTTAAATTTTATTTATTTATTTTTTACTTGTAACTCTCAAAAAATGTATTATATTTATTTCAATAGGAATTTTTATAAAATATAGTATTTTAGGTGTAATTTGGATACATATACATATTATGTACAACCCTATTTTTGTATATGTATTCAAATTACACCTAAAACACTATATTTTATAAAAATTCATGTTGAAATAAATACTGTACATTTTTTGAGGTTCACAAGTAAAAAAATCTATATAAATTTTTTTTTAAAAAATGTTCTATTTTTTTGTCCAATAAATCGGTATGTCTAGACTTATTGTCAAATAATATTATAATCTTATTTCTAACGTACCAAAAGAAATTGGAAATATTTGTTAAAAATATAGAACGGACTAATGAGAAAAATGAGAATATATATATATATATATATATATATATATATATATATATATATATATATCTACTATCTTTTATGATTTAAAAAGTTTTTCATCACTTTTATCGCTGAGATTCAGCTCAATAAATAATCCACATCATTAAATCATCCCTGCACTACAGGCCAATGATATTCTTTAGTATCACGACCACGAATTATCCATGCACTACGAGCCAAAGATAATCGTGTTTTCATCAACGATTCTGATCATGCCATAAAACAATTCATCTTTGCTCCCTTGGCCGAAGAGAATCCATAGCCATAATCATACAAAAAACTGTCCATCAATGCACTACGGGCCAATAAGGACTTTTCATTTTCACATCATTTATAACATTACGGTCATGATTATACCGAATAATCCCTGGTCATAATCATACCAAGTCCATCTATGCACTACAGGCCACAGATGACTTTGAATAAAATATAAACATGAGGATGATGACAATGATATAAGAATTCAATAAAACAAGTTCAAGAATTAATTTATCCAGGAACTGATAACTTTCAAATTGTCAACATGATACTGCTTTGTAGAGTAAAATTCAAGAATGATCAGAAGAATATTTCCATGAAAAGATACTGGATAAAGCGCAAATATCAAGGATATTCTACAAATTTCATGGAGTATAGAAGTCAAAACTTTAACCAACTGAGTATAATAAAGAATGAAATAACAAAAGAAATCACCATGCATGCGGTACTTCGCATCGACAGGTTATTCTAACATAATAATAATAACGGAACCAGGTCAGGCAAAATTTGCACCGACATGATGTTCCAACAGAATAATAAAGACGGAACCAGGTCCGGTGTAAAACACACAGACAGGATGTTCCAACGGAATAATAATAAAGACGGAACCAGGTCCGGTGTAAAACACACAGACAGGATGTTCCAACAGAATAATAGAAAAATGTCACCAAGTATAGGGTAGACCGCGTATACATGTTATTCCAACAGAATAATAAGAAATGGAATAACAACAGTTCTCTTCATGAATAAGAAAGAATAACACCCTTACCGTAACAGAAGCTGGATATAGAAAAAGAAAAATTAAGTAGCAAAAAGCTTTTCTTCTATCTCTCTATAGTTTCTCTATCTAGAGTTCAGTGAATTCGTAAGAAAATAATGAAGGAATGAACTTCTATTTACAGGAAAATAGTAACTAATCCATGAACGGTCCAGATTGATTTACTTTAATCTGACGGTCTATATTTAAAGAAAAATCTTTTTTAAAAAATATAATATATTCTATTTACATAAAAAGATTTTTACTATGCAAACACTATACAATACTATGCAACACTATGCATAATAAAATATAATATATTCTATTTATAGAATAACTTTAATAAAGTATTCTGTTTTATATAAAAAGATGTTTCTGTTTTATTACGTTAATAATACGAATAAAACAAAACGTCATCATCGCTATAATAATTCATATTATTAATCGATAATAATTGAATCAAACTGAGCGACTTCTCACATAAATATCAATAATCAATACCGTGTGCTACTGTGCAACAACGCGTATTACTGTACTTTTACTACCCAGTAGTTCAACAGTATCAACGGTAAAACTTCCGCCGTATTTTCAATAAAATATTTTTGTCGTTTTCTCAATCCGACAATAATTCCATTGTGGGGTCCACCAATAATTGTACCGTCGTACGAATATTTTCTGACATAAAGAATATTCCCTGACAAATCGAATATAATATAACAACTTGCATACTTTGCAAAATTTATAAATACTATCCCACAACTATAATATTATCTCAAATTCACACCATAATATTAAAAAATTATTTCGAGAAAATTAATTCTTTATTCATAAAATCTGGGGTTTCACATATTGCCTTCCATGTACGAAGGTTTCCTTGAGCACTTCCTAAAGATTTTAATTTCTAAAACAGTTTTTGACTATACCTTTATGTAGGTATCACTGTGAGGTGTTGTCCACTGATGGGATATTTGTCACATTACGGTTGGGACACGAGTCACAGTTGGTATATATTTGTATCAAAACTCACAGCATATGTGTTGTTGTATTTTGTACGACAATTGTTGTAAATAAAGTTGTAGTTGTTTTCTATACCATGTATTTGGCGACTCAGAATAGGTTGGGTGAAATGGACCTATTTTGGGGACGTCACATAGAATCTATCATTTTATAATCTAGAAATCTACCGACTATGAATTTTTTTATACCAGCATCTTCAATTTTATATTACTTGTCTAAAGATTCCCACAATTCTTTTACAGTTTGGATTTTACATTATACATTATACAAAGTATTATCTAATCCATTCATGACATAGTTCCTGCAAAGAAAATCTGCATGTTTTCATGCATTAACAGCAGCCACTTTTTCCTTGTCAGTTTCTCCTTCAACAAGAGTAGGGCAGTCCTCTTGTAGAAACGTAGCCAAATTCAATGTTGTGATATAGAAAACCTTTTTTTGTTGCCAACGCTTGAAATCAGTTCCATTGAACCTTTTAGGCTTTTTCCCATGAGACATACTCACGATAGGAATGGTGCTTGTAGATGCCATTTCTGTTATACAAATAAAGACTATTGTCAATAGACAGAAACAATTTTTTGTTTGTACAAGATGTAACAATAATATATATTAGCAATAAAAATAAACTGTTATTTGAAATTGAAAACAATAACAGAATAATATTTATTAATATGCAAACAATTTTCTGTTTACATAAAACACTATTACACATACAAAATATATATAAACAAAATATTATATATACTACACATGTATATATTTAAACAATATTAGAAATAACAGAATATTATGAAATATATATAATATTTCTGTAAACAGAATATTTTATATGTAGTAACATACAGTAATATTACAGCACATAATAAATATATTATAAATATTATATATATAATATAAGTACGCTAATCTATATTATATACAAAACATGCAAGTTAGTCATGCATTTACACGCATGCATGTGTGCATAACTAGTGGCGGAGCCAGATGATTTCAACAGGGGGGTCCGAATTATGCATGTAATTTTTTTTCCGATGGCCTCTTAGTTCGTTGATTTTTTTTTCCATATTCCTAAATCACAAATAATTCAACATTCAACAAAATCATAATCCTAAATCACAAGTAATTCAACATTTCAATTAGTTACTCAAATTCAATTGAAACAAAAAAAATTAATTACAAATTGAAACACATTGTTGACTGTTGAACCGGTAACGGTACTAGAACGACGGAGTCTCTCTTCGGAGTTCGAACCGTAAAGGCGGTAAATTCAACCTGCGAGTTCTCATATTCTGAAAATGTTGGATAATCACTTCATTATCAATGCGCCTACAAATATCTCTCTCGACATAGCACACCAAACAGTCGGTGAGAAAGTCATCTCCCATCTTGTTGCGCAAATTTGTCTTAACAATATTCATTGGAGAAAATACTCGTTCCACACTAGCAGTCGCAACAGGCAAAACTAAAGCCAACTTGATAAGAAGTTATACTAAATGAAAAGTAGTGTGATATCCCACCTCAACCATATTAGTTGTAAGTTCTCCGACATTTTCTAGTTTAGAAAATCTTGCATTTCCTCTCATTTCAGAAATCCACATCTTTAGTTGTTCTTTAAGCTCCATTCGATCATCCATTGAAAAGTCATGTGGATATAGTTTTGCAAGTCGAACTAACTTTGAAAAACTAAAATTGGAGAACGAATTCTTAGGATCAAGACATGCTATGCACAAGATCAATTCCGTGTTCGTCTCAGTGAAACGATTATCCATCTCTTGACTAATACGATCAACAACCTAAAAAATATATAATAAAATTACTTCTATATTCAAAATCATAATAAGAAGTATAAATAGAGAAAAATAATTGAATACCTGACAAAATATCTCAACTCGAAAGTGGTGAAAGTATGTGTGTTTGCAACGAAGGCGACCTGGAACATTATCTTCCATATTAGGGATGCTAATATTATGTTCAGAACAAAACTGTTCACACCTCCTAATAGATCATCCCATCCATTCTCCCTGAGATGTTGCAATTGTCTCTTGGTAGTAACAACCAAATTCATGGCCTCTACAATATTCCGATCTTTTTGTTGTAAAAACTATGACAAAATATTTGTCAACCCCAACACTACCTTCATCAAGTGAGTAATGAATACAAACTCATATGTTTCCATCTTATCGATCAAGCCCACAATAATGCCTTTACTTTTGGATTTCTGTCCATCTTCATATATATTTTGAAGAAAAAATGTTGGAACCTAACCTTAGAAGTTGGAGTGATGGAGTCGATTGGCGTCTGGCGGCACCGCAGTATGACACCAGCAGGCGCCAGGCAGCAGCGGCGCTTCAGTCTCCACACTCCAGCAGGCAGCACCGCAGCAGCGAACAATTCCTCCGTGCTCCGTGGCTCTGTTTCTGTTTCAATGTGGACTTGTGGTGACAATTTTGTTATTTGGTAATATCACATATGTAATATGTTGACTTTAGTGGCTTAATGGGCCATCATGACTTTTAGAAAAAATACATACGAACATGAATACATGAGAAATATTTTTCTTTGTGTGGGCTAGTTCTGAAACAAGTCAAACAACCCAATCCTAAGTTATAAAAAAAATTACTTTTTTTTCTTCCCCTTCCTTCTTCTTCTCAGCGCACCTCGAACCCTATAGAATTTCCGAATTTCAAGCTGAACCCTTCCTAATACATAAAAAAATTTCTCGCAACAGGGGGCCGTGAACCTCCCTCCCTCCCTCCCTCCCTCCCTCCCTGTGCATAACTAAAAGTGTGGAAATGTAAGTTTTATTCATAAAGCTGCTATGACGCATCATGTAATAGATACTGCAACTATTAATGTAACTTATAAAAAAGTATTAAATATATAAATATAGCATTCTTTTTAAACAGTAAATTTCTAACAGTAAAATATTTACTAACAGTAAATTTCTGTAAATATTTACCAACAATAAATTTCTGTTATTATAATATGAATATATTCTGTTAAACATATGAACAGTAAAACAATGTATTTAGATTCAACAAAATTTGCAGAATATCTTTAAAAACGTATTATATATATAAGCATAATCTGATGACTTTAGTATATATCACAAATATTTACTGCACTCATTGATTATACCAATAATAAGGAGAGTTTGTTCATACCAATAATAATTGCATGCACCATGCAATATTAACCTTACTGCATATTAAAAAAAAATTCATGCAATGTTAATCTTGCTGCACTCATATACATATATCTATCTTTTACATCAATACAATGTATTAACAAAGAGATAAATCTAAACAAATAATATAATACTAATTTGTTACAATCTTCTGTTATTATGTACTATTCTGTTCACATAAATAACAAAGTATTAAATATGTTCACATTTTGCAATTTGCATGTTACTAAATAAAACCATAGCAATTAATTTGCAGAAATTAATGAAATTTTCATGTTAATTTGCATGTTTATAACAGTAAATTAATTTCTTAATGAAAACAGGACATGCAAATGATATGCAGAATGGCTTCGACGGTCATTTCTCATTTCTTAATTTCTTAATTTCTAAATTAATTTTTTCAGAACATACAATTACTAAACAAACATAGTATTGTGGAAGGGAAATATACTCACGGAAATATGAACCACCAATAGTATTGCAGAATATGAAGAAATATACTTACTAATTACTGATTACTGCATCTAAACATATTCTCAACCAATATTGCACATTCAAACTAATTACCAGAAAACGGTAACTTTTGTTCGGTTAATATAATATATTACTCATATAACTGCACTCATATATTATATATTTAATATGAACAAATGCAATACTTGCACAAATACACACACCTTCAGCAATTATCATGCATGGAAATGGTAATATATATTTTAGAAAAGTGACGTGTTTTTTTTTTCAACTTGAGTGCAACAAAAATGAATCACGGTAATGGACAAAACAAATATGATTGTTTCCAGAATTTCTAGAAATCCAGTTTTTACAAAACAAAAACTTGTTTTATAAAACAATTTTCTATTCACATAAAATAATTTTCTGTTCACAAAAAACAATATTATAATTACAGAAAATTTAAATTTGCTTTAAGATTGTTATCTGTAATATATAGTATTATTTAATATATATAAATATGATAAAACAAAACATAATTATATATATATATATATATATATATATATATATATATATATATATATATATAACACAGAAAATATTAATCAATAAATCCGAGTCCTTTGAATTCACAAAGTCTCCTTAAAACAAATTTATTCCCCCACATATGCTAAGGATTAATTGAATAATTGCTTTCCAAGATAAAACGAATTTCAATTCTTAATTAGTAGCATTGCAAAATTAGGAATTCATCGAACGCAAATTCTATGTTATGTACTTGAACTTTACTATTAATAATAATGATGTATGAAAGTGGTGCATGAATACACTTAACCAGAAAACGGGAAAAGATTTGCAGAACGGGAAAACACTGCAGAACAGTGGGAAGGAATGGAATCTGCAGAAACGGGATTCTTGCAGAAACAAAACGAAAATTGCAGAAGGGAACGAGAATTCTATTGAAGTGCAGAAAGGGAAAAATATATTTTCAGAAATACGCCCCACATCATTCATTTATAAAAAAATTCGTGTGTAACCGTCGTTAAAACGACGTAGTATTGTGGCGATAAAAAATATATATCACGAACCCGCCCGTCACGATCACGACCCGACCCGACCCGACCCGATCTGAGTCAATTTTCTCATTCAAATTCCATTTCCAACATTTATACGGTATCAAGAATTTCTAATCATTAAAATTTTGATTATATGTTTATCAAATATTGAAAAAGTATGAAATTACGTACTAGTACTAATTTTGGTTAAATTAAGTGGTAGAAATAAAAGGAATGTGCATCCAAGGGAAATCAATTCTAAAAAAATAAAACACTGAATTTTTTTAAAACATTTGTAGATAAGCACATAATTACCTACTTTAGTAGTTACCAAATATTTACCAACCAAAAGGAAACACAACAGAAGAGGTGAGGAAATGAATATAAAAAACTCTTCTATTATATATTACCTGAATCTAAAAAAAAAACTAGGAAGTTAAAGGAGTAGAGATTAAAATTTTACTTACAAATTTAAAAAATATTATGTCAAAGTATGTCTCACTAAAAAAAATGGAAAATGAATATAAAAAGTTTTAGAGGGATGGTATGAAATTCTTTTTCTTAATCAATACTTGCAGTGCACACGTAAAGTCATAATTAAAAAAAAACACGGTAAACACAAGACAAGTAAACTAGTTTTTACAAACACCTTGCACCTTATCAAATATTTCACTTTAGTCATTGATAAACACAAGTCATATGATTACAAGTTGATTCAAATGAATTATTCTCATTTTCTCCACATAAAAGACATTAAATTACACATTTTATACGTACTTAAATTATATTCACAAATGAGTTTTAATATGACAAATAATAAATTGTGAAAGTATAAAATAAGTTGCAATATATAATATCAACTATACTCTTGCAGCAAAAAAGTTCTTTGCTTTTTCATCGGATACTGTTTTAAAAGTATTAGTTCATTCTCCTCCGTGCAATTTGAACCTTTGGTTGAAGAATTACTTTATCACGAATTAGGATTCATTCTATTTTAAATAAAATGGATAGTCTCTATTTTATTATTCAGATTTAAAATGTGTTAAAATGTAAAATTATGATGATTGGAGAGAGATGATGATAAATAATACTACAAAGAATGGACTCTGGATCCTATTTAATTAGTTAATCACATGCAAATTAATCAGTTATATATATATATATATATATGTATATATCACGGAGTTTGATGGGTTGGGTGATTGTCATTTTCAATACATTCCAAGTCAAATATGTGTTAAAGCATATATACCATGAGAAGAAACATATTTTTGGTTTTTTCATTGCTTGTGGTTTGAATGAAAAAGTAAAAGCAGATGGCAAAGGAGCCCCATATTTACAGGGATGGATTGTAGCAGACATGAAAGGGACATCTTTGTACACAAGGTGGGCTAAGAATTTGGAGAATCTTTGAATATAACCCCACCAACGGCTTACCCAGATGTATTTAATTAGTTTGTTTTCTTTAAAAGAATTTCCTCTGTTTTTTGAGTCTCTAGAGGGGTCCTATATATATAATATATAGGAGTGTGGATATTAATTTTAGTGATTCTATTCTGATGTCTTAGCATGGTTGATAGGGTTGGTTGTGTTGCATGTTTTCCTATTAATTCTTGGCATTTTCTATTAACGCAGCAGCCAAAATAAGAAGAAAAACTATTTACCTTTTATTTATCTGTAGTTCAATTCATATGACTGCAAATTAAAATGGCCTTTATATAGGCAATGGAATCAAAGATAAGGCTAATTCAAAAATTAAAAACTAAACTGAATTAATTTTATCCTTCAAAACTAACTAGGAACAAAGAATCTGGTGGAGTTTGAATTAGCATCCAACAGTTTCCTCTGTTTGTGATAGAAAATGTAGTGGGGTCACCTTCTTCCAAGCCTTGTATCAAATTACCAATGCTTGCATACCTTTTGATCCTTTACTACCTCTTTATCAGGAGGAAGAACAAATGAGACAGATTTTTACATACATGCATAATATATTTAGGAGTGGTTTGACAGCTGAGATCAGAATATATAATGCATGTTGGCATGAACATACTGGGTGTGGATAGATAGATAGAGAGAATCTTAGGTGAGTATGACTTGACACACATGCCTTAAGACTGACTTTTCAGTAAGAAGAGGGAGAGAGAATTAAAGATAGAAGATGTAGTTTTAAATGAAGGCCGCTTTAATGGTGAGGGTTAACTCACTCTCTCTCTCTCTCTAAAAAGGGTAAGAAGCTCTAAGACCTTTTGTTTCTAATGAATAGGGCAGGACACTATAGCGTTCTGTGGTCGTTCTCAGTTAGGTTGCTATCCATGATCTACTTTTTATGTTGACGATGCATGGTTTTTGGAATGGCTTGTGAAATCTTATTTAGATTTTGTTTGGATCTTGTCTTGTGTTTCCACCTGGAACACTCGTTTAACTTCGTTACTCTTCAGTTTTGATTCCTGTTCCTTAAATCTTCAACAAGCCAATTAATTGGGTAACCCATATTTCATATTATCACTTATTTTTCGTTGAATATTATAAGTATATCAAAGTTCAATTTAAATGCAACAAATATTATACAGTCCGTTACTGTTTTGCTGAAAGATTTTGGCTCAATTCAACTCCACATGAATAGGACGCTGGTCAGAAGAGTTATGAGTTTGTGTTTAGTGCTATAATCAATTCTTCATTTAAAATAATCCATCTTATTTGATATTTTTGGTGAGGTTGTGGTGGTAGTTGTTTGTTTTGAATATGTATGGGAAGACATGTTGAACATTTATTAGGTTGTACTGAAGATGTTTGTTGTCCAAATTTTAACTTTGGTGGTTGAATATGTAATCAATGTTAAATAAAGTTCAAGGGTAAGTAGTGTATATAGTTGGTTGAATTTTATTTGTTAATTCTATGTCTCTTTCTTAAAAAAAGTTTGAGGAAATACTAAAGTTGTGTCTTTGTTCAAATTCAACATATAATCTTGATTTGAACACAAACAGTGTTGCTAATACGTACTACTATATGTTATATTGTGTGTTGATTTGTGGGTGTCCAGGCCAGGCCCTGTAGGTAAAATGGTCCCCTAATTATAATGGTGGACAAGTAGCGACAACAAAAAAAGAAGACATTTGTGCATGCAGAGACCTCAATTACTTAAGAGAGTTGAGGGTAAGGCTGTCCTATTTTAAAGGTTGGTGAAAACGAAAGAAAGCAATATGTGGTGAGGTAGCAAACAAAAGAGATCCCCTCCCTTTTTATTAGGCCATTCACTATTTTAGGCAAAATACAATTAATAGGCCCTTCTAGGTAGTGTTTGGGTGTATTTAGTCATCATTACTACAATCAAAAAGAGGTCCCCTCCCTCCACATTATCCCTAGCTAATCCTAAACTCTATTTCTACACATCTCTTTCCCTCCCATTCTTTTCTTTTCTTTTCTCAAACAAAATCATTCCTTCTGGAAAATCTGTCTCCATGAATTATTTTTCACATGCAATTAATTTTATCGAGATTTGAATAGGATCTGCTATATATTTTTTCAGATGATATGACGCGGAGAAAGAAATATGCATGCATGTTGTACATCGATGATCAGAATGATGCTTGAATCTGTTGTACTGCATTGCAATTTGCATGCATGCTACTGTTTACTTACACGGGAATTCATTTTTACTAAGCTAACAATGAAGTTTAGTGAGGTTTCCTAATAACATATATACTTGAGCATGGACCAGAGCTCAAGCTCATTCAACACTAAATCACTATGTCAGTCTTGTCTAAACATTATAATTTATTTTTAAACCTAGCTACTACCTTTCTAAGATGATGACGACGACTTGGTGCCCCCAGGCAATTTGTAAGAGGTCTCGTTTAAGCTTTTGTGGGAAATGGTAAATGTAAATGACCTCCAACACACTACTAGCAGTAGGTCCTGGGAACAGAAGGCCTAGAGCTATGTGATGTACTAGTGTCTGTGAAGTGATCAGAGGGACAGTTTTGTGAGAAATCTATATATCTTAGCTACTTGTAAAAAGCAAGGCCTGCTTGATGCCTTGTTATATGGTCAAATCATATACCAGTTATTGGTCACCAGCCCTTTCCACATCAAATAACCCAAAATCCACCATTAATTACCAAATTTCAAAGAGGGATCAGATGGAAGACTTATTTTTTTAATTTATTTATTTTTTAATATGAGTCTTGACACTGTATTTGGTCCGGTGGTTTTAGAGAGAGAATGTGGTTTTCTACGGATCGAAGTTTCTTACATGCATCTTGATTCAAAGATCTTTTAATTTGTTGGATGATGGGTCTTTCTTAGTAACAGTGATGTTGGTATTAAGTCAAGGGTCTTAAGTAGGAATATACGTACATACATATAAAGGAAAGGAAAAGATAAAGAAAAAAGAAAGAAGGAGCAGGCAGGAGCAGGATGGAGCGGAGGAACAAAAGCAAAAGAAGATGTCTTTCTCAAGCACGGATCCCTATGGAATGCAGGAAGGATGCACAGCATTTCTTGCCGGAACTCATTCTTTTTGTTTAGTTTAAAGGGACTTGCTCTTGGTTGCTTTCTTCTCTTTAGATATCTTTGAAGAGAGAGAAAATAAGAGAGAGAGAGATGAGACCATTGATTCAGCCATTCATTCAGTGAGTTGGGATTTGTTTAGAATCATGGTTAGATTTTTTCTACGAGTCTGCAGCTAGAAAACAAAAGAAAAGCCCCCATTTTCAAAATGGAGGGAAGAAAAGAGATGTTGTTTAGATATGATGATTAGTTTATTAGTTTCCAATCATTGAGCTGCCTTACACCAAGGAAAAAAAACTTAAACTTGCTAGCTAGTTAGAAAAATCTCTTTGCTGGTGTGAAAGGTGATCATCCGTAGTAAGAAAATGAAGTTCATGGATAATGATACTACTAATAACAGCAAAAGCAATAACAACTGGCTGGATTTCTCTCTCTCCCCTGATCACATGAACACCAACAATATGGAAGAAGCAGCTCCTCCTTCAGACCCTCAGCATTATTCCTCTAGTGCAGTAATCCCAACCTCTTTTCATCCTCATTCTCCTTTTAACTACTCTGGTTTTTACTGTGGTGAAAATGGTGGTGGCCTTTACTCTCCTTTGTCAATGATGCCACTCAAGTCTGATGGGTCACTCTGCATAATGGAAGCTATGACCAGGTCTCAACCACAAGGTTAGCTTTTGGTACTTCTTCATTTGGTTTTGTTTTGTGCTCTATAAATTACAATACTAAGCTTACTTGAATTAAATTCTGGACCCCTCTCTCTTTTATTATTTGACCTTTCACCTTTGAATTAAGGAATGGTAACTTCAACCCCAAAACTGGAGGACTTCTTTGGTGGTTCAACAATGGGGACCCATCCCTATGAGAGCAACAACAACATAGGAGCAGCTATGGCTCTCAGCTTGGACAGCATGTATTACCACCATAATCAAGACCAACATGATACCAACAACGGTCAAGATCTCCTAAACCATCCCCAACACAACTCTAGGCAGCAGCAGATTCAGGTCCAGCATTACCCAGATTACTCTGCATTTAGAGTCCATGAGTTATACCAGATACCGGAAGTGGAGACTAACAAGGAAACCCAGCTTGCAGATGGCAATCTTCATCTCCCAACAATGGCAGAAGAGGAAACCTTTGGCATGAAGAACTGGGTTTCAAGGAACTACCCAACTAGTCATGCATTGGAACAGCAAAAGATGATTGGGTGCATCAGCACTGACAATGGAGGAGAATCTGGGTCACTTGGTGCAATGGGGTATGGGGATTTACAATCTTTGAGCTTGTCCATGAGTCCTGGTTCCCAATCAAGCAGCTGTGTTACTGGTTCACAACAAATCTCACCTACTACAGTGACTGATTGTTTGGTCATGGATACAAAGAAAAGAGGGTCTGGAAAGGTGGATCAGAAGCAGATTGTTCATAGGAAGTCAATAGATACATTTGGGCAGAGAACCTCGCAGTATAGAGGTGTTACAAGGTTTATTCTTTACCTTTTCCTTTCTAACATATAATAGTTTCTTTTCCCTATTATCTTATTCTTGTTTTTATGATAAATTACTCTTTTATTTGTTGAAATAGTTGTTTTCCTAGACATTCTCCAAGTCCTGCTTCCTATTATGTTATTACTTTGATTTTATCAGTGTCGTTAATTTATTTTTCCTTTTTAGATTGAATATTTTGTTTTCCTTGTTAAGTTTTAGTAAATCTATGGTATTTATTTATTTATTTTCACCAACGAATCTATGTACCCATCAGACATAGATGGACTGGTAGATATGAAGCTCATTTATGGGACAACAGTTGCAAGAAAGAAGGCCAGAGCAGGAAAGGAAGGCAAGGTTGGAAACTAATACATGATGCATCTTCAATATAAGGTTCACTTGGTTAAAATTTATCATTATTTGCTCATGTCCTAACAAATAGTATCACTGTGACCAATTTTTCATGTTCTTGGTTGCTGGGGTTGCCATTTCAATCGAAAATATGAATTAGTGTACCTGGGTAAGCCACTTTTATAATAAAAAATTAAAGTATATCATTGAGCAATTATTTGTTTGTTTAATGTGATAAAAGACATTGTAATAAATATTTGATGTTCTTAGGTGGTTATGACATGGAAGAGAAAGCTGCAAGAGCTTATGATTCAGCAGCACTCAAGTATTGGGGACCTTCAACTCATATTAATTTTTCGGTAGTGCTACTTATTTAAAAGAAAGAAAGGAATTTTTCAAAAGTGACTTGATGTCAAATTGCTCCCATTAATCCATCCATCTGTTCTCAAATAATTGACATGCCACTGCTCATCTTGCAGTTGGAAAATTATCATCAAGAACTTGAAGACATGAAGAACATGACCAGGCAGGAATATGTTGCTCACTTGAGAAGGTATATTTTCACTTATTTTAAGCTACAGTGTATATAATAACTCGTTGCTGCATAACCATTTTTTATTGGTATTTTTTCCATTTAAAGTTCTAAACTATTATACTTTACAGGAAAAGCAGTGGCTTCTCAAGGGGAGCTTCAATGTATAGAGGAGTAACAAGGTCTTGATGTCCTGTTATTCCTACTTTTAAAGTAGTGAATATAAAAAAGGAAATTGTTAAATCCACGACAGAAAATGTTATTTTCCACAACAAAAGTGTTGCTATAGATCCTTATAGAGACGGTTTTTACCGTCGCTATACATCTACAACAACACTTTTGTTGTGAAAATAACTAAGCGCGGTGGATTTAACAATTCCCTATAAAAAATGGTTTTTGTCCTGAAATCTCTGTTTTCTGTTTTTCAACTTTAGCAGACATCATCAACATGGCCGATGGCAAGCTCGGATAGGCCGAGTAGCTGGAAACAAGGACCTTTATCTTGGGACATTTAGTAAGCTTTTTGTGAATCTTGAAGTTCTTGGAGAATGTTTATACTTTACTTGAATCAGCTTCAACCATATATCATCCTTTTCATGATTGTGTAAATATATGAATGATTGGTGGAGAATTTTTATACTTTACTTGAATCAGCTTCAACCATATATCATTCTTTTCACGATTGTGTAAATATATGAATGATTGGTGAAGTATTGATTCTATTTCTGAAGTGCCAATAACATCGTTCTACTCGAAATACCAAGATATTAATCCGAGTGCTGTATGTGTTTCAAAAAGGCAACTGTATGTGGCACTTACAGGGTCTCAGCTCTTTGAACTCTGTCTTTCAGCCACTAGTATCATAAGCCACTTTATAAGATTGTGCAAGGCTGGTTGTCAGCAAGACTAAACATCTTTTCTTTTACCAATTAAGGCTTGCTTTTTTTAGCGATCTTCTTCCTTTCATTCCTAATCCAATGTTGAATTTGGGAATTGATTTTTTTTCCTTATTGTTCCTTAATTGTATGACTTGTTTATTCCCGGTATAGAGATTTTGTAATGACATACAAAACTTTTTCCGGGTTTTATAAATTACTACTTCAGGCACCCAAGAGGAAGCTGCTGAGGCCTACGATGTAGCAGCAATCAAGTTTCGTGGGGCAAATGCTGTGACAAACTTTGATATTACAAGGTACGATGTGGAACGCATCATGGCAAGCAATACCCTTCTTGCTGGGGAAATGGCTAGGCGAAACAAGGTGGCTGCTTCGACTAATGAGATCCCTTTTAGTCCCTAACCATAATGCCGAATCATGTGTCACAAAGGAAAACAATGCAAGTATATATGACTGGAAAATGTCACTAAATCAGTCCTCTCAGCCTGATAACAGACAAGCTGGTACCGAAGATTTCATAACCACATCTTTTTCAGTGGCCAGACATGATTTGCTTAGAATTGGAATTGGAATTGATTCAATGAGCTCAGTTCGTCATGAGGCCGATGAATCCTCTAAAATGGGCACCCCCCACTTATCGAATGCTTCTTCATTGGTGACTAACTTGAGCAGCTCAAGAGAAGGCAGCCCTGATAAAAACAATACCCTTCCAATGCTTTTCGGAATGCCTCCATCGGCAGCCAAGTTTATCAGTAGTTCCACAAATACAACCACTTCTTGGATCTCAACAGCCCAACTGGGGCCTCATGTGCCTGTTTTTGCTGCATGGAGAGATGCATGATATATGTTCCAAGGAAATGAAGTTAATTGGGGTGGGGGTGGGGGTTGGGGTGGGGGTGGGGGGGGGGGTTCTGAATAGGTGACTTAAATTAAGTGGTTTAACTATGAATTCTGGGGTGGGTGGGACCTTAAAACTGCATGTCAACAAGATTTTCAAATTTTCAAACTCACCACCCCTTTCATGTATTATTATGAAGATCTTGAAAGAATTGGTGGAGGGAAGGTAGAAAGTAAATGATGACTGGAGTTTAATTTTTTGAATATGACGACCATGTTTGAAGTTTTTCCCTTTTAATCAGCTAGTTCAGTAGTAGCCTGTTTAAAATTGGCTTTTGCTTTTACTTTTACTTGTCCTATTAAGTACAGACCACCTCGGTGTTTACCAATAATGCAAAGATGGTCTTAGTGTGGTTGATTTTGAAACATAAATTAAAGTTTAAGAGTGAATATATTTATATGTATATTACCAAGCTTTCTCCAAAGGTGAGGAGCATCATTCAAATTAAAGAGTTAAGAGTTGGGCGGAAAATTGAGAATAGATTCTCATACATACAGGACTTTAGCTGGTTTAACAATCCATAAAATGATGATGAACAGAACAGAACAGAGCAGAGCAGAGCATATTGTATATAAAAGCAATAATAGAGTGTGTTAACTTAATGCTGGCTCTCTGTACTGTACGTCTGTACCTGTACGTAGTGGAATCTCTGCCCAAACCTGTGTTTGTACGTTTGCTGCTACCTTAGCCTATTTTATTTCCATGGCTTATAATAACATTCACTATAAATCTAAAGAAAGAGAAAAAATAAAACAGTTTTTCAAAAATTATTAACAATGTGAAACTAGTATTGTTTATAATTTCAACCTAAAATCAAGGTCAAAGTATATATATATATATATATATATATATTAGTCCATCGTTACTAAACTTAGTGCCAGGGTGTATTGAATATTGAAGGAACATTTCCTGAAAATTGCAATCATATAGATATAGTAGTAGTTTTGGTTGAGATGTAGTAGTAGTAGTAACACATACTAATAATTATAGTTTTAATGATTACGTCCATTGAAACTTTAAGAAATACTTTTTGCCAACAAACGATAACTTGTAAGATCGGAAAAAGTTAATGGGAATTTTCTTATATAGTAGTGAGAGAGAGAGAGAGAGAGAGAGGACTTACACCCAAACAAATATTTTCATGAATATTTATATTAGTATATGATGAACATGTAGTAGTAATTATTAGACAAGAATGTTACTAATAATAAAATGAATGTCGAGAAAATGGGCATAACGTACGTACACTGTTGACTTAAATTAATTTTGTTGTATGAATGTGGAGTATATATTATGAAGGAAGGTTATGTTGTAAGTATTTACAGTAGGGTAAATATATGGACAATCTAATCTAATCCTGAAGATTTTTCTGCAAGGGATTAATTTGAGCACTGGAGCTTGGGAACATTCATTTTTGAGCGGGTTATGCAACATCTGCAGCTGGACTAGGACTAGGACTAGGACAAACAAAGGCTACCTGATTAGATTCATCTTGTATTTATTATTAGGTCTCATATCATGATGTGATGCAGGAAAAAGAAATACTATAATAAGAGTACAAATGTTTAGGGTTAAAAAAACAGCATGAAATTCTATACATTTTATTCTTGTATCAAATTTCATGTAGTATATTAATATAAATTGAGCACTACCTAGCAAAACTCATCACCACCGCAACGCATAACTATGATTAATGTGTGACTAGTACTCCATAATGATGAAGAATTGCATGTCATGTGAGAGTCTTTCTAAGCTCTCTGTCTTAAGTCTTAACGGTTATCTAAAGAGCCATGCCCATGCATAACAAGCTTATAAGTAGTAGTAGTAGTAGTACATATAATCCCAAATTATGCATTAATTGAAATCCTATCCACACCAATCAACTCCTATCAACAAGCCATATCCATTACGTCAGGCTCAGGGTGTCGTTGACAAACTGGTAGATTTTATTAATGAATATAGCTGAATAACAAGTCATGAGCCTTACATATTAGTAGGATTTGGATTGATCCAGAAAGATACCATATTTAGTGATGATATTAGAATGTCTTTTTTGGTGTACTATATTCTCTCCTTTTAAAATTAAACGACAACATATTAAATGTGAATTTATTTAACTTTAATGTATACAATTATTATAATTATATAGTATATAACAAAAGCTATTAATCCCCCACTACTCCACCAGCCTCCGACGTCCTCGTCTGCTTCCACGCCTCCATTGCTTCAGTGCTTTGGTAAGTAATTTGACTAATTTATAATTTTATTATAAAATTGAAATTCAAGAAATGATTTTTACTTTTTAGTTTTTGGTCCTTGCTCTGTTTCTTATTTATTTAATTATTCACCTGTTCTATGGAACCTAATGTCATGTCATTCATGCTTGGGAATTGGGATTTTCGTTCTTTCATCTTAATCTTATGTTTCGAAGCATTTTTTTTTACCTTCTTGTCTATTCTATAAACCAGAATAAGCTAGTATTTCAACTCATTTGGCTTATAAGATGAATGCTAAGAAATTTGTTGAACTCCTGTGATGCTATACATGACACGAAAAAGATAAAAAAGAAAGAACCCAAAATAAAAAATTAAAACAAGAAGAGAAAAAAGAACCCAATAATAACATACATGAAAAAAACCCAAAATAAAATCTCTTTTTTTTTTGATGGGGCAAGTCTCTTATAAATAAATTATTTTTATTGATGTATTTTGATCCCTTAAAAATATGTTCTGGTTCCGCCACTGCCGGCAGCTAACAAAGCAGCAGAAAGATTTAGTATCTTGTAGGTTAATGTTATCTCAAGGATAATAAACTGGAGTTTCATGGATGCCATCCTTCGTGGCCAATTCCTTGAATATCTTAATTCTGGAAAGTTGTTAAATGTGTATGTGTTTCGCTTGTAAATCGCCATCCAAACAATTCTAAAAACAAGTTTGTCGAGTAGAAATCCCACCATACACCAATTCAAACACACTGTTGATTTGATAGGTTGCAATACTATGCTTCCTGTTGACACACACTTGGGCCACTTGGCCAATGAATAATAAAGCATTATTATACTTTATACGTTGCTCGTGGGACGACACCACTAATTAAGATTGTAAATAAATCGATTCGAACCGTATATTGAATTGCTTAGTTTGATTTGCAAAATTTATTGATTATAAAATAAAATTTGATTGAGGCTCGTTTAGCTACCGAGTCGAGCACAATCTCGAATTGAGTTAAAGCGGTTTTAACTTTTAGAACGAATATGATCCGAGTATCAATAAAATACAAAATTGTTATTTGAGAATGTTTGAGTAATTTATCGAATTTTAAAATTTGTTTATGTTTGAATCATTTATATTTCGAGTCGAGCTCGAATCAAATTTTTAATCTAGCGAATACGAATCGAACCCGAGTTGTATGCTCATTTTACAACCTTATCACTAATACTCTCAAACTATTGCTAACCCAACTAAATTTGCCTAATTACTTGGCCAATTTGATAAATCTTGCAACAAAACAAAATCTATGGACATGCATTTAGAATTAGTTAATAGTATTCTTGGTATCCGACGTAAGAATGAGAAGATTATATATATAGAAACTGATATATATCTATTTGGGAAAAAAACATGATATTTTCATGAAAATCTCTTTTATATAAATGAAAAATTCTACGCGAACATGATAATTGGATATGAAAATTAGACGTGAGTGTTTTATAATGTTATTTATTTGTATTTTTACTCCATTCAAAGGTAAAAATATAAATATGTGAAATTATAAAACACTCGTATCCAATTATCATGTCCGCATAAAAGAGTTCGTATATAAATACGAGACTAATTTAGTATTCATGTATAAGAGATCATATAAAAATATCAGTTTCATATGTAAAAAATATGTCTCCCTGATTGTATATATTACTTCCTCCGTCTCATAATATATGATGTTTTAGATGATTTTATTTGTTCCAAATTGTTTGATGTTTTATATAATCTAGGAGAATTAATCACAATCTTTCTAAAATTATTGCTTATGGAAAAATATTATAGATGAGAGAGACAATGAGATAAGTATATGGTGATGGGTATTCCCTCCGTCCCTTAATTTAAGACATTTTAGAGTTGTGCACAAGTATTAAGAAAATGATTGTATAACATTAAATATAATATCAATTGTCTATATTGTCATTGTATACACCCCACCCCACCCCACCCCACCCCACCCCACCCCCCAAAATAATAATAATAATAATAATAATAATATATCAAATCAGGTCTTCATGGAACTATAACCATATTAAAATGGTTAATGTGGTTTTTAACCATAACCATATGGTTCCAAACTACATTATCTATATTAAAAATGGTTAATATGATTTTAGTTCTTAAATGGTTGGTTAACCATATTTTGAAAACCAAAACCAACCCATAACCATATTTTGACAGGTCTAATGGTAAGGGTATTCCCTCCGTCTCTTAATATAAGACGTTTTAGAGTTGTGCACAAGTATTAAGAAAATGATTGTATAACATTAAATATAATATCAACTGTCTATATTGTTATTGTATTGAAAAAAAAAATATTATTTATTGAGCAAAAAAATAGTGAGAGAACTAAAATTATATTTAATATTTGAAATAATATTAAAAATTAAATAATTAATATTTATTTAAAATTCTAAAACATCTTAATATATTAAGAGACAAAGAGAATATTATAAATAATTAATATCCACCGTCTGGAATAGACTCCACTAAGACAGTAATCACTACATATATGTCAGTGCAGCCTCAAAGTGAATGATAGATGTCTAAGATTATAACCATAAAAAATGTCTAAGTGGGAAAGTCTTGAGAAATAAAAAGTTGAGGACTAAATTATGGGAAATATGAAACACGCACTTTGCTTATAAAATAAAGGATAAATATGATTATATAAATAAATATGATTATATAAGGTAGTATGTCTAAAACTATCTATACAAACTAATATCTTGTTCAAATTAATTGAGTCAATTTAGTTGGTCATCAAATTAATATCAAGTTAGCTCTGAGTTAATCACTTTTACTGATACAATATACTCTCTTTGTCCCGTTCTCAAATTATTTAATATTTTATATAATTTAGAAGAATTAAACACAATCTTTCTAAAATTATCTTTTATCAGAAATGTTACAAATAAGAAAGAGTATGAGATAAATATATGATAAATAATATTATAAATAATTAATATTATATTTAATACTATACAATTATTTCTTTAATTTTTATGTACAACTATGGGACGGGAGGAGTATGTGGTTTCTCCATAATTATACCAAGTTAACTTTTTGTATTCTTTGTTCTATCATTTCAAGGTGTGCATTCATGTATATTAAAATACTAATATATGCCCGTGCCTAAAGGCACGGCGTAAAAAATAATTAAATTAAAATTCGAAAAATATAATATTACCTAAAGACACATCTATATAATATCAAGCTAGTCGCTGCTAATTTTAAAAAATTTCGACAGAATTTCCTTTAAAAATAGACATCCAGACAAATATAAACCTGTGTATAAAACTTACAATCATTCATACATATCCAAACCACCAAAAAAACAACCATTCCATACCCAATCATCAACACATCAATACAATCACAACCATGTATAATTAGTTAACTTTATAAAATACGGAACAAAAAAAATACATACATAAAGAAATTAATACATACTCAATCAGCAACACATCTAACCACCAAAACATCAAGCTAGTCACTACTAATTTCAAGAAATTTCGGCAGAATTTCCTTTAAAAATAGATATACAGAAAAATCTAAACCTGTTTACAAAACTTACAATCATCCATACATATCCAAACCACCAAAAAAACCATCATTCCATACCCAAAATCATCATAACCAAGTATAATTAGCTAACTTTATAAAAGGCAGAATACAAAAAATATATACATACAGAAAATAGAGAAACTAAGACCCTTTACTTTACAACTTACACCAAGTATATTCTTTACAGCTTACATCATGTATCCTTCAGTATATACCTGAAAATAATTGAAATTTAAAAATTATCGAAATATGTGAGTAAAAATACGTTCAATTACAAATACGTTCAATTATCGAAATATTTAGAATAAATTTTGCTAGCTAAACTGATTCTTTTGTGGACAATATGCTTGAATACCAAAAACTCAATGGATTAATATTTGATCGTTTAGCTAATTAAGATAAAGACATAAAACTATGAAACAATATAGAGTTGATTTTTAGTACATAGCCAATTTTTTTAACTGTTAGTTTAAAGTGCACAGTTTCTTATTTATGTTATATCTCATATATATAAAAATATCACTATCACATAAAATAATCACATATCGTTCACATATGAATTTGTTGAGTTAAGTGGATCATGTCAATCACAAATCCATGGGTGCCACGTCAGGGATATGTGAGCGGTATGTTACGATTTTATATGATAGTAACATTATTGCATATATAATGGGTTCGAATTAAGTAAACAAAGATGACGCGGCTTCAAAGACAGAAGATTAGAAGACCCAGAGCTCAACTTATCGCTTCAAAGTTGATTTTTCTTGAGTATCAAATAAAGATGAGCAAACTTTGAGTATAAAATCAAGCACCCACTTTGAGCAAACTTTGAGTACCAAATCAAGCACCCACTTTCTGTAAATCAGCAAAAATGAAGCAACAACAAACATAAAGTTTTATACCCAAAAGCAAAATCAAGAACAAAAAAATCAAAAAGTAACTAAAATCGAAAAACAGAAACAATTGAAGAACAGAGAGATAAGTAATCAGAAACAAAAAAAAGCAAAATCAAAAAGTATACTCAAAAGTAACTAAAATCATACTCAGAAGTAAGTATACCCAAAAGTAACTAAAATCAAAGACATCACCACTTAGCAACCTCCGCTTAGCAAGCAATCTTGATTTGGGGGGTGGCGTTAAAGAGACAAAGAGAGGAAGAGGAGTGGCGTTATTATCATCAGACAAAGAGAGGAAGAGAGTGACATTATTAACTTAGAGTGTGGGGGGTTTGATTTGGGCGGTAATTTTTTTTTTTGTGTCTCAAATGAAATCTGACCTTTAAATTAACTTAGATGAAATCTCAGCCTTTGTTGTGGTTTCTCAACTTTTTAAGTGGAGAAGGATTCAAAATTGGCTACAAAACAGTTCAAAATAGAATTTCAAAACAGAAAGTGCTTTTATGAGTTCTGAGTTTGAGTGCCATTGAGACTGGCTTAAGATGTGACAAATCCATGGAGTGCATGATTGGTCCTGAAGGTGATCTTACAGAGACCACCGAAGAACAATGTCAACAACTATCACTTTTAAAATTGTACAGAATTTTGGAAATAGTGCATTTTTTTGATTTTTGAAGGTTATCTTTCATAATTGATTTCCCTTTTCCTTCAACTTGATTATCAAACCATACACACGCTCGCTCGCGCGCGCACACAGACACACTTATCTTTTGTCTTTTTAACTTGGTCTCACCTCAAGTATGAGTGTACTAATTGTCAACATTTAACTCTTGATGGTGAGCCAATCCTTTCCTTTTCAAGACCAATTTCCAGATTCTACGTCTTTTACCACTTTTTTTTTAAAAAAAAAAATTGGGCGAACATGTCAAAAGGCCTTCTGTGGGTATAGAACATGAACAGGAACACCAATTTCGCCCAAAATTGCAAAAATCTAAATGATTAGCATATAATGTTCTTTTGCCGAGAACATTAAATGATTACCATCTAAATGATTAGTAATTGCAAGAAATGTTGGGTTGAGATGAAATAAAAGAGAAATAAATGAGAACCCAATACAGGAAGGGTATACCAATAAAACCTATGGAAGTAAAAGAGAAAGGGTATACAGGAAGGGTTTTGATGGACTATACCATTTGCTAAAAATTACTAAATGATCTAAATGATTATTTAAAATAAATGATTAACAATTGCAAAAATCTAAATGATTAGCATGTAATGTTCTTTTGCCGAGAACATTAAATGATTACCATCTAAATGATTAGTAATTGCAATAAATGTTGGGTTGAGATGAAATAAAAGAGAAATAAATGAGAACTCAATGCAGGAAGGGTATACCAATAAAGCCTATGGAAGTAAAAGAAAAAGGGTATACAGGAAGGGTTTTGAGGGACTATACCATTTTGGGCGAGAAGAGAGTTCATTCAATTGAAGAAGTTGTTGAGCTTCTTCTTCTCCTTTCTTGAAATACAGAGTAGGGGGAGGGAATAGTTTGTACCAAGGGATTTGGAGGTGTAGGTGAGTACAGGGGAAGCAGGCGGCACTTGGATAGAGTGTAGGTGGGGTTTTGATTTGGGCGGTAATTTTTTGGGTGTTAAATGAAATCTGAGCCATTAGATGAATTTAGATTAAATCTGAGCCGTTATTATGGTTTGTCAAATTTTAAAAGGGGTATAGATTCAAATTTGGTTATGTTTTATTATATAGATATATACAATAATTTTGGTATACATACAACTAATTAATACCATCCACACTAATATTATTTATACTCGAATTATTATAACACTAACACACAGCACACACTATAATATTAAAGGAAAATGATATCTACACATATATTTCTACATGATATTCTTTTAACATGAAGATATCACCTTTATATAAAATTGAATCATATAAAAATATTAAAAACACATATAAAAATAATATTGTTCAATTTTAAATTATAGTATTCATTTATAGTAGTAATATGCGACTTCCATCTCCATGGGTTATCAATTTAGTATACAACTAATTAAGAGAAGCAGCACTTGTCTTTACTTGGTGAAAACCAATAAACATACGTCATAATCATCACACACCCAATCGCACGTACAAGAATATAAAAACATAACACAATGTAATATGGACCATGTCGAGGATGATACCCACATTTTGTGTTGAGTAATATATTCACTAATTCAAGCAATTAGGATTTTTGAGGGACCAGGGCCAACCAGCCATTAGTGAAGCTAATTAGCACTGAGTAGAAACGATGACCCTTTAATATATATATATCCAAATGATACAGTGTCATCAATTCATAATTTAATTTTATATTATTATTATTTGCAAATTTTGTTAATGAATTTTTATTTTTATTTTTTTGCGCAAGTATAGGGCACTCTCACTCATTCAACCAACAGGACCAAAGTTTTTTATGTGCATGATCCCCCTACACCCGGGTCCTCAGCACCCCCCCATGGAGAAGAGAAATATTATCTGGTTCAAAGACAATATATTTACTTCAAATGTTTGAAATTTAAATATAAGATTGTTACGGTTTGAATGCATTTTGACCTTAGGTGTTTGGTGCAATTAACAATTATAACTATTACTCCTGTTTTTATGTAATAAATAAAAATTTATGATTTTTTTTTATTTTAAAACAAAAAAAATAACAAATTTGCCCTCGAGAGTGGATTACGATTTATTTTAAAATAGTTTATATTTATCAAATGAAATGGAGATGATCTATTTCAGATAGAAAAGAATCTTATTATGTACTATAACTAGCAACAGTCCCGTGCCTTCGACAGCATGAACGATAAAATTTATCTCAAACTTTGAACGGCCAAAATAATTTATTAAAATAAACGAAAAATTTAAATTATTTTTATTTTGTTATATAAATTTTAAATAAATTTATTATCACATAAAATCATTCAGTCGCGTATATATTTTGATTTTAATAATAGCTCACCCCAAAGTAAGTGACTCTCTCTCGCGCGCGCCCAAGACCCAAATGAAGTGCTCTCTTTGTCCTCTCCGTATATTCAAAAACCATTAAATAAGTGGAAGACTTCTCAACAACAGAACAGAGCCACTTTCTTCCTCTTGCGCGGCCATAAATTGAACAAACAAGGAGCAGAAGCATAATTGAAAACTGAAAATCATCGCCTCTATTTCTCTCCTCCTTTCTTGCTTCTAATTTTCCCCTTCCCTCAAGGAGCCACATTCCAAAAAGGTATACTCCCACGTTTAAAAGTCAGCCCCTCTCTCCCTCTCTATCATCTGCTAACCCAGCGCCTTGACTACAACAAACATACAGATTTAAAACTAACAATCTTTCTGGGTTTTTTTCAGTAATCCAGATGATGGGTGTTTGGAGGCTGTTCTTATTTTGTACTCCACTACTAACATTTACCAGCCTCTTCACACCCACCAAATCAGACCCAAAAGACGAATCTTGCTTAACCCACCTCAGCCAATCACTCCAAGACCCAAATCACAACCTCCAAAATTGGACAAAATCAACCTTCGCCAACCCATGCCTCGGCTTCACTTCCTACCTCCAGGGAGCCACCTGCAACAATGGCCGAATCTACAAACTCTCTCTCTCCAACCTTTCTCTCAGGGGCTCCATCTCCCCTTACCTCGCAAACTGCACCAATCTCCAAGCCCTAGACCTCTCCTCCAACTCCCTCTCCGGACCCCTCCCCACCGACCTCCAGTTCCTCGTCAACCTCGCTGTACTCAACCTCTCTGACAACCTTCTTTCCGGCCAAATCCCGCCCCAGATCGCCATGTGCGCCTACCTCAACGTCATAGATCTCCACGACAATATCCTCGTGGGTCCCATCCCTCAGCAGTTGGGTCTCCTCGCTCGCCTCTCCGTTTTTGATGTGTCCAACAATAGGCTCGCCGGTCAGATTCCGGCGACGCTCGTGAACCGGAGTGCGAACTTGCCGAGGTTCAATGCGACCTCGTACGAGGGAAATAAGGGTCTTTATGGGTACCCTTTGCCGCCGTTGAAGAGTAGAGGGTTGTCGATTTTGGCCATTGTTGGGATCGGATTGGGAAGTGGGTTCTCGAGTTTGGTGCTCAGTTTTACTGCAGTGTGTATATGGTTGAGGGTTACTGAACGCAAATTGGCTGCCGATCAAGAAGGCAAAATTAGTCAGCTCATGCCTGAATATTGAGAATTGTATGTGTGTATAAGTTATACCCTGGCTTATTAGAGGTGTGAATTAGTTTTTCTTTTTTATAATTTATTGATGTTGATGGGGTTTAATTTTTGGTCAGTTTTATTGTCTTTTTACCGATCCTGGTGGGAATTTCCTTTTTGCCTGTGCTTAACTACTACCTCCCTTCTCCTTTTTTCTTTTTTACTTGATAGTTTTCATTTTACTAAACTATTTCAATGTACAACAGACATGAGGTTTTGGTGAAATAGTAGAAATCTGGGTGGGGTAGGTTGAAATTGTAGAGGGTGAGACGGTTGGGGAGTGTGGAATTTTGTCTTCTGGTGGCCTAAAATACAGACATCTATCTAGCTGCAGCTGTGGACAGTCAGTGTCTTCAATAATCTAAAGGCGGGCAGATGCATCAATTATAGTGTACTAGTAGTGTTTTTCTTGGGGAAATTAATAGTTGTTGTTACTTAAGATTAGCGTATAAATTATAATGGAGTTGGTATTTGGTAATGTTGCTGAATTAATTTCTCCAGGTTTGAATTAAGTTGTAGCTAGTCTCGTGTTTTTTCATTTGGGACGAAAATAGTATAAAGAAGAGACCTTACCAGGGGTTGCGGTAGTATGTTTTAGTTTCTTTTTATTTTCAAAATATTGGATTATGGAATGCTCACCTTGTGTTTCCACAATTCTCATGCAACTACTAGTATATAATTTAATGCAACTTTGGATAAAAGCAAAGTGGTTTGCGCCAGCCCAGCCCATGAGGTCTAAGAACAAAATGTATATAATAGAATTGAATCACATGGAATGTAGTAGTAGTAGTATTTTAATTCATCTAGTTTGGATTTGATGTCTGTCCATTTAGCATATCCCGTATATTACTCCCTCCGTCCCAAATTAACTGCTCAGTTTTGACTTTTTTAAGTCAAATTGACTATTTTTAGAATTAATAATTAAGCATATATAAATATATTTCTAAAATTATAAAAATTAGGATTAGTAATAAATTGTATATACTTTCTTTTGGTTATAATCTCTTCACCTATATTTTAGCAAAAATAGTAAAAAGATTAATTTTAAAAATGGTCAATTTGACTTTAAAAAGTCAAAACTGAGCAGTTAATTTGGGACGGAGGGAGTAATTGATTGGGTCTCGTCTTTTGACTACCTAGGAGTATTAAATAATGTATTATTACCACACCAAATTCCAGGTACCAACCACTATTGACAGTTATGAATCGGTATATTTATTTATATTACTCCATTAAATTGAACTTGTTTGTTACTATATTATATACGACCCATATGAAATTAAAAAGAGTGTCATAATGATTTATTTTGGTTAAAGTTTCACGTTAGTTAGGACTGAGCAAAAAACGGGTATAACCGAAAAATCGAACACAATCGAAATAATTTAACCGAAATATTCTGACAATTCGGTTATTTTTACTATTTCGATTATATCCGAATTTTTGTACGGTTTTCGGTTAACTTATACGGGTATTATTTTTGGGTTATTCGGTTTAACCGAATAACCGAACAACACTTGTTAAAATAAGACTCTGACTCAACAGTCACTGACCACAGCACTCAGCCCATTCACTCTTATCCACAGCCCATTCATTACTCTTATCTACACTCTACAGCACTCAGTCTCTTACTCTTGAATTCTCTCTGTCCATTCATCAATCTTATCACAAGCAAGTAGCAACGTCAAAGTTCATCGCCTCTGCTCGCCGCCGCCGAACTCTACGGCCTCCAAGTTCTCGCCGACGGAATCCAAGACTTCCAGCAACGTCACTCGATTCGTGATGGCAATCATACCGAGAACAGATCGGCCATTCAGATCGACTGTCCCTCATCCATTTCGTCTCTCATTGCTTAAAACCCAGATCCAGATGCGAGACTGAGATCTCTCTCAGATCCAGACGCCCAGAGTCCCAGACCCAGATCTCGATTTCTCTCATCGGTCGACGCCGAGTCGCCGACGGCCATCGCCTCGGTCCTTAATCTGGAGCTCTCAATCTTTCAAGTCTCAAGAGTGAAGCAAGTCTCATCCCGTCATCCACCATTCGGTTACCGGTACCACTACTTCGATCTCTCAATCTCTCAAATCAGTTTATATGTTTTGGTCATTTGTTTCTGTTTAGCAAAATAGCAAGCCAACTACTTGATTTTTTTGTGAGTTGTGAAGTAATTTGTCAAACATGTAAACGGAGATTTGCGGTTGTGTTTTTAAGATGAGAAGAATTGGGTAAAGATGCCTTTTTTATTCCTTGTTTTGTTTGACAGAATTTTGATTTTTTAAAATGCAATTGACCCTTAATTTCTGTGATTTAAAGTTGAGCTATCCCATTCATGGGAGTCTGACATAAAACCTTGTACATTCAATTACTAAATTATACGTGCTCTCCTTACTTGATCTGATCAGGAATTAGGTCTGCAATATTCTTTATAATAGTGGTTTATGCTAGCTTTACTGCTATTCCTTGTACATTCAATTACTAAATTATTATGGGTGGTTTTAGAATTTCATACAATCCCTAGTGGCTTCTTCTATTGGCCATGCCAAATTTATTGAGATTGTCTGCTTCAGCCAATTATTCTAGACTTTGGAGCAGATTTCTTATTAAAGTTGCAACTTCTAGAGTTTGAATCTTTCTTTGTTTTCTTTCCAGCATGGCAGTAAAACTATTAGCAGCAACAACAAATGAGCAGCAGGTCAAACTCAACAGCAGCAGTAGCAAATGCTCAACAGCAGGAACACTATGCTCAACAGCAGCATTATGTTTTTATGGATTATGTTTATGGTGTTAAACTGTTAATTATGTAGTTGACTGACGTTCAATTCACTGGACTGTAGAAGCACACTGTATTTCAGAAAATTCTGAATGGATGAGCTTTTTTCCTTTTTTTGTTTTCTAATTTTGACAGGTAAATAAAATCAACTTGTAAATATATTTCTTAATTTCGGTTATTACCCGAATAACCGAATTGTAAATTCGGTTATTCGGTTATTCGGTTAATGGGTAATTCGGTTACTTGTTCGGATATTAAAAATGAACAAATTTCGGTTTTCGGTTATAACCGAAAAGTCTATTCGGTTCGGTTATAACCGAATGATCAGTCCTAACGTTAGTTACGATATGAAATTTGTCCTCATATAAATAATTTTATTACTGTATAAAAATGACTTTATTACTAATTAATTCAACGTTTTGTTGAAAAAGTATTTAAAGTAGAATTACTATTAGAAGAAAAAAAATAAGGACAACAAAAACATAACCGGTGGTCCGGTGGTAGTGGGAGGAAGGTGTAGCAGTAGCAGTAGCAGTGTGGTGACATTCATCAAACCGAAAGTAAAAGGAGGTTGGTCAAACTCTACTTTAATTCCTCTCATTTTCATATTTTTGTATATCATCATACAATGGTTAAATATTCTTTTGATATTCATTGGTATATTTATTTTAATGATGTTTAAAGATACGAATGTTATAGAGCATAAATGAAAAACTAATACTAAAAGAACTATGTATATTATTTACTAATTGTTTACGTCGGGCGCTCCGCGAATAACCAAACGAAGAGGGGAAAAAAATAATCAAGAATTGAAGAAGCATAGTGTGGTCGGACCGGTGAATGGATTAGGGGTTCACTCAACTCAGATCAAGATCAAAATGTTGTTGGGCTTGGGCGTAAGATCCCCCACCTACCCCTCCTCCTTCTCTTTCCATCCCACCTTTCTAAAGCCTACCAAATCATCCAGACACCCAGAGCTCGAATTAGAGCTGAACAAACCCACAAACACCATTACCATTACCATTACCATTACCATTACCATTAATAATAATAGCACAGAGGTAGAGAGAAAAAGCAGCAACAGCATGATTTGACGGTCTTATCATCATCGTCATCTTCCTCGGGGACTCAATTATACTCCTATACGAATAAGATGGGGATGATGATGGATTACATTGCCGGAAATTTATTTGCCTTTCTGCTTGGCTTTTCTTTTCTCTACATTTTGGGCATCGTAATTACACCATCGCCAATTCCAAGAAAAAGAACCAAAAACAGAAAGCGACTGCTTGTACTTCTTTTGAGACCCGAAACGATCTGAACCATGGCGACAACCCACGGGCTAATCAATCAGACGCCGACGTCATCATCGTTGGAGCTGGTGTCGCCGGTGCCTCCCTCGCTCACACCCTTGGCAAGGTTATAAAGACTACAATCTCTTTCTGTTCTATTTTACCCTTCGATAAAGAATTCTGTCGGCGTTCCTGTAAGATTTGCTTCTTTGATAAACAATGCTTTTCTTTCTTTTCAAATGTGGTGGTTGCATTTTTAATTAAATTTTATTTGAAAGGTATGTTTTGCATTTCTGGCAAAAAAAAAAAGAAATAAAAAATAAGAAGATGATTTGTAGGGGATTTCACGCTAATGACTAATCCTTCCATATTATCTAGGTTGATACAATTCTATATGTGATTCAATGATACTATAATCACCTTCATGTTGAAGGTTACATGTGCCTTAAACCTTTTGTTTTGGGGATGTAGTCTATAATTTTGTTTTGGTCTAGTTAACCGCGTATCACTATGTTCATGGATTAAAAAAATTAACTTTGTTTATTTACTAATGCACATAAGAGTCAAATGAGTGCTAGAAAATCATTTAAACAATAGACTTTCCACAAGCTTCATTTTCTTTCCTTTCCATGCTTTTGATATTTCACATGAAAAGTGGCCCTATAGATCCTATAGTGACGAATACATCTATAGCGACACTTTTCATGTCCCTTAAATTATCTAACTTCTCAGGGTTTGCCTTTCTTTTTATAACTTTATGACCATGTCTAAAAAGGCATAGATTGGTAAACTCTATGTTCACTGTCCCAAGTGAAGAAGTCTTCAACTGTATTAAATTGTCTTACGACTTATTACAGGATGGACGGCGAGTTCATGTGATTGAAAGAGATTTGACAGAGCCGGACAGAATTGTTGGTGAACTGCTACAAACCAGGGGGATACCTAAAGTTAATTGAGTTGGGTCTTGAAGGTATGCATGAAAACTAACATGCATCTCAAAGGTTGTAATAACCTGCAATGAGCAGATAGTTGTTGGAGGCCATAACTCTTACAGAAGCTATTTCTTCGAGAATCAATTGACTTACAATTAATAAAGAGTAAAAAGAAAAATGCATAAGAGGAAGAAAGTTTAAAGAAGTAGTGACCAGGCATGGGGTTACTAGTATTGCTGCTCTTCTTCAGGCATAATGAATCTTAAAAGTGAAATCTAAAACATATGCACTTGGAATGCAGATTGTGTGGAGGAAATTGATGCCCAGCGTGTGATTGGATATGCTCTTTTCAAGGATGGAAGAAACACTAAACTGTCCTTATCCCTTAGAAAAATTTCATTCTGATGTGTCTGGGAGAAGCTTCCACAATGGTCGCTTCATTCAGAGGATGAGAGAGAAAGCTGCTACTCTTTCCAAGTACACTTAGCTTACCATTTTTACAAATCATAATTAACTTCATTATTAAGTTTTTTAAGGAAATGGATTGGTGAAAAATTATAGAGTATTAAAACATTCTTTAATTTATCTAGTTGCTTTCTTTTAAAATCTAACTCTATCAAAAACGAGAAATTGCGGTCGTTCTTTTGCCCAGGTTCTAAATCTTTCAAAACATTTAAACGTGATTTTTAGGACCTATGTATAACTTTTGTTCCAAAATGCATATATGTCTAGAACTGTTACGATTTTAAAGTTAACTGATAAGTAATGTTTCCTTTTTTTCTTCTTTCCAATTAATTATTTTCTATCTAATTTAGAACAAAACTCAACTCGTTTTCTGTAACGTCCCCAAAATCCGAGTGCTTTCCACAACGAATCTTGTGCGTACCAATCATCGTCGTCCATAACTTTCACCAACAATACTTGGTAAAAACTCGTTTATTTAAAACTTTACTATATAATCTTATTCCAGAATCGTATACTTTATAATTTATATTACATACCAAAATCATATAAATCATGACTTATTCTATACATTGATTATGTAATTTTCCAACACTACATTCTTCTGAGTAATCCATAATTCCATATACTCCAATCCAACACTAAATTCTTCTTCTTAACTTCAGCCCCATTTATTTATCGTAGACTTTCAATATTAGCAATCAGTCAGTTCCCACGAAAGAGAGGGCTTTCTGATACGGATTTTTCCTTATTGACGCACAATTAAATAACTTAACCCATTTTCTAGACAGAACTTTCTAGACATTGCCAATAATGTTAATTTAGCATAGTTAAATGACTCCTACATCTACTAGCTTAAATGTACAGTACACAAACAATACATTCTTATAATAATTCTTAACTCTTTTAATCATGTCTCCAAAGTTATTACAACTTTAAGTTCTATTACATGAAAAGAAGACAATAATAATAATTCCTCTTGACCTAACTATTCTTCTTTCACTTTCTCTTTATTGCCAGATTTTGCTGATAATTCTTCCTTAACTGCAAATAAGAATAAGATTTTATTCGCAAGAATGAGCACAAATACTCAACAAGTCTAACAGATAACACATTTCACACTTCTCAAGTTTATACATATAATAAAGTTTCACACTACTCAAGTTATTAGGAGTGATCATTCAGGTTATAACCGAATACCGAATTATCGATAATTCTACTATCCGAAATACTAACCGAAATTTGAAATTAACCGAATTACCGAATTACCGAATTGTACATTCGGATATTCGGGTACTAACCGAACCTGTGCTCTTTTTAAAATTAAGAATACAACAACAGATTACAAAGTAACTTAAGTACTTAACATTGAAGATTATTTTTGACAATAACAATTATAACAAGAAGAGAAGCCATCAAATGATTTTATTAAACGAAGGAACAATTTTGTATCCTTTCATCTTATCAATCCAAGAAATGAAGGACGATTTGATATTCCAAAAACCCAAAAATCCATGCTCCTTGCTCTTATTCATTGTATCCAACGGATACTCAATACCTAGTATAGCATCAACAAACCACCAAATTCCAACTTCTTCCAATTTAGTAGCTGCCAACCCTTTCTCCTTCACAATCTCATCCGACACAGCCCCTTTACCTTTCATCCTTCATCATCTCCTCCAAGCTCAACTTCTCTCCACCCTCAAATTCTCTGCATTCCACCTCAAATTCTTCCCCCAACACCTTCCATAAATGCTTCCACTTGAACACATCCCCATTACTACAATTAAACGCCTCATTCTTTGCATACGGATCCACCGCTACCCATATTTGATACTCCATAATCAAGTCAACATCCGAGACATCTGAATACCTGTCCCACGCCTCCTTAGTATCGGAAACCTTATTGGGACACCCTCTTGTTTACAAACGGCAACATAAACGCACAATGTCCCAATCATATTCATCATACTGTAAGGCGAAAACCCAAATATAGTCCCTGGCCGATGGATTGACCAAGCTAATCCCTCTTTCTTCCCCACTTGCTCAAACAAAATATCCTCTAAAGAATAGTAAAAGTTAGGAGTATCTAGTCTCGGAAGATCTTCACTATAAGGGGGATCATGGGCTGCTTTACCAAAAAACTCAAAAGATCCAAACTAATTCGGAATCACAAAATTCAACACATTTATAAACCTTTTACCATTGATTTCGCAGTTCTCAGCTTCAGTGGGTTTCATGGCCCAAGTGACATAGAAGAGGTGGGTGACATCTTCGAGGTGGGAAAGTTTTGATCGAGCTTCCTCGGGATTAGAGACGTTGCATCGGATGTACTTGATTGGGTGGTCGGCGTACCACGACTGGTCTCGGGCGGCGAGCGACGCCGTAGCCAGGGGCTGCCTGGGGTGTCCGAAAGAGGGAGAATCTCGGCTAGGCTGTTGCCGACGATACCGGTAACGCCGATAATTAGGGCCACACTTTGGTATTTTGGTGGAGCATTATCTTGTTCGATTTTCTTCTGTAGTGGGTATAAATGATTAAGGGTGTAAATGAGTTGAACCGGAGCGAACAGAGAGTTACTCGAATTCGACTCGAAATGATAAATTCGTATTCGAATCCGGCTCGAATTCAAATTATATTTGAAAAATCCTTCCCAAATTTGACTCGACTCGAATATTTATTACTCGAATTCGATCCGACTACTCGACTCGAATATTTATTCAAACTACTCGTGAGTTTCAAATTCAAGCTCGGATTCGAGTCTCCGCACAATAACTAGTTTTATAATAAATATAATTATAAATTGAATTTGTTATTTTACTTAGAAATGAGAAAATATATTTATTATTACACTTTACAAATATAAAATCACAATTAAAATTAAAAACAAAACAAAATAATAACTAATTATCCTAATTTGATTTAAATTTGTATATATTATAAGAGAATATATCGAACATCTAATCGAATATGTATTAACCGAGTATGTATCGAATCACAATCAAGAATTCGAGTAGTTTGAATATTAAACGAGTCGAGTATAACCTTGTTCAGATTCTACTCATATTTTTATTCTAACTATTTTTAATGCTCAGATTTGGATCATATTATTAACGAATCCGAGTCTCGCTTGTATTTTTTTGAGTCGAGCTCGAATCAACCCCGAACTGTGTTGGCTCGTTTACAGCCTTATAAGTGATTGATTTGTTAGACAAGAAAATAAAAGATGGAAATGTATGAATGATTCAACACAGAGTAAGAGGGTGAAATGTGAGACGGCGAGACAAACAGTGACAGCCGAGAGGCGGAGGACGGAGATTGAGACGGAGAGAGGCAGAGGCCGGAGAGGATGTGAGATAGACAGTCGAGACTCGAGAGGCAAGAGGGCAGAGGCTGAGGAATTGAGATCTGGGAGCGGCTAGGGCAAAATGGGAGAAAACATACTGATAGTATGATACATTCATACATATTAGATAATATTATAAAATTATTTTTTTTAAGTATTAAAGTTCAGTTATTCGGGTATCCTGAATAACCTGTTTATGAAAATCGAAACCGAATACCGAGTAATAATTCGGATATAACCAAAATTATAAAAAAAAATCGAAAAATCGAAATAATTCGGTTAACAAAATTCGGTTCGGTTCTGTTCGGTAATTCGGTTTTATCCATTTTTTGCTCACTCCTACGAGTTATAGGGTTCACATTGCCCTAAGTTATAGGGTTCACACTGCCCAAGTTATAGATTTCAGAAGTCTCAAGTTATATAAGTTATTCATATATCACAACTAACTTCACACAACAACTGAAATTCAAAACAGTTTTGTAACACATCATTGCACATAAAAACAATTAGAAACTTGCACATAGTTTTATAGCACATCATTGCACATAAAAACAATTATAAACTTGCACATAGTTCAAAAAACTTGTCTGATTCCGCTTCTATAGGTTACCCTAATTTTTTGCGTCTTTCGATCAACCTCTTGAAGTTGCAAGCTTTACGTTTATCTTGAATAAGCAAGACTTGATCTTTCTCTCAATTATAATACATTTACTATAGTTCTCTCTTACAATTCTTGTGAATTGGTGAAGGAAAATAACATGACATAAGGCTTCTATTTATAGGCAAGCAAGACCTAGGGCATAAGGATCATCTAACCACAACCAACCAAAGTGACCAACAAGCCCAACACCACAACCAAGAAATGAGGCCATATCTCACCTCTTAAAACATGCCAACACCACAAGCAAGTTAAATTAATAAGCCACATCTCATCATACTAAGATTGACAACACATTAAAGCAAACAAATGCCAAATTGATGACCAACCCTTCAAAGCAAGTAACAATACTTCCAAGTTTGTAAGTATTACATTATTCCATAATGGCCAAAAAGCCCTCACTTTCTATACACCCTAACCAAATTTCACATAGTTTGGTTAATCCAACTTAGTTTACTTTCTAGTTAGGTTTCCTAACTAATCCGGTTGGTCAAAAATGTTGATTTTCCCAAAGTTGACTTTAGGTTTCATGAATAGTGATTTCGTAGTTAATTTTTACAAAAAATTTATATACTTATAATGAAACCATACACATTCAAACACATAACACATAATTTCAATCACCAAAATATCTTTTACTAATCATATAAGATTACATTTACTATAAGGATTTCGGAATATTACATTTTTTATAAGGGATCTACCAACTGCTATATAATATATTTAGACAGAAGCATTTTAAGCTCATTTTCAATATAGTCTTTTCAGTTTTACGTGTTTCCATGGACTGTGACCTGTTTACCATATGCTTCTTGGAGTGGGAGTACATATCAGTACTTAATTCAATTTCCACATCAATTACCATTCATATTGAAATATTACATTAATTCATTTATTTATATATTCATATTTTTCAAATTTCTTCAGTGTACATCTTGAGCAAGGAACTGTATCGTCTCTAATTGAAGAAAACGGAACTATAAAGGGTGTTCAATACAAAACTAAAACTGTTCAAGATGTCAAAGCATATGCTCCTCTTACAATTGTTTGTGATGGATGCTTCTCAAATTTGCGCCGCTCTCTTTGCAAGCCTAAGGTAAAATTTTGAAAGGGCTTGAAGTAGTAACATAATGCTTTTCATATTCCGACATTTTGCTCAACTTTCATTCCATATATTGAAGTCATATAAATTGTGCACTCTTTTAACTGTCTTGATGCTTCCTTAAGCTAAATATTTTTCTCTGAAATTTGTTATAATTGCTCAATTGAGTCGTGATATACATTGCGAAAGTTTTCAGCCGAATTATGATTGTGACGTATGTACATACATGGGATATGTAGGCACTTTAATTTATTCTATCTTATCGCATACACTTCCACATTGGTCGCAATCCAACTTCGTCATTTGTGGATGTATATCATTTTCCTTGCTCAATTAGGTACACCATCTTTTGCCTTTTTCTTGTATAACATGTAATGTTTTCCCCTCTTTCTTTGTGATTTTTACAGGTAGATGTACCCTCATGCTTTGTTGGGTTGATCTTGGAGAATTGTAAACTTCCACACCCCTACCATGGACATGTCATTTTAGCAGATCCTTCACCCATTCTATTTTATCCAATCAGCAGCACTGAGGTACGTTGTTTGGTCGATGTACCTGGTCAAAAGCTTCCTTCTCTTGCTAATGGTGATTTGGCCAACTATTTGAAGACCATGGTAGCTCCCCAGGTATAGTAGCCCGCAAATCTAACATGATTTAGATGTTTTAAGTATCAAATAAAGTTCCTTAGAAGACTTCTTTTCCTCATTGTTAAAATTTTGGCAATATATCAGTAGCCCGCTTTTGGCTTTTACCTTGATCCATTTGTCCATCATCCTTAACCAAAGTCCATCTCACATCCGGTACATAGCCTGCTTGCCTCATTTTATTTAACATCTTCTCCCAGAACACATAAATTTCTTTTATCAGTGGATGTGAACTATCTTCGGCCACAAAAACATGTACCAAATTGTTCATCTCAATCCAACTACAACCTGGCTTCTTCTTCACACCATTATCGCGCATAAGTTTTCTAACTGACGCCATTTCTTCCCATCTGCCAGCATGAGCATACATATTAGCAAGTATGACATATGGGGCTGCATTCGAAGGCTCCTGTTGAAGACACTGGTTAGCGGCCTTAACTGCTAGCTCTATGTTTCCATGTGTTCTACAGGCCCCGAGCAATGATCCCCAACCGATTGAACCAGGGTTGTATGGCATTGACTCAATAAGCTTCTCTGCTTCATTGAGTTTTCCTGCTCGACCCAAAAGGTCAATCATGCATGAGTAGTGTTCTGCATCTGGCATTGTATGAAATTTCTCAGTCATTAAACTGAAAAACTTCTGCCCCTCTTCAACTTTTCCTGTGTGTGCACATGCAGAAAGGACAGAGATAAATGTAATCCTTGTAGGGGCTATATCTGTTTTGAGCATCTGTTCAAACAGATGCAATGATTCAATTCCGATTCCATGCTTGTGCATAACCTGCAATCATTGAATTTATAGAAACAGTGTTGTGCTCGGGCATCCTATCAAATAATCGCCTCGCATCTTGCAGGTTTCCACATTTAGAGTACATTGCAATCAGGGCATTGTTCACTGAGATTTGATTTGATGGGATATCAGACTTAAGTGCCAATGAGTGAATCTGTTTTCCTTGAGATGGGGACAAACTAGAGCATGCACTAACTACACAAACAAAGCTGCAGTCATCAGGACGGTGACCAGCGCGTTGCATCTGTCTAAAACAAGAGAGAGCCTCTTCAGACAAGTCCTCACTCTGGGAATATCCAGAAACCATTGTGTTCCAAAGTACCAAGTCCGGTACATTAATTTCTTGAAACACTTTTCTACAATCTGACATACCACCAGAACATTTTGAATATAAATCAATCAGACCACTTCCTACATGGGAATTCTGGTGGAACCCTGTTTTTATCAGATGAGCATGAAGCTGAAGCCCACCACCCAAATCCTTTAAGCACGTAAATGCAGTCAAAACACTAGCTAAGGTGAGCATGTCAACGTTTAACTCCAAACGAATCATTTCCTGATAAAATGCCACCGCCTTTGATCCTTCTCTGTGCTGCCCATATGCCACAATCATTGAATTCCAAGACACCTCATCTTTTATTATACCCATCGCATAAAAGACCTCCTTGGCCTCATCTAAAAACCCGTACTTGCTATAGTACGTGATGAGGGTATTGTTCACCGAAGTAAATGAAATAAACCCACCCTTAACTGCCAACGAATGCAACTGATTGATCAAAGCAATGTCACCACAGGAAGCAGTGATTGCCGCAGAGAAAGAGAATCCATCCATGTCAAGACCCATCTCTCTCATACCCATAAACAATCTTAGTGCAGGGAGGGTATCGCCGCGATCTGCGTAAGCAGAAATGAGAGTATTGTAAGAGACGAGGTCCGGTTGTGGAATTTCGTCGAACAGTTGGTGTGCAATATGAGGTTGTGAGTCTTTAGCATAGGCTGCGATGATGGCATTGAAAGAGAACACATTGGGGTCTGGGTTGGCATCGAAGGCCTTGCGGGCGGCCAAGAGGCGGCCGCATTTGGAGTAGAGAAGGATGAAGTGGTTGGAGAGGTAGGTGGAAGGAGGGAGAATGGATTTGATGTAAAGTGTTTGAAGGGATTTCCCTGTCAAAAAGTCTCTTTTGGCAATACATGTTTTTAATATTTGTGTGAATTGCTGTATAGGGCAGGCATGAAATTTGATTCATCTACTAATTAATGCGCCCAAGGCTAAAAAGCAGTAGACATTAGGCGCATTAGTATTATTAGTTTTTGCAAGGGGAGTTTTGACTGCCACTAAACTTGCATAATACTCAATCCGTCTCAGGATAAAAGTACTTATTATTATTTTGGGTTGTCTCATGTTAAATGTCCACTTTTCTTTAATAACCAAACTTTTACCCATTTTTTCCTACTATGCACGTAGCATTAAATATCTCATACTTTTCTTATTCTAATTCTCTCTCCATATTTAATGACATTATTATGAACAATTTTGTTATTTTATTTCTCTTGTTAATATGCGTAAAAAGTCCACCAGGACTTTTATACGGGAACGAAGGGAGTACAACTTAATTCATACACGTGAATTATGAATATAGGTGGACTAAATAGAAAAACATACTTATTTTTAATTTAATTTATAAGGACTTCAACGACTTTTTAATAATTGTTATTGTATTGTTAATTTTTTTCCTGATAATCTATGCAAAGCGCGAGTAAACTTAAAAATGATTTATCACGTAAATTTTATATATTATATTTTAATTAATCTTGAGCCAACTCAGCGGTCCAAATTTGGTGAGCTCAAAAGTTTTTTTTTGTTTTATTAGTGACAATCGATACATTGTATTATTAATAATAAATGTGTATCAAAATTTTGTGAAAAAAACATGACTTTTGAGATTTTGAGTTGACCGTTGGGAATATCAAAATCTATGACCAAGAAGACATGAAAATCTTTAAAAAAATTACATTTTGAGTTACAATCACTAACTCGGGACTAACCAAAATGACTCGGTACTTGTCTTGTTAATTGTTATATATTGGTATAGATTAATTTTTTCATTTTATTTTTCTCACAAAAGTCACTAGTTGATGTACTCAAGGGCTCAAGGCCCAATCATATGCCAATTTAGTCATGTGAGTTAGCCACTCGTGTGATGAATTCACATCTGGGCCTGTTATTGGTACATCTATATTTATTGTTCATAGGTGGGAATGGGACTACTGCAGTTCTTGACTGCTATATTAGTTTTATTGTTTAATGCTTGCACGCTGCTTGGCAATAAACTCACTTCTCATTCCTATCGTCGATCATTTTAAATCTGACTCTCTTTGTTCCGGTCCCAAAAAGGATGGGCTTGTTGATATAGCCCATGACTTATTTGAAATCTTAATTGAAAGTAAAATACTTTTAAAGTATATACTCCCTCCCCTCCGTCCCTTAATATATTTTAGAGAAATATTTTTGTTCTTTAATATAAAATATTTTAAAATTTTAGTTAAATATTAATTATTTAGTTTTTAATATTAATTCAAGTATTAAATATAATTTTAGTTCTTTGTCCAATAAGTAACACTCACTTTTTTTAATATAAAAACAATATATATAATTAATATTATATTTAATATTATACTCTTAATACTTGTGAATATTTGTAAAACGTCTTATATTAATATTAAGGTACGGACAGACGGATGGAGCAATTTTGCAATCAAATCTTGTGCTTCAGACAAAATATACATACTAGTACATAAAATACAGAAATTTCAACACTGGGCCTAACATGCTAGAGAGTGCAGGCCTATATATGGACTAGGGTAAGAAGTCAGTACGTGATATACATAATACATGCATGCTAAATGATTTATTCACCAAATGAAGTGTGTTTTCAATTATATAGTGGTGATTAAAAGATGTATACTATTACTATTAGTAAATACAAAATAATGTATACAATTGTGATTTGCTGTATTCTTAGCTCCATTCATTCGCGTCGTGTATGATGAATTATTAACTAACATCAGTTATAAGTTATTTTTTAAATGAGTTTTTTCTTAGTATATTTAATAATAATAAAACATTTTATTCGTTTTAAAACTAGAGATAAAATTTGATTTTGGAACTTAAACAACGATATATTAAATTTTAAATTAATGTGAATTTATTTAATTAAAAAAAATTATTAATTACAATATTTATTTTATTTTAAATTTTTATGAGTCATACCAATTTTAAAATTTAATATAACGTCGTTTGATTTTTAAAAGTCAAATTGAATATTTTGGAACTGATGGAATATAATTTGCTTACCCAATATCGATATCAATTGCAATTGCAATTGTTATATATACAATACTTTCTTACGGTGATATCATCAACTTAGTCGATCTGTTTAATTAAAAAAACTGAAGAACTTAACTAACAGTCTCACACGAAACTAAAGCTCAATTAGGGCCAACGATACAAAATCTTGAAGTGATCAAGTTCTAAGACAACCTCCTCCTCTCCTAAGATGGATCATTGTTCTTCCTTAACTAACTAAACCCAACTGACAAAATTTATGTAAAAATGGTTTACTACGTAAAAAATCCTTAGAGCTTTCTAAGCCGGCCATTGACCGACCGATAATATGTAGACGATATTATATATGTATCAATATTTTATTAATAAATTGATCAATTTAACAAAATATAAACTTCATGCTCGGATCCTAAATTAATATACGTACTCCATATGTCTATATTCTGGAGTATTTATTTAGCGTGCATGTTTATGCGGGTACGTAAGCCTGAATTTCAAATTCAAGGTGTCCAAACTCCAAACACCCCCTCGCAGAGCTAGCCGTTGAATTTGCATGCCAGCCCACCAAAAAATATCATCACTGTCAAGCTTTGCTGGAATTGTCGCCATCAAACTTCACTCCCTCAGTTGGACTCTGTTTCTCTGACATTGACTACTATGCATGCCTATTCATATTTATATGAGAAAGATCCGTCCACACTGTTACTAAATTTCTAGCCAACTATTGATATAGGGTTTTCTTAACATTTGCTTCACAGGCTAAGTACGGAATTTAAAGAATGAATATTGAATTGAGATTTATTGAAATATAATTTTTATATACATAATCTCATTAAAATATTATTTTATACATTTAAAAATTATATTTTTATATGTCACATCCTTTAAAATCAGTGTTCATCTCTTGAATTTCGTACTTAACGTACCCTAAAAACATATATTAAGAAAATCCATTGATATATTTTATAAAGAATAATATTAAATATTAAAAAATTTTAAATATTTGAATCGTTCAACCGTTAGAAATGTGTTTATTTAAATAATAGTAAATACTTATTATGAAGGACTCCGCTCACTCTTAGTAAAATAATTAAGAGGAGAGATTTTTTTCTTTTGGTCTTAGACGGCTACACTCCATGCTCGAGTGTTAGATGTGTTGACCCACACAATTACATATATGTTGACAAAATCTTAAGTGGTTTGAAAGATACATGCAGTAATAGTTTTAAAAATTATGTAGCTAGCTAGATAGTACTGGAACTGGATGCATGGGGGTCCTCAACTATCATAAATGGTCGATGGAGTTGATATTCACAGATCACTATGAACAATTTGGACCTGACTGTGATGTTGTATTGCTTTTGCCTACTACTAGTATAACAATATTATAAATAAAGATCGAATCATCAATTAAATCAAATGGACAACGAGCTTAATTAATTATAGCTATATATCCCTGAATTTCTCATTTTGTCATCTACCTTCCCGTACGTACATGTAGTTTATATTATGAATGTGACCTGTTCGTAGCTAATTCTTTGTCCTGTCAACTTCAATCAATTGCGTAAATTGAATTTTATTTCCACCCCTTCCAAAGGACATATTCATAGTCAAATGGAGTACGTACAAAATAATATATACTATACTCGGTAGAGGTTTGAGTTCATTTTGTGGATTATATTGTGGCCAAAAAAATAAAAAAAAGTTGATTAGATATTCTGTATTAAAAAAGGTTGAATTTGGCTTGTGTAAAGCCAAATTAGGACCGACAAACTTGTTTACTTCTTTCTGGATGCATGTTTTGCAGGGAAAGACTCTTTCTATCAGACCAGAATAGGTTATGAACTAGATCAGATATGTCTTTAGGCACGATTAACTTTTGAAAGTAATACATTTTTTTAATTTATTGATAGTTTTCAATATTTATAATCGTATTGACTAAAATTAAATAAATTCATATCAAATTTAAAAATATGCCTCAAATTAACTTCAAAAGGTTAAAATTTATATTATATTTTGGAATAGATTGATCAGTATATAAAAACACTAAAAGGAAGATCACACGATCTTATTAATATAACAAACTTTTTAGGTTACAATTAGATAATCATTGAATTATTGTCAAGCTATCAAATATATATATATATATATATATATCTATATCTATATATATATATATAAAAGTTTTGGCATGAAAACCATTGAAATTTCAAACAATTGTCAAAAAATGTTCAAAATTTGGCGACAACATGGTCAAAATTTGGCATTTTTGATAATTATTTGAAAATTCAATATATTTATATGCAAAAAAATTGTTTTGTCTATTTTAGATCACTCAATGGAATTTTTCTTGGCCATTAAGTCTTATAATTGATGATAGTCGATCCCTCTATTCATTGTTGGGATTTTCTAAAATAAAAATAAAATAAAACTATTTATAGTTCAACTTTTGTTGGAATATAATTAATTGACGCGCTTACAATTGATGATAGTCGATCCCTTAATTTATTCTTTGTTGGGATTTTCTATAATAAAAATAAAATCAAACTATTTTTAGTTCAACGTACGTTTGCTGGAATATAATTAATTGTGGCGCATATTTAACTTGGATGGTCACACTATTTTGGATAACAATAACCAACTTATGCATGCAAAACTTGTTCGCAACGGCATGCAGTCTTGACCTTGTGAAAGTGAAGTATATATAATACGTGCATTTAAATTTCTACGCACTAATATCTTTGAAACTCTCATATTAATGGAGATGCAAGTAGCAAGTCAAACTGTAGGGCTATGTTATAGTAATGACTACACAGTCATGGATCGATCATCTATCAATTCCTTCTTGAATTCACGACTCATATTTTCTACATTCTATAATTTTTTTATAAAAAATCTTGATTAACAGTCAAGAGAAATACATAGGGTACTAATTAAAGGGTTGAAAATATAATTTAATGGATCCACGTATGTATACATATACATATAAAAGGATTCAAAAGTCAAAATTTAAAACTACTTACTATCGGTGGGATATATTTGCCAGAAATATTAAGTACTTATCGAGTTTAACTCTCGACTCTTCATCTAGCTCAGGTCTTTAGATAGCTAGCAAGCATTTACGTGTGTTCTTTGTTTCGACAAATATGGATAAATATGTATGTGTAACTTTCGTTGATATTCAACGTACGGACCATTTGGTTTGGCTGCACATAAACTATATACGTACTACAGTATTTAATTAGTGTTAGAGAGAGAAATGGGATATATATATATATATATATATATATATATATATATATATATATATATATATATATATGAGGTTTCATCCACAGTAACCGGTTGCTGTAGAGCAACTTTTTTTTGACCTGTTGATTTTTTTTTGCTCCGGTCAAAATTTCAAGAGGCCAAAAGGGGTTGCTGGTTACTGTGGATGAAACCTATATATATATATATATATATATATAATAAAATACAAATGATTTTGAATTTCCCGCTTACTCAATAAATCATCTGGGCCGTCTAAAGTTTGAGATAAATCCCACCGTTCATACATCTATATAATAAAATACATCTATCTATCTAATAATCTAATAATAATTTAATAAAATACAAATGACTTTAAATTTCCCGCTCACTCAATAAATTATTTTGGTCGTTCAAAATTTGAGATAAATCATATTGTCCATACAGTGCCGGAGGCACGGGACCCAGCTAGTATATATATATAGGAGTATCTAGCTAATTAGGTGTGGTTCCGGAAGAGGGACCTACGTAATTGAAGAGAGGGAATTAAGCTGATGGTCCATGTCTCCTCGGAAGAGTGTGGAGCTAGGAATGGACTAACGTGAGCTTCATGTTAGTTGTCACCAAGGACGACGACGACTTGTTCTCTCTCATATATGCTCCCTATATATATTTTGGATTATAAGCCTAGCTAGATAGCTCTCTACATAGTTTTAATTTGGTTCTAAGGGCAGGTAGAAATATTGGTGGGGGCAATTAAACAAGCCTTCCACATGCCCTAATGACCCTTCTTCTACTACAAACCACGTGCCCTCCCTCCCTCCCCCCCTCGGCCCCTCTCCCCTCTCCCCGTCCATCGTCCATTCCCCCCTCCCTCGTCGTGAAAGCCCTAACCTCTAACTTAAGCTCAACATACCTTAAATGCTATATTACTTATTTCAATTATGTTAGTATGTGTTATTCCTCTAAATCTTCCCATTAATTTTTGTTGTTGGAGGCCGGAGTGAGCGATAACATTTGTTAGGGGTACTATATTTTCATGCATGTTATTCAACTAAGAATGAGATGTGTGTATCTATATATATATATATATATAATGCAAAGTAGTTTTGGATATAATAATCATTATTGATAGCAAGAAATTACCACCACATTTTTGCGTTCATGTCGTCACTTGTCCCCTATGAAACTTAATCCCGTTAAGCCAAATTGAACCGATCAAATGAGTATTACAACAATTGGAGACCCGGATTATGTCATGTTTGTAACAACTGTGACATTTAATGATACAAGGGTCCATCATGGTCATTCATATAGTACGTTGATGGCAGTCCACTAAAGCCAATTATTACCCCGAAATTAAATGCATTTTGTCCTGCTTATCAATCATTGATTAGCTCAATATTCAGATTTTATGTTACCTTAATGGTTCAAAATGATACTACTATATGTGTTTTGATTAAAATTATTGAATGGTCCCAATATTCAAATTATTAATTAATCTACAATTTCAATTATCTTCGAACCTATAGTTTTCCCCCCCATTTGCAAACGTGGTTAATGTGAATACAAGGGGGACTTGCTAATAGTAGAGAGCTGAGAACTATATATACGAATCCGGAAAATTGTCGCTAGGGGATTTTTCGGCAGCAATGACCAAAATAATGATGAGGAGGCCATTAGCAGGCGGGCAGTAACCAATTATAACTGCAATAAAATCTCAGTTTCTTTTCTAAGGGAGCTAATTATGAAAATTCTCTCTAGCTCAGACAAGGTTAGATAGCTAGCGAGCTAGGTTGATGCTTTGTGATCCTTTAATTACTTTAACTCTTGAACTCATCATAAATATTCAAAGTCAATTAGTGACCAAATTTAATTAATTAATTTGTACAAGTCAAAAGCCAAGTGGGGGTGGGGATGGATAGAGAAAATGAGAGATGGTCCAGATATATTTGAGCAAGATTGCTACTGTAGTGGGGGGAAATTAAGGCTACTTCATCATGGTATGGTAGCTTCTTGAATTCAAGAGAGTACTGTTGGGTTTTGCAAATAAATAACATTTGGTCCCCTCTAAACTAAACTAAACTCAAGCCAAAGACTACCTAGCTGTTTATTAGTATAAGAGAAGTGACCAAATGAAATCTCAACCCCCCCACCCCCCACCCCCCCCAACATAAATATATATAAATAAATAAATATATATATATATATACACACACACACACTACTACTACTACTACTACTAAACAATGTTCTACCATGCATCATCATTAGTTGTCCCTCACTGAATCCTGACCTTGTAACAAATTCTCATGATCATGAAAAGTGGTACTAGTATGAAAAAGATGTTGTTTTGCCAAAAAAGTAAAGAGAAAGGCCTCCAAATCAGGGAGCGCAAGGGGCACCACTTCACCTACCTTGCAAAGTTCCAACCTTTTTTCTTTTTTTTTTCCCCTTCTATTTCTACAGTTAAAATAATCACTTTTATTACCTTTTAATGAGTTCAGGAGAGATTTGTACTCCTACCTTTTTAATTTTTTTGCTAGTCGGCCGTGTGATCATGACATATCTTATTCAACAAAATCATGTATGTAATATTTGAAATCAGGTGGCTAATACTATCGGCGCGACCAATTGTTTAGTCATTGTAAATAATATAATTACCTTGCATCCATATTTAGAATATATATATTGCGCGACAATCCATGTTAGTGTGCCGTTTTAAGATATCCTTCAATCTCACTCATACAGAAGTTGACTCCAAAATTTCAAATGGAGTATTCCAATAATCTAATCAATGAGATAAAAATTAAAAATGAATGAGCAAAACTAGCTATAAACGCTATATGTACCGAATCTACACGTCCCTACGGGCTCATCAGGCTGGCTGGCTGGCTGGCTAGTGGCTACATTTGGGTTGACTTGAGATGAAAAAGATGTTAGGCCATTTGCATATATACAAAATAATTAATTAAATTGAGTAGTCCAATTAATTAAGGTGAAATTAAACTAGCTAGCTAGATCGATGTGAGTAGTGGCCGACATGAAGTGTAAGATGGGGCAATGGAGGCTGGAGAGCATATGGACCAGGGCACGCTCGTGGGTCCGAATTGCATGGGCTTTCCGGGCGCTTTAGCCATTGTGTTCAAGATTTCCTGTCGGCAATTTGCCTTTTCGACCTAAACAACAATCCCTCTCCCTTTCCCACTCTCTCCCTCTATAATCTTATTTTTGTTTTAATTGATTGAATTTTTATTTTTGGTTCTGGATGTTTTTAATCTCGTTTTTCCCAATTTTATGTAAAAATAATAATAATAACAAAATCAGAGGTCGTGGGAATTAATTCCAGTTGACATACATGTGATTGAGAAACACGGTCCAATTAGGTAGCAGGGTGTATTAGTAGAGTAAGTGGCGAAGAAGCGCGTGGAATTAGCGTATATTCAGCAAGATTAGATTATTAATTAGAGTTTTTGGTAAGAAAAAGGGTATATCTACATATCCCGGTCAAAAGGGGCTGAGTTGGCATTTCTTCATTACTAATTCCCTATAAATACCTCTGTCCTCCCAACATATTCCTCACAACAAATTAATCGATCAATCTCTCTCCTCCCCTCCAACACTTACTAAACACTCGTACTTCCCCTCCTTCAACAATTCTTAGATTCTCTCTCTAAAATTCAGGGATTTTTCACATTTCGCCAAGCCACCCTTTAATTTGCAGCTGAAATAAAGATGCTATCAAGAAAAGCCACGTGCAACTCACACGGACAAGATTCTTCGTATTTCCTAGGATGGCAGGAGTACGAGAAGAACCCATACGATAAGGTTAAGAATCCAAATGGAATCATCCAGATGGGTCTGGCCGAAAATCAGCTCTCCTTTGATCTTCTTGAGTCTTGGCTCAAAAATAACCCAGATGCAGCTGGCTTTAAGAGAGATGGAGAATCCATTTTTAGAGAGCTTGCTCTATTTCAAGACTATCATGGCCTTCCAGCTTTCAAGAATGTAAGCATTCATTTCTTTGTTTCACAAAATTCATTTAGTACTCGATGCATTTAATTATTTATATATTTATCAACTTGTCACTATTTATTAGTAATGTTTACTATAGTATAGTTTAATTTCTCATTCTAACTTTGTTTTATCTACTGTAATTTTTTCAGGCATTAGTAGATTTCATGTCAGAAATAAGAGGAAACAAAGTTACGTTTAATCCGAGCAATTTAGTCCTCACTGCTGGTGCAACTTCTGCCAATGAGACTCTCATATTTTGCCTGGCCGAACCCGGCGACGCTTTTCTCCTTCCCACCCCATACTATCCTGGGTATGCATATTTTTCACTTATCCATTTTATTTTATTTTAAATTTTATTTTTTAAATGTCACAATCACAAACATATGTAATGATGTGACTCATTCGTGTCCAAAATTTTGAAAAAAATAAATATTTCGCTCACATTTTCTTTTATTTCACAATTGCCATTACCATACGTAGGTTGCTTAAGCATCAAGCAAAATTAGTTGCTAACCAATTATTATATTATCATGCAGATTCGATAGAGATCTCAAGTGGCGAACTGGAGTTGAGATTGTACCGATACAGTGTTATAGCTCAAATAACTTCCAAATCACAGAATCGGCTCTCGAAGACGCTTATAAGCAAGCACATAAACTCAACCTCAGAGTGAAAGGTGTCTTGGTTACAAACCCTTCAAATCCGCTAGGCACAACATTGAGCCTAAAGGAGCTTAACCTTCTCGTTAACTTCATGGAAGCCAAGGGAATTCATTTAATAAGTGACGAAATTTATTCGGGTACAGTTTTTTGCTCACCAAGTTTCATTAGTATCATGGAGGTCCTAAGGAACAGGAACTTGATGAACACTGATGTTTGGGAAAGAGTTCATATTGTGTATAGTCTTTCCAAAGATCTCGGGCTTCCGGGTTTTCGCGTTGGAGCAATTTACTCCAACGATGATATGGTTGTATCAGCAGCAACAAAAATGTCAAGCTTTGGATTGGTTTCTTCACAAACTCAGTACCTTCTATCCGCCATGCTATCCGATAAGAAGTTTACACGAAACTACATTTCCGAAAATCAAAAGAGACTTAAGCAACGTCACAAGATGATGGTCTCGGGGCTTGAAGAAGCAGGGATTAGCTGCCTAAAGAGCAATGCTAGTTTGTTCTGCTGGGTAGACATGAGACATCTTTTGAGTTCCAAGAGTTTCGAGGCGGAGATGGAGCTTTGGAAGAAGATTGTTTACAATGTTGGATTGAATGTCTCTCCGGGATCATCCTGTCATTGCACTGAACCAGGATGGTTTCGTGTGTGCTTCGCGAATATGTCGGAGGAAACCCTAGACCTAGCAATGCAGCGGATCAAGTCCTTTGTGGATTCCACCACTGCCACAAACAACAACCAGAGCCACCATAAATCCAGCAAGAATTCAAAGAGAAAGTCACTCACCAAGTGGGTTTTTCGACTATCGTTTAATGGTCGTGAAAGCCAACGAACGATAGTCGGTGTGAACAAATTTTTTTTATCTCAATATTTAGAAGTTGAGTTACATTCTTTTGTAATTTATATATCTAGAGAATTAATGCACTCAATCCATGTGGATTAGTAGTGGCATCCGATTCACTTAATTGTATACCTTTTTGAGTTCTTCAATGAAATCTTCTTTTAAATCATGGAATTAAGGACATGTCTATATATGTGTGTGTGTGTTTGATCTATTTGTAAACATTAATTAGATATTACGTACGTAGTCTATGTTTGCAACAGTATCACTGATGTAAGCGGCGGAATTACCGGATGAGGAGGTGATAGATGGCCTGCCGACGTTGGCCGGTTTCTGTTTAACTATATATTAAAATGGTTAGTAAACGCTTCTTGTTGTAAGAGTGTTTGAAGTTAATTAAGATGTATAATTAAGAAGCATATAGTAATATTTTAATTGAGTCATAATTAATCAAGTGAGTCAAAATTAAGACAATTATGCTTAGTATTAGGGTTTTCGAATGCATATATTCCTTTTTCGGTGAGAGAAATCCGAATTAGGAACATCTCCCATTTCAAATGAAATGAAAAGTTTTTATTTCATGATCTAAATTTAAAATGTGTTAGGACGTGACATCATGCTGATGAGAGTGAGATGATAATTGAAAATATACAAAAAATAAAGACTTTCCATTTTATTTAAAATAAAGAAGATACTAGTCCGAAAAATCCTACCACGCAAAACTCTTACCTGCCATTTTCTTTAGATTAAATAGGAATAGAGTAAAAGTTAAATTAATTGGAAAAGTCATAATGTTTAGAAAGCGTCACCAAGTGCGCAAGTGAAATAAAGTATGCAAGTAATCTTTAAAGTCGCAAGGCTTTTGAATATTCTAGGATGAACTACTACTGTCTGGTACGTACTACATAAAACTTTTTGTCTTCTAAAGTTTACTAATCGGTACTCCTTCGTCTCTAATTATTTGATATTTTTAGAATTTTTTATTTATTTTTAATTATTAATTCATATTTAATGTTTTTCAATTATTATCTTAATTCTTGTATCAATCTTTAAAACGTCAAATAATTAGATATGGATGGAGTAATACATAAAACTTTTTGTCATTTAAAGTTTACGCGGTTTAATTTGTTGCCAATACATATATTATACTTCTTCCGTTCAAGATGTTTTCCATGGTAGTCCTTAAACACTAATTAAACTAGAACTGGAATTAGTATTTTGGTAACATTTACATTACTATTATTCTGGTTTTATAAGTTGGACGACAAATAAACAAACACAAAATATATAGACATATATTATTAATTTATAGCAATAATTAATATGCCCATATTATATATGTATACAATATATGTATTAATACATGTTCTCCATGATATGCGGCTAATAGCTTTCGCAATGATACATGATCCTTGCATGTGAGGAGTTTGGTAGGTGTTATTAGTAAACGAGATGATTAAAAACTGTAATGAAGTAAATAAATCCATAAAAACTGGGAATTTCGGTCCATTTTCATGTTCTTGTTGACTATATGCATGTGCTTGAAACCTACCTGGTCTTGCTTGCAAATGCTACCATATTAGTACAGCCTCTCATTTCGAGCTTATAATTAATAAGATTAGGGAACACAACCATGAAGGACGTTGGAGACTTGGAGTAGGTTTATCATATTGATCATGTGCAATTTTTTTTAATAATCTGCTCTTAATTTGATATTAAATTAGTTAATTTGGTTAACAAAGTTTTCGCTGATTTGATTACTTATTGGTATCTAAAATTCTTGGCGGTTGAATATATATATATATATATATATATATATATATATATATATATATATATATAACAAGATTGAGTTGGTGGAGTATATATATATAAACTTCCGGTTAGGGAAAAATTAATTAAATGGATAACAAGCATAACTAATTAAATGTGAGATCATACATTTTTTATATGTCACTGGTAATTGTTGCATTTGTATATAAAGATTGCAGATCACACTTTTCTTATATATAAAATATAATTAGAGATAAAAAAAATTGATGAGTAAAGAAAAAAAATGTGGTCCATGCTGCTCGTGCACACAACAACGAAAAAATAAAGAAAGAAAAAAATTATATCAGAAAATAGGAAATTAAACGTGGAATCAAAATTGGTACTCCCTCCGTTATTAAAAGATTATCGTTTTAGAAGGAAAAATATGTTCAAATTTATTTATCGTTTACAACTTTCTAGGAGAATAAATTATTTACTTTCTTATATCACTCCTACCTTCTCTCATTGTACTAAGAATTTTCTCCCTTGTATTAATAGTTTTCAACTTCTCATAAAGAGGTAGTGATGGAATTTCAAATAAATTTTATATTTGTTATTCCATTGTATTAAATGACTTTCTTAATCCATATACAAAAATCTTAAACGACAATCTTTTAAGAACGGAGATATTACATAATTAAGATCAAAGTTGAAGTCAACAGACGTTACAGACATGCAGCTAATACAATGGCTTTACACGCAGACACGGAAGACAAATTTAGACATGAATACCATTGCTTTTTGTATTGTTTCTTGACAAACACCGGAAACTAACACAACATATATATATATATATTAGACAGTAATCACTTTAAGGTGGTAACTTTACAACTCAAAGCAAGTCCTAATTTGACAAGAAAGTCAACACAATCAATATTTTGTAGGAGTAATTGATTAATGGCTCTTAATTAATCACAATAGTAGTCAATCTTCTCGATCGATCGGGAAAAAATTAATTAATTAGAACCTAGCTAGATATGTAATCTTTGAAAAGTATATATATATATATATATATATATATATATATATATATATATATATAGTAGGAGAATTCCAATGATTTAATTTAAATGAAGCAAATGATGGAGAGGGAGAGGGAAGGGTAGGGGGGGTATGAATGTATATATGTTCATGTGGGTTTCACATGAAGTAGTACATGGAAGCACATGGAAGCAAGGGAACAGAGAACCCCTGGACAATTAAAGGGACCGGCCGGGTGAGGATGGGTATGAGAATTAGGGTTTGTTTTTGTTTCTTCCCTCGTGCTTGAATGAAGGAGCAACCTGGTATGCTCTTCCTTTGTGACGCTCAGCTTGAGGAGGACAAGGTTGGCCGATTGAACGTGACAGGAACTTATAACTTGTTTCATATTAAGACCATGACCCACTACCCATACCCTCTAATTAACATATATATATATATATATATATATATATATATATATATATAGGTTCCGGTTCCTGTAAGGGCTCCCTTACTTTGTTAAAATATCGAACTTTTTTTTTTGGTTTTTTTTTAAAAAATAACTGATAGAAACGTAATTCATACATTTAATTATCCCTAATTTTGTCCTTTTAATTATATTAGTTTATTAAATTAATATATTTTATTTTATTTTGTAGGATTTAATATTTATTGCAATAAAGTCAAAATCTTGGTGATCAAGCAATATTTAATGCTCTTATTCATATAAGGAATGTCCAAGAAGAATCCTACAAGGAGAAGGAAAGAGGTGGAACAATCTTAGTGCAATTCAAATCCAACAAGAGAAAGAAAAGTCTATCTAGAAGATCTTTTTGAAGTTGATTGCTACTAGGAAGTTGAATCCTACATGGAAAGGGAATCAAAGTGTCCAAGTTCAATGAATCTAAATTAGGGTTCAAAGTTATTTTCCCTATAAATAGGCCTCTTGTTTTAGAGAGAAGGAGGGAATTAAGTATTGTATTATTTTAGGTTAGGAGTAGGAGTAAATTAAATTATGTTTCAACGCTTGTTGGAGGATCGTGAATGAAGGGAGTTTTCTTATTTATTTTCAATCTTCTACTTCTTCTTTATTTTAGTTAATTTATTTATTTTCATGTCTAGTTAATTTCTTTAATCTAGGATGAAGATGAAATTAAATAATTATTCGTAATAATATTTTTTATCTCTTCTATTATTTATGCTTTTATGTTTAATTGATTTCGCCTTCATGTTTCGTTATTGAAATACATTCGTTTTATAGTTCTTATGTGATTTTAAATTAATTAAGAGGTTTTGATAGATTATTGTTAAGATATGAGTTTTTCATAATCCATGCTTGCTCAAAGAAGTTTTGATGGGTTATAGTTAATCCTTAAATTTTCATAGTCTATGCTTGCCCACGTTAATTGTAAATTACTAAATTAAAGGGAAGAGAGATCAAAATCATAATTTGAGTTATAAAAATAGAAGAGATTGAATTATATGTTATGTTTATTAACTAGTGGATTCAGATTCCTAGATTGCATTCTCGTTAATTGTTTTCATATTCTAGTTAATTAATTCTCAATCTTTATTTCTAATTCGCCTAAAATAAATATTAAGGAAACATTAAAATTAATCTAGTATCTGTGGGTTCGACCTGTACTTGCCAGTTCTTCAATTAGACACTGTGCACTTGCAGTACATATTTTTATCACATCAAGTTTTTGGCGCCGTTGCCGGGGACTAGAATTAATTTTTATTTATTCCTTAATTTTTATTTATTCGAATTAGTTTTAACTCATTTTTTTTTCAGGATTATTGAAGCGGATCGAAGAAGCGAAAAGATAAAGATTTTGTTGTTGCTCTTTCTTCGGTACTTCGTATCTCCATATTTTTTTAAATATATATATATATAGTAGTTTAGTTTGTTTTTTTTATATATATATATTTTTTTTTTGTGCGACTTTCGTGGTTAGTTGTCTATTTGTTTTGTGATTTGTGGAAAAATGGATTTTTATTATAGTTGGAATAATAACTTTGCTTGGAATCAAGAATCCTATGAAAATTTTAATCCGCACCAAGTAAATCAATTTTTTTCAACTTATGAAAATCCTTATCCATTCTCATGTTTATATCCATATTCGGATCCAGAACCTCAATATCCACAAGAATTATCAAATGAAGAAGAGGAAAGACTTAGTGCCTTAGAGAAGAGTATGAAAACTTTAATAAAATCTGTTTCTCGCTTAGAAATTCAAATGAGTCGATTAGCCACCATAATAAATGAACAAGAGGTGGGTGAATTTTCTAGTAACTCTGAGGTTAATTTTGAAAATCTTGATGGTTGTGAAAATGATGAGGAAAATAGAAATTTTATATTCAATTCTACACAATTTGAGTCAAGCGTATTTGAGGAGTCTACAAATTATGAGTCTATGCCTAAAATTGATCATGTTACATTTGATGAGTCGGTTGAAAAAGTTTATAAGCCTAAAGCTCCATACCCTGAAAGACTTATTCCTAAAAAATCACCTAGTGATTTTTTGGACCAACCCATTAAAGTAAACATGATACAAGAGTTGTCAATGACCCAAGAAATAAATGAAAATAGACTCTTGATTGAAAAAGATCCAATTGATTTTTTCTTAAATCACCTTGACCAAAATTGGAATGAATCTGAATATTTAGATAAGGTCAATGAGCTGTTGAGATCCACTACAAATAAGTCAACTAAACTAGAACATGTATTTGAACCAACTCTTCCATCATTTGAACATGTTAATGAAAGTTTTCTTGAGGTAACCTTGAAGCATAACTGTGATGAAAATTCTGACTATTTTCAATTTCCTAGACCTCCTGAAAATAATGAAAAGTTCACACTCACTTATCCATTTGTAACATTCATTTTTAGTCACATAATTTTTAGGATTTATAAAATTCGTAGATATGTACATTTGTTTTCTTTCTCACCACATCTTCTTGCAGAACAAATGCCCCGCATACAAGGTACAATTCTTTCATATCTTTGTTTTTTTTCTTCATTTGCATACATTGAGGACAATGCATGATTTAGGTATGGGGGGAGTTTGTTTGTTTTAGATTTTTTTTCTTTTTCTTTTTACGAAAAAAAAAACACAAAAAAAAATTTTAAAAATTAAAAAAAATTTGTTTGACTTTTTATGAATTGAATTAATTCTAATAAGTGTTTGTGGAGCAAAACGCATGAGTGAGATTGAAAGATTTAGAACTCTTGAATTTTTGATAAGATACGAAATCTTAGTTCGAAACATCATCTGGAATTAAAATTAATTTCACAAGTATTTTTGCACTTCACGTTTGCACTAATTCTTAGTTGTGGGGTATAAATCATGATTCGAGTAATATAAAAAAAAATGAAGTTCAGGAAAATTGAAAAAAAAAAGAAAAAAAAATTGAAAAAAAAAGAAGAAAAAAAAATAAAGTTGAGAAAAGTTGAAAAAAAAAAGAAAAAAAAGAAATAAATAACTGTTTCAATGTCCATTAAACGAAATAACTGGGTATCCAAGCCTTGGGAAGCATCGATATTCACGCTGAAAAGTATGATGGATAAAAGCAGCTTGACTAGTCTAATTTTGTGGCCTTTGTTACTCGAGTTAGTAAATCCTTAGGGGTGTCTCTACACCTAGTGCCCTAAAGCCATCTGGTTTGGGAGTCATTGGTCCAACGCTCGCTCTACATGGGTAACTCTGAAAAGCCTAAGAAAATTAGACATTGCACAAGTCAAGAATAGAAAAAGAAGGAAAAAAAGAAAGACAAAGAAAAAAAGAGTTTACTTGATTTTCATGATAAAAATCCCTACTAAGAGTTACATCACATACACATGCATGCATTACATAAAATTGATTTAATGAAGGATGGTGTCTAAAATGAAGATCGAGTATTTTTGATAAGGTGAAAGTGTGATTTTGAATTTAATCTTGCTTATGTATAATGCCCATAAATATTTAGAAGTTTTCTTTCAATTTCATAATTTGTTGAACTCGAAAAATATTTTTAAATTTTGTGGGTATATTCACTGCAAACCCTCACGAGACACAACTCGTCCACTTGGGGTAACCTTGGGGTTTAAAGGCTTCTTGCACATACTAAGTGCAATCGTGTTTCCTACGAAAATGGGGTATTGTAATTTTTGTTTTTTTTTTATTTTTTATTTTTTATTTTACTCGAGAACGAGCAAAAGCTAGGTATGGGGGTATTTGATAGAAACGTAATTCATACATTTAATTATCCCTAATTTTGTCCTTTTAATTATATTAGTTTATTAAATTAATATATTTTATTTTATTTTGTAGGATTTAATATTTATTGCAATAAAGTCAAAATCTTGGTGATCAAGCAATATTTAATGCTCTTATTCATATAAGGAATGTCCAAGAAGAATCCTACAAGGAGAAGGAAAGAGGTGGAACAATCTTAGTGCAATTCAAATCCAATAAGAGAAAGAAAAGTCTATCTAGAAGATCTTTTTGAAGTTGATTGCTACTAGGAAGTTGAATCCTACATGGAAAGGGAATCAAAGTGTCCAAGTTCAATGAATCTAAATTAGGGTTCAAAGTTATTTTCCCTATAAATAGGCCTCTTGTTTTAGAGAGAAGGAGGGAATTAAGTATTGTATTATTTTAGGTTAGGAGTAGGAGTAAATTAAATTATGTTTCAACGCTTGTTGGAGGATCGTGAATGAAGGGAGTTTTCTTATTTATTTTCAATCTTCTACTTCTTCTTTATTTTAGTTAATTTATTTATTTTCATGTCTAGTTAATTTCTTTAATCTAGGATGAAGATGAAATTAAATAATTATTCGTAATAATATTTTTTATCTCTTCTATTATTTATGCTTTTATGTTTAATTGATTTCGCCTTCATGTTTCGTTATTGAAATACATTCGTTTTATAGTTCTTATGTGATTTTAAATTAATTAAGAGGTTTTGATAGATTATTGTTAAGATATGAGTTTTTCATAATCCATGCTTGCTCAAAGAAGTTTTGATGGGTTATAGTTAATCTTTAAATTTTTATAGTCTATGCTTGCCCACGTTAATTGTAAATTACTAAATTAAAGAGAAGAGAGATCAAAATCATAATTTGAGTTATAAAAATAGAAGAGATTGAATTATATGTTATGTTTATTATTTAGTGGATTCAGATTCCTAGATTGCATTCTCGTTAATTGTTTTCATATTCTAGTTAATTAATTCTCAATCTTTATTTCTAATTCGCCTAAAATAAATATTAAGGAAACATTATAATTAATCTAGTCTCTGTGGGTTCGACCTGTACTTGCCAGTTCTTTAATTAGACACTGTGCACTTGCAGTACATATTTTTATCACATCAATAACTAAAAAAAAAGTTTAATATTTTATGTAACTGAAATTTTTTCATAATACAATGTTTTGGATATGATTTGGATACGTATAACAGAATAAGTTTATACTGTCTGTGCAGACTGTACCACCATTTTTTGGTATAGGTATCCAAATCACCCCAAAACATTGTATTATGGAAAAATTTCAATTCCATAAAATATTAAATATTTTTTTAGTTGTATAAAAAAAATCCGCATTTTAACAAAATAAGGGAGCCCTCACCTTATCAGTTCTGTATATATATATATATATATATATATATATATATATATATATATATATATATATATATATATATATATATATATATATATATAGCCGATACGTACCAACAATTAAGTCACGGTCCATAAATTAATTAATTAATGATACAGAGTACAAGAGAAATAGTAATATACTCAATCCGTTTTTAAAAGATTATCATTTTAGAAGAAAAAATTTGTTCTAAAATATTTTTCGTTTATAATTTTCGAGGAGAATAAATTATTTACTTTTCTATATTATCCATACCTTCTCTCATTGTCCCAAGAAATTATCTTCCTTGTATTAATAGTTTTTAACTTCCTATAAAGAGGTAGTGATAAAATTTCAAATAAATTTTATTTAATAAATGATATTTTCTTAATCATGTGTCAAAATCTTAATTAAACGACAATCTTTTAGGAACGGAGGTAGTAGTATTTTTGTTGCCGCGGGCAGAACTTAATGATTGCGCAAGAAGAGATTTTCTTTGTTTTGCTTACTTACGTTTTTAATATGTACAGTCTAGAAGAAGAATTATATTGCCAGCTAGCTAATTCATGATCATCATTTATATATATATATATATATATATATATATATATATATATATATATATATATATATATATATATATACTAGCAACAGTCCCATGCCTCCGGCACTATAAACGTTCGGATTTATTCTAAACTTTAGACGACCCAGATGATTTATTGAAAAAGCAAGAAATTTAAAATCATTTGTTTTTTATTAGATAGATGGATGGTGGGATTTATCCCAAACTTTGGACGTCCCAGATGATTTATTGAGTGAACGAAAAATTCAAAATTATTTATATTTTATTAGATATAATTAGATATATAGAATATAGATATAGATAAAATTAGATAGATTGTATTTTATTATTTAGATGAATGGTGTGATTTATCCTAAACTTTGGACGGCCCAGATGATTTATTGAATGAGCGGAAAATTCAAAATTATTTGTATTTTACTAGATATATATATATATATATATATATATATACTCTTTCCGCCCCAAGATAATGTATTTCGTAATATATATAGTATTATTTAATAGAGTTCGGATCAGGTCCGGACTCCCGCATTTTAACAAAATTCGGACTTTTTTTTTATTTTTTTAAAATAACTAAAAAAAATTATGGAACTTGAATTTTTACATAATACAGTGTTTTGGGTGTGATTTAGATACGTATAACAAAACATGTCTGTACAGTCTGTGCAGACTGTACATATATTTTTTGGTATAGGTATCCAAATCACGCCCAAAACATTATATTATGAAAAAATTTCAGTTCTATAAAATATTAATTTTTTTTAGTTGTTTTAAAAAAAATAAAAAAAAGGTTCGTCTTTTAGTAAAATCAGGGATCCCTGATAGGATCCTGGTTGTTATTTAATATATATATATATATATACACACACACACACACACTAAAACAGAATTATAAAATGCAAATAAATTCGAGTCCTTTGAATTCACAAAGTCTCCTTAAAGAAAATTTATTCTCTCACTGGTGCTAAAGTATTAAATGAATAATTGATTCCAAGATAAAACGGATTTTCAGTTCTTAATTAGAAGCACTTCAAAATTAAGAACTCTACGAACACAATTTTATGTTATGTACTGAACTGTTTAAACTAATAATGCATGTATGGAGAACACACAAAGAACTCACTGCACTATTATGTTTCAAAAGGGGAATTTATGACTGAAACAGGAACGGGACGGAAAATATACTGCAACAGAAAGGAGTAGAACAAAATGGAATTTATGTAGAATGGACTTTTGCAGAGAAAGGGATTTGCAGAACGGAAAAAAGGAAAACAGAATGGAAGGAAATTTTTTCTTGTAGCTTTTAGGCGCCCCACACCGATTATTTATAGGAATAATCTCGTGGTTTATTTCCGTTGGAATTTTACCGTTGGCGCGCAGCTGGGTTATTACCGTTGGCGTTGGTTTATTTTCGAAAATCTGATAAACATTAAATAAATTTTATCATGACCAACCCACAGCCCACTACCCACGACCCCGAGCCCGACCGACCGGACAGCGGTGGCGCGCGTGTGGGTTTCAACCATGCCTTGGCTAGGTCCTCTCTCATCCACAAAAGTGGGGTGCCCCTTGGGGCTCTTTCCATTGAGCAAACATCCCACATATATGTTGTTCAATTTTTCCTCTAATGTCCTATGTGGGATTTTTGCAATTTATAACTTCAAGTATGTGACTTTGGAGTTAATTTTCTCATTCAATTCTTAATTAATTTGAACACATAAATATACCAAGTTATACTCCTCATGAAGGAGAACACATTGGTGCAAAGACCTGACATTTTTAGAATGTGGGTCCCTCAATTAATTGAGCCTCAAGATGCTCCAATATTTAATGTTTTCAAATCTCATTTCCAACAATCCCCCACATGAATGTAAAATTTACTTTACACATTGAAAATAAAATAAAAAATGTTATGAATATGCAGACTCTAGTTCAGTACATTTAGAAAATATATTTTATCAGGTTAAGTAGCCTAGTGGCTTTGAACTTACCATAGTAAAATCTATCGAATTTACTTGGCTAATCTGTAGACTTGATGTCTTTGAACTGTCAGCTTTTCGTGTAAACCAAGACAATAGAATTCAAAAAATATCTCTTTAGACATAATTGGTTCTTACGTTTGTGTTCATTTTGGCCTTGAAACACCTCTTGGTTTCGTGAGTATATTAGACAATTCAGCCTTCAAATTCTCATAGAAGTGGCCCCTTTCTTACTCACATAGGTGATTTCTATAAAGAGTATCCAGCAATACTCCACTTGAACGTATTTCAAGATATAGAAATCATTAAAAGCATAATTTATCCTTATTCTTGCTGCATATGTGCACTGTCTCATCATAGGAATGGTTAGGAGTATATATCCCCTCAGTGCTTTACTAAGTACTACATAGTTAGGTTTGCCCATTGAACCTAGATATTGGGATCTCCAGTCAACTAGGTTGGGTTACCACTATGACAACTCTTTAACAATAGGCTTTAAACCCATTCCATTCGATGAACTTTCCACTTGCTCTCTTGTTAAACCTTTCGTAAGCGGATCCGCAATATTATCTTTTGACTTTACATAATCAGTTGAGATAATTTCATTTGAGAGCAATTGTCTAACGGTATTATGTCTTCGTCGTATATGGCGTGACTTACCGTTATATAAATGATTTTGTGCTCTTCCAATTGCTGATTGGCTATCACAGTGTATACATATAACTAGCACAGGTTTTGACCAATTTGAAATATCCTCTAAGAAATTACGAAGCTACTCTGCTTCTTCTCCAGCTTTGTCTAAAGCAATGAATTCTGATTCCATTGTTGACCTTACAATACATGTTTGTTTTGAGGATTTCCAAGATACCGCTGCACTACCAAGTGTAAATATATATCCACTTGTGGATTTTGAATCTTTAGTATCAGATATCCAATTAGCATCAGTATATCCTTCCAATACTGTTGGATATCTTGTATAGTGCAATCCATAGTTTTGAGTATGTTTTAAATATCCCAAAACTCTCAAAATAGCTTTTCAGTGATCTTTACCTGGATTACTCGTATACCTACTTAGCTTACTTACTGAATAAGCTATATCCGGTCTAGTACAGTTCATGACATACATTAAACTGCCTATTATATGAGAATATTCTAGTTGAGATATGATATTACCTCCATTTTTGGCTAAATGAAGATTTATATCAACTGGGGTCTTATTTAGAATTATATTATACTTATTAAAATTTTCAAGTATTTTCTCAATATAATGAGATTGAGATAATATAATTCCATCAGATGTTCTAGAAATCTTGATTCCTAATATTATATCAGCAACCCCTAAATCTTTCATATCAAATCTATTGCCAACATCTGTTTGGTAGAGTTGATAACTTCATAGTTGCTACCCATGATTAATATATCATCCACATAAAGACAAACAATGACATATTCTTTTTGAGTGCTTTTGACATAAACACATTTGTCACACTCATTAATTTTAAAACCATTTGATAACATAATATTATCAAATTTTTCATGCCATTGTTTTGGTGCTTATTTTAATCCATACAAGGATTTAACAAGTTTGCACACCTTCCTCTCTTGTCCAGGAGCAATGAAACCTTCAGGTTGTTCCATATATATTTCATCATCTAATTCACTATTTAAGAATGCAGTCTTTACATCCATTTGATGTATTTCAAGTCTATTTAAAAATGTTATTGCTATTAGCATTTGAATAGATGTAATTCTTGTAACAGGTGAATAAGTGTCGAAATAATCCAATCCTTCCTTTTGTTTATAGCCTTTAACAACAAGCCTTGTTTTGTATTTATCAATTGAACCATCTACTTTCATCTTCTTTTTGAAGATCCATTTATACCCTAAGGGTTTGGAACCAGGTGGAAGGTCCACCAATTCTCATGTATGATTTTGCATAATGGATTCAATTTACTATTTATTGCTTCTTTCCAATGAGAAGCATCTGGAGTGGATATTGCCTCCTTGTACGTTCGAGGATCGTTTTCTAACAAAAATGTTAGAAAATCGGACCAAAAGACGTTGAAGTCCTTGCCCTTTTGCTACGTCCAGGTTCATCCAATATAGACTCTTTGTCTATATTTTCAGGATTATTACTAGTAGCATCCAAAGGTCTTTTATTTGAATTTAAATCTTTATTTCCATTATATGGAAAAATATTCTCAAAGAATGATGCATCTCTTGATTCAATAAATGTATTAACATGAATATCATTAATTTCAAATTTATGAACAAGAAAGAGATAAGCACTGCTGTTATTCGCATAACCAATGAAAACACAATCAATTATTTTTGATCATATCTTAACCTTTTTAGGTTTAGGAACCATCACTTTTGCTAGACACCCCCACACTCTTAAGTATTTATAGCTAGGTCTATGACCTTTCCATAATTCATAAGGTGTTTTGTGAGTTTTCTTATGAGGCACTTTATTAAGAATATAATTGGCAGAAAGCAAAGCTTCCCCCCACAAATTCTGGGGTGCTTCCAGAACTGTTTAACATAGCATTCAACATTTCTTTCAATGTTCGGTTCTTGCCTTCAGCAATACCGTTCGATTGAGGTGAATAAGGAGCAGTACTTTGGTGAATAATACCATGAGTAGAACAAATCTCTTCAAATGGTAATTCATATTCACCACCTCTATCGCTTCTTATTGCTTTAATCTTTTTGCTAAGTTGAATTTTCAACTTCATTTTTATAAAGTTGAAACATTTCTATTGCCTCATCTTTGCTTCTTAGCAAATATACATAACAATATCTTGTGCAATCATCAATAAAGGCTTATGAAATATTTTTTCCCACCTCTTGTTTGCACAAATTTTAAGTCACATATAACAGTGTGAATTAAATCTAGAGGTTCAGTTTTTCTTTCAGCAGAATGAAAGGGTAATCTTGTCATTTTTGATTCCATACAAATTTCACATTTATGTTTTTTATTAATATCAAATTTAGGCAAGAATTCTAAATTAATTAATCTACGCAATGTATCATAATTAACATGTTCCTAATCTAGCATAGCCAAATATTTGAAGATTCCAACAAGTAAGCAGAAGAATTTACTTTATTAATATCAATAGACTTCGGTACAACAGTCATTACATTCATCTTAAAGAGCCCATCATTCATGTAGCCCTTTCCTACAAACATATCATTCTTTGTAAGAACAAATTTATCAGACACAAACACTAACTTGAAGCCATTATTGCTAAGTAGTGACCCAGATTACTAGATTTTTGCGGATATCTGGCACATGAAGCACTTCATTCAGAGTCAGTTCTTTGCCATATGTCATTTTCAGTATAAACTTTCCACGTCCTTCAACCTTTGAACTTGAGGAGTTTCCCATGAAGAGTTGATCATCATTCTCTACTGGTTTGTAAGTAGAGAACATCTATTTGTTAGAACAAATGTGGTGAATAGCCCTAGTGTCCACGTACCATTCTTTAGGATTTCCTACCAAATTACACTCAGATACAACTGCAGAAAGATTAATGTCTGAAACATTTTCAGAAAGCTTTTTCAGTTCTATCACATTAGCTTGAGGCTTTTGTTCTCTCTTGAACTTCTTTGGCTTTCGACATTCAGTTGATTTATGTCCAGGAATGCCACAATTGAAGCACTTGCCTTTGAATTTCATCTTTGCTTTGAAATTCGAATTTCCTTCGCGCTTCCTTTTGTTGTTGTTGTTTGGCCTTTGTTCTACCACACTTGCCTTTGCTTCATATAATTTTTTCCCACTATTCTTGTCAGATACTCAATTGTCTTCAATTCGAAGTCGTACAATCAGTTATTCAAGATTCATTTCTTTGCGTTTATGCTTAAGATAATTCTTGAAGTCTTTCCATGACGGTGAAAATTTTTCAATCACTGCAGCAACTTGGAAAGAATCACTTAGTGACATTCCATCAGCATGGATATCATGTAGAATCACTTGTAATTCTTGAACTTGGGTGATGACTGCTTTAGAATCTGTCATCTTATAATCAAGAAATCGACGGACTATGAATTTTTTCATGTCAGCATCTTCAGTTTTATATTTCTTGTCTAAAGATTCCCAAAGCTCCTTTGCAGTTTGAACTGTACAATACACATTGTACAGTGTATTGTCCATTCCATTTATGACGTAATTTTTACAAAGAAAATCAGCATGTTTCCATACATCAACTGCATCCACTTTTTCCTTGTCAGTTTCTCCTTCAATAAGAGTAGGACAATCTTCTTGTAAAAACCTTGACAAATTCAATGTTGTGAAATAGAAGAACATCTTTTGTTGCCAATGCTTGAAATCAGTTCCATTGAACCTTTCAAGCTTTTCTCTATGAGACAAACTCACGGCAGGAATGGTGCTAGTAGAAGCCATTTCTGTTATATAAAGAAGACAATTGTCAATAAACAGAAACAAATTTCTATTTGTACAAGATGTAACAAATTGAGTTACAAATTTGTTTTGCAGAATATTCTATATTATAACACAAGTATATTATATATACAACCAAAATAAAATGTTATATTAATTTGCAAATAACAGAATATTATCTATATTAACATGCAAACTAAATAAACTGTTATATTAAACAATAACAGAATATAAATCAGTTAATATGTAATATATATAATATAGAATATATATATAAATTAACTAACATGTAATATATTTAATATTTCTGTAATTTATTTAATAACAGAAAATTAATATGCACTAAATTTCCAGAAAAATTGAATTAACATGCAAAGACAGTGTGTTAATAATTTTACAGAAAATTATATATATACAAAAACTTATTTTCTGTTTATATAAAATAATACTGTAATTACAGAAAAGATAAATTTGCTTTAAGATTGTATTCCGTAATATATAGTATTATTAAATATATATATATATATATATACACACACACACACACTAAAACAGAATTATAAAATACAAATAAATCTGAGTCCTTTGAATTCACAAAGTCTCCTTAAAGTAAATTTATTCCCTCACTGGTGCTAAAGGATTAAATGAATAATTGCTTCCAAGATAAAACGGATTTCCAGTTCTTAATTTGAAGCACTTCAAAATTACGAACTCTACGAACACAACTTTATGTTATGTACTGAACTGTTTAAACTAATAATGCATGTGTGCAGAACACACAAAGAACTCACTGCATTATTATGTTTCAGAAAAGGGAATTTATGACTGAAACAGGAACGGGACGGGAAATATACAGCAACGAAAAGGAGTAGAATAGAACGGAATTTCTGTAGAACGGACTTTTGCAGAGAACGGGATTTGCAGAACGGGAAAAAGGAAAATAGAATGGAACGAAATTTTTTCTTATAACTTTTAGGCGCCACACATCGATTATTTATAGGAATAATCCCGCGGTTTATTTCCGTTGGAATTTTACCGTTGGCGCGCAGCTGGGTTATTACCGTTGGCGTTGGTTTATTACCGTTGGCGTTGGTTTATTCCCGTTGGCTTCAAGCTTCAAAACTACGTAGTATCATGTCTGTAGACAAAATTACGTAATATCATGATAATTATTTTATCAAAATTTGATAACATTAAATTAATTTTGTCCAAAAAATATATTATCATCCACGGCCCACGGACCACGACCGGACGGCGGCAGCGCGCGGGTTTCAACCATGCTTTGGCTAGGTCCTCTCCCTTTCACAAAAGTGGGGTGCCCCTTGGGGCCCTTCCCATTGAGCAAACATCCCACATATATGTTGTTCAATTTTTCCTCTAATGCCCTATGTGGGACTTTTGCAATTTACAACTTCAAGTAGGTAATTTTGGAGTCAATTTTCTCATTCAATTCTTAATGAATTTGAACAAATAAATATACCACGTTATACTCTTCAAGAAGGAGAACACATTGGTGCAAAGACCCGACATTTTTGGAATGTGGGTTCCTCATTTAATTGAGCCTCAAGATGCTCCAATATTTAATGTTTTCAAATCTCATTTTCAATAGATAAAAGTTCTAGTTGACTTTTTACGCATATTAAGAAAGAGGATAAAATGACATAATTGTCCATATTTAAATTCTCATTTAATTACATAGTTTTTTGCACATTACTAGTGATGTTCCATAAATATGCATAGAGAATAAAAATATAACAATTAATAATAAGGGTATTATAGACAAATTATTATAAAAAATAAATCATTTAAGATAAGTAGATATTTAACTTGGAATAACCTAAAATAGTAATAAAAACTTTTATCCGTCCCAAGAGAGAGTGTATATGTATCTTGCATGTAAACCTGCAGCCTATCCATATATGTTCTCTAGCAATCCTGACCCTAACATATATGAGGCTAGGCCAGGGTAGGTACTAATATACTTTTCATCCTCTCTTCCTTTTTTGTTCCTCGATCTTTTCTAATTTTTGAACATGTACTGATCTGTGTTAGTACAAAAAGATATCACATTTATTTCAAGCTTGTCGATTAAGTTGGGCGAAGTAACCATTTAATTTTCTTATTCTATGGATTAATTCATGGTGCTAATCGTCTAATTAATCCAAGGTGGTCCACTGATGAATATTAGCATCAAAGAGTATACACTAGCCAGTACGAACTAGACAATTACATAAAACATGCACGCAGGTACAAAAAAAAATGAAAAAAATATGGAGCTAGAAATAAGTTCAGCAAGTTTATAACAAATTTTTGATGTTGATGCAAGATGGTCCGAGACCGAAGATACCGAGCTATCGGATAGAATGTTGATGATTTTGGAATATCTTGAATTGGATGATAGTCACAAACGAAGATGTCATTAAACACCTTCGGTATTAACACTTTCGGCTTCGGGAGATGGGATGACACTTTTGACATTAACACCTTCGACTTCGAGAGATGGAATGGCGTCCTGACTTCGGGAGTTCGACAGATTAACAGTTTATTTGTTTTCTATTTATATTTAGTTCTTTAATTAATAATATTTTATTATTAACAAGTTTGTTATTTTGTTAGGAATTGTTTCCGTAAAAGTAGAAAGTTTGTTAGAACTTTTTTCACATTCCTAAGAGGATTTTATTTCCATATATCTAAGAAGATTCTAAAGTGACTTGGAGATAAAATTTTGCTAAGCTATATAAATCCGGTTTGTGGGTTGAAATAAACAGGCTTGATTTTAATAAATATATATTATACACGTTAGAGGGATTTCTCTGTGTTTTTTCGGTGACTATCTTTTTTTCTCTGTGAATTTATTTGTTTACTTAGCCCGCGCAGGATAATCAATATCCCGCCCGACGTCAGATGTGATGAATCTTGATGGGAATTAATTCACACACTATAGTTGTATGCTTTGCATGAAAACCATGATTTTATTATTGTCATCGCCACATATATCCAACTGCAAATTTTATGTATTTTTGATTTATATGTAGGTCGCAATGCAAAGGAATTTTTTTGAGACATTACTAAAGGATTTTTCTTAAAAGACTTGTATTTCCCTTGACGTTTTGGCTGATTTGCAACAATATACATAATTAACTTTTCAGGGACACTTTGAGCGCAACCGACTAAAGAACTGATTGTCATAATATAAATATATTAGAGGGGTCTCGTGCCTCCGGCACTGTATGGACAATATAATTTATCTTAAACTTTGAACGACCAAAATAATTTATTAAGTGAGCGGGAAATTTAAAGTCATTTGTATTTTATTAAATTATTATTAGATTATTAGATAGATAAATGTATTTTATTAGATAGATGTATGAACGGTGGGATTTATCTCAAACTTTAGACGGCCCAGATGATTTATTAATTGAGCGGGAAATTCAAAATCATTTGTATTTTATTAGATAGATTGTATATATTTCTTCAAAATAGTCTCATTGGTGAGTAAATTTGTTTCACAAAAAAATTTACTCCTTTATTGATTGTGCGAATGCACATCTACAAATTTGCCTTCATTACCAAAATAGCTTATTTATTTCAAGAATAAATATGAAACAAAAATTCATTTTAAATATTTATAAGATTTACAAATAAGATTTTTATTGGGTAATATATAAAAATAGTTGTATTTTGCAATTGGGTTTTCTTAACTACTACACTCCTGCAAGGTCCCATTGAATATACATTTATAATTTGTTTATTGTGTTCACTTTTCATATTTGAAAGAAACTTCTAGAGAAATACTTTTTGCTTCGAGAGAGTTATTATTTCTCTCTCTCAACATTAATGCCCTGTCGCATGACAAAAAAAATGAATAATACTATTATCATATAAAATAATTACATATTGTTCATATACTGTTGATGTGGTATCCATAGATTTATTGTTAACATAATTTCATTTAAATTCAACAATAAATTACATATAGCCACGTCTATAATATATGTTCTTTATGTTACCATCTTTATGTGATAGTAACATTATTTAAAAAAATAGACAATATCACTTTCAAGCTATGTTATGTGGAGATGTAATAATATAATAACCTGAAATATATATATATATATATATATATATATATATATATATATATATATATAATGGATCAGGTCCGGGAGTCCGGACCTGATCAAAAACGGATTTTTTTTAATTTTTTTTTAAAACAACTAACTTTTTTTTAATATTTTATGGAACTAAATTTTTTTCATAATACAATATTTTGGGCGTGTTTTGAATACCTATACCAAAAAATGGTGGTACAGTCTGCACAGACTGTACATACATTGTGACAGCCCCTAAAATAGGTTCAATCCACCCAATCTATTCTGAGTCGTCAAATACATGGTACAGAAACAACTACAACTTTATTATTACAATTATCGTGCAAAATACGACAACACTTATGTTGTGAGTTTAAATACAAATATTGTCTTCTAGACAATATTCACACTCAAATAAGTTCTCATTACAATTATTGATACACTATTTTATAAAATAGTGAAAACTACTAAAATAACTGTCTTGAACCATTACCCTACACCCCGACTAGTTCCCGCTATATTCTCGTCTTTTGGGGAAAAAATGGAACAAAAAGAAAAAGGGTGAGCTCAACTAGCCTAGTAAAAAATATTATGACTAAGATAATGTACAACAAATTATCCTTAGTCTTCAACGGGAAAAAATCTGATAGAATACAATAGACAACAAATTTTAGATCAACTAACATAGATATTAGAAGAGTTAAGTAGATAATAAAATCTACTAACATCTATGAATTTAAAAGTCCATCATCAATATTTAATCCCTGTAACATCAATCAATATATATCTCAAATCAAATATTCATCTTGGCACTACAGTCCAAAGATATTTATCAGTCGGTCATATTCATCTCAACACCTGTTCATCTTTGCACTACGGGCCAAAGATATTCATCAGTTGGTCATGTTCATCTAAACACGTGTTCATCTTTGCACTACAGGCCAAAGATATTCATTATAAAATCATTCATCTTTGTACTACAAGCTAAAGATATTCAGTTATATCATCATTTAGAACTGAAGATGATAAAAAATATTTTAAAGAAAATGAATCCAGTGAAACAAAATAACAAGTATTAAGGATTCATACTTTAAATAACCCAAGTTCAAAAATACTTCATAAATAACCAGAGTGGAGTAAAATTCAAGAATGAAGATCAAAACATAGATCCAATCAAAGATAGGAATCATAACAGACAATCTTGGACACAGAAAAAAAAATTTAATTTTTCTGTGAATAGTATCGTATTCGTGAATAGTGCCGTATACGTGAATAGTGTCGTATACGTAAATAGTAACTCTGACCTCAAAAGATAGAAATTTCACAAAAAAAATATCAACACGCTTCGTGAATAGTACTTGTAAATAGTAACTCGTGAATAGTAACTCATGAATAATAACCCCGACATGAAAAAGTTTCAAATTTGATAAAAATTTCTAACCAATATTTTGGCATAATGATATTGAAAAAATAATATCATTTTCGAATAAAATAACATTCCTTACCTCAGAAAGAATAGTATTTCTCACTGAAATACTGGATATAGTGCTGAAAGAATTTGCAGCGTATAACATTACTCAAAGTACTAAAATACTCACAAATACGCTCGATATTATAGAGAGAGAAAGAGAGAGAAATCTTTAGTTTTTGGTGTGATTTTTAATTCTAACCTAAGCACCCTATTTATAGGAAAATGCTTAGAACACCAAATCAGAAAATTTAATATAATAATATATTTATAAACAAAATTCACGCCCACCTCAAGACCATCTGAACCCAGCCATCTTGCACATGTTTAATGAGGCCCGCAATGTTAAAAAAACGTTTTTCTTAAAAAAAATAATTAAAACGTCCAAAAATCAATTGTTTCGGAACTTTAAAACTTCAATAATTCATAATAAGTACCCTTTTATCAGAAAATTCTAATCTCGCGACATTTTATAGGAAATTCAATTCTCTACAACATTATAGAAGAAAGTTTTTTCAAATTCCAAACAAAAATTGACCGAAATTCCATAAACGGACAATTTTACAAGCTATAATCAAATTTCAGTCAAGAAATGGGCCCACAGACATGTTTAACATGTTTTAAACAATTTTTATAACAAAAATACTCTTCCTCCTCATATACTCATATATCTCACATTCATTATAAAAATATCATCATTATTATATTATAATAATATAATAAAATATTATTTTATCAGAAAAGATAAAATATCGATTTTCAACAATTGTCATTTTAAAAACTTTCTCCATCTATATCCACATAAAATGAATATTTTTCTCATCATATAAATCAATAATTAATTATTCAAAAATAATATTACAGAATCACAGTACTGACAACCAGGCCGTTCCTAGGAAAGAGGGGCTTTCCAATAAAGATTTCTCCATACTGGCGCGCAATTAGGTGACCAAACCTCTCCTTAGACAGAACTTTCTAGATATTGCCAATAATATTATCTAATAATATTATTCAGATAATATGAATTATTGCTCCGATAATGAAAAATACTGTGTAATGACAATTATTAAAATAACAGTAAAAAAAATCAACGCAGCAATTATTGAATCAATAAAATAAAATACTGAACAGTAATTACTGTAACAATTATTGAGTAGTGCCTTCTTACGTAAGAATCAATAATTGGTATAATACCGTGTGTTACTGTGCAACAACGTGTATTACTGTGTTTTAACCACCGGGTATTCCAACAGTGTTAATGGTAACAACTACGTCGTTATTTATAAAACACTTATACTTGTCGTTTTCTTCATCCAATCGCTTTCGGTTATGGGCCCACACAAGGCTGCGCCGTCGTACGAATATTCCCCGACAGCAAGAATATTTCACGACCAAACGAATATTCTCCGACAACAATGAGTATTTTATAACCACTTGCTTATTTGAAATATTTGTGCATTTTACTCATAACTAACCACATTAATCAAATCAACCCTTACTATTTCAAAATGATATATAGAGGAAATTAAATTTCATTTATTAATAATTTGGGGACTTACATACATATTTTATTATACGTACCCAAATCACACCCAAAACACTGTATGATGAAAAAATTTAATTTTCATAATTATTTATTTATTTTTTTAGTTGTTTTAAAAAAAGCAAAAAAAAGGTCTGAATTTTGGTCCGATCCGGGAATTCGGACCTGATCCGGCATATATATATATATATATATATATATAATTATTCAAAAATAACATTAATAAAATGCGGACTCATTATTATTATTTTTTGCTTTTTTTTAAAACAACTAAAAAATGTTTAATATTTTATGGAATTGAAATTTTTACATAATACAGTGCTTTGGGTGTGATTTGGATACATATAATAAATGATTAAGATTAATTGTTAAATGATGTTTGTGGAACATTGTTTTGATAATATTTGGATGCACAAAAAGTTGTGCACACACAATATAAAAAATAATAAATATGATTTGCAATTGAATATTTTACACATTTTTACTGATAAGTAATGTCGGAGACAGTGAGTATACATAAAAAATGTGCACAAATAATATATAAAAGGAGAGAAAACATGAAGTGCGACTTACGATGAGATGTTTTATACATTTTCATTGGTAAGTAATAAATGAGCCTTACTTTTTGTTTACATTCTGTACACATAATACTCACTCCGTTCCTAAAAGATTGTCGTTTTAAAAAAAATTTGTTCAAAAAAGTTTATCTTTTACAACTTTCAAAGAGAATAAATTATTTACTTTTCTATATTATCCCTACCTTCTCTCATTGTCCCAATAAATTATCTCCCTTGTATTAATAGTTTTTAATTTCCCATAAAGGAGTAGTGATGAAATTTTAAACAAATTATACTTGATAAATGACACTTTCTTAATCCATCTGCCAAAATCTTAAACGATAATCTTTTAGGAACGGAATAAGTATTATTTTTTTATTGGTAAATGTTGGGGACATGGATTTTGTGAGTCCGGTTGATTTGGTGGGACCCATCCCACGAAACTTTCCCATGCAGAGATACATATTTGTTAGGAGACTTGATCTTTAAGGAATTTGTAGTTTTGATTCTGGTTGACTTTTTACTTTTATATAGGAACAGTATAGATTGATTTCGACTTTCAGAAATTAAGTTTTATGACGTAATAAGGAGTCTTATGGGGTGTTTGATAAAAACTGAATGAATCTGAATCTGAATGAGTTGAATCTGAATGAAAAATTGTTTGATAATTGACATGTCTGAAATATCTGAATGACAAAACTTTATTATTTTATCTCACTGAAAAAATTCAAAATTGTTCTAAATTTATTTAATATTACTTAATAAAAGTAGTTAATAATATTTTTTTAAAATTTTTAAAATTTTTTTATTTCATTCAGCTGCTTATTCAGTCATTCAACTAAAAAAATCTGACTTAGCCATTCAGTTCGTCCATGTTACTGATTCAGCCATTCAGACCATAACAAACGCACTGACTGATTCAATCTTTCAGTCCTTCAATTATCCAGCTTTAAACAAACACCCCCTTATTCTAACTCGGAGACGAGCTTAATTAATATGTGATGTGAGAAAACTATAAATACACAATTATACCATAATTCACAAGTAAAACAGACTAAGACTTTCTTGCACAAGCATTGAAATTATTGTCTCTTCATTTTTGTGCAGAATTTCGCTCGTTATTTGGTGATTGGACGAACGTTAACGTTGACGTTGACATTGACATTAACAGTAAACAATACATATATCTTACTATTTGTGCATAATTTTTTATCTACAATATTTTTGTCATTTAACAAATAATTCTGGATATCCATCTTACTATTAGTCGTCCATTTATTTGTATATGTTATTTTACTGTCCTATAAAGTTCCTTTAATTATTAATTTAGTATAGTGTAATTGAATATGCAATTATGCTTGGTTATTATGCATCCACATAATTGGACGGTAGGGTTAGGGTAGGATAGGACGATGAGAGGCAGGATATTTATTTATCAAGCCTTACGACCCGGGCAACGAGATGATCGCTAGCCATGCTCAAACTGACAAAATTATTCATATTTTTATTACTATATACTACATGAACATGACCAACCAACTTAATTTATATATACCTTGCAATGGTCTTAACTCAGATCCCTAAATTTGATAGGATATTCAATTCTAATGGATACTGCCAATAAACAAAGGACCTCGCGATCACAACTGAAAATTAATTAGAAATATTATTTCTCCAAAACAATTATCCGATTCCAATGATTCCCTATAATTATGTATGTTTCTAGGTAGTAGAATCAATCAATCAATCAGGTGGTAGGCCTGGATGTACTTATTTACATTATAATTGACATAAAAAATTCTAAACATACATAATTGAAGAACAGAAAATAATTAATGTTGTGTAGAATTTAAAAAAAAAACGATCCCATAAAGTATGAAGAAAACAAATCTAATTAATAATTGGCTACGTACCAAATCATTTTCTTTGTTATATGTAGCAGCCTATATAATTTGAAAACAAATTGGTTGGTTTTGGTTAAAGATATATTACTAGCATGATATATATATAAAGAAATCAAACCTTATTCTATCTGGCATGCACAAGCATTGACCTCGAATTTAGCTAGTGCTAAATTGTTTGATTTGAGTAAGTTTTACACTACTAATTAATTACTAGCTAGTAGTAGTATTTATATATATATATACTAGTTGGGTCTCGTGCCTCCGGCACTGTATGGACAATAAGATTTATCTCAAATTTTGAACAACCCAGATGATTTATTGAGTGAGCGTGAAATTCAAAATTATTTGTATTTTATTAGATATATATATATATATATATATATATATATATATATATATATATATATATATATATATATATATATATATATATATAATCGATCATGGTATGTACGTATATGCTGCATATCTAGTGCTGTGTAATATATCTACCCATTACATCTAAAACCTTTCTCCTATTTCTTTTTTAAATCAAATAAAACTCCATCTTGAAATGAACGCAAGTGTTATATTTTTTCTTTAAAAAATTCCAAATATTAAAGTTTGTACGGGATAAAAAATAGAAATAATATTTTTATTCCAATATTAATCTTTAATTAAAGAGTTTAATTTATTAATAAAAAATATGTCCAACTTTCAAATGTAAACCTTAACATTACATTAGGGAAAAAAGTACAACTCTCAAGTTTTATCTTTCAAAGACTTACTAAATAAAAATTATTTTTATTTTATATAAGCAAAATGAATAACAAATTAAATAAGACTCGTTCGAGGGAGGGAGGGAGGGAGGGAGGGAGGGAGGGAGGGTAACATTTGATAACTGGACTTTCCAAAACGGCTGATTCAAATATATATGTACCCCATCCATGCCCCAGAGAACGAGTGAAAATGGGCCTAAAGCCCATACCTTATTATGGAGGCCCGTCTGAATTGATTAAAAAAGGGCCTAAAGCCCATATGTTACTACTAGTCACTTACACCTGCTCCTCCAAAAGCATGCTGCCATTCTTTTTACACTTAAATAAGTAGATTTTTTCCAAGTATTTTTCTTATTCTAATAAATAGGTTTCATTTATATTTACCTTTGGTAGCTAGCTATGGATAATTGTCAAAAAATTTAAATATTAAAATAGAATTTTTCTTCTATAGTTAGTTACCTTTAAAAATATAAGTTTAGTTTAGTAGTGATGACTTGATAAAAACAATTAAAGATAAATTTGGCGATAAACAAAAAATAAGAATCTTTTTCCGAAAGTGATCAGACTCTTATGAAGAAAGAGGAAATATCAATTTTAAAGATTCTTTTTAATTTCTAATAAAATAAGTTTGTTAAATTTAAGAACAAGACGAATCCTAGGACGTTGCACTAATAAAATAAATAAAGTCACGATACTGTGTGTTAATTTCATTTGCATGTGTAAACAAAGAATTAAATTATATATATATAGTGTTTGCTTTAGTAATGTTTGGACGGTCGTCGGGATGCTATTGTCATATATGGCTTAGTGAACAAAACCTTTTATTATGGCCTGTTTGATGTAAATAGTTATGGTTATCTTCACTATTTTACTTTCAGCGGAGTGAAACCTTGTGAAAATATCATTTTTTTTTATGAAAATAATAACTCCCCTAATTTAATGTAAGTTAAGCACACGTTCATATATATATATATATATATAACCGATCAAGTGAGGGCACTTTTATTTTGTTAAAATGCGGACCTTTTTTTTTAAACAACTAAAAAAAATCTTTAATATTTTATGCAACTGATATTTTTTTATAATATAATGTTTTGGGCGTGATTTGAATACCTATACCAAAAAATGGTGGTACAGTCTGCACAGACTGTACAAACCTGTTTTGTTATACGTATCCAAATCACATCCAAAACACTGTATTATGAAAAAATTTCAGTTCCATAAAATATTAAACTTTTTTTTAGTTATTTTAAAAAAAAAACAAAAAAAACAAACAAAAAAAAAGTCCGTATTTTAACAAAGTAAGAGAGTCCTTACCTGATCCTGACCCTATATATATATATAGCTCGGCTTTTTCCAGTGAACTGGATGGAGCGACGATATATATATATATATTTATATATATATATATATATATAGTGACGATTTTTTTCGTCGCTGTAGCATAAAAAATCGGCTTACTATGCTATAACGACAGAAAAAATCGTCGCTATAGCCGGTTCGATCTTAGTTCGCTCCCTCCAGTTCGCTGGAGAAGCGGACTGCATATATATATATATATATATATATATATATATATATATATAAGGAATGATATGTTGTATGTATTTGTTATACATCCTTATAGAGCATATATACACTATTTATACTATAAAAAATAAGAAGAAATGACCAGAATTAGAAACTAAAAATCGACGTCCGCTTAGTAGCGAACATTAAAAAAAACGCATATCATTCGCTATTAATAATAACGGACGCTAATCAAAATAAGAGTTTGACTTTATTAACTAGGGTATAGAGTTTATTAACTAAGATTAATAGGGTTTATAAACCATGATTTAGGTTTTATTTACTCAATTTTTAATTGGGTTTAAGATTAATAAACCTTATTAATCACTGATTATTAAACTTTATACCCTGGTTCACAAACCCTAAACCTTAGTTAATAAATCATAAACACTGATTTATAAACTCTAAATTCAAGTTAATAAACTTTAAACCTTAAACTCCAGTTAATTAATCTAAACTCTAATTAACAAAATCACATTCTTATTTTGATTAGCGTGTTGACAGTAACACCGGTGTGTGTGATGGAGAGACATGTACATCTCCAATCATAACATCATCTAATCTAGTGTAAGGCGAGGAAGAGACAGATTGTTTAAATCCGCTGTGACGTGATGAGATGTGCCACTGTCAAGTAACCATGTCGGGTTGGTGCCTGTGGTGTTGGCTGCAAAGTGGACTCTGGGCTGCAAAGGGGTTGTGGGATTGTTGGATGATGTAGGCGCAATGGTAGAGGACTGAATTGGTATCACCTGGAAGGAGGGACATCTCTTGGCTGTGTGTCCTTGAATGCCACATATTTGGCAAAAACCATGATAGGGGCGAGATGGAGGGCGGTTGTTGCGATATTGGGAGCGTGTGTCTGAGAGTAGAGGAGGACGACCAGTTGGGTCAACTGAAGGCCGCCAATTTGAGTAACCAGCAGGTGATGAATGAGAGGGACGCCAATAACCAACTAAGCCTAGAAAGCTACGTATTTCGATTACTGACTTAGGTTGCTCTCAACTATGACTCATATCCCAATCTTGGATAGCACGTCACAATGGCACCTATCAGTTTACCACCGCACGAATATGACGTCCCCTACAGAGAGTTTGGTTTCAGTGCATTCCACAAAGGAAGTCACCAGATAGAGGCTAAGGTACCAACTCATGTAGTTAGGTTTTTAACTCCTGAAGTTCAATAGGAGCCATTCTATATGAGATTTTAGAAATGGGTTTTGTACCGGGTTCAAAGTCGATACAAACTCTGGGAGTAGGCCAGGAAATTTTTCAGGAAATACGTCAGGAAATTTACTAACAACAGAAATATCATTCAAATCTGACGTATTTTTGTTCAAGTCCATAACATGGCTAAGAAAGCTTGACATCCGTTTTTCAATAAACGAATGACTTTACGGCTTGAAATAAAAGAGTTTGACTTCAATGGTTTGGTTGCTTAAATTCGAATAACAGGTTGCTTAGTAATATGAAAACTAACAACCTTACAAAAGCAATCAATTTTAGCATGATGAGTGGTTGACCAATCAATCCCTAAGGTCACATTAAATGCAAGAATTTTTAAAGAAATAAGGTCAACATGTAATGTGATGGTGCCAACTTGGATCAAACAAGATTTATAAACGGCTGATGTAATGAAAGTTTCTCCTAACGGAGTTTCAACAAATAAGTCAAAGTCTAATTTTCTCCAGAGTCAAGTTTAAACGTTGAGTATAAGCAGGAGAGATAAATGAATAAATAGAACCGGTATCCAATAAGGTATAACTTCGCAAAAATATATAATTAACTAACTCGTGCTAACTTCGTTCTGGTTACTCGCTTTTTGAGAAGTCATGAAAAACGCTCTTCCAAGAACCGATGACTTTGACTTGTCCGGGACAGCCTTTGGAGTCACCATCCCCGCTGGACTTGGTTTCGCTACAGGACAATCTCGAGCTATATGACCGTGCTTTCCACAACTAAAACATACCCTAGAAGTTTGTGAACAGTTTGGACTTATGTGTCCCTCTTCTCCGCATCTGTAGCATCTAACTGGCGGTCTTTCTCCTCCTCTAGAATTCGTTGCTGGTGTTGGTGCCGACGTCTTCCAGTCATTGTTAAATCTTCTCTTTTTGAAATTTCTACTTGACTCACCTTTCCTATTATCTTGACCATGATTACCACCGAAGTGGTTACCATTTCTGGCATGATAATTTCCTCCACGATGGTTATCACGGTTCCGATGACCGTTGCCACCGGTACGATTATCATCGAGTTGTTGGTCGTTATTCTTCAGTTGAGCCGACTCATTATCGCTCTCTAACAACTGAGCCCTATTCACAACATCTGAATATAAACAAAGTTTGTGAGAAATGAGGTATTGACGTATTTTGGGTTTCAAACCTCGCAGAAACATTCGTGTCATTCTCTCCTCATTATCAACCAAATGGGATGCAAATCGAGACAACTCGGCAAACTTAGCTTCGTACTGCGACACGTTCATATTGTTTTGCTCCAGCTTGATGAACTCTACATCCTTCATGTAACAAATATTTTCGGGAAAGTACTTGTCGTTGAACAATTCTTGGAGTTTCTCCCAAGACATCTTCAGTGCGGTAGGCTGAGTACGCTTTACGGATTCCCACCAATAATCTGCCTCTCCTCGTAACATGAATGTGGAGAAAGGAACTTTTTTCTCCCCTGAGCATCCCAATACATCAAATATCTTAGTGATCTGCTTTATCTACGTTTCTGCCGTAAGTGGTTCTGGCTTTCCCAAAACTCTGGCGGTCCTAACTCCTTGAACTGCTTAGCGATGACCATCCGTGAGTTGCCAGTGTTTCCACCTGCATTTTTAACAGTAGTTTTTCTCGTTTGGTTTTGCATGAATTCTAGAAAGTTCCTAAACATATCATCGTTCGTCATCTGCTCAGTGGTGTTATTCATTGGAGGAACATTGCCAGCCTGTTGCACGTTCTCCTCGTTCGTGGGCAAAGGTGTCTCCACGGTCTCATTTACTCCACTGTTAACATTCTCAGTCGACATTCTTAAATACTGTCATAAAACAAGGGTTAATTAAACAAATTAACAACTCACATAATACCCCTATATTATGTCCGACCCACAAATAATCTTAGGTAAGACACACTAGCGAAGGATTTACTCGTCTCTCCCCTCCTAGTTCTATTACACGATCTCCGCCAGAGATCATATCCCTAAGCTCTGATACCAACTGTGACTCATGTCCCATCTGTGGACAGCACCTCACAGTGGTACCGCAGAACGGCGTCCCCTACGAAGAGTCTGGCTTCGGTGCATCCCCCATCAACAGGAAGTCACCAGCAAGAGGCTCGGGGCTCTTTACTTATAGCTCTGATACCAACTGTGACGCCCCCAAAATAGGTCCAATCCAACCAACCTATTCTGAGTCGCCAAATATATGGTACAGAAACAACTACAACTTCATTTATACTATTGTCGTGCAAAATACGACAACACATACACTTTGAGTTTAAATACAATTATTGTCTTCTAGACAATATCCACACTCAAATAAGTTCTCATTACAATTATTGATACACTATTTTACAAAATAGTGTGGACTACTAAAACAACTGTCTTGAACCATCACTCCACACCCCGACTAGTTCCCGCTATATTCTCATCTCCTGAGAAGAAAAATAGAACAAAAAGGAAAAGCGTGAGCTCAACTAGTCCAGTAAAGAATATTATGACTAATATAATATACAACAAATTATCTTTAGTCTTCAACAGGGAAAAATCTAATAGAATACAATAGACAAAAAGTTTTAGATCAACAACTGCAGCGGAAACAACAATTCATTAGAAGAGTTAAGTAGAGAATGAAATCTACTATCATCTATGAATTTAAAAGTCCATCATCGATATTTTATCCCTGTAACATCAATCAATATACATTATAAATCAAATATTCATCTTTGCACTACAGGACAAAGATATTCACCAGTTGGTCATGTTCATCTAAACACCTGTTCATCTTTGTACTACGGGCCAAAGATATTCATCTGTTGGTCATGTTCATCTAAACACCTGTTTATCTTTGCACTACGGACCAAATATATTCATCAAAAAATCATTCATCTTTACACTACAGGCCAAAGATAGTCAGTTATATCATCATTTAGGACTAAGGATGATGAAAAATATTTTAAAGAAAACGAATCCAGTGAATTAAAAGAACAAATATTAAGGATTCGTACTTTACACAATCCAAGTTCAAAAATACTTCATAAATAATCATAGTGGAGTAAAATTCAAGAATGAAGACCAAAACATAGATCCAATCCAAGATAGGAACTACAAAAGATAATCTTGGACATAGAAAAGAAAATTAATTTTTTTGTGAATAATGTCGTATTCGTGAATAGTGCCGTATACGTGAATAGTGTCGTATACGTAAATAGTAACTCCGACACTAAAAGATAGAAATTTCACAAAAAAAATTATCATGCTTCGTGAATAGTACTCGTGAATAATAACTCGTGAATAATAACTCATGAATAGTAACTCTGACATGAAAAAGTTCTAAATTTGATAAAAATTTCAACCAATATTTCGGCATAATGATATTGAAGAAATAATATCATTTTTAAAGAAAATAACACCCCTTACCTCAGAAAGATTAGTACTTCTAACAGGAATACTGGATATAGTGCTGAAAGAACTTGCACCGTATAGCAATACTCATAGTACTAAAATACTCACAAGAATACGCTCGATATTATAGAGAGAGAAATCTTTAGTTTCTGATGTGATTTTCAATTCTAACCTAAGCACCCTATTTATAGAAAAATGCTTAGAACACCAAAGTAGAAAATTTAATAAAATATTATTATATTTACAAAAATTTCACGCCCATCTTTGAAATCTGATTTCAGCCCATTTGTAACACATATGAGACCCACTTAACCTGTAAAAAACGTTTTTGTTAATATAATTATTTAAAACTTTCGAAAATCAATTATATCGGATCTTCAGAACTTCAATAATTCATAATAAATAGCCCTTTTATCGAGAAAATTTGAATCTCGCAATTTTTATAGGAAATTCTATTCTCTACAACTTTGCAGAAGAAAGTTTTTCCAAATTCCAAATAGAAATTGACCGAAATCCACATACGGACGATTTTACAGACTATAATCAAATTTCAGTCAAGAAATGAGGTCCACCGACACACAAAACATGTGTTAAACAACTTTTGCAATAAAAATACTCTTTCTCCTCATATACTCATATATCCCACGTTCATTATAAAAATATCATCATTATTATATTATAATAATATAATAAAATATTTTTTTATCAGAAAAGATAAAATATCAATTTTTAACAATTGTCACTTTAAAAATTTTCTCCATCTATATCCACATAAAATCATTATTTTTCTCATCATATAAATCAATAATTAATTATTCACAAATAATATTACAAAATCACAGTACTGACAATCAGACCGTTCCCAGGAAAGAGGGGGCTTTCCAATAAGAATTTCTCCTTAATGGCGCGCAATTAGGTGACCAAACCTCTCCTTAGACAGAACATTCTAGACATTGCCAATAATATTTTCTAATAATATTATTCAAATAATATGAATTATTGCTTCGATAATGAAAAATACTGTGTAGTGACAATTATTGAATCAACAGTAATATAAAATATCAACGCAGCAATTATTGAATCAATAAAATAAAATACCGAGCAGTAACTACTGTAACAATTATTGAGTAGTGCATTCTTACGTAAGAATCAATAATTTGTGCAATACTGTGTGGTACTGTGCAATAACGTGTATTACTGTGTTTTAACCACCGGGTATTCCAACAGTATTAACGGTAACAACTACGCTGTGACGCCCTCAAAATAGATATACAACACCCATTTTGAGTCGCCAAATACATGGTATAGAAAGCAAACTACAACTTCAATAATACACAGTCTGCACATAATAAAAAAATTATGAAACTGGAATTTTTACATAATAAAATGTTTTAGGTGTGTTTTGGATACCTATACCAAAAAATATATGTACAGTCTGCACAGACTGTACAGACATATTTTGGTATAGGCATCCAAATCACACCCAAAACTCTGTATTATGTAAAAATTCTAGTTCCATAATTTTATTTTATTTTTTTTAGTTGTTTCAAAAAAAAGCAAAAAAATAAAATAAAAAAATGGTCCGTATTTTATAGAGTCCGGGATCCCGGACTGGATCCGGACTCTATATCTATCTAATAAAATACAAATAATTTTGAATTTCCCGCTCACTCAATAAATCATCTGAGCCGTCCAAAGTTTGAGATAAATCTCACCGTCCATACATCTATCTAATAAAATACATCTATCTATCTAATCTATCTAATAATGATTTTGAATTTCCCGCTAGTATATATATATATATAAACCAACTCCCAGTAAAAATTGTACCAACTCCCAGTAAAAAACGAATCGTTGAATGTCGTGTCTATTCATTAAAACAAAATTACCTACTTAATTAATTTATGTGAAATTTGATGGACCAGTCCAACCCAAAACGAAAAGTCCATATTGCTAGCTAAAAAGTAGTAAATTAAGCTTAAGCTCAACTTCAAATCTGGGTTGCTTAAAACAGATGGAGCGAGGTACCTACCCGATGACCTCAATTAAACTACCACCTTTCGGGAAGTTAAAGTCTATATAACGTAGAATCCAATCTAATTATATAAATTAATTATTTTCCAATTAGTCGGTGAAAAAGTAAAGATAATATTCTTTTTTTTCTTGACTTGGTGGATTGTTGGGTTAGAAATAGCATCACACGTCGATATATAAAAATTAAAGGTATATATATATATATAGGTATTATGAATTAAGCTTACTTTGAAATGTAAGTTTCAGAGCTTTGACATTATGTAGCGAGACGGTAGTGCCAGGATATATATTTAGAGGATATAATATTTCAAGTCGATCCACTCCCTTAGGTCCGACCTTAGCTTCTTCTATTTGTTATATACTGATGTCATTACTTGAATAATTCATTTTATTATCCCTAACTTTTTCAACAGCTAGGGATCGGATGAGTTTCTTGGTCTTGCACTGTTTCATGATAAGCTTTCAACCTTTTAATTACCAACATTTATCTTTAAGTTCCCGTTTTAATAAAGAGTGTTACGCCTTTCTAATGTTAAAATTTGAATCGACACAACATAATTTTTAATATATATATATATAGTACTTTCTTAATATATACAAACTCTTTTTCCTTAGAAAAGAATTTATTTATATGAAAATAAAAATCTCTTAAGCTGACAATATTTAAAGGTACGTACTTATTAGTGTAGGGCTTTTAATTTTTAAATATCACACGTTATTCTTTTCGCCTTTTTCACAATTTCACTTCCATTTCGCGTGGATTAAGTGTTTCATTTGAAGTATCGAAATACTTTGTACCAATGAAAATTACTCTTTACATCTGACCAGTTAACTATTAAGAACATCATCATTAATGTACGTGTAGCATTAATTTTCACATCTTCTTAATTTGGTTTCATGCATTATTTACTTTATAAACGTTTTACGTTCCATTTTATCTCATTGCTTAAAAATAGTCTTTGATTCACACTTTCGTTATAATTCTCTCCCTCTATCTCTATCTCAATCTCAATCTCAATCTCAATCTCAATCTCTCTCTATATATATATGTGTGTGTGTTCATTTTTGTATAGAAATTTTCATGGACTCTAGAATCAAGACAAGTAGGAAAGTGGAATTTTATTCTACAAATATATTTAATTTCCTGTCATAGCATGTTGCAATTGGCTTTTTTGTTTTTCATTGAGAAATGAGAATGATTGAGAAATGTACTTGTTAATAAAGTTTTCATTCCCTTTTTCAAGTTTGCCTACGAGTTGAACGCTTTCTGGGGGGAGAAAGAGAGAGAGAGAATGGATCAGGCGGCCTCTTCCAAGACAACCCTCAAAGGCTCAAATTACAGATGTTCATACAATGATGCATAGTAGTATATTAATTATGCATAACAACATGGTAATCAAATCCGGATCAGATCGTCTGTTTTACCGATAAAAATTTAAATCGGTCGGTTCTCCAGTCTAATTCAAATAAAAAAAAATCGTTTTTGGTCAAAATCCAATCAAACCTAGTAACCCGACAATTGGACCGGTCAACCTAATGACCCGATAACTGGGTCACTGGTTTTACCGATTCCCTACCTCATTTTTTTGTGTGCTAAGCCTTTGAATTTGATATAGATTGAATGAATGTATCATTGATTGAGTTTTGAGTTATGATCATGATTTAATATCTTTCTTTTCATATAGATTTAGTATTTATTTGAATTGTATAAAATAATCATTGTACAAATATATATAGTTTTTTTTTACCGAATTTGATTGAATGTATCTTAGAGATGTTTATTATTTGTGTTTAATTTTATCACTCTTGAGTTTTGAGTTATAATCATGATTTAATATCTTTTTTTAAATAGATTTAATATTTATTTGAATTGTATAAAGTAAATATGGTACAAATAGGTTTAATTTTTTGAATAGATAAATTGATTAATTTTACGTATTTACTAAATATTATATATAATATATAATAATAATTAATATATTTAATTAATAATTATTTATTATATATTAATGACGTTATTGAGTCACTACGATTCCACCACTGATTGAATTAATAATCCATTCACCGATAACTCTTCTGATCCAATGAACGCTCTGAATCTGAAAACATTTCGCAATAATATTCTAGTAGTACATGCATCTGGACTGCACTACATATATTCTATGTTTTTCTCAATCATTAGGTCATAGGAGTACATTTTATATTAGTATTACATTTTATATTAGTACCTTACTCCGCCCCCCTCCCCCCTCCCTCCCTCCCTCCCTCCCTCCCACTTTGCTTTTTCAAAATGTAAGATCAGCAAGTTATTAAATACGTAAAAATTAAGTTGATAGTTTATTTATTTGTATATTTTTGTTTTCAAAATTTTATTTTGTATTTACTTTAGAAGAAAACTAAGTAGTATCATTTGTACGTACTGGTATATTTTGGATAAGAGAATCATGCTTCCTTATATATTTTTCATACTTCCTTCGTTTTATAATATAGATAATTAATATCGACTTATTGAAGTAACTGACATATTTTCACATTTAAGTCGGTGTAAAGTATTTAATTTTATAAAATATATATAATTATAAAAATTGTGAAACTATCTAAATAATTCTACTAGTTACAATATTTATAATTTAAACATATTTTAAATTAACTTTGTAAAATTAAATTTGATCATATATTTTAATTAAAATAGAGGTAATAATACTTGCACGGGCTTCCAAATTTTTTTAATTTGCATGATCAAATCAACATCAAGGAAGTATATTAGTACAAATTAAGTCAAAGAGTTAGTTCTGTTAATGGACTATAATTAAAGTCTCCCTCAGATTGACAAACTCAACCACCTGTTTCAAATCATGCAAGCTAACTCTAACTATAAAACATTTATGTGGCCAAACAAACCAAATCCAAAGGTAATGGAAATTAAGTCAAAAAACACCATTAGCTTGGATTCAGGGAAGATTGTGAGCTAGTGAAAGCTAGCTAGCCTCCATATATATATATATATATATATATATATAAATTACTAATTTGTCATTATTTTATTGTTATCATTTTCTTAGCATCACATCATCCCAACTAAATTTTTATAATATTATTCTATCGTATATTTGAAAATATAAAATTAAAAAAAATATAGTTTTAGAAAAATATGTGGATTTAATTTTGGAATAGTATTTCGATGGATATCAATCTCCATCAACATTGCATAACAGCTCTATTGCAACCTGATATATATATATATATATATATATATATATATATATATATATAGAGAGAGAGAGAGGGAGAGAGAGAGAGAGAGAGAGTCCGGTTCCAGTCCGGATTTTAGTCCCGTCCGGACATTTTTTTTAAAACAACTAAAAAAAATAATTAATATTTTATGGAATTGAATTTTTTTCATAATAAAGTGTTTTGGATGTGATTTGGATACGTATAACAAAATATGTCTGTACAGTCTGTGCAGACTGTACATACATTTTTTGGTATAGATATTCAAATCACGCCCAAAATATTGTATTATGGAAAAATTTCAGTTCCATAATTTTTTTATTTTTTTATTTTAGTTGTTTTTTTTATAAAAAAAAGCAAAAAAAAAATTGGTCCGTCATTTACTCCAGTCCGAACTCCCGGACTGGATCGGCTATATATATATACACACACACACACACAGTCCCACATCGAAAGATAAAAAAAAATTGTCTGCATATAAGAAAATAAGTTACTATCAATAGTACCATCAAGTCATGACCTTTGGAAGCCTGTGGTGGGTTAAGATGATCAAAGAAGATACTATTGGGTCAGTAGTTTGAGACCTTAGTTTTTGATGGATTTGATTTGATTCGGACTTAGTATTTGACCCGAGATTTGTTTCGGACCCTGGATTTGACCCAGGTTGTTTCATATGGTATCAACGTCGACTCTCGAAAGTTCGGGTCGGGTCATCCGATCATTATTCCACAACGGCTAGAGAGGCAAAGATCTTTGGGCTATTATTTGATCAGTAGTTTGAGACTTTATTTTGATAAATTTAATTTAATTCGATTCAAAATTTGTTCCAAACTCAAAATTTGACCCGAATTGTTTCACACACACTCAGACTATAGTAGATCATTAAGCAAAGCAAGAAAAAGTAAACTAGACATATAGACAGAGAGATAAAATGGTAAATTCAATTAGCTACCTGCCTAGATCTATTAATACTTGACTTCATTAAACCGACTTTAAGACCAGGTCGCCAATATAGTATATTTATCTCCTCTTAAACTTGACTTCATAGCATGCATATATATAACGTCGCATAGATATATAAAAACTTTTTTCTCTCTCCAAATTTCTTGCTTCCATATTGTAGCTGGGGGCTTCTTTCTATTTTCTATTTTTCAATAGAAAAAATAGAGTTTATATTGTGACACATATTTTAAATCGGGAGTACTTTTTTTAGTACATAAATAGTCGTATAAATTGTGATGCCATTAATTAGGGTCCACACGCATATACTAGATCAACGATATAATTAGACCATGAATTATATATTGTGTACTTGATGCACTAGTTAAAGAGGGCCATATTTTTCGACCTTATGCAATTGTGTCAATTATAAAGGAATATATATATACAGACAGGATCAGGTAAGGGCTCTCTTACTTTGTTAAAATGCGGACTTTTTTTTTTGATTTTTTTTGTTTTTTTTTTAAAACAACTAAAAAAAAATATTTAATATTTTATGGAACTGAAATTTTTCCATAATATAATGTTTTGGGCGTGTTTTGAATACCTATACCAAAAAGTGGTGGTACAGTCTGCCCAGACTGTACATACATATTTTTGTTATACGTACCCAAATCACATCCAAAACACTGTATTATGAAAAAATTTCAGTTCCATAAAATATTAAATATTTTTTTTTAGTTGTTTTAAAAAAAAACAAAAAAAATCAAAAAAAAAAGTCCGCATTTTAACAAAGTAAGGGAGTCCTTACCTGATCTTGACCCTATATATATATATATATATATATATATATATATATATATATATATATATATATATATATATATAAGTCAAGTAATTTGTGGAGCTAATATCTTCTCTAATGGGACCGTTTATCCATTTTTGTTGATCAATATCTGCCTCTTGTCTCATAAAGCTGGGCAAGCTTCCTCCAGTTATTATAAAAAGTAGAGTCATACAGTCATTTGATAAGATTGCCATCTGAGATCGATAATAATTTTATCATTTGCTATTAAATTGGTTACAAATAGAACACGATTGAATTTTTTTCGTACCCGATATATCAAATTATAATTACAATTATATATTTGAATATTATCAATTAATTATACATGTCTTAAACAAATAATAATTAAATGTTCTGTTGGGACTTGTGACTCAAAACTCATAACTGAGAAATTTTTAAAAATGGTCAAGTACGGAGCGTAGCAGAGCGGAGTGAGGGAGCGTAGTAACCAAACATATCAGTAATTATATATACTCTTTATTGTACTTAAAATCTTAATTAGTACTCGGTGATTAATAAAAGAAACGTCACTCCTGAGGACTACCCAAATTGAAAAATTACATAAATCTCTGTGTTAATTCTTTACTGTTGTGTGTGTGTGATCGAATTCTAACATATTCAAATAACGAAATCCATAGATAGATCTCCATTAATTTGCATCGAGGATAAACAGTTATTAATGCACGGTCGTGAATGTGATTGAGACTATTAATTACTAAGGACAACTATTTGTGGCTCTGATTTCTTTTTCTTGTATCAAATTAAAAAGAATTGCTTAAAGAGATGAATCAAGCCGTGTCTTTAGAGCTCTTCTTACAAGTGAGTTATACACAAGTGTTGGTTCAGGTCAGATTTCAAAATTTTACATCGATTTAATTTGAACCTATAAGCTCTCTTGGCCAAGAGAAATAACCCTCAATCATTCCACCAAATGTTTGATCGGGTATGGCCCCAACAGCTTCTCTCTCACTCTCTCTGTCTTTATATATATATATATATATATATATATACGGAAAGCTTCAAGAGCATAATTCTTAAATAGCATAATGCATTAAATAGCATAATTTTATCAAAACGACGTAGTTTTGGAGGGACGCGGTGGCATTTTTGTAAATACACGGTGGCATGGTATTTACAAAAATGTCACCGCGTATTTACAAAACTACGTCGTTTTGATAAAATTATGCTATTTAAGACATTATGCTATTTAAGAATTATGCTCTTGAAGCTTTCCGTATATATATATATATATATATATATATATATATAGAGAGAGAGAGAGAGAGAGAGAGAGAGAGAGAGTCCGGATCAGGTCCGGACTCCCGGATTTTAACAAAATCCGGATCTTTTTTTTTTTGAAACAACTAAAAAAAAATTATAGAACTGAAATTTTTCCACAATACAGTGTTTTGGGCGTGATTTGAATGCCTATACCAAAATATTTCTGTACAGTCTGGGCAGACTGTACATACATTGGTTGGTATAGGTATTAAAAACACACCCAAAACACTGTATTATGGAAAAATTTCAGTTCCATAAATTTTTTTTTTTAGTTGTTTCAAAAAAAAAAGCAAAAAAAAAAAAAAATTGGTCCGGATTTTAGGATCTGTCCGGACTCCCGGACAGGATCTTTGTTATATATATATATATATATATATATATATATATATATATATATATATATATATATATATATATATAATTTAGGTTGAACAGCGCGAGATGGAGTAGTGCTAGCTGATTCTCAATGTGCTTTCAAATCTCTGTGTCCTCATTTTTTATTAGAAACATGAAGATAACAATAAAAGAGTGCAGCCATTTTTAGATGCCCTACATGCTAGAGGCGAGCAAGTTGCGGCCAAAACGTCAAAATACCTTTCCACCTTTACTACTGCCTGTCTTTTCATCAATGGTTCCAAGATCTTAAATAAATTTCAATTAGCATGCAGATGCATGATTTAAATACGTAAGATATTTAATTAATAAGTACTTAATCTTGATGCTGATGATTTTCCCTTTAGAGATTAGTTAAAAATAGTATATTAATTAATTGAAGAGGTCCAAAAGGCTTTACTCATTTCCATGCTCTAAATTAAATTCCGTGAATGCAGTATGAATTGAACCACTAGAAAATGGTTCAGTCCAATAGTGATGGAAAATAACCTAGTAGAATACAAATGAAAGCAACCGCAAACCAAGAAAGTATGAGGAATTTCAGTACATGCAGGCAGTAGTAATCCGAATGAAAGTAGTGAAAGTGCAAGATAAACAAATTAAATTAAATCTCTCTGACTTCAATATGGTTCATCGAACCGACGGTGAAATAAATAAATTCCGTAAACCCTAAATAAATAAATAAAAGAAGAAAAAAGAAAAAAAGAAGAAATATACAACATATATAAATATCGTGTACACAAATACACTAATAGTGCTAGCTAGGCAGCTAGCAATTATTGAATCCCAATGTACATGGGCTCTTGATCGAATGCGCACATGATCCCTTGTGGATGTTCATCTTCTTGATCATATATATTAATGGAATTGGAAAGCATTGGAGAGCATACAAAGAAGCTAATCATATCTCCTGCCCAACTAGTCGTAGTTGTAGTACTTTCTGCAGAAGTAGTTGTGCCATTAATGCTACCAGTTCCATTCACCATGTCCACTCCACACAAATTAGTAGTACTCTCTCCATGCATTAATCCATACATTGTTTCATCCATCTGATCATCAATCGGAAAGTTATTCACATCATAACCGTGAAAATCATTTGAGTAGTGGGTGTTTGGCAATTGAAAACAATTACTACTAGTAGTAGCACCAGTAGTGTTATTTATGAATGTTGACAAATTAGGCGTAGGAAAATTCAAATTCTCGTTTCGGATGGAAAATATATGATCATAAGGGTAATGAAAATTAGAGGCGGTAATATTGGTGTTTTGTTGTTGTTGTTGATGAGGAGGAGGCTCCTCCTGGTTTATATTTGGATTCATAATTAATGACATGGCGACCTGAGGTTGGTCGGGAGGGCAATAAGTTGGATTGAGGTTGTTGGACACGGGAGGAATGAAATTGTAGTCCGTGCTCTTCTCTTTCTTGATCATCATATCCTGCTTATTGAGATAGCTCGATCGTCGAACGGCCAGTTGTAGCTCTTTACGTTGCTTGCCGAGGAGCTTTTTCTTAAGCCTTGTGTTCCAATAGTTCTTTATATCATTGTCAGTTCGTCCTGGTAATTGTGCGGCAATAATCGACCACCTTGTTCGATCAATTTTGAAAAAGATTTCAATTAATTCGAAAAAAACACATGCATATATATATATATATGTACATATACATACCTGCTTCCAATAGTCATATAGAGGGTACAGATCATTTGATCTTCTTCATCTGAAAACCCTCCATGCTTGATGTTTGGTCGGAGATAATTCAACCATCTAAGCCTACAACTCTTCCCGCATCTCTTAAGCCCTTCAATTAATTAATCAGGATCCATCAAACAGTCAGTAAACATATATATATATATATATGGGATATATATATATATATGGGATATATATATATATACACACAAATCATTTTAATTAATTAGTTGGTTAATCTCAGAAGTGGGGTTTTGTTAATTAATCAAAGATACAGTACGTATGTTATGTATATAAATGGAGAGAAAATAAAAATCATATATATCCAAGATAAGATTAATTGTTTGATTGATAACCTATTTTTTGAGGTAAGGCAATCCAGTTGCCGCCGGTGCCGTGGTCTTGGATGTAAGACTTGAGTTTGGAATCTTCTTCAGGTGACCATGGCCCTCTCTTCACGTTGGCTTTATCACAGCAAGGAGCTCTCCCCATCCTTAAACTACTATTTCTTTCTGCAGCGTCTCTTCAAGTTGGTGTTTGTTTCTACTAATAATAATTAACCAGCTGCTGATATTATATATAGCGTACGTACTAGCTACCTAGTATTTATATATATTAAGAGAGAGACTAGTGTAATAATAGCTGGAGAAGGAGAGACATGGGAAGGAATGATCACCGGATTTCAAAAGTGGAAGTGGAAAAAGATGAAACCTTTTTATTATGCATATATAAAATGCTATATATATAATAATGGAGAAATGGAATTACCAGAAAAGTGGACCAAGTGTTTTCTCATTGTCTTTCTTACCCATCTAGAATCTCTTCCCTATCATTTACTTCATCATGACACACTCCATATATATTTCTCTCTCTCACTACAAATAGAAGTGTAGGACATAGAAATCAAATACACATAATTAGCAACAATATATGGAGTGTGATAATAGATGAAATAATACTTGAGATAAAAAAATTTAAAATAGTACGTACGTAGGATGTTGTTCATTTGAATACCCGATTTTAAATTTCTTGTCACATGTTTTGTGTCCCATATGATGTATTATTGTAAAATATAATGTAATTACTTATATATTGTTACAATTTAAACGTATATATAAGTATTAATTAAATTAATGAGACATGAAAATGGACTAATGTGAATCCTAAATGATTGAATATTAGTTCATAGTTGTAACGTACATCTTGCTAATATAATCATTAATCGGAAATTTAATAATATATAAAATGTGATAGTAGATCGATGAGATAATAGTTGAAACAAAAAAAAATTAAAATCGTAGGATGTTGTTCATTTGAATTTCATAATCTAAATCTCTTGTTGCATCCTTGTCCCATCTTATGTTCATTTGCATGTCTAAATTCAAATCTCCCTTGTGTCTCATGTTATTATGTATTAATGTCAAGTATAATTTAACTACTTATTTATTACTTCCAATTTAAATGAATAAGTATTATCTAAAGTAACATATAATAAGTGATAGAAAAGGGGCAAATGAAAAGGGGGAAATCTGCATGAATTTTTTGCACGTCAAAAATGAATGAATAATGCTAGAGACAAACTATTTTACAAACATTTTACAAACTGCTGATGTGGTATACTCCATATCAGCATATTGTGTGGAACCGAAGCCTACATTAAATAATTTGTTAATCAATAGGCTGACATGAAGTATGCCACATCAGCAGTTTGTAAAATAGTTTGTGTCTCTAGCTAGCACCACTCAAAATGAATATATTAAACTTGTTGGGCTGCGCATGTTTGACTATAATTGGTTAGAGATATGATAGATTTGCAACAATATGTAACTTTAGTTATGACTTTGTAAAAATTAAAATATTAGGGTTGATATTACAAATTTGTGTAAACTTAATCGGACAACTTTACAGTGCCCTATTATACAATTTATACACTTATGAGATAATCAACTCGAGAAATGGAAGACCAATCAAAGCGATTATAGTAGTATTTAGTTGGGGTGTGACCGAGAGCATCAATGATATTGCATTAAAACAGATTTTTGATGCAGAAACTCATCACGTTGTGTAAGGGTGTCAAATAGACAACACTCTTAACCACGACATTTTTCTGACTTAAACCACAACGTTTTTTTCGCGTTGTCTATTTACTGTTTTGTAGTAGTGCAAGGAAAAGTTTAAAGTAAAAATACGTTCCTACAATAACCACCATACATATGTGGAAAGTCAAGAAAATTTCCCCCTTTTAGAGTTTTTGGTGGGTGACCAAATGGCAACTAAAATTCTGTGCACATTCTTCTTTATGAGGAAAATACGGAGAATACTTTTCGCTGATGTTTGGAAATTGGCAAAGAACATTCACTAAAATTGCGTAGATGATAACGAAATTTAAATATATATATATATATATATATATATCATAATTTATATGTATAATTGTTCAGCAAGTTTAATTATACGATATTATCATATTTTTTGCATCCAAATTAAGTGGACTCAACAAAAAACAGGCTTATAGTATTTTCCCCAATATATGCAAGTCTTGACCTGGTATTACTACCCTCTACCACAACAATTGTCCCAAAATATAAAATTTGTTAATTTTTAACAATCCGCATCAATCTTACATTTTAAATTCAAAAAAATTTCAAAATGACTCTTTTGCGGACATGAGAATTGTCTGTGGATAGAGAAAGAGATGAGAGAAAATTAAAGAAGGAAAAAAATAAAATAAATGAATAATATATATATATGTGTGTATGTAGATCGATCAGAGAGGAAAATAAAATAAAAACATGGAAGCAAAAAGTTTGTATGAATGGAAGTAGCTAGCCGCCTTTGGCCATATCCCATAGTCACTACATGCCTCATTTCTGAACCCACGAAACATTCCATGACATACACACCAGAAGGATACAATAATGCATTTGTACTATTAAAATTAATTTATTTAATTACTACACCACGAGGCAAAGAAAAATCAATACATAATTAAGAAATCCCACTATCACATCCATGCCGCCTCTAACCGTTACTGCCTGTCTGCATGTTATTGTGGTTTCCAGGATGAAACCTCAGTTTATATATATATATATATATATATATATATATATATATATATATATATATATATATATATATATAATTATAAGCTATTAAATTTAATGTACGTACGATCCCTCATTTAAATCAGTCCACTTTCTCGTGAGCTCATGCAACAAAATGATCCGGTTGGTATTACGGATAGCCTTATTCCATGCTCAAGTTTGGACTCGCCGTGGTTATAAATGGTACATACAGTGGTCACTCGTGCATGGTGTAGTGACTGAACATGACAAGGAGGAGGACAATATTGTGGATTACTAAAATTAAAGTACTAATACTAAGTTTTTGGAACTTGTGTTGCGACTCAAAATACCTTAATTAATTAGTATTATTAATTACAAATTGAATGAATTGAACTTCTTAATTTTAATTAACTAAACTCAAATTTGAACAAGTCCTTGCAATTTTTTTGGCCGCTCATGATATGGCATGGGAGGATATATAGGATGCTCCTATTTCACAAGGTAATTCATGATGTACCGGTTAATTTTGTGGAAATAAATATTTCTAATTTGTATTACCTAGCTTGCTAAGCTAGCTAATACAATTTCCATGCATGAAGGCTGAAGCTCCCTGCAAAGGACAATACTGGTGTTAGCCTAACCTACGAAGAAGAATCGATCGAAGACTATTTGGTGTTGAACAGTTGGCTTCTCTTTGTCAATAAACTTCTTAGTAAACTCTATTTTTTTAAATATGGAACAAATTAACGTCTTGAAATTCAACAGCAATATATATATATATATATATATATATATGAATGGTTAATTAAAGAAGTAGTAGCATACTAAATAATTATAGCCATCTTTGACTTTACTTTTTACCTCGAGCCAAAGTCAGTAGTTTTCACTTTTTCTTTTGTTGTTCATACGGCTTTTTGGAGAAATTCTGGCTGCTCGATCTTCTTTCAATTCTCTCTCTAATCTCAGTGTGTTCTTCTCTATTTTGTTTTCTTGCGCCCGAGCCTGGACCTACTTCTTTTGTCACAGTCTTAACAGTCTATTCAGCCATACGTACGGTACAGCTAATTAAACCCAACTTTCTTCTCAAGACAATCATACTTTTCTCTTTAATTGGAAAGTACACTGATCTCCTTTTAATATATATTTATCTAATAAAATATAAATTATTTTGAATTTTCCGCTCACTCAATAAATCATCTAGGTCGTTCAAAGTTTGGAATAAATCCCACCGTTCATACATCTATCTAATAAAATATATTTATCTATCTAATAATCTAATAATAATTTAATAAAATACTTGACTTTAAATTTTCCGCTCACTCAATAAATTATTTTGGTCGTTCAAAGTTTGAGATAAATCATATTGTCCATACAGTGCCGGAGGCACGGGACCCAGCTAGTATATATATATAGAGTCCGGATCAGGTCCGGACTCCCGGACCGGACCAAAATCCGGATTTTTTTTTAAATAACTAAAAAAAAATTATGGAATTGAATTTTTTTTCATAATACAGTGTTTTGGGTGTGATTTGGGTACGTATAACAAAACATGGTGGTACAGTCTGTATAGACTGTACTACCATTTTTTAGTATAGGTATTCAAATCACGTCCAAAACATTGTATTATGGAAAAATTTCAGTTTCATAATTTTTATTTATTTATTTTTTGTTGTTTTAAAAAAAAGGTCCGGATTTTCTCCGGTCCGAGTGGTCCGGACCTGATCCAACTTGTATATATCTATCTAATAAAATACAAATGATTTTGAATTTTCCGCTCACTCAATAAATCATCTGGGCCGTCCAAAATTTGAGATAAATTCCACCGTTCATACATCTATCTAATAAAATACATCTATCTATCTAATAATCTAATAATAATTTAATAAAATACTTGACTTTAAATTTTCCGCTCACTCAATAAATTATTTTGGTCGTTCAAAGTTTGAGATAAATCATATTGTCCATACAGTGCCAGAGGCACGGGACCCAGCTAGTATATATATATATAGTCCGGATCAGGTCCGAACTCCCGGACCGGACCAAAATCCGGATTTTTTTTTTAAATAACTAAAAAAAATTATGGAATTGAATTTTTTTTCATAATACAGTGTTTTGGGTGTGATTTGGGTATGTATAACAAAACATGATGGTACAGTCTGTATAGACTGTACTACCATTTTTTAGTATAGGTATTCAAATCACGTCCAAAACATTGTATTATGGAAAATTTTCAATTTCATAATTTTTATTTATTTATTTTTTGTTGTTTTAAAAAAAAGGTCTGAATTTTCTCCGGTCCGGGTGGTCCGGACCTGATCCAACTTGTATATATATATATATATATATATATATATATATACATAAAAAAAAGGAGGAATCAGACCAAAATTGGCCAGAATACCTAATTTTCCGGCCAGATAAGAATTGTATACGATTTGATCGTATACAATACGGGTTAATAACACTTATGTTGCATCAAGTACCACCAAATTTATAATTTACTGCATCAAATACATAATTCGTATAAAATTTGTATAAATACTTATTTTGACGTATTAAATTTGTATAAATTCTTATAATTAATTATTATATGTTAAATTATTAAAATTAAATATTAATACAAAGATTACCAAATATAATTTTTTTTATTTTAAAATTTTAAAAAAATATTTAATTACCAAAAAATCAATAAATTTTTAAACATACAAAATATATTTTTTTAACACGAATAACATTAAACTTTTAAATAATTGACAAAATTATCCAAAATTTAATTAATTAAATAATACTCTTTTTATATTGGAAAAGAATACAAAAGAAGAAGGAAAAAATTGAAAAAGAAAAAAGAAAATTAACATGACTTTTCTGCTCTCTCTCTCTCTCTCCTCCCTTCCTCCCTCTTTCCTATTCCCTAATCCTTCAAATCGTTTTGTTCCTTTAAATTTGAAAATGTAAACGCCTTGAATTATGTCCAGTAGTTTTTTGATTGACTTAAGCAGAAAATAATCTGAAATTTTATATTAATTCAAAGATCACTTTTCTGACAGAAAAAAAATTGAGTATCGCCATTGAAGGAGGAGGAGAGATTGAGGAGATGGTATACAAAAAGTGAGTTGCAAAGAAAGAATGTACATAAGACGACAGATAGTGTATTTTGGATTTGGAATGTGAGTTGTTTCTATTTAGTTAAAAGATTTTTCAAACAAATAGTAGTTAATTATTTTATCCAACAACACTTTCTTTTCGTCCACTTTTCATTTTATTCTTCAAACAAACAGTAGTTAATACATATATTATATTTATAAAAAAATCTAATTTTAAAATTGTATGTATAAATTTTACAACTTAAATCTTGCAAATTATATATTAGATCATAAATTATAAATTATACAAATTATATCGCAGCTTAAATTTTACAAATTATATCGCAACTTAAATTTTACAAATTATATCACAATATAAATTTTACAAATTGTATTTCTAATTTTTATAACTTTATTTATAAATATTTATAATTTTAAATTGTATTTATAATTTTATACGGTATTTCTATGGTATTAGTTACTTTTTTTTAAAGGGCTAAAAATTATTATATATATTTATAAATATTTTTTTATAATTTAAATATTTTTTTGGGAAGGAGGCGAATCATGAATGTGGTGGTACTTGATGTAACAGAATTGTAAATAACTTTTTTTTAAATTAAGTCAAACAGTATATACGGTCAAATCCGGTCGAATTTTTGGATTATAAAATTAATGGTTAAATTATATTAAATTAAACACTTAATACAGTAAATTATAAGTCTAAATTATTTAAGGGAGGAATTATGAATTTGATGATATTTTATGTAATTAGCCTAAAATGACGTGTTTTTGGGGTGGTAAAGTTGTCACTTGGGAAGGACAACATCTTGTTAGTTGGATATTTATTAATTAAATTTTAGTAATCTGTTGCACTGGACTAGCTTATAGAACAATAACAATCAATCACAAAATGTATTAGTAGCAAATTAGCATAAGAAAATGAAGAAAGTAAGAAAAGCAAATACTACACATGCATGCATTGAATGTACAAAAGTTTCCTTTAGCTTTTAAGTTTTACAGCTGTAATATATTATTGGCTCATGCATGCATAAAGTTGAATAAATTTTTTTTGGACCGATTCATTGATGTGTTGGTAATGGTATTGATGCAACATGACACTAATTGCATGTTAATTTAAATGGAAATTAATTTATCTTAAATAACTTTTTTTTAGTAACAAATCTTAATTTTAGATTAATTTAATATTGAAATATATGACGTTAATTAGAAGTATGTGAAAAAATTCGTCAAATAAAAGTTTAATTTTTTTAAAAAGAGAGAGTATATGATAACAAAAGTTGTATCTAAATTAAAATGCATTATTAAGAAACAATTATTAAAAAAGTAAACTAAATGTGTACTGATTATTTTTGCAAAGTCCACTTCTTAAATACCCAAAGGTAGTGACAATAGTATTGGACTAGCAGGATGTGAATCTAGCCTTTTATGGGCCTAAAACTTCATTTACCTATATTTATATTTGAACAGTTGAGGCCTCAGAAAAAATCAAACCCAAACTATTTTATTTACGGGATAAATACATTTTTGGTACATGTATTGGGACCCGACTTACAATTTGGTATCCAAAGTGAAAAAACTTACAAACTGGTTATTGTACTCGAAAATTGTTGCGATATGGTGCTTGTACTTTCCAATTTTAAAATAATCGTTAAAATTGACTAACGGAGTAGATGAAAAATTCTGACGTGGCTTCATCATCTGACGTGGATAATGATATGTATATGGCCTTAAATTCTCAACATTTTATTTGTTTGTAAACTTTTTAATTTTATTTTAACGATATAATAAATTAAATTTATTGTAATAACTATGTCAGGTTGTTAAAATTAATCTATGTAAAAAAATTTAAAGAATAAAAAATAAATTAATGTTTTCTCATGTGGACGTGGAAGTGAGTGACTCAGTTTCCTCGCTCCAGCTAAAGTGTGAGAATCTGCACTGTATTGTTCCTCCATTAACATTCCCAATAAAGGTCAAAATCTTGAAAAAGAAGAAACCGACCTAAGATCTATAATCCTTCTTAAGGTTCTGAAAAGGTGGATAAACGGTGAGTGAAATAGTTGAACAAAGAATTCACGTATCTAAATAGAGAATTCCCAATTTCCCATTTCGCAGATCATAGGAATTGATCGATTAGTGACAGAGAGATGACCTGTAAATTTATGTAATTTTGTAGTTCATAGAATTGACTCAGATTGTGAATAATTCAATACATTTTTTTCAGGGTGAGCATATACACACACATATATATATAGAAGAGATGTCCCCTTCTTCATCTTCCTCATTCACTAACAAAGATTTCCATATTCAAACCCTAACCCTAACCCTAATTCCTGGCCTCCCAAACGATCTTGCAGGATTAATCCTCTCAGTTCGATCTCTTCGATTTTTGGTGAGTGAGAGAAGAAGGAAGAATGAGAGAAGAACCCTAATTCCCCCCCCCCCAAAATATCGAGCTCTTTGTTTTTGCACTGTTTCTGTCTTCGATTTTTGCTGATCAGCCTTTATAAATGGGAAATACACATCAATTAAATTTTGTTGTCTAGTCATCGCCATGTCATCCTTTGCATCTGACCTGTCAAATTTTCAAACGGAACATGGATGAAACCCTATTGTTTAACGGATTGCAATAATTTTCGAGTACAATAACCAATTTGTAAGTTTTTTCACTTTGGGTACCAAATTGTAAGTCGGGTCCCAGTACAGGTACCAAAAATGTATTTATCCCTTTTATTTACTAGTATATTATAACATGTGGGACACACGACAACCCATTTTAATATTAAAAGATTATTATGTTTATGTTTGTGTGAGACAATATTGTTTTTTAAAATTTATATAGAGGCATCTGGACAACATGTTGTCACCTCTAATTCTAACAACTAATTCAATACAGTGCAAGCAACGACCTCTTTTTAATATATATAGTTGTGTACCGTGTCTTCGGTATTATATGAACGGTATGATTTATTCTAAACTTTGAACGATCTAGATGATTTATTAGAGTAAGCGAAAAATTCAAATATATATATATATATATATACAGTCAGGATCAAGAGCATTCTCCTTAAATAGCATTCCTCCTTAAATAACATTCTTTTATTAAAACTACGTCGTTTTGGAAGGACGCGGTGTCATTTTTGTAAATACAATGCCACCGCGTATTTATAAAAATGCCACCGCGTCCCTCCAAAACGACGTAGTTTTAATAAAAGAATGTTATTTAAAGAAGAATGTTATTTAAGGAGAATGCTTTTGATCCTTACCATATATATATATATATATATATATATATATATATATATATGAGAATTGATTTAAAGTCAACCTTCACAAATCAAATGGTGTAATGGAACTCCAATCTGGACTTAATATAGGGGAGCCCGCAGTTTAGTTATGTGGAGGCATCATATGTCAATATACAAAAGGAAAAATTACATATTATAGTATATTTTTAAAATTAATTACAAAAATCATACATTCATAAAATAATTACAAAAATATGACACTTCATCATATATATTTACAATATTAATACAATTAAGAGTCCTTAAATTAAGGGATTAATATTAATGGGTTGACATGACAAATTAGTGTCTATTTTATAATCAGGTTGGTTTTTTTTTTAAACGCTTAATAACCGCCCATCTATTTTTCTATCCAGATCTGAGATGCTCTATTGTTCTCTCCTCCGATCTTGTGCACCACCATTAATCGAAAGAATATAATAACTTTGAGTTGGACAAGTCTCTACCTTCTATCTCCACAACACTTCCTCTTTCTCTCTTTCCCTAAATTTGTAAAATCAGAGTTGATTTCGGCACGAATCGTCTTGGATAATCTAAAGAACAAAGGCAATATTGTTAATTTACGGGGACTAGAAAGTGATAAGTATAGGATGGTGAGACTTCCATTAGTGTTTCTGATGAAGAAGTCATTGTAGATGGTTGCGATGTGTTTGAAGGGAAATGGGTGTGGGACAACATCTCTCTTCCACTTTATACCGAAGAGAGCTGTCCTTACTTGGTTAAACAAGTGACCTGCAAGAGGAATGGCAGAGCTGATTCTCTTTATCAGAATTAGAGGTGGCGGCCTAATGCATGCAACTTGCCAAGGTAATCAAATTTTGTGTCTTACTTTTTTACGCTTGTCTAGGGCACTTTAAGATGAATTTTCCCCCCAAAAAAATTTGTCTTAAATATTTTAATTATATTGAAAAATACACATCGAAACCTGAATGTGTAGGTGACACAAAAAATTTGAAGGCATACTCATTTTTGGACAGAGATGGTATAAGACTGTATAAAGGGAGAAATTTCTGGTTTATATCTATATTTTCTCCTTTGTTTGGGTTTGTGCAGTTGGATTCTAATTTTGATGTCCATGTAGTTAAGACAGAAGCTCAAGTTCATAACCAGAAGATATTTTCAACCCAAAATTTTTTAAAGGTGTGCTAATTTAAATTTTGTTATTGTTACTATCATATAACTATTTGGTTACTTCTTTATTATGTTTTGGTTACTGTTAGATTGTGATTCGGATACCATTTTTGTTATCTTGATTTGGTATTTTGGTTACTTTTTTATGTTGTTATGGTTACCATGTATTTGTTTAATATACATGGTTGACTAAACTGATTTTGATGTACATGTTGTATATGTATTGGTTACCAATAAAATGTTGCATGTACTTTGCAAGATAAAACTGAAATACGGAATATATGAGTTGGTGTATATATCATATTTCAGAATTGAGATAAATGTCCTACTCATTTTAAAATTTAAGATTAATTAGTAAATACATCTATGTATATATTTAGTTTCACCAAATAGACACATTATAAGAATTTAAGAAATCTTATTATTCATTGTAAAAGTTTTTAAATGAATTATATTTGCGACGTATGCGCAGAAATCAACAATAATTTTAATTTATTTTATTTTATTTTATCGCATATATTTTTACGTTACTTGTAATTTAATTTCGTCAAATATTTGTCGATATGTATATAATTTTTTATTTAAGAATATTAATACGGTGATAGAAATGGTAGTTAAAAAATAATAATAAATTAAAATAATATATCACTTTATAATTTTAGTATAAAAATATAATTTTAACTTGAAAATAATTTGTAACGGAAGGATTATTTGGGATCCAAAATTAGAGCACTAATTTATTACATAAATTATAAAATAAAAGGAGGGGTAGGTGATATCAGTGTCCGTGTCAGAAATCTATTTCTCCTTTTGTCCTGACGATGCGTGTGTTAATAACCATGGGTGAAGGGTAATGAGAGCGAGTAGTAAGTGCGATATGCAGTGTTGTTTATTCTGTAAGCTTAATCATCGTCTCCGTCTATACATTTAGTAGCAGTGTGCAGTACATAGTATAATGCATAAAGATAACAGTGGTGCAGCAGCAGCAAGGCAGCACACAGAGGATATAAGGAGACTCAAGTTCTCGGTTGGGGAAAAACGGCCAAACCCATTAACCCAAGATCTCCACAACGCCGTCGCTAACCTCTCTTCTGAGCTCTACACCAAAGATGTTCATTTTCTCACGGAGCTCATTCAGGTAGGTATATAGTATATACGTACGTTAGTTAGGTATAATTTTATTTATAATATATGATCGAATATAATGGCATGGATTAATTAATTGTTCTTAAATTCTTAATTCTAGCTAGCTAAGCTAGCTTTTTGAGGAAATTAAATTAATTAATGAATGAAGATCATGTGTATGTGGTCTTTTAATTATGAATAATGCTAGAAACACAAACTATTATCCAAACATTTTACAAATTGTTGATGTGACATACTCCATCTCAGCGTATTGTGTGGGGCCAAAGATTACATTGAAATAATTTGTTGATCATGAAGTGGAATATGCCACATTAATAATTTGTAAAATGTTTGTAAAATAATTTGTGTCTGTAGCGTTACTCTTTAATTATTACTACTTATATATGGGTTGTGGTTGTATATATATATTTGGGCGGGCGGCAGGCGGCGGGCTCATAAAGAAGGCTGAAGATAATGAATACCCGGCGGGCGTGGAACCCACGCTGGAGTTGGTAATTAGCGCAGATGATGTAACTGGTGTTGGTGCATCTGTGACTCTCTTGGTGTTCAACAATGAGGTTGGCTTTTCCAAAAACTGTTAGAGAAATCACAGGCTGATTACTTGGAATTTCTCTTTACGTGATTAATTCTGTTTATAGCTGTACAGCTCTCCTTTAATTTAGTCTCTCTCCTTTAATTTAGTCCCTCATTCGTTGTAACTGCAACTCTGTTATATGGCTGTCATTATTTTCTGTTGTAATATAGTCAACTTATTTTCTGTATAAATATGATACAAAGTAATAGAAACATTTGAGCTTTTTCCAAAACCTTTTCATTGTGTAAATCTTTATATGGTATCAAAGCTTCCAAATACTCAAACAAATTTCTCAATGGCTAATTCTAGCTCCTCTACTACCATCCCATCTGAGAGCAACCATGTCATCAGTTCCCTTCCACCGCCTTCCGACTGCAATACCATTCTGATCTCCATTAATACAGCAGCCCAAGCACCTTTGAAGCTTACCCCTAATAACTTCTTATCTTGGCATGCTCAATGGAATGGACTCCTGATAGGTTACAACCTCAAAGGTTATCTCGCTGGTTCTTTCCCTTGTCCCTCGGCAATGGTTACCGAAAACGGCACAGAGAGGTTGAACCCTAACTATGTCACATGGGTTCGCCAAGATCAGCTGATTCTCAGCGCTATTCGTGCCTCTCTTTCTGACAAACTTCATCCGTTCGCAGCCTCGGCTAAAACGTCTCAGGAAGTGTGGTCTCGTCTCTCTACCACCTATGCCAAGCCGTCACGCTTGAGAATCCTACGAATAAAGGATAATCTCAACTCTCCTCAAGCTGGTCGAAGCATTACCGATTACATGCAATGGCCTAGACCCTGATGAGTTATCTATGATTCGCACCGTTCCGGTTGAAGAAGAAGACTTGGTCTTTGCCATACTCAATCGCCTAGACCCTCAGTTCAAAGACATTTCAGCAGTAGTTCGCGCTCGTGACAGTGATATTTCCTTTGAAGATCTCCATGAGAAACTGTTTGAACATGAAGCCTTTCTCAAACGATGCTCCACTGACGTCCGACGTTCTGATGATGCTTCCATTACCGCTAATGTTGCTAGCAAGGCAGGATATCAGTCACGAAAAAACAACAAAACTGGCAGGTATAACAACTCTGGACATTCCAACAAACAGGGTCATTTTCAAAAGAAAAATCAGAATTCCAATGGCTCCAACAATCAGAATTTCAACGGCCACAAAAATCAGAATTCTCCGAAAATTTTTGCCAACGGTGTGAGCAACCGGGTCATGTCGCTCGCATGTGCCAGTATCTCCGACCTCCTGGCTATGGCTCCAATCCACGTGCTTATTTTGCCGGTCAACCCATCCCCTGTCAACTGGTTGGTCGACTCCGGTGCATCTCACCATGTCACCGCGGACTTGAACAATATCTCTCTCCATTCGGATTATGAGGGTCCTGATGACATGGTCATCGGCGATGGTAAAAGGCTTCCTATCACCCATATCGGTTCCACAAATCTTCCCTCATCTTCAAAACATTTCTTATTGAATGATGTGCTTTGTGTTCCTAGCATGAAAAAGAATCTCATTTCTGTTTCTAAATTTTGTCGTTCTAATAATGCATCTATTGAGTTCTTACCATCTTCTTTTGTTGTGAAGGATCTTCACACGGGGGCACCTCTAGTGCAAGGGCAGAACAGAGATGGAATTTATGAGTGGCCATCACATACACCTCCTCAATCCTTCCCGTCATCCACTTCATTGTCGCCCATTCTCTCCTTCGCTAGCGTCAAGACCACACTCCAAGATTGGCATAATCGCCTCGGCCACCCTTCTTCAAAAGTTTTAAAACATATTGTCACTTCAAATATTTTACCTATCTCTTCTAGTCAAGAATTTCTTTGTAATTCCTGCAAGTGTAATAAAGCTCACAAACTTCCATTTCACTTATCTACACTGCAAAGTAATTCTCCTTTTGAATTGATTTATACTGATATTTGGGAACCTTCTCCCGTTGAATCCATTGATGGTTTTCGTTACTACATTATATTTGTTGACCATTTCACCAAATACATATGGTTATATCCCCTTAAGAAAAAAAATTTGATGTCCCAAATATCTTCATTAAATTTAAATTAGTGGTTGAAAAATTCTTTAATCGCCCAATCATCTTCATTTATTCTGATGGTGGCAGTGAGTTTCACAAACTCAAACCTTTCCTTGAGTCTAATGGTATTACTCATCTCCTTACTCCACCCCACACTTTGGAACACAGTGCTTCCGCTGAAAGACGACATCGTCATGTTGTTGAGACTGGACTAACGTTACTTTGTCAAGCCTCTCTTCCTTTGCGCTTTTGGTCATATGCGTTTCCTACTGCAGTCTATTTAATAAATAGAATGCCCACTCCAATTCTTTCCTTTCAATCACCTTTTCACAAACTTCATGGACATCTACCCAATTACTCCAAACTACGCACCTTTGGTTGCCTTTGTTACCCTTTACTTAAGCCTTGCAATAAGCATAAGTTGGAACCAAAGTCCAAACCCTGTGTTTTCTTAGGTTATCTTCCTACACAAAGTGCCTTTCGTTGCCTTGAACCTCACTTTTCCCGAATCTATTTTTCTCGACATGTTACCTTCGTCGAAAATATCTTTCCTTATGCGTCTCTGGAGCCAAATCTTCAACGGCCGAATCTTAATGATTTGTCTCATTGGTTGCTACCAAATTCCAGTAATTCTCCTTATTTTTTGGTCCCCAACAATACTTACTCTTATGTCCCCCAAAATCAGCCATCTCCTGATTTAGTTGTCATCGATAATCTGGACGGTCCAGCCCCTCCTTTCGCTCAAACTCGTCCACCTTCAATCTCTCCTCCCACTGATTGTGCATCTCTCTCCATGCCTGGAAATGACCACTCATCACCATCCTCTTCGGCCTTAGCAAGTGCACCTGAGTGTGATCTCCTTGACACGTCTGAAGGGGCAAGTCCCCAAAATGATGACAGGCTACTTGACCCTCCTCCACGAGTTACTACCCGATCTCAAAATAATATTTTCAAACCCAAGAAATTACTTTCTCTGGTCTCCCATCTTCCCTCACCTGAAATACCCGAACCCACTACTCTGTCGCAAGCCTTAAAAGTTCCAGAATGACGTCAGGCCATGTCAGAGGAATTTGACGCTCTTCTTCACAATGGGACATGGGAGCTTGTCCTCTCTACTAACGTTCAAAACCTAGTAGGATGCAAATGGGTTTTTCGAATAAAACGCCACCTTGATGGTTCAGTAGCCCGATATAAGGCTCGTCTTGTCGCCAAAGATTTTCACCAACGGCCAGGTATCGACTACAACGACACCTTCAGTCCAGTAGTCAAACCAACAACAGTCAGAATTGTTCTCTCTCTTGCCATCTCTAAGGGTTGGCCTCTCCGCCAAATGGACATCAATAATGCATTCCTTCATGGCAATTTATCTGAAGAAGTATTTATGTCTCAACCACCTGGCTTTGTTGATCAAACATATCCCTCTCATGTGTGCAAACTTCGTAAAGCCCTCTACGGTCTCAAGCAAGCCCCTCGGGCGTGGTACACTGAGTTAAAAGGTTTCTTGCTCTCTGTTGATCGATTTCGCAATCAATGAATACGTGCAAGTATACACGGTCAACAAGTAATAAAGTGAAAGTAGAGTATCGTTCCCACGAGGAATTATTTAATAAAAATCACCAAGTACTAATTCTTAACCAAACTAATTTTATTTAAACAATCTCAAAATTGTGAATTTTATAGTTTAGAAAACTAAATTAACTAATTAAAACTAAGATTTTAACGAATGAATTCAAATAAATAAAGATTAAGATTTCAATATCCCCAATTATGAATTATAAATCAATTATCCAATTATCCCAATTATTATGCCTACTGAATTGTTAACAAGAATTCTCAAATGCCAAAAGTCCTTTTCCAAGTGATCAATTGCCTTCTATTTAATCCAGATTAATCTTGCTATATTCTTATGCAAAACAATTGAATTAAACTCTTTCCAATCCCAATTCCTTATGTGTTACATGCGGTGAATAGATATTTCCATTCAATTCACAAACCTAATTATTCACCATGCAAATAACTACGTCACATGATATCATGCCCAGTTCTAACCCTAGAATTCCTCTTCCAATTCCTTCTAGAGTAACAAAGTAATTACTGATCAGATAATTAAGCAATATGCACAAGACAAGATAAACAACTCACTTTAACATAAATAACTGGAATATAATGAATAACTAATTCATAGCCATAAAAAGTTCAATTGAAATCTTAATAAAAAGAGTTAGTTCATAATTAATGAATGGAAACCAAGAATCCACAACTGAATAGACATTAAAAGATAAAAGTAAGATGAGAGAAAAGAATAGAATCTGTTGTCAGCAAATCTGATGCTCCCCTCTTGCTCTTGATCTTCAATGGTCTCCAAGTTGCTTAAATCTCCAAAACTAATAAGAACTAGGGTTATGTTCTAATCTAAATGAGTGTATATCTAATCTAAGCTATGTAATCTCCCTTTATTTTATGCCTTACATCATGTATTTATAGGTTACAAGTCTAATTTTTAGCTTAGGAACAAACCCAATCCTATTTGGAGTCAAAAAGGTGTCAAAATTCGCCCAAAACGCGTCCAGGCCCGCACCAAGCCCTTCCCCAGCACCCCAGCGCTGGGATTCTGCCCCCCAGCGCCCCGGCGCTGGAAATGAACTACAAATGGGCGCCCCGGCGCTGGCCCAAAAGTTGACATTTTCTGCTCCGACGTCCTTTGGGAAAATGGTCATAACTTCTTCGTCCGAACTCCGATTTAGATGATTCAAGATGTTCTGGAAAGAGGAGAAGTAGATCTACAACTTTCATTCTTGAAGTTTTTCGAAATAATGTTCGGAGCTATAGTCAAATTGGCTCTGAAGTGACTGCTGTGTAAATGACAAGCCGAAAACGCGAATCTAGCCACCCCGAACGTCGACCCATGTAACTTGTGTCCCAAATCCTACAAAACAATATAAAACATGCTTGAATAGACACAAACACATAAAAACATCCTAAAAGACTTGAGAACAACAATAAATTAAGCCCGAATGTATCCAATTCATGTGTATAAAACTCACTCATCACTCTCCTTTGGTTTTGTGAACTCCAAATCCGATGCCTCATTGTTCATCTACTCTCATGGAAAAATTGTTCTCTATCTGCTTGTGTACGTCGATGACTTGATTCTTACTGGTAACAACACTACCGCTGTCACTGATTTTGTAAGTCGATTTGGGTCTCAATTTTCAGTCAAGGATCTCGGCACCCTGAATTACTTCCTCGGTGTTGAGGTAATTCCCACTTCCACTGGATTATTTCTATCTCAACAGAAATATATTCGAGATATTTTAGATCGGACTGGCATGTTAGGCGCTAAGGATGTCCACTCTCCCCTTTCTACTAGTGCCTCTCTCTCACTATATGATGGTTCCAATCTCTCTGACTGGATATCGCCGAGCTGTTGGGAGCTTGCAGTATTTCTCCCTCACCCGTCCCGATATTGCCTTTGCCGTCAACCGACTCTCCTAGTTCATGCATAAACCCACGGAGACACATTGGGCCGCTACAAAGCGGCTTCTTCGCTACCTGAAATCCACTATTGATTACGGGTTGCATCTCCATAAGAAGTCTCCTCTCCTTCTTCATGCTTTCTCCGATGCGGATTGGGCTGGAAACAAAGGCGACTGCACCTCTACTAGTGCCTATGTTGTATATCTCGGCTGCAATCCCATCTCCTGGAGCTCCAAGAAGCAACGTTCCGTTGCTCGCTCGTCTACTGAATCCGAATACAATTCTGTTGCCTCTACTGCTGCAGAACTCTCCTGGACTCGTTCTCTCCTCTCCGAGTTGCACATTCCTGCTACTCAAACTCCGGTCATCTATTGTGATAATATTGGTGCAACCTATCTATGTGCAAACCCGGTGTTTCACTCTTGCATGAAACACATTGCCATAGATTTTCATTTTGTTCGGGACAAAGTTGCCAATGGCGAACTACGTATCTCTCATGTTTCCACCAAAGACCAACTAGCAGATGCTCTAACAAAACCACTCTCTCGACAGCGACTTGAGTTTCTTCGTCCCAAACTTGGTGTTGCTCAACGGTCCACCAATTTGCGGGGGCATGTTAGAGAAATCACATGCTGATTACTTGGGATTTCTCTTTACGTGATTAATTCTGTTTATAGCTGTACAGGTCTCCTTTAATTTAGTCTCTCTCCTTTAATTTAGTCCCTCATTCCTTGTAACTGCAACTCTGTTATATGGCTGTCATTATTTTCTGTTGTAATATAGTCAACTTATTTTCTGTATAAATATGATACAAAGTAATAGAAACATTTGAGCTTTTCCAAAACCTTTTCATTGTGTAAATCTTTATAAAAACATCGATTCTCTTTGCAGCATCGGCCAATCCACCAAAAAAGCTCACAGACACCTGGGCTATATTGGAGAAAAAGGTAGTTAACCCACTGTACCCAACAACATCCGCATTTTCCACTTTTCATACTTATATATATTTATGAATTCACTACAAAATTTGTACTACAGACTGCATTCTATTACTCTGTCCGTAGTGTTCAGTCATAGGATAAATTAATATTTGGACTTTTTACTTCTATTTTTTATGCATGCTTAGACATAAATCTTTTCAATTAAAATTTCTCAATATTAAATTTTTAAGATTAAAATTTCTTTGATAGTGGAAGTAAATTATTGAAAATATTGTTCACATTGCACAGCGTACCCTTTAGCAAACTTTATATAATACGTATTGTTGGACATCAGAAGACTTGCATGTCATGTCTTTGTTTGATTGTCACAAATGGTTGAAATCCTTTGCAGAAACTTTCAGGTGAAATTGTTCTCTGACGATTGATTGCTTGAATTTACCTAATTCTTGCTCAAAAGTCAATCTTGTGTTGGTTGCTTTATATTTTTCCTATCAATATTGATGTAATTATGGATTGTGAATCGTCTTGTAAAAAGAATTTGCTAGTGTAGCTTTTGAAGATTATGAATAATGTTGTACTGTTGCCTGTGATGGATTTTCTGAATATAATACAAATATTCATAAACGGTTTGATCTACTGAGTTTTTTTTCTGAATATCACAAATATTCATAATCGGTTTGATCTACTAATGTCGACTGTGATGGCTTTTATTTTGGTTGAATATCATGTCCTGTGCTTGTCTTGTATTGATACTCACTATGAATCATAACAATTAAGTTCATTTCTGATACCTACAGGAATTGGATTTAAGAGCGTATTTCTTGTCGGTGCATGGCCACACATAATTAGCAATGGTTACCAAATCAAGTTCAGTGAAGTTCCTCATCAAGGGTGTGGTATTGGCTATATAGTCCCTTAATGGATTTCCACGAAACCATCTACATCTGATCTGGAGGCTATTTATGGATCTGGAAAGGCAATCCCAAATACCACGATCATTCTTCCACTGAAGTGTGAGAAGTTGGAGGCTGTAAAGAAAGAGCTTTCAGAAATACACCCAGAAGTTCTGCTCTTCCTGCGAAAGATCAAGCAACTGTCAGTAAGAGAGCACAGTTGTGATTCTAGTTACGCAGATTCAGTGTCTTCGGTATCTATTACTAGTGAGACAAATCCCATCTCCTTAAGGAGTCGAGAGGCAAATTCCAGTGTTGTACATCTTTCTTACCAAAAGATGTCAGATGCGGCTGCGGTAAGTTGCAGCTATTTTCTGTGGAAGCAAGTGTTCCCGGTGAAAGCTGAGAATGTGGTGAGTGCAAGGAGAGAGATCAATGAATGTGCTATTTCTATAGCTTTCCCACTTGGCAAAAGACTGAACACTGGGACCTCGTCCGTCGGCATATTTGCCTTCCTCCCAACTGCAATGGTAACTAATTTCCCATTCATAGTGCAAGCTGACTTCATACTTGCGTCATCAAGAGAAGTCATAAATCTGGATAATAAGTGGAACATGGGAATCCTGGATCATGTGCCTTCCTGCTTTGTTGGTGCTCTAATAACTTGTATGAAATCCCTTGAAACAGATGAAATTTTTACTATCGGTCAAGTTCTCCGCTTCTTGCCTGTTCAAAAATCTCCTTACAATGAGCTTAATGGGGTGAGGAATGTCATTGAGACCATATTACCAAAAAAGTATATTGTGCCTTGTGAGTCATTTTCAAATGAAAAAATTAAATTCTGCAAGCCAACTGAAGCAATGAGGGTCTTTCCAAAGTTCAGGAATATTTTGCACCGCGTACTTGGTAGCAGTGCATGCTTGAATAAAATTTCTTCCCAGCGGAGGTGTATCGTACATAATTCGGTGGACTGCAGAGATTTTGATCAAGTTTGGGATTTCCTTGGACTGCCACCAGTTGGTGATTGCAATGGATGGTATGGGAAATGCATTCAAGTCTGCTGTCTAATCTCCAGAGCTTCGACAGATATGTATGTGGAGCTTCTTCGCTTTCTTGCTGAGAATTGGAGATGTTTTCCTCTTAAATCTGTTGGTGGCATACCACTTCTCAAATATATTACTTATAATGGGGAGATAATGCTCTGTAGCTTGTCACAGATTAGAAGTGAATCGCTAAGGGTTCATCTTATTTGGGATGATGAGAAACATCCATGGCTAAACAAGTGGAATCTAGCATTGGGGTGTCCTAGTAGTACTTTTTTCTTTCCTGATGATGTTGTTTCTGCTATTTTGAAGCATGGGAGACAACATATTTTGAAAACATGGTTGACATCTGTTCAGGTGAATGTGGTGGTCACCGATGTTTATGGTTACAGTTCCAGAATTTGTCATCTTTTCAAAACATCAAAAGATCCAAGACATATTGTTGTACTATCTCATTTATTATATCACTCGGTGTTAAAGAACTACATTAGAGTGTTTGATGTCTCTAATATATTGTCTACCTTACCAGTGGTTGATGCACAGGGAAATGTGGTGCCATGCACCAATACATTAGTACCTGCTGCAGGAAGTAGATGGATAAAATTGTTTGGTTCTGATAATGCATATACTGCGGATACTAAGTATGTTGTACTTGGAGAGGTGTATGCTGAACCTGCTGAAATTGCTGGAGAATGTACCCCGGAAAAGAAACTGCTGGAATTTTTTGAGGAAGTACTCCAAAACTTGTGATTTACCTGATCTTTTCCCCAAAGATGCCTCACTACAAGTAACATCTACTCAACTGACCAGTGATCAGGCTCTATTGCTTCTGAATTGGATCCGGAATCTAAGAGCTAAGAAGTATGATTTTCCTGTAAAATTCATTGATAGCCTACGTAAAGGGAAATGGATGAAGACATGCTTTGGATTCAAAGCTCCACATAGATGCTTTCTTTGTGATGGAACTGAAATATCTACACTTCCGGAGATCGGAAAGACTCTCAAGGTTTTATCCTTTATAGATGAAGAATATTATGGGAATCAGATTATATCATTCAAACATGAGCTGATGTCCATTGGTGTCCATATGAAATCTGAGGGCATGTATAAGCTAATTGTTGATCACCTTAAACATTTTGCATCTTCTTTAATGAACAGAAATTGTGCAATATCTATTTTGAAATTTATTAGGTACTTGAAGGACAATAATAAGCTCAATGAGGAGTTGTTGAAGACACTGAAAGAGGGGAAATGGCTGAAAACAATTAAGAGTTGTACAACTCCTGCTGGATCGTTTTATCTGGCATCTAATCTTGCAGAAGCTGTTACACAAATTTCAGACTTGCAAGTAGCTGATAACTCGTACTATGGAAGCCAGCTGGGTGGTTTCGTGGAGGAGCTCAAGGTACTTGGTGTTCTCGTAGATCTACCTGATGTTTATAGGCTACTGCCTATGCATTTCAGGTTTCCGGAAGATGACTCGCCAATGGTTAAGGACAGTGTTTTCCTCCTATTAGAATGCGTTCAACATCTAGGGCCTACAGCTATGGATTTGATACAGATAGCCAAGTCCCAACCATGGATTAAAACTAATAGTGGTTTTAAATTTCCTTCTGAGGTCCTCTTGTCTGATGGTGCGTGGGGTTACGTATTGGATGTTGTTACATTACCCATCATTGATGAAGCATTTTATGGAAGCAGAATCAATTCTTACAAGGGAGAATTGGAGGCACTGGGGGTGACGGTAGATATCGATGGAGTAATTAGTATGCTTTCTGATCAAGTCAAGTTGCTATCAGCTTCAAACAAACTAACCGGTGCTAATGTGATCTCACTCCTCAAGTGTATAAAGTACATGGGTTATTCGAGGCCTTCATTGTTGATCAGTATAAGGTTCTGCTTGTCAGAAAGGAAGTGGCTGAAGACATCTCATGGTTACAAATCTGGCCCAGATTGTATCTTGTACAATAGTTCAGAATGGGGACCAGTCTCGAGGTTTGTCGATCTCCCCTTCATTGAGGATGTGTTCTGACTTTAAACTATATTCATTCAAAGACGAATTGAAGATGCTGGGTGTTGTGGTCAATTTTAGTGAAGGAGCTCAGTTTGTTGCACGGGGTCTAAAGTTGCCAGAGGAGCCAACGCAAATAACACCAAAATTTGCTCTCTTATTGCTGCAGTGTGCCACACACCTGCAACAGAGTAATAAATCAGAGAATCAATCTGTAGTTGAAGGTTTCCTCCTTAAACTAAAAGGAAACAAATGGATAAAAACCTACATAGGATACAGATATCCAGAGGAGTCACTCCTGTTTAAACCAGACTGGGAATGTCGTTTAAAATATCATGATGCACCCTTCATCGATGAAAGTTTCTATGGAACTCTTAGTTCACTGGAGAAGGATGGTCTCAAAGCAATAGGTGTCAAATTGGATGTGGATGGAATTTGTTATATCTTCTCCCAGACACTTTACTCGCATACTCAGACTTGTGTAATATTGAGAATATACAATTTTCTGAACTCAATGAGGTGGATTCCAAAACAAGCAGATGAGTTTAACTCTCAGTTGTGGGTTCCAGATCAACAGATTAGTGAAGGGGGGAAATGGGTTTCTTCTCGGGTCTCTGTACTTCACGATGATGACCACTTATTTGAATCTCGTATGCATGTTCTTGATAAATACTATAGTGTGGAGTTGCTATCCTATTTTTCAACAGCATTTGGAGTTGCTCTACGTCCATCTCGAGATGACTATATTAAGCTTTGGAATGAATGTGCAAGTGGTGAGCACCATATGTCTCATGCTGAGTTGAACTCCTTCTGGGGATACAAGGCAGTAAAATCTGTTATTGACATCTCAGTTTTTGGGACTGAAGAGCCAATTACTGTGAGGTATGGTTTATACTTGCTCTCATTGAAAAGGGAATTATCTGTCGACATAAGAAGAATGGTTCTATGGGTGAAGAATCTCAGGAGATTAATTGTTCATAAACCAAGCTGGGAAGATGGTAAGAAAAATATCGAGTTTGTTACTGATTTTGCTCGTGCAATTTCGGATGCTGTTCTGCCTGGTACTGATCTCGCTGGTCGTCTTTGCTATCTAATCAAGATGGCTTTTGCATTTGAGTTCAGGGAGGGAGATGTGGACTTCTTACTTGTAACTGAAAATTTAGAGCTGCCTCCTGAGGATAAAGACTTCTTTGACAACACATTTACTTGTCCTCCTTGTCCCTTCGAATCTGGTAAGAAGCCTTGTGCACGAAAAAGGATCAAAGTAACCCGGCATTGAATCACTCTGTCTTGAAATCACTTTTTGTCTTCCATCTTATATATGTTGTGATATAGCAGTAACATGTAAATACAGTGAAAATGTTAATATGACGTGCCTTTTGCCTCTCTCCCCTCGAGAGTCCTTTGTGTGAAAAAAGTTTTATAGGCCAATGTCCCGCATGTATGTTTTTTTCGTTTTACCAGCCAATTAAATTGACCACAGAGATTATGTTGTTTCCCCACCTTATTTTACATCTGATCTCCTATGCGGTCATTTAATTGGCCATTCGGTAAAATAAATTTTCCAGGGTCCAACTATGGTACATAGAATGAATTTGAACCATCGTATAAAGCTAAAATATTGATGCAGCTAAGTGAAAGAAATGAAGGTCCTGTAACCCAAACTTCCAGCTTATATAAAGATGATAATAAACAAAATATGAACTCTCTACAAATCTCACTAGGCAAAATAACGGGGGAATCCATCCAATTCATAGAGTGAGCTTAGATCAACTCTGCACAATCTAAAAGTGCAGAGTTAATTTGGTTACATAAGAAACCTACTTTAGCTTGACAATCCAATCCATATTGTCCTCTGCAAGACCCATTTGTAGTCTAGTTAGTGCAGAATACAGTTGTTGTGCCACAAGGCCGATTCCAGAGCTTCCGTAAGACACCCTGCACAATAAAACAGGAGCAATTAATTGATCGAGTATATTGGTTTTCACTAAAATGACTCGGGCACTAGGCTCCACCATGAGCAAACTTGCAGTTCACAAAGCCATTTTATTACACAGATTGACTTCAGCACTTAGACTAGTAGCTCTGCACCATTTTATTTCATGCTTTGTAGTTTTCTGTTTTGTTATTACTCATATTATGTGTGCGGCTACTTGTGAGAATAAGTTCTATTATGTCATCAGAAAGTTCAATGCCATAGTTATTTATTACATGAGCGTCCAAGTAGCTAAAGCAAAGTACTAAAGCATTCAAATGAACCAGGCTATGATCCTCAGACATTGAAGTGATTAGGTATAACCTCACTTCACAATTCACACATGGAACAAATACAGTAACCTATACCTTTTACCAAGATAAGTTATGCTGCCCACAGGTGATACAACCACGGCTGTTCCAGTAACAAATACTTCATCAGCATCAAGCAACTCATCCACTGTTACCATTTTTTCCTCGGCCTACATGGTAACATATCAGTATAAAACTAAGTAGTAGAGATGTGCTGTCAAACTCATTACCCTAGGTCCAAGAGGAATAAAAGAAATAAAGAAAAGTACTTGTGATTTGATCTTATTAATATTACAAGCTGATACAGAATTTTGAGTACATTATTTAACAACTTAAATATCAGCCCTTTCTTTGACCCAATACTGTGCCTTATCCACTTCACATTACTTCTTGTATTGTTCTTTCTATCCAACTGTCCTAATATTTCACAACGTCAAATTATAATGAATTCGAAAATTCAGAGATGAGAAGATACCTGAAATCCAAGGCTACGAGCGGCATCAATAATACTCTTCCTTGTAATGCCAGGTAGGATGGTGCCTTTTATTGCAGGAGTAGATATAACATTATCCTAAAAGAGCATGGTAATAGAAACAATATTAGAAGTACTGCCATCAATTATATACACTATTAAATTTAGCCAAATGAAGTACAACAATAAGGAAAGAAAAATATAGCCATGCAGGAAATAAGGCTAATAAGAAAATTGTATTCTTGTGTGGCCTACCAAAACATAGCAGTTGAATCTTAAGGGAAAATTTTGGATCCGGTTAGCATGAAGTTTATTTGTTGGTATGTTGATCAATTGGCCAATAGAATGCTGACACAAATAGAACTCCGCCTGCGTGTCAGCACTCTATTGGTCAATTGACCAACTTATCCAAAAATAAACTTCATGCTAACCAATTCCGAAAATTTTCATACGGGAAAATTCATTCTAATCTCAGCAGGTCCTGTACTAAGCCTTTTATACGGATGATACTAGTACTAAAAATTTCAGACATAGTAATCATTTAAAAGTAAATACTGGGTTGCACAATTCATTTACATGTTTTTAAGATGTCATTAATAGTATGCAATTCAGCTGATCGGCAAGGAACAATTCCATTCATTTTTATTTAATTTTTTACAAGTAATAGAAAAAGAAATGGCACAAACAGAAAATCCATTTTAGGAACATCAAATACAAAATTCTTGAGAGAAAAGTTTATGATTGAATGCTATTCTCCCCAAAAGAACATGTCAGAGAGAGAGAGAGAGAGATCACCCAATGGTTTCTGAAGATAAAAGAGTGAAGAACAAATGCTTTTCTCCCCAAAAAAACACGTAAACTGCCATAATTGTAATCAGAATAATTGTTGAATATTTATTCGGCACAATCTAATGCAATAAAGAGCCTACCTTTACAACAAAAACATTGCAAGAGGAAACCTCTTCCAGATACTTTTTGTGAACACTATCGAGGTACAGAACATCAGAATAGCCTTTGGCTTTTGCCGCACTTTGTGCCTTCAGCACCTAAATTCATACTCGAAATGATGACCACAAGTTAGATAAGAAAAAACAAAATATGCCATAAAGTTTGATAAAGCATAATCATGAATTTTCACTTGCAATTTTCACACGGTGACATGATGTTGCTTAAAAGAAACGAGGACAATAAATGCCGTCTGCTATCAATTTTGAGGCCTCAAACTCAATCTCCCCTCAGAATTTTCCATCAACACAATACACAAGAAGAGGAAATAATTCAACAAGATACAGTTACCTATGTGCTTTACGAAGTTAAAAATACCCAAACTAATTCAAGAACTCTGCAGTGTGAAGTATTGAACTTGCATACAAATGACTAAAGGAGAGAGACCTCACATGTTATCAAGAGAGATCATTAGACAAAGAAAGAAAATAATTATTAGGGGAGAGTAGGAAAGGCGAGGAGGAAGAAAAGAAAGCTAGACTGTAGAGAAACATTTAAATTATAAAATATAGCTCCAAAGTTTGGGTGAACAGGATTAATCAATAAAAAGCTTTTGTAGATAATAGGAATAGGGCAAGAGAATGTCCAAATGCACACTAATGTACTGGTGTATTAACCAATAAGAACAGGTAGGCAAGCTTACAGCGGCATAGTTTCCTATTGTTTTCACGCCTCCAGTACCACCAGGGGTTGCTCGATGCATTTCAGTCTCAACTACCAAATTTATTGGAGACAAACCTTCCTGGAATCAACAAAAGATAAGAAAACAATAAAAGATTCCAGTAAAGAGATCTGCCAAATTTTGTATATATATGATGTCCTTACCATTTGAATGGTCCAAACACAAACACTGAGTTTATATGAGCACAAACACAAACCAAGAGCATTATAAAATTGGCCGTCTTGTAATTTATAAATGTTTAAATTCCACCATGAGCCTCAGATCCCCACATGTAACCAGGAAAAGAAATTGAGAGGTATAAGGTCTGCATCCCACTGGAGCTGATTATTAGACATATATTCATGCGCCATGATTTTCTCAATTATAAAAAGGAATAATGGAAAGAAAATTAACTGATAACATGGAAATAGATGGCATCTGAGCTAATCACTATGTATATTTGTTAACTTGAAACTAAAAATATTAATTGCAAGAAAGTCGGTTATACATACACAAACGCATGCGGAATCGCACCACCACCCCCCACTTATATATGTGTGTGTGTGTATGAGCTTTTCTATTGTATAATATCACAGAATGATATCAGTCAGTTAATGTCACAGTTTTCTTTTATTTCATAGCAGAATGATCTCACAGAAGAAGATTTTGACTAATTAGATCAGGACTACCTATTATATGAAATGGAAACCTATATTTGAGTATAAACATTATACCTTGAAATAGTTACCAACAGGAGAAACGTAAATCAGAAAGGTGTATTCAGGAGCTGGTGCAAGGCCAAGAACAGTTCCACTCCCCATAAGCAATGGCCTTATATATAACGAACCTTTACCGGGGGGAGGTACCTGAAAGAAGACATTAAACAAAATTATTCTCATATTTAACATCTATTACTCGTTATGCAGAAATTATGACATCACAAAGCTAAAGTTGCACATTACCCATCTTTCATTTGCTAAAACGGTGTCCTTTACAGCTTCCACAAATTGCTCAACACTTGGTGAAGGCATGCACATACGCTCAGCACCGAAACTCATGCGCATGGCATTCTCCTCTGGACGAAACAGTAAAATGTTGCCATCTTCAGTCTTATAAGCTTTCAAACCTTCAAATAATCCCTAAATACCAACAGATATATTATAGTTATAATTTCAGCAAATGCAACTGAAACAAGAATCAATTAGAACAAGATTAAAAAAGGAGTAAAAGCTTCAAATAGGTTTAAGAGGAAAATATATGAAGTTCCAGGACATATGTTTCTTTGATAAGTATGAAGTTTCAGAATTTACATAATTCCTAGAGATAATCCAACCAAGTACATGAGAGCTAGCCAATAAGATTTTGACGGAACGACCAACAACCAAACGCTAGCTACTCAGTGATGCAACTAAGTATGCAAGGAATCTGTCTAAAGGATACTAACTCTCGAATAAGAAACAAGAAAAATAGTTGAACACTTGTCCTGAAAACCAACTGGAAAAAGCATCAACCAGACAAAAAGATATTCCATCTGCATTAGTTTCTCATTACTTCACTCTGTGCGGATATGTCCATCAAGAGAGGGACCAAACTGAAACACTGGAAGGTAATTCCTCTAGAGAAATACACCCTGGGAACATTTTCTATAGCATCACCAACACTTCTTAAGGAAATAATTTTATTCAAGGTTAGAACTCCCGGCTGGATTGCAGAAAAAGAAAACTAAAGCATACGTTACACTTTATATGAAAAAAGAAAAGAAAATTCTAGTTACATGAGATGGGAATTTAATAAACCCAGCAGGCATGCAAAATCAAAGTTGCCACAAATCAATATACAACATGCAAAAACATAAGCAAAAAAGTGAAAGAATGAAATACTGGTCTGGGAGACCTCATTAGTTCACTAAAAGATATTCCTTAGATTTTCTTTTTCTCAATAACAAGATAACCATATCCTAGTTGGGAATTGAACTAGCCCATCTACTCTAAATTGCGGGAAGATAACTCCTTGAATTCCATTAAGTAAATCAAAGTATAAATATAATTTTGCACCAGCAAGTGAGTCTCAAATGGGGAACATAGTCCATGATGGGAGTGAAACAATGTCCAGAAAGCAATGCAATAGCCCACTTGTACACCGAAAATGAAAACAAAGAAAGCTATACAACAAGGAAACTTAGAATTGAATTCTTACATCACCAAGTCATTACAAGATAAGGGTTAAGGAACTAACTTGCCCATAATTTAAGATTCCAGCAGATGGACTCAACTCAATGTTCCCAAAAGGCTGTAATTCACCTTTACCAAAATTTTGGCCTCTAGCACATTTCATGATATACATATAATCAGTAGGCAAAAAGCCGAATCCAAGGTTGTCCCAATCGATGTCAGGTAACGCGCATGGCTCAGTTGCTGTAATACAGGATGACTTGTCAACATATGAAGGTAAACTAATTTTGAATCATACGCATATGTTTGAAAATAAAAAAGTGTACCTGACGGGAGATGCCACTGGAACAGTAGTACTATACGAAGCGAAATGAGACTGCTTTTGGAGCTGCACGCATTAGTAAAATCAACAATACAATGAAGCGATCAAATCTTTTGATCATCAAATTTAAATGTAGATAGAGAAAAGCACAATGGGAAGACGAGAAAAACGCTGTTTTAATGATTACCTTGAGAGATTGAGAACAGAACAAGTGTTTTCCAGCGTTGAAGAGAGGAGGGGACAACAGGGTAGCAGCGTTACGTGATGAACTGAGAAGGTAATTGGGATTTGGGTGGTGAAGTCCTGCCATCACTGCGCCGCCTTCCATTTCTGTGTCTTCTGTATTTCTCTCTCTCCGTTGGAGAAGTCGGGCGACGACTCTCTCCTTTTTAGTAATTGGCTTAATGAAAAGATAACAGTATCAATAAGTCTACACCGACCGGCTTTTTCCGACCGGGTTAGTGACCGGTCGAATATTATTTTTTTTTATTTTTTTTACTTTTGACTATCAAATAATTACAAATAATTAATGTGATTTATTAGAACTGAAATTTTTATAAAATACAGTGATTTATGTGTTATTTGGATACATATAAAAATAGAATTGTACAGTCTGTGCAACCCTATTTTTTACATGTATCCAAATGACACCTAAATCACTATATTTTGTAAAAATTTCAATTTCAATAAATCACATTAATTATTTGGTAGTCAAAAGCAAAAAAAAATCCAACTGGTCACTAACCCGGTCGGAAGAAACCGGTCGGTGTAGAAGGATTCTAACAATATACTCTCTCCACTCCAAAATATATAGGTCGTATTGAACTTTCTTCTTATTCTTAATTATTTAACATTTGTAGTTTGTGGTTATCTAGGAGAATTGATCATAATTGTTCTCAAATTACATCTTATAATTAAGGTGTTTTATGGAAGAGAGAAAGAAAGGGAAAGAAAATAAGAGTAAATAAGACCATTGAGTTTTTTAAAAAAATAAATAATGGGAAATATTAGAGAGAGTATGAGGTAAGTGAGGTGAAGGGTATTATAGATAATTAATGTTATACTCCCTCCGTTCCTAAAAGATTATCATTTAAGAAGAAAAAATTTGTTCCAAAATATTTGTCGTTTATAACTTCCGAGGAGTATAAATTATTTACTTACCTATATTACCCCGAGAGCAGATTATCTGTACCCATTTTCTCTATCACTTTGTGTCCCTCCACTTAAATGTGACACATAACCTCTTACTTAACATCAATTAATTATAAAATTAAATAAGAGGTTAGGTGTCAACATTTAAATGGAGGGATACAAAGGAGACATAAAAAATAGAGAACAGATGATCTGCTCTTATATTACCCCTACCTTCTCTAATTGTCCCAAAAAATGTTCTCCCTTATATTAATAGTTTGCAACTTCCCAAAAAGGTAGTGATGTAATTTCAAATAAATTTTACTTGGTAAATAATAATTTCTTAATTCATGTGCAAAAACCTTAAACAACAATATTTTAGGAACGGAGGTAGTAGTTAATGTTTTTCAATCATTTTCTTAATTTTTGTGCACAAATTTAAAACGACCTATATTAAAGAACGAAAGGAGGAAAATAAAAATAATATCTTTATGCATAAAACAAAAACATGCACCCTAATTAATTAATTAATTACTAAACCCGAACAATTATTATTATAATTAATTTGACCTGTAAGAATATAAAAAGTTTTTTCTTAAAATAAGAAAAGAATTAATTTCACTTCAAATAGTATGGAAAGATATTATATGTAAGAAAAGTAATTAAATGAACATATTAAAGATATTATATGTAAGAAAAGTAATTAAATAGTATGGAAAGATATTATATTCGTTTAAATATATTCAGAAAAGGGAAAACAAATCAATGGTTGGTGGGGCTAAAGCCAATTTACTAAAAAAAACCTTTAGCAGAGTCATTTAACACTACACACTTGACCCACCCCGCTGTACCAAAAATGACCCTTACATCAATTATCCTACTATATCATACGGTACCTGAAGGGATCATCATCTCATATATCTAATTCATACCTCAAGGAAGGGATGGGATTTTACAGAGCTTAAAAATACTTGGACAAAAGGAACAAGCTATAAAAAGAAAACAAATTTCTCAAGGGAACCAATCTCCTAAATACAAATATTTACTGAATTTTTTCTGATTCAAAGTCACCATTATCTTCATACTTCTCCACACTCTTCTGGTATATAGCTTCTTCTTGATACTGCAGTAGTAGAATATCATGATTCATTTAACTATACTACAACAGAAAAATAAATAAACAGAAAATATTGAAGAGAGCATCCAAGTATAAAAAAGTAGCCCCGCAAATTAGTGTTTACCTGAGTTGTACAATAACATTATAGTAGAAACATTAGATTTAACTGTAAAATTCAAAGACCTCAACACCCAAGAGTGACAAGCTGACATTAAACTATGTTAAGAGGAAAAATGGTTCACAAGAAGACATGCATGCTTTAACATTTAGGGGAAAATAACCAAGCACGTAAAAAGAGAAGATGACCACAAAAAATAGAGTACTTCATTATAAGCATATGGTCTGGTTGAAGGTAATGTCATGAAGATACATCATACTCTCGACGTTTTATATAATCTAAAAGAATTAGCCACAATCTTTCCAAAAGTTACTCTCATGAGATAAGTATATGACAAAGAGTATTATAGACAATTAATACTATATTTAATGTTATACAATCATTTCCTTAATTTTTGTGCATAACTCTAAAACGTTATATATTATGGAACAGAGAGAGTATCATCCGATAGAAATAAAGAAGTTAAAAATCAAACATGAAAATATGAAGTAGTTGGGCTACTCCCAAATTACCAACTGAAGAAATACGAACTTTGAATGCCGGTGGATAAGGAAAAAACCGTCTTGCTGAGAGAAAGAGGGGATGTTACATCTACACTAGCATAAGAGAGGCCCAAGTTTCTTGTCCACCAAATACTTCCCGTAAGGTACAGATTAAGAGGCCCTCGCACAACATCAGTATCCATCAACACGCTACAAGAATTTTCTTTCAAACATGATTCAAAAACAGAGCTGTGAAGAAGAATTTTGACTCTAAAATCTATGTCTCAAGGAAGCAAGATGATACTCCGATTTGGTACACTCGTTAAAAATAAAGAATAAAAAATTCTGATCGGATATGGGGATTATAGAATGGAAATATTAGAAAGAACCATCAGTGGAATCATAATATCATATGCAATAAAAGTTTCAGTGCCAACTGAGATCTGATTTTGGGGCAGAATATTGTAAAGTAACGGTAGGGTTCTCAAATTTAGGGAACCAAATGGTAACTAGGAATATAATTTACATATAAAGACATCTGACAAACTACATTAAAGCTAAATCATAAGCTGATTAGCAGGTCTACATTTCATCCATGAGCTACAATATAATACTCCCTCCATTCCTAAAAGATTGTCGTTTTAGGAAGTAATTTTTGTTCCAAAAAGATTGTCGTTTTGAGTTTATCAATACACATTAGCAATTTTTCCCTACTTTACCCTTATTTAAAGCTTTCTCCTATTTAAAACTTTCTTCCCTTCCCAATGATTCTTATTCAATTCAATGTTATAATCCAAGTAGTAATTGGTTGAATTGAATAAGAAACATTGAGAAGAAAATAATTAGTTGAGACAATTAATAATAGTAGTATAGTATTTTCGATAGGTATTAATTATATTCCTTAATATGTGTGCATTAACCTTAAATGACAATCTTTTAGAAACAGAGGGAGTACTTCGCTTCAAAACAACTCCAATAATTAATTAAAATTTGATGTTACCTGACCATCCCCCATAACTCTTCCGCCATCAGCTGAGGTCACTTCTTGAATAGTTATGATCTTATCTACATATACAGTGGTCTCCTTGGCACGTATTGGAGTTTGGTTGAATGGCATGACTCCATGATCTTCCTCCGACGTAATTATTTGTGTTGATATCACACTAAAAGAAATTAGCAGGAAACAAATAAATCATATTCTTACTTCAATAAAAAGACTCAAAAGAATGAATAAAAATTCATAACTATATCAATAAAACAAATAAGTTAGGACAAAACAGAGTTCAATTGAACAGAATTAAAGAGGTACCTGGGGGTAATTGTCTCGTCTGACTGCCTCATTTTTTTATTACTCTGTGTTTGCTCTAGCAGAGTAGTAGCACATCGTTTGAGCCATGAGAAAGGAGTAGGAAGAGGAGGAGAGGTAATTGCGGATCTTTTTCCAGAAGAAGAATCAAATTCATTACAAACAACATTTTTGCAACCTAAATTCAAGTCAGTCTGCTGCTTCAGAAATCTTTTTGCCACAACTCTTTGTTTGCTAGATCGTAAGTCAGGCTGCTGAATATCAGTTAAAACAATACGATCTGGGACAACTTTCAAATCTTCCAATTGTTTCAGGTGCTCAATCTGTGCAATAATCTCTTCTCTATCAGCACATAATAATTCCCTTTGTTTCTCCAGTTTCTGCCTCTGCACCTTAAGTTCTTCAATGGAATCATTCAGCTCTGCCCATTCCTTGTCTCTTCTTTCACGATCCAAATTGATCTCTTTTCTCTCACTATCAAGTCTATTCATTTCTAAATTAACTTGTTCTGTTTCTTTTGCCAATGTTTCCCTTAGTGAAGTAATATGCAGCAATTCTTTCTTCTTCTCTTCTTCAAAGGCTCTCTCTCTTTCCCTTAAATAACTTTCTATTTCTTCACGCCTCTCATCAATACGATTTTCTAGCTCCTTTCTCTGCAACTCAATATCTAGAAATAAATCTGAACGTTCTTTCTGAATCTTACTGAACCACTCCAAACGCTCATGCTCCATTTCACTCATGAATGCTCCCCGAGCTTGAGAAAGTGACTCATTGTCACGTTGATACTGATCCAGCATCGCATCCTTCTCTAATTTTAGGCTATTCCGCTCATCCTTGAGAAGCTTGGAAAGGACTTCTCTCTCTTCAACAATACATTCTGCTTCCTTTTGCAACTCTTTTCTTTTCTCATCAATGGATTGCCACTCAGTTTCAAACTTTAGCTTCAGTTCTTTCATCTCATCAGCCTCAACCTCAAGTTCATACTTTTGGGCTCTAACTATTTCAATTTCTTCTTTAAGTTTCAATTCAAGCATCAATAGCTCGCTAGTTTCACTTTTCATGGCCTTCACTTTCTCTTCAACATGATGAATTTGTTTCTTTTCATTCTCCAGTACATCCAAAGACTTCTGAAGGTCAACCTCCCTGCTGTTGATCTCCTCTTTTTCTTTCTGCAAGAGTGCTTCCTTCAACTCAACCTCTCTTTTGGCAGCATGGAGACTATTCTCTTTTTGCTCCAGTGAATAAGATCTCTCTGTTAAATCCCTCTCTTTATCAATCAATTTTCTGGACTGAATCTCCAGATCATGTTCTCTTTCCAAGATCAACTCTTCTCGTTGAAGAAGGTCTACCTCTCTCAACTCCCAATTCCTCCTCTTGGTCTCAATCTCATCTTCAACCAATTTACGCTTCATTTCCAACTCCGCTTCTGATTCAGTTTTTTTGGTTCTCAGAGAAGCTTCATGATTTGCCATTACCTGCTGAATTGCATCCTGTGTAGTTCATTAGGAAGCAGGATTAGAAGAACTGCACAAGTGATAGGAAAAATCTCTTGTTGTAACAATCAACAAATATGAATAATATGCACTCACAGACTCCTTGATTACAAGTTTCTCTTGTAGAACAAGTAGCTCTTCCTCTTTCTTCATAAGCTCACATTCCCTTTTGATAACGGCCTGCTAGCACTCAAAAGAAAAACTAAATTACAGATGCTCATAAGAAAAAGTCGCAGCCACAAAAATACATTACAACTTGAAAAAATAAAAATATGAATTTCATAAGAACCTCCTCTCTTAATGACAAGGAAGATGCCTTTAACTCCACAGTGGATTTTTCCTCACATAAGCCTTGAAGGTCCTTCTCGAATTTAGATTTTGAAGCCTCCAACTCCGTCTCAAGCCGATTCAATTCCTGAGTTCTGTCAAAAATGTAACTCTCCCGTTGGTTTAGCAAAGCTTGCCCATCCAGTAATCTTTCTTGTGATTGCTGCAGAGTTTTCAGTCTTTCACATAAAGATTGCCTCTCAAGAAGAATCTCTTTCTCTGTAAAGTCACAACTAACAGATGGAAAAACAAGCATACGCATTACTTCCCCAAAAAATAATCACTGGTAGATGACACATATGCACAACTAGAAATGATTAATAGGAGACTCTAGGAGGTAAGGCATTATACATGTACAATTATTAAAATTTATATAGAAGGCGAATTTCTCTCTACATTGAGAATGGATTTAACTTTGATTCTATGACGAAGCATCACAAGATCCAAGGATTGGTTTTATAATAGAAAAAAGGCTCAAAACATGTTAAAAAATCACAAGCATTGGAAAGTGAACAGAACATATAGTAGGGAATGGGTTTTTTAGCTTCTCCAGAAACATTGGTATCACCACCATTCAGATAAACTGTGTGCTGTCCATGATGGATTGAATCTATTTATCTGACTTCAGTTAGATAACCTATAAATTGAATTAAATCCAAAGCTGTTCTGCTTTTACTAGCAAAGTTTGATATCTCTATGCATCAATATGCTTATGGTTTGCATGTCTTTGTAGAGGAAGTTCAAGGGGATGACCCTAAACCATGCCTACTGGTGAAAACCACACACACACGTGTGTGTGTGGGTGTTGTGTGTGTGGGTGTTTCTTGATGTATGTGTGTATTGTACTGATGACATTGACTGGAAGTTGAAGAATTAGCAAATGACATGGTGAAGACATACTCAGATTTAATCGATACTAAACGCCTCCTAAGATCATCTTCACGTGCTTCAACTTCATGTAACTTTCTTTCAGCAGCACGGTGATACCGACTTGCTTCTGCTTCCAAAGATTCCGCTGCGTTAATTTTTACTTCAGCCTCAGTGAACTTCTTCAAAGCATCCTCCATCATTCTCCGTACTTCAGCCAATTTACTGTCTGTTGAGACCTTTGCCTCAGCAGATTCCAGGCGTAGCTCATGCAATGATTTCTCAATCTAAATAAATACAAAGTTAGCAACAAATATGACACCAAAACAATAGTAAAAAAATAAATAAATAAACAAAGTATACATTTGCAATGCATTCTCTCTCAATTGCAAGAGCCTTTTTCAGATTATCTTCCCGTTTCTGTGCTTCTACCAGTGCAGATGAATGTGCAGCTTGGTCACGTTTATACATTAATTCCACTGATTCAGCAGTGGCTTTACTTTCCTCAAACTTGGAAACCCACTCTTTTCTTTCCATAATTAGAAGTCCCATTTGATACTGATGATCATATATCTACATGGAAATTAAGTAACAAAGACACTGAAATAAGAAGGGTGCCCTTGTAATAAAGAAATACAAATATATATACACACACACCCACACACGGAGAGATAAAGAAGAAAGTCCATTTATAACCAAACCCTGAAAACATTAAAAGAGCCCTAAATTTTACTTAACAAAAGCATGTTTCTTTATATAAAAATATATCAAATGATCAATTTAGTAGAGTATAAGTTGTAGAAAACTTGCCCAAGATTGACATGCACCATAAATAAAGATACTATGCAAACCGACTAAATTATCTTCTTTTGTCCCCTTCTTACTGCTTTTCGTATTGGAAAAATAGCTTATCAAAAGTAACAACCAATCCAATTCAGATCAGTAGAATAATCAATATAAACAAATAAATTTATGATCACCCATATTATAAACGGATTCCCATTAATGCATCAAAGGCACCCAAAATAAAAACATCAAGTACAAATGTGAAAATCAAATAACGCAATTAAAAAAAAACTTTAAGTGCACGTGAGAGAGATTTGGAGAGACCTCAGCTTCAAGTTTTGCAATATAGGCAATGAGGGAAGCTTTGTCCCTGCGCTGGATGGAATCTTGGTCGAAACCGGCGTCTCGAAGGCGTTTCCAGACTGCATCATCGCTAACAGGGGTTCGCAAAACCCTAGAAGAGGAAGCTGGAGTATATTCAGTAGGAGTGACGGCAAATTGGGGACTCGCCATCGACAAACCCTAGACCTATTTGAATCGATGGATTGAGTTGAGTTCTTTATCTAAGTTTTTGAAACAATTAATAATGATTCCTTTGTGGGTGGTGGCCTCAATTTTCCCTCTCCGCTTTTTTACTCCAAAACCTTTTGTATTCTCTCTCTATCTATATATATATATATATATGTATGTGCGCTCTGAGACTGAAAAAGAGCTGTTGAATTGAAAGCGAAAGGATACTACCGTACGTACAAGTAGTGGGGTTTACTCATTACTGGTCTGAAAGTAAAGAGAGAGGAACAGCTTAAATACGACGGCGTTGGCAGGTTCGGATATCCGTGAAAGTCGGTCATTGCCTCGATAATTTCCAGTCCAGTGTATGGGTGGGGTAAATTTCAAATTTTGAAAAAAAAATTGGCACCAATAATATAAAAGGAAAATGATATTTATATGTCAATTAAATTAAAAATAATTATCTCAATTAAATTTCTGTTTGCGTGAAAATAAAAATGATAAAAGCGTGATCTATTTTTATCAGTTATTATTATTTAATATCGACATAATTTTATTTCAAAATATACCAATGCAATACAGAAATCACACTCACAAGCCTTGTTAGTAAAAGCTTAATTCTGATTTCATTTTAAAGTTTTATTCATGTACATTTTGTTACTCCATTAAAGAACCCAATTTCATAGCGCAAAATAAGAAGAAAGGGGAAATAAAAGTATCTGCCCAATTGTCCTATTGTGTGCTTGCTTGCTAGTTGCTAGCAGCAGCCAAAGTTGATGTCCGGAGCAGATTAAACTCCTTCCCCATAGTGTTATTTAAAGTCTGAGGTGCTACACAGATTTATCCCTTCCTGTCCTTGTATAATTCTATCCAACCTTCAATCAGCTTGATTTCGGTTGCCCTCTGCTCCACCAACCAATCAGGATCCTCTGCAGTTGCTGCTCGCAAATCTATGTGATGGGCTCCTAAGAAACAGTGCACGAAAGATCAATACATTCTTCTAATTGCATCCACTCCAGCAGAGTGAAAATCATCACCATGCCAATGCATTTACGGGTCATGGGTTAAGGTATAAATAATGTTTTGACTGGCATATAGTGGATGCTTCAAAAGCAATGTCCAATCTACCCTTGTATGCCAAACGATTTAATTTTACTGGACTAGAATTTATTTAAGAACAATGAGAAAAAGGGAGGAAGATAAAAAACATAATATACTATTCCAAGGTAAACCAACCAGATGAAAATATAGCTAAATTAGTTATTAGTTAACCATATGGTGATTACCAGATATTGGGTACGTGTGCTTTTGTGGCTTATGATTCAGTCCAACAAGTTTATAGGTGTGAATATCACTGATAACTTCACTATGTACACTGGGTAGATAGATGCAAGTCAAAACAAAGGAATATTGCTTCACCAGGACACTAAATTTTAAGAATGAGGTATGCACATTACAGAGTTACCTTTTTCTGTAACAAGAGCAACAATACTTTCAGAGATATCCTCCAAAACACTGCAGATATTGTTAAATTTGTCAAAACTCAATAATGTTTTATAATAAATACCACCCATATATGCCGAGTAAAAGGGGTCACCTGCCACCACTCCAAGTATCTAATAGGCTATTTGAGAATATAATGTTACTTCCAAACATCTTCAGAGCAGCTCTAAAATCCTTCACAAGGAAAGTATGAAATCAATTTTCAAGGTAAGATAAATCAATGGTCTTCACGTTCAGTGATGCCATACCCAAAAGGAAGCCAGAAGAAGTAACTTTGCTTTGTAATGTTACTGGTAACTTAGAGGTGGCAACTAGAAATGAAGATGAAACTCCACTTCCAATGAGGAAGTACGTGTATGAATATAACAGTGGCCCTTTGTATTGAAGATTATATGAGACATACATCAATATTTAGCAATTGAGCAGACGTTACACTTAAAAAGAAATTCAACACAGCATTCTCTTACATGTCCACCGAATTCGGTTGTAATCCATGTAGGCCGCGGTTCGACACTAAAATCTTCCCAGCACTCCTCTTCGTAATCAACGTAGTTATACTTATATTCTGGAAACATGCTAGTGTCCTTCTTACTAGACATTGGCATGACCATTTCAGTGCATGCCTGCAAAATGTAAACAAGAACAATTGGAAAGCATCTTAATGATGTTTACAATTCTAGCAAATTCTTAAGGGAGAATTTATTTAGCTACTTACATTAATTAAAATGAAACCAGAAAGATCTGTATGATAAAGCTTACTGACCTGCCAGTTCCAGCCATCCTCGCCGTGAGGGTCATCATCCAGGTTAAAGCAGTCAGCTGCTGCAGTGTAGTTGTAATATATACTTAATCCTTCAAATATGCGCTCCAGAACACTAGTCCCATCTGGACAACTGTCAATTTTTTTGCACAACTAATAATGAAATGAAAAGACTAAATAAATAAGAAAATGTAGTACAAAAAACAATTTATAAAGTAACTCAATCCTTTTTTTTACTAGTAAAGAGTTGGTACATTACGAATATAGATACAACTTGAAGACAGATTCTAGTATTAAAAGGAAAGTCAACAGAAGATAAATTCTTCACCAACGAAACAATTGTCCAACAACTCCAAAAAGTTTAAAGGGACAAGTTGTTCAAAACTCTTTAATAGATAGAAATAAAAGGAAAATACTCAAAATAGAGTAGCTCTTCAATCTCTACAAAGATCAGACTCAAAAATGCCCCTAACGGTAGCAAAGAGAAGCTAGCAATATGATCATAACTCGTAGCAAAGGAATTAAGGAACAAACTATTTCACATAAAAGCCGAGCAATATTCTCATTCCAAATTCCCAAAGAACTGAAAAGGTTGCACAAATACAATGCTTCTCTCCAAAACCTTTGAACCAAGTAAATAGCAAATCCGCCACTTAAACAGGACACACCCACTCCTCCCCCGACACAGCAAATATAGATTTCCACAAACTCTAAGTAACATAACAATGTAGGATTAAATGAATGTGTATGATCAAACAGAAAATTGCAAGCTCCTAAACTAACCTTCAACAGTATCACAATCAATATTAATAATTTTCTTAATAACTTTCAAAACCATTCCAAAAGGGTAGTAAAGTAAATAAAACAATCTTTATAAGTTTCCTTTCTAAAGTGACTTTACTTATTGGGGCATCCCAAAGCTGAAAACTAGGCCATAGTTTTGCGACAGAGGGAGTAATCAAGAAAATAAATCAAAGAGACGGACAAAATCTGAAAACGTGTCTTAAGAAACTCAGTAGGATAAGGATAGTTTGCCATCGCCAAAGAAGTATAAGCAGAATCCCACCAGTTAGAAAGTTCTTCAATACTCTTCAGTTCCCTGACATATTCATCTCAGTAGATTAGGCTCACTAACCATACAAGTAAATCTGAATGAAGCGACAAATTGGAAGAACTTTTCTAACATAATGATGATGCTACCTAATAAAAGAACAACATATATACATGGGAATGGAAAACTACACAGCAAGCACATGTTCTTACCGACACAAGCGGAAAGTCTTGGTCAGTTGCAGAAGTCCATGATCTCTTTGACCCTCAGATAATAGTATATCCCATGACTGCTTTATAGTGTTAAAGCAGCTAGTACTTTCATGCTATGAAGGTGGTAAAATGAATGTCCAAATCAGAATGTAAATGTCAAAACATTGTATGTTCTCACAAAATAAAGGGTGTACCGATTACGCACTCTAAAGACATTAGAGACAGTATCATAAAACGTTTCTGGTGGTACAATATCTTCGAACTGAAGTAAAGGCGCTGAAGAAGCTAGAGCACCTACTGAAATATGAGGATACTTGAGCCTCATCCATGCTGCTAACACTGTTTGCATTCAGAATGCAAAGAAAATTTCAGTGGATCTCATAACTTGAACACTGAATTGTAGAGTTAGGAGTTGGACAATAAATACTGCACATTGCAATTGAGAAGGTAGAAAGCTGGGTCTTACTTCCACCATATGATCCACCAAACAACACCACAGGGCAAGCCTCAGCAGACAAATTTCGTTTGAGGTCAGTGAGCAATACTGCATAATCCGCAAGTGCTTGTTCCGCTGTTAGATAGGATAAAGTAGTAGCATTCTTATATGCCTCACCACTACTTCCGTAAGGCATAGACTCCCCATAGTATCGATGCTGCCAATCAAATTCTCAAGTTCCAGTTAGCATTTGAAACAAAAGCTAAAAACTTGCACTTACATACCTAATATCACTCTTTAAGGAATTGCAACAGTCAGTTATGTGATTTAACAAAAAAAACAGTTATGTGAATTAAATAGGAGGTGATCATTAAGAAATTGAATTGATGCATATACTTTGGCCCCATATATCAAAGATTATTTTTTACAAGATTATTATTTATAGCTAAATAAGCTAGTCCAGTTGGCTGTTACAACTTATTAAATAAGTTAAAAGTCAGACTATAGCTTAACGGAGACAAGTTAAGACACAATTTATAAGTTGCTTGCTGTTGATAGTCAAATTATTGTATTATACAATCAATTCATGAATTTTCTGAATTTCTGACTCTCAGACCTAGTCAATAAAACTCATAATATCTTGTCATAATCTCACACAAGTTCAATAAACTTGCAACATTTGCCATAATCTCAAACAAAATCAGTAAAACTCCTAATATTTTGATTATAATACCCAACTCTGATTTATGACAAATGGGCGGGCCTAGTATTAGTGCAAGCATTGTAGGCTAAATTTTTTTTATAGTTTTTTTTGGGGGAAGGGGGGGGGGGGGTTGAGTAAATGCTCTTTTGTTTGACAATAACTACAACTAATGCTGAATTATTGATACTAACTAGTTAACTGCACACACACTACGTGTGTGATTTAATTAAGAGGATAAGAGAGTGGGAGGGATACGAGAATGTGAGAGAGAATAAGAGAATTAAAAGGGATGGAAGGTTAGAAAAGGAAACGAAGAAAAGCTTCACATAATTGTTTTCACCAAATTAACTGTCAAAATTTTCCTCCAGCTTTATAGTATAGAGATAGATAGATACACACATTTAACTGAGAAATTTTTTGTCTTTCTATCAATTATAAATGCAATCCTCGAGAGCAATCCTGATTGTTGGATCAATGTTGTGTCTTAGTAATGGCAGGGATACACAAACAAACTCATACACACAGTCCCCCCCCCCCCCCCAACACACACACATTATATGTATCTCTATTTATAAAGCGGTATATATAAACAGGGAGGGATACTTTACTTCGGGGAAGATGACCATGGCGCCGAAGCGGGGAGCGAGTTCCCAGACGAAGCCAGTGTTCTCAGCGAACCAATCAATGTAGCCTTCATTGCCGCAGTAGAAGAAGATGGGGCCGGCTTTCGCTGGACCAACCAGTGTTGGTAGCTGACGAGGTACCGCTGCCGGAATTTGGGAAGATCGGAGAAGCTGAAGTGGTTGAGTGTCTGGTCAAAATACTGGGTCTCGTATCGGTAGTTTTGCAGGGGTTTTTTGAGGTGAGAGAATTTGCCCAGAAATCGGGGGACCCGTTTAGAGGATCGACTTGGAAAAGCAGCCGCGGATTCCCATGAAAGAGAAGATAGAAAGAGGATAGAGAGAAGAATGAGAAGTGATCGTCGGTTGCCCATAGTATTAATTAGTATAGGACACCGCCGACGAAGAAGAAGCAGCAGCAGAATGACTTGAGTTTGTACTGTGGCTGGCTGTGTAGTGTTTGTATGTTGGGCAAAAAGTTTGGGTGGTTTTGGGATTAATGGAAGAGTAATGTTACGTACATAAATTATTTTATAAATCGTTAATGTGTTATTTTTCATTTAAGCATATTGATAAATAAATTATTTTAATATAATTTTCGGTCTCACATAATATGTTGAGATAGAATATATTATTACATCAGTCATTTGTAAAATATTTATAGAACAAATGTGACTCAAAGACCACCACCGGAACCACCCTTTTATCTTACATGGGCGGGCGGGCGGGCGGGCTGGGATTTTATGATTAAAAGTAGATGGTCATATTCATATACACAATGAGATTGGTTGGTCTGCCATCCTAAAATTCAATTGAAAAAACCCACCATACTAACTAACTAGCTAACTAATACTTAATCATTCAATTAGTCAATCATACAATATAATTGCCATCTTTTATTCAAAAAATTAACTACTTAATCATACAATTAGCAATTTACTAGTAACAAATTATGCCAGTAATTATGTTACATAAGTATTTAACAATCCTTGCTCTTAACATGCACATACAATGGCGTGAGAGATTATTCTGGACTCAATTTTTTTTTTAAGGCCCATCAACAACGTTAGACATTTGAAAATAATTATTAGGAATAGTGAAGTTATATTTCTACTTGGTTCTCTTTCGTGAGAAAGAGCCAAATCAAGGGGACTGATTTATGCTCAAAGAAACTTAAATTACTTTAGAAAATCAACTTTTCAAGAAGAAACCCAATTTAGTCGGAAAGATTCAAAGAATTAGAATTTTTTTATTTATAAATATCGACGGCTGAAATTAAATAAATGCGTCCAACTCACTTTTTTCTTGGTTGAGAGTAAAATGCACTCATCCTAACGACCATTGTTTCTCTCCTCATAAATTTTAGTTTCATTACGTATGTATACACCATTAAGTTTAGTATAAAATTATTAAATTTAAAAAATAAAATAAAAAGATACAAAAAAATATTGTATTAGAAAAATATTTCATACGTTCCAAAGTTAGACATATAATTTAATTTTTTAAGTCAAATCAAAACGTACTAACCTTTAAATTGATGTAAATTTATTGAACTATTTTTTTTTATTGATACAATTATTATAATTGCATAGTTAGTATTATTGTTATTATTAAAGCGGTGAAATAATAAAATGATCGAGGATGGTGAGTAGGAAAGCATTGAGTTAGGGGTGGAGCCCATATGCCATAACTTTGTGCCACAAATAGAACCGGCAAGACTTCAACTGTATCTTGCTCCTTACACGCCAACTACCTAGTCCATTTTGGCTATGCTATTGCCTATTGCCTATTGCCTATTGCTACCTGACTACTCTTCCTCCTCAATAGTACTACTCTTTAATTATTCTCTCACACACACACACACACACTATATCTATCTAATAAAATACAAATGATTTTGAATTTCTCGCTCACTCAATAAATCATCTGGGTCGTCCAAAGTTTGAGATAAATCCCACCGTTCATACATCTATCTAATAAAATACATCTATCTATCTAATAATCTAATAATAATTTAATAAAATACAAATGACTTTAAATTTTCCGCTTACTCAATAAATTATTTTGGTCGTTCAAAGTTTGAGATAAATCATATTGTTCATACAGTGCCGGAGGCACGGGACCCAGCTAGTATATATATATCTATCTAATCTATCTAATAAAATACAAATAATTTTGAATTTCCCGCTCACTCAATAAATCATCTGGACCGTCCAAAATTTGGGATAAATCCTACCGTTCATACATCTATCTAATAAAATACATCTATCTATCTATCTAATCTATCTAATAAAATACAAATGATTTTGAATTTCCCGCTCACTCAATAAATCATCTGGGCCGTCCAAAATTTGAGAAAAATCTCACCGTCCATACATCTATCTAATAAAATACATCTATCTATCTAATCTATCTAATAATAATTTTGAATTTTCCGCTCACTTAATAAATCATCTGGGCCTTTTTAAGTTTGAAATAAATCTCACTGTCCATATAGTGCCGGAGGCACGGGACCCAGCTAGTCTATTTAATAAAATACAAATGATTTTGAATTTTTCGCTCACTCAATAAATCATCTGGGCCGTCCAAAGTTTGGGATAAATCCCACCGTTCATACATCTATCTATCTAATAATCTAATAATAATTTAATAAAATACAAATGACTTTAAATTTCCCGCTCACTCAATAAATTATTTTGGTCGTTCAAAGTTTGAGATAAATCATATTGTTCATACAGTGCCGAAGACACGGGACCCAGTTAGTATATATATATTTTGACGTTGAGAAGTCCTTGAGCAAATAAATACCAAGTGGAAGCCTTCAACTTTTAAACGCAAGCAATGATGCTTGCTTTTGAAACCCTCGGCCAACCAAAGTCCAACAAAAATCTATCTCTTAATTTTTACTTTATTGGAAAAGTCGGTGGCTTTGGATCATGGATGATGCCCCATCCTTCACGCTTGCAAAATCAAATCAAGCATGGAATATTATATTATATCTACAAGCATGCATGCATGCATGCATGCATGCATGTGTATATATAAATATGCTTCTCTCTTGTCTTCCTCTAAAGAATTTTAATTGTTTAAGAATATCTATCTAATAAAATACAAATGATTTTGAATTTCCCGCTCACTTAATAAATCATCTGGGCCGTTCAAAGTTTGAGATAAATCCCACCGTTCATACATCTATCTAATAAAATACATCTATCTATCTAATAATCTAATAATTCTATCTAATAAAATACAAATGATTTTGAATTTCCCGCTCACTTAATAAATCATCTGGGCCGTTCAAAGTTTGAGATAAATCCCACCGTTCATACAACTATCTAATAAAATACATCTATCTATCTAATAATCTAATAATAATTTAATAAAATACAAATGACTTTAAATTTTCCGCTCACTCAATAAATTATTTTGGTCGTTCAAAGTTTAAGATAAATCATATTGTCCATACAGTGTCGGAGACACGGGACCCAGCTAGTATATATATACTTATAATAAAATTATAACGATAACTTTAAACGTTATGTGTCATTTAAAAAATAAGACTTTTATTTTTTTTGGAAACAACTAGCTTGGTAGCTACAATAATAAGACTTTCACGGAAATTACTGTGCAAGAGTCGCATGATACTATTTGTTTTTCATTGAATTAAGGCATGAGCAGCACGTATCATCATTTATACCAAATACTTATATAGTAGTAGTATTAATTAATTATAGTGATGATCGATCATTACATTTGGAGCTGTTCATGATCATCGGTTGTGGTTGGATAATGACTGATTCAACTCCACTAACTTCAAAAAAAAAACAACTAAGTACTCCCTCCGTCCCAAGATAAAAGTCATAGTGGATATTTTACGCATATTAAAAAAATAAATAAAATGACAAAATTATCCATATTAATGTCATTAAATATGGAGAGAGAATTAGAATAAGAAAAATAAGAGATATTTAATGACACGGTATAATATGAAAATATGTGTAAAAATTTGGTTATTAAAAGAAGGCTTAAATATGAATTAGTACTCTAAACTATAAGGCATATTCCACTTCGATGATCCACCTTTCAATTTTGTCAATTAGGTTATTAAACTATCAATTTTTTTTAATTACACAAATTGAACACGTCACGTCAGCAATTGTTGACGTGGCTATCTGAGTAGGCCATACATAAGCTTATGTGTAAATAAAAATATATATTTTAATATCTATTTACATATTTAGTTTACATTAAGGACAAATTGGTCAAATCACTTTTATGTCAAACATTAAAACTAAATAAAAACAACAAACATAAATCCAAATCATTTTCCTTTTTTTTAATTGAATCAGCCGTAAACCCAGATCTGGTAGAGAAATCTAAATCCAAATTTCTTTTGGATCTGGTAAATCCAAATAATCATCATCAGATAAATCCAAATCCAGATCTGGTAGAGAATATCTCCATAGCTCGAAACCTAGATAAATCCAAACCCATGTCTGGTAGAGAAGGCGGCAGAGAAGGGGCGTGGCGGCGGTGGCGGTGTCGGAGGAGACGACTGAGAGCATTCTGGATGGCGGCGGTGTCGGAGGAGTCGGTGAACTTGGATCGAGAAGCGAGTCGGTCCATGGAGATCTGGATGGCGTTGTTGGACTTCATCGACAGTCTGTAAGTAGCGATCGATCTCGTGACGATCGCCGTCAAAGATCATTCTCTCTCTTGCCTCCTCCGAAACCGTGGAGTCCCAAGGCTCAACATCAAGCCTAGATAGCTAATGAACTCTCGAACCTTCCGGAATTCTGGTAATTTATCAAAACATTAACAACCATCTTTACATATTTCCCCATCACTTTCACAGGGAATTGGCACTTGATATACGTCTGAGAAAATGGCGAATACTCTCCGGCGAGGTTTCATTGTAACTCGCGTTCACCGATTTTCCTTTTTATCGTCTTCGACGAAATCGTTCTCGTCAGATGCTCTGGTTGAAATTGAAACTGGTGAGATCGGATTTATCTTCGGTATCCCTGAAGAACACCTTTCTCGACGAGTAAATACATTTGTAATTACACAATTTATTTAAATTTTTATTGAATATGTAATTAACACTTACTTAATTATGTTTTAAACTAGTTGATATTTACTTATAATTGCACATTTACGTGTATGATTATGATCTTTGGTTGGATATTTGTATTGAGGTAAGGTTTTAGATTGATGTGGAATGAGTTATTATTCCCCTCTGTTATTGTTTGGACTCATTTTTTTTTGTTATTGCTAATTTTGAGTGTTTAGAAGATTTGAAACATTAGATTAAAGAATCACTACTCTCTTTTCAATAGATCCATTTTTCACCAACTGATGATGATGCTTGTTATTGAGAACTGACGATTCGTGAGTTTGGGTTTTCGGCCGTTGTTGATGTTGTTGGTGGTGGACGATTGGTGGTGGTGGTGGTGGTGGTGTTGATTCCGGCCGGAATCCATGGAGGTTGAGGAAGAACATATTTAAGCTTATTTCTTTTATTTTAATTAGGGCTTTTTAAGATCTTAACCATTTTGCCCATGCTGATAAAATGATTTTATTATGTAATGAATATTAAATTATTTATTTGCCACGTAAGCTTGTTAAGACCCCACTTAAATTAGCCACGTCAGCAATTGCTAACGTGACGTGTTCAATTTGTGTAATTGAAAAAAATTGATAGTTTAATAACTTAATTGACAAAATTAAAAGGTGAATCACCGAAGTTGAATATGTCCCTATAGTTTATGGTACTAATTCATATTTAAGCCTTAAAAGAAAATGGACATTTAGCATAAGACTACTTAAAATAGTAATAAAGATTTTTATCATGGGGCGGAAGAAGTAGTAAAATTTATATAAACACGCGCCAGCCATTGTACGTACGTACAGTACATGTTGAGTTAGATCTTCATTCAACTTATATTATATTATGCTATACCTGCCTTGCTTAGCATAACATATATGACTAACTCTAATCTAATATAATCTTTACTGATATTAGCCACAATTAATTAATATTTTATCCAAAAGTAAATAAATAAGCCTCCGTTTAACATATTGGGATGACGAAGCAATTCTAGTTTCATAACTCGCTTTAGGTTCAAAATCACTAATAAATATATATTGTTTAACTTATATGCTTTTGACAAAAGTCGTACAAAATAAAAAATGTATGCTCAAATTATTAAAAAAAATTACCATACATTAATTAATACTATTTTATGTATAGCCTTACAACACATCGCGACTCTCCATCCGAAAATCGAACGAATTAATAGAACTTCCGTCCTCAGTTTAGTTTCCAGTATTCCATACTTTGATACTGCGGACGGGACAAATGACCAAAATATTTCTCTTTTACAATTTCCCTTCCGCACTTTAATACGACGGACGTTTTGATATTGAAGTGACTCGTCCGCAATTTAATATTGCGGACGTTGGGAATATGAAGCGACGGTCGGACGACGTCATATTCAAATAATAGAAGTTAAAATGATGTGTTGTAAGACTTAAAATTTTTTTTATAACGTTTATTATGAATCGGTCCTCCATGTATGTATATATATATATATTATACTCCATAAAGAGAAGAATCTATCTAAAAAAATATAAATGATTTTGAATTTCCCGCTCACTCAATAAATCATCCGGGCCGTCCAAAGTTTGAGATAAATCCCACCGTTCATACATTTATCTAATAAAATACATCTATCTATCTAATAAACTAATAATAATTTAATAAAATACAAATGACTTTAAATTTCCCGCTACTCAATAAATTATTTTGGTCGTTCAAAGTTTGAGATAAATTATATTATCCATACAGTGTCGGAGACACGGGACCCAGCTAGTTATATATAAAGTGGTACATATTTTTAAGTTTCAACAAATCAAAGCAATCCAATAGAGTAGAAGAAGAAAAGTGTAGGGCATTAATTATGCATGGGAAATAACAAGTAGCAGGCAACAATGGTTGGATGACCGTAAAGCAAGGACCAATTACGCAATTTCAAATTATTATTAGTATTAGTATTACTGCTAAGTTTTAGAATAAAAATGATAAGTACTCCGTAGAAACCTTATCCGTCTAAAAAGTTGTGCCCCTCCATCATTGCCAACTTCTACGCTCCATAATCATCAATCCCCCACGGAATCACATGCCCGATCACCCGAAATCATTTGTGGGTCCCCTCTTGTCTCTACTACCACCCCCTTCCTTATTTGACACCTGTGGGAATCCGTACTACTACTGTCTACTGTTTCAGGAGGTTGATGATACCGATACCCATCCAATATCCATCCCTAATTTCCTTCACACATTATTACAACCTCAATTTTCTTGCTTAAGCTTAAATTTATGTAGTACTCCCTCCATTTTTATATGCATATAGATCGTTTTAGAATTTATTTTTATTTTTAATTATTTGTCGTTTGTGATTATCTAGGAGAATTGATTATTATTTTTCTCAAATTGTCCCTTATTACTCCACCTAATTTTTTGATCCATATTTATGAAATAAGTGAGATGAAGGGTATTATAGACAATTGATATTATAATTAATATTTTTCAATCATTTTTTTAATTATTGTGCACATGTCTAAAACGACCTATATTAAGGAACGGAGAGAGTAGTATTATTGAAGATTGTATTAGGATTAATTTATGATAGATTTTTATAAGGAATCAAGTACAGCTTTTTTTTTTATTTTTTTCAAGCAGATTAGATTGTGCATGCATGCATGCATGCATGCAATTAAACAAATACTAGGGAGAAAATTTTGGATTTTTTTAAAATATGTTTAGTAGCATTACAATAAAAACCGTATCTATCATTCATCATTATTATGTTTGCATTCGGAGAATTAAAAAATAAAGCGCATTTAGGATCTACCTTAAAGAATGATATATATATATATATATATATATATATATATATATATATATATATATATATATATATATATATGAATATAAATTACATGAGCATGCATTTTATTTTATACATAGGGATATAATATTTCCGTAGACGGTGTATTATTCTTATTCATGTAATCCAACTCATCATGTTGCCTAACAAGATATACAAAAGTGTACTCACGTCCTTCCAAAAAATTTATTAAAAGAAATTTTAGGGAGAGAAATCAGAACGATTAATTAATTAATCAACTATATGTGTGTGTGTGTGTTTTGCATGTTTGAACAATAGTTTAAAGGAGGATTTGTAATTATTCTCAATTATCCCAGAAAGGATTGTCGAATTTTAGCGGTGTCAAATTAAAGTCAATATTTATACCCTTCTTATTTACTAATTTGGTCCTCACCCATTATTTAATAATTCGATAATGCATTTAATTTCCCACGTATAACAACAATCATTAAGCTAATCACTTTAATAAAAGTAGGGTTAAGAAGGCCCAGTGGCACAATGAAACAACCCGGGTCAAATTCCGAGTCCGAAACAAATCCATCCAAATAAGGCCTCAAACCACTTGCCCAATAGTATCTTTCTTGGATCATCTAGCCCACCACAGGCTCCCAAAAGGTCATGACTTAAAGGTACTATTGATAATTACTTAATTCCTTATATGCAGACAAATTTTCTCCCTATCTTTCGATATGGGACTGGGGTGTTACACACAATCTAACAACGACAGCAGAACTTTAATAAATGGTTAAAAGGGGAAGGGAATATAAGTATATAGTAGTTTATTTAAAACTATGGGAATGTACATACATGATTGTACGTACATCGATCCCTCCACAGGTCAAACGACCTTTTGATCATTTTCAGTGGGTATGAATCAATTTGTCCTGAGAATCAATATCATCAGTACTTGATCCCCCATATCTTTTCTTTTTCTTCTTTTTTGTTAATTAAAATGATGATTACTTAATGTAGATTGATCAGCTTTAATTTTATGGGTGACCTAACTTCTTATCATCAATCGCCGACACTCCATTATTGATTACAAGTGAACAACACTCCACGTCATATTGGTTCGCACAGGGGTCAATAATAAAAATATCAAATAATAAATTAAAATTAATAATTATAGTAACAAAAAGCCACTCAAATATATAACCACAAAAATATAATATATCATTGTTGTAGCCATCAAACTTATCCACAAAAAATAACTAGTAGAATTAGAATATAATAATTACAATTGCCCTCTCTATATTTTAATTCGTTGAAATCTTTACATAATACTTTCATTGTCAATGCAATTGAATATATCCTTCTCGATGTATGTGAGGTCAAAAATATATTAAAAATGCATGACTGTGCTTTGTATAATTTTTTTTTTAACTGGAATAAAAAATTTAGTGTGGTCAATTGACCCCATATTTTTAATGTAGCTTCGCCACTGCTCCACGTCAACTTTCTACTTGAGCAATATATATATACTAGCTGGGTCTCGTGCCTCCGGCACTGTATGGACAATATGATTTATCTCAAACTTTGAACGACCAAAATAATTTAAAGTCATTTGTATTTTATTAAATTATTATTAGATTATTAGATAGATAGATGTATTTTATTAGATAGATGTATGAACGGTGGGATTTATCTCAAACTTTGGACGGCCCAGATGATTTATTGAGTGAGCGAGAAATTCAAAATCATTTGTATTTTATTAGATATATATATATATATATATATATATATATATACATATATATATATAGAACCGATCATGTGAGGACTTTCTTACTTTGTTAAAATGCGTAACTTTTTTTTTGTTTTTTTTAAAACAACTAAAAAAAATATTTAATATTTTATGGAACTAATATTTTTCTATGATATAATGTTTTGGGCGTGATTTGAATACCTATAACAAAAAATGTTGGTACAGTCTGCACAGAGTGTAGAGACTTATTTTGTTATACGTATCCAAATCACATCCAAAACATTAGTATTTAGTATTTTTTTAATTAGTATTTTAATATTTTTAATAAGTATTTAGTATTTTTTAATTAGTATTTTAATATTTTTTTAATAAGTATTTAATATTTTTTAATTAGTATTTTAATATTTTTTAATTAGTATTTAGTATTTTTTTAATTAGTATTTTAATATTTTTTAATTAGTATATAGTATTTTTTTCATGTGGCAGCAACGTATTTTTCCATGTGGCAGCCACGTATGCAATTTGGACGGATGTAAGTCTATTTGGCACAGCTGTCAACGGCAGGAGCACAAATGACCCAAAAAACATAACGTTAAGGGTATTTTTGGATAAAAAAAAAGTATAGGGTGCTCGGTAGAATTGGAAAAAATGTCAGGGACATTTTTAGACTTTATCCCTTTATATATATATATATATATATATATACAACTCTTTCAAACTCCAGTCCTCTTGTCTTATAGTACTCACTTTTCCATTTCTTTTTAATTCCCCACACACAACAAACAAGAACAAAAATAAAACTACGTAGCTAGCTAGTGATCGATCATCTTCAATAAGTTGTACTTCTACATGTGTGTGTAAATATGTATATTACGTACATATATTTGAGTTTGATATAAATTAAAATTAATCTTGAATTGCATCCCTAGTTAAGAGGACTGTGTGAGTGTCCCGGATCTGGTTAGCATAAAGCTCACTTCATGGTAAATTCACTTTATGCTCAATATAGTGCTGACACCCATAGGCGGAGGATGGTCTCTCCGCCTGCATGTCAGCATTATATTCGGTATGAAGTTCACTTCATGCTAACCACTCCGGAGTGTCCCCATTAATAATGATGATATATTCATGTCAGATCGGACTTGTCTCGCAACTCATCTTAGAATGGGAGTACTTATATCCCCATTAATGAAAGTGAGCAAAAGTGGTAATATTGTGAGCCCATCTCTAGCTAGCAGAGTAAAATATATATGAAATGAGAGACAGACCATGTGGTCTGTCACGAATTGGGAAAGAAAATTAACTATAGGGAATTCGCCCAAATATATACTACTATTACGTAATGATAATATAAACACAAGAATAGATAGCCATTTTAATCCCACCCATATATACATCATCAACACTAGAAACAACCAATTCCATCCCTAATTAAGGTGAAGGAAAAACACGGGCTGCCTAATTCTACCAGCTTAATTGCTTATCTTGGATAAAGCTGGATCGAAAAGTAGGGTGAAAAGGAAAAAGATTAAAGTGTTAGATGTTTGGTGCGACAAGAATTATATATGATAAGCAAAATAAAGTTGATCGCCCAATAATTGGGTACATGTATGTAAATAGATATACACATAGAGACATATATAATTGTAAAAAAAGGGAAGGAAATACGAAAAAGAAAGTGGCCGATGGAAAAGATGGAGTAGTAAGTATATATGTATGTTAATTAGTATGAGTAAACTCATTTCATGTCTAATATAGTGTTGACACACATGTGAAAATATCAACCTCTCCTATACGTGTCAGAATGAAATAAATTTATTATGAAATTCATTTCATATTAAGCGATGTATATTTATGAGAGAGAATTGAAGGCCAGGGGAAAGAATCATTCTCTTGATGTGTTTGTCATTGCCCATGTGAACGTGGCCATATAAATTAACGGAAGTGGTTAGTATTAAATTTATTTTGAAGTAAGTTGGTCAATTGATTAATAAAATACTGACACGCAGACGAAATTGTATGTGTGTCAGTATTCTATTGATCAATTGACCAACTTACCAAAAAAATAAATTTATGCTAACCGAATCCTAAATTAACTATCCATCCCATTCTTTCTATGTCATAAATACATAGAGAGAGAGAGAGAGAGAGAGGTAGTTTCGTGGGTTGTTTGTTTGTTATTATAGTTTAGATAACAGTGGAGTAAGGTTCAAATGGTCAACCTATGTAGAGTGAGAGAGAAAGAGAGAGACTTTTCAGCTACCATAATTCCTCCTCCTCCTCACCGTATTCGTTTCTCTACTCATTCATTCCTTTTTATTATTATTATTATTATTATTATTATTATTATTATTGTTCATAATCATAGGTAAGGTAGCCACCCACCCAACTCCCCCTCTCTATAGCTAGCTAGCTCCCCTTCTTAGTTCTTATTCTTCCCATCTCCCTTTCAAGACTCTTTCACTCCCCAATTCCTTTCTTTTCATTCAACCCCTCTCTCTCTTTTCTTCCTTCATTTCACAAATAATACTAAACCATAAATTAATTAATTAGATGGGCTTTGATAATGTTTGTGACACAGGCCTTGTGTTAGGCTTAGGTTTTTCATCCACGGTGGAAATTACTACTCCGGCGAAGCCCACCGATAATCCGAGGCCCAAGGCGGCGATAAGTTTTGAGCCGTCGCTGACGCTGGGCCTGATTTCGGGTGAAAAGGAGGTGGCGGATGGAACAATTGGTTATAAGCAGGCAGCAGCTGATTTGTACCGCCAAGATAGCGGGGCATCCTCTTTCTCGAATGCAAGTGTGAAAAGGGAGAGAGATCAGGTGGGAAATGGAAGTGAAGAAACAGAGACGGCTAGAGTAATTTCTTCTTCCAGAGTAATTAGCGACGAAGAAGATGATGGCAGTAATGCAAGGAAGAAGCTTCGACTCACCAAAGCTCAATCTGCCCTGCTTGAGGAAAGCTTCAAACAACATAGCACTCTCAATCCTGTAAGTCTAATCTCTCTCTCTCTCACAAACAAAAACACACACACACACTAGCTAATCATGCAAGACTAATTATGATTGGTGGTTGAATTACTAGCAGAAACAAAAGCAAGAGTTAGCAAGGGAGCTAAATCTTAGGCCGAGACAAGTTGAAGTCTGGTTTCAGAACAGGAGAGCCAGGTAAATCGATCTACCTAGCTACTACGTACCAATTATCCATATATATATATATCCAATTAATTTAAATTCCATAAAACCCCCATTCATATATCAAAATAAGAATATATAATTAAAACTTTGTTTAATTTTCCATGTGAATCTAAACGTTAAATTGTTATGTATAGGACAAAGCTGAAGCAAACAGAGGTGGACTGCGAATACTTGAAGAAATGTTGTGAGACGCTAACGGATGAGAACAGGAGATTACAGAAGGAGCTTCAGGAACTGAAAGCACTCAAAGTGGCCCAACCCTTGTATATGCAGCTGCCGGCAGCCACCCTCACCATGTGCCCTTCCTGTGAAAGAGTCGGCGGTGGCACCGGCACCAGCACCGGCGCAGGCACAGGCACAGACACGGACAATTCTTCAAAGAGTCCCTCCTCCTTTGCTCCAATGGCTCCAATTCCAAAGCCTCATTTCTATAATCCCTTCCCTAATCAATCGGCAGCTTGTTAGCATAATTAACTTAATTTCTCTCCCTCTGTTATTAGCTAGCTAGGTAAGTATGTAGATTACATATATGGAAAATCTGCACAACCCCTGTCTTTTTCAGTTAAGGGCTTGTAGTGAACAAGGATCTGCACAACCCCGTCTTTTTCAGTTAAGGGCTTGTAGTGAACAAGGATCGACATAGTATAGTATAGATAATTTGTAGAAAAAAAGAGTACGCAGTAGATATTATTAATCAATCTTAATTAATTTTCCCTCCCTCCCTCCCTCCCTCTCTCTCTCTCTCTCTCTCTATACATGTTTGTGTGTATATATATATATATATATATATTAATGAATGAATGAATAAATTTTATTATTTATTTATTTGATTATCATACAAATAAGGAATTTTCCTCTGTTCCAGATCTTTGCTTGGTGAGCTTATGAAATGTTATAACATAATTTGTTGGAGTAACTAATATGAAAGTGGGGCAAAAGAGTGGAGTTAGGTAGGCTATTGAAGAAATAATAATGCTTGCTTTGGTGATAAAAGTTTGGATACAAAATGACATGGATAATAGTTATTTGTTATAACTATTAAACGCATTCATGATATTTGTACATTAATATCACATGAATAGTTATATTAGATTCACACCAAGGCTAAAATTAATAATCAATACGCTTAATGTAAGGGTGGAGGTGGATATATAGAAAATTAAATAAAAAAATGTGGGAGTGTAGGAAAAAGTGTATATATTGTGGGTGGTGTACGTACGTAGGAGGAAAAAGAGATGGATAAAATAAGTTGAAGGAGGTAGCTAAGCTAGTTAGGTTATGACTTATGAGATGAGACATCACAGGAATTGAAGGAGGTTGGGTCACGTGTATTTGTCTGTAGAATGTAGATAGAATAGACTAGAGGGGGAATTGTAAAAATGAATGGTGAGAGACGTGTAGGGAAAGGAATGCAAATTGATCTCAACTAACTACATTGTTTGACAAATTAATTAATTAAACACACCAGCCAGCCAGCCTTAATTGTGACACACGTGGATGGAGGATCAATTTGAAAGATATTTTACATTTATGGGGGTGAAATAAGAGATTTATGAAAAATTTGGAGGCTTTTAAAAAAAAATACCATTTTGGGTCACAGCCTCAACCATGGCCGCAGCATTAGGTACATAGAAGATACATACAAATACTGAAATACCAAGACAATGTTTGGTGACAACATGTTAACGCAAAAATATGTCCGTTACGTTGGTAAAATTATCAAACAAACAACGAACGAACGAAAAATTTGTACTGTGAACAAATTATCATGTTCAGAAAATTTGACAGCCGAAATTATCTGAAGACATAAATATAATTATTTTAATGCATAAAGATAAAAAAAATATTGTATTTATAATTAATCACACTACCATAATTTCTAGTTTCTACCCAATTAATCCCCAGAAATGCATGTGTTTAGTTGTTATCCCACATTCGGGCACTTATTATTTCTTACTGCTATTATTACTACTACTACTACTACGTAGTTGGTCCAGTATACACGCGTATATAGAGTTTGATCAACCATAATACTCAGTATGTATCTCTAATTAATTAGGTTAAGCTACTTGTTTGACGGTTCATACTAGTAGTATAATTAAATGGAAGGAAATGGGAAAAGGTTGCCGAATTGAAGTGGGTATGATTGGTCATACGACAAGTGGAGGTCCTTTGCTCACTCTCTCATCAGGAGGGGAGGATTAACCATCATATATATGTATGGGTCCACACAACATTAACATTATTCATTTATTTGTTGCCTAAGACTCTAAAAAGTCTTTGATCCTCTGAACCAACAATATCTCTTAATGGAACTTTCTGCGAACCTACCACTCCTCTCCTCCACCAGATTTATCACATTAATATATTAGTCAATTAATCAAAATTAATCTCTTCCCCTTAATATATACTACAGATAACTTATGTAAAATAAAATAAAAAATATGTAAAGTTTAAAAGATTAAATAAAAAATTTAATATAGAAAATAAATAATAATATAACTAAATTTATAAAAACAAAACAATGAGACACAAATTCATCGTTGTTAATAAGAGATATATGACATCTTTTTCTAAATCTTTGGGTTCAAACTATTAATGATTGTTGATAATTAATTTATTTATAATATTTATCATTATCATATTAATTAAAAGAAATTCATCAATTTTAAGTTTACAAAAAAGTCTAAAGTTCCTAAATCTTTTCATTTACAAAAAGATTATAAGATTGAAAATAATTATAAAATAATGACTAGTACTTAGAATATGTATTAAGCGTAACATATTGATGATAAATTTTGAAGTGGACACTTTAATTAAGCGAAGTTATGAGACTATTTCCGTTTTTATAACAATCCTTCACTTCAGTTCCTCTATCTCTTAAAATTCGCACATACACATGCATGACTACGTTACCAAATAAAAAAAACAAAGTTGGAACGACACACGTCTTGTGTTGGCCAAATTGTCGGTCGGTTTGTCTATTCCTATTCCTATTCCTATTCTTATTCCTATTCTGTACATACATTAAGTTATCCCAGTATGTATGGAGTAGGAGTAGGAGTAGGAGTAGTGATTTCCTTATACTATATGTTTGGTCAATCCCTTATGATTTTCAATAATGTTATGAATTGATACTTCTTCTGATTCAGATTTACGCATACAAAGTAGCATCAATTACGGGATTAGCTTATCCTGGTCAATCCCTTATGTGTCACACAAGTAAGTGCTTGATTCGCTGGGAAATGATTAGGCTAGGCTGCACTAACATTAATTATAATATGACCCTAGCTCTTGCCAAATTAAACAATAATTTACTCCAAATAATATACTACTCCTATAATTCTACGGAGTATTTAAGTAGAGTAGTTTTATTAGCAAATTTGACAGAAATATATATAGGAATTCAATTTCAACAGCAAATTTATGATATTTCATCTCTTAACTCGAACTGGACATGCAGGAGCTGTCTCTACATATTATTATCAACCAAAGAGTAGCTTCACTCATTTACTCCTAATTAATTAATGTTATATAAACAGAACTTAAAATGGCTACCATCGAAAAACAAGAAGACGACCTGTACGTATAAGGAGCTACCTATAGCTACACACATATATAGCTCAAACCCTCAAACTAATAATGGAGCTAGCTAGGCTGCCTGATGAAATATAAATGGTACGAGCTAGTGCAACTATTATATATATTGGCTGGCTGGCTGTACATATTTGACATAATTGGGATCAAATCAAATTATTTGTACTTGAAATTAAAAACAATATAATTATGATGCATATTTTTTTTAACCAGCACATTGTTTACTTAATTCTTCAAATAATTAAAGAGGGCTGTACAATTAACTATTGAAGATTATCAAACCTAAATGAATTCTTCAATGGAGGACTATGACTAACCGTTTAACTAATTCAAAAGATTATTATTTTTTTTATTTTTGTTTTTTGCATTTTACACAAGTTTTCAAAAATAATTCTCCAAGGTATCACACACGTGAATTATAACCAATCCGAGCCGAATCAAATTACAATGTACCAAAATTACTATCTCAATAATGTCTTTTTGTATGTTGTTCACCCAAGTAAAATATCACGAATGAATATTTTAATTTGTTGATAGTAATTTGGGATCTTACGTATCAAACTATCTCTTTCACATGATTTCATGAAGTACTGAGTTATTAAATGAATAGTAAATTAGTCCTACCATCTATACAAGTAGACCTGGCAAACGGGTCGGGTTGGGTCGGGACGGCCCAAACGGCCCGAGTATTGACGGGCCAAAAAATGTAAGCCCAAAGCTTGGGTTTTGGCGGGCCGGCCGAAGTCGTTTTATGCCTACTTTTTGGATTTTTTTTGTTTAGCCCAAACAGGCCGGGCCTTTGGCGGGCCGGGCCAAAAAGGCCTGGATTTTCGTAGGTTGAAAAAATGCAGCCCAAAGTCTGGGTTTTGGCGGCCAGCCCGCGGGCTTTAGGCCCGTTTGTCAGGTCTAGAAGAGAAGAGATATTTTACCTTGATATCTTTTTAACTAGAGTTATAAGTCTTAAATAGTCCAGTCGGACTTTGATTTCACTAGTTCGAACTCATTTAAAAATTAAACTAATTTAAGATTTGGTATACGAACTAGGTTTGTTAATTTAATAAACGTGTTGAACTCGCGTCACTCAACCTACCTACCTACCTACTCGCTTCTTTCTTTTCAATTAATTTTATCCCTGGATTACTTGATTTAAGAATTGGAGCAAACTTCTTGAAGGTCACCTTCATTGGTTCTTCTGATCGTTTTATTTGCCTGCAAATCACATCATCTATCTCAAGTCATACCAATTAGATGAACTAGGAAAATTACAAGCGTTTTGAACACAAAAACTACTACATATTACAAACATTATAAATTCCTGTTAAGAATTAGTTATGGTAGAGGAAAAGTTTCATGCCTAGCCTTGGTCGAACTAGACTCTAATACTACGTTTGGGTGGAAGGAATAGAATAGAGAATGGAAATATTCATTCATTGTAGTTGAAATGAGTTATTCCGTACTCTCCATGATCTCCCAAAGAATAAAATTTATAAATTTAGGAGAAATAAAAATGGCTCAATCTATTCTAATCGCAATCGAACACAATTTTTTTCCAGAAATGAGTCATTTCTATCCTACTTTCATTACTACAATCCAAACGTAGCATAAATACAAAGATATCTCAAAGGATTTTGAGGGGAGAAAAGAAAGGGTGACCATCCCATAACTTTTGTAAAGATAATATTAGACTTGTCAAAACATTTATTTTAAACCTTAATGATGTTCAACTGTCACGCATGTTATATATATAAATCGTTAATTAAAATCATTAATGTCCAATTTTATTTTATTTTTGTCTACTACAAGGTCCAATTTTTGATTTGATGAGATGTTGCTGTTTATCATTTAATTTTCAATATTTTATTGATTGATTTAGGACCAAGTACTTTTTCTTTTTTCATAACCCCCCAAACCCAAACCCAAACCCAAACCCAAACCCAAACCCAATTGTGTCTTTCACATATAGAATTGTATAATTGTCTTTTCAACTAGCTGACTGGTTGAAACAACTCTGGTCAAGTTAAATCTTAAGTTCTAAAACAAATTTTGACCCCAACTCGGGTCAAGTTAAATCTTAAATTCTGAACAAATTTTGGTTGAAAATTTGAGTCAAATTCATCCAAACAAGTGTTAAATCACTAGCTTAATAGTATTTTCTTGGGTCATTTTAGTCTGTCACAAGCTCACACAAATTAAAGGTCATAACTGAAGTTAATATTATTGGTAGTTTCTTTATATATAGATACACTTTTTTCCATATCATCTTTTGATGTGGGGATTAGGTGTTACAAACGCTCCTACTTAAATTTCTGATGTTCCCGACTGAATCGATTATACACACGACCTACAGATCTTTGCCTCTCTTACCATTATGGGATAATATCGGTTTGGCTTCGTGTCCCTACATCTAGACATCTCTCTTTATTGACCTTTCAAGAGTCGACTTTGATACTATATGAAACACCCCAAGTCAAATCTCAAGTTTAAAACAAATATTGGATCAAATTCCAAATCTGAATAAAGTCAATTAAATACATTCAAACAAGACCTTGAACTATTAATTAAATAATATTTTCTTGAATCATATAGACTCACCCAAAAAGTTATTTGAAAATACTATTGTTAACACTTAAAGTAAAGACGCAAACATAGTGAAAAACTCGTAGTCTCAAATGTGCCAAACAATTGGTAGGCCAAGATTGAAGAAATTAAGACTAGTTGAATTCAAACTTTGTTCTCTTGTACAAATATACCAAAAGTTTTGGGTCTTAAGTTTTTATCAAATTATGACACGTAAACATATTTTGGTCCAAATAAAAAATAGAGGATGAGGGTACATAGAAGTCAGGACCATGCTAATATTCCAAATAACTTGATCAAATCAAAAGTGTGTATATATATATATATTAAAAAAATAATAAAAAAGTCACATTAAAATAATGAAGAAATATTAAGACAACAGAATGCATTAATTATTATATGAGGAATATTGGATGCAGGAGTAGATTTAGACTTGGACTAAACCTTTCCACATTGCCCTTGAACGGTTCGGCTGGTACATGCACCAAGTGTATATATCTTGGACTGTGAAATTCATACATCGATCGTATTAATTCATATATAAATTGAGAAATTAATGTAGAATTAATTAAGCAAGAAGTGAAGAGCCATAGAAAGAGGATAACACGACTGCAACCAAACAATATTATATTGACCTGCACTTCAAGGCTCAAACTCAGCTCTGTTCCTAGCTAGTTTCCCGGCCGGTTGGTTGGTTGGTTTTATTGGATAGATCTCCACTACCTTCAAATTAAGGTAATTAAGCTGCAGTATATATAGATAATTTTTGAAAACTCCAATTTCCGGCAACCCCTCCCTCCTCAGTCCTCACCATGCGCACACCTGGTTTCATAAAATAAAATGCTCGTTCTTGAATTTGACAAATGCTTCCAGTAGATGGGATCCTTTCTTCTTTCTCAGATAAGTGTTTAGGCGGTCGCCAAATTTAATACTGACGACCAGGTAAACCTTATTTCTATAAATAATGTAATCATATATATATATATATATATAAGTAAAGTTATTGTCATTAGGTATTGTGAAAAATTTCCAGTAGTAGAGTTACTGAAATTATGATTTGTTTCACTGTATAAACTGACCACCAATCACAATGCTTGCAAGGTGTTTGATATGTTGTCTCACTCACATTTGTAAGAACACTAACAACATTCAGGATTGGGATTGGTACATATCTACATATCGTTTTTTTGCACTAGTTCTTCAGTACAATAATATTGCTCTTTGCTCAATTCTACATTATACTTAATAAAGGTGTTCTATTTCACTATTTGGTACTAATTCTAAGTTATTGCAAAGATTCTCTCTTATGTGCTCTATATTAAAATTGGTTCATTAGGATAGAGTTAGTGAATGAAAAGAAGTAACCAAAATTGTAACACTGATTTAATATTTTGTCTTTGAATGTTGACGTCTGATCTTTTATGATTTCTATTTGCTAACCACTTAACGGATATGACAGTCATACACATCACTTAGCTACTTACATTTTAATGCAGTGTATCAAAGTGGAGATGAATTCTCATAACAATATGGCTACCAGCTTGGTAAGATTTGGATTTTGTTTTAATTTCATACGAAGGAATGCATATCGGAAATGCAAAATATCATAATTTTAAAATTAATCTTTAAATTGTTCATAACAACAAGTTTTTCTTAGCACTGTGTTGTAAATCTCAAATGTTTGGTCCTGTGTAATAATGCTATCATATATGTGTGTGTATATATGAATAGAGTGTCCTTACTTGGTTTGTAGGAATATACTGAGCAGACTAGATGTCGTAAGCTGGCTCTGTCATCTTCTTTTTACCGCATGATATATTCAGAGGTGAGTGGAGGTTTCACTTGATTATAAAACCTTGCTTTTGTTAATACTCTATTTTCTTATATGAATGGTGCATATGTTTCGTGTCTGAAACTAATCTACCATGCTGCCACCTTCCTGTATTGATTCTGGTGGTAATATCATCTTTTTCAATATTTTAACTTCGAATTTTGTAAACTCTAGTATAAAATGTTGTCACGTAATATAGCGTGTTTGTCATGACTACACTTATTATGATATTATGGCATGACATTTCAAGCAATAGGATATTTATGCTTCTTCTTTACTATATACACAAAATTCCACACATGTCCAACACATGGTGTATCATTGTGTTTGAACTTTGAAATGGGTACTTAATACTTTCTTAAGATAGGTGCATCTGGGTTTTGCTCATAGGAATGCGAAAGGTCTTGAATATCTTGCATTAGTTGGACCAAGCACCTGATAATTTCATTAAGACAGATTATTCTTAAATCTTAATGATTTAGTGTGTTCTTACAAATGATGCCATGTTTTTTGGTCTAATCTTAATTGACAGTCAGGTGTTTAATCATCTAATATACAGATCGAAGAGGTTGGATGGGAGCATCTGATGAGGCTAGGAAAAGATCTTACATTTATTAGCTTCCGCATCATGTTAGATTCTCTTGCATTTGTAAAATCTTTTACTTTTTCTAACAAGTATAATACTTTACCTGTATCTTTCACCATCTATTTGACATTAAAGAGGAACTACTATTTGACTTGATACTCTGCATAAACTACCCTTTCCACTCCTACAGGGACCAGAATCTCGAGGTCCAAGTAGTATCCCTGGTAGCTTGGGGTTAGTTGGAAAAGGCAAACAGGATGACTGGTTATATACCTGCCTTGTCAAAATCCGTAATTTTGCTTCTGAAATTTGGGAATAATCACCATCTCTATAAGCTTTAGGAATTCCAGTCGCTTATGTTCCAAGTCTTACCCCCTTTCTCTCTCTCTCTCTCTCTATATATATATATATATATATATATATATACTAGCTGGGTCCCGTGCCTCCGGCACTGTATTGGCAGTGAGATTTATCTCAAACTTAGAACGGTCCAGATGATTTATTAAGTGAGCGGGAAATTCAAAATCATTATTAGATAGATTAGATAGATAGATGTATTTTATTAGATAGATGTATGGACGGTGGGATTTATCTCAAACTTTGGACGGCCCAGATGATTTATTGAGTGAGCGGAAAATTCAAAATCATTTGTATTTTATTAGATATATATATATATATATATATATATATATATATATATATATATATATATATAGCGGATCAGGTCCGGACTCCTGGACCTGATCAAATCCGGACCTTTTTTTTTTGCTTTTTTTTAAAACAACTAATTTTTTTTAATATTTTATGGAACTGGAATTTTTCCATAATATAATGCTTTGAGCGTGATTTAGATACACATAACAAAATATGTATGTACAGACTTGTTTTGTTATACGTATCCAAATCACACCCAAAACACTGTATTATATAAAAATGTCAGTTCCATAAAATATTAAAAAAAAAATTTAGTTAAAAAAAAAAAGCCAAAAAAAAAAGTCCATATTTTAAGAAAGTCCGGGAGTCCGGATAGGAACCGGTTATATATATATATATATGCAGTCCGTTTCTCCAGCAAACTAGAAGGAGCGAACTAAGAACGAACCGGCTATAACGACGGTTTTTTCTGTCGCTATAGCATAGCAAGCCGGTTTTTTATGCTATAGCGACGAAAAAAACCGTTGCTATAGCCGGTTCGCTCCCTCCAGTTCGCTGAAGAGAGCTAGGTTATATATATATAAATTCATCCATCTTTAATCTATATATTGGTCTTTTTTTTTTTCATAGTTTTCTTTATTACTGTTTATGTGTATTTTCGTTTATCATTTAACTAGAGGGGCTCACTGGCTTTATTTTTGAGTGTCAGAGACAAAATGGGAAGAGTGCATGTCATGGAGATTTTGTTGGATAAAACATATCCCAAATGTCCACCTGCAATATCTGCGGTTCGTTTCCTCTAGACTCTTGTATGCTTTAGCTATTTTACTACAATTCTGAACACAAGTTTTGTGCCTTGATCAGGATGTGCCTTATATTTTAAGTTTGGACTGGTCAATAAACTATAGACTCAAAGATGTTGTGCGGCAATTTCGGGAGGTATTTGTGATTAATTTCTTAAAGCATTTTAACCAACTTCTTCATTCTTATTCAGTCTCTTACAAGAGTAACTGGAGGCGATGCATGATCTCTTATTATTAACTAATTATTATTATTATTACATATTGTAAAAGGATGCATATTCCTGTTAACGTAATACAGCATCTAGAGAGGCTTCAGGAGTTTTGGTCTGCATTGGACGATATTGACCAGTCTCTTTGGGTTGTTGATCCAAAACAACCAAGTCGTGCAACGCCTTATCGCCAAATTAATATAGGTGACTGTTTTGTTAATTTTTGTCTACAGTGGTGGCTGCTTTCCTCCTAACGCCACACTCAAAGGGATGCAATTGAACTGAGCTGCGGATGGACCTGGCTTGTCTTAATTATGCATTTGCTTGTCCAGTAAATGAACCAATCTGGAACTTTATGCTGAATTTCTTGTAAGCCGAAACATGGCCAAGTTCAGCCAGCTCAAGTCAATATTTTCTTGACATAGTGTTAGCCCAATCCCCATGATGGCTGCTTAGTGGTAGAATTTGTATCTTGCCATAACATTGTATATTAGAATAAGAGAGAGAAAATAAGTAAAACAAGCAAATACGTTTGAAATCCTTTGTGAGACGTGTGACGTCATTTTAATTTTTTTTTGCTGCTTTACAAGGATAAGAGTCATACACCTTTCATTCAAATGCAAATTTAAGACGAGATATAACATTCTCAACCGAGCCAGCCCAAGCTTGGTTTGCAAGTTTCCGAGTGTACAAGAGCCAAGCTTGAACATTCATGCTTTAGACTTGGGTGACCAAAGCCAGGGTTGAACACTAATAATAAGCCATGCAGAGCCTAGATAGTCTGGAACTCTTGGCACAGTTCATTTGCAGACCAGATGCACTCTGTTTCTCTCTCTCTGATTTTATTTGTCCCTGTGTTTACCTTTTTCAGGAGATGATAGCTTTGTCATTTTGTTCATAAATGCCAACGATCCACGATCTTTACCAGAGTAGGAATTCACCTTGAATTATGCACCATTTTTACTACTGCCAGCTTGTTAATAGTAATGAATTTTAAGTTTTGGTAGGTGTCGCTTTATGGGTTCAGATCAAAAGGTAAGCTTGTTGAGAAAGATATGGAGGAGAAATTGCAAAAGATGGTATATCCTCAAATCTCTCTCTCTTAGTTCAGCTTCTTTATATTTGGCAACGTCAATCATTTTTCCTTGCAAACCTTTGGAGATATTAAGTATTGTGGTTACGATTTTGGAATTTCAATATGTATTCATATACTTCCTTGACTTGAATTCCTTTATGCTGTGTCAAAAGTTAATTCTAAACTTGTACTCAAATACTTGTATGAATTGAATTACTTTTCCTGTTTGAAGTTTTGTAAATTTGTACTTGTATGAATAAATACATTGCAGGACTGACTGTATTTGTAAGGATCTTGTTTGAATTCCATATTTTAAGTTGCATTCGGATCTATTCATTAAAAAGTTATGTCCTGCAAAAGCATAGTGTTCATATTTTCTGTACAGCATTTGCTTCATCAGAACTTTACTTATCCTTTTAATTTTCTTTCCTCACTCTGTCTGAATAGGATGAAAGACAAACTACTTCCTGAAAATCTTTCAAGTATATTTGAGACGCAACTTCCAGGACCTCCCATTGTCCAGAAGAATGATCAGCAAACTGAATGTGGAATTTGTTATGCACAATATCTTCCCTTTGGTAATGCCAACATTTCTGTTTTTATTGTTTTCAAGGCACAAAGCTTATATATTATTCTTTCCCATTGACATGATGGTTTAAGTAGATGACGAACTTGGAGCTAGCAGTGGAAGTGGAACTGATTACACATGTGATAATAACGTCTGCAGTAGGGCCTACCATAGTGTTTGTCTTGGAGATTGGTTGCGTTCCATCACAACAACAAGGCAGTATGTTTAGTTCCCAATTCTCTCTTTTTCGTGATTTTCTCAACCTTTTATTTTGGCAATTATTAACTTACGGGTAATATTTATGATGGTGATATTGTCAGAACTAGGAGGAGTTTGTATAATGCGATTGATGCTGTTATCCTCAATTTTATGCCTTCTATAGCACCATAGCATACGTTCTAAGCTAGTAAGGTGCACCTGTTTTGTGCTTGGAAGGAACATTCATAGTTTGTAGCCCGTAGTAGGCATATCAGTTCAACATAGCTTGCAGCAGAGTACTTAATATCTTTAACTACTGAAACAGTAAAATTCTGGCTATTTTGAAAAATTCTTTTGTTTCTTTCAATTCAAATGCTATACGATGCAGGATGAATGAACTTAATCACAGCAGGAAAAAACTTACCTTGTTAGTTTGGCACAAAAAAATTGACATTATTCTTATATCTATCAGATTTCTGCGAGTTTGATTTCTATTCAAAATTTCCCTTTAACCATTCTAAGAAAACTTTCGGTATGAAGGAAAATAGGAGCATCAACCAGAGTACTAGCTCCCAATCTCTGTTGTCTTTCTTGTTACCAAGCATATTTTTCTAACCAAGCAAGCTAGGAAAGAGTAGTTAGGAATAGCTATAGGATACAGAAGTACTCGATGAACTCTTGTCTAATTAATGCTGATGCATAACAGCATAATTGTAGGCACCAGAAGGAAAATTCAAAATTGAATTGAACAATAGAGTTTTAATAATTAGGTATATGAATGAAACTATAGCAACTGTGTTGCTGATGATATATTAATTACTTGTTAAGTAAGGTAGTTTCAGCATTGTCAATATTTGTAGCTGTCACGGTCAAGGACGGGGTCCTAGTTCAAGCCATTGAATACTCCCTGATAATATATATGCTCAAGTCTTAAACCTTTATAATCTCTTATGATTCTTTGCAGGTCATTTGATGTTCTGTTCGGGAATTGCCCATACTGTTCAGAGCCAGTTGCAGTCAAAATCAACAATAAGAGGTAAATCAACCATTATCGAGACTTGAATCCTCATGGAACATAACTGGATTGGGAGTGGGAACCAAGTTATGTGTTTCAAATGTTAGTCCTATTGGGCGTTGGTTCATTCACAATATTAGCTTACATCCCTGCCATCTTATCTTTTAGAGGAGAAAGGAGGTTGCAGACACCGTACAAAACATTTGAAATGTCTTACCCAATCCACATATAATTTTGCTGCCGACAGCAAAATAGTGTCTACTCTACTAGTACTTGGGCTCGAATCTTTCAATGTCCAAATACTATGAAAAAGTTTATATAAATCTATCTTTAATGAAAAGGGGACAACTTTATTGTTATTTGGCAATATTATTATTACTTACTTGGATCAAATAAAGGGGGAAAAAAGAATAATAACAACCTTGATGACTTTTTAGATGGAATTCTCATTTTTAGTATTATAAATGAAATGAAATTCTTTGATAGTGTTACCATTTGTCATTTAAGAACGTAGTATCTGATTATGCAACGTGAAAGGTACTTACTATATTAGCTCAAGTGCCTAAGATACAATTGTTTGAACCAGACAGAGAGGACTGGTCGACCTACGATTTATACCCAAAATTTCCCAAGACAGTCATGGTGGACCATTGGATGCACGCGGCCTTGAAATTTTCTGTACCACCCAAATGGGTCCACTGTATTATCCCTGGCCCTGAACCAAAGAATTAGGATGCATCCAAACAAAGCTCAAAAGTTTGACATTAGACCAAATTCTGTCCTTTCTATTGAATTCACTGTTTCTAATACCCCCATAAACTAATTACAAGTCCTCTGACAGCATAGGTAGGTACAATTTCTTTTTATACTTAATAAGCACATAAAAAAAGAGAGGATAAATATCAATTGCTAAAAATGACTTGCAAAATGACTTATTTTTTCAAATGACACTTTCTCCAAGCCCCACTTTTAAGAAAGATGTTCATTTTCAATATCCATATACCCTTCCTTAATATTTGTAAAAAATTACTAGTGTGATGCTATAAATGAATATATATATATGTATAATAATTCATGTTTTGGTAATACAATAAAAATATATTTGTTTTTTTGAACGGACTAAAAAAAATGTATCTTGAATTCTTTTATTTATTTATTGTTGTTTTGCTTCAAGTGTCTGAAGTCTGTCTCCCTATTATGCATGAATTTTAAAACCGTACTACTATAAGATAAGCGGCAGACAAGTGAGATCGACTAAAACAATTGCATGGTAAGAGTAGTAAATTTATAAAAAGTGGATACATCATTTTCAGAATCATTGCAAGAGCATTAAATGGCATTGGCTCTGCAACAAAATACAGACACAATAATAACATCACACACTGACTCATCGCCAACAAAATAACCTCTCAATCTTTAAAAGACCTTTGTAGAATTAAGATTTTTATTCCCTCCATACCCTTAATTTCTATATGCATGAATTTTAACCTTAAACACGCAAAAAGTGTGTATATATATATAGGGGCATATTAATGGACTCACATCACATAGGTCCGAATTATTGAAATACATATATATGTATATATAAAATTTAGTTAGATGCCTGCCACACACTCGGGTGGGGTAACGGGGTAGCGCGATTTGTCGGTGCAGTAATCGTAAATCATGTGGTTCATGCGAACCCACCTGTAGCGTCTAGCTTCCTCTGCGCTGAGTTGTTGGTACGCAGCTCCCTCCCACCAGTTTCTGGTGTTAGTGGCACAAGTACTTGGCCCGGGCACGGGGCATCCTTCAATGTCAAAGTCCTTGTAGTATGAATAAAACGGGGCTTTGCTCCAATCTATCTTCTCTATTCCACCTCTAGTTGCCCAATCATCTGCTTCCCACAATGTTGAGTACACTCCCATTGGTTGAGACTTTGGGAATGGAATACCTCTACCCTCATTGTTCTTGTATACCCGGATAGGCACCTCATCCACATAAAACCTATATATATTATTTATACATTCGTGAATTCGGTTAGAAATAAATTAATTATGATTTAATTAAAACTAAACTTGCACAAGCATTTGCACTGAATTTGATCACTCGTGTCATATACTTTGATCGATGAGTGGTTGGTTGTATGTTGACTAGACAGACACAAATGACACTCAATAATTACAGAACTATGAAGTAGCTAGATGTGGTTGGTTAGACATACACAACATGGAAGTGGTTCCACATAATGGTGTAGGTGTGGAAATCTAATGCAGGATCAAACCAAAGATTAACCCTTTGTTCTCTATCACCCTTTCCGTGAGCGTACACATTGGTTTGGACTGTGGTAGGCTGTCCGCTACGATTCCCCAAGAACTCAAAATCCAGCTCATCACGTATGGTATCCGTGTCCGAATTCATCTAACAGCAGCCATGTGATCGAATAATTATAATTATATATATATATATATAACAAATTACTAATAGAATGGTTTGAATTGAATGAAACAACATACATAGAATGCAGTGACAGTCCCAGCAGAGTCCCCAGGGATGAGTTTGATCTTCATGCTCACACGTCCAAACAAATATTGGCTTTTGGAAGCAAACCCACATCCTAATCGAAACATTTTTGTATAAATTAATATTTTATCAGGGAAATTAATTAATTATTGATCAAATATAAAAAAAGCCAATTATTTATTCATCACCAATGAAAAAAATCGTAGAAGATTATATATAGAAAAGGGAGGCCATGCCCCATGCATGCATAGAAAAAAAACCTGAATTCTGGTCAAGAACAAGCTGAATGGCCCTGCCTCCATCGATTTGCTTGATATGGGCATCGGACCACGTAACCCTAAAATCCTGAAGAAAAGTTGCAGGGCGAGCCCAGGCCGGTGAGAATGAAAAACAAACAAGAACACAAAACAAAAGAGAGACGGCAGCATTCGGGTTGGGGTATGTCAATGTGCCCATATTTGTGCTAATAAAAAGATGAATATGAGATGATGTTGATGAAGAGAAGAAGCACTTGTGGGCTTTATATAGACAGAGAGAGATGAGGACTGCATCCTACAACTACAATCAAATGAAAAGCTAGCACTGTTTTGTTTTCCATACAGCTAATAACAAGACGTCAATTGGACCCTCACTTTGGTCTGTACCAAACCTCTATTATTATTATAATAATATATTAATACATGAGTACTTACTATAAATTCCTTCCTTAGCTAGCTAGTGCTGCTCTATGTGATTCACAATTTCACAAGTATAGCTATGCATATACATTGTTGGTAATATGTCGACTATATATCCCATCTTTTATTATATATGTTTTTGTATTTAACTGCCTATTGGCTAACTAATCTACTTATTCTTTCTTTGGGATTTTGCCAATAACGTTGATGATGGTAGACCAAAGATTTTGACACCACAATATGGTTTTTTTAGCTTTTTTCCTTGATTGAACCTAAACTCATTTTGATCATTATTTCCAAATATATAGAAAAATATAAACTAATGTATAATCATTAGTAATATTCCCTCCGTCTTACTTTGGTGTGACCTGCAATTAGTGAGTCCAAATCTTTTGAGTCATCTCATCTCCTACTTCATCTCATGCTTGCAATATTAATTGTATTCATATTAGGAGAAATTAAGTCTAAAGTGATTGTTTGTCAAGTTAAACCTAACGGCTGCTTAAACTAACTGGAATAGACCTTAAATTGAGATTAGAGACATTCCAAGTAAGATTTAGGAACTACATCAAAAAAGAACAATATCTTTCCTTTTTCATGTCTAGTTGTACATTTTGAGGGTGGTATATGTATATATTTACAAGTCAATTTATATATTAATTAACAGCCTAAAATTGTGAATGAGTCAAGAGGAGTCCAATCATTATTCTCACTGCAAATACATATAGAACTGCACAGTTGTGCAGACTCCCAAATGTATACAATCTACGATCGTAGATTTATGTCACTTTATTATCGTAGAATGACGGACCACTCTATGATATGAGGATTCACTCTATGTTTTTATGGTAGTAGAGTGACTACTCTCAGTCAGTGACTAATCTACGATCGTAGAATAACTTAACTTTACAATCGTAGACTGTGTACATTTGAGGGTCTGCATAATTGTGTAGCTCCATTAACCACATATATATATATATATATATATATATTTTATTTTTTTTTGTATCTATTACATCAATCCAAGATGAACTAGCGGGCCTTAAGTCCTAACTCTATATCTCCAATACATGTCTGTCGGCACTACCAAGAGGACCATTTTCGAGAAGCCTAATGTAATGGTTCGATCCATAACCCATTGTTGGAGTATAAATTAGCACAAGAGAGGCTCACGTGGTCACTCTAGGACCAATCAAAAGTAGCACAATCAATAACTTTGCATGACCTACATTTCAATTATACGTTTGAAGTTACTACATTATAAGATTAATACATCATTAAATTTAAGTCTATCCAAACCCCACTTAAGATATAGACGTGGTGTCATGCATGTGCAGTGCATTAAATAATAGAACCTACCCAACAATGCCTAAGACTCGACTTAGAGGGTGTTTGTTTAGAGTTAGATAGACCTAAATAGCTGAATCATTCATATATTTAATACTTTTATTTTGAATAAAAATTGTTTGAATGATTGAATCAGTCAAATTTGTAGATTGAATGGCCAAGTGTAATTTTTTTGGCTGAATGGGTTGAATGACTGCTGAGTGAAATATTTTATATTTATTTATTTTTTCAATATTAACTATTATATTAAAGAATATTAAATAAATTTACAACAATTTTAAATTTTTTCAAAATGGTAAAATAATAAAAATATGTTATTTAGATGTTTCAGATATGTCAATTATCAAATAATTTTTTTCATTCAGAATTCTGTTTCATTCAGCTCATTTAAATTACTTAAACATTCAAAACTATTTCATTCAATTTTATTAAACACCCCCTTAGCCCAAAGGACAAGCAAATCAATTTGCTCATCATATATAAAAGTAAAAAAGAATAATACTATGTACACATAACATACTGTATATAAAAAAGGAAATCGATAAATCTACAATAAAAAATGATATTTTCACGTGAAAATTGCATTTTATAGCGACGGTAAAAACCGTCGCTATACATCTATAGCGACACTTTTCATGTGAAAATATTAAAAAATATTGTGGAAATATCAATTTCCTATAAAAAATTGTGCATAAAGAGGAATATTTATATTTTGCTTACCAATAAAAATGTATAGAACATTTAATTATATGTCTTACTACCAATTTTCTCCCTTTTTTTAATATTATTTGTATACAATTTTTATGTACAGTTTATAACCTAACATTACTCAAGTTAAATACTTAATTAAGAGGAGAACAAACTCCCTCCGTTCCAAAGTTGTTAAAAAAAGAAATGTCATCTTGTAAAATAGAACAAAAAAATAACCCTTCTTTTTAATTAATATTCTAGTTCAGGATCAACTAAAATAATACTCCATTTATTTTAAAATATGAGATACAATTTGACTTTGAGGTCAAATGATTGCCTATTAAATTTTAAATTGATGTGAATTTATTTAATTTTAATTGTTATAATTATTATAATTATATAGTATATAACAAAAATTATTAATCATAAAATTTATTTTATTTTAAACTTTTATATGTAATACCAATTTTATAATTTAATATGCCGTCGTTTGACCTCAAAAATCAAATTATATCTTTAATAGGAATGAATATAGTATTTTGTAGCGATTCTAAAAAAAGAATGTTGAGATTTAGTGGTGGTAGCATAGTCTCAGTTTAAACTTTGCAACTTTACTTGAATCTATTATGTTTTTGGTCAAGTTATATACTTCCTTTGTTACATATTATTTGATTTTTGTTGACTTTTTTAAAGTTAATTTGAGAGATTTTTAAATTTAAAATTGACATATATTTTTTAAAATTTTTATTCATTATAAACTATTTAAAAAGTATTATTCATCGTGATAAATATCGATTCATAATTTTTAATGAGTTATCTCAATTTTGAGTTTAAAAATATTCAAATTTAATTTATTTTAAAAAGTCAACAATAATCAAATAATTTAAAATAGAAGTAGTATATGTTATTCTAGCTATGCTTTGTTTGATTTTTAACTCAATTTTTCTGTAGCCACTTTTAGGGATAGAAATAGGTGAATGTATTGGATTCTCGTTGTGACAGATTTCTTCGTAGTTTAATTATATTATTCAAATAATTTTATCAATTTAAGTTTTTAATGTAAATCTTGTGTGTTTTTATTTTTAATTTTCTTCATTAGTTTCTAAGATCGTCATAGTAAGAGAGTAATATGCGAGTTTGAAGAGCAGGCTTTAAAGTAAATATTTGTAGGGTAATTGTTAAATTCACAACACTTTTTATTATTTTCACAACAAAAATATCGCTGTAGATGTATAGCGACGATGAAAACTGTCGCTATAAGATCTATAACAACACTTTTATTATGAATTTAACAATTTCATATTTGTAATTATATTAAATTGTACTCCTTTCTCGGAGGCAGCTAGTAGTAGTACACCCACCTTAAGCTTGGTGCACCCCACCACGTTTTTATTGGATTTACGTGCCCTAACAACAATACCAATTTGTTATCAATGTATACGTGGATAAGTCTTATTATGGTTATTAATTAATTAAGGCGGTCCAACTAAATTTATTTCTCCAAAAGAACTAGTAAGAAAATTGTTATTTCACAAAATAAATTTAATATTTTTATAAAAAAAATCTCTCACATTAATGCAAGCTTGACAGCAACTATTAATTTTTTTTTTTATGAAAATCAAAATTTTAAAAATCAAAACTTGAAATAATTGAATAAAACGCAAGAGGGCTTTAAGATTCAATAAAGTCGCATTAGAAGGCAGATCTTATTATAGTACTAAACTCGGTAACATCTACAAATGAATCAAATATATGCATAAAGGGAATAACGTCCTAAAGTTGTGTCACAATTTGACTTCATATATTAATTTGTCTTTTATTTTTTCATTCATATCTTAATAATTATTATTTTTTAATTGAACACAACATAGTGTGCCTGTGTTGTCACAAATACAAATACTACTGGAGATGACTTGAACAAAGCCCGATAATCTTATTTATCAATGAGTGGTTGAACTTTTGAGTGTTAAAAACGTATAGTGTTTAACTAAAATCAGATAGCTTACATTCCCCATTTTAATTGGAACTTATCTAGCATGAACATCTTAGGCTGGCCTGGCCTGGCCTGGCCATGCCGCTGCCAGTATATTTCGGATAGTACCTACTCCTAGTCCTACCCACTGGTGGGCAGTGGGCTCACTAACATTTGTGACTCATCCATCTCATTAATTGCTTTGTAAGTTCCGGTAACACTTAAGATATATAGACGGAAGACTTTGACCTGAGTGGTATTACTCGACTCATTTTAACTATGAGATTAAGGCTCGACCCTTGGCATGCTAAGACAGAGTATGCGAGCGTGTTCAAATTATTATATATATATATATATATAGAGAGAGAGACAGAGAGAGAGAGAGAGAGGTTAACAACAGAAAATTAGAAACGAACTCTAATTGGAATCTTCATCCCCCATATATACCTTAATTAGTTCTCAGAATCTAATCTTCATTAGTACAATTAATTTATATGGTTTTAGTTGTTGATTGAGAACTAATTCAGCTCTAGTCATAAGATTAATTACACGTCGAAATGAACAACTAAGGAGATAGTAATGTACTTAATCATATAACGGCCCTAAACCCTATTGATAAACTGCTGAGTAACAAGCATCTAGCTAGCCTACTTTATAGTAATACAGATTTTCTACTTTCAGGATTCCAACAGTTAGTCAGAAATCAGTTATAAACAATAGAAGGATATATGCTTAGTATTTAGAAACTTAGAATAACGATATTTGCATCGCGATTGTAAAGCAAAGTATCAAGAAATCAAAGTGTGTTAAAAATACTCATTTTGTTTCATTTACACACACACACACAAAGTTCTCTTTTTATTTTATTGAGGATAGTATAAAATAATATTTTCCTCGAGTATAATAGTGCCATTTCAATACCATGACACTAGTACAAACTAAATATTCATTAATTATATTTAGGGTATGGAAGAAAATGTATATTTGAAGTTTGAAATTAAATTTTACAAATGATATTCTTTTTGTGAAAAGAATCATGGAGTAAAATATAATTCGGTTGTAATACCTAAAACTACTATATTTACATGGGAATATTATATATGAATTTGAGTGTACTATATATGGGATCTCAACTCTACTACAACATTAACAATAACTTGTTGAGTTGAGTTGTGATGAGCTTGATGGTATTTGAACTCGGATTTGGGTGTGAGTTGTTCTGATATTATGGCACTAAAGCTAAAGTACGTGGAGCTCCGGTGGTACATACACTAATATAATTAAGTGCAAGTGTGGTGTCAATACAAGGCAAGCGGAAAGTGAGATGGATTTGTTATCTGTAATATATAATATTATTTAATATATATATATATATATATATATATAACACAGAAAATATGAATAAATCCGAGTCCTTTGAATTCACAAAGTCTCCTTAAAGCAAATTTATTCCCCCATAGATGCTAAGAGTTAATTGAATAATTGCTTCCCAAGATAAAACGGATTTCAATTCTTAATTAGTAGCATTACAAAATTAAGAATTCATTGAACCAATTTCTATGTTTATGTACTGAACTTAATATGAATGTTAATGATGCATGCATTAGGATAAAACTTACTGCAACACTTTACAAATAACGAGAATTTTCAGAAACGGAATTGCAACTCTTTTGCAGAGAACGGGATTCTGCAGAACGGTGACGGGATTTTATGCAGAAAACGGGATTTTATGCAGAACAGGAATGAGACAGCAGAACGAAAAAATTACTGCAGAACGGAGTTTTGAGGGAAGGAACGGGAAATAACATTTCTGTATAACGGGACGGAAATTGACAGAACGGGGAGGGAAAAAACTATTTCTTTTAAAAGCTTAATACATCGTTTATTTATAGATTCTGTTGGCGTGTAACCGTCGTCAAAACGACGTAGTATCACAAATCCGTCCGTCACGATCACGACCCGACCCGAGTCCACGGCCCAATCCAAGTTAATTTTCTCATTCAAATTCCATTTCCAACAATTCCCCACATGAATGTAAAATTGGCTTTACAATATGCAAAATATTTTATGAATATGCAGACACTAGTTCGAGTACATAAGAAAAGATATTTCATCAGGTTAAGTAGCCTAGTGGCTTTGAACTTGCCCTAATAAAATCTATCGGATTTACTTGGCTAATCAGTAGACTTGATGTCTTTGAACTGTCAGCTTTTTGTGTAAACCAAGACAATAGAATTCATAAAATATCTCTTCAGACATAGTTGGTTCTCACGTTTGTGTTCATTTTGGCCTTGAAACACCTCTTGGTTCCGTAAGTATATTAGAGAATTCAACCTTCAAAATTCTCATAGAAGTGGTCCCCTTCTTACTCACGTAGGTGACTTCTATCAAGAGTATCCTGCAATACCCCACTTGAACATATTTCAAGATATAAAAGTCATTAAAAGCATAACTTATCCTGATTCTCGCGGCAGATGTGCACTGTTTCATAATAGGAATGGTTAGAAGTAAATATCTCCTCAGTGCTTTACTGAGTACTACATAGTTCGGTGTGCCCATTGAACCTAGATCTTGGGATCTCCAGTCAGCTAGGTTGGGTTGCCACTATGATGACTCTTATTTAAACAGTAAGCTTTAAACTCATTCCCCTCGATAATTTTTTCACTTGCTCTCTTGTTAAACCTTTTGTAAGCGGATCCGCAATATTATCTTTTAACTTTACATAGTCAATTGAGATAATTCCATTTGAGAGCAATTGTCTAACGGTATTATGTCTTCGTCATATATGACGTGATTTACCGTTATATAAATGACTCTGTGCTCTTCCAATCGCTGATTGGCTATCACAATGTATACATATAGCTAGCACAGGTCTTGACCAATTTGGAATATCCTGTAAAAAATTACGAAGCCATTCAGCTTCTTCTCCAGCTTTGTCTAACGCAATGAATTCTGATTCCATTGTAGACCTAGCAATACACGTTTGTTTTGAGGATTTCCAAGATACCGCTGCACCTCCAAAGGTAAAGACATATCCACTTGTGGATTTTAAGTCTTTATTGTCAGATATCCAATTAGCATCACTATATCCTTCCAATACTGCTGGATATCTTGTATAGTGCAGTCCATATTTTGAGTATGTTTTAGGTATCTTAAAATTCTCAAAATTGCTTTCCAGTGATCTTTACCCGGATTGCTCGTATACCTACTTAGCTTACTTACCGAATAAGCTATATCTAGTCTAGTACAGTTCATGACATACATTAAACTGCCTATTATACGAGAATATTCTAATTGAGATATGCCATCACCTTCATTTTTAGCTAGATGAAGATTTATATCAACTGGGGTCTTATTTAGAATTATATTATACTTGTTAAAATTTTCAAGTATTTTCTCAATGTAATGAGATTGAGATAATATAATTCCATCAGAGGTTCTAGAAATCTTGATTCCTAAAATTATATCAGCAACCCCCAAGTCTTTAATATCAAATCTATTTGACAATATACGTTTTGTTGAGTTGATAACTTCATTGTTGCTACCCATGATTAACATATCATCCACATAAAGACAAACAATGACATATTCTTTTTGAGTGCTTTTGACATAAACACATTTGTCACACTCATTAATTTTAAATCCATTTGATAACATAACATTATCAAATTTCTCATACCATTGTTTTGGTGCTTGTTTTAATCCATACAAGGATTTAACAAGTTTGCATACTTTCCTCTTTTGTCCAGGAGCAATAAAACCTTCAGGTTATTCTATATATATTTCTTCATCTAATTCACCATTTAAGAATGCAGTCTTTACATCCATTTGATGTATTTCAAGTCTATTTAAAGATGCTATGGCTATTAGCATTCTAATAGATGTAATTATTGTAACAGGTGAATAAGTGTCGAAATAATACAATCCTTCCTTTTGTTTATAGCCTTTAACAACAAGCCTTGCTTTATACTTATCAATTGAGCCATCAGCTTTCATCTTCCTTTTGAAGATCTATTTATACCCTAAGGGTTTTGAACCAGGTAGAAGGTCTACCAATTCCCATGTATGATTTTGCATAATGGACTCAATTTCACTATTAATTACTTCTTTCCAATGAGAAGCATCAGGAGAGGATATTGCTTCCTTGTAAGTTTGAGGATCGTTTTCTAACAAAAATATTAGAAAATCCGGACCAAAAGACGTTGAAGTCCTTACCCTTTTGCTACGTCTAGGTTCATCCACTACAGACTCTTTGTCTATATTTTCAGGATTATCAATAGTAGCATCCAAAGGTCTTTTGTTTGAATTTGAATCATTATTTCCATTGTATGGAAAAATATTCTCAAAAAATGATGCATCTCTTGATTCAATAAATATATTAACATGAATATCGTTAATTTCAGATTTATGAACAAGAAAGCGATAAGCACTGCTGTTATTTGTATAACCAATGAAAATACAGTCAATTATTTTTGGTCCTATCTTAACCTTTTTAGGTTTAGGAACCATTACCTTTGCTAGACACCCCCACTCGTAAGTATTTATAGCAAGGTCTATGACCTTTCCATAATTCATACAGTGTTTTGTGAGTTTCTTATGAGGCACTTTGTTAAGAATATAATTGGCAGAAAGCAAAGCTACCCCCCCCCCCCAAAAAAAAATTCTGGGGTGCTCCAGAACTGTTTAACATAGCATTCAACATTTCTTTCAATGTCCGGTTCTTGCTTTCAACAATACCGTTAGATTGAGGTGAATAAGGAGCGATAGTTTGGTGAATAATGCCATGAGTAGAGCAGATCTCTTCAAATGGTGATTCATATTCACCACCTCTATCGCTTCTTATTGCTTTAATCTTTTTGCTAAGTTGATTTTCAACTTCATTTTTGTAAAGTTGAAACATTTCTACGGCCTCATCTTTGCTTCTTAGTAAATATACATAATAATATCTTGTGCAATCATCAATAAAGGTTATGAAATATTTTTTCTCACCTCTAGTTTGCACAAACTTTAAGTCACATATGTCAGTGTAAATTAAATCTAGAGGTTCAGTTTTCCTTTCAACAGAATGAAAGGGTAATCTTGTCATTTTTGATTCCACACAAATTTCACATTTATATTTTAGATTAATATCAAATTTAGGCAAGAACTCTAAATTAATTAATCTACGCAAAATATTATAATTAACATATCCTAATCTAGCATGCCATATGTTTGAAGACTCTAACAAGTAAGCAGAAGAATTAATTTTATTATTATCAATAGACTTTGGTACAATAGTCATAACATTCATCTTAAAGAGCCCATCATTCATGTAGTTCTTTCCTACAAACATATCATTTTTAGTAAGTACAAACTTATCAGACACAAACACTAACTTAAAGCCATTCTTGCTAAGTAGTGACCCAGAAACTAAATTTTTTCGGATATCTGGCACATGAAGCACTTCATTCAAAGTTATTTCTTTGCTAGATGTCATTTTTAGTATAATCTTTCCATGTCCTTGAACCTTTGAACTTGAGGAGTTGCCCATAAAGAGTTGATCATCATTTTCTACTTGTTTGTAAGTAGAAAACATCCATTTGTTGGAACAAATGTGGCGAGTAGCTCCAGTGTCCACGTACCACTCTTTAGGGTTTCCTACCAAATTGTATTTAGATACAACTGCAGAAAGATTAATGTCTGAAACATTTTCAGACAGCTTTTCCATTTCTGTCACATTTGCTTGAGGCTTTTGTTCTTTCTTCAACTTCTTTGGCTTGCGACATTCACTTGATTTATGTCCTTGGATGCCACAGTTGAAGCATTTGCCTTTGAATTTCTTCTTGGCCTTGAAGGTATCTTTGCCTTCACGCTTTCTTTTGTTGTTGTTTGGCCTTTGTTCTACCACATTTGCCTTTGCTTCAATGAAGTTTTTTCCACTCTTCTTCTCAGATCCTCGATTGTCCTCTTCAATCCTAAGTCGCACAATCAGTTCTTCAAGATTCATCTATTTGCGTTTGTGCTTAAGATAATTCTTGAAGTCTTTCCATGATGGTGGAAGCTTCTCAATCATTGCTGCAACTTGGAATGAATCACTTAATGACATTCCTTCAGAATGAATGTCATGCAGAATTACTTGTAATTCTTGAACCTGAGTGATAACTGCTTTAGAATCTATCATTTTATAATCAAGAAATCTACCGACTATGAATTTTTTCATGCCAGCATCTTCAGTTTTATATTTTTTATCTAAAGATTCCCAAAGTTCCTTTGCAGTTTGAATTGTACAATATACATTATATAATGTATTATCTAATCCATTCATTACATAATTCCTGCAAAAGAAGTCTGCATGTTTCCATGCATCAACTGCAGCCACCTTTTCTTTGTCAGTTTCTCCTTCAACAAGAGTAGGACAGTCCTCTTGTAGAAACCGAGCCAAATTCAATGTTGTGAGATAGAATAACATTTTTTGTTGCCAACGCTTGAAATCAGTTCCATTGAACCTTTCAGGCTTTTCTCCATGAGACATACTCACGGCAGGAATGGTACTTGTAGATGCCATTTCTGTTACACAAAGAAGACAAATGTCAATAAACAGAAATAAATTTCTGTTTGTACAAGATGTAACAAATTTTATTTACAAATTTGTTTTTGCAGAATATTCTATATATTAATACAATAATATATATTAATATGCAATCAAAATAAACTGTTATACGAATTTGAAAATAATAACAGAATATTATCTTTAATATGCAAACAATTTTCTGTTTACATAAAACACTACTACAATTACAAAATATATAAACAAAATATTATATATCTATTAACATGCAATATTTATAAACATATAAACATGCAATTTATTAACAATAAGTTTTGTTTACAAAATTTTTTTTGTTGTAGAAAATTTATTTACAAGATCTGTTAACATGCAAAAGAAAAGAACATGCAATTAAACTTACTGCACTTTATTGCATGAAATCAGAACATGCAATATTAAATTTACTGCACTTATTGTTTGAAATTAGAACTGAGATGCAAAAACTTTTATAAAACCAAAAACTTACTGCACCAAAACTTTTATAAATCTGTTACAGACAAAACCTTACTACACAAAAACTTTTATAAAACCGTTGCAGACAAAAACTTACTGCACTTACTGCACTCATATAATATTATAATTATATTCGTACTTTTAGTATATATAATATATATATATATATATATATATATATATATATATCGGTAAGTAGTATATATAATATATTATATTAACTGAATATTAGTGAATACAATGACAGAATATTCTGATTTACTTTATATATTACTATTATATAATATATATCTTTTTTAGTAATCATAAAAGCAGAATATGCACGTGCTCAAGGCAAAAGAATATATGCAGAATATGTAGGTCATTAATATAACATGCAATTATAGTAATATGCATACAACGGTAATAAACAAATACATATATATTCAACAAACATGTAAAACTAATCCCGACATTAGGGGAAAAAATAGTGTATTTGCAGAAGTTCGTATTCTGTTTTTTAATTTTATTTTTTATTTTTTATTTTTTTATACAAAAGTATAAAAACAGTGTAACATAATTTGCAAAAAATTAATAAACAAATGCAGGTTTTACCAAACAGAAAACACTTCTGTGTTAAAATTTAATTCTGTAATTAAACTGTTATAAAACCAAAATTACAGAATTATATTAAATAAAACTATAATTACATAACAAAATAAATTTGCTTTAAGATTGTTATCTGTAATATATATATAAATATGATAAAACATAACATAATTATATATATATATATATATATATATATATATATATATATATATATATATATATAACACAGAAAATATGAATAAATCCGAGTCCTTTGAATTCAGAAAGTCTCGTTAAAGTAAATTTATTCCCCCACAGATGCTAAGGGTTAATTGAATAATCGCTTCCCAAGATAAAACGGATTTCAATTCTTAATTAGTAGCATTACAAAATTAAGAATTCATCGAACCAATTTCTATGTTTATGTACTGAACTTAATATGAATGTTAATGATGCATGCATGAAGGTAAAACTTACTGCAACACTTTACAAATAACGAAAATTTGCAGAAACGGAAGTGCAACTCTTTTGCAGAGAACGGGATTCTGCAGAACAGTGACGGAATTTTATGAAGAAAAACGGAATTTTATGCAGAATGGGAACGGGACTGCAAAACGGGAAAATTACTGCAGAACGGAGTTTTGAGGGAAGGAATGGGAAATAACATTTCTGTATAACGGGACGGAAATTGACAGAACGGAGAGGGGAAAAATTATTTCTTTTAAAATCTTCATACACCGTTTATTTATAGATTCTGTTGACGTGTAACCGTCGTCAAAATGACGTAGTATCACAAACCCGCCCGTCACGATCACAATCCGACCTGAGTCCATGACCCGACCCGAGTCAATTTTCTCATTTAAATCCCATTTCCTACAGGATTCAGACATATACACATGTATTTAGGTATGTAAATTTAATGTTGACCATTTGCTACAGACGAAGAGTAGGCTACTCGATCTCATTCATGATTCAATACATGTATGGATGATTTTTGTAGTAAGCCTTACCCAAGTACGTATTTAATCCATCCGACCAACTCATTCATTCATGTATCTATGGTTTGGTGGGGTTTCAAGTCTAAACCGCACACAAAACTTTTTAGGTGCGATTTGACAAATCTAAAATCGCACGTGAAAAAACATGTAATTGATGCGGTGCAATTTTGAATCGTGCGGTGCAGTTTCATTTGGTAAGGTTTCGGTTTCAAAACCAATTGAAACACCAAAATTTTATGCTTAAATTAACAATTTAGCATCACACAATTTTAAATATATTTTGATAACACACACAACTTTACTTAAACTATTTTGTCTAAACAAAATGTAAATAGAACCTGATGAATTTACTACCTGCTTACATATGAAATTTCTAAGCATTTAATTACATGAAAGATAATTTCAAATGAAGAGTGACTTCCATAATGATGCTTCTTGATATGCTTCAGGGTGACAGTGCTACTCATTTCAAGACTTTGTTGCACTTGAACTCTTGAAGTGAATTGCATAAGCCATAAAACTATAAACCTGCATATGTATACACTATATCAGCCCATTCGTCTAATATAAAAGAGTTTACAGATAGGCAATAAAATAGAGGACAGAAAGTAATATGGTCATTTGGACAAAGAATTCATTATTTACGTTTGGTGCAGGTCAGGTTGGCCATTCCGACTGAATCCCATATTTTTTAGGGTTAATTACATATTTTAATACATTTTAAAAAATAATTACAATAATGGTGCATGTATAAAATAATTACAAAAGTAATACACTTTCCATATAGTTTACTTATTAAATTAAGTAATTAATATCTCTACCAAACAACCAAACAAATTGCAGTCCTTTTCTCATTGTGAATCTTCATGAACTCATCCGCCGACGAATCCTTCTGACCGATGTCACAACGTCGGGGTGGCAAGTTCTTGCCATCCGTTGGTACGCCGCCTTGATCTCCAGACCAGAGGCGCCCATCGAAATTCTGAAAACTTCATAGATCGAAAAAGAAGTCAGATTGGGAGCTGATAAACAAGTATTGAATGGTCTAGCGGCGGTAATACTCAGCTGGCGAAATCGGACACTCGATGGCGGCGAGAATTTACCGTTATCGGATAGTCTAAACGGAGGTGGCAATGGAAGTGACGAGATGAGAGAACAAGTTGGAGGAGCAGAGGTGATGGATGATACATGGGAGTGTGTAGTGTGATGTTTGAAAAGGGAGGTTGATATATATATATATATATATATATATATATAGTAAGGATCGAGATCATTCATCTTAATTAACATTCCTCTTTAAATAACACTATTTTATTAAAACTACGTCATTTTGGAGTGACTTAAAAGAGAGTGGTTCCACTTGTTTTCATTTTATTTACAAAAATGTCACCCGCGGCCACTCTAAAACGACGAAATTTTAATAAAAGAGTGTTATTTAAGAAGGAATGCTTTTTAAGAGGAATATTCTTGATCCTTGCTATATATATATATATATATATATATATATATATTAATGGATCTGTCGGGATATATATTTATTCGTAATCAATGGTTTATGTTTTTATAGTGTATTTTGTAACCAAACCTTCATAACAAGGTAACCAAACTGTCATATCTAGATAACCAATCAACATTCACACCTGCAATTTTTTCATAGTGCAGTTGGTAACCAAACCTTCACACCAAGGTAACTAATTCAGTTTTATTAAGTTAACTAAATGTGATGCAGATAATTGGTAGCCAACCATTCATACAAAGGTAACCATTTTAGTATTTGTGGGTAACCAAATAGTCATAAAAAATTTCAGAATAGTAAGAGTTACATCTATTTAATTTTAAACCTTTTGTAAGGCGAATCTTCTTCTTCTTCTTCTTCTCATTGGCGTTTTGGAGAACGAAGATTCGCAGCGGAGTAGCAGAGGAGAAACCGGCGGGAAGAGAGAAAAATGGAGAAAATGGTAAAGAGACTTACGACGGAAGATTTTGTTGATAGCTTAAATGGAGCACGAGTCTATGATTTTTCTAGTGGTACAGACATTCACCATGGACGGACACTAAAAAAGTAAAAATTGAAACAGAACCCAATTTACATGTACAAATATTTTATTTATTTATTTACTTATTTGTTAACTATTATTTCAAAGTGTATGTGAGGGAGATGAAGATTTGAATTTGAATTTGAATTATTATTTTGAATTTAAATTTATTTTTGTTGTTAGATCCAAGATATTTGAATTATTAATTATGGCAGTTATTTCTCCTTGATTTTAGGTTTCCTTATTATTGTGAATTGAATCCTTTACTAATTCTCTAAATTAAGGAATCCTAATTGCACTAATATTATAAATAAATATGAAAAAATGTATTATTTTTATAATTATTTTATGGATGCACTAATAATATAATTACTTACTAAATGTTGTATATTATTGTAAAGAAACCTTTCTTTTATGCATTAGAATCTAAATTTTTTAGGGGGCTTTGGAATCGTCATTCAGAATGAGTGATGCCGTGGCCCGTGATGGAATAACATAGCAAAAATTTCCATTAAAATATCTTCACTCATATATATATATATATATATATATATATATATATATATATATATATGTGATTCCATCCATAGCAACCGGTTGTTGGGAGCAACCTATTTTTTCCAAGCCGCTACAGCTTGTAGCGGCTTATAAAAAAAAATTCTAAGTGGCCGGTACAAGCTGTAGCGGCTGGGAAAAAAGGGTTGCTCCCCAACAACCGGTTGCTGTGGATGGAGACCCTATATATATATATAGAGTTCGGATCCAGTCCGGGATTTCAGACTCTATAAAATACGGACTATTTTTTTAATTTTTTTTGTTTTTTTTTTGAAACAACTAAAAAAAAATTATGGAACTAAAATTTTTACATAATAAAGTGTTTTGGGTGTGATTTGGATGCATATACCAAAACATGTCTGTACAGTCTGTGCAGACTGTACATATATTTTTTGGTATAGGTATCCAAAACACACCCAAAACACTTTATTATGTAAAAATTTCAGTTCCATAATTTTTTTTTAGTTGTTTCAAAAAAAAATGGTCCGTATTTTAGGACCTGTCCGGGAGTCCGGACAGGATCCTGTGTGTGTGTGTATATATATATATATATAAATATTATTTGTATATACACATTATTTTAATAAAATATATTATATTTTAATATACATTACTGTATACATACTAATATATAAGTAAAAAATATATTAATAATAATTATATTAATATATTATAGATAATTAAATATAATATATATCTATTTTATAAAGGGAGAGAGCCACAAAAAATGGTCTTCTTGACGTTATGTCCCATACTCTCATGTAACTTGCATTATCTTTCTTAAAATTCCTACCTTTTATTCTTAAAATTTCTCCCACATTATATAATTTTTATTTAAAAATTATATTTTTGATTGCGCACACATAATTTTTGTCACAAATACTAGTGTGTATTATTATGACATACTAAACACATGAATGATTATGTATTTTTAAAAATATTTTGGTTATTTCACTTAATTATAATACAATTTTTAAATAACATACTAAACACATGAATAATTATGATCGAATTGTGATTCTAACTATCAATCTATTTCGCCCTAAAACAATTTCATCTAACCAAACAGTCCGTATAGTATTTAATATTAAATTATTATTTTTTGTTGTGAATTTATTAATTCTCTTTTAACATTACAAGGAGAGGGAGTAGGGAGAGAGTTGGTTTGGGAATTGGGATATAATGGGATATTTGGCGTGATGAGTTGGTACTGCCTGAACACCAACTCCTACAAGAAATCCCGTAAAAAGGACGACCTCCATAATTTAACTAGTACTAGTACTAGTACCAGTTACCAATAAAACACCAGAGATCATATTATATAGGAGTATATAATACAGAAGTGGTTAGTATGAAGTTTATTTTGGATAAGTTGGTCAATTGACAAATAGAATACTGATATACAGGCGAGGTTGTATGTGTGTCGGTATTTTATTAGTCAATTGACCAAATTACCAAAAAAATAACTTCATACTAACCGAATCAATATAATACTATCAAAATATGAAGGAAAACGAAACCCCATAATTACCCTGTTTTTTCAGGTGTCCGTTAGTAGTGAAAGTGCATGAGAGCAGCCGATGTGTCTCCTCTCTGTGTCTGTATGAGTTAAAGCCTTGTATATGACATATAAATCTCCAGAACATGACATGTGTGAATTTCAGACCCATCACTCCACGAGTGACCAACACTCTTAAAACAATTTTATGCAAGACTACGGTTATAATTCCAGTGTCACATGTCAAATCAAAAATCATAAAATAGTTGAGAAATTACAAGTGAAGTGGGGTATGAGAGTGATTCTCTTTCTTCTATTATACTCCATCCATATGTTTGAAAGGGGTGGCTGGGTTAAGGTTCTTCCCTTTTCCGGGGCTGGCTTCTCCATTTCTTCTCTCTTTCCAAGTTTCTGCTACACTAATTTGTCCTTCCCCGTTCCATCAATTCAACTCTTAAGAACAAACATTGATATATAGACTGATTGAGTGAGTTTCATATATACTTTGATTAATATGTACTAGCCCGGCTACCTACTTAGCTTGTGTCATTCAATCAGTGATTCTTTCGCTCCCTTCACATCTCAATCAGCAGCTACCACCCTAGCTACGCCACACCATACTTGTTAACCTCTTTTATCTATCTATTTTTACTTAATACTACTAACTAACTAGCCTTCACCTCCATTTTTTTCTCTCCACACAAACTCTCCATCTCTTTCCCTTATAATATAATTCTTTAGCTAAAATAAAATGGGTTACAGTCGAAATTTTAAATATAATTACACTCTCCATTATAGAGCACTGCTCCATTTTACTCTCTCTTTCATCTTTCTTCTGATTTCCATTTCAACCAACCTCTGTTTCACTTCTGCAGGTAACCAAATTAAGTTCACCAGCTCTTTTATTTCAAAGTTCTAACAAACTAATAATAACGTGCTATTTGTATTTTATGCAGGTAGAAGTTTGAGAATTCCGCTTTATCATTCCCAGGTATCCCTCGGTCTCTGTTTCTTTCGCTCATATATATTTGTATATATGTACGTACACGTACATACATCTAATATTTGGGTGTTGATAATTTTTAATGTGTAGGAAGAAAAGATGATTTTGAGAGGGCAGATCGGTTCGAGGCCACCACGGTGCGAGAGGAGGTGCAGTTCTTGTGCGCATTGTGAAGCCATTCAAGTCCCAACCAACCCCAAGATAAAAGCTGGAAGAGAAGGCAACAATTCCACTAATACCGCCACTACAACAGTGTTCACAATTGCATATTCCAGAAGTGAAGATAACACCAATTACAAGCCCATGAGTTGGAAGTGCAAATGCGGGAACTTCATCTTCAATCCCTGATTCAATCAAATCATCAACTCTTCATTAACAATATATTCAAGTTAAAAAGAAATAATATATATATATATATATATATTTAATCTCTACATATATGGAGGAAACTGTATGTCAAGAGCTGGACTGAACTAGTAGTACATTCCTCTAGTTTTGTTTTTACCACGTCCTTCATTCACAACCACAGTAAGAAGAAGTTTTTTGGAGTTAGGCCACTGTCTTCATTTCACTGCTTAAACCGGTATTACCTTCTTCTTTACTACAACAATTGTTACTATATCATTACGTACCTTTACATATGTCCAGCAAAAACTTGCTTTCTTCAATTTGTTTCATTGTTGTGTACAGTGTATAGACTATATATTCTCTGAGATTCCTCTTTCAACCATGGACATTTTTAAAGGAGGCATGAAAATAAAGCAATATCAGTCTTCTAAATATTCCCTTAATCCCCGCCCCGCCCCGCCCCACCTAGCCTAGGTGTTAGAGGTGGAATTAAACTTCTGTCGGATCTATTTAATAGTTACTATATTCAAAATACTTATTTTAAACTCAAAAAGCCTTTTGCCTCAAGTACTCCGCTCTAAAGCAACTTACTCTCAGAAATGAATGTCCCATTTTAATTGTTATTCTTTTTATAATGCATACTACTAAGATTTGCCCTCTTACAAGTTTTTTTCTTTAAATTAAATATTACTCCATAAAAACCATTGAAAAACATCATTTACAAATATTTCTGTAACAAATTTTATAACCTAGTATGAAATATAAGATAGTTAACTTTTGGAGTATTTCTCTATATAGATATATCACATAGATAAAATAATACTTGGTATATTATTCTCCGGCACTTGTTGAAGGTGGCATTCAGACTCGCTAGAGGCATAGTAGTTAAGCTATAAGCTCTCCCAAGAACAGAAATACTACTACTGAGTACTGTCCTATCTATAGAGAGTTGAAGAATTAATTGATACTCTCTACATTCGTAGGAGTTATAGCTACTACCTAACTTATACCAAATTTTCTGGTTATATTTTGCAGCTTCCTTGTGAACAGACATCCTCCTACAGGCTTCAGCCTTCACCCTTATGGTTGATCAAGCAGTTTGTCACCAACAACCCTTTTACTTTTTTCTAGCAAATGTTAATTAACCAGAAACTAAATAGAATTCTTCAACTTTCCGACTATTTTTTCTACACTTATTAAGACCGCACAACTCACCATTGTACGTTTTAATAAAGTATATAATTTTATCTACTTACCTATCTTGCTCCTTAAATCAATCCTACATTTTTTAATATGGAATTGTGCAGCGCATGCGTTTTGTTTTGTGGGGGTATTGCACGTACAACATACCAGTGGGTCTATGTACAACTTAAAAATGCTGAAATATGGGAATGAGAAGAATCTTTCTTTGTGAAGAAACAAGTGTAAAAGGATTTGGCTCTCCCAACAATTGAAAGAAACAGAGCCTAATGTTATTGTAGTGATGGAATATTTCATAAACAAGTCCCAACTCTGGCAGAATACTGCATATGATTCTTCTTTGTACTAGTAGTTGTATCCACGCTATGCAAGAAGCAACTAAACAATGAAAAGGAATCCCATACTCGTTTACACCCAGAGCTACTTCTCAACTCTAAAGTCAACTCCTCAAAAACTAATCAACTCTCATAATTTTCTCTCTAATACTTGAGTACCGTATAGAATCTTGAAAGCTGTCTTCCAGAAGGGGGAAAAGGGTAATTAGGGGGATTCTGATTCCCAAAGCCTATTTACATCTTCAAGTTTTTTGTGCTGTTTATCAAAGAAAATACAACATTATTATAGTTTCTCCATAGCCACAGAAAGTCATGGACAGATACTGATCATACACTCACTATTATATAACCTATATCTATATAAAATGTATGCATATATGCATTAGAAGTAATCAGAAGATTCGAAGGCCACAAGTTATTCCTGCAATTCTCCTGCTGCAGGCGGGAATCAAGAATTCCCTGCCTAAAGGCCTTAAACCTTCATTACACAATCATTCAAAAGCCTCCTGTCAAGCCATTTTCATGAGCTATCTTCTCATCAAAAACATTTCAAAGGTAAAGTGCCCCAAGATATCCAGCAGTAGCCAAATTCTTTATGGTTGGATGCACTACCAGAAGCAACGAGGTAAACAAGTTTAGAACAAATATCAACTTGCATCATTTAATATAGTACCAGCCGGAGTAATGTTTCATTAGGATATTCTTTGAACAATTCTAGGTGTGCGTAGGATTAAACAACGATAAGTTCCTAACTTCCTATCCCGAGTTCCTGATGTGTCCTTTCCTCCTAGAGCAACACAAAGCAACCTGCCTAACTAGATAGGACTAAATTGTAATATATATATATATATATACACATCATCATCTTAAGCCCATAGGCTGCATAAATTAACGGGTTTAGGGACATCATAGAAAATGTAGTAAAATAAATAGTCAAGAAGAAAATCAAGGACGTATTGTTGAAGTAAAGTTCAATGAGCTGGTTGTGTTGATGATAGTTGTAGTTGCATACAGGGATAATGTGGTCTTAACTCATAACATAAACCCTGTGCTCGTCAATATTTTCCTAGAGATCACACAGCAGCTTCATGTTGAAAGTGGCATCATAAGAGTTAGTAATTGCATAGAATTACTACGTTAAGCTAACAGTGTGGAACACTGCTAGTAGGCAAAGAAAGACATTACAGCCATCTCACAGCCTAGAATGCTAATCATATATATGCGTACAAGTCATTTGCATATTGTTTTTGGTGCAGTCAATAACTTTCTACTGACCCGAAGAAGGGTAAGATGGAGGTAGAGGTGCTTGCTGCAGTGACGTGCGTAGGGTAGGAACATGCCAACATTTAAGTAGGCTGTAGTTTTCTTGTAGGTAAAGGGTTCATACAAAGCAATAGGCTCGGCCTAAATCTAGCAGCAATTTCAAAGTTCATCTATTCTTGTTCTCTTGAAAATAAATACCGGATAACATACATTTCCTTTTTATTGAAAAAGCAAGGATGAGATCAACTACCGCCAAATTCCGCACAATTAAAACACCAATGTTGAAATGAATATAATTTTGTCTCTGTCACACACTAAAAAGAAAAAATTAGATGAAAATATTAAATCACTGTGAAGATGTTTTATTCATAATCCATATTGTGAAGAATTACAGAATATCAGATTATCAATGCTATTCAGATTTGATGTACCTATCAATGAAATTCACAAACTTCATAAGGTTTAATTTGAATTTCAACTACTTTCATGGAACTTGTCTTGTTTCATGTGGAACTAGGAAGCTTGTATATATAGTTTCGACAAAACTATTTTCCCTTTCCCTTATTAATTATAATAGTCTCCAGAGAACTAATTAAGGGTCCAAAGCATAGACATGTCTATAGTAAGAGAGACCAACAACAAAGTAGGAGCATGCTCATACACTATTTTCATCTAGTGCAAAAAGGGGAAAATGGGAATTCCTTTCAGGCAAGTACTAACTACAACATGGGGAATCCTGTCTATTTATTTAGCATTATTCACCTACCAAGATATCATTTACCAGCAATAAGTTGTTTCACGACAAATATATGGATTACCATTGACCAGTAAAGCAAGAAAACACTTCATTATTCCCATTGCAAAAATATAATATGAATATATAGAACATTTTACAGTACCATATGTTGTTAACTTAAAAAATATTGATCTACTAGCAAAATTTAATAATAGAACAAGTACTGACTTCGAAGAGCATGTATAGTGTAATCTACGTGATAACATGAGTTTAACACCCCGCAAGCTCTCCGTATCATTCAGCTTACAAGTTTAACTTCAATTATCGTCATAATCACCAGCATCTGACAGCATCCGGCTAACAATCAATGTTGTGACCATTGTATACTCTTGATATCAATCCCCTCCTTAACCATCTCATAAAGTGGACTCATTTCCCTCAACTTCTCAACCTGCTTCACTGTGAGCTCAACTGCCCGATCAATCTCTGCCTCAGTAGTAAACCTCCCAATTCCAAAGCGAATCGAAGTATGAGCCATATCCTCATCTACTCCCAAAGCCCTCAACACATAAGATGGCTCCAAACTGGCACTAGTACATGCACTTCCACTCGACACTGCCACTTCCTTCAACCCCATCAATAAACTCTCCCCCTCAACGTAAGCAAAGGACAAATTCAAATTCCCTGCATACCTCCTTTCCACACTCCCATTTACCACCACTCCATCAAGCCCGGCCCTAATTCCATTAAGCAACCTCTCCTGCAACTTACCAATCCTCTTCTCGTCATATTTCATCTCCTTCATAGCCAATTCACATGCGGCGCCCATTCCTACAACCAGTGGAGTAGGAACCGTCCCACTCCGAATTCCCCTCTCCTGCCCACCCCCATTCATTTGGGGCTCAACCCTAATTCTCGGCCTACGTCTCATATACAAAGCACCAATTCCCTTTGGCCCGTAAATTTTATGCCCACTCAGTGACATTAGACTCACATTCCATTTGTCCACATCAACTGGAATTTTCCCCAAGGCCTGAGCTGCATCGGTGTGAAACGGAATTTTAAATTCTTTACAAATTTGCCCAATTTCTTCCATAGGCTGTATTACACCAATCTCATTATTAACCGCCATGATTGAAACCAGGCCCGTATCAGATCTAATAGCGGATTTAAGCTTCTCGAGGTCGACTAGACCGTCAGGTTTGACAGGGAGATAAGTTACATCAAAGCCCTCCTGTTGGAGATGACGGCAAGAATCGAGCACGCACTTATGCTCGGTTTGCGTGGTAATTACGTGCTTCTTTTTGTCCCTATAAAAGTGGAGGGTACCTTTAACGGAGATGTTGTTGGACTCGGTGGCGCCGGAAGTAAAAACGATTTCTTTAGGGGAGGCGTTGATTAGAGCGGCGACTTGGGCGCGGGCGGACTCGACTGCCTCATCGGATTCCCAGCCGTAGAGGTGGGTCCGGGAATGGGGGTTGCCGAAACGGGAGAGGTAGAAGGGGAGCATGGCGTCGAGGACTCTGGGGTCCACCGGAGAGGTGGCTTGCATATCTAGGTAGAGCGGCCTTCCGGATATTTTCACGCCTTTCATTGAAATTCCGGATGGGTCCTCATAGGATTCTGCTACGGCGGCTACCGCGGTGGAAAAGGGACGGAGGATTGGCGATTTAAGGGAGGCTCCGCGGCGGAGTGTGGTGAAGATTAGCTTGGCGGCCATGGTAAGATTGAATTGGGGGTTTTGGTTTGTGTCGAAAATTAAAACGTTAGGGCCGAGGTGTGTGTTTAATCAGGCCAAGCCTTTATGTGCGAATTAAGTACGACGCCGTTTGCACTTGATAGAGATTTTTTCACGCTAATAAAAGGTTCGTGGGTGAGAAACAAGCTAATAAAGTCAGTGCGCCAGCCTCTCCCTGACGTGTATGCGCGTAACTATAAATTACGTTCACATGGCCAGTTCCGCCTCTTTTCTAGATCCAAATCGCACCGCTTACCTTTCTTGATAAATTCGTCTACTGTTTATTCTGCAGCAATGCAACCGGCCTGCCTCTGTTTATAAGTAACCTTGCGAGGTTCTAAGTTGGGTTTTCCTTCACAGCGGATCAATACTGGTAAGTTATTCATTTCTTTTGGTGATCAGTTCTGGGTTCGGTCTTTACTGTTAATGTCCGTGTATATGCATCAAATTTGAAGCTAGATCAATGTAAACATGATGGCATCTGTTTGAAGTTTCTTTTTCACAATTTTTTATCTTCAAACTGGAAGAAAGATATGATCGTTGTAAAAAAAGGAATAACCTTTTGAGATTTTAAGTTTTGGCAAATGTAATGTGGTTATCTTTTTCAAGGGAAATATATGGGTTCCCAAAATCCCTTTCTCCATTTATACAATATTCTTATGAGAATAAATTGACATTGTAGGTTTGTGTGACTTTGTTTACTATAATAGTCTTTCATTCATTCTTATCTTGTGCTGAGCCTTTGACCCAAAAAGGGTAAACGAATCATGCTTTTTTCACACATACGCAGAGAATCAATCAATTTCTTAGGGGACACAAAAGTTATATCTAGACTAATGGCTAACAAGTTAGATCTGATAATTGAACTCAAAACTTGTCTTCACTGTACACAGTACTAGGAAGTAGGTAGGAAGAGGGGGGTTTTCAGCTACCTCCAATAAGATGGGTAATTAAAGTTCTCAACTTTTCTTTAATTCACAATGTATAGACACACCAGTATATTTAACCTTGTCGCGTAGTTTGATTTTGGTTTTCTTCAAGTAAGTGTAATTGGGAAACTTTATTTGATCCCATGTGTTTGTGGTGAACATTGTGAGCAAGTGATCGTTGAATTGCATTTATGATATTATTTTAATTATACCTGAAATTCGTTTCATTTTTATGGGAATTTCTCACAATCGAAACTCAACAAATAGTTTCTTTTTCTATTTTCTGTTATATCTTTCTTGAATTAGAAGTTAAAGGCTAACAAAAGTTGGGACTGTCAGGGAAGGTAGGTAGTTGAGGTCCTTGAGGCTTTAGGAAAGCCATCATGTTCAAGCAATCACCTCGAAGAAACCAGAGAAATAAAGGATTCAAGGTAAAGCATGCTCTCCAAATTTGTCTATTGCTGGCCGTTTCAATCTGGTTGCTTTACCAAGTCCAGCACTCGCATAATAAGAAGGCCACAAACGTTCCAAAGGGGTTACAGAATGGGAAGGCTACTATTAAGTTAGGGAGAAAAGATCTCCAACCTCAAGTGGAGGGATCGGCAACTGAGTATGTGAGGCACAAAGAGGATCAAGAAGAAGAAAGCAAGCCTGACGAGCAGGAACCTGATGAAGAGAGCGAGACTGAAGCACAGAAGGAGGAGACCAATGAGAGCAAAGATACAGATTTACAAGAAGAGGTGATGGAAGACAGAGAGAAGGAAACCAAAGAAGAGCCTGAAGATGGAAACAAGGAAAGTACAGAGGAGAGTACTGATAGTATAAAGGAGGAAGAGAGAGAAGAAAGCAAAGAAGAAGAGAGTGGAGGAAAAGCTGTCAAAGAAGAGGAGGAGATCAACGAAAATGGAAGTGAAAAGATCCAAGAAAAGAGCAGTGAAGAAAATGGTACCATAGAAAACAGTGATAACAAAGAGAATGGAAGTGAGGAGACCCAAGAAAAGAGCAGTGAAGGAAATGATACCACAGAAAATGGCGATGGCAAACAGAATGGAAGGGAGGAGACCCAAGAAAAGAGCACAGAAGAAAATAATTCCATAGAAAATGGAGAGATCAAAGAAAACAAAGAAGTGGAAGGAGAAAGTAAGGGGAGTGAGGAGAAGGAAATTAGGGACGAGAAGTTGGTTGAGAATGAAGCAACAGGGAGTGAAGAGAGTGAAAAGAGGAACACTGATGAAAAGACTAGGGAAACTAGAGAAGAGAAGGAAGGGACGATTGAGAATTCAGGTGCAGCAGAGAATCACAAGGGAGAGAATGTATCCAATGAAGTAGGTCAGGAGACAAAGAATATTCCTGAAACTGAGGGGGGAATTACAGAAACTTCAAATGCCGGAGATCATATAAAAACAAATGAAGGGAATGAGTTTGAGGAGAAAGGCATCAAGAACACCGAGGCAACCAGTGAAAACGAGAATAACTCAGACTCGAATGTGGCAGGAAATGCAATAATCGTAATGAATGATACTGCAATCTTGATTGATAGTGAAGGAAATAAGAATGGGACCAGTCTGTTGGAGATGGATAGTTACAATAAGACAACAGGAACAACAGAATATGCTGCAGGAAAAACAACTTCAGATCCAACTTCTGGCACGAGCCAAAATAAAAACAAAACAGTAGATAATGTCATTCCCTTTGGAGATAGCACACAAACAGTCTTAAAGGAGCAAACTGAGAAGCCTGAAGAAATGACCAGTGGCGAAAATTCAGATTTGAATTCAGCTCCTCCTGCAACTGAGAATAAGGGCACAGTAAATGGAAATTCCATGGAGTCTTTTAACAATATTGAAGCTGTTGTTTTGGAAGGACAGAGTGCCAACACTAGTACTTCTATTGAAGCACAAAACAATTCTGAAAACTCAACTGGGAAAGAAGATAATGATGCAGTTCAGAACCAGAAATCTGATACTGATTCTGAAACATCAGGAACAGAAGAACACCGTGAGTTATCAAATGAAAATACGAATGAAGATTCTAGACAAAACAATGAAGGTGACTCTTCTACTTCAGAGCATGTAACTGAGAAAGAAGCGTCTTCAAGTCCAAATGACAATGCTGATGCCAGCAAGCAATCTGAAGTTAATTCATACAGCTCTTCGAAAGAGGCTCACACAGATCTGGTGACATTGCCAGAGAGTGGAACTGAAGGGAAAAGCCACGATCATGCTGCTGAAAAGTAATCTTCTGCTTTGGTTTCTTTCTTTACATATAGTGGTTAAATTTTTGTTTTTTATTCTTTGTTCTCATCTTTTTTCAATTGAGAAGGTGACAGAGCATGTTTAAACATTGGCTATACATTTGTTGATGTGATTCCACTGTATAAGTATAATATCAACTTTGCACAAAAAATTACGAGGGGTATCCTGATACGGACCACTAATTTTGATAAGGCAGATATTAATATATATATATATATATAGAGTCCGGATCAGGTCCGGACTCCCGGATTTTAACAAAATCCGGACCTTTTTTTTTTTTTTTTTTTGCTTTTTTTTTTTGAAACAACTAAAAAAAAAAATTTATGGAACTGAAATTTTTCCATAATACAGTGTTTTGGGCGTGATTTGGATGCCTATACCAAAACATTTCTGTACAGTCTGGGCAGACTGTACATACATTGGTTGGTGTGAGTGTTAAAAACACACCCAAAACAGTGTATTATGGAAAAATTTCAGTTCCATAATTTTTTTTTTTTTAGTTGTTTCAAAAAAAAAAAAAAAAAAGTCCGGATTTTGGGTCCTGTCCGGACTCCCGGACAGGATCCGCTGTGTGTGTATATATATATATATATATATATGAGTCCGGATCAGGTCCGGACTCCCGGATTTTGTTAAAATCCGGACTTTTTTTTTTTTTTTTTTTTTGCTTTTTTTTTTTTGAAACAACTAAAAAAAAAAAATTTTATGGAATTGGAATTGTTACATTATACAGTGTTTTGGGTGTGATTTGGATGCCTATAACGAAACATGTCTGTACAGTCTGGGCAGACTGTACATACATTGGTTGGTGTAGGTATTAAAAACACACCCAAAACACTGTATTATTGAAAAATTTCAGTTCCATAAATTTTTTTTTTTTTTTAGTTCTACCAAAAAAAAAAAAAAAAAAAGAAAAAAAATCAGGTCCGGATTTTCTCCCGTCCGGGAGTCCGGACCTGATCCATTTCATATATATATATATATATATATATATATATATATATATATATATATATATATATATCAGTAGAAGCATCAAGGTTAACAAGTACTAGTTGTTAGATGTTAGCTAGACAGACGTCAAAACTTACTCTTTTCCGAGCCAAACACATTAGTATAAAAAACAAAGTAAGAGGAAAATATATCGAAAAGATCAACCCCATCCCCCATAAATCCCAAAAGGCAATAATTATTATTCCTTAAATAAGACATTCAGATCTCCAAGGTAATTGTAGTAGTACAAGGTTGTTAGAAACAAGAAGAATGAAACCATCAATTTTTATTCCTTCGAGGATTAATGATGCTTAACCTCAAAAACGTCCATCGGGACCTGCAGCATGTCATAGAAGATAATGTGTTGAAGATAATCAAGGAAAGAACAATGCTTAACAAAGTATAAAATCAAGAAACAAAGAATGCATTATGGACAATATATATATATATATATATATACAGAACGGATGAGGTGAGGGCTCCCTTACTTTGTTAAAATGCGGATTTTTTTTTTTGATTTTTTTTGGTTTTTTTTTTTAAAACAACTAAAAAAAATATTTAATATTTTATGGAACTGATATTTTTCCATAATATAATGTTTTGGGCGTGTTTTGAATACCTATACCAAAAAGTGGTGGTACAGTCTGCCCAGACTGTACATACATATTTTTGTTATACGTACCCAAATCACATCCAAAACACTGTATTATGAAAAAATTTCAGTTCCATAAAATATTAAACTTTTTTTTTTAGTTATTAAAAAAAACCAAAAAAAATCAAAAAAAAAAAGTCCGCATTTTAACAAAGTAAGAGAGTCCTTACCTGATCCTGACCTATATATATATATATATATATATATATATGAATGTTAAGTTTTCAAAAATAAAATACAATATGCTTTTTTGATAGTTCCATCTTCTATTATGGTATCAGAGCCTTTCCATGATTCGGCTTCATCTTTCTCTAATCCCTAATCTTCTATTATATTCCATATCGAAAATCTTAATTTCACTTTACTTTTTTCTGTTCATTTGTATTTTTTGTTCATTAACTGAGTTTTAATAACTCAATCATATCTGTTGTCACTGATGGTTCAAATATTCGTCTTCATCTGTGGTTGAAATCGATCATTTCCATTTTTATTACTTACATAGCTCCAACCATCCAGGAATGTTACTGGTAAACCATATCCTAACTGATTTCAACTATAATCAATGGCACCGATCTATGGTGATAGTCTTGTCTGCTAAAATGAAAATAGGAATGGTTGATGGTACCTTGGTTGTTGTTCATACTACATCTCCATATCTTCCTCACTGGACTAGATGTAACAACATGGTAACATCCTGGTTACTGAACTCTGCCTCCTCTGAAATTAGGGATACTATTGTTTACTTGCCTACTCCTAAAGCTATTTGAGATGACCTAGTTGTTCGTTACACACATAGTATGTTCTCAAATTATTTTCTCTGTGCAAGGATTTAACTTCATTAACTCAAAATACAATGTCAATTTCAGCTTATTTTACTTAGTTTCGTAGTTTGATTGATGAATTGGAATCATACACTGGTGTCTCAAAATGCTCGTGTTATGTTTGCACTTGTGGTGCTGCTAAGAAACTTGAAGGGTATGAAAATACTCTAAAGTTATGTCAATTTTTTATGGGACTTAATGATCAATACACCTTTGTAAGAGGTCAGCTGTTAATGATGCATCCATTACCAACCTTGAATCAAGCATATTCACTTTTACTTCGGCAAGAAACTCAGATAGATTGTACTAATCCATCTCTTACAAATTATGAAAGATCTGATATGATGGTTAAGCAAAAGTTTTCTACATATGCAAAAAGACCAAAATCTTTCAAGATACCTAAAAGATAAGACACGGGAGTGGAGTGTGATTACTGTAACCAATCTGGGCATACTAAAGAATTTTTTTTTGTCTTACATGGTTATCCACCATGACAAAGGTTGTATGGTACTCAGCCTAAGCCTCTTGTGAAACATGCTTCATCACAAACTAAACAATTGCTCATGTCAGTGTAATTGACTAAGTTTCATCTCAGCTTTCCCCTAGTGGTTTAACTAGTGTTACTTCTGGTTCTGAAACATTATCCTTCACACCTGCTCAATGTCAACAATTATTGCAGCTACTTCAGAATAATCTCAAGCTGACACCTCAAGCTTCAGCTCAGTCTCAATCTCATTGTATTAACTCAGTAACTTCACATCTAGTTTGTAAGTCTATTTCCACTGTTTGTTTCAATCATGCCAATTGTCTTGATAGCTTTACGAAGCATTCACAATGGATCCTCGACTCAAGAGCAACATGCCAACATATCATATTACTCCTTTTGTTTATTTACTAACCTTTGCTAAACCTATAAAATCTAAAATACATTTGCCAAATGGTCACACAACTACTATTACACATACAGGAATTGTTATACTATATTCAAATATCATTCTTGATAATGTTTTGTGTGTTCTTGAATTTTCCTACAATCTCTTATCCATTGGCAAACTAACACATGATACTTATTGTCATATCTTATTTTCTTCTCATCATTATATATTACATGATCTTACTCTGAAGAAGAAGATTGGGATTGATATATTGGATGAAGACCTTTACAAATTTAATACCTCATATATTGTTTCCTTACCAAAATCTACAAACTAGTTCATGTTGCTGCTGTTTCAAGTATTGTCAATGAATGACATGCTAGATTAGGTCATGTACCTAACAAAGTTTTAAAATAGCTTTCTCTTAATTGTAACTACTCACATTGTGATGTTTTCCCTCTAGCTAAACAATCTAGATTTCCATTTCAATTAAGTACATCAGCCTCTACTATAAATATTATTCTAAATAGTTAGGTGTTGATTTAATAAATGTTATACTTATAGGTCATATGTGCAAATTATATGAAGTAAAACTGTTGTCGGGGAATATTTTTTTTATCGGAGAATATTCGTATGACGACGCCGAAATAAACAATCATTGGTGACCCCACAACGGAATAATTGTTTGATATAAGAAGCGAGAAAAATAAACTTTTTAAATTAGCGGAAGAACTTTTACCGTTAACTGTTGAAATACTTGGTGATAAAAGTACATTAATATGCGTTATTCCACAGTAGTACACGATACTCCACAGTAGTACACGGTATTGAATAATATTTTTGATTATTAATAATTGCTACAGTAAAAGCCACTCAATATTTCATTAAATAATTGCCACAGTAGTTACTGCATAGTATATCATATTATTGATTCAATAATTGTTACAGTAATATCTGCACAATATTTTATATTATTAAATCAATATTACGATACAGTAACTTATATTATTTGATATGATATTATCAAACCAGTTAGCATTATTGATAATTTCTAGAAGTTTTGTCGAGCAAAGATATTAGTTAATTACGCGACGTTTATACGGAAAACCTTTTTTCCTGAGAACGGTTTGATTGTTAGTATTGTGAGTCTATAACATTGAATTATTTAAGTATCCTTGAAAATTGAACTTTTGGTGCATTAGAATATCTAATGTAATGACCATTGTCTTAATTATTTGCACTTAAAAGATGACACTCTACTAATATATTAAAATAACTATTTTTTACGTTAGAGTTATTATGTAAAATATGTTAACAACTTATAAATTTCAAGTGGTGTGTATTCTTTTTTTTTTATATAAATTTTGGCATATCGTAATTTTTTTTACAATGGATGGTCTCTTATTTGCCAAATTTTCTAAGTGGTATACATTCTTTCTTTTAAAATTTTGACATCTTATGATTTCTCTTAAAAATTAGTGGTCCTTCAATGACCAAATTGTCAAATTTATATACTGATGGGTTTGAAATCCGTGACTGAATTTCTTTAATTAACGAAGGCTTGCCTCCCAACCTTGCCTATAAAAGGAAGGCACCTTCAGAAGATGAGGTACATCATCACAATATTAAAAATTCATCTTCTATAATATTGTGCGTATTTATTTTGAGTATAAGGATACTTTGAGTGAAGCTAGTAGTGCATGATTTCCTCTATATAATCTCCTTTATATGGTTATACCAGTCAGATTTAGTCTTCTACTAAGGTAAGGGATATCATTTCTTTCATATTTATAAGGGATATCACTTTCTTTCATACTCATAAATATAAATTTACTATGATAAGTATTACTTCTATGATTCCTGAAATGATTAGAAATTCATTGGAGATTTGCGCTTCAACTAGTATTATTTCATTTATCTGAATCTTTTTATTAAATTTTAATTGTTATCTTTCAAATATGAATCTTGAATATTATTCTTAAATTTGAATTACTAGGAAAACACGTACATGATCATCTATCTCTCTGATATTTGTACACACAAAAGCTAATGATGAATTAAATATTGGATGTGATTCAATCAACTTATAATAGCCTACTCCGGATTCCAAGTTTAGCCTGCCTGCCCTGCGTATCAAAACCTCTCCAATATCATACATAACACAGCTTCACAGAATTTTATTTACAAAATTGTTAAATGCCATCATCCTACTATTATACTTTAATGAAACGAATTTTGTATTGAAAGTCTAACTAATTAGAGTCCCCATCACCATTCTCATCTGGCAAATCAAGCAACTCCACCACATCCTCTGTGCTCCACCGCGCACGTAACAATGTCTCAGATAATAACCTCACGTGCTGCACCACACCCTTCCTATCTTTCACGCACTCGCTACTAGTGTCTTCATCATCTGGTGACGACGACGACGATCTGTTCTCATCACCACCGTCCATCATCATCATCTCCCTAACATCATCTTCTTCCCACCCTCCGTCCCTCAACCTCCCACACACCTCCTCCAAACACCCACCCAAATCCCCACTCCACCACCCTCCCGTCCCCTTACTCGCCGCCGCCACCACCCTTTCCTCCCTATCCACCAACTCCGTCCAAAACTCAATCCTCCTCGCCTCTGTGGCCGCCCACGCCGGGGTATTAAACAAATTCGACAAGGTGGGCCGCTTCAAGGCCTCCCCGTTACCCCTGAATTCAACTTGCTGAAAAAACCCAGAAATATCAAAACTCCATAGCTTAATCTCATCCCCATTTACGTAAAAAACAGGGTTTCCCGCCAAACAGGGCATTGAAGGAAGGTAGCAGTGCCGATATATAGGAACAAGAATCGGAGCTTTTCTCAGGTATCCTTTAGCCAAATTCACGGCCTCGTCATTATCTTCAGGTCTATTATCCCAAGAATAGCACCAGAAATTTCCCTTAGAAACTCTTCTGCATAAATTCAAGATTGGCAAGTCAGTGAGGATTTGAAGCTGTTGGGAGGATGAGGATCGCCAATTGGGGAAGCCATGGTCAACGGGAAGGCCTTCCCGGAGAATTGAACGGAGATCAGGAGGAAATGTGAAGTGGAAAGTGGATTCAATTTCTGAGAATTCGGAGTCTGTGAGGCCTTCTGATATGTGAATGTTGGAATTCTGAAGTTGGTCGATGAGATTCTTGGCGTAGGCTGCGAATGAGAAGCAAACTCGTATTGGTTTTGGGTTTATGAAGGTTTTAGGGATTGATGGTTGTTCATGTGCAGTAGTTGTTGCCATTGGAGATTGATGATTGATGCACGTTGCATGTACAAATAGATATACCTGTAAATTGATGATGACAGAGGAGAGAGAATGAGAGAAATTAAGGAGTTTTATCGATTTGGTGTGGGGATCAGGATCTGGAAATGTGGGGGGGATTATTTAGTTAGGAAGGGAATGGGGATTAAACTGGACTGGGAAGAAAGAAGAAGTCGTTGGTTTAATTTCGGCTTGGATTTAGATGGTAACAAGGGAGAGAGATACAAGGACTCTTTGACCGGATAGCATAGAGAGATACTTTTAACTAAAAAATTGGAAATTATTTATATAATAAAAATATTAATTTTAAACCATCAAATTTGATGAGAGGTTTAAAACAAATAATTTTATTTATCACATTATTTTTGTAAAGAAAAGAAACATAGCTTTGAACTTTTACATGCAAATTTAAAGTTTAGAAATGTCTGTCTATTAAGTACTAACATTGGTGCCTCATCATTTCAAATTTATATTTAAAGCTTAATTTTTCGATTAATAAGAAAATCAACCAAAAGTCACTAGTATATGATCATGTGAATTGGTGGGCCATGGGTGTCATAGAGTCTACAAACAAAAGCATGTCCTGTGAAGTTTATAAAAGTTTGATTTTATATGGTACTCCCTTCCTTCGTTAATATAAATCGTTTTAGCGTTGTGAACATGTATTAAAAAAAAGTGATCATAAAATATTAAATATAATATTAATTATCTATATTATATTTGTATTGAAAAAAGAGAGTGTTATTTATTGGATAGAAAATAGTGAGAGAATCAAAATTATATTTAATACTTGGATAATATAAATAATTAATGTTTACTTGAAATTCTGAAACAACTTATATTTATTATCTAAAACAGTTTATATTAAAGAACAGAAAGAGTATATAGTACTACTATATTAATTACTAGTACATTTTTTCATCATATTATAAGACGAGGACGGACAACTACAGACTAGTTCCATAAAAACCTGGGACTGGGAGCTTAATAAAAATCCGGAATTCATGCACTTTAAAAATTTGTTTAATTATTTTCTTTCTTTTCAATGGTATTTGACTTGACTTGTTAGCTGTCCAAATTGTTGTCATCGTTTCCTTAGAAATATTCATTCATTCATTCATGCCGGCAAAATTACTTGTAACATTGTCCGTCCATATTACAATATTATTAGTAATTTATTTGACTATATTCTTAAGAATACTCTTCTAGTCCATGCCAATATGCCATCAGTTCAGAGTCCAGACTCAACAATGCTAAGCTAGCTAATTGACTAATCAAATAAATGTTTGTTAGTTATGTAAGGACAGGTTAGACTTCTAGATGGCACTGCACCCAGATATTTTCTAAAGCATATCTTCAAACTGAGCAAAATGAACACCTTAAACTGAAGTTACGTCTCTCTCTCTCTCTCTCTCTCTCAAGTAAATATAAAAAAACAGTTCAGAAGCAGTACAATTTATCACTAGCTATTCGGTTGATGCGTACCTACAACGCTACTAACCCATGAAAATCAATATTGTGAATTTACTTTTCATGCAGTATCTTCAGCGCTTGAGCTGCTGTCATTCTCTATTTGCTCATGATTCTCATTGCTACCTGATTCAATTGCCACATTCTCAGGACTAATAGAAACATCTTCATTCCCAAAACTCCATCCGCCAACAAGCCTCCTTGCATGACCAGTAAAATTGAAATCATTGTAAAAACTCTGAGAGCTGATATTTATCAAATCTTTTCCACTATAGCTGGTAGAAATATTTGAAGGCGACACAAATTTCCCATCATTAGTCATCCCCCCACAAGTGGCGTAATTCTTAGTTTCCATCCCCTTGACTTGATGAGATGTGATTGAGAAGTTAGTCTTCGTCTCCCCTACCTTTATATCATCAAACTTTGATTCTGAGGAGCTTTTAACTCTGTTACCATCCTGCAGAGTTTGATTGTGAAATATAGGATTGCTAATGCTAATCCCATTTCTGTCTGTAACGACATTTAAAGTCTTGCCATCAATTTCCTTTTGACTGTCAGCCTTGTCTTCCAGCTTCTTTTGGCTATGTTTCTCACAATTTAGTTCTTTAGTCCCACTTTGAGCATTGTGTAATTTAGGTTTTCGGCCACGAGCTCGGGGGAGAGACCGATCTGTAGAAGGATTAACATCATTTGAAGCAATTTGCCTCTTTGGCCTCCCTCTTTTTGTCTTCTTCTCTCCAGGTAAAGTAGCTACACTACCATGAGCAGCAGGCTCTATCACAGTTGGCTTCAGAGAAAGAACATCTGCCTCAAGCTTAGTCAAGCGATTCTTGTAATTAGCCAGCTCAGATTGCAAATGACCAACAACATTCCATAGCTGAACATTCTCTGCTGACTGCAATCTCAACACCGCAATACAAATACTCAATTAAGCATGCTCAATACCTAAAGTATATAGCACAAGAGGGGCAACTATAAGATATATTTGTCTTACTTGAGCTTCCCAAAGTTGCTGATGCTTCTGCGAAAGTTTTGCTGGTAGTTGAATAATACCTATTTGATGAGAGGATGGTGCAGAAGCTGCTGAGCAATCAGGAACTGAAGGTGAAAAAAAGTAGCTACATGCTCCAGGGTTTGTATAAGTAAAAGGAGGTATTGATTGTTGCTGTTGAGCCCACCAAGATGAGGGATTCCAAGGACCTGTTAACCAGAAAGACCAAACTCCAGGCGACAAAATTAACATCTACACTTAGACAATTGAGTACAAATTTTCCTACTTCAAGACTTCTCTTTTTCGTTCTTTAGGACTACAGGATAAGGGGAGGGGGAAACCAAGTGCAACAAATGTGGCTCAATCTCACATCACGACTGCTAGATGACCACTCGGATGTCTTCCTGGAGCTATCATGCTTCTATCTTGAGCTATATATTCATTATCCAAGTTATTAAAAACAAGTCAAGTTATCCTTAGAAAACCATTATCACCCCAACTACCAAAGATAGTACTCCCTCCGTCCTAATATAAAGAGTACCAATTACAAAGAAAAGGTACCCATTTCAGGACAGAGGGAGAATAAGATGTTTAACATAGAAAAGTTCAATCAATCGTAGAACTCTTATAATTAAAAACTTGTAAAATAAGAAGTATACAAGATTACTGATCAGTTTTGCAGCTTCTACCTGGGAAACCTGGATATGGATAACCAGTGGGATAAGAATAAAATGGAGGCTGCAGTTGATTTCCGGGTGAAAAATCTCTGTTGATTGTGTTAGCACCTTGCCAGGTAACATCAGTTGTTCCTACAGGAGTGAATGGATGGTAAGCAGCAGCTCCATTGGCTCCAGATAAATGGTAACCAGGTTGCTGGGCTAGCCAGAAGGACATGGATGCTTGCGCTGAATGATGAGCTGTCTGGCTGTGTTGGACCTGATTGAGCTGCGAGTTCTGCCATTGGCCTAGAATAATGGGTGAAGGTGAATGGCTGGGAATGCAGGGTTTTGAGATCAATGGGGTTTGTTCAACATCAGATTGGGTTGAGTATGGCAATTGAAAATTTGGTTGAAATTGCTGATTTGAGGGTTGTGCATTCTCATGTGAAGAGCTGCCACTTGTATTCTTTTTAACTCCAGACTGATTCTGATCTTCATTGTTCTGTTCAGGATTGAATTCGTTATATATAGAAGTTCACGGAGCTCTATCTCTTCTTTTTTGATAACTACATGTCCATAAGATAAAATGCAGATGTCTGTTCTAATTAAATATTCCGGATCAGAAAATTTCTCAACAATATGATCACAGTAATTAAATCAGAGATTAAATATTAAAATGTTTCTTTGAGTAGTTGAGTTGTATCTTATCCTGAAAGGTCACACCCAGTTACTCCTGTCCTGCAACGAATGTCACAAAGGTTTTATATTTATAGGTGAAAAAAAGATCAATAATAACACTACATGAGCGTATTTTACCTCCAAAATAATACACACGGACAAGATACATTCAATTTGGTAAAACAACACATTTGCCATCACTCCTACCCATAAAATAACACTAAAATGTGACATTCATTAGGATGGAGCCATGAGGTAGCAGTATATCTTTTGTAAAACAAACAAAATAGTAAAACCATATCACTTTAAAACTTATGAAGCTCGTTTTTTTTTAATCCCACCCAGAAAATAGTGAATAACATTTCAATATATTATATATTCAACATATAGAATACATGTTAAAGAAAAACCCACCCCTAGTCCATCAATCTGTGTATTCAATTTTCTAGGTCAATATTGCTTGTTAATGTAAAATCTCAAATTCTAGTTATCAAAAAAGGGTTTTAGAAGTTAGCAAGGGGTACAGATACTTGAAAAGAGGGGATATAAATACTCATTTAAAACAGATATAAAGAAGCACATTACCGAGAGATGGTTTGGTTCTTCAACTTCTTGATGGGTAGTGGAACCAGACCTGTGATCCTTCTTCTTCTTCTTCTTTTCCATGGCTTCAACGTGTCTTCCCTTTACTTGTTTTCAAAGTGATATCTCAAGGCCAATAGAGCAACTAATTATAAAGTTATGGAGACGAGGAGAGAATGAGAATGTGAGTAGAGAGAGAGCACCATTAAAGCCCACAAAAAGAGTTGGGATGTCTTGAGCCTGAGCCCCCAGGAGAGGAGACTACTAAACAATTTTATTTGAAAACTGATATTTTAAACTGATTTTTTCACATGAAAAATGACAGATTCTATAACCATAATTTTTATTATCGCTATATATTTATCATGTTTATTTTCTTCTGGCAGCTCTTTCTTTCTCTGCTCCTTGGTCTTTGTTGCGGTTGTCCTTTTGTCAAAAGAATTAGGCAAAAATAAGAAATTAAGGCCAAGAAAGCATATGATAATTTTATGGCACAATGTTAAAGATCATGCTACTTTTATTATTTTTTTGTTATATTTGACTGAAATTTAAATATTTTTGCGTAAGAATGGATTACAAGAGCTCATGTAACCATTGAGGCATGCATGAGGGGCTTGGTGGATCATGCTACTTTGAACAATAAATTGCCCTAATAAATATCCTCAGTTTGATAATTCACCTCAGGTGCCTGCTTCCCAACTTTAACTTTGACCTCTTTGTTGTTTGGTGAAATAACATGGATTATCCTTTCCTTCCTTTAAAACAAGCCATTGCGAGCTGCAGTTTTCCACTTGATGGTGCAAAAAATTGACGGCAAAGTGCTTTTAGGAAAATTTAAAAGTGTTTAATTATAAATCTATCTAATAAATACAAATGATTTTAAATTTTTCGCTCACTCAATAAATTATCTGAGCCGTCCAAAGTTTAAAATAAATTCCACCATCCATATAGTGCCGGAGTCACGGAACACATATAGTTAAATTACAAAATACAAACTTGGAGGTAGCTAAGCTGTCCTGTGTGGTATGTATGGGATTTTATTTTGTTCATAGAGGCAAACTTGGAATCCATTTACAAAAGCACAAATTCTGAAGTACTTTTTGATTCCACCACATGGTACTAGTGATTACAATAGACCCTAAAAATTATGGGCTCATCTTAAAAACATAATAAGTACTATTGAAGATAAAAGCTTAGATTATCCTTTATAATAGAAAAAGAGTGATTTAAGTAATGTTTTCTCAGCGATTGAAAATAGTGTTAGATTAATTAATAGTAGTTCTTGGGGATTTATATGGGATTTTGGATGAAAACGAGGGAGCAATACTATGGAAGGGGACGTTTTAATGCATAGGATAGGAGACCCTCCTATTTTTGAATTAAAGAATCAAAATCACAGAGTAACCCTTTCTCCAATGCCTCACGTGTGGCACCTAATACATTTCGATCAAACAAACACTGCTTCCCAACTTTGACACAGTTTGTACCAACTCAAATTCACACATCACATCATTGATTGTAGACAATTGATATTATAATTAATGTTATATAATTATTTTTTTAATATTTATGTTACTATCTCGTTTCTCTTATGATGAGAAAATGATTGAAAAAAAGATGCAAACATTCAATAGATTAAACAAAGCATGCATCTTATTTTTCCCTATCCAAAAAATACTCACCAGGGCACTCAAGTGGGATCAGGATCCTCTATGAAGATTTCTCTGTGAGGATCTTGTGAGGGTTTTAATATGGGGTTGACAACACATTAAAAAGGAGATCAAATGTCTCACAACTCTTTTTTTTGTATGTGTATCAAAACTGTTAATTGCACCTTTTCTTTATGAGTTTTGATCATTTTGGGGATTAATTTAGACCCATTAATTGATTGAATTTATATTAAATAAATTGTGCATTTGATAGCCTATTACAAGGAGATTAATAGAGAGCAATATATGGTTCAAGTAGGAGTTATATATTGTGTTTTAATTGTATTCAAAGTGGAGTACATGAAAAGATTTATTGTTGTTTAAGAAAACTATTTTCTTTAAGTCCCACATTGAGTAGGAATAAAACTATTTAATACTTTATAAGTATATGTGGAATAGTTTAATTCACTAGTGGAACTAAAGGAAAGGCTTGGAGTTGGTCACAATGGTGTGGTGCAAAGCACCACCCGCCCGCGACCCGGGGACCGTGATGCGGGTTCGGGTCGCAAAGTCGCATTGGCACTTTGCACGTGCGCATCGTCGCTAGGAGCCATGAGTTTCTTTTTAACATTAAACCAAAATAATAAACTTCATTAATGATTAAAACAGTTTTTTGTTTAATCATTATGAGATGCAAAACTGATATGTGATTAATATATCATTTATTTTATAAATGATTCTTAACTCACAATTCAGTTATGAAATTGGTGAGTCTCCTCTTCTTTCTTCTATCTTCTTTTACACAGCAGCATAAATTGAGGTTTAGAGTGAATTGTTATCACTTAGAACAAATATAAGCTTTGACATAAAATTCTGGAGGTATATTGCTAGTAGCCTTTAGCAAACCTTAGTGGTAAGGGGCAATAAACACCTTAAGGACAGGGACTACCCGTGTCAATCCTTGGTCCTAATTTTCTGTATTCATTATATTCTTTTTCAATGACGTCGTTTTGATAGGATTTTTTTTTTACAAATTGACAGAAAATTGGAAGTCACCAAATGTCGTTTACTTTTATCAAATATACGAAGTAAAGTAAAAAAAGTACATTTAAAATAGTATTTGAGTTGTGATGGTGATTGTCTCCGTTGAGTAGTGGATTAAGAGAAATAAAGTAAAATGATTATTAATAATAAAAAAAGATATAAAGGAATATGTAAATAATAATAATTAATAGGTCTAGAATATTTTCTTGGTTGACTCAGAAGGTCTAATGAATAGAGTAAATAATAATAATATTTTCAATGGTGAGAGTAAACTTTTTTTATGGAACAGATAAATACAAATAATAATAATAATTATTATAAATAATAGGCTTAAATATGAATTAGTACCCTAAACTATAGGTCATATTACACTTCGGTGATCCACATTTCAATTTTGTCAATTAGATGATTAAACTATTAAATTTTTCCAATTGCAAAAACTTGAACATGCCACGTCGGAAATTGCTGACGTGACAACTTGTTTGATCATTTTACCCCACACCAAATCAGATTTATTTATTTTATGATTAAAAAACTCTCTTTTTTACCACACCAGTTTCTTAAGGCCCCACACAAGTTGCCACATCAACAATTTTTGATGTGACATGTTCAATTTTTTGCAATTGGAAAAAATTAATAGTTTAATCATCTAATTGACAAAATTGAAAGGTGAATCACCGAAGTGGAATATGGCATATAATTTAGTATACTAATTCATATTTAAGCCTAAATAATAATATAAATAAACAAACAAAAACAATAATAATAAACGAAAAATAACTAAAGCCGCATTGAAAATATAAGACCCCGACTTTTATAAATAAAGATGAATTTTCTATAAATATTATTTTTGAATATTATGAAATAAATTTGATATAATGTTATAGTTGTGGGTAATATTTATAAATTTTGCAAAGTAAGCAAGTTGTTATAAAATATTCGTTTGGTCGGAGAATATTCTTTTTGTCGGAGAATATTCGTACGACGGCTCAATCATTGGTGGACCCCACAACGGAAGTATTATCGTAGTGAGAAAATGACAAAATTATCTTTCTATAAAAATAAAGGCGGAGGTGTTACCGTTAAAACTGATGAACTACCCGATAGTAAAAGTACAGTAATATGCGTGGTTGCATAGTAGCACACGGTATTGATTATTGATGCTTACGTGAGAAGTCACTCAGCTATACTCAATTATTACTACAGTAATTGCTGCATCAAATCTCTTATATTATTGATTCAATTATTGTCACAGTATCATCTGTATAATATGTTATATTATTAAATCAATAATTGAGACGACAAGTTATAAATGATTAATAACTGTTGAAAGATTAAATATGTGTTTATTAAAAATAAAATGATTTGTGGTAATATTTATTCAATCCTTGATGTATATAAAGAGTCTGTTATGAGACGTTTGTGGTAAGTTTGGTTATTTTATGGGGGGTCCATATGTCATCATCTAAGAGTCTATTCGTCAATAGTAATTACCTTCGTCAATAGTAATTACCTTTATCAGTCATCAAACCACTTGCCGTTTCATATTACAGGCGTCGAACCACTTATCGTTTCACATTACAGGCGTCGAACCAATTGTCGTTTCACATTACAGGCGTCAAACCACTTTTCTTTTCATATCATCAGTCGTCAAGCCACTTGCCTTTTCACATGGCAAGTGCTAAGCTAGAAATCTTCAATAAATAGAGGCCTAGTGCTTCATTATTTTTCACGAATTCATTCAAGCTATAGAGAGAGAAAGTATAGAGAGAATAAGAGAGAAAGAAGAAGAGTATTCTGTTACTACACTACTGCAGTATTCAATCTCCTACTAAAGTAAGGTGTGTTATTCTTTCTTATTCATGAAGAGAACTGTTGTTATTCCATTGCTTATTATTCTGTTGGAATAACCTGTATACGCGGGTTACCCTATACTTGGTGACATTCTTCTATTATTCTGTTGGAACATCCTGTCTGTGTGTTTTATAACGGACCTGGTTCCGTCTTTATTATTATTCTATTGGAACATCTTGTCTGTATGTTTTACACCGGACCTGATTTCGTCTTTATTATTATTCTGTTGGAACATCCTGTCTGTGTGTTTTACGCCGGACCTAGTTCCATTCTTTATTATTCTGTTAGAATATCCTGTATGTGCATTTTACGCCGGACTTGGTTCCGTTATTTATTATTCTGTTGGAATAACCTGCATGTGCGGTCTATCGCATGCATGGTGATTTCTTTTGTTATTCCATTCTTTATTATATTCAGTTGTTTAAAACTTTGACTTCTATACTCCATAAAATTAGTTGAATATCCTTGATATTTGCGCTTCATCCAGTATCCTTTCATAGAAATATTCTTCTAAGTATTCTTGAATTTTTTTCTACAAAGCAATATCATGTTGACAGTTTGATTGTTATTGGTTCCTGGATAAATTAATTCTTGAACTTGTTTTATTGAATTCTTATATCATTGTCATCATCCTCATGTTTATATTATGTTGAAAGTCATCTGTGGTCTATAGTGCATAGATGGACTTGATATGATTATGACCAGGGATTATTCGGTGTAATCATGACCGTAATGTTACAAATGATGTGGTAAAAATTCTTATTGGCCCGTAGTGCATTGATGGACAGTTGTTGGCATGATCATGACCATTAATGAATACACAAATATTCTTGACCCATAGTGCATGGATAATTATGGTCGTGATACTAAAGAATATCATTGGCCGTAGTGCATGAGTGATTCGATGATGTGAAATATTTATTAAGCTGAGTCTCAGCTATAACAGTGATGAAAAACCTTTTAAATCATAAAAGATAGTAGATTTTATTTTCTACTTGACTCTTTTAATGGATTGTTGGTTCCGCTGCAATTAAACTTGATGTTTATTATATTTTATCAGTTTAACACTGTTGATGGCTAATGATAATTTATTCTGCATTATCTTAGTCATAATATTTCTTACTGGGCTAGTTGAGCTCACCCTTTTCTTTCACTGTTCTCTTCAGGAAATGAGAATATAGCTAGGACGAGTCGGGGAACGGAGTAATGGTTCAGAGGATAACATTAGTAGTCCTCACTATTCTGTGAAATAGTGTGATAATAATTGTAATGAGGACTATTTTTGAGTTTGTATAATCTCTAGTAGACAATATTTGTATTCAAACTCACAGTTTATGTTTTGTCGCATTGTACATGACAGTTGTATTAGTAAGTTGTATTTGAATTTTGTACCATGTGTCTGGCGACCCAAGATGGGTGATGTATACCTAATTTTGGGGGCGTCACAGAAAATATTAACGATAATTATAACCGATATATTTATTCATTTTTTTGAGCCAAGTTTGTAGTTATCCTAATATTAATAGCAAACTAAGTTATTAAATATAAAAAAAAATCATATACAGAATAATGAAGAAATTTAAAATAATTATACGTAAAAATAAATGGCTTTTGGTGACTTCTAATTTTTTGTTAACTTGTAAAAAAAAATCCCATCAAAACGACGTCGTTTTGATGCAAAAAAAAAAAAGAGTTGTGAGCCATTGGATCTATTTTTTAATGTGTTGTTAACCCCACAACAAACAAGATCTTCACAGAGAAATCTCATAGAGGATCCTGATTCCAAGTGTAGAGCCAAATTCTCAAAGAAATAGAAACATTTCCTCCAATGTTCCAAACAAGGAACGAAGGATGCTTAAGAGAAAAATACTAAGCAAGAAGTTCATCGTGCTAGTATTTAAACTTAAGATTACCTTTCAAGTCTCTTCACTCTTGTTTTATTTGAACACACACTTAGGTATTTTCATTGACAAAACAGATACAATAATTGCTTATAGTCTGTGCCAATGGCTGAGAATGGTAACAAATTCCAAAAATCAAACTTTTAAACTTTAAAGGAGGCAATACTGAAAATCAATACCCAAATAAGGAATATTAATGATCCACATTCATATAATCAAATAATGTCTGGGAAAGCAAGAAAATGTTACTGAAGACAGCACAGCACCTAAGCTGTTTGTTTCAAGTAAAAGACCATATATCCTCTCAATACTCATCTCCCTCGTCATCATCATCGCCCACAGCAGACTCGGCACCAACCTCCTCGTAGTCCTTCTCAAGGGCAGCAAGATCCTCACGGGCTTCAGAGAATTCACCTTCCTCCATACCTTCACCAACATACCAGTGAACAAAAGCCCTCTTAGAATACATGAGATCAAACTTGATGTCAATCCGTGAGAACACCTCAGCAACACTGGTTGAATTTGAGATCATGCACACAGCCCTCTGCACCTTGGCAAGATCACCACCAGGAACAACAGTTGGGGCCTGGTAGTTGATTCCACACTTGAAACCAGTAGGGCACCAGTCAACAAACTGAATGGTGCGCTTGGTTTTGATGGTTCCCACAGCCGCATTTACATCCTTGGGGACCACGTCCCCACGGTACATCAGGCAACAAGCCATGTATTTACCATGACGGGGGTCACACTTGGCCATCATAGAAGAGGGCTCAAATGCACTATTGGTGATCTCTGCAACTGAGAGCTGTTCATGGTAGGCCTTCTCAGCTGAGATAACAGGAGCATACGAAGAAAGCATGAAGTGGATCCTAGGGTATGGCACCAGATTAGTCTGGAACTCAGTCACATCGACATTTAGGGCTCCATCGAATCTTAGAGAAGCAGTCAAGGAGGAAATAACCTACCACAATTATGAAGATAGTTAGGAAAATAATCTCGCTGGTTTAAGAAATGAAGTGAAATCACAAAGGGAAAAACTTCTTCAGTACCTGAGAAACCAAACGGTTAAGGTTGGTATAGGTAGGGCGCTCAATGTCAAGGGACCGCCTGCAGATATCATAGATGGCCTCGTTGTCAAGCAACACAGAAACATCAGTATGTTCCAAAAGGGAGTGGGTGGAGAGAACACTGTTGTAGGGCTCAACAACAGAGGTTGATACTTGAGGTGAGGGATACACAGTGAATCCAAGTTTGGATTTCTTGCCATAGTCCACAGACAGACGTTCCAGAAGAAGGGAACCAAGACCAGAACCAGTGCCTCCACCAACAGCATTAAAAACAAGGAAACCCTGGAGACCAGTGCAGTTGTCGGCAAGCTTCCGAATACGATCCAAGCAAAGGTCTACAATCTCCTTCCCAACTGAAGTATATTAATATATTAGTACATTCATACAGATAATAGAACAAAGTGACTTATAATCTATTTATAAAAATAACTAAAAATAAGGAAAGAAAATGTAATAGGACAAAGGGAACAAGGGGGGAGTTCACTTACTGGTATAGTGTCCGCGTGCAAAGTTGTTAGCTGCGTCTTCTTTGCCGCTGATGAGCTGTTCCGGGTGAAAGAGTTGGCGGTATGTTCCTGTCCTTACTTCATCAATAACTGTAGGCTCAAGATCTACAAAAACTGCACGAGGTACATGCTTTCCGGCACCAGTTTCACTAAAAAATGTGTTGAAAGCATCATCACCTCCCCCAACAGTTTTGTCACTCGGCATCTGGCCATCAGGCTATCAAAGACAAAAACATATTAGGCAAAGCTGACAATAACAGAAAAAGTGTTGAATGTATACAGCAAAAAGATTCATGGCAAGAATGCAAACTCCCAAGTATTGTCATCCCAATATTACTACGCAACTGATAGAGTACGAGGAACCACAATAAACCTACTTTATGTTCAATTGACTAAATTTCAGCTGAAACAAATTAAACTACAATAATCAAATTAGCTTAGTTTAGCCCATAAGGAAATAGATAAATCTCAAAGTCAACTAATGTTTTGAAAGAGACTAGGAACACTTAATTTTGGCATGTGTCAAACTTAAATTTATAGTAGCTATAAATAAATAAGTTCAAGACATAGATGTAGATGAATAATGAATGAAAGATCCAAATTAAATATTGAATATTAGAGATTCAGTGTTTATTAGCTTAAAACACAATAAACTTTATTTTATCTAAGATGTAATAAACAATGCACCCACAGAGGCTTGTGCTAATGGCCACTTAATGGATGTCTGTGTAGACCATGTGGTGCGCCAACATCATGCATAGGTTAGCATGACTTCAGAAATAGTTGTAGCTTAGTCTATAACTAACTGTAAGTATTACTAGTCTAATTATGTATTTGTCAAAATTAAAGATTTAAACCATTAAATTCATTCACTTCAAGTTGAATGAAGATCAGAATATAAGATCTCAACCTATAAGTTTAGATCAATGTACATAAACAGACAACAACACATACAGGTTGCATTGAATTACAAATCCACCGAACAAGCCAATGAAAACAACAGATCTGATAAAACTAAAACTAAAAAGGATGTGCAGCTAAGCCTAATCACAGTTGAACATGATCACTGTAGAAGACAACAAAAGTTCATATTCAATTTCGTTATAAGAACAAAAGAATTAATTAAACTCTAGCTCTGCCCAAATGTGGATAAAATGACGCTAAAGACAAATTGTTCACGTTTCTAGGTCACGATCATATAGAGCAAATGACAATTCTAAACAGATATTCGTTTCTGGCCGAAGAAATAACAGCCTAAAGTTGCAAAATAAACTTCATTATACATGAAAGACGTAAAAATTATGTGAATCGTAACAATGTAGATAGAGAAAATACCTAAAAATGGATCAAATATCGCCAAACGCACAAAAACTCTAGATCCGATCTAATGTAGTACAGATACAAGATATACATATGTATAGACGAATCACGAATGAATATATGCGAATAAGAAATCAAAAGAAGGTAAGATACCTGAATGCCATGCTCGAGGCAGTAAAGTTCCCAGCAAGCATTGCCGACCTGAATACCGGCCTGGCCAATGTGGATTGAAATGCACTCTCTCATTTTCGATTAAAAGGAGAAAACGAGAGTTAACCAGAGATTGAAGGAAATTATAGAAAGAGATCGAGTAAAAGAGAAAATATTGAGAGCGTTTATTAAGACGCCTCAAAATTGAAACCTGTTTTTCTCTGTCTCAGACTTCCCGTCGGTTTATATAAAAGAGAGGAAATTAATTTAGGAGGATACAGATCTGAGAAAATTATTGACCCTGGTTAGATTATGCTGCCAGTTAAGATTTCGCATTGGCCAGCTTTGACTGTCTTAATTTAACCACGGTTAGATTATGCTGCCAGTTATGATTTCGGATTGGCCAGCTTTGACTGTCTGAATTTAACCACGGTATATTTAATATTTCCCTCTTCCATTGGGACCCTTTCAAAATTCAAAATACGACTACCTTTTGTTTTGTCCATGTGTATTGATGATGATAGGTAAGCTTTCTTTCCCTTATGTATGTTGCTCTCTACGTCCTTGTTATTTGTCTTTTTAATTATTAAGAAAAATAATTAATAAGTTAAAATTAATTTTAAATATTAACATTGAAATTATTAAATAAAAAGTAGTGAGAAAAACAAAATCTATATAATAAAGCAGAACCCAATTTGAATTCTATAATTTGATAAAACACAACAACGTCTCAGATTCATTCTAACTTAATCTAAAGGCTCACATTTCATCTCACACAAATAAAATCTAGCCCAAATTTCCTCCTTCACTCTCTCTCTCCTTTTCTCTTTCTCTTTCTCTTTCTCTCTCCTCTACTCCTTCCCCCTTTCTCTCTCCTATCTCCTCTGCCTTCTCTCTTTCTCTCTACTCCTAATCCTCTTCTCCCTTTCTCTCTACTCCTAATCCTCTTCTCCCTTTCTTTCTCTATCCTCTCTCATCTTTCTCTCTCTCTCCTCTACCGTTTCTCTTCTTCTCTTTCTCCATTTACTTAATTAATTAGTATTTTAATATTTTATTTTAAATTATAATAATTTTTGAAATATGCATACATTTAAAATATCAATGGTAAGAAAGCAATTACAAAATAATTATAAAATTAAAAAATTAATTTATCAAAAACAACAAATATTAATAATAATTACTACTACTATTATAATAATAATAATACTAATAATTACTACTATAATAATAATAATAATAATATTAATAATAATTACTACTACTATATCTATATATCTATATAATAAAACAGAACCCAATTTGAATTCTATAATTTGATAAAGCACAACAACGTCTCAGATTCATTCTAACTTAATCTAAAGGCTCACATTTCATCTCACGCAAACAAAATCTCACCCAAATTTTCTCATTCACTTTCTCTCTCCTCTACTCCTTCCCCCTTTCTCTCTCCTCCGTCTTCTCTCTTTCTCTCTCCTCTACTCCTTCCCCATTTCTTTCTCCTATCTCCTTCGCCTTCTCTCTTTCTCTCTACTCCTAATCCTCTTCTCCATTTCTTTCTCTATCCTCTCTCATCTTTCTCTCTCTCCTCTACCGTTTCTCTTCTTCTCTTTCACCATTTACTTAATTAATTAGTATTTTAATATTTTATTTTAAATTATAATAATTTTTGAAATATGCATACATTTAAAATATATAATACATAAAAAATATCAATGATAATTACTACTACTATAATAATAATAATTACTACTACTAGTAGTAATTATTACTATTATTAGTATTATAGTAATAGTAATTATTACTATTATTATTATTATAGTCGTAGTAATTATTATTATTATTATTATTATTATTATTATTATTATTATTATAGTAATAAAACGCACAGACAGGATATTCCAACAGAATAGTAAACACGGAATAATAGAAGAATGTCACCAAGTATAGGGTAGACCGCGTATACAGATTATTCTAACAGAATAATAAACAATGGAATAACAACAGTTCTCTTCATGAATAAGAAAGAATAACACCCCTTACCGTAAAAGAACTGAAAATAAAAGTAGTTAAGTAGCAGAAATCTTTTCTTCTTTCTCTATATAATTTTCTCTCTCTAGAGTTTCAATGAATTCGTAAGAAAATAATAAAGGAATGAGCTTCTATTTATAGAAAATGAACTGCATAGTAACTAACTCATGAACGGTCCAGATTGATTTACTTTAATCTGACGGTCCATATTTAAAGCAAAATCTTTTAAATAAAATATAATATATTCTATTTATAATCTAATAAAACGAATAACTTTATAAAAGATTTTACTATGCAAATACTATACAGACACTATACAAACACTATGCATAATAAAATATAATATATTCTAATTATTGTCTAATAAAATAGATAGCTTTATAAAAGTATTATGTTTTATATAAAAACATTTTAATATGCAAAATACTATACAGACACTATGTAACACTATGCATAATAGAATATAATATATTCTATTTATAGAATAACTTTATAAAAGTATTCTGTTTTATATAAAAAGATTTTCTGTATTATTACATTAATAATACTAACAAACCTGAGTGACTTATCACGTAAGCATCAATAATCAATATAGTGTGCTACTAGGCAACCACGCATATTACTGTACTTTTAACACCGGGTGTTTTAACAATTAACGGTAAAACTTTCGCCGTTATTTTCATAAAGTATTTTTGTCATTTTCTCAATCCGATAATAATTCTATTGTGGAGTCCACCAATGATTGTGCCGTTGTACTAATATTCTCTGTTAAAACGAATATTCCCCGACCAATCGAATATTATATAACAACTTGCGTACTTTGCAAAATTTATAAATATTATCCACAACTATTATATCAATTTCACTCCATAATATTCAAAAATAATATTTATAGAAAATTTATCTTTATTCAAAAAATTGAGGTTTGATAATAATAATTATTATTATAGTAGTAATTATTATTATTATTATTATTATTATTATTATTATAGTAGTAGTAATAATAATTATTACTACTACTATAATAATAATATTTATTACTATTACTATAATAATAATAATAATTATTACTACTACTAATAGTAATTATTATTATTATTAGTATTATAGTAATAGTAATTATTACTATTATTATTATTATAGTTGTAGTAATTATTATTATAGTAGTAATTATTATTATTATAGTAGTAGTAGTAATTATTATTATTATTATAGTAGCAGTAATTATTATTATTATTATTATTATTATTATTATTATTATAGTAGTAGTAGTAATTATTATTAATATTTGTTGTTTTTGATAAATTAATTTTTTGATTTTGTAAATATTTTGTAATTATTTTCTTGCCATTGATATTTTTTATGTATCAAAAGATGAGAGATGATAGAGAAAGAAAGGGAGGAGATGATTAGGAGTAGAGAGAAAAAGAGAAGGCGGAGGAGAGAAGAGAGAGAAAGGGGGAAGGAGTAGAGGAGAGAGAAAGAAAAAAGGAGAGAGAAAGTGAAGAAGGAAAAAATTTGGGCGGGATTTTGTTTATGTGAGATGAAATGTGAGCCTTTAGATTAAGTTAGAATGAATCTGAGACGTTGTTGTGCTTTATCAAATTATAGAATTCAAATTGGGTTCTGTTTTATTATATAGAAAATGAGCTTCTATTTATAGAAAATTGACTGCATAGTAACACCGTCATGTAGTTTTGTTCCAGTCTGATAAACTCCACCTCTTTCGTATGACGAATACTTTCAGAATAGTACTTGTCATTGAATAGTTTCTGAAACGTTTCCCAAGACATGCTGAGTGCAGCTGGCTGGGTACACTTCACAGACTCCCACCAGTAGTCTGCCTCACCGCGGAACATAAAGGTGGCGAATGGAACCTTCTGTTCCTTCGTGCATCCCAAAACATCGAATATCTTGGTAATTTGTTTGACCCACGTTTCCGCCATGATCGGATCCGGCTTTCCCTTAAATTCTGGTGGTCCCAACTCCTTGAACTGCTTAGCTGTGACAAGCTGCGCATTGCTATCATTTCCACCCGTATTTTGTGCACGAGTCTCCCTCGTCTGGTTTTTCATGAACTGCAAAAAGCTCCTAAACATTTCATCATTCATCATTTGCTCGGTAGTATTGTTTACAGGAGGAATATTGTCTTCCTGTTGTACGTTCTCCTGGTTTGTAACTAAAGGTTGTTCCACAGTCTCATACACTCCATTGTTAACGTTCTCAGCAGCCATTCTTAAATACTTCCATAAAATAAGGGTTAATTAAACAAATTAACATATCACATAATATCCCTATATTATGACTGACCAACAAATAAGCTTAGATAAGACACACTAGCGAAGGATTTACTTATCTCACCCCTCCTAGTTCTATTCTCCGATCTCCGCCAAAGACCATATCCCTAAGCTCTGATACCAACTGTGACGCCCCCAAAATAGATATACAACACCCATTCTAAGTCGCCAAATATATGGTACAGAAAGCAAACTACAACTTCAATAATATAATTATCGTACAAAATACGACAACACATACTGTGAGTTTAAATACAAATATTATCTTCTAGACAATATCCACACTCAAATAAGTCCTCGTTATAATTATTCAAATATTATTTTATAAAAATAGTGAGGACTGCTAAAACATCTTTCTAAAACCATCACTCTGTACCCCGACTAGTTCCTACTTTGTTCTCACCTCCTGAGAAAAATTGAACAAAAAGAAAAAGGGTGAGCTCAACTAGCCCAATAAAGAATATTATGACTAAGATAATATACAACAAATTATCGTTAGTCTTCAACAGGGAAAATCTAATAAAATATAATAGCCAACAAGTTTTAGATCAACAACTGCAGCGGAAACAGCAATCCATTAGAAGAGTTAAGTAGAGAATAAGTTCTACTATCTTCTAAGATTTAATAGTTCATCATCAATATTTTATCCCTGTAACAACAATTAATATATCTTTAATCAAATATTCATCTTTGCACTACAGGCCAAAGATATTCATTTGTATCACCAGTTGGTCATGTTCATCTCAACACGTGTTCATCTTTGCACTACGGGCCAAAGATATTCATCAGTTAATCATTTATCTTTGCACTACAGGCCGAAGATATTTAGTAATATCATCATTTAGGACTGAGAATGATGAAAAATATTTTTTAAAAAAATGAATCCAGTGAAACGGAAGGACAAATAGTAGGGATTCGTATAACAGTTTATCCAAGATCAATAATACTTCATAAATACCAATTTTAAAGCATAATTTAAAAATAAAGATCAAAACATGGATACAATCAAAGATAGTAACCATAATAGACATCTTAGACAAAAAGAAAAAAAAAATTCATTTTGCGGTGAATAGTGCCGTATTCGTGAATAGTGCCGTATACGTGAATAATGCCATATACATGAATAGTAACCCTGACACAAAAAGTTCTAAATTTGTTAAAAATTTAGATCAATACTTCGGCATAATGATATTGAAAAAATAATATCATATATTAAGAAAATAACATCTCTTACATCAAAATATCAGTACTTCTGATCAGAATATCGGTATAAGGCTGAAGGAAACTTGCACTGATGAATAGAAACTCACAAAGTATCTAAATACTCATAAAATACACTCAATAATCTAGAGAGAGAAAGAGAGAAAATTTGTTTTTGGTGTGATTTTCAATTCTAACTTAGCCCTCTATTTATAGGAAAATGTTAGCAGACTTGACCTGCAACCTGATGGCTTTAACTGCTACTATTCCCACCCACCATATTTGAAATAAATTCAGTACATTTCTTCACCAATCACAAGTGGGGCCCACTCAATTCTAGAATTTTCCACCAAAATTATTTATTAACCTAATTTCTGAATCAATCACCTCTTAAAATTCATAACAAATCATACGTTCATTTTTAACGGTTCAAAATTTGTGGACATATATTTAACTTATATATGTATAACATATCCAAAAATTACAACGATCCAACGGTCGGATTAAAAATTATAACTCACACAATATATCTCAAAAATACTGGTTTAATTTTTAATACCTTCATTCCGACAAAAATACTGATAAAACACCTCAACATTAACTCCTTCCTTTTTAACCACAATAAATATATCCAACATTTATATCCACATAAAATAAATATTTCCTTATCATATGAATCAATAATTAATTATTTACAAATAATATTACAGAATCACATTTATGACAACCAGGCCGTTCCCTGGAAAGAGGGGGCTTTCCAATAAGAATTTCTCCTTATTGGCGCGTAATTAGGTGACCAAACCTCTCCTTGACAGAATTTTCTAGACATTGTCAATAATGCTATCTAATAATATTATTCAAATAATATGAATTATTGATCTGATAATGGGAAATACTATGCAGTGACAATTATTGAAATAACAATAATATAAAATATCAATGCTGCAATTATTGAATTAATAAAATAAAATATTGAACAGTAACTACTGTAATAATTATTGAGTAGTGCCTTCTTACGTAAGGATCAATAATTCATCAATACTGTGCATCCATGCGTATTACTGTATTTTAACCACCGGATATTCTAACAGTGTTAACGGTAACAGATACGTCGTTATTTATAAAAACTCAAACTTGTCGTTTTTTTCATCCGACAGTTATTTTGTTATGGGGCCCACAAATGACTGCGCCGTCGTACGAATATTTCTCGACAACGAGAATATTTCACGACCAAACGAATATTCCCCGATAACAATGATTATTTTATAACCACTTGCATATTTTATAAAATTTACACATTTCACCTATAACCAGATAATTACATCAAATTAATACCTTATTATTCATAAATATAATTAGAAGAAATTCGATTTTATTTATAATAAGTTGGGGTCTTACAGCAACACTATGCATAATAGAATATAATAATTCTATTTATAGAATAACTTTATAAAAGTATTCTATTTTATATAAAAAGATTTTATGTATTATTACATTAATAATACCAACAAAACTGAGTGACTTATCACGTAAGTATCAATAATAAATATCGTGTGCTACTATACAACCACGCGTATTACTGTACTTTTAACACCGGGTGTTTCAACAGTTAACGTTAAATTTCCGCCGTTATTTTTATAGAGTATTTTTGTCATTTTCTCAATTCGACAATAATTCCGTTGTGGGGTCCACCAATGATTGTGTCGTTGTACTAATATTCCCTGTTAAAACGAATATTCCCCGACCAATCGAATATTATATAACAACTTGCGTACTTTGCAAAATTTATAAATATTACCCACAACTATTATATCAATTTCATTCCATAATATTCAAAAATAATATTTATAGAAAATTTATCGTTATTCAAAAAGTTAGAGTTTTATAATAATAATAATAATTATTATTATTATAGTAGTAATTATTATTATTATAGTAGTAGTAGATTATTATTATTATTATTATTATTATTATTATAGTAGTAGTAGTAATAATTATTATTACTACTACTAATAGTAACTATTATTAGTTGTAGTATTATAGTAATAATAATTATTACTATTATTATTATTATTATAGTTGTAGTAATTATTATTATTATTATAGTTGTAGTAGTAATTATTATTATTATAGTAATAGTAGTAATTATTAGTACTATTATTATTATAGTAGTAGTAGTAATTATTATTAATATTTGTTGTTTTTGATAAATTAATTTTTTGATTTTGTAATTATTTTGTAATTGTTTTCTTATCATTGATATTTTTTATGTATTATATATTTTAAATGTATGCATACTTCAAAAATTATTATAATTTAAAATAAAATATTAAAATACTAATTAATTAAGTAAATGGAGAAAGAGAAAAAGAGAAACAGCAGAGGAGAGAGAAAAAAAGATGAGAGATGATAGAGAAAGAAAGGGAGGAGATGATTAGAAGTAGAGAGAAGGCGGATGAGAGAGGAGAGAAGAAAGAGAAAGGGGGAAGGAGTAGAGGAGAGAGAAAGAGAAAAAGAGAGAGAAAGTGAAGAAGGAAAATTTTTGGGCGGAATTTTGTTTGTGTGAGATGAAATGTGAGCCTTTAGATTAAGTTAGAACGAATCTGAGACGTTGTTGTGGTTTGTCAAATTATAGAATTCAAATTGAGTTCTGTTTTATTATATAGATTATTATTAATATTATTATTATTATTATTATAGTAGTAGTAGTAGTAGTAATTATTATTACAACTACTATAATAATAATTATTATTACTACTACTAATAGTAATTATTATTATTAGTAGTATTATAGTAGTAATAATTATTACTATTATTATTATTATTATAGTTGTAGTAATTATTATTATTATTATAGTAGTAGTAATTATTATTATAGTAATAGTAGTAATTATTATTATTATAGTAGTAGTAATTATTATTATTATTAGTAGTAATTATTAGTATTATTATTATTATAGTAGTAGTAGTAATTATTATTAATATTTGTTATTTTTGATAAATTAATTTTTTGATTTTATAATTATTTTGTAATTGCTTTCTTATCATTGATATTTTTTATGTATTATATATTTTAAATGTATGCATACTTCAAAAATTATTATAATTTAAAATAAAATATTAAAATACTAATTAATTAAGTAAATGGAGAAAGAGGAAAAGAGAAACAGCAGAGGAGAGAGAGAAAAAGATGAGAGAGGATAGAGAAAGAAAGGGATGAGATGATTAGGAGTAGAGAGAAAGAGAGAAGGCGGATGAGAGAGGAGAGAGGAGAGAGGAGAGAGGAGAGAGAAAGGGGGAAGGAGTAGAGGAGAGAGAAAGAGAAAGAGAAAAAGAGAGAGAAAGTGAAGAAGGAAAAAATTTGGGCGGAATTTTGTTTATGTGAGATGAAATGTGAGCCTTTAGATTAAGTTAGAACGAATCTGAAACGTTGTTGTGGTTTGTCAAATTATAGAATTCAAATTGGGTTCTGTTTTATTATATCGATATAATAAAGATTCTGATTCATTCTAATTGATTTAAGCGGGAAAGCACAAGTACGGTTCAGATTCATTCTAATTTTAATTCAAAATAATAATAATTATAATATAATAAAAATATTATTATAACAGTAATAATAATAATAATAATAAAGTAATAATAATTATAATAAAATTAATATTAATAATTAAAATTAAAATTAAAATTAAAATAATAATAATAATAATAATAACAACAACAACAACAATAACAATAATAATTATTATTGTGGTGGTGTGGTGAATTATGATAATTTTTATTGATAATTATAAGTTTTGTAGACAATTTTAATTTTTTTCTGGACATCTATTTTTAAAAGAAAATTAATTATTGTGGTAGTGTGGTAAATTATGATAATTATTATGTCTGATTTTAAGTTAGAAAGAGTCTTTAGGTAATAAAGTATTTTTTGAATTTTAATCTAATTTTTCGTTACGCCGTGCCTTCAGGCACGGGCAATTACTAGTTATATTTAATATTTGATATAATATTAAAAATTAAGTAATTAAAATTTTAAAATAACAAATATTAAAAAAATACTAAAACGATATTTAAAAAGGGGACAGAGGGAGTAATATATATTTTCTTGGGCTGCACTGCCTGCACATGGGTGCAAAAAAGGACAGAAGACCAGACATGTGACAATGGGTCCATATATGATCCAAAAGGTTAAAGGGTCAAAAAAGTTTCTGATGTTTACCATCTACTCCTAATACATTTAAACTAATTTTTTTTCTTCAAAAATACCCTTAACGTTATATTTTTTGGGTCGTCCGTGCCGCTGCTTTTAACAGAAGACAAACGGAGTTAAAATGTGATGACGTGACAGGCTTAAATATAAAATATATTCTAAATAAAACAATATATATCATTCAATCAAAACAAAAAATACTAAAATTCAAAATAAAAAAAAGCATAACATATTTACATTATTTAATCAAAATAATAAAATTCAAATTATTTTGTTAACTAATCAAAACAACTAATTAAATAAAATAAGTTGTATAACATATTTACATCATTTAATCAAAATACTAAAATTCGAAACATAACATATTTACATCAAATACAAAAGATATAAAAATAATTTGGTCCCAAGTATATTCCTAAATAGAGATTTTACTGTATATAAAAATTTGGAGGTACACAGTTGTGCAAATTTAGTGATAACCTCTCAATTAGAATACAAATAATTTGGTCTCAAGTCTATTCCTAAATAGAAATTTTACTGTATATGAAAATTTGGAGGTACACAGTTGTGCAAATTTTAAATGTACACAGTCTACGATCGTATAATTAAATCACCTTACGATCGTAGAGTAGTCACTGACTAATAGTAGAGCGTAGAGTAACTACTCTATTATTGCAGAGTGACTTAACATACGATAGTAGACTCTGTATATTTGGGAGTCTGCACAACTGTGTAACTCCATATATATCTATATATATATATATCTATCTATACAAAATAGAACGATTTTTGAAATTTTAGAAAGATCAGGACCGTTAAAAGTTTAGCATAAATCGGACCGTTCGTATCCCTCTTCCATATACATATAACCCACTATTCTCCCTCCTCTTTCTATACTCGAACCAAATACTCTTCTCTTCTCTCCCATCTTCATCGTCGTCCTATTCTTCATCATCTGAGCGACGCCAGAGCGGATGATGTCAAGGTTCTTCCCGTTAAGAATACATCTTTTGCTGACTTCGTAGTCGTCGCCACCGGCCGATCTGCCTGGCATGTCCGTAACATTGTTCAAGCCCTAATATGGAAGGCAGCCTCTTCTCTCTCTTTCTTCCTTCTACATATTTGTTCAAGAGAAACTTTTCCTCCATTTCTTTACTGTAAGTAAGCAGCTCTTTGCCTCTTTAATTTTTCTCTCTCTTCTCTTTCACACACCCAAAAACACATCTGTGTAATTTTCAATTTCAATCGCATACCATTTTATAAATGAGTTAATAAAGCACGGTAAGGGTTAGCAAAATGAGATACAGAGTTCATACAAATATATACAGAGTGTTAAGAGAGAGATAATGAGATACAAAAATGTATGCTTCTTTGGGTCTTCTCTTTTAACCATCAATTGGGTCTTTAACACCATTTTCAACTAAAGTATCTTCAACGGTAATTTCAATTTGTTTCTATCATTTTGAATTATTTATTTTTTTACCCCTTTGTCGCATTTGTTCATTTTCATTTTCTATCATTTTGGACTCGGATTTGTTCATTTTCTATGCATTACTTCAAGATAACAAGTCGTGATGTCATTTTGAAGTTGAATCAATGGTTATTGAAAAATTTAAAATAGTGTAACATTTTATGTATCTCATATTTTTATTTATGACCATTTGTTGTTTGGGTGTTCTTCTTTGTACAGTAGTTTTAATATTCAGATGAATTTTGACATTTTGTCATGTAATGTTTTAATATTCTTGCCTGCTGTTCTTTTATTCTTGAATCTTACTACTATTTTAGTCACTTTTTGCCCAAAATGGTACTGAATCTTACTACTATCATTTGATGTTCATTGTTGTATCCCCAAATTGACTTTCAAATCTATCTTATTTACTGTTTAAACTCCACTCAAAAATTCTTAATTCGTATTTTTTTGGGAAATCTTATCGTTATTCTAATATGGGTTCTTAATTTTCTTCTTTTAATTGCTCTCTCCATAGATAGATTTAAGTCATCTAGGTATTTGCATACAAGTCAAATTTTATCATCTGAGCTTATGAGCGTATCAATTTAGCCAGTATTTCATGGGCAATGTCCATTTTGGTTTTTGTATTTTGTTGATAGCATGTGTAATGTGTGCTCAATTGTTTAGTTAAAATGCTGATTTAGCTCTGTATGATTCCCCCCCCATTTAATACTGTACTGTGTAAAAGTTAAAGCTCATATCCGTTCACTGATTGGAGATGAGCGGCTTCTGGGTTGTAAAGATTGTGTCACTGTTGTCCTTTGAAATCCCCAGGTACAGCTGTTAGTGAAAACCCAGAATTAATGTGATGCTCTTTGTATGAAAAGTTGCATTAATTTCTGTTTTTGATGGTGATTTTGTGATAATGGGTAGCTTTATATCACATTTTTGTAGTGGAATTGATGGGTTATTGGAGATCTAGATCTCAGAGTTGAGTTTTTTCTTACTAGATTCTTTTACTTTTTTGGGATAGAGTTAATCTGGGTGTCATGCATGTTTGAGTCTAATTCAATGATCTAAAAATGGGTTGTCTCAATATAGTGGAAATCTCATCTCATCTATTTTTCTGCAATGCTAAATTGAAGATTCTTTCTTTTTATATACAAAAAGGGGGAAATCTTTAAATAGTGAGCAACTATGTTTTGTTATATTAAGTTTCTTCGTTATATGCCTTGGCGACAAATTTCGCCAATCCTCTGAATTATACACTTAAAAAGGAATGCAAATTTCCTAGGTATGGAATTTTAACCCAACAAAGAAGCACATATGGTACTAATAAGGTTAGAAGAGAGCTACTAATTATAAGAGCTCTTCTTTAACTATTGGAATTAGCATTCTTAGTAGTACTATATATTATTTATCTATGCACATTTTTCACCATTCTACAGAAAGAGGCTTCTCTACAAATTTTCAAGTTATTAGTAATGAAATGATTGATTATCTACCCACAAATGAATTCATATATGCAGAAACTATTGCTTAGTGTTGGGTTAAAGTGGATGCAGTGGTCATTTGGTTGGATATTATTGTTTATACATTGTTTTACAACAACTTTTTGGTTATAAGGTGGTAGCTTCCTCTAGCTGATGGTAAACACTTAATTACACTTTGTTTCAAAACAATTGGAATTTAGAGAATTCCAAAAAGTTTGATTTTTGGCTTAGCTGAGCATAAATCTGAAATAATTTTGGCCTACACCTGAGCATTCACTGAATATGTATATATCTATATATTGAATTGGGGCTGAACATTGATTTTTATTCATGATTGTGGTTTGAGCAGTTATTCATTTTGATTACTGGCATATATTGAATTTGGGATGAACATTAATTGGTTTTACTGGTTTGAGCAGTTATACATATTCATATGTTTTTTATATGAATTGATTGGGGCTGAGCAGTTATCTATTGACGTACTGATTTATTCATTAGTGCCTTTCTTTCAGATGGAAAGACAATAATGCCCTTTCTCCGTTACAAATCAATTTTGCCAAATAAAAGATATTGGAAACTTTTGTACTAAATTTTTCATTCAAGAGTCTCTCCACCTACAATCTGGCTAAATTTTGGAAGATTGATTGGTCGGGTCGGGTCATATAATTGTTGGTGCCTAATTTTCCCACAATAGTGTTTTTACTAAACAGACTAATGAAATGGGATACACCTTCTCCAAAACTGAATTCATCATCCATGTTGTTCTTCAAGTATGCAGTCAGTATGTTGATTTTTGTTTAGCTAAATTTAGTTTATATCCTAATAATAATTAGCTAAATTTAGTTTATATCCCAATAATAATAATGCATGAAGGTGGGGAATAAGTTGAATATGAATTAGCTCATAATTAGTTGGTATAAATGGCTGGTAGCTCATTAACTTTATGAATGATCACTGGTAGTTAGGTACACATATCATTGATATATGGTGTAAGAAAGGAGTAATAGTTATAACTTAGGTATACATATCATTGTCCTAATTTTGTTGTCTTTGTGTTTTTTTATTGTGCAGGAGTTCGTTTGGACTTTTCTAACTGTCAACAAGAAACTGTTTTTCCTTGCCAAGCAGCAAACAAACACACACACAAGTGGTATACCCCAGGTTTTACACTTATACTAATATATATCTTCATTAGTGTATGATAACTGTCATGTATGCTGTTTTCAGGGAGTTGTGAGGATAAACAATTAATCAAGGGTACTTCAAGGAAAAAAAAGGTTTTCAGGGAGTTGTATAATTATTGGAGCTCATTCAAATAAAAGGTGTGATTTTTTCAGTGTAACAGAGTTGTTGTAAGTGTAGTGCCGGAGGCACGCGCGGGTGATAGCTGGTATATATATATGACAGCAGAGTTGTGCTGAAGATTTAGGCCTTCTATTTTTTTCTTCTTAATTAACCAGAGATATACTATGCGGGCATTCTTTTTGACACGCAACAAACATCAGTAAGGCGAATGCAACCTTAAAATGAGCAGAATTCAGTAGAAAACCCCAAAAATAAAAAATAAAAAAGAAAGGGATGGTGAAAAAGTCAAATGAAGGAGATATGTATGAATGTTGATCAAGTTGAATGATGAATAGTTGTCGAGAGATAACTAACGCTAAGAGAACCTTACTTATAGCATGGATCAAATCTGTTATGCTGCCTTTTTTATATATCCTCACTTTATATATAAACTCATGATTCGCCGCATCAATAATCGTAGGTACTTCACCCGTGACCAGACCCATAAAAGATACTCAAGCAACTGTACACACAAATGCTTGTTCTGATTGACTCTGTGTTTTATGCTCCATAATAAACTCCATATCCATTTAAAAGTATAGTTTTTAAGTATCTGAAAAACTCCAACTGTAGAGCCAACAAGTATTGCTTTATGTTGCAGAAGCATAGGGAGCTATCTGCTTCCTTTACTTGCTTTGAATTGGAAAGGTGAAATAAGTTATACACAAGGAAACAGAATTTTTTTTAGAAGAAATCTTGCTTATGCCCATTTGGTAATCACCTTACCAAATTCACCCTACGGAATTTTTAGCGTTTTAGTACTAAATTATGACATTTTAACTCAAATTCTAAGCAAAAATTATCACTAAACCTTACCATCGTGCATCCGTGTTAATTAATCCAGCATCCGGTGAATGGTAGTAGATTATAGATAAAAAAATTCCATCTAATTCAAAATTAATGAGGCACCTGAATCCTCTAAGCCAAATTGACAATAAATTTACAGTTTCTAAACATTCTTGCACTCTGAACGACCTGAACTCTACCTCGAGAATTTGGGGCTTTTTGCTCAGCTTTATCTCATCTCTTGTGCATTTAGGCAGAATCATAATCCAGAAATAGGACTTGCCTAACTAAGCTAGCCTGTTCAGTCATAGCACAAACTTTTTACATGGAATCAGCACAATTAGTTTTATATAAAGTATGATACCAGTTAACCTGAAAATAGCAGAACTATTTGTCAAACTTAACTTTTGAATGAGCCAACTTAAGGCCTTTGAGCAATTCAACTACCTTCCTCATAGAGGGTCTGTTAATCGGAAATGCTGAAGTGCAAACTAGAGCCACATTCAAACCCTTCTCAATTTCTGTATAATCACTCATTGATGCGCCCATCCTGGGGTCTATAAGTTGGTCTAAACCTTTCAAGTAATTGCCAGTATCACTACTCCCTTGTTCGTGAGATGAGAATGCAGCCTCCCTTACCCACTTCACAATGTCCTGGTTGTCACCGAAGGAGGAGTCATTTGGCCTCTTGCCAGTTATTAGTTCCAACAACACCACACCAAAGCTATACACATCACTCTTTTCAGTAACTTTCAGTGTGTAAGCATACTCTGCAATTAGTACAAAACCAGTGAGAATGTATTAGTATTTTAACCAGCATCACATTAAAGCTTCAATAATCATTTTGGTTCTTGACAACTAGTATTCACAATACAACACCTGTTGACCCTAATTTAGACTTGTAAGTTAATTAATTCACCAAAAACTTCTTTCCATGTTGAACATAATTTTGCTCAGGAAAAGGGATACCAGTTGACCAGTAATATGATATTTTACAAGAAATATAATCCAATCAAGTCAAAAAAAAAAGGTACATAAAACATGAAATGGTTACAATATCTTAATCAATTAATGTATAAACTAAAGAAATTAAATATGTAATTGTAGAGAGACAGAATAACGAAGTAATAGTGCACAACTAACCTGGCGCAATATAACCATAGGAACCAGTCACACGAGACATCTGGCCATGGTCACCCTCCTTCTGCAATGTCTTAGCAAGCCCAAAATCAGCCAACCGTGGCCTGAACTCCTCATCCAACAAGATATTGTTAGACTTCACATCTCGGTGCAAGATAGCAGGAACGCAGTCGTGGTGCAAGTAGGCCAGTCCACGGGCTGCCCCGACAGCTATCTCATACCTCTTGGTCCAATCCAACACCACTCCCACCTTCTCTCCATGCAAAACATCTCCCAAACTTCCATTCTCCATATACTCATAAACCAGCACCCTATCTTCTCCGCTACAAGTAAACAGTAATTTTACAATATTGCAATGCCGGATACTACCCAACGTCTCCACCTCTGACCGAAACACCCCCTCCATTTCCGCTTGCCGGTTAAGTACTCCCAACAGTTTTTTAACTGCCACAGTCTGTCCTATCTTCAGCTTCACCCTATACACCTTAGCAGACCCTCCTTTTCCAATGAGGTTGTCCTCATTTAATTCTGCTAAAATGTCTCCTTCGTTGAACCCAACCCGTTGAAAAGTTGTAATCTTCAAAGAACATTTACTTTTATCGCCAAACACTTGTAACTTATTCGTCTTCATAAGGATCCAGATAAGTGACCCGAGAAGGAGTAGAGCAACAAAAGATATAATCAGTGCCATGTACAAGCTAAATTTCCGTCTGGGGCATGTAGGTAGAAGTTTGAGATCAGGGCTACAGAGTCTCACGTTACCCATTAAACTTGAAATGAAAAACTCACTATTGAAACCAACAGGAACTTTGCCTTTCAGCTCATTATTGGAGAGATTGAACTTATTGAGCTTCAGCTTCGTTAACTCCCTTGGAATCTCACCTGTAAGTAAGTTTCCGGAGAGATCAAGATATGTTAACACGGGTAAATCCCCGAACTCACTCGGAATTTCACCCGTGAACTTATTGCTAGATAAATTCAGCTCAGTAAGATCTATCCACGGACTCACTGACTTTGGAATCACCCCTGTGAACATGTTACCTTGGAGGTCAAGCTTCTGTAAATTTTTCATATTAGTTATACAAGAGGGCAATTCACCAGAAAATTGATTGTGGCTCATATCAATTACTTCAAGCTCTTGTAAACTGCAAATCTCAGGTATAAAATCACCAGAGAAATTGTTACCTGCTATCTTTAATTGTGTTAGGCCTCTAGCATTTGAGATTGAAGGATGGATAGAGCCTTCAAGCTTGTTATTTCTCAATTCAAGAAATTCAACTCGAGGTAAACCCCAAAATCCAGCCGGTATTCGTCCAAAAAGACCATTGTTGAAGATACGAATGTAAGTCAGAGAATTGCATTCACCGTAGGGATGCGGAATCATGCTGGAGAATTTGTTGTCGAATGTGATTAAACGTTGAAGCTTCTTTCTGTAACAGAGATTCTGAGGCAATGGACCTTCAAATTTGTTACAAGAGACATCAATATGCTCCAACTCTGAATTTTTACCTAAATTTAAAGGTAAAGTACCGGTGAATTTGTTATTGAAGAGTTTCAACTCATAGAGATTAGGATTTGAAGATAAAACCTCCGGAATATCTCCTTCCAGATGATTGTCGTTTAGAGAAAATGATCCAAGAGGCAAAGCTGCAAGAGTTTCCGGAATTTTTCCGGCGAGATTGTTTTCAGAAGCGTCAAATCGAAGCAAGGAAGTTAAGTTTGAGAAAGTATTCGGCAATTCGCCTGATAATTGATTTTGAAAAAGTTCAATTTGTTCAACACTTGTGAGTCTGCCAATGCTATTCGGAATGGTACCCGAGAGAGAATTGCGAGAGACATCCAGATTCTTGAGAGCGGTTAGATTACCGATTGATTCTGGAATTTTGCCGGTGAGATTTGAGTGATAAATCAGGAGAGCTTCAAGCTTTACGAGATTTCCAATGGTTGAAGGCAAAGGCGAGGGTTCGAAAGGATTGTACGCGAGCTCCAACCGAATTAAGTCGGTAAGATTAGTTAAGAATTCGGGGATTTTACCGCTAAGACCGTTACCGGAGAGGCATAGAACCTTAAGCGCCGGCAGGTAACTAAAACTCTCAGGAATTACGCCGGAAAAGTAATTAGCGGAGAGATCAAGCGATGTCAGGTTGACGAACTCTGTTCCAAAGACCGGCAAGTCGCCGGAGAAATCATTACTGGACAGATTGAAGGAGTGAATGTGAGAACACAGAGAGATGGAGTGGGGAGAGATGGTTCCGTTGAGATAGTTACCAAAAAGATTGAGACTCCGGAGGGAGTGAATCCGGCAAAAATGGGACGGAAAAGTACCGGAAAGATTAAAATTAGTGAGGTCAATGGAAACGACGTCGCCCCACATAGAATGATCGCAGGTAATGCCAGTCCAATCGCAAGGAGGGTTTTGAGTTGTGTCAACCCAGTCTCTGAGTAGATCATATTTGTCTACGAGATTAGTGTTCTTAGCCCGAAGCAAAAGGGTGACGTCTCTGCGTAAAGAAATTGGTGAAGCAGTAGGAAGCAAAAGAAGAAGTAATAAGAGAGGGAGTATAATTGTTGATTTCTGACAAGCCATTTTTATTTGCTAAGAGGCAGAGGAGGAGGAGTATAATTTTGTTACAGAGAGAAATGCAAATGCTGGAGAGAATAAATAGCTGCTTGTTTATTCACATGGAAAGAGCTGCTGCTTGTTTTACTGGACTCCTCGTGATTTTGGCTTCTCGGAGAAGTGGACAATTGAGTAGTAAATGCCAAAAGAGGAACCATTGCCTGTCCGTTTCCCGTCGGGAGGATGAGAAACTGCTGGACAGCTTTCCCAAGTTAGATTACATCAAATCCAAGTGGTTACGAAGAGTGGAGTAGTATAAACGGATCCGGTTAGCATAATTTTTATTTTTGAATAAGTCGGTCAATTGATCAATAGAATTTTGACACACATGTAACCTCTGCGTGTCAGCACTCTATTAGTCAATTGACCAACTTACTCAAAAATAAACTTCATGCTAACCACTTCCAGTATAAACTACGCACAAAATATACTTAAGAAATTTATGATTTAAAAGTGTTTAATCTTGATAAAATTAAATTAAATAAAAATTGGTACCTACCCAAAATAAATAAGTAAATTTAACTCATTTTTTGGCCAAGATTCGTTGGTATAAGACATACTAATATTTTCAAATTTACATTCATGATAATAAACTATCAAACTAAATTATATATACTTATATAGGAGCAGATGAGAGATTATGTATGTATGCTGTAAAAAGACTCATTATGCGAAAAACAGATACAAGTTTAATATCTCTATCAATAAAGCCAAAGGAAAAAATAACAACTTTTGGTTAAAATCATTCAAACCTTGAGACATTTGGATAGGAATTAAGTCACACATCGGTTAATTTGAATCCATTAATTTTCAATGGAATTTTTTAGGTAGACATAAAAATTAGATATTAGTATATTTTAATTTCATCTATTTATATTTTTACCTACAATTACCTACACTCATGTCTAATTTCTTCTATGTCCACAGAGTTTTTACTCCCTCCGTTCCTAAAAGATTGTCGTTTTAGAAGAAAAAAATTTGTTCCAAAAAGTTTGTCGTTTACAACTTTCGAGGAGAATAAATTATTTATTTTCCTATATTACCCCTACATTCTCTCATTGTCCCAAGAAATTTTCTTCCTTGTCTTAATAGTTTTCAATTTTTCATAGAGGGATAGTGAATAAATTTCAAACAAATTTTACTTGGTAAATGATATTTTCTTAATCCATGTGTCAAAATCTTAAACGACAATCTTTTAGGAACGAATGTAGTATAATTTTAAATGAATCTGGCTGAGAACAACGAAACTCGGCGTCGCCGTTAAGGCTCAGTTACTCTCTTTCACTCCCTCTTGATTAATTATAGAATTAAGTAAAGGCTCAGTTAATTACTACTCCCTCCATTTCTAAATAAGTGACGTTTTAGGATAAAAAATTTGTTCTAAATTATTTGTCGTTTAGAATTTTCTAGGAGAATAAATTATTTACTTTCTTATATCACCCTTACATTCTTTCATTGTTCCAAGAAATTTTCACTCTGAGTATTAATAGTGTGACGCTCCCAAAATTAGGTATACATCACCAATCTTGGGTCGCCAGATACATGGTACAAAATTCAAATACAACTTACTAATACAACTGTCGTGTACAATACGACAAAATATAAACTATGAATTTGAATACAAATATTGTCAGCTAGAGATTATACAAATTTAAAAGTAGTTCTCATTACAATTATTATCACACTATTTTACAGAATAGTGAGTACTACTAATGCTATCATCTGGACCATTACTCCGTTTCCCGACTCGTCCCAGCTATATTCTCATTTTCTGAAGAGAACAGTAAAAGAAAAGGGTGAGCTCAACTAGCCTAGTAAGAAATATTATGACTAAGATAATGCAGAATAAATTATCATTAGCATTCAACAGTGTTAAACTGATAAAATATAATAAACATCAAGTTTAACTGCAGCGGAACCACCAATCCATTAAAAGAGTCGAGTAGAAAATAAAATCTACTATCTTTTATGATTTAAAAGGTATTTCATCACTGTTATAGCTGAGACTCAGCTTAATAAATATTCCACATCATCAAATCACCCTTGCACTACGGCCAATGATATTCTTTAGTATCACGACCACAATTATCCATGCACTACGGGCCAAGAATATTTGTGTATTCATTAATGGTCATGATCATGCCAACAACTGTCCATCAATGCACTATGGGCCAATGAGATTTTTTACCACATCATTTGTAACATTACGGTCATGATTACACCGAATAATCCTTGGTCATAATCATACCAAGTCCATCTATTCACTACAGGCCACAGATGACTTTCAACATAATATAAACATGAGGATGATGACAATGATATAAGAATTCAATAAAACAAGTTCAAGAATTAATTTATCCAGGAACCAATAACATCCAAACTGTCAACATGATACTACTTTGTAGAGTAAAATTTAAGAATACTTAGAAGAATATTTTCATGAAAGGATACTGGATGAAGCGCAAATATCAAAGATATTCCACTAATTTCATGGAGTATAAAAGTCAAAGTTTTAACCAACTGAGTATAATAAAGAATGGAATAACAAAAGAAATCACCATGCATGCGATAGACCGCACATGCAGGTTATTCCAACAAAATAATAAAGAATGGAACCAGGTCCGGCGTAAAACACACAGACATGATGTTCCAACAGAATAATAATAAAGACGGAACCAGATCTAGTGTAAAACACACAGACGGGATGTTCCAATAGAATAATAATAATGACGGAACCAGGTCCGGGGTAAAACACACGGACATGATGTTCCAACAGAATAATAGAAGAATGTCACCAAGTATAGGGTAAACCGCGTATACAGGTTATTCCAACAGAATAATAAACAATGAAATAACAACAGTTCTCTTCATGAATAAGAAAGAATAACACCCCTTACTTTAGTAGGAGATTGAATATTGTGGTAGTGTAGTAACAGAATACTCTTCTTATTTCTCTCTTATTCTCTCTATACTTTCTCTCTCTAAAGCTTGAATGAATTCGTGAAAAATAATGAAACACTAGGCCTCTATTTATAGAAGATTTCTAGCTTAACACTTGCCATGTGAAAATGCAAGTGGCTTGACGACTGGTAATGTAAAAAGAAAAGTGGTTTGACGCCTGTAATGTGAAACGACAATTGGTTCGATGCCTGTAATGTGAAACGACAATTGGTTCGACGCCTGTAGTATGAAACGGCAAGTGGTTTGACGACTGGTAAATGTAATTACTATTGACGAATGTAATTACTATTGACGAAGGTAATTACTATTGACGAAGAGACTATTAGATGATGACATATGGGCCCCCCATAAAATAACCAAACTTACCACAAACGTCTCATAACAGACTCTTTATATACATCAAGGATTGAATAAATAATACCACAAATTATTTTATTTTTAATCAACACATATTTAATCTTTCAACAATTATTAATCATTTATAACTTGTCGTCTCAATTATTGATTTAATAATATAACATATTATACAGATGATAGTGTGATAATAATTGAATTAATAATATAAGAGATATGATGCAGCAATTACTGTAGCAATAATTGAGTATAGCTGGGTGACTTCTTATGTAAGCATCAATAATCAATACCGTGTGCTACTATGCAATCACGCGTATTACTGTACTTTTACTACCGGGTAGTTCAATAGTTTTAACGGTAACATCTCCGCTGTTATTTTTATTGAAAGATAATTTTGTCGTTTTCTAACTACTACAATACTTCCGTTGTGGGGTCCAATTGAGCCATCGTACGAATATTCTCCGACAAAAAGAATATTCTCCGACCAAACGAATATTTTATAACAACTTGCTTACTTTGCAAAATTTAAAATATTACCCACAACTATAACATTATATCAAATTTATTCTATACTATTCAAAAATAATATTTATAGAAAATTCATCTTTATTTATAAAAGTTAGGGTCTTACAAATAGTTTTCAACTTCCCATAAAGGGGTAGTGATGAAATTTTATACATTTTAACTACTCTATTAAATAATAGTATTAAATGACTTTTTTAATATGTGTGTAAAAAAGTTAAACGATACTCCACTTGTTTAGAAATGGAGGGAGTAACTACCTACTCCAACAGATTCTAGCGGGAACATCATCAGTCATGTTTGAAAATCTAATTGGGGGGGCGTCCGGTGCTTAACGACCGGTACCGTCCGGTGCCCCCTTTTTTTTTTTTTTTTTTTTTGGTTTTTTTTTTCACAATTATGAGAAAAAAAATAAAAAATAATAGAGCAAGTTTGAACAAAAAACTGTAGAAGGAAGTACGTTTTTATTGAAAAACCACTGTAAACTGTTTACAGTGTTTTTTCAATAAAAAACGTACTTTCTTTTACAGTTTTTTGTTCAAACTTGCTCTATTATTTTTTATTTTTTTTTCTCATAATTGTTGAAAAAAAAACCAAAAAAAAAAAAAAAAAAAAAATTAACATAGAGTACCGGACGTTAGTCCGGTACATTTGTACCGTAGCCCCCCTCAACCCTTGAAAATCCGCGAAGAAATATGTCTTTTTATTCTTACCAAGTTACTCCAATAGAGTTGTCTACAACAAGTTCCAAAATCACACCACCCCACTCCAAGTCTCTACTCCTTGTAATTTGTAGCTTTTTTGTACTTAAATCTCTATGTGATGGAGTACTACTTATATAATTATATTAAAAGCACAATAAATTATTTTTTTCATTCTAAAAGTAGACATGTATTTTAATTTTTTTTAATCAATTGGAGAAATTTTAAATTTCAAAATTGATATTAAGTTATTTAATTTTTATACAAGCAAATATAACAAACTATGAAGTACTATTACTACTATTTAATTATTATATTTGTTATTTCTAATATTTGAACGAAATTACATCAATTACCAATATATTATTCTATTCCTATTATTATAATTAAGATATTAGTACAACATAATACAATTACGTACTAATCATATAATTTAATTATAAAATTTAAAAGTACGTAGAGCTTAATTATTTATCTAATAAAATAAATTTACAAATAAATATAAAAATATAATAATTTTACATCGAGACGGGATTAATGAGCTCGTACAATATAAATAAATAACGACTCCCAACTTTAAAAATCATAAACATGTGGATTTTGATTATTTTTTTTAAATTACATAATGTGAGGCACCCCTTAATGGATGCATTTTAGACGCTTCGTTTATCTGCTCTCAAATGTACAGTAAATTTAGTATCACATAAAATCGTTCACATACCGCTCACATATATTCACATGAGTATTTTGATAATCCACATATAGAGTAGGTCACGTGGACAAAGTAAAAAAAAGGACAAGCGATATTTCCACAACAATTTCTGATATTTCCACACGTAAAGTGTCGCTGTAGATGTAAAAATCGTCGCTATAGGATCTATAGTAACACTTTTCGTGTGAAAATATTAAAAGCTGTTATGAAAATATCATTTCCCAAAAAAAAATATAAATATGAGTATATGTAAGTAATATATTTGAACGATTTTAATTAAATAATAGACTTATTTATTTATCAAGATGTACATATAGATGAAAACAAAGCCTACGTCTCCTTAATTAATTTCTTGTCATGGATAATTAATTGGTGGTGGTGGGGTCATGAATCCCATCTCTGTGTGTCGATCATTTATACTCAGATTATTACTTTAATTAAACTTTAGAAATGAAGGCATGGCATGGCTAGTTTAACAAACCATACATGCATGCAGAGCCGGCCCTGGGCAAAGGCCACCAAGGCAACTGCCCAGGGCCCACAGTTGAGAGATGTCCAATTTTTTTATAAATTTATGTATTTATATGTATAAAAAAATAAAATAATAAAAAGATTGACGATATTATATATTAAAAATGATATGTTAGAAAACATTAAATATGATATTATAATTGATGATTTTACATCTAAAAGTGCAATAAGAAGATATTTTAAATGATATTTTGTGGTTTAAATTTTATTGGGCAAAACTAAAGAAATATCCACTGTAGTTGGTAGGTTTTACTGATTATATCATTGAACTTTTAATTTTTCAAATTACACCACTAAACTAATTTTTATTTTGAAATTGGGTCATTTTATTAAAAAAAAAAAAAACGAACGTTAATTTTTTATCTACAAAACTAATGAATTACCCACTGTAGTTGGCACATTTTACTAATTACACAATTGAACTTTTAATTTTTCAAATTACCTCATCAAACCAATAAAAATAATTAATTTAAATATTTTAAAAAATTAATAATTATTTTAAGTAAAAAATATTAGAAACTTTTTTTTCTTCATAAAATGAGTAGAGTTTCATAAAATATAGATTTAAACAAATTAAAGTGATTTTAAATTAAATTAATGTCTACTTAATTTTTTAACTGAATGACCCATTCTTAATATTAGAAATTTAAAAAAAAACCAAAAATAGAAATTAAAATTAAAAAAATAGTAAATGATAAATAAAAAAATTGATTCAATTTTTTCAAAAAAGAAATTAATAATTTTTATAAATAAATATTTTTTTCAAGAAAAAAATTGGAAAATTCTTCATATTTTAAAAAAATGAGTCAAATTTTATAAAATATAGATTCAAAAAAATAAACATTTTTTTTCAAAAGGAAAAAAGAAATTTTTTAAAAAAATTTGTAACATTTCATAAAACTTTAATTTTTTTAAATCTATATTTTATAAACTTTACTCATTTTATGGAAAAAAAATTAAAGTTTCTAATGTTTTTTACCGAAAATAATAATTATTTTTTAAAATTTTTAAAACAATCATTTTTTAATTAGTTTAATTGGATAATTTGAATAATTAAAAGTTCAATTGTGTAATCAGTAAAACGTGCCAACTACAGTGGGTAATTCATTAGTTTTGTAGATATTAACGTCCGATTATTTTTTTTAATGGAATAACCCAATTTCAAAATAATAATTAGTTTAGTGAAATAATTTAAAAAATTAAAAGTTCAATTGTGTAATCAATAAAACTTGACAACTACAGTGGGTATTTTATTAGTTTTACCGATTTCATTGATATTTTTATTTTGTAGGTACATTTGATAATTTTTTGTTTCAAAGACATTTTAAAGTGTTATTCCTCATCTTTTGTAAATTCTTATAATTTTAATAAAAATAATTAGTTGATAATTTATTTATTTTTTAATTTAATTTGTATAAAGGAGGCACACTGGAAATTTTTTATCCTGGACCTTGGAAAACTCAGGACCGACTGTACATGCATGATCGATTATGGCCCACCTTGAAAAACCCATGACTGACTCTGCATGCATGATCGATTATGGCCCATACATATACCTCAGGAAATATCAGTATTAATTCCTGTTTCTCCCCCACCCCCCCAAGGAAACGACAAAGAAATCCAAATTATTGGTACCTTTAAAATGCTTTTAATTAATTAGAAAGCATGCAATAGGGACAACTAGTTTGAGTCCTAGATAAAATAAAAGGTTCTTGACCGTTTTCCCTATATGTAAATAATTGAGATAACACTTGTTATAAAGCTGTACGAATATGTTAAACTGATTGATGATAATTGAGATAACACTTGTTATAAAGCTCTACGAATATGGGTCTAATCAATATAATTTGACGATTACTCAGACTGATTCTTCCTCGCTGGTTGCTGTATTCTTTTAAGAGGAGTCAATATGTTTAAGCTGTTAAAACAGTTCTCTATGGTTAATTTTGTTTTGGTTGCTCCCTTGTTAATATTAGCAAGTATTTGTTGCTTTTGTTCAATGGTGTTTGGGTTCCTTAAATCTGTTTGTGTAATGGATTTATGGAGCTTTCGGTATCTAGCTAGATTTTACCATCGGATTTTGATTTTCTTTTTGGTTTGGTTCTAATATGGTGTGGTTCTCATCGGAAAATCATAGATGACGATCTGATTCCTCTATGTTTTGATTGAATGGCCGGATCTAGGTGTGTAATTTTCTAATATTTCCTCATTTCCCATTTTGGTTTGGTTTGGATGTGAGTTTAAGGGAGAAGTTGAGGGATACAAGAGAAATTTTGTAATATTGAAAAGGTCATTTTTGTCCAAAAAATAGTTAATGTAGTTCAGACGACCTATCTTTGAATAGTATAGCTTTAATTTCATATCTTATCGATTAAGAGGTATTAAGAGCCAAAACAAATTTTATCTCTGACCGAATCAGAGACATATCCATTAAGTGGTATTCAGATGTAAACAAACACAACCTTAGAGTAATTAATTTTTTTCAAGTCTTAAAAAAGTTTTTTGGGCTTCTCTGCTTATCTGGCTTTTAAGCTACCAATATACAAGTCTTGGCGGACATGACCGGAATATTGGATATTTTCAATTTTTTTTTATTTTTCTTGTAACTTCCAAAAAATGTATAGTATTTATTCCAACTATTTATAAAATATAGTATTTTAAGTATAATTTGGATACATATACAAGAACACTATAATCTGTAAAAATTATAATTGAAATAAATACTATACATTTTTTAAAAGTCACAAGAAAAACAAAAATAAAATAAAAAATATCCAATATTCTGGTTCCAAAAAAATGTCATTGTAGAAGGACTCGCTAGCTATTTGCAAGAAATCCAATGGACCTGAAATAATCTTAGGAACCTACTAAAGTCTCATTCGGGCTTGGTATTTTCAACTATACATTATATAGTTTTATCGGGCATGACATTAGTGGACCGTGCTTCTACTCTTAGTAAATGGACTCTCCTGCGTCAGCTAATTGTTATATACCTCCCAACATAATTGCTAAAAACGTTACAAGCTAAGCTCCATTCCACACAAAAAAAAAATCAATACTTTATATATAAAGGCATCAAGATTAAGAGTGAGCAAAAAATGGATAAAACCGAATTATCGAACCGAACCTAAATTTTTTAACCGAATTATTTCGGTTTTTCAATTTTTTTTACAAATTCGGTTTTATCCGAATTATTATTAAGTATTCGGTTACGTTTTTCAAAAACAGGTAATTCGGATACCCGAAAAACCGAACCTTAATTATTAAAAAAATTAATTTTATAAAATTATTATTATATCTCACTCCTAAGCTAAGTCCTAAGTCCTAACTTCCTAAGTCACCGAGTGTCCGAGTCAGTCTTCACTCTTCAGATCCATTTTGCCCTAGCCTCTTTCTCTTCAGTTCTTTACTCTTTGCTTGATTTCTTCAGTTGCTCACTTGCTTGCCTCTTTTTGGACAGTCGACTGCTCCTCCCTCTCCAGCCTCCGCTTCTCTCCAGTCTCCACTCTTTAGCCTCTGCCTCGGCCGACGCCCGACGACCTCTGCCCAGTGCTCTCTGCGGCTTTCTCGACAGTCGACTACTCCATCTTTTCTCTACAAGTATGAACACCTTTGGTTAGGTCAAAAGTGGGGTTGGTTTTTGAATCAATATGAAGTACTTCATAGTGATTAATTTATGGATCTTTGATATGGAATATGTGTGTTTTCTCTTGATAATTTGAATTTTGGCTTATTTGGTACAATATTTGCTATTTCTTCTCGGTTATGACTTGATTTTCGGTTGTGTGGTTTCATTTTGGTCTGCTTGTGGGTAAAGGTGGCTTTCCTAGGAATATTGAATTTGGGTAACGGTGATTCTTAATGTAGTGATTGTATGTTTGTCTGCTTTTGATTGTTAATTGAATTTGAGTTTATTTGGTATATTTTTGCAGCTCTATTACTTGGTAATGACTTGATTTTCAGTTTGTGGTATTTGGTCTATAGTGGAAGACGCACTTTCCTTTATGGGCAATTGGGCATAAATATTATACAGCTTCATATGACAGTTAAACTTTTTAAATTTAATTTGTTTATGGATGGGTAGATAATTGTTGATTTACTGAATTTCAATACACAAGTCATTCTAAATTCATTGATTATATGATATATACCGAGGTTGGGATAGACTCTGGTGGGACCTCTCGTGTTTCTTTTTGGCTTTTCAACCAATTCAATTCAATTCATCTGATTTTGTTTTTTTTGTTTGACATGTCACATGTGTAGATGATGTCAAGTCTTTTAAATGATTTGCACATGGTAGATGATACGGACGAGCCTAACCTTGATGACCTTGATCCAATTGGAGATGGGAGAGAGGCAAATGACAGTGTTCCCACCAATACAGAGCCCGTGTCAAAAGAACCCACGACAAGTACAAAAACTACGGGACACTCAGAAAGTGTAAAGATGACAAGAAAAAAGGATGGCACCTAGATCCAAGGTGTGGACTGAGGGGCACTTCATTCCCGTTAAAGATAAGGATGATAATGTCATCAAAGGTAAGTGTACTTGTTGTGAAAAAGAATTAACTGTTGATTCATCCTCAAATGTCACTACTTCTTTAAGAAATCACTTTAGAACTTGTAAAAAAATCCTATCAACATGGACAAAGCTCAACCCCAACTTGTAGGGATTAAAGAGGGTGAGGGAGAGGGAGGGGCATGTGAGGGCACACTCACTTCTTGGAGGTTTGACCAAGAAGCGGTTAGGGCAACCGTGGTTTACCATCTTATTGTAGACGAACTGCTTTTCAAACATGTTGAGAAAGAGGGTTTTAAAAGACTTATGCAAGTTGCTTGTCCTAGGTTTCAATTGCCTTCACGTTTTATATTTGCTAGAGATTGTATTCGTTTGTATGAGAATGAGAAGAGTAAGTTGAAAATAATCCTTAGAAAACATTGTGAACGTGTTTACCTCATAACTGACTCCTGGACTTCTAATCAACGCTTGAATTATATGTGTATTACTGCTCATTTTATTGATGAAAACTGGAAATTGCATATGAAAATCTTGAATTTTCGAACCATTACGAGTCATAAGGGGAAGGACATTGGGGAAACGATTGTAGTCTTGTCTAATTGAGTGGGGACTTTCTAAAGTTATGACACCCACTGTAGATAATACTAACTCAAATGATACTGCGGCGGCTTACTTGAGAGATAGATGTACATACTGGAAAACCAATGTCTTAGGTAGTAAATTCATTCACATGAGATGTATAGCTCACATTATTAATCTTGTTGTGAATGATGGGTTGAAGTTGATTGAGAAATCTATTGAGACAATTAGGCGTGCAGTGAAGTATGCAAAACAATTCTAGCTAGGGTCAAGTCATTTAAGGAATGTATTGAGTTTTGTGATATTGAAGATAAGAAAGGCTTAAGTCTAGATTGCCCAACTAGATGGAACTCAACTTACTTGATGTTAAGTTCAGCCTTAAAATACCAGGAAGCTTTTGATCGATTTGGGTTTAAAGATCGTGGCTTTGAAAAAGAGATGGGGGCAAAAATATTCCAACGGACTCGGATTGGAATATGAGCTAAATTGTTTGTTGGATTCTTAAAACATTTTTATAATCTCACTGTGCGTATTTTGGGATCATCTTATGTCACATCAAATAATGCATTTCTTGAAATATGTGACACTTATATTATTTTGAATCACTGGGAAAGAAAGCAATGATATAGAATTACAAAAAATGGCCAAGGCAATGAAAATAAAATATGATAAGTATTAGGGAAATGTTACAAAAATGAATATGTTGTTATATATTCCCGTTGTGCTTGATCCTCGGATATAATTTGAGCTTTGTTCAATTTCGGTTTAGGAAGAATGTATGGAAATGATGAAATTGAAGTTGAAAATCCGTTGGAGGGTTCGGAAATAGATCTTCACTTTGATATTGATAATGAATATAGAATTTAGAATATCAATCAAGTAATAAGGCCTACTGGGATGGAGATTGCCGATGGTGTGAAGAGATCAATAGAAGATTTGTTTAATGAGTAAAGAAAAAGTATTCAACTCAAGAAAGTGGAAAATCAAGTTTAAGTAACATGTCAATGTCATCCCAAGGATCTAGTTCAATGGAATCCCAAAATACAAATAGAATTACAGAAGAGTTCAAAAGGAGTCGGAACCGGAGTTATACTTGGAGACAAATCTGAATTGGACAAGTATTTAGGTGAAGATGTTGAAGAAGTTGATGAGACTTTCGATATTTTGGGATGCTGGAAAGGTAATAGTGCAAGATTCCCTATCCTTGCACGTATTGCCCATGATGTATTGGCTATTCTCATTTCTGCCATTGCTTCGGAGTCCGCATTTAGCATGGGGGGACGCATTCTTGATGCATTTAGGAGTTCATTGTCTCCTAATATGGTGGAAGCTCTCATATGTTCTCAGGATTGGGTTAAAGTGAAGAATCGTATTGATGTGGAGGAAGATATCGACTTTGCCGATAAATTTGAGAGTGGTAATAATTATTATTTTTGTTTATTTTATTGAACTAATAAAACAATTGTTTGTTGAAAATCATGTGTTTAATTATATTTTTCAATTTTCACCAATATCCAACTTGAGCATTGTTACTAATGATGCCAATGTTTCCGTGACTCAACTTGATTAATGAGGTAAATTTGTCTCTCGATTCATCATTGTAATTCAATTTTAAGCATTTTGATTATAGTTTTATCTTGCTTTTATGTGTCTATAATTTGATGCATTTGTAGGTCATTTTTCCTTTTGCAGGTCGAACTAATCCCAAGTGAAAATCTGCCTCTTGGGTTTAAAAATATGTTAGGTATTAATTTAACAACTGTTTTCTCTATCACTTATTCACTTTCAGTTTTTCACAACTGTTTTATCTTAGAGAAAGCAGTTTGTAATATATAAGGTGTTATGATGCTTGTTGATGCAGACTGCCAGATTGGAGCTTGTTGTCTTGTTGATGTTGAACCTGAATTATTGATGTTAATGCTGCTTGTGGCCTGTGGGAGACTGCCAAATTGATGCTTGTGGGAGACTGCCAGACTAAATTATTAAAGAACTTTGAGTTACTGACATTACTGTAATAGTGTAATGACATGAACTTTGGCTTACTGCTTTGTGTTTGGGCTTGTTAGTTCTTGTCTTGTTGACTTGTTGGCTGCTGTAACTTTTTAAACTACTTGGGTTACTGCTGTAATGACTTAGTTTGGGTTACTGGCTTACTGCTGTAGCCTGTAATGACTTGCTTGGTTACTGCTGTAATTTTTTAAACTGCTTGAATTGCTGGACAGTGTTTGCTAAACTAGGTAACAGTTGGATACTGATTCGGTTTTTACCCGAATTACCGAAATTATAATTCGGTAATTCGATTAATAGCAAATTACGGTTTTTGCTTCGGATAGTTAAATTAGCATTATTTCGGTTTTCGATTATAACCGAATAGCTTATTCGGTTCGGTAATAACCGAATGATCACTTCTAATCAAGATCGATCCTTTTAATTTTAAAATTGGGTGAACCAACTCACTCTATTTGAAAATCAGATACCTTTCAATTTAAAATCCAACCCGAGTTAACTTAATTAATTTGAAAACCTAGGTGAACAAAATCAATTAAAATTTAAATCGATCGAATAGAATTCGTCTGATCTCTTCATCTTCATCTTCCGTTTCTCTTCTCTCTTCAGCTCTTTATCTCCTTCATCGTTTACAAACCCAAGAGTCTTTCCTCGTAACTACCTTTTTTTCCTTTACTCGGGTTGGATTTGTAGCCCTTTTCCCGAATAAAGAAACCAATCGACAATATATCTTCGTGTGGGCCCAAGTGTAATTTAGGGTTCACTATGTTACCTAAATTGAATGACAAACGGAAAGGGCATAAATAAATGAGCACGACCTGAGAGAAGCCTCCGCGTGTCCCAAGGCGAAAGACTCATGGAGGCGACTCATGTTGGGAATTGATTGAGGGATTGGATTTATGGCTAAAAGGACAAGACGATATGGGCATTATTCTGGTGACTAAGGATATTTCTGAAATTTTCCCGAGGTTATGTGCCTAACCCATAACTACTTTCCAGGAAACCCTATAAATACCCATTCCATTCCATTAGGAAGGGACTTTTGACCTATCTTTGGACTTTTGGACTTTTGGAGAAATTGAAGACTTGGAGATTGATCTCTCTCAACCTGAAGCACTCAAGAAGACTCTCTGAATCCTTGCTACCCTAACAAGGTTCTCGAATTTTAATAGTTCTGCAACGTGCCGTTGGAGTAATCGCTCATCTGTTTTTCCCATCTCTTTAATCAATCAATCAATTCCATACTCTTCGTGGATTTCTATCCTACTCAGCTAACACGAAACCCTAACCGTAGCAAGGTACAATTTCTTGCATACACTTCGTCAACAACAAAGCCCCTAATTCGATCAATAATGAAGCCCTAGATTGATTATACTCGAAACTTCTATCCATCGATCCAATGAGAGGAATGTTATTCAATCTCCTGTAAGCTTTCTTCCCCCAAATTATTTGTTATTATATTTGCTTGTAATAGTATTAATTATACGTCTAGGATTTCGCTGATTCCAATAGGGTGTAATTTTTAAGGACAGGATCGGAGCAAAGATGAGGCTTAATGATAACCTTCGTCGCCGCTCTTTATTCACAACGTACAGCTTCGTCCCTTCGCGGTTTGTCTCTTTCATCTTCCTTTTCGTGTCTCTCTCATCTCCATCTACAGCTCCAGCTCCAGCTCCCTTGACAATTAATTCTTATAGGTACAATATACACTCTTTTCATAGCTTTATTCGCGTTGTGGTTACAATTTTATCTTGGTGCAATCCTCTTTTAAGGTAGATCTAACTCTGAAAGATGTATCAATTTGTATTTGTAGGTTAAGATTGGACACAAATCCGAGACTAGACGATTAATTTTGCAAGCTTCATATGTTCAAACTTCATCAGTGCCTTTACCATGCCCCCAATCTTGGACTCAAATTTGTTATAACTATTTTTCTTTATTTGTTAAATTTTGTAATTTAATTTTTAAAGTTACCCATTTTATTTTTGAATGAAATTTAGCTTTAATTTCTGAAAAAAATTAACTTTTTACAACCCAGAGTTTAATCAACCTCGTTCTTCGCTCAATAACATCTAGGTAAGATATGGTTTCGAAGCTCGCCGAAGGTATGTCAAAATTCAATTAACACGCTTTTTATTTTTTTGTATTACTACTCGAGGTTTCATAAATTGAGTGAAATAATTTTACAGATATATTAACCATTGTAACTTAATTCATTTGGGTAGTATAGTTAGAAATGTAGTTAAAGTGTTTGATGGAATGAGGCTAAGAGAAAGTTCATATGTGTTAATGTTCATCTGTCCAGATTAATATACCAATGAAGATGAAATGAAATTTGTCTATTTCTATACATTATAAAATTCGAGACTGAAAACATGCTAAGATGAAAATTACTGTTTCAGAATGCTTGGAATGATATGAATAATGCACACCGTAAATAAATGTGTTAAAAATTTCAGTTTTGTGCTTTATTTAATATTTTAAGGAATTATATATTACTATCTTTCATATTTTGGAAAAGTGATTGCATTTTTATTGAGAATTTTGGTTTAGTTTAGAAAGTGAATTTTTTTGAAGTGTGCTTGGTTGTCGGATAAGTGGTAAGATTTGAATTTTACCATTTGGAACAATGCGGCCATATATAACCATGGAAAACTTTCACCTGATTGATCATATGGTGATATTTATATTTATGAAATTTGTCATATGAAGACTTTGTTATTGTCAAATTGCCTTTGCAACTATTTATTGCATTCTACCAATACTGAGTGTTGGCACCATACGAGTAAAGAGAGTAACTCACTAATATATATATATATATATATATATATATATATATATATATATATATATATATATATATATATATGGGGACCGATCCATAGCATCTATATGCTATGGGACAAATATTGACATATAGGCTCTAGACCACACGTTTTATTGATGAAAGGCTACGATTAGAGCTGGGCAACGACCGTCCGCTAGTATTACTAGCGGACGTTCTAAGTATAAAATCTTGACATTTATGCCCCCAATTCGCCATTTAGCCAATTCAAAATGTTACACAGTCCGCTAGTATTACTAGTGGACATGATTATTTTCCTAACAAACACGTTTTATCCGGTTACGAGTACTCTATATTACTGAATTTAACACAATCATAGCACTAGGAGATGATTTTCGGCAAGTTGACAACTTTCTAGAGAATTCCAGTAATTGACACTCCATGTTTCATCATTCCAATTTGTCTTGGCTACACAGGGGCATAAACGTCCAGAAATTATACTTACCACGTCCGCTAGTATTACTAGCGGATGGCGTATACCCAGATCTAATCTCAGCCACTGATATGTGAAATGGATAGTATGGATGTTATATGTCATTTTTTATTCCATAGCATATAGATGCTATGGATCATTCCCCTATATATATATATATATATATATATATATATATATATATATATATATATAAGAAAGAAATGAGAGAAATGGTAAAAGGTCACTTGGCTACTTGATACGTACATATGTTAAAAAATCTTTCCATTGTATTTCTGATACGCAAATTATTTCCATTAAAAGGCTTAAGCTGATTAAAATGCAAAGCATTGGTTCTATCAAGTGCTTTTAAATTATATTGTGCATGGAGTTATTGAGTTGTAATACATTGCACATAAATTAGCATTGGCCCTGGAGCTTTTAAATTGTATATAGAGATATTGAGTTCTATTAGGTCCTTATTATATATTAATATTAGTTTCTTGATTTATTAATGTTTGATTTTTTGTAATATTTTGTACAAAATTTGTTTCACCGCCACAACGATCCTTCATCAAATGTGGTGATCAGTCGAATATGGGATGCATATATATCAAAAAAAAGTGAATCTTTTAATTTTATGCTACGGTAATTCAACTAAATTATATGATTAATTGTGTACTTCGAATTCTTTTTTAACATGAATATCAAACAAATTATTAAATTCATTATTCAAATTAGCCCGTACGTGCTACCAACGAGTACCATTAACTTCAGTCATGTATATAGCAAAGCATAAACTTCCCCCCAAAAAAAAGTTGTGCAAAATTTGTTGTTCTTAAGGTATAAGATCATAAAACTTAAAAGGTTAGACAAAAGCTGCAAAAGAGATTAATTATTTCACTTTATTATGCTAATCAACTACTATAAATTAAGATCTAATAATAAAACAACAAAATAATAATACTCCCTTTGTTCCAATAGTAATTAATTAGTACTGAGATTCATTTTTTTTATCAAATTTCAAATTAGAGACATTTTTATTTTTAAATTGTAAAATGATGTGGATTTCGTAATATTACTTCTATGCTATTACTTCTATTTTTCTAGCCTATATATATATATATATATATATATATATATATATATATATATATATATATATATATATATATGTGTGGGCAAGGAAATCGTACCTTGCTAGGGTTAGGGTTTCGTGTTGGTTGAGGAGGAGAGAAATCCACGAAGAATACGGAATTGATTGATTGATTGAAGAGGGGAGAACGACAGGTGGGCGATTACTCCAATGACGCGTGGCAGAACCCCTAGAATCCGGGAACCGTGTTAGGGTTATTGGGATTCCAAGAGCCTTCTTGAGTGTCCTTCGAGTTTTTGAGAAATGTTCAAACCCCTTTGGTGCTTTTAGGTGGAATCTCCGAGCCTTTAAGTCACCAAAAAGGGTCTCCTTGATCTTCCAAGAATCCGAGTCTTGAGTCTCCAGAGAAGTCCCCCTCCAAATGGAATGGAAGGGGTATTTATAGAGTTTTTTGGAAAGTAATCATGTGCAAGGCACATGCCTTCAGGGAAATTCCAGAAATACCCTTTAGTCCTTAGAATAATGTCCATGTTGCCCTGTCCTTCTAGCCACCAATCCAATCCCTCAATCAATTCCCAAAACGAGCCGCCTCCACGAGTCTTCTGCCTCGGGACACGTGGAGGCTTCTCCCGGGTCTAGCACATTTATTTCTGACTTTTCCGTCTTTATTTCATTAGGTTATGCGAACCCTAATTTGCACATTTCATGAGGTCGTGGAACCCTAATTGTGCATTTAATATAATTAGGTCATGTGTACCCTAATTTTACACTTGGGCCCACATTTGCCCCCTGCGCGAGAGTCGCATTCCCAAATAGACGACCGTGCAAGGAAATTATAAGTCTTCGAATGATTTTGTCGGGCTTCACTTTATAGATTTTGAAGACAAGGATCCTAGAAGAGGGAACTCCTAGGGAGCCAAACTCTTAGGGTTTTAAACCCTAGGAAGGCAGGACCTAGCGAGGCTCTTCCTTGGACATATTAAAAAATCTTCTGAAATTTTTCTGTATCTTGCCCAATATTTATTTCCTGGAAACAAAATCAAGATAAATTAAATTATATAAAATCTTATTTTATTTTTGAAAAATCAAATCCTTTCAAAGATTTTGGAAATAAAACCAAAACATTCCTAAAAAATAGGATATTTGTTTCAATAATAATAATAATAATAATACAAGAGAAACTACCTTAATTGAACATTAAGAGAGTAAACGTTGCCATACTAAAAGCATAAATAAAACTATAGTATGAAAAAAGAGAACCCTTTCAAAAGAAATGTTTTGGAAATTAAAACTTTCTTTAAAAAATCAAATATTAATTTTATTTCCAAAATAAAATCAAATCTTAATTTTATTTTAGAAATTAAAACTTTCTTTGTTTTGAGAATCAAATCAAATCTTAATTTTTAATTTCCAAAATAAAATCAAATCTTAATTTTATAAGATTTGATTTTATTCTGAAAATTAAATCTTCCTTTATTTTGGAAAATCAAATCAAATCAAATCTTTCTTAATTTTAAAAGAGAGATTTTTTTATTATTATATTATTTTAAATCAAATATGACATAAACAAAAATATGACATAAACTCACATGATTAACTCATGCCAAAGTTCAGCGGTCGAACACTTTTTGAGTAGTATTTTTTTTTTTTTTTTTTTTTTGAAATAAAAATAATTAATTTTTTTTTCAAATAAATAAATAAATAAAAAAATATTTACTTATCTTTTTTTTTTTTTGGAGAAGTGAAGAGTCGATGAGCACGTCTTGCATCCAAATTGGTATAAGAAATCTGCTTGACCACATAGCCCTTCTGTTTATATAGGCTTCTGACTCCGCTGCCTTATAGGTTATTATAAAGAAACAACTCAAGCCGACCGAATCGTTCTAAGTTCTGACTCATGTCGAACTCTGCTGCGGAAGTGGATGTCATGGATGTGGATGTTGGATGTGGATGTTGCTCACACATGGGATACTAGTTAGGTGACCCTTAACTATCAAAGCTCATATCACAGTACACCTTGTCCCACTACAAATATTATCCCAGTATGTACTTTCAGCCCCTAAAATGTATATCTTCCACTGCAGGCCCGGGAAGCAGCTGCACCCTTTACACAATTGATTCACGTTTTTTTTTTTTTTTTTTTTTTTTTTTTTTTTTTTTTTTGAAAAATAAGACCGAGGAAACTTGATTATAATCGTCCTCTAATTCATGATTCGTTTCAATTGTTGAAGGTGACTTGCTTCCAAGAAAAAACTCATGATTCGTTTCGATTGTTGAAGGTGACTCTAGTCTTTCTTTTGTCTTCCGAGCCCCATCACCTTGATTATATCTTGGTTTTTTCCCTCGGAATTCATTAGAAAAGGCTATAATTTTTCGCGGTGAAAAACTATTCGTCTCAAGCAGCTGATTCGCAGAGCCAACAGGACCTCAAGGGTATGAATGGAAGCAATTGATTTTTTTTTTTTTTTTTTTCGGGATTAACATTTGCACAAAATCAGATTTAATCTTGAATGATGATTTCCCTTCTAATAGTAGTTCAGCGGGTACAGTACCATGATTTAGCCTCCATGTTCCTTCTTCACAGTACCCATCAATTAAAGTGTGTCCACCACCAAATTTAGGAGGACCCCAAGTTTATTTGTTTCAAAAAAAAGGAAATCACATGCCTCTTCAATCAAATGATTTACCAATAAATCACATGCCTCTTCAATCAAATAATTTACCAATAAAGCAAATAAGCAGCATGTCATCCGAACATTTTTTTTTTTTTTTTTTTTTTAATCAAATGGTGAGTTTGATGCCGAGTCCGGTGGTGGTGCAGACCTTGCCTCTCCTCCAAAAAGTAACCCCTAGCCATCAAAGAAATAAAAAATCTATTAATTAGTACTTAAGGTAACCTCTCTCTCTCTCTCAGTTTAGAAGTTTCTTTGGAGGCATCAAAATGGGTTTTCCATTTAGCTGGGGTATTGAACGAAATAAGTTGAGCGGATTTTTATTTTTCCATTTCGTTCAACTTATTTTTATTATTATTTTTTTATTTTTTTTTTTGTTTTTATTATTATTATTTTTTTTATTTATTTTTTTTTCTTTTGTCTTCCGAGTCCCATTACCTTGATTATATCTCGGTTTTTTCCCTCGGATAATAAAGAAAGATTGACATGTATACGCAGATTATGAAGTGATGGGTTGTTTCCATTAGTTTTTCTCTTCCTTTTTTTATTATTATTATTCTGAAAGTTGTTTTAGTTTTGATTTATGGGGTATGATAATCACTTAGGTGTGTCCCTTTCATAACATTTTTACTCAAATTTTAAAATATTGTATATATAAAATTTTTTACGAACAATTATTAAACTAAAATTTATCATTAATTCTATTATATATGTGTTTTTGATATTATTAAACCCAGAATCTTCGTTTTTTTTTTTTTTTTTTTTTTTTTTTTTGGGAAGATATAATTATATAGGCTATTATATATAACTCAAGCCGAAGCCTTCTAATTATTTAGACTATTATTATATATATAAAAAAAATCCTCCCCTACCAAACCTTTTTGACTCACTTCCGTATTGATTGATTGTCCAACGGTTGCTTTTAGGATTTCAAGCCTTGGTTGTGTAAAGGAATTGGCTGATGCACATGAAAAATTGGGCTAGACCAAGCTAATTAGCTTATCAACCCTCAGGAGAGGAATTACTTAATTCAAATTCTCATGAGATTGGAAAAAAAAATGTTATTGCCCACTTTATCACTAAAAAATGAAGGGGACGATTTTTTTTTTTTTTTTTTTTTTTTTTTTAATAAAGTAGCCTAAGCATTCTAGGATGAAAAAAAATAAGGGTTCGCATGAAAAGATGAAAGAAGATGGGAGCCTATTGGCCGAACCCTGTAGGGAGATGCCGAATCCTATTAATTTTTAATTGAATTTTTTTTTTTTTAAATAAAATAAAATAAAATCTTATCTTATTTTTCCAAATAAATAAATAAAACATTTACTTATCTTATTTTTGAGAGGTCCTGTTGATGAGCACGTCTCGCATCCAAACTGAACCTTGATAATTCTTTGGGCAAAGATGACTGTAGCTTTGATAATTCTGACACCTCTTGTATGAGAAAGTCTTCACATGCTTCCAGCTTTTATTTACCATAAAAAAGGATAAGCAAGATGTTGTTCTCTTCAACAGGCAATCAAAGCTTATGATGAACCCTTCTATTCACGGTACTATCATGTAAGCAAGGTGCTTATGCAGATTATGTGAGCAAGGGAATGCAAGCGAAAGAAGATTCATTCCAAGCAGTTGATTTGTGGAGCAATAGAATCTTAGAGGAATAGAGGAGACAACCCCCTAGGTGGCCGAACCCTATGGGGGCCGGACCCTAGAGATGTTTTTTTTTTTTTTTTTTTTTCTTTTTCAGGACTCCCCAATCTTTCTGACATTGTTTCTTCTCCTTTTTAGATGTTTTAAAGCTTTACTCTTGGACAACCAAGGAGGCCCCGTTTCTCATTGATTGGGAAAGGGCTCCCCTCCTTTGGTCTTTTCGTCGTCTTTTGGAAGCAAGTCCAAACTTATGCCCGTATAACTTTTTCTCCATCATAGAAGGAAGGCTTGATTTTATATCCAACGGCCTGTTGAACATTCTGCAGGCTTGAGAACAACCAAGGAGGCCCCGTTTCTCATTGATTGGGAAAGGGTTCCCCTCTTTTGGCCTTTTCGTCGTCGTTTGGAAGCAAGTCCAAACTTATGCCCGTACAACATTTTCTCCATCCTAGAAGGAAGGCTTGATTCTATATCCAACGGCTTGTGGAAGTTGGGATGACTTCTTGTCTGATTCATCTACCCATATTCAAGAATAGCAACATTGGATCGACTAGCTACTTGGGAATGCTGATTATGTGGATAGCTGACATTCTTCTTGCATCCAGCTATGTAGGAACATTCGTATCCAATAGGACCATGTTGTTCTTCTTTCTACATATTCATCACAGCTTGGGGTGAATGCACCTTTACTCTGGAGGATGTCTATGTCATCTATCGGTTAATATTTGCCCCCTGCGCGTGAGTCACGCCTTTGGTGAGATGATCGCGCAAAATATTGTAAGTGTTGAAGTCTTGATTCTAGTGTCTGAACACTTCGCGGCGGCTTGATGTTTTGCAATCCTCGAAAACAAAAGTCCTAGAAGAGGGAACCTCATCTCTTGAAATTTTCCTTTTGTTTGGAATCAAGAAGTCATTGAGAACCAAACATTTCTTAAAGGCCTAAAAGCCTTGAAAGCCTGATAGATTCGAAGGCCTGATAGCCTCGAAGACCTACTGATAACCTCGAAGACCTGCTGATAGCATCGAAGACCTGCTGATTGCTTTGACGGCCTGATAGCATTGAAGACCTGATAATAACTTTGAAGATCTACTGATAGCCTCGAAGACCTGTTGAGGGCCTTGAAGACCTGTTGATAGCCTCAATGACCAACCTTTAGGTATTCCTCTATCTTCAATTCGACATGTCATGTCCTTTGGATCATGAACTTTTGTAGTTCTTTTCATTTCCTGTATCAGAAAATCATGTACATTTATCTCATACAAACTAACACTTGAATCTATACTTTTTTTTCTTTTTTTTCTTTTTTTTTTAAGAAATTTAAGAAAAATATTCAAGTATAAGTGAAAGTTTGTCAATTTATTGATAATAAAATTACTTTTAACGAAAATCATAACATTTCATATAATAAATCTTGCTTTTGTCGGTGAAAGCATAACGTTCACCACTTTTAGAGATAAAGTGTAACTTTTTCGGGGTTGAGGGCTTATACTCAAGTGCCTCATTCACTTTTAATTATAAAGTGTAACACTCGGGTGCCTCGTCACTTGGGTCGTCCAATTTCTTGGCAAGTGCAGTCTACGAGGACTTGAAAATGGGTGCCTCGTCACTTGGGTCGTCCAATATTTTGGCAAGTGCAGTCTATGAGGACTTGAAATTGGGTGCCTCGTCACTTGGGTCGTCCAATATCTTGGCAAGTGCAGTCTACGAGGACTTGAAATCGGGTGCCTCGTCACTTGGGTCGTCCAATTTCTTGGCAAGTGCAGTCTACGAGGACTTGAAATCGGGTGCCACGTCACTTGGGTCGTCCAATTTCTTGGCAAGTGCAGTCTACGAGGACTTGACCACCGTTTAGAGTGGACCACCATCTTGGGTGGTTTTTTTTTTTTTTTTTAGTCTTCAATTCTTGTGCCTCCTCCCTTAGTCATCCAATTTATTTGGCAAGGAATATTCTTGAGGACTTAAACCACCATTTTTGGTGGACCACCATCTTGGGTGGATATTTAATTCATCTGTAGTTCATAGTTTGTTTGATGGTACGTAAAGCCAGTATTTGAGTTCTTGACTTCCGGGGCTGCACTATGGGTGATTGTGTTGCACGTTTCTTCTCCTAGTTCAATCTCCCCGGCCGCCAGCTTCTCATGGTATATTCTCCGCAGACTGTAACAGTCCATAGTGGAATGTCCTGCGTATTGGTGGTATACACAGAAGTCCGGTCTTCTTTTCATCTCTTCCGTTACAACCAACCGGGGCCTTGGAGGCTTCACCACTCCATATTCAACCCATTGTTCATACAGGTTCCTGAATGCCTTCTCGCTACATGTAATAGCCTCCGGAACTGGCATCCTGGTATACTTATCCCCATGTCTTTCTCTGCTTCGCTCAAATTTCTCATTCTTTTCCCTCTTGCCCCCTTGTGGTTTTGACTGAGAATCCGCCAAAGCCACAGTTGCTGTCCTCTTGCCCTTCCATGTAACCGTCGCATGGCTGGTGGGAAATGTTATGATTCCTCCCAAGTCTTGTGCAAAAGATGAGAGGGTCGCAAATGAATCACAAGCTTTGGTAATGAGGTGGGGCTTGAAGGCATCTAAAGCACCATTATTGCATATGCTAACCAAGTTCTTTTCTTCAATTGGCTCTGCACACTTCTGTGCTTGGGCCCTAAACCTATCCACGTAATCTGACAGCTCCTCGTTTGGCTTCTGCTTGAATCGCATGAGCTCTACGATGGTTACCTGTTTCTGCACATAGAAAAATTTCTTAAAAAATTGCAATTTTAGATCATCCCAATCATGGACTGATCCTTTCTCCAAATTGTAGTACCAACTGAAGGCACTATCCGTCAATGTCTTGTTGAATTCCCTCATCAACAAGTTGTGGTTGTTTACTTCATCATATCCTAGCCATGGAGACATCGACTCTACGAACCTGGCAATGTGTTCCCTGGCATTTCCTTTCTCCCCGTTGTATTTTGGAAACTGCGGAGGATGCTCAATATACCCCGTCGGATAAGGTTGCCTCCGAATGTGTGCAGGGTAAGGTGGAGTAAAATCTAACTCCGAGGGTCGGGATGTCTTCCTGCGAAGTTGATTGATCACATCGATCATATCATCCTTCGTCATGTACTGGCTTGTGGCGTGAACTCTCTGGGGTGTTGTAATATACTGCTGTATTGGCGGTGTGTATGGCGAAGAGATTGGTTGATGTACACTTGAATCGTGCAAAGCTGGCACTGGTGGCCTTTGCTGACTCACTCGCTGGACATGGCTTGGGACGGTTGGCATCTGCACCTGTGAAAATGCTTGAAGAACAGTTGGGATGATGTTCGTTTGAGGTTGGCTTGCTTCCAACCTAGGTTGTAGCCCGTCACCACTGTTCTGGAGCTCCAAGTTGATTACTGGAACCGATTGTCTTTCAGTTAATGGAGGTACAATATGGTTCTCTTTGTTGTTACTGTCATTGTTGTTGTCCTCCACTCCTACTTGTTCTCCCTGCGAATTTCCTGGGAACATGGCCTTGAAGGTAGGGATCTGCATCAATTGCTGGCGAAAGTTTCCCATCTCCTCTTGCTTCCTCTGCATCTCCAGCATCATGGTCATCATCATCCCTTGTCCTTCCCGTGCTTCCTTTAATGTCTTGAGCATCTCCAGTTGCACAACATTCGTCTGCTCTTCGCTTACATTCTCGACTTGCCTTCCTGCGTCGGTTTGTTGTTGATTGGCCATGTTTAGTGATGTTGAACTCCCTTCCAAAGCGTCTTCAATAAGTGGTTGGTCAAAATCAAGATTTGCGCCTTGGAAAACTAGAGTTGTTTTCCTTGGAACTGGATTTGGTGAGGTAATACTATTTATTGGTGAAACAGCTCTTCCTGTAGTTCTCCCACTTCGAGTTGTGGGCATACCCTTCACGAATTCTACACCTCCCCAGCAGAGTCGCCAAATAAATGTGGGCAAGGAAATCGTACCTTGCTAGGGTTAGGGTTTCGTGTTGGTTGAGGAGGAGAGAAATCCACGAAGAATACGGAATTGATTGATTGATTGAAGAGGGGAGAACGACAGATGGGCGATTACTCCAATGACGCGTGGCAGAACCCCTAGAATCCGGGAACCGTGTTAGGGTTATTGGGATTCCAAGAGCCTTCTTGAGTGTCCTTCGAGTTTTTGAGAAATGTTCAAACCCCTTTGGTGCTTTTAGGTGGAATCTCCGAGCCTTTAAGTCACCAAAAAGGGTCTCCTTGATCTTCCAAGAATCCGAGTCTTGAGTCTCCAGAGAAGTCCCCCTCCAAATGGAATGGAAGGGGTATTTATAGAGTTTTTTGGAAAGTAATCATGTGCAAGGCACATGCCTTCAGGGAAATTCCAGAAATACCCTTTAGTCCTTAGAATAATGTCCATGTTGCCCTGTCCTTCTAGCCACCAATCCAATCCCTCAATCAATTCCCAAAACGAGCCGCCTCCACGAGTCTTCTGCCTCGGGACACGTGGAGGCTTCTCCCGGGTCTAGCACATTTATTTCTGACTTTTCCGTCTTTATTTCATTAGGTTATGCGAACCCTAATTTGCACATTTCATGAGGTCGTGGAACCCTAATTGTGCATTTAATATAATTAGGTCATGTGTACCCTAATTTTACACTTGGGCCCACAATATATATATAAAGGCTAGAAAAATTAAATTATCATTAAAATCATAATTTACAAACATACTCCTAATTATGAAATCGGGCGTAGTACTTTTATTTAGTTTACAATAATTATATATACTTGTTTGCAGTAGAATTAATATAAATTTGTAAAGGCCAAATCATGTGATATTCCTAGTGGTAAGTGTTTTTTTTCAAGCAAGGTCATATATTTAATCCACCCCTCAACAAGAAGTCATAATTTTAACATGTACTGCACAAGATTAAAGGCATGCACCTAAAATTGAATTGTAATAGTTTAAATTGTTAAGAAAAAATAAAATAGATTCATATATATCGATTTTGAATTCTAGAGATTAACTTTAAAAAATAAAATGTACCAGTATTATGCTTTGTGTAAGGAACAACTAGCTAGAAATAGAATTAACCGGAAATCATGTGGACTTCATATAAATAGTTAATACTGCATATTATTTCCAGAAAACAAATGGTCAATTAATGAATCTCATTTTACATAAAAACTTGTTGATATTCCGTAAATATATATTTATTTTTCGAAGAATATCAACCAATATGAAGCTAGTTTGATTTGTGTGTCTCTCTCTCTACAGATATTTGATCAAGATCAGAAAAGAATACCTATACGTAAGCATGTAAAACGACTACTTAATTAATTATATAAGAAATTAACAGAGAGGGAGAAGTATCTGTGAAATCTAAGCAAATTAAGAAGTAAATAAAGGGGTAGGGTATATATGAATATATAGTATTGCCTGGCTCCAATCTGTTTGCCTCTTTCTACGCTACTAATATTCCGGTAGGAAGGAGTTGTAATTAAGAGCTCTCATGAGGATAGCTGCATGCATGCGCGGGATCATTGCTATATATATATATATACACGCGAATTACACAGAACGAGCAGCAGCCAATGAAATTGTAGTGAAGTTAATAACATATCCCTCCGGTACTCCTCGATCAGCCATGTATATCCTACATTTGCCTGAAACCCCCAAACCCATACATACACTGATACACTCACATCTTATATGTATATGTATATGTATATGCATATGTATATATATATATATATATATATATGTAAAGGAGGAGTGAGAGAGTACTGAAGGAGAAAAAGAGGTGGAGAATTATGGAATAAAGAGAGAGAGAAAGAGAGAGAGGGGAGGGAGGAGATGAAGTTTTAAAAGAGGTAGCCAAGCTAGGTATACGAGTCGGCAGGTTTTATTAAATTTAGTTTTCCTACTCGCGGACTTGCATAGAAAGCCCACTTACTCACTCTTCTTTAACAAGGTAAAACGTCGATGTCAGGCCGTCTTTGTGGAGCCTCGTTGCCGTTTAGGTTCCCATTTGATTAGGTGGCAATAGCCTGACGCGAGTTAGAATTAGCGTCTACTATCTATTTTGCGTAGGAGCTAAGCGCGTACGTAACAAATGGGTGGCCGGTGGAATGCGCCTTTCAAGGTTCCTTTTTGGACTATTTTTTTTATGGTAAGCAAACAAACAACATACACTGACAATGGTGGTCTCATTCAACCTATCAATCATAAGATCATCACCATACTCGTAGTGACCACCCATTCATTGTCCCCCACTCACAATGGGTTAAAGAATAAGCATATGATGAATATATGGAAGAGATGAAAGAGAAAGAGAAAGAGAAAGAGAAAGAGAAATTAGGGCGAAAAGGAATGAAAGTAAAAAAAATCAACTCGGCAGCTTAGTTCTGTTCGGTGGTTTAAGCGAATTTGGGACGGGTTGGGGGGCGTCCGGTACACAGTGTTAATTTTTTTAATTTTTATTTTTTTCACAATTATGAGAAAAAGAAATAATAGAGCAAGTTTGAACAAAAAACTGTAAAAGGAAGTATGTTTTTTATTGAAAAAACACTGTAAACAGTTTACAGTGTTTTTTCAATAAAAAACGTACTTCTTTTACAGTTTTTTGTTCAAACTTGCTCTATTATTTTATTTTTATTTTTCTCATAATTGTGAAAAAAAAGGGGCACCGGACGTACCGGTCATTAAGGTACCGGACGCCCCCCCAAATTAATTTGGGACAGCTTTTGTTGAGTAGTGGAGACATAATCTAGTTGCAATGCGAAAAAAAAGGGTCAAAAAAATATGCAGTGAATGATCATGTTTATGATAAGGATAAAATTGTCAACAAGCACAATTACCCTATACACATCCTATTGCTATGTAATATCAATTCTCAAAACTAAGGCAAGCGATTGCCCACCTTACCCACAAAGTAAATCCGCCCCAGCGCACTCAGCACTCTTTTGGGCGTTATGTTCATCATTTTTCCCTCTCTCTCTTACCTTTTTGTCTAGTACACATGGACACACACATATATGTCGTAAATACTTTCTGCAACGCAAAATTGGAAAATCTAAAGATATACTCCATTCGTCTCAGGAATAAAAGTGTTTATTATTATTTTGGATTATCACATATTAAATGTCAATTTTCTTTTAATAACCAAATTTTTACACATTTTTTTCTATTATACCTGTAGCATTAAATATCTCATATTTTTCTTATTCTAATTCTCTCTCCATATTTAATGACATTATTATGGAAAATTTTGTCATTTTATTCCTCTTCTTAATATGCATGAAAAGTCCACCAGGACTTTTATCCTAGGGACGGAGGGAGTATTAATTACTATAAAAAATAAAAGGGGGTTATTTTCGACAGAATTTTCGTAGAAAATACCTTTTTCCATTGAAAATAAGTTTTTTTTAATACTTTTTTTTGAAATTTCGAATTCCAAGTGTTTAAACCCAATTTTTTTGTACCTGTAACCTGTCAACCTGTTTCAGCTCAATAACAGTAATATATTCCAGACATTCAAACAACAATCACATGACAAAAGACCAGATCACATGGCTTGATTTTGGCTCTGTCTAGATCACATCAGACAACAATATCATATACCACATATTAGTCGTGTCATATAGCGACTTAGACTAACCACTCTTGGATTGAGTAATCTGAATTTGAAGATGGTGAGAATCATCTTTGAACTTTCGCTCGAAGACCCTCTGAAATTGTCAGTCTGAAGACTTCTGATATGTCTACAAAATTGGTTGATGGTCGAGTGACGGCGAATATATGTAAAGTTGAGCTCTACGTCCTGTTCTTCGATTTGCTTTATGCCGACATCTTCGCATGGGAACCAAGTGATATGCCGAGGGTAAACGAATCGGTGGCTCTGCACAAATTACATGTAGACCCAAACAGAAAGCCAGTCATACAGAAACGAAGGGTTTTTGCCCCAGAGAGACAGAAGATCATCGATGAGGAAATTGCCAAACTCCTGGAGGCCGAATTCAACTTCGAAATCGACTACCCAGAATGGTTGGCCAACGTGGTCTTGGTCCGGAAGCAGAACGGGAAGTGGAAAGCTATACATCGACTACACGAATCTGAACACGGCGTGTCCAAAAAGACTTCTATCCATTGCCCAACATAGATTAATTGATAGACGCCACTCCGGGATACGACATGCTGAGCTTCATGGACGCCTTTTCAGGGTACCATCAGATCTCAATGAGTAAGGAAGATATCCCTAAAGACCAGTTTCATCACGCATCGGGCAATATACGCGTACCGGAAGAGTAACTTATAAATTATACAAAATGACAGAGTAACTTTATGATCGTTTAACAATATTATACAATCAATTTGATCATATTACATGTTCATTGAATTGATTAAAATGATTAATCTAACAAGTTTGATCGCTCTAATTATAAGTCCTTGTACATATATTGCTCAGATAAGAACTTTACAAAAACTACTGAAACAATTATACATTATAATCACATAATCAAATTTAAATACGCAGGACATAACCATTCCTAATAGTTTATGATTTTGATTAAATTTTTTGGTAAATAATTGGTGTTGTTTTGTGGCAATGTTGAATAAAAGAAAATGTAATAATATTTATTACTATTTTTATCTTGTAAAAAGATTTTTCTTTTTTATATATTTTTCTTGTTTCGAGTAACAATATTTGTCATTTTTACTATAAGTAATTATGCCTAATTGTGACTTTTGTTTAGTTTAATATTTGAGGAAAATAATTAATATAATTTTTAATACCTTTTTATATAAACTATAAGATTTGTTCTGTAACAAATTTTGATTTAAGTTTGTTTTACGTAGATTTTAATATTTGGAAAAAATAAATATATATTTTTGTGTTAATTTGCACTTTTATGGGTATTAAAATTACTTTTTAATTAGAAAAATTTATGTTTGAATATATATTACATAAATTTAAATATTTGAGGAATTTAATTAGTAAAAAAGTGTATGAATTTATTTTCTTGATAAAATAAATATTTGTTATTTTTTGACATTTCTGTTATTTATATTGATCAAGTTCATATAATTTAATTAATTAGATCAAGTTAAGTGAAAATGATTATATACATATTTATATTTAATGGATATTAAACATTATAATTGAAGGGTGTATTAGACATTATCTTAAAAATATTTGTGGATATTAGTTGGTCAACCACACTAGAAGGAGTGAATGTTATATATTGTAAACTAAAGAGGTACTGACTGTTATTTTAAAAATTAGAGGGGTGGTAAGTGTTATTATAATTATCTACATATGTATCTGTGTATTTTACTTTATTACAAAAACTAACTTACAAAATGATATAACAAAATATAATTAATAGATAATTTATCATAAATAGATGGTCTAGAGATAATAGTCAATTATAACCAACCACATCATTAATTTGTATCTATTTTTTGTAATAGTTCTTTTGTCACAAAAGTATTATTGTTGATTTTATTTTATTATAGATAATTGTCTGATTCATTTACAAATCCTGATCTCACAATCTCGCATGTTTTGGGCCTTAAACTCTGAATACTACGTTTTGGGTTGGATATAAAACGGGTATGGACTTACAGTCACCATCATCATCCTGCTCAGGCCCAGTTCCACGAAACGGCCCAGTTATAAACAGATTACATTGTTTTGAAGTCGTTAGGATAAGACATAAATTTCCACACTTCCCAATTCATCCAGGAGCTGAAAAGCGTCATCAACCTTGTACTTATTCTTCCTAGTGATGATATTTAGACCTTCCCCTCTCTCACAAACACAACACCGCCATCTTACCAATTCCAGTTTCCAATTTCAAATTTCCCTCTGTAAAAATTTTGAAAAATTAGGCAGCCCGGTATGGATGTGAATCAACGCATTGCCAGAATTTCAGCACATCTCAATCCTCTTGTTACTTTCCAGGTTTCTCTCCAATTTCCCCCTCTTTAATTCATATTTACTTGTCCACTATTTTCATTATCACCTTCCTATATATACACTCGGTTTCATTGAAATTAGGTTAAACTAGATGATTCTGAATTCTGATCATCTAAATAGACGCCGAAAATTTTGGGATTTCTTTTCGATTCGCATAATTTTTTGATTTATACCAAACAGATGTTAGATTATATTCATTTCTTTGACTGTGATTGATATTTTTAAGTAATATTGCTGAAACCCTTGTGCTGTTTCCAATTAGTTTTACTTCTTTTTCTGTTGTGTAATTGTGGGCTAGGAGATGGAGGGGGGTTCAGGTTTGAACCGAGTAAAGTGCCGAGCCATAGGTGGATCCCCTGGTTTCAAAGTTGCAATCTTGGGCGCCTCGGGAGGCATAGGTCAGCCTCTTTCTATGCTGATGAAGATGAATCCACTTGTGTCGGTTCTTCATCTTTATGATGTGGCTAATACTCCTGGTGTGACGGCAGACATAAGTCACATGGATACTGGTGCTGTGGTAATACTACTTCCCATCTTCCTTTCCCCTGAATCTCTTTTAGACCTGATCTTTTTAATTAGTATGCATTTCCTTTTGATATCTATTATAATATCATCTTTATGTTATCACATGAACACAAGGAATTGTGATGATTGCGAAACACTGAATTCATGTATGTATGATAATTTGATTAAAGTTTGCAATTATAATCGCTATGGAACCTGGTTATAAGGAGGGAATATGGATGTTGAAATATCAAAATATGGAAGAAACTCTCTCTCTCTCTCTTTTTGGGTGATGTAGCGGTGAAGATGGCAATTATCTTACATTATATACCACACGTTCGTTAAGGAAAACCTATGTATGGAACCTCTATTAACATGTATTTGAGGAAATAGGAAAGATTAAAATGTATTTGAGCTCTATTAACATTTAATTACACTACACTTATATTTTCTAGACCTCAATTGAACTAGGGTTTCAATTAAGATGATTCCCATGCTTCTGTAGTGTCTACCTCATGAGCTAAGAACATTATGGTTCATGGCTGTAAGAAGACTTGAATCTTTTACCCTTATGTTGCCAGATTTAAGTGAGATTATATAATTCAAAACATATTGAAAAAAAAGTGTGAATTATTTATTTCCTTCTGCTGTCACTCTAGTTTTATAGGCAATCCTCAACTGAAAAACAAAAAAGTTAAGTTAGTTTTAGCTTCAAATTTTACTAAGCATTTTCTGAATTGATATTTTAGACAACTCTACAAGGATCTGGGTGATGTAGGACAAGGATGGATGAAAGAATAAAGGAGATTAAAGGAAATAGAAGAGGCTAAAAGCCACAAAGTACAAGGCTTAAAATTCAATAATATCACTGATTCAATAATTCATAATGATAAATTACAAATGTTTATATAGGCATAAGAAAACCCTAATACTTGGAGGGTAAATAAAATATTAAGTAACCTAATTAAATAAGGAAATAAAATCATAGTAATTATCTACTACCTTAAATAATTAATAATCTAGAATATTCTACTAATATAATAAAATATATCCTAATATTATCTCCTAAATAAACTAATTACATTGAAATTGTCCATAAATAATAATACATAATAATAACCTAATATTATTAAAGTTCTACTTCCATCCTCATCATTGAACAATGTCTTAGGCCAGAACCTTTTAGTTGATCTCAAGTTTTATTGTCTTTTTGAGTCTGTTTTTGAGCGTGGTCTCAACATGAGGAGAGGAGAGAGGTGGCTATTGGCAGGCAGGTGGGGTGGGGTTGGGTTTTGTACCTTTTAGGATTTTAACTAATGATAATATGCCATTGAGTTAGGGGTTGAGAGAGACTGGGTCTAGCTTCTATCTTTATTATCTTCGTAGTAAAATTATATCCCTTGCCATACACTCGGGGTTCTAGAACCAAAATACATTAATATAGTGTCTATCAAATTCTAATATTCCATTATTTTCCTCACTGAATTTTTGTATGTTACAACAGAAACAACATTGCAGCACTATAACTTGAAATATATCTCTATTTTTGTTCCCCCTCCAATTACTCAAATAGTAAAAAAAAAAATTAAATTATTGTGGTTGGGATTCTTGCATTAGCTGTATGGACTATGGACTGAATTTGAACTTGATTAGATCTTTGAATTTCTAGGTGCGTGGCTTTTTGGGCCAACAACAATTGGAGGATGCCCTTACTGGCATGGATCTCGTAATCATTCCGGCAGGTGTTCCTAGGAAACCGGGAATGACAAGGGATGATCTATTCAACATTAATGCAGGAATTGTTAAGACTTTATGCAAAGGAATTGCTAAATGCTGCCCAAAGGCGATAGTGAATGTTATCAGTAATCCTGTAAACTCAACAGTTCCTATTGCAGCAGAGGTTTTCAAGAAAGCTGGCATCTATGATCCAAGGAGACTTTTGGGAGTCACAATGCTAGACGTTGTTCGAGCTAATACTTTTGTGGTATGCACTGCTTACTATATTTACCATCACACCACTTCATGTTTTTTGTTTTGAAATGGGTTTAAATTTGTTAATGTTTTTAGCTACTCTGAAATTGTCAGTTTAATCGATCTTACTTTGTTACTTTCTGAAATCATTCACTGACAGACTAAGACTACCCATATGTTTCAATTGGTTATTAGCCTGCTAGAACTATCTTCCAGATTTTTTTTCTCAAACTGCATTCCGAACCTGGAAAACCCGCAGGAAAAGAAAGGAAAAGGAAAACAAAATAAATGTGAAAAGGAAGAAAAAAATCTCAATGATGATAAATCTAACCATCAATACTTTAAAAAATCTAGCATTAGTAACAATGTCAAAACATAATGTAAAAATGAATAATATTGCTCAAATAAAAATTTAAATTTTATTTCATTTTCCTTTTCCTTCATTTTCTCCTACTTTACCAAGTTTCAAATGAAGCCTTACTTTTTACAAAAGTCTTTACTTTATTTTCAATTTTATAGATTAACTAGGAAGTTGTTTACTACACTTTATCCAATGTGTGAACTGTGAAGTGTTGCTCTGTTACTGTTTCCAGGCCATAACAAAGCTTTTTTCTTTCCAGACATCACTCTCAAAAAAAAAAAGAAGGAAAAAATAAGAAAACCCGAAGGACTTGGTACTGAACCTTTTACATTTATTTCCAGATGATACAGATTGTTGTGCATCATAAGGCCTCAAAAATCAAACCCTTACAGATGGGAAATAAAAGCATTATATTAGTAATTATTAATTCCAAACCCTGTTTAATGTAGTTTTTTACATTTGAGTCATATAATTGGGCTTTCAATCAATAGAGGTGTACCAATTCGAAGCAGTCCTTAACTTTATCAAATGCTTGAAAGATGGTGTATGTGTCTAAGACAATTGCCTGATTGTGTTATCTCATGATTTATGTTTTGTTATTTTATGGTATTCTTCTGTATTTATATATCTGGCATTAACTTAATGTTTTTAATAATTTGAAGGCTGAAGTTTTGGGGCTTGATCCTAGAGAAGTTGATGTTCCAGTTGTGGGGGGTCATGCTGGTGTTACGATTTTACCTCTTCTATCTCAGGTTTAGGACTTACTTCATCATCCTGAATTCCATATCCTTGCATTTATAAATGCATTTTACATCATCTGTTTCTATATTCATTATAAATATACTTTCTCATCTTTTACAGGTGAAGCCTCCATGTTCTTTCACCTCAGAAGAAACTATCTATCTCACATCTCGTATTCAAAATGGTGGAACTGAAGTTGTTGAGGTAAAAAGAGTTTTCTGTTTTCTTATTTTATAGATTTTTCTTGATGAAGAGTTCGAGCTGATTTTTCTTTTTATTATCAAATTTATTCAAAACAATTCAAAGATATTGGTCTTTGTGTACCTTCTGTTGATGAAGAGTTCAAGCTGCATTTTTTTTATCAAACTTACTAAAAAAAGTTGGTCTTTGTATAAAAACTTATGTGTGATTGTCATAATCTTTAGCAGTGTTTTTTTTTGGTTAGGAGGGACTAGGGTTTTGAAATTCAGCATTGAAATTGTTTTCTGGTTCTGTGAAGTTCAGGGATACAGTAGTGGAACTTTGGTATCCGGTGGAGGTCCTCGTGGTTATAGATAGGCGGGTTATGTAGCAATAATTGAAGGATATTTTTCTTGTGCAGTGCTTTGCTTAGTGCCTTGCCTTGAAAGAGGATTTAATTTAATATGATCAGGCAATTCAGGCCTCTAGGGAAGAAAAATGGAATTTTAATTATACAGGATATGTGAGATTTCAAGTCTTTCAAACTACATCTTGTTGTTTGAATTTGAAGTTCTATATGAATTGTTCTATAATTTTTTTGCTCATCAGATCATTTGTGAATTTAACTTGTGTACAGCTAATTGTATTTGAACTTGCGCAAGAGAGTTAATGACTATACCATTCTCTATAGATGTATCCTATAAATTAGAATTTATCAGACAATTTTACAAAGTTGAAAGTTTTATACATTTTTTCGCATAAAGGATGCATATAATGGCAACATAATTTTGCATGTGCTTAGAGAACCTATAAAGCAACCAGATAGGTTTGTCTACAAGTTACCACCACCTGTTGCAACTACTTACAACTAGAATAGTCATCTCTCTATGCTATCCTTGTGTAGTTTTAAAAAGGTCCGTGAGAGGTATTTTAGATTCCACCAGAAAACTGAAGAGTTTTTATACGTAGTGCTGCAAGCAAAGATTAGTGTTAGCATGATATACATTGTTGGGCCCTCCATCTAACAACTTAAGCTTTTAGATGAGTTGGTTACTTAACATGGTATCAAAGCTTTGAGTGTGCAAGGTCTTGGGTTAAAATTTTCTCAGTTGCACAATTATCTTTCTATTAATTTAATAGTGCAAATGCACTTTAATTTCTCCCTTCTCTATAAAAAAAGTTGCATTTGAGGGGGAGTGTTAGTATGATATACATTGTTGGGCCCTCCATCTAACAACTTAAGCTTTTAGATGAGTTGGTTACTTAACAATTAGTTTCAGTGTTAAGCAGCTTCACAATTTTCAATACGTATATGCATTTAACAAGTCCTATTATACCTGGAAATATATATTATAAGAAATATTGATAAAAACAATATGAAATTACTGTCTCTTTCCATTGCAAACCATAATTTAATTGAAATAGTTGGCGTCATTTTTCAGGCAAAAGCTGGGTCAGGTTCCGCTACTCTTTCAATGGTTGGTTCTTGTTATTGTTTTTCTCGTCTATATTTTCATTATTGATACGGGGAAACTCTTTTCATCAAGCTGATAATGTAATGTTGAGATCCAATTGCAAGGCATATGCTGCTGTAAAATTTGCGGATGCCTGTTTGCGGGGCTTGAGAGGAGACGCTGGCATCGTACAATGTTCGTTTGTGCCTTCTCAGTTAATTCACCAATGGCTTTTACAAATCATTTGTCCTTTTCTTTTCTTCTGGGTAACATAATTATTGTGATATCGTCTTTGCAGGTGACTGAACTTCCTTTCTTTGCATCAAAGGTGCGTCTTGGCCGTAATGGAGTTGAGGAGATACACCCTCTTGGTCCTTTGAATGAATATGAAAGGTATCACTATATTTGCTGGTAGTTTTACCAATTACTTGTGCTTCAGTTATCAAAGGTGAAAATTGAGTCTGATTCCAATTGATTCTTGACAGGGCTGGTTTGGAGAAGACAAAGACGGAGTTAGCTGCAAGCATTGAAAAGGGTTTTGCCTTCGCCAGAAACTGAGTATGTGTTCCCAGAAAGATTTTTAACCTCTTACATCTTAAGTCAAAGTTCCTGGAAATATATAAGTGTTGGCATCTGTTGTATTAAATCTGGATCAAAGTGAGGTAACTTACACGTAATTGAAGTAGTCCAGCAGATAGAGAAGGTAGGAAAAAGAAAAGAAGAGAAAAAGGGGTGGGGTGGGGATGAAATAAAGTTCTAAAGTCTTTTAGATCAAAAAGACGAAACTATGGGAATGCTTTTACAGGTTCAGTTAGAATTCAATTAATAAAGGAAATTTGCTTTGGTAAACCATGTGTACTGATTGAATATGTTTGAGCTTGCTGCTTGTTCTTGGATTCAGTTATTCCCCTTTCCTAGTAAGAGGACTTAAAAAGGAAATGTAATGGACTGAAAATGTTTTCGGGGAAACAAAAACTAAGAAATCCAGTAGATTTTGATTCCAACATTGTACTTTAGTAGCGGAGTTGTGTCTTGTTTGTTTTTCATTTTGCTTTCTCATTCATTCCAACTAAATTGTAATAGAAAAGGTTTAAAAGGTATATCCTCTAATCGCAAAACCAAAGTGACAAAAGAAAAATACATGAAATATAATAGGTTTGTCCTTCTCTAAATCTAGTGAGTAGTTTTGAATTACAAGTTCTTTATCATTTTATAGTGAGAAGTCCTAAAAAGTTATTGATCTGTAAGTCAACCATAAGTTAGTTTGTTTGTTTTTCCATTCTCTACTTTTATGTATATTTTTTGAATAAGGTAGGGTATTGTCTCTCTTTTTTCTTTTTTAATTTTAATTGTTTTAGAGAATAAATTATGGCGCATGTTGAGGATCTCTCTCCCAAAAAGAAATCAAAGATGGTAAATGGGACTTACTTCTTCCTTATCCCGAGTAGTATGAGCTTGACAAAGAAGAGTAGAAAGATCAAGCTTATATTCATTTGTCTGACCACAAAAATCTTAGCATGAAGAGCTCTCAGTAAATGGCAAACAAACACATCTCGGAAGAATATACAAGGTCCAAAACCCCTGAATCTTTATCCATTAATCTTAAAAGTAGGGTAGTAGTTTGTAAGGGAAAGTTAATTTTTATTCTGAGGTATTTTTTCCAAGTCCATTTAATGCTTACATTAATTACTCGTATATCATATTCATGTATAGAGTAGAGGTGGCATATTGTACTTGTCTTGATGGAATATCGACATGCAATCGTGTACTTGTGAAACTTTAAACCGTACTGGACTAGTTATATATTAATATTCTACATACATTACATACAGTATTATATCTCATGCAAATCTTTGGCTAGCCCCGTGACGAACCTTACATGATTGAAGTCTCAGGACATTTTTCTTCTCAGTCCTACCCTACAAGTCTGTATATGGGCACACATATATATACTTTTACATCGAATTTAGAATCATGATAATATATATATAAATGATGTCTAAAGTCTTTCCCTTCTGGAACAAACTAGTGCAGGAAGCAGCTAGGGTTCTAGATATATATAATTAGTCTTTCAATCTGCTTTCTGCTACAATTACAAGTAGTGAGTAAATTAGTCAAGTTAGTAGAAAGAAAGTGTCTCTTTTCATTGTCCTTTAATTACAGCAATCCTCCATCTTATCCATCTATCTCTGTCCTACTACCTATTAATTCTCTTTTTTTTTAATTGTAATTTGCAGTGTTTCAATCAGTCACCTATTAGGAGTTAATTAGTTTATGATACATGTTTGATTAGTTTAGTCATCCTGTAACTGATAGTAGTAATATATATTCAGTATTCTTCTTGTGTCAGGAAGCGAAAATCATTATTGAAACTTTTTCTTGGACCGTCGTGTCTCATATCATACTTAAAGTTCTAGTTTTTTTCAGATCTTGTAAATCAGATAGATAAAAAACTAGGGTTCTTTACTGAGATAAATGTCTTGGGATAGTGGTTAATAATGGCACATAATAATAATATATACACAAGAATAAAACCCTCATCTAATAATAATAATTAAAAAAAAAAAAACCTACCGAAAAAGTTTATCAAATTATCTGAAATTTTTACCTTATATTTACAGACAGCGACAATTCTAATGAGCCTGGTACAATCGTAGTCTATAAAGCTAATATGTGATGTGAATGTTAAAATTACAAAATGACCCCCTCATTAACCTACCTCTCTCGTTTGCTCCTGGGTTGGCTGGCTTTTAGTGGTTTTAGGGTAGACATTGAATTTTGTTTGATTAGCTGACAGAGTACTAGTAGTACACCTAATATTCCAGACCTTTATTACATATATTTAATACGTGAAATATATCTAACACTAAAAAGAACTACATTCTGCCTAACCAAATTAACTAGTTAAATAGAAAATTAAATAACAAAAAGTTATTAGTCCACGTTAGAGAGAGAATCTTAATATATAAAATAGGAAGATTAATTGGTATACCTATATAGAGGACGAATCCAAATAATAACTCTTAAATAATATACTTTTATTAAAATTATATTGTTCTGAAAATTCTTTTAAAAATTAAAATAATATTAAAATAAAATGTCCCACTTACTTTCTTTTTATTTACAAAAAATATCGTCTGCTCCACTTATTTTTTTTAAAGAATGCCTAAAACGACGTACTTTTAATAAATATATACTATTTAATAAAGATATGTTATTTAAAAGGTATGATTTAAATCCGTTATCTAGCTATATATATTTATACTAGCTGTGTCACGTGCCTCCAGCACTACATGAACGGTGAAATTTATCCCAAATTTTGGACGGTTTAAATAATTTATTAGGATGAGCGAAAAATTCAAAATCAATTGTATTTTATCAGATAGAAGATATATTTAGAAAAGCAAAAGTTAACGTGAAGCCCTACCAAAGTTTTGGAAATCTAGTGAAGCATAAAAACAGCATGCATGCAGAAAGAGAGAAACAGTAACTTTTATAAATCAATAATTCTTGGCAAACCGGAATATTGGATATTTTTGTTTTTTATTTTTTATTTTTTTGCTTGACTCCTAAAAAATGTATAGTATTTATTTTAATAAGAATTTTTATAAAATATAATATTTTAGATATAATTTAGATATATATATATACAAGAACATAGTTGTACGGTCTCTTCAGTGCCATCTTACGTCATTTCTATCACTAGTACAAATTATCCTTACTAGATACTACTAGAGTACTAGTTAAGATATATTACCAAAAAGAAGCGATCGAGTAAAACAAGTTTCATAGGAATATAGTACTGATCATAGATGAGGAGGCCGCTTGTGCGTTCAAACAATTTTGGCAAGATAACCTTTTAATTTCACCAATAGCTGCCCTAATTTTTATTTTTCAAGGATTCATGATGAAACAAATTATCTTCCAGAGTATATATAATAGTTCTCCTGTACAAAATTATTAAAAATAAAATATAGGAAAGAATAAAATAGGGCTCTCCAACCTCATGAATACAGATCCTGGGACGAATAGTAGACTCGAAACGTTTTGGGTTTCAATATCACTAGCTCCAATTTGTCAAGCCAATAAAAATGGTATTAGGGCCACGGAGATACGGGCGCAAATCCGTATGAAAGGCCCGACTTGGAGTAGGAAAATTAGTCGGACTGCGAACCGAATACTCTACATTAAACTCATGAATACATCAACAGAATCACAGTAGTAGTAGTAGTAGTAGGAGTGAGCATTCGGTTATAACCGAACCGAATAAGCTATTCGGTTATAACCGAAAATCGAAATAGCGCTAATTTTAATATCCGAAGTAAAAACCGAAATTTGCTATTAACCGAATTACCGAATACCGAATTACCGAATTGTAATTTCGGTAATTCGGATAAAAACCGAATCAACATACAACTGTTACCTGTTTAGCAAATAGCAAACACTGTCCAACAAAATGCAAATTAAAAGTTTAACAGTGTCCAGACTCCAGTCCAGTGTCCAACAGCAAGCCAGCAAAGTAAAAATTACAGCAACAAGTCAACAACTAACAACCTTACAAGTTACAACCTCAAACACTTTTACAGTATCACTTTTAAAAAACTAACAAGCCAGTAAGCCAAAAAGTTATTACAGACAAGCTAGTAAGTCATTACAGAATAACAAGCAGTTAAGCACCAGTCTGTTCTTTAACAAAATAACAAGTAGTAAAGCACCAGTCTGTCTAGCAGAGTGGCAGTCTACCACAAGCACCATTAGCATCAGCGATTCAGCATCAACAAGACAACAAGCTTCAGTCTGGCAGTGGCAGTCTCCCAAACCCAAAGTCCCAAGCACCTTTAACTGCACAATGTCAATAATAATTCATTAGTTCTTGTCATAAAGAACTAAAAACTGGAGAAGAAACTAAGCATGTCATCAATTCAACGGCTTGAAAAGAACATTGAGCACAAAATGGAGAAGAAACCATTGATATTACTATAATATTCTGTTGGAACAAAACAATCTATGTGCTATTACTGCGAGGCTACAACAGTGCAAGAATTAATGAGAAAATGCTTAAAATGGACATAATTTAATTACTCATGAAAACTGTTGTTGAACATCACTGTAATAAAAAATTCAAAACTATAATCAAAATGCTTAAAAGTTGTCAAAGATAAAAATAAAACAGATATGATGGTTAACCTCCAGTAACAAATCAAAAGGCACATTAGATAAGGGTCACTCAGAAACACCATATACCATAACAAATATTTTTCATAGATTCCCATAACGGAGACTTAAAACCCAATATCATAATTACTAAACTCTAATCGAACAAAAACAAGGAAATCAGACGAAAAGAAGAGTTATATAAGAGAGAAAAAAGAAAGACGAATTTACCTCATTAATCAAGTTGAGTCACGGAAACGTTGGCATCATTAGTAACAAGGCTCAAGTTGGATAATGCTGAAAATTGAAAATATTAATTAAACACATTAGCTTCAACAAACAATTGTTTTATTAGTTCAATAAAATAAACAAAAATAATAATTATTACCACACTCAAGTTTAGAAGCAAAATCGATATCTTCCTCCACATCAATGCAATTCTTCACTTTAACCCAATCTTAAGAACATATGAGAGCTTCCACCATATTAGGAGACAATGAACTCCTAAATGCATCAAGAATGCTGTCCCCCCGTGCTAAATGCGGACTCCGAAGCAACGGTAGAAATGGGAATAGCCAACACATCACAGGCAATACTGTGCAAGGATAGGGAATCTTGCACTATTAGCTTTCCACCACCCCAAAATATCGAAAGTATCAATATCTTCTTCCACATCTTCACTTAAATACTTGTCCAATTCAGATTTGTCTCCAAGTACAACTCCGGTCTGACGCCTTTTGAACTCTTCTGTAATTTTATTTGTATTTTGGGATTCCATTGAACTAGAACCTTGGGATGACATTGACATGTTACTTGCACTTGATTTTCCACTTTCTTGAGTTGAATACTTTTTCCTGTACTCATTAAACAAATCTTTCATTGATCTCTTCACACTATCGGCAATCTCCATCCCAGTGGCCTGATTACTTGATTGATATTCTAAATTCCTATATTCATTATCAATATCAAAGTGAAGATCTATTTCCAAACCCTCCAACGGATTTTCAACTTCAATTTCACTCTTTCCATACATTCTTTCTAAACCAAATTGAACAAAACTCAATTTATACCGAGGATCAAGCACAACGGGAATATATAACAACATATTCATTTTTGTAACATTTCCCCAATACTTATCATATTTTATTTTCATTGCCTTAGCCATTCTTTGTAATTCTATATCATTGCTTCTTTCCTAGTCATTCAAAATAATATAAGTGTCACATATTTCAAGAAATGCATTATTTGATGTGACATAAGATGTGCCTGAAATTTTTACAGTGGGATTATAAAAATGTTCTAAGAAGCCAACAAACAATTTGGCCCTATTCCAATCCGAGTCCATTGGAATATTTTTGCCCCCCATCTCTTTTTCAAAGCCCCGATCTTTAAACCCAAATCGATCAAAAGCTTCCTTGTATTTTAAGGCCGAGCTTAACATCAAGTAAATTGAGTTCCATCTAGTTGGACAATCTAGACTCAAGCCTTTCTTATCTTCAAGACCACAATACTCAATACAATCCTTAAATGACTTGACCCTAGCTGGAGATTGTTTTGCATACTTCACTGCACGCCTAATTGTCTCAATAGATTTCTCAATCAATTTCAACCCATCATTCACAACAAGATTAATAATGTGAGCAATACATCTCATGTGAATGAATTTACCATCTAAGACATTAGTTTTCCAGTATGTACATCTATCTCTCAAATAAGCCGCCGCAGTATCATTTGAGCTAGCATTATCTACAGTGAGTGTCATAACTTTAGAAAGTCCTCACTCAATTAGATAAGACTCAACCATTTCCCCAATGTCCTTCCCCTTATGACTTGTGATGGTTCGAAAATTCAAGATTTTCTTATGCAATTTCCAGTTTTCATCAATAAAATGAGCAGTAACACACATATAATTCAAGCGTTGATTAGAAGTCCAAGAGTCAGTTGTGAGGCAAACACGTTCACAATGTTTTCTAAGGATTGTTTTCAACTTACTCTTCTCATTCTCATACAGTCGAATACAATCTCTAGCAAATGTAAAACGTGAAGGCAATTGAAACCTAGGACAAGCAATTTGCATAAGTCTTTTAAAACCCTCCTTCTCAACATGTTTGAAAGAAAGTTCATCTACAATAAGATAGTGAACTACGGCTGCCCTAACCGCTTCTTGATCAAACCTCCAAGAAGTGAGTGTACCCTCACATGCCCCTCCCTCCCCCTCACCCTCACCCTCTTTAATCCCTACAAGTTGGGGTTGAGCTCTGTCCATGTTGATAGGATTTTTTTACAAATTCTAAAGTGATTTCTTAAAGAAGTAGTGCCATTTGAAGATGAATCAGCAGCTAATTCTTTTTCACAATAAGTACACTTACCTTTGATGACATTACCATCCTTGTCTTTAACGGGAATGAAGTGCCCCTCAGTCCACACCTTAGATCTAGGTGCCATCCTTTTTCTTGACATTTTTACATTTTCCGAGTGTCCCGTAGTTTTTGTACTTGTCGTGGGTTCTTTTGACCCGGGCTCTATATTGGTGGGAACACTGTCGTTTGTCTCTTTCCCATGTCCAATTGGATCAAGGTCATCAAGGTTAGGCTCGTCTGTATCATCCACCATGTGCAAATCATTTAAAATACTTCTTGACATCATTTACAAATGTCAAACAAATCAAATGATTGTGTCAATCCCTATTAAAAATTAACACGGTGCTTTCCATAGAATGCTGATGATTAGAAGCAAAGAAAATTCTCACCCTCAAATCTCAATGGTTCTGGTCTGGAACAAGGCTCTGTACAGGGATGTCAGAAAGTTCCCGCTTTAATCCAGATTCTCTAGCAAGAATGATTACCTGCAATGTTAAAATTATGTATGAGCCCACAGATTTTTCTCTTCATTTGCATAAAAGTGCAGAACATGTGATTTGCATCCACAGAAAGATGGCTGGCAATTGTTGAGCATAAGGTATTGAAAGCAAAGTACCATTACCATCCTTAATAACATATAGTTGCAATTAGAATGAAATAAGTGAAGATGCATGAGACAAAATAAACAACTGATACCTTTCCAGTTTCCAGATAAATCAACCCTTGGATATGGTTCAGTGTACCCTGCCTCTTTTGCCTCAGTCAGACAGTCACCACTTCGCTAAAAGAGTCCCACTGCATCACCAAATTACAGACTTTATAGTGGTGGACAAGTTAAAGCATGAATATGAAATTGCATAACTGTACTAGTGTCATTTATGGAGTTCTATCAACTATCCAGTACTAAAACGAATTGTAGCTGTAGGACTAACCTGAAAATGCCTTCAATGCGCAATATTGTGTCCCCAGTTTCAAGGAGACCTTGTAAAGTGGTTATGATGGGGAGACGGCGAGTCGGCGACGACGAGAGTCGAGAGGCGAGTCGATCGAGAGTGACTGACAGACTGAATGAGGAATCAGATATCTAAGTTCTCAGCTAGGCGAAGGCGACTGCCGACTGACGAGTGGGTTAAGACTTAAGAACTCAGAAAATGGGATTGGGATTTGGCCATTTGGGGAAAAACTCAGAAAATGGGGTTAGGACTTAGGAGTCGATCGAAATGGAGGAAATGGGGTTAATCGGGTTATGGCCTATGGGGCTAAATGCTAATAGTGAATTAGTGATAAACTGATAATATCATAATATGATTAAATAATTGATAAAATAATAATTAATTTTTTAAATATTAAAATTCCGGTTATTCGGATACCCGAATAGTCTGTTTTTGAAAACCGGAACCGAAACCGAATATTAAATAATAATTCGGATATAACCGAAATTTCAAAAAAAAAACCGAAAACCGAAATAATTCGATTAAAATAATTCAGTTCGGTTCAATAGTTTGGTTTTATCCGTTTTTTACTCACTCCTAAGTAGTAGTTCCGGCAATTGCACAACGAATAAAGCGGAGTACATTCTATTTTATGTAAAACACTAGAACTTTATAATACAGATACTAGTCCATAAAATCAACAGTTTTTTCCAACTACTTCCGCCATTGATTTGAAACAAATATTCCCCTCCCCAAAAAAAATGCCTTAAGCAATTAATCGGGTAAAAAGGAAACAAACCCAAACAGTCCTTTTTTCATGCAATACAATTAAATTCCATAAATTACTGCCACTGGTTCATTTCTAGTTCCTCACTGTCACTTGATCAGGGGCTAATCCAGTCTTATAATTTAGTGGGGTTAAAATAATAAAAAAAAAGTCTTGAGAATAAAAATATAATAAGATGAAATACAACTAAATAATTCTCAAATATTATTTACAATAATATTTTTCGAGGTTTCATTGCTTAAAATTATTGTATGATAACCTCATTTTTAATAGTTGTAAAAATATCACGCTCAATGTAAGTTAATAAACAGTCATTCATTCATTTATTTCTCATTTGGTTACGGAATTCATTGTTCAGGATATTCATAACTAAAAATGTCATTTTAACAGTTGTAGTAGCAACGAGCAAAAATAGAACCAACTTTAACAATAAATAGACTTAAGGATATACATCATCCTTTTCTTTTCTTAATTTATTCATATCAATTAAAATGTATTCATATCAAAATTAAAATGTATTCATATCAATTTTAAACCTGAAAATACCTCAACTTAATATCAATATTGATTCTCTATTAATTTGGAACGGAGATACTAAATTACTCCATCAAGCATTAGAGAAGGGAAAAAATCTAAATTTATTTATACTCTCTCTCTTCCTAAAATTTGTATAAAGAAAAAGAAAAGAAAATTTAGAGTGAGACAGTGAATGAAATTTTTTTAAATAGAAATAATAAGTAAATAGTAAAAGAAAGTGACACGATAGGAAATAAATGTTAGAGATAAAATATGTATAAAAATCAAAGAGAGAAACTGAATAAAAATTTTAAAATTAAATATAACATTAGAGAGGAAATTAATTTAGGGGATGCTAAGTTGAATAAAATATTTATTGACAGAAATCAAATAAATTGTAATTGTTAAAAAGAGAACAAATTTTTTAAAAGAAAAAAGTAAAAGAGTACAAATGTTTATTAATTATACACGAGAAAAAATAAGACTAAATAATTTTACGAAGATGTATAATTGATATTTGATATTTTAATATGACACAATAAAATTATACAACACATGCTCCATGACCCTTAAAAAATCAGTGGGGGCAGATTCCCACTGCCCCTGGCTTGGATCCGCCCCTGCACCGGTTCATTCTAGTTCTAGTTCTACACTAGCGCTTGGAATGAGTCAATCGTGGGCTACGTAGGGTTGGTTTGAATGAGGAGAGATATTTTTAATTACTTGGATTAAGAGTTAAGTGCAAAGTTACTGATTTTGGACTCAAATGTCTATAACGAGTATCCGGATCCTATCCATTTCAATTTGAAATGAAAAATACCCATTTAAAAATTCAGATTTAAAATTATTAGATCGAAGTTGTCATCTCATCTAAAAGTCACTAACATAACTCTAACCACCTCATCTAAAAACCACTAACCTAACTCTAACCACCTCATTTAAAAGCTACTAACTTAACTCTAGTCATCTCATTTAAAAGTTACTAACCTAACTCTAGCTATTAATTAAATTTAACACTAATATTATTAGCACTTTGTTATGTCCCTCATTTGTTATTAGTATTATTACTACCTCCGTCCCATAATAAGTGTCTTTTTAGCTTAAATCACACATACTAATACACAAGCTAAAATGGTAAAAACACTCTTAATATATTTTCTTTGAAATTGAAGAGTTAATGAGTGTCGTTTAATTGTAGTGATAGTAAGATACAATAAATATCATTGAATGCATAAGGGTATATATGAGAAAATATTGTAAAAATTGTATTGGAGTTCTAACACATCACTTATTTTGAGAAAAAATATTAAGATTAAAAAAGTATTTATTATGGGACGGAGATAGTATTATATTAGTGTTATATTAAATTACTAGCTGGGTCCCGTGCCTCCGGCACTGTATGGACAATATGATCTATCTCAAACTTTGAACGACCAAAATAATTTATTGAGTGAGCAGGAAATTTAAAGTCATTTGTATTTTATTAAATTATTATTAGATTATTAGATAGATAGATGTATTTTATTAGATAGATGTATGAACGGTGAGATTTATTCCAAACTTTGGACGACCTAGATGATTTATTGAGTGAGCGGGAAATTTTAGATAGATTGATTAGAGTTAGGTTAATAGTAGTAATTTTTAAATGAACTGATTAGAGTTATGGTAGTAGGCTAGTAGGCTAGTAGGAGGAGGCTGGAGGAGTGTTCAGTTCAATTCAATTCAATTGTTAAAAAGAGGCAGAACGGGAATAATTGGGGGGCTGTCCGGTACATGAGTTATTTTTTTTTAATTTTTTACCATAATTATGAGAAAAAAAATAATAATAATAAAGCAAGTTTGAACAAAAATTTTTTAAAAAAATATATATTTTTTATTAAAAAAATGCTATAAATTGTTTACAATGTTTTTTTAATAAAAAATTTATTTTCTTTTATAATTTTTTATTCAAACTTGTTCTATTATTTTTTTTTTCATAATTATGGTAAAAATCCAAAAAAAATAAATAAATAAAAATTTAACACATGCACCGGATGTTAGTCCGATACATTTCTACCGGATGCCCCCTCTCCCGCCCCCGCCCCCGCCCCCGCCCCCCGGAGGGAAAGGGAGTTTCTTTCCACTCTCTCTGTCACTAACCCCCCCACCCCCCACCCCACACCCCACACCCCACACCCCACCAGCCTCGGTAATTGAAAACGACGACTCCACCCCACTCTTCTCTTAGGGCCTCTCATTTATTAAATTCATGTACACAAATATCAATATATATTAAGTGGAGTAATATCAAACTAATCATTATTTTTCTTGGTTTACCCGTAATTGTTTTTCTTGTTTTCTGCTTCCCTGTTCGAGATAGAGAACCATCACGCAACACCACCACCACATGATGTCTTTGACAAACATAATTTTTATATAAGAGAATTATTAAATTCACATTATTTTTTACTCCCTCCGTCTCAAATTAATTGCTTAGTTTTAATTTTTTAAAGTCAAATTAACCTTTTTTAAAACTAATCTTTTTACTATTTTTTGCTAAAATATAGGTGAAGAGATTATAACCAAAAGAAATTATATACAATTTATTACTAACCCCAAATTTTATAATTTTAAAAATATATTTATATATGCTTAATTATTAATTCTAAAAATAATCAATTTGACTTAAAAAGGTCAAAATTGAGCAAATAATTTGGGACAGAGGGAGTATTATTTTTACAACAAAAACAAATTTTTCGTTATGAATTTAATAATTTCTTTTATATAGGAGTATATTAAAAAGAAACAACCAATCATATGACCGTACACCCAAAAACTTCAAATGCTATATAACACCATCTTAATATAGAAACTCCAACAAACGTAGAAATACAAACAAATAAGTACTACTTAACAACAATCCTATAACTATACTTGACCCAAAAAAATAATAATGAAGGCCAAAACATCCTCACCCCTAATAGAACGATTCCTCATTCATATGCTAAGAAGGTCAGGCGGTAGTGACTGAGAAGGTGGTTCTTTGGTCTCTTTAGGAACTGTGCTGGGAGACTCTACTGCGGCTGGTGGTGAAGGGTAGGAGTCTGCGACAATTGAGTTTGGTGGCTTTGGGAGCTCTGTTAGAATTTGCACAACTTCTCTCATTGTTGGGCGTTCCACCGCCTGTTCTTCCACGCAGAGCATACCAACATAGAACACATGCATCACTTCATGAAGGGGAACTGTGGCAAGCCTTGGGTCTAGGATTTTAAGAACTCCTTCCTTGTTCCCATCCGTCATCTTTCGCACCCATTGGACAATGTCAACACCATCACCAAACTCCCCAACTGGTTTTCTGCCACTTACAAGTTCTAAGAGAACTACACCGAAGCTGTAAACATCACTCTTCTCATCAACCTTGAGCGTGTAGGCATATTCTGTAAAATTCCAAAATGCAAAGATGATTAACAATCAAAATATTGTCACGTGTGTATATAATTTGTAACCTCTATATATATGTGATTTCTAATCATGTCTAAATCTATCTTCAAAATTCAAAGAAAAACAATTACACTACGATTATTGTTTTGGTAAGAGAAGTACTACTACTTAATCCCACCTAAAACAGAACCCGAGTGGTTAGACATCATTTTCGATCTAAGGCCCACATAAATAAATAAGACTTCAATCATTCAATAAATTATCAGTCGAATTAAATAAATTTCATATCGGTCTCAAGTTATTTTCCAGTTGTCATGAATGCCATGGGCCATGGTCAATGACAGATACATATTGTGAGATTACGACAAACACAAACTTTCAAAGTCGAGCACAGAACACATGCTGCAGTGTATTAATGAAGCCCAAAATTGTTTAATAAGGCCATATAACAAAGGAAACAGAAGATAACTGATGTAAGATCTCAACCTAATACTAGTATTAGAAGTCTAATTAAGTATATCAAGTTCAAATTCTTTGACAAATTAAAGACTTCAATAGTAAATGAGTCAAATTTCAACAAAAAAGAGTAAACTTCATGCTGGAAACATGGTATAAATACCTGGAGCAATATATCCATAAGAACCAGCAATAGCAGACATGCACTCTGAGGTACCCGAATCTTGCATGAACTTGGCAAGTCCAAAATCAGCAACATGAGCTTCAAAGTTGGAGTCTAAAAGGATGTTGTTGGATTTCACATCACGATGTAGAATTAATGGTGAACAATCGTGGTGAAGATAGCATAGGCCCTTTGCAGCCTCCACAGCAATCTTATACCTAGTATCCCAATGCAAATGACCCCCTTTCTTGCCATGAATCATTTCACCCAAGCTCCCATTTGGCATATACTCATAAACCAACAGATTAGTCTCATGATTTGAACAGAACCCCAACAACCTAACTATGTGCCTGTGTCTAATCCTCCCAAGAGTTTGTATCTCAGCATTGAATCCATGATCATGGGACGACCCACGGCTCATCGCTGGCAACCTTTTCACAGCAACATGTTCATTATTCGGCATAACCCCCTTGTAAACAATACCCGCACCACCTTTCCCTATAATATTATCCTCCTTCAAGCTATCAAGAACATCATCACATGTAAAATCCAAGCGTTGGAAAGCTGTAAGCTTCCATGCGCGAGCATCACTTGCCTTCTTTAATGACCGGGCCTTAATGAATCGCTGCAACAGCAAATGCAATCGAGCATGCAAGCAGCCCAATAACTAGTAAAAGCTTCATAGAAGCAGAGAGTGGCCCTTTGACATGCGACTGGTGAGTGCCATTGGCCGTCCCGTCTTTGCAAGGCACCAAATAGGGGCCACATAGCTCAGGATTACCAAGAAACGAGGTGTAATTAAAGTAACTGAATTGACCAGTACCGGGAACCAACCCAGATAGATTGTTATATGAAAAATCAACTGATGTTAAGCTCTGCATTGTAGCAATAGGTGCTGGAATACTTCCTACTAAATGATTTCGAGATAAATTCAAATAGTTCAGTATCCTCATACCTGTGATCTTAGTTGGAATTTCTCCCGAAAGCTGGTTCCGACTGAGATCAACAAATGTCAACATCTTGCATTGACTAATCTCTGTCGCAATCTCCCCTGAGAAAGTGTTATGACTAAAATCAATCTTAGATAACTGCTGCAACCTCCCTATTTCGGGAGGAATCCGGCCGGAAAATTTATTGCCGTCGAGCAGAAGCTTCTGGACACCAGAAAAGTTACCGATACTAGCGGGTAAAGATCCAGTGAGATGATTATTAGACAAACTAATTTGTCCCAGACTGACGGAAATCGAATTAGTCTTTGGAAATCCACCAGAAAGAAGATTATCTTGAAGTTCGACTTGCGACAGTTGTGGCAAACTTAGAAGCCCCTTGGGAATCGAACCATTGAGATAATTCTCCCCCATCCGAATCCGACTCAGTGATTCACACTGGCCAAGCGAGTCGGGAATTGGCCCGAAAAGAAAGTTACCCAGAGTGATGAGAGTTTCAAGTTTGTTGCCAGAGCACATCGACGGAGGAAGCGTTCCTGTCAATTTGTTTGAGGATAGATCCAGAATCTGAAGCTTCGAGTTTTTCCCTAACCCTTGAGGAATGCTTCCAGTGAAGTTATTTTCCCACAGCTGAAGTACTTCTAGCTCTGGTAAGTCGCTGATGAAGTCAGGAATCGACCCGTGTAGCTTGTTTCTAAAAAGATTTAAGAGAGTCAGGTTTTTGAGATTTGCAAAAGAGTTTGGTATTTCACCGGCGAGCATGTTGTTAGATATATCCATGGATTTAAGGCTTTTCAGGGTACCGAGCTCAGGTTTTAAAGGACCTGAAAGTTCGTTTACTTGTAGGAATAATGTGTCTAGATTTTGAAGCTTGCCGATCTCCGGCGGGATTTCGCCAGAGAGTCCACAGTTCGCTGCGTCGAACCGGATAAGTTGTGATAGGTTTCCAAATCTCCGGCGGAAGACTGCCAGAATAGTTGTTGTAGTAACCGATGTAGAGGTGTTGGAGGGTGGAAAGGTTCCCGATTTCTGGAGGAATGGCTCCGGCAAGCTCGTTTCCTGAGACGGCAAGGTATTCAATGAATGGAAAGCGGCCATATTCTGGAGGAATTGAGCCAGAGAAGAAGTTGCCGCCGAGGTGGAGATGACGGAGGCTCGAGAGCTGGTACACGTCAACGGGGAGGTCGCCGGTCAGGTTGTTGTTGTAGAGGTCTAGGATTTCGAGGGATTTGAGGCTGTTAGAGAGCTGAGTAGGGAAGCTTTCGTTGAATATGTTGTTTGAGAGGTTGAGGAGGCGGAGTCCGGAGACGAGGGACAGCTCCAGGGGGATGGGCCCGCCAATTTGGTTGACGGCGACGGTGAGGTTAATGAGGTAGCGGAGGTGGCCCACGTCTGGGGAGAGAGTACCGGTGAGATTTAGGCCTGAGATGTCGAGAGAGATGACGTGGAGGTGAGGGTCGCAGGTGACGCCGGACCAGGTACAGTGGCTGGTGGACATGTTCCATGAGCTGAGGGCTGACTGGGGGTCATCTGTAATGGCGGATTTGAGAGAGAGAAGAACGAGGTATTCAGGGAGGTGTAGTGGTTTAGCGGACGGCGGAATAGGGGAGGACTTGTAAGCGCAGTAAGAGGAGAAGGAGAAATAGGAATCGCATTTTCTCTCTCTCTCTACTACGTTACGTTTTCAGGAGAGTTAGAGAGGGAGAGTGAAGAAGAAGACGATGAATTTGAGTAAGAAGAGGGGAAGGCGGTAACCTCTCGTTTATTCTCGACTAAAATCCATATTGTACCCCAAAATTTGGAGCGAAAATCGATTTGCACCCTATACAATTTATTAGATTAAATACATCCTAAACTTCAACCCACACAATTACAATTAAATGCACACTCGTTAGATTTTCTTGGCAAATCTTCGTTGGAAGTTCCAAGTGCGTGGTATATAAGGGTATTTAAGTCAAATGACATTCTTCTCACTATTAAAACAGATATGAAGCTTTTTCAAACCCTATATTCATTCATTTGAGAAAATATTTCATTTATTTATCAAAAGAGGTCATAAACACGCCATTTCATATAAATAATATGATTCTCTTCAACTCAACTTTGAATTTTAAATATTTGCCTCTATAATCGTGATATTTCATCTTTTGTCTTCAGTCTCCCAATTAATCATGGAATCACCACTCTTGAACGGTCATACAATCGGGGATCTATTCATTCGATAAAGTTGCGTGCAATCATTCCTAACATCTACTTCTACATGTTATTCAAAACAATTTTATAGTGGAATTGTGTTAATTGCAAACAAGATTTTTCATTAGCAAAATAAATTTCAGAAGAAGAATACCCTCTGATCGACGAAATCAAAAGAATCTTCTCCCTGCATTGTGGGTTTTTCAAGCACCGCTGGCATCTTACAATAGCAAAATCAATCCATAAGAAAATCGAATTTTAGGACTTGAAAAAGTTTTTAATGGTGGGAATTAAGGATGTCATTTAACCTAAATACCCTTATATCCCACGCACTTGGAACTTCCGACGAAGATTTGCTTGAATGCATTGGATTGAAGTTTAAGATGCATTTAATCTAAAAAATTGTATAGGGTGCAAATCAATTTTTTGCAGCAACGTTTGTGGTTCAAAGTGAGTTTTAGTCTTTATTCTCCTTTTAGTCAGTTATATCGCTTTATTCAGAAGAATGGAAGAGTGATGGGTGAAAATGTCAATTGAAAAGGCTCTTTTTAGTAAATCGGCAAAAAGTTTCATAAATTTCTATTTTCTTTCTGATGGAATTTTGTAATTCTTTCTCTTTTCCTTTTTAGCTTTCTTTTGAGGGTGGGGTAAAACTTTTTGGTCAAGCTTGGAATTTATTTTGTTCAATAGAATTTACTCCTCATTAATATTACGTTTCATAATTATTAATAAAAAAATTAAATATCATTTATATTAGAAAAACTTGGAAAAAAATAAGAATAAATTTTGATCAATTTATTTTATCTTTCTTTACATGCAGAAACATATTAGATATACATATATAATGTTTCTTTTATTATTACGTATTTGCTCTGATATATACTCAATAAACAAAATATATATATATATTTTTTTTCATAAGTAATAAATTGATATTATTTCATAAGCTTTTTCTCACATAAATATGAGATTTATTTACTAGTATTTGTGAGAGTGAAATCATCAATTTTACTTATGAAAATATTAATTCTAAATAAACAAAAAAATAAAAATACAAACTCAAAGCAAACCTAAAGTTAACTTTAAACATGTGATCGCGCGAGTAACACATTTTCTCTTACAATATAATTAAATACAATTAGATAAAGCAGGTACATCTGTCTAAAGTCCTAAAGGGACAGGAAATGATTAAAATTAAATATAATTTTGTTAAACTAATTATTAAGGTAGTATTAATCAATCTATAAGGATGATTACGAAAGCAGATTGATTAGAAGTAAGGTTAAGATTGATTAGGAGTAAAGTTGCTTTATGTTGATTGAATGATTAAGGGTGGAGCCCATGCATGATGCATGATGGACTGGATAAGCTAATGCAGATGGTGTCACCATCTAAACATCATCACCATCACCACAAGTCCACAAACAACCACCACTACACTTAATTCTTGGCTAGATTTTTAAAATTACAATGGGTATGAATTTATTTACATTTTATTTAATTTTAAATACTTTATTGTAAAAATTCCTAATAATTATAATATTCATTGTCTTTATAAATTAAATAAATTATATTACCTATAAATTTAAAAATATTTTAATTAAATAGCTTTAAAAGGTAAATGACATTTTTTTTATATAAACTTTAAAATAATAAGTTATTAGTTTAGCAGCGTAAGTTATTAGACGTTTTAGGTTGTTCAAAAATTTTCAATATATTTTTGAAGTTTACAAATTTCTAGTAAACAATAATTACAGTTTTAAAAAATTGCTCTCAAGTTTCTTCTTTCATAATTTCTCTCTCACTCATCACAACTTCATATACATTTTCTTAATTCATGCAAGGAAAGTTATGATAATGAGTATATATTAATCTTAATAATAAAATTAAAGTAATAAATAATTTTCTTAATAAATATATAACACTCTAAAACGTCAAATAAACTAAAATAAAGGAAATTATGAAGCGATAAAATTAGAATATTGTTATATGCATATCCTAAATTACTAGTACGTTGCGACTAAAAATAACAAAGTAACTATTAATTGTACCCTAAATAAATAAGGAATCATTTCCAACTTATATACTCCATCCGTCCCAAATTAATAGCTCAGTTTTAATTTTTTAAAGTCAAATTGACCATTTTTAAAACTAATCTTTCTACTATTTTTGCTAAAATATAGGTGAAGAGATTATAACCAAAAGAAAGTATATACAATTTATTACTAACCCCAATTTTTATATTTTAAAAAATATATTTTTATATGCTTAATTATTAATTCTAAAAATAATCAATTTGACTTAAAAAAATCAAAATTGAGCAATTAATTTAGGACAGAGGGAGTATCAATTATGCATAATAAATATAAAACAATACCAATTATATATCAGATATAAAGAAGTAAAAGTTGTCGTAACATATGATTAACACTACATAATGTTATATATAAAAATAAACATTAAAATTTTATATAATTGTCAATAAAACAGTAAATGATCATGTCTTTCAAAATAAAATTATTGTCACCATTTAAGTTTTACAATTGCGATGTCTTAATGTTCAAATTCCTATTGATTTTAGTTACTCGTTCATGCTAAAATTATTGCTCATTTCAAATTGATTTGTTGGATGTCACGATTTGACTAGTATTTTGATAAAATACACTACAACTTATATATCAATTACAATAATTAATTCTTCTTTCTAACAACATTTTATCATCTCTAAAATTTATACTCATTATTTTAAAATCAAATATTATAATATATAAATTTTGGATAATAAACTAGCATGAAAATATGTATCACTAAATAGATTCTTCTCATAGGATATTTTTTAACAATATAATATAAACTTGGCGAAAATAACAATTTAATGTGTAAAGAATAACATTTTTCATTATTAATTTACCATTCATTCCCTACGTAACTATGAGAGAAAGAGATTAAAAAGAGTAGTAATTTTGAAGCCGGGCCTGGGCGTCGAGCAGGTCAAATAAACAACTCATATTTTTATATTAAAAAATATTTTAATTAATTAAAATACAAATATAAATCTAAATTATTCAAATGTGATTACTCTCTATCTGATTCTTATGAAGTACGTGGTGGAGGCCATGGAAGAAAGGAAAGCTCACATAAACGACCAAAATGACTAGATAGCCCATCATTGGGTGCATTTTATTTATAAAAATGCAACCGCGTACCTCCAAAATTACATCATTTTAATAAAAGAATGTTATTTAAGGCGGAATGTTATTTAAGGAGAATGTTCTTGATCCTTACGGATGAGTAAGATAAGGGGTATGCACTTGATCCTTGCTTTCTATATATATATATATATAGTTAAAATCAGAGTAAGTGGGCAGTCAAAGAAAAAGTAAAAGTGCAGTGACAGGATGGAGGGAGGGAGTGGGTTTCCGGTGGGGGCATAGAGAGGGAGGGAGGGATTCGCTGCTGGTTTACTTTTACTTAAATGGAGTAAAAAAAAGAAGAAGAAAATTAGTCTCGAGACTCGATAGAGATGTTCATTTCATGTAGAATTATGGAGTAGTACAAACTTTGGGCTGAGTTATAACCCCCAAGCCCAATGCACTTTAATTCATAATATAATAGTATATCCCAGAAAAAACGTTCTTGTAATCAATTATCCATTTTTTTATTAGTATTATTTAATTATAATGCCTTGAAGGCTGTTCTCTTTTGTCTCCTCACCTTTGGCTTTGGACTTTGATCCCCACTCTCCCCTCCTCTGGTAAAATCCAAATCCAGTGTGAATATGACCCAACTCACGCAAAACAATAGTAGTAGAACATAAATAAATCAATGTGTAGATCGATTAAATTGAAACAATAATTAATTAATTAATTAATGGAAAAAAAATTGTGATTTGTCATGTTCTATTGTAATGCAGGAAGATTTGAGTTCGATGATGTTGATTTATCGGATACAGAATCGATCAGATGAATGCTCCCTTACTTTGTTAAAATGCGGATTTTTTTTTAAACAACTAAAAAAAATATTTAATATTTTATGAAACTGATATTTTTCCATAATATAATATTTTGGGCGTGATTTGAATACCTATACCAAAAAATAGTGGTACAGTCTGTAAGACCCCAACATTTTGAATAAAGATTAAATTTTTTCGAAATATATTTTTTAATATTATGGTGTGGATTTGATAGTGTTATAGTTGAGGGTAATATTTATAAATTTTGTAAAGTACGCAAGTTGTTATATAATATTCAATTGGTCGGGAATATTCATTTATCAGGGAATATTCGTACAACGGCACAATCATTGGTGGACCCCCACAACAGAATTATTGTCGGATTGAGAAAATGACAAAAATACTTTATAAAAATAACGGCGGAAGTTTTACCGTTAACTGTTAAACTACCCGGTAGTAAAAGTACAGTAATACGCGTGGTTGCATAGTAGCACACAGTATTGATTATTGATGTTTACGTGAGAAGTCACTCGGTTATACTCAAATATTGCTACAGTAATTGTTGCATCATATCTCTCATATTATTGATTCGATTATTGTCACAGTATCATCTGCATAATATGTTATTTTATTAAATCAATAATTGAGACGACAAAGTTATTCATATTATTAAATTGCAATATTTACAATGTCTAGAAGTTCTGTCAATGAGAGGTTTGATCACCTAATTGCACGTCAATAGGGAGAAATTCTTATTGGAAAGCCCCCTCTTTCGTGGGAATGACCTGGTTGATAAATATTGTGAGTTATAATATTAATGATGAATGTTATTAAAATTAAAATTGTGTTCGGAGTTGAATTTGGATACGCGGACGTGATATTTGAGTCTGGAACGATGAAATTAATAAAAATAGTCTATAAACACAAAATTTTTCGGAATTCACTATTTGGTCAAAAAGTCAACAGGTGACTTTTTCGGGAAAAGTCAAACTTCAAAATTTCAACTTTTATATTTTTGATAAAAATGGTTTCATTGTGTTGAAAATATTTGTGTTAGTAAAAATCGAAAATTATTTCGATAATAATCGATGTCTGGAGGTTATATTGATCAATCGGGTATTTTACCGGATAAATGAGCAATTGATTGCTATTATTTCACATGATTATAACTATTTGTTCACATATGTATACTATTGTTTCACATTCTTGTTACTATTAGGGAAGTTGGTGCAAGATTGATAATACTTATATGACTAAGTTAAAAATAGTGGTATAGATGGATGTATTATACTGTAATTCGTATTTTCACATGTTTAGAACTATTGATTCACATAATTTACTATTGAATCACATTATTTACTATTAGGGGAGGTGGTGCAAGTTTGATAATACTTCCACGACTAAATTAAAAATAAAGGAAAAGTTAGAGGTATTGTACTGTAATTTTTCGAGCCCAAAAACGTGCAATTATCGAAACTATATTTTTTTATAAATAGAAGCTCATTCTTCCTTCATTTCTCACCAATTCACAAAATCTTTAGAGCGATTATTATAGAGATAAATTATTGAAAGAAGAAGAGAAGTCTGTTATCTCACTATTCCAGTATTCAGTTTTTCTAAGGTAGAAAATAGTATTTCTTTCTTATCCATGAAGAGAATTTCGGCTATTCCATTATTTATTATTCTGTTGAAATAACCGGTATACGCGGGCTACCCTATACTTGGTGAAATTCTTTTGTTATTCCATTCTTTATTATTTTGCTGGAACATCCTGTCTGTACGTTTACGCCGGACCTGGTTCCATTATTTATCATTCTGTTAGAACATCTTGTCTGTACGTTTTACGCCGGACCTGGTTCCGTCTTTATTATTCTGTTGGAATATCCTGTCTGTGCGTTTTACGCCGGACCTGATTCCGTCTTTATTATTCTGTTGGAATATCCTGTCTGTGCGTTTTACGCCGGACCTGATTCCGTTATTTATTATTCTGTTAGAATAACCTGCATGTGCGGTCTATCGCATACCTGGTGATTTCTTTTGTTATTCCATTGTTTATTATACTCAGTTGGTTAAAGTTTTGACTTCTATACTTCATGAAATTAGTGAAATATCCTTGATATTTGCGCTTCATCCAGTATCTTTTCATTGAAATATTCTTCTGATCATTCTTGAATTTTACTCTGTAAAGCAGTATCATGTTGACAATTTGGACGTTATTAGTTCCTGGATAAATTAATTCTTGAACTTGTTTTATTGAATTCTTATATCATTGTCATCATCCGCATGCTTATATTTTGTTGAAAGTCATCTGTGACCTATAATGCATAGATGGACTTGGTATGATTATGACCAGGGATTATTCGGTGTAATCATGACCGTAATGTTACAAATGATATGAAAAAAGTCATCATTAGCCCGTAGTGCATTGATGGACAGTTGTTTGCATGATCATGACCATTAATGAATACACAAATATTCTTGGCTCGTAGTGCATGGATAATTATGGTTGTGATACTAAAGAATATCATTGGCCGTAATGCAGGGGTGATTCGATGATGTGGATTATTTATTAAGCTGAGTTCCAGCGATAAAAGTGATGAAAAACCTTTTAAATCATAAAAGATAGTAGATTTTATTCTCTACTTGACTCTTTTAATGGATTACTTGTTCCGCTGCTGTTAAACTTGATGTTTGTTATATTGTATCAGTTTAACACTGTTTAAGACTAATGATAATTTATTCTGCATTATCTTAGTCATAATATTTCCTACTGGGCTAGTTGAGCTCACCCTTTTCTTTTACTGTTCTCTTCAGGAAATGAGAACGTAACTGAGACTAGTCGGGGAACAGAGTGATGGTCCTAGATGTTTGCATTAGTAGTTCTCACTATTCTTTGAAATAGTGTGATAATAATTGTAATGAGGACTCCTTTTGAGTTTGTATACTCTCTAGTAGACAATATTTGTATTCAAACTCACAGTTTATGTTTTGTCATATTATACACGACAGTTGTATTATTAAGTTGTATTTGAATTATGTACCATGTATCTGACGACTCAAGATGGGTGATGTATACCGATTTTGGGGGCGTCACACAGTTTGCACAATACATTAATAACATTAAAATATCACGAGTTAATGGATTGACGCCACGGTGGCGAACATCGATGTCTTCGAGGTCGGGAGTTCAGCTCAGTTGACTTCAAGAGTTTAGCTTTCGGCTTCGGGAATCTCTTCAGGAGTTGGCGCAAGAATGACGATCATTAACTTCTTCAAGTGACTTCGGGAGTTTAGATATTTTTATCATCATTCTTATTTTTAAATTTTAAATTTGTTTTGTTCTTTTATGGTAGTGATTTATTAGAAAATAAATTATTTTATGATAGCAGTGTTTTAATAGGAAATAAACCTTTTCGATTCTTAAGTAATTAATTTTCACCATAATTATAAGAAGTTTATTACCATCAACCATAGTTATAGGAATTATGTTACATTAAACTTTTTAGCTGTAAAAATTCGACTTGTGGGTTAAATTATAATCAATTTTTGTTTTGATAATAATGATTTAAGCATTAGAAAAGTTTTTTTGTATTTTAGATAATTCTCTTATTTTATTTATTTATCTAGTTGCGATGATAATTGCTATTGAGGTGGGCGTGACATTGTTTGGTAGTCCATTAAAATGAGTTAAAAGAGAAATAGTAGTAGTTGAATGGATGTCATGTCATGTCACCGCACAAAGGGACATGGCGGTCTAGAACAACAATCACTACTGTACGTACAAGTAAAGTAGGTATTTAATTTTACGGAGTAGTAGTAATTTATTTAACTACTTGTCCTCCTCCCCGTCATCATAAAACTACTGAGACATGCATCTCAATTTTCACATTTCTTCTCTTAATATTTATTCCATGCAATATTCGTTAACCACTCAAACCTATATACATACATAGTGGAGTAGTAGTTTATTAGTAATAACATTCCTCACATGTGTGAATTATATATATATATATATATAACAAAATATAATTGTTTTTAAATTTTTTGCCCACTCTAATTAATAAATTATATGAGTCGTCCAAAATTTAAGATAAATTTTAACGTTCATGTAGTGCCGGAGTCACGGAACACAACTAGTATATATATATATATATATATATATATATATTTCAGATTTTAGTGATTTTATCAATTACTCGTACAAACTAGCTATAAATAAATACTACTACTAATGTACTATTAAGTGCGTGCGTGTTCCTTTAATTATACAAAATAATTAACTTCAATATACATACAAAATTAGCCAGGTTTAACAAATTTTCAATTATTCGGAACAAATGGTGATACAGATTTTTTTTTTTGGGATTAAGGTAGTGGTTGATCTGTCATCAATGACATACTATATGTATTATTATGTTTTAAAGCAAGCACATGAACACCACCCAACCTTTAACATATACTACTATATATGCATTAATTTGATAATAAAAATCTCTTTTCACTTTTGTCCCTACACGTTTTGTTTTATTACATTTTTGTCCCTTTCAAAATTTATTTATTTTTTCGACACGCAATTACTCATGTGTGAGTGGGACTGGTGATGATAAAAAAATTACAACATTGTCATGTGGTTGAGTTTATTAGCATGAATTCCGATGAGAAAGGAGGCTGCAAGCAGCAGTTTTTACGCCTGAATATCCTATCCGACTACCGTGGTTGAAACGCTTTCCTTTCAAGAAAAACCACAATCATGCACATGGCTTCCATCCCAAGTTGGTGTGATGCAATGATCGAGAAATCCAAGTGTTGGTACCGTACGTACGTGGAAAAGATTAGGAGGGAGGGGGACCAATCCCATTTCCCCCCAATTTATATTACCCTTTATATAGTCATCTTCTCAAGAAGAAGCTGCCAAATTTAAATTGGCCCCATTAATAAGTAAGAGTTAAAGAGTGTGGATCAATAATTTCAGGGTAATATTTGAGGAACAGTATGTTAGAATATTTATTTTTTACGTGACATCTACTATTTATATAATTATTGGGTTTATATATTATATTAATTTAATTAGTTTATTTATGAGTTTAGTAATTAATTAATTATATATGTGTCCTATAAATAATATTCTTAATAATATTTGACATAATGGGTTCTAGGGTTTCATAATCTTGATAGACAAGTATGACTCTCAGCTATTCTATAAATAAAACAGTTAATGTTTGGTTCGAGTTGTCGTCTCAAGAACTTTATACACAAATTCAGGGTCGGCCCTGAGTTTTGAAGGGCCTAAAGCGGACAACAAAAAAATAGGCCTTATGCGAATTGCTATTAAGACATGCATAAAAAAAGGAAGAACTTTTTTTGAACAAAAGAGAATCAGTACGAAAGAATATCAAATATAATAACCGACTATTTCAATATTTCCAAAGTTAGATATCACATTATCACTAAGTCAAAAAAATAATTACCAAATAGGGTCTCCTTTATTAAGAGTCTAACACTACTCCCAAACAATTAAAAAAACCCAAAAAATTGAATATGATGATGAACCCCCCAGGTACATAATAATTAAATTAGTTTGTACAAATTATATGCTTTAAATATGTAGAATATTACAATAATCAGTAAATGTAGAATATTACAGATTGATTATTTGTTTTAATATTTAAGTATTCTATTTAAGTAATAAAAGGAAGAGAATATTTAAGGGGGCCCTAAAACTTTTTGGGCCTAAAACCCGGGCACCTTGGGCTTTAGCCCAGGGCCGGTACTGTACACAATTATACATCCATCATTAAATTGAGAGAAACAATTGAAGACTTTCAATTTTATGCGCAACAAAATTTCGTTATATACAAGATGTCTTCTCTCAATTCAATTTATAATATAAATAATTAATATTATAATTATATTTTATTTTAATTTATTTTATGCCAAACCACTTTCCGATATAATTTATTTTAAGAGAGTAGCGTCCGTATTCTACAAGCGAGGCTAGCGTGCCTGCTTTTCTGTAAATGGCAAAGCTAATTCCTGACTTTTATCCTGTGTTACGTAATGTGTAGACAGAGAACAAAACAATAGTATGTGTTTTTTTCTTGCAGCTCAAGTCCTTTTCAACTTGTCTTTTGTGGGTGTGTGTGTTCAATCAATTGACACAAACAGGCCAGCGCCAGCGCCAGCGAGCAGCTCTACTGCAAATTTCCAGGTTGTAGCAGTACTGTTGATCAATTCCATTTGCTCCCCCAAGATAAAAACAAGTCCCATCACTATCAGTTTGTAACATTTTTGGTACGTACTAAATTCACATGTATTTTTAAATCTTCTCAACACTGTATGCATGCATGCATGCATGTTCATCACAAAGAAGAATGTTATACTGATAATTAATTAGATTACTTCTATACAACTCTATTTTTTGTATATATCCAAATTAAGATTACTGATAATTGTTGTACGTGACTAAAAATTTAAAGTTTTATTAAAATAAATATAAAAATATCGTTAAATACATATTTATTTTGACATTAAAATTATTGTTATGTCATTATTACCCGCCTTAATTAAAGATAATTTTTTGATACATGCATACTATGCTCCCTAAAAGTAACAAGGTATTTGTTTAATTATGTGGACAATATGATAATGAAATTATGTCAAAAAATTTGATATGTGTCATTAGTTTTATATACTTGATAGTTGTTACCACTAAAATATGAAAAAATTGCTTATTGGTCGTTGTTAGCCCCTAAATAATGATAATACTTTTTTAATCATATATTTGATCAAATATCATGTTTTAGGCGTCAAAAATCCCAACCCGCAAAGTCCGATTCATTATATTTCTGATTTCGTAAATTATAGAGGTTGACGTGCAAATAATTATGGACACCCCCAAAATGTAGCATAAATAATTGACTGCGTCTGCATGACTAAGGCTGATTAGTACTTGGGCCAACGTGAGCATTTTCTGTGGGTGTTGACGTGAACTCCTGTAATAGGATTAACCCAATCCCAATTTGTCGTTTAAAGTAACGAAGGTATAAATGAAATAATTCATTTTTATAGAATTAAAAAAATTGTGTTTGGTTGCGATTGAAATGAATTCAATTATTCTTATTTCTCCCAAATTTATGAATTTTATTCTTTGGGGAGGGAGAGTATAGAACAATTCATTGTAACTAAAATAGAATGATTCATGTAGCATAAGATTTAAGATTTGTTTTTGTTCTTTATTAATGAAATGTAACTTGAAAATGGGTTATATCAGAGAAGATCATCCTTTGATTCAATATGCTCAACCAAGTGATAATGGATCATTAATGCCCTAAGATATTTGATTCAACAATACATATTATGATCCAAATTTGACCCATTTAAAAAAAAAACTATTTGTACAATTATATCAATTCACAAAATATTATTATCTATGAAATTATATTAAGTTATGAAAGAATTTTACTTAATATCTTTAAAATACTTTACTTTCTCACTCTAATTATTTTGAACTTTCTCCTGTCTAACTTATTGAATTGTTATCATAGTATATGATTGTGCAGCTAGACTTTAAAATTAGTACGTAGAAATTGAATTTTTTTAGCTATACTTTTGAAATTAGTAGAAATTATATTTTGCATACGGAGGAAATTAACAATTATTAAGTATTCTGCACTTAAATAGTACACTAGTAATCTGTTCAATAAGCTCTACACATGACTAAATATTCAGAGGTAGAAAGTGGAATACAACTGCATTACTCCCTCGGTCCCTTTAAAATTGTACACAAATATTTAAAAAATAATTGTATCATATTAAGTATAATATTAATGATCTATAACACACCTTTAAAATTTTATAATTATCATAATTGTTTCATACTCTCTCTCATTTATAACATTTTTTTTCATAATTTTCTCCTAAAAAAACTCACTGCTCTCAATTCCTATTCTCTCTCTCTCCCTACGGGTTAAATATTTTTTTCTTACGGTTAACTGACTGTACTCGACTTTTATAACAAGAAATTAAAAAAAACTGTTAAGTCCTTTGACTTTAAACGAAAAATGACACCTAAGCCGCTAAGCGGCTGATTTGTAAAAAAAAAAGCTGACGTGACAGTGATTATGCGACGTGACAGTAATTATGTGGATTTAGAGGAAATTTTTTATAAATAAAATGAAAAAAATATTTTAAAGTATAATATAAATTTAAAAAGTTAGCCATAAAACAAGAAAATAAATAAAAAAGTATATTTAATTATTTTTGTAAGTAATTTCAAATAAATTTTTATTTATAATTAAGCCATTTATAAAACACAAAAACTAAAAATATGCTAATTAAAATTAAGGGGAATATGAAATACATTTAGGGGAAAATGAAAGAAAATTATAATAAAATTAAAAAATAAAAAGAGTTATTTAATTATTTTTGTAATTAATAAAAATGTTTTTTTAATATAATTAATAACAAATATAATTGAGGAAATTATAAAAATAAAAATCTTTTCAAATTCGCTGTTATCATTCCTAAATATCCATATCATCCATGTCTTTGAAATCTATTAATACATCATGAGTAAATTCAAGATAATCTAAAGATATTTTTCTTTATCATAAAAAAAATCCATCTGTTCTTCCCCAATTACTCTTCTTCCCTTTCTATTTTTGCCCTCTGTTCAATTTCTTAGTATAGATCTGGGTGAACAATCAAGATCAATCGATTGGTTTGTTTTAGCTTTCAATTCCTCGATCATAATTTGCGAGAAATCTAAATAACCTATATTCATTAAACCAATGTTTTTGTTCCCCCACCCCACCCCACCCTACCCTACGCTACCCTACCCTATCTTAATTACCTTACCTTTTTTTCCTACGCTTGTTTTGGTTTTGGTTTTTGTTTTACTTTCTTTTAATTTTCCTTACATTTAATTTGAAATATAAATACAGCTTAAACATATATATTTAAGTGAGTAGTCCATGAGAGCTAGAACCTAGAGGGGGCGGGGAGGAAGGAGCTGTACAGTTAAAAACATGTTTTTCACTAGCTATAAAGATTTCCATGTGTTAAATTAATGTTGTTGAATTAAGTCGATCCCTTCCATCTTCATCACTTGAATAATTGGAGTAATTTCTTAATCTCAGCTGTCACAATCAACCCTTCCAGTATATCCATTAATAAATAGTATGCACTAGCTAGTGGAGTATATATATATATATATATATGGACGTGTGAGCTAGGGTTATCAACTTTTTTAGTAATTCAAGTTAGCCTCCAAGGTGGAGTACACAAGTGGATTATTGCTTATCCCTACTTGCAATTAATAAGCACCAACGTTTAGTATTATTAATTGCATTCTTTAATTTATGAGTAATTAGTAATTAAAAAATATATGATAATAATTGTAGTTGAAATATCTTGATCAGCTTAATTTATCTTCAAATGCTCATTACTTTATAATTATCATTATGCCTAATTATAATCATTTCTTTTGCATTTGTACGTAGTATGTTTAAAATGTTTGCCGCAGAATACAGAGTCATAATACTAGGGTTTGCTCCTCCTTTCCCGGCCTATCATGAATTACTTGTATCAGTATATCCTTTTGGCGTTTTCGTACTCCAGAAATTAAGGAGTAATTATATTCTGGCTCAATGTCTCCACCTTGTCTTTAATTAATACTACTACTAATAAGGCTTAAATATGATTTACTACCCTAAACTACATGCCATATTCCACTTCGGTGTCCACCTTTCAATTTTGTCAATTAGGTGATTGAACTATCAATTTTTTTCGATTTCATTCAATTGGGTCTGCTACGTCAGAAATTGCTGACGTGGCATCCTAATAGACAGCAGGAGTGCTTATGTGTAAAAACATTATATATTTTTAATGAGATCAAAGGACAAAAAGGTAAAATAACAAATAAAACAACTAAAAATTATACAAATAATATAAATTAGTTGTATAATTATTTATTTATAGTTATATAAATAATATAATAATTATTTTTATTAAAAAAATATTTTTATTAAAAAAACTGTGTTTTTTTAATTTTTTATTAAAAAAATTATGTTTAATATTAAAGATAATAAAAATATAAATATAAATGATAATAAAAATAAAAATAAAAGTACAATTTTTTTAATAAAAAAATAATACTTATTTTATTTAAAAAAACAACCAACTGCGTTTTTTTATTAAAAAAACAACATTTTTTTTATTATTACAAAAAAATAGCGTTTTTTATTACAAAAAACTGTAATTTATTTTTATTTTTATTATCATTAATATTTTTATTTTTATTATCATTAATATTAATCACAATTTTTTTAATAAAAAATAAATAAAAAGCAGTTTTTTAATAAAATTAATTATTTTTAATAAAAATAATTATTATATTATTTATATAATAATTTATATTATTTATATAACTATAAATAAATAATTATACAACTAATTTATATTATTAATGTAATTTTTAGTTATTTTATTTATTATTTTACCTTTTTGTCCTTTGATCTCATTAAAAATATATAATATTTTTACGCATAAGCACTCCTGCTGTCTATTAGGATGCCACGTCAGCAATTTCTGACGTGACAGACCCAATTGAATGAAATCGAAAAAATTTATAGTTCAATCACCTAATTGACAAAATTGAAAGATGGATCACCGAAGTGGAATATGACCTATAGTTTAGGATAGTAAATAATATTTAAGCCTACTAATAACTAAGGGTGTAAAGAAGTCGAACCGGAGCGAACATAGAGATACTCGAATTCGACTCAAAATGATAAATTTGTACTCCAATTCGACTCGAATTCGAATTATATTTGAAAAATTCTACCCAGATTCGACTCGACTCGAATCGAATATTTATTCAAATTACTCGCAAGCTTCAAATTCAAGCTCGAATTCGAGTCTTCACATAATAAGTAGTTTTATAATAAATATAATTATAAATTGAATTTGTTATTTTACTTAAAGATGAAAATATATATTTATTATTACACTTTACAAATATAAAATCACAATTAAAATTAAAAACAAAACAAAAAATAACTAATTATCATAATTTGATTTAAATTTGTATATATTATAAGAGAATGTATCGAGCATCTAATCGAATATGTATTAACCGAGTATGTATCGAATCACAATCAAAAATTCAAGTAGCTTAAATCTTAAACCAGTCGAGTATAACATTGCTCATATTCTACTCATATTTTTATTCGAACAATTTTTAATACTCAAATTTGGATCATATTATTAACGAATCCGAGTTTCGCTCGTATTTTTTCGAATCGAGTTCGAATCAAGCCCGAACTGTGTTGGCTCATTTATAGCCTTACTAATAACTATCGGTAACTATACAATACTACTAATAAATATGTCAGATTAAGTAGATTACCGATCATATATTGCGATAAACGTACGTAGTGGCCAAAAGGCTCCACCTTGTGAATATATATATATATAGAGTCCGGACTCCCGGATTTTAACAAAATTCGGATCTTTTTTTTTTTTGCTTTTTTTTTGAAACAACTAAAAAAAAATTTATGGAACTGAAATTTTTCCACAATACAGTGTTTTGGGCGTGATTTGGATGCCTATACCAAAATATTTCTGTACAGTCTGGGCAGACTGTACATACATTGGTTGGTATAGGTATTAAAAATACACCCAAAATACTGTATTATGGAAAAATTTCAGTTCCATAATTTTTTTTTAGTTGTTTCAAAAAAAAAGCAAAAAAAAAAAAAAAAATTGGTCCGGATTTTAGGACCTGTCCGGACTCCCGAACAGGATCCTTGTTCTATATATATATATATATATATATATATATATATATATATATATATATATATATATATATGTGTGTGTGTGTGTGTGTGGGTCTCCATCCACAGCAACCGGTTGTTGGAGAGCAACCCATTTTGGCCAGCTGCTACAAGCTCTACCGGCCTTGGACAATTTTTTTTATAAGCCGGTAGAGCTTGTAGCGGCTGGCCAAAATGGGTTGCTCCCTAACAACCGGTTGCTGTGGATGGAGACCCTATATATATATATATTGATATTTTAAAGTACTTATATTTCTTAAAGTATAAAAAGGATATTTTATCATGGTTCCTTATTTAAATTTTTGCATTAAATAAAAGAAAAGAAAATTATGTAGACAAATTCTTATTTAGGGCCTCCTAAATAAAAATCCTAATTAAATCGAATTAGTTATTATTTAGTCTTATTGATTTGACAAATTGTGTATTGATACTTGTAAGACCCCAACTTTTATAAATAAAAATGAATTTTTTATAAATATTATTTTTGAATATTATAGAGTAAATTTGATATAATGTTATAGTTGTGGGTAATATTTATAAATTTTGCAAAGTAAGCAAGTTTTTATAAAATATTCGTTTAGTTGGGGAATATCTTTTTGTCGGGAAATATTCGTACGACGACACAATCATTGGTGGACCCCACAACGGAATTATTGTCGGATTGAGAAAACGACAAAAATACTTTATGAAAATAACGGCGGAGGTGTTACCGTTAAAACTGTTGAACTACCCGGTAGTAAAAGTACAGTAATACGCGTGGTTGCATAGTAGCACACGGTATTGATTATTGATGTTTACGTGAGAAGTCACTCAGCTATACTCAATTATTGCTACAGTAATTGCTGCATCATATGTGACGCTCCCAAAATAGGTATACAACACCCATTCTGAGTCGCCAAATATATGGTACAGAAAGTAAACTACAACTTCAATAATACAATTGTCGTGCAAAATACGACAACACATACTGTGAGTTTAAATACAAATATTGTCTTCTAGACAATATCCACACTCAGATAAGTCCTCATTACAATTACTCAAACACTATTTTACAGAAATAGTGAGGACTGCTAAAATATCTTTCTAGAACCATCACTCCGTACCCCGACTAGTTTCTGCTATGTTCTCACCCCTTGAGAAAAATGGAACAAAAAAGAAAAGAGTGAGCTCAACTAGCTCAGTAAAGAATATTATGACTAAGATAATATACAACAAATTATCGTTAGTCTTCAACAGGAAAAAATCTGATAAAATATAATAGACAACAAGTTTTAGATCAACAACTGCAGCGGAAACAACAATCCATTAGAAGAGTCAAGTAGGGAATGAGTACTACTATTTTTTAAGATTTAAAAGTCCATCATCAATTTTATCCCTGTAACAACAATCAATATACATTTTTAATCAATATTCATCTTTGCACTACAGGCCAAAGATATTTATTTGTATCACCAGTTGGTAATGTTCATCTCAACACTTGTTCATCTTCGCACTACGGGCCAAAGATATTTATCAGTTAATCATTCATCTTTGCACTACATGCCAAAAATATTCAGTAATATCATCATTTAGGACTGAGGATGATGAAAAATATTTTAAAGAAAATAAATCCAGTGAGACAGAAGGACAAATGTAAGGATTCGTATAACAGTTTATCCAAGATTAATAATACTCCATAATAACAAATTTTGAAGCAAAATTCAAGAATAAAGATCAACACATGGATACAATCAAAGATAGTAACCATAATAGACATCTTGGATAAAAAAAAAGAAAATTTCATTTTTTGGTGAATAGTATAGTATACGTGAATAGTAACCCCGACACAAAAAGTTCTAAATTTGATAAAAAGTTCATACCAATATTTCGGTATAATGATATTGAATAAAATATCATTTTAAGAAGAATATAACACCCCTTACCTCAAAATATCAGTACTTCTGATCGGAATATCGGTATAAGGCTGAAGAAAACTTGCACCGATGAATAGAAACTCACAAAATATCTAAATACTCACAAAATACACTCAATAATCTAGAGAGAGAAAGAGAGAAAGCTTATGTTTCTGGTGTGATTTTTAATTCTAACTTAGCCCTCTATTTATAGAAAAATGTTAGCAGACTTGACCTGCAACTATTCTCACCCACCACATTTAAAATAAAATTCAGCACATTTCTTCATCAACCACAAGTGGGGCCCACTCAATTCTAAAATTTTCTACCAAAATGCTAAATTCGGATACTTCAATAATTTCTGAACCAGCCACCTCTTAAAATTCATAACAAATCATACTTTCATTTCTAACGGTTCAAAATTTGTGGACATATACTTAACTTATATATGTATAACATATCCAAAAATTACAACGATCCAACGGTCGGATTAAAAATTATAACTCACGCAATATATCTCAAAAACACTGGTTTAATTTTTAATACCTTTATTCCGACAAAAATACTGATAAAATACCTCAACATTAACTCCTTCATTTTTTAACCACAATAAATATATCCAACATTTATATCCACATAAAATAAATATTTTCTTTTCATATGAATCAATAATTAATTATTCACAAATAATATTACAGAATCACATTTATGACAATCAAGCCGTTCCCAGAAAAGAGGGGGCTTTCCAATAAGAATTTCTCCTCACTGGCGCGCAATTAGGTGACCAAACCTTTCCTTGACAGAACTTTCTAGACATTGCCAATAATGCTATCTAATAATATTATTCAAATAATATGAATTATTGATCTGATAATGGGAAATACTGTGCAGTGACAATTATTAAAACAACAATAATATAAAATATCAACGCAGCAATTATTGAATCAATAAAATAAAATATTGAACATTAATTACTGTAACAATTATTGAGTAGTGCCTTCTTACGTAAAGATCAATAATTCATCAATACTATGCATCCACGCGTATTACTGTATTTTAACCACCGGGTATTCCAACAGTGTTAACGGTAACAACTACGCCGTTATTTATAAAAACTCAAACTTGTCATTTTCTTCATCCGATAATTATTCTGTTATGGGGCCCACAAATGACTGCGCCGTCGTACGAATATTCTCCGACAACAAGAATATTCCACGACCAAATAAATATTCCCCGACAACAATGATTATTTTATAACCACTTGCATATTTTGCAAAATTTACACATTTCACCCATAACCAGAGAATTATATCAAATTAATACCTTATTATTCACAATAATAATTAGAGAAAATTCGATTTTATTTATAATAAGTTGGGGTCTTACATCATATCTCTTATATTATTAATTCAATTATTGTCACAGTATCATCTGTATAATATGTTATATTATTAAATCAATAATTGAGACGATAAATTATAAATGATTAATAATTGTTGAAAGATTAAATATGTGTTGATTAAAAATAAAATAATTTGTGGTAATATTTATTCAATCCTTGATGTATATAAAGAGTCTATTATGAGACGTTTGTGGTAAGTTTGGTTATTTTATGGGGGGCCCATATGTCATCATCTAAGAGTTCCTTCGTCAATAGTAATTACCTTCATCAATAGTAATTACTTTCGTCAATAGTAATTACCTTCATTAATAGTAATTACATTCGTCAATCGTAACTACCTTTACCAGACGTCAAACCACTTGCCGTTTCATATTACAAGCGTCGAACCGATTGTCGTTTCACATTGCAGGCGTCAAACCACTTTTCTTTTCACATCACCAGTCGTCAAGCCACTTGCCTTTTCATATTTCAAGTGCTAAGCTAGAAATCTTCTATAAATAGAGGCCTAGTGCTTCATTATTTTTCACAAATTCATTCAAGCTATAGAGAGAGAAAGTATAGAGAAAATAAGAGAGAAAGAAGAAGAGTATTCTGCTACTACACTGCTACAGTATTCAATCTACTACTAATGTAAGGGATATTGTTTCTTTTGTATTCATGAAAAGAACTTCTGATATTCCATTCTTTATTATTCTGCTGGAATAACCTGTATACGCGATTTACCCTATACTTGGTGACATTCTTCTATTATTCTGTTGGAATATCCTGTCTGTGTGTTTTACACCGGACCTAGTTCCGTCTTTATTATCAAGGCTGTAAAATGAGCAAACAGTTCGGGATCGATTCGTACCCGCTCGACTAAAAATTCGATTTGAGCTCGACTTGAAATATAAATGAGTCAAATATGAGCACATTTTAAAGTTCGATAAATTACTCGAACCTCCTCAAATTATAATTTTCTATTGATACTCGGATCATATTCGTTGAAAAAGTCCTAACTGCTCGGGCTCGACTCGGAATCGTGCTCGACTCGGTAGCTAAATGAGTCTCAATCAAACCTTATTTTATATTCGATAAATTTTGTGAACCAAATCTGAGCAACTCAATACTCGGATCGACTCGTTTCGTTTACACCCTTATTTATTATTATTCTGTTGGAACATCCTGTCTGTGTGTTTTACACCGGACCTTGTTCCGTCTTTATTATTATTCTGTTGAAACATTCTGTCTGTGTGTTTTACACCGGACCTGTTTCCGTCTTTATTATTCTGTTAAAATATCCTGTCGGTGCGAATTTCGCCTGACTTGATTCCGTTACTTATTAATCTGGTGGAATAACTTGTCTATGCGAAGTACCGCATGTATGGTGATTTCTTTTGTTATTTCATTCGTTATTATACTCAGTTGATTAAAGTTTTGACTTCTATACTCCATGAAATTAGTGGAATATCTTTGATATTTGCGCTTCATCTAGTATCTTTCCATGAAAATATTCTTCTGAGCATTCTTAAATTTCACTCTACAAAGCAGTATCATGTTGACAATTTGGACGTTACAACTTTCTAGGAGAATAAATTATTTATTTTCCTATGTTACCCCTAACTTTTCTCATTGTCCCAAGAAATTTTCTCTCTTGTATTAATAGTTTTTAGTTTCCCATAAAGGGGTAGTGATGTAATTTTCTACAAATTTTAATTCTTAAATGATAGTATTAAATGAGTTTCTTAATCTATGTGCATCAAGCTAAAAAGACAGTTATTATGGAATGGAGGTAGTACTTGTCTAGTTGTTGATGCTACTATTACTCCTTCCGTCCTTATTTAAATAACCTTTTAAAGATGGGCACACCCATTAAGATAGTGATTGGAAAACATTAAATATAGTACTCAATTGTCTATAATACCCTTAAATTATTAATGAGTTTAAAGTACCAAAAAAATAGGTATAGTAATGAGAGGTATTTTTAGAAAAATTATCATTAATTCTCCTAAATTTGAATAAACGTCAAATAATTAGAGATAAATAAAAAAATTTAAAACGTCATTTAAATAGGGACGAAAGGAGTATATATGATCGCTTTTGGCTGCCTTGGCCTTGACCTCCATATATCTACGTACCCATGCACATAAACCAGCTCCAGGACAAGAGTAGCTAATTCCAAAATCCAACGTGCACTAAAAAAAACTGCCTATATATTTTGTCTCTCCAAGTAATATTAATATTAAAAAAAGACCATTTATAGCACATGGGTGGCAGGTGCATGGTCCGAAACCCTTGGCCAAAAAATTGAAGGACTAGCTCCACGCTGGTAGGTGCGGATCAGGATCCTCTCTATTTCAAATAAATGAAGATTTTATATTTCATGATTTAAATTTAAAATTATTTTTTTTGTCAACATGATATTATATTTTAACATATTTTAAATTTGAACCATAAAATAAAGAGTTCATTTATTTGAAATGAAAAAGATCCTTCCTCGGCATGTACGTGCATGGTCCAAAACTCCAAATACTATAGGTGAGAGTTTATAAGGCAGAAATTTGTTTCTTCAGAAGGCCCAGAAAAACGTAGTGATGCAAAATTGAAATAAAAGGTTGTATGAATTAAAAATATCCTTAATTAGCTAGCTAGAATATTCCCAGGATTGTAAATATACCAAGAAGAGCTTGATATATATATATATATATATATATATATATATATATATATATATATATATATATATATATATATATGGGAGATGATCCATGGAAAACGTTAGATATTAACACTATTTCAACTAACGCTAATCTAGCCGTCCAATATTAGAGTTAATGGCTGAGATGAATGCCCAGCCGCTAGAGGGAGTATCGGCCAGCAATAAATTAAAAAATCATCTCTGCTGGACGTTTTGACTGGCCGCTACTCCCTCTAGCGGCCAGTAGAAAAGATTTTTTAATTTGGCTCGACTGGCCGCTACTCCCTCTAGCGGCCAGTAGAAAGGATTTTTTAATTTGGCTCATGCTCCAGCCGCTAGAGGGAGTAGGGGCAACAATTTTTTTTGGCTTAATTACATTATCCTGATTATCCTCTCACATACTATTTATTAATCAATAAATAAAATAATAAAAAATTATAAGAATAACTATAAAGATAATCAATAATTATCTTTATACTTATTAAGATAATTACTGATTATCTTTATAATTATCCTTATAATTTTTTATTATTTTATTTTACTGATTAATAAGCAATATGTATATGGATAATATCTTAATAAGTATAAAGATAATTATTGATTATCCTTATAGTTATTCTTATAATTTTTTATTATTTTATTTATTGATTAATAAATAGTATGTGAGAGGATAATCAGGATAATGTAATTAAGCCAAAAAAAAATTATTGGCCCTACTCCCTCTAGCGGCTGGAGCATGAGCCAAATTAAAAAATCCTTTCTACTGGCCGCTAGAGGGAGTAGCGGCCAGTCGAGCCAAATTAAAAAATCCTTTCTACTGGCCGCTAGAGGGAGTAGCGGCCAGTCAAAACGTCGACGTTTTGACTGGCCGTTACTCCCTCTAGCGGCCAGCAGAGATGATTTTTTAATTTATTGCTGGCCGCTACTCCCTCTAGCGGCTGGGCATTCATCTCAGCCATTAACTCTAATATTGGACGGCTAGATTAGCGTTAGTTGAAATAGTGTTAATATCTAACGTTTTCCATGGATCATCTCCATATATATATATATATATATATATATATATATATATATATATATATATATTAGGTTAATTGCGCACATGTGAGCTCCAGAGTAGCAAGCTGCAAATTAATTTCAGTAGATCATTCACAGTCATGCATCCATCTGTAAAAAGAGAGGTAGATTAATTAATTGGAACGAATCTTAATAAATTAAATTTAAGAAAATTTGATGTCCAATTAATAATTCATTAGCGTAATTAATCCCCTACATAAAAAATAATATTGTGACCGATCGAGACATGAATATTTAAAAATGATAGTACTAGATATTAGTATGTAGTTAAATTGAGAGGGGAACTGAACCTGAACCTGAGCAATGATGGTGATAAGGAGAGAAGTGTTAGAAAATGGCATGACGCTACTACTGTGAAGCTTCTCTATCTATCTCGCTAAATTAATATTCTGACTGGGATTTTCTTACTGAGGACCACGTTTTTCTCTGAAATTCGAACTTCAATTTCCGGACTATCATTGGATTGGGGCCGCAGCAGTAGAAGTTGTCATATATCAGATGTAGGAGAGGTAAGCTCTTAAGATGGATTAAAATACAATAAAACACCACTTTACCATATAAGATTTTGCTTGCGTTGCGTTATGAACTGAGAGGGTCGAATGGTTTTTCCTTCTTTTTGAGGTTAAGAGTTTGTTTTGATTCCTCATATTTATTGATTTGTTTTATATTATATTTTGTAATTAATATGTGACTTACTTACTCAGTACGTTTCTTCTTGAGATTGAATATATAAAGACTGATTGGATTGATTGGCTTCCCTTTTTATTAACAGGTACATGCGTTAACTTCTTTTGTTTTGGAGTATTTTTTATTTTTTTTATACTCATACATACATAAGTTTATAAAAAAATTTGGGCTCCCCTCAATTGTAGACCCCGGACTATAGTCCTGGTAGCCCTGGCCCAAAACCGACTCTGCATGGACTTGGGCTTTTTTTTAATGACCTTGACATGGGGGTAATGACGCTGACGATAATTACTTTTTTGATTATAAGGCTTCACTATTTAATACAATATGTAAACCCAATAAATACATAAATAATAGAAGCCACATAAGAAATAAAATATTTTAACATTCTCCCACTTGACCGAAATACTATTTTATTATTATAAAATAATAATAATTTCTGCATCTTATGAAGCCATACAATCTACCGTTCAAATTTTTTTTTACATATATAGAAATTAATTTCTGTATATGCAAACATATAATCTACCGAATGCAAACATATATACGGTAGATTATATGGCTTCACAAACATATCATCTTTGTATATGCATATATACTTTTTTTTTGGTTTGAATTGTCAGGCTTTCTTTGGGCAGTTTATGCGTTAGCATAGAATAAATTCTTCCTTGAGCGATCTTAAATGCGCACCCTAACATGCATTTATAAAAGTTCTCCTTGGTGCTGACCCATAAGTTTAGAATTCAGAAAATCATAAAAGAAAGGGGGCAAATCTAATTGATTACCGGGCTAACCCAGTGGGATTAATTAATACTCTTCCTATATACTCCCTCCGTATTAGGATAAAAGTTATGGTGGACTTTTTACGCATATTAAGAACATGAATGAAATGACAAAATTATCCATAATAATGTCATTAAATATGGAGAGAATTAGAATAAGAAAAATATGAGATATTTAATGTTACGGGTATAATAGAAAAATATGTGTAAAAGTTTAGTTATTAAAAGAAAATGGATATTTAACATAGGACTAGCCAAAATAGTAATAAAAACTTTTATTATGGGACGGAGGAAGTACTATATTTCAAGATTTCAATTCCTATATCATGCACTTGATTTCTCTCTATCACCTTATCCATTTAATAATCCTCCTGTCCAAGTTTATTTTTCCTAATTTTTTTTAAAAAAATTCAAATTCATTTGTTCTCTTTCTTTTTAAATGCTATTTTTGACATTATTTTTTCAATAAGACTCTCATTTAACTTTAAAAAAAGTTTATACTTTAACCATTTGGATTTAATTTTCAGAAATCATAAAATTTAAAATTGATGAGAATTTATTTTTTTATAATAATAAGATTTGTTTCAATTTTGATGATTTTGGTGACAAACATTAGATTATTTTATATATTAAAATTTAATTTTAGAATTTTGCAAATTTATTGTAAAAAATCAAATTAAGATATTTTTTTGGGAAATGGAGGAAGAATGTTCATAAACACAAGTTCCATTTATAGCTGGTCTCTTCACAATCTACATCAGCCAATTAAGACAAGTAATACATGGAAGATCAAATCATTGTTTCATTACATATTTTAATTAATAGCAAATTACACAAAGAGCTTTTGCCGGAAGTAGAAATCTTAAGCCATCTAAAAACTTCACAAACTTCTGAAAAAGAAAACATTTATATGGGAGTCTCTCCACTAGAAAGATTAAAAAGAAAATAAAAATTGGTATAAGTACCTGTGAATACAATAAGAGAGGAGAAAAATAGTCGACCGAAATTTCCTCCCTCAAAAAAATCATTCTTTACAGCACATGGGTAGCTAAACATGATGTAGAAATCCATCATGCAAAAAGGGATTAGCAAAACCCTCGTGCCTTTTGAACTTTGCGGCTAAACATGCATGTTATAGAATTAATGGCACAATTAAATAAACTGGTCTAACAATTAAAGGATATTACTCCATAAACATGCATGCAACTATATATAGGAATAGGAAGGTCGATATCTAGTTCTTTAATGGTTTTAGTGCACTCTTGATATGTATCGACAACTTTGGTGATTCTTTGAACAAGCTGGAATTGATCATGTGTAACGAAATTTATTGCAAAGTGGTTTGTAGATTTCTCACAAGACCATTCATTGTTGAGCAAAATTCGTCGTCCATCTGCAAGAATTGAAGAGGTTTTTTTGACGAGTATAACAAATTAACAAGGATCAATATTATGAAATAATTGCAGTCAACGATCAATAGGAGTTGACCAAATGTTACAAGGTTAGGGTGCGTTGAAATTACCTGAGCAACTATGGTGATATCCAAGGTGCAACCCCCAAATGGCAAGACACTACTGTTAATGACAGTGAGATGATGCTTCTCTACCTCGCTTAGCATTTTGGGTATGAATCCTTTTTGTTTCTCGCAGTGTATTCTGATAAGGACATTCTTTTCGGAGACTCTTGCTTCTATTTCAGGAAGTGTTTTATTGAAGCAGCCGCCAGAGTTCTCATTACACGAAGAAGAATCATGGCAAGCAAAAAGCTTAGAACTATTGACTGTTTCCTCAGACTTCTTCTTCTTGATCTGTTCCTCCAGCAATTTTACTCGGTCTTGAAGGTGTTTCAAGTACTTGATAGCATCTCCAAGTACTGATGCTTTGTCCAACTATATATATATATATATATATATATATATATATATATATAAGTATATTTAACTCGTATATTAGTTTACAAAATGGATACGAAAGACTAGGAGTGATTTTCGAAAACAAATATTAGTTGATCTAGCCTCATGACTGGACGAATTATAATCACAAATACTTCTTTTAAAAAAATTAAGTATATATAGCCCTAGTAAATGATTTTCATGAAAGAAATAGAAGAGGAGTATATATATATATATATATATATATATATATATATATATATGTAAGCAGTTCCATACCTTCTTTAGGTCAGGAACAATAGCAGAAAGAGCTATAAAGCGTTCGGTGAGCCGTTCTCTCCTCTTTCTCTCCGCGATGACATGATCTTGAGCGTGCAAAGGAGATCTAGTACTGGACCTCTTAGTCGTCCCTACACCCTCTAATTCCGATGAGTAGCTGATTTTATAATCTAAAGAACCATATGATTCCGACTTATACGCTTGGTTCAGATGATCCTCACATGACACTATCTCATCCTTGGGCACCACCACGGGGGAGATGACTACATCTCCACAACGTGTGTGTGAATCGGTAGGTTGTGAAGTAAAATTCGCGAATGAAATTAGGTGGGAGGATGATGAGGATGAAGAAGAAGAAGCGTTGGCGGAAACATGGTTAATGGGGATGATAGACTTCCAAGGGTTAGTCTTGATTTGCTTGGAAGGACGCTCATAAATCTCAATATTATTCTTATGATTGTTGTTGGGTTCTTGATGATCCGTGGTGGTGGTGGTAAGGAAAGAGGTGTAGCTGTAGCTTTCGGGAGATAAAGACTTGGGGAAATTCGTCCCTTCTTCCGGCAAAGACATGAGATATTGTTCATTTGTAAAATCATCTAGCCCGTCGAATTGAAGGGAACTATTCATTTCCAAGTGATTCATGAAGTGGCACTCCTCACCAACCTGTAAATATATATAATCCCAGCAAAAGGGGAAAAAGAAAAAAAGATAAAGATTGGAGTAGTAAGATTCAATATGTTAAGCTAATTAAGGGCAGGCTCTAAGTATGTATATATATATATATACACACACACACACATATATACATACATATGATAAAATCGATTAAGTTTAATTACCTGTTCGGAGTTCCATTTGATTGATGATATTTCCATTGGTTCACAATTTTCTTTTTTGTTTATTGTCAAGATGTAGATGAAATATATATATATATATATATATATATATATATATATCCAGATAAACAAATTAAGACCACAGGTGTTCTCTAATTTGAAAATATGAGAGGATTTTCAGAGGAGGAACTCTAACCCTAGGTATGGGAATTTGGATCAAGGAGGAGGAGGAGGAGAAGAAGGGTGAGGAAGCTTAACTAGTTATAACTCCTTGTTCAAGTGGAAATTAAATAAGACAAAAATCAAGTGGCCAATAATTATGCAGACTTGCCAAGCCTTTTATAGTTGTACAAGGATTCATCATTCGCCCTTTCCCACGTGTGATAGCTTTGTCGTTTTCCTATACTTTTCTCTGGTTTGACCTTGACGTAAATAATAAATAATATTTCCTCTAAAATAAACTTGGAGCTTGATATGAAAAGATATGACAAATAAAGAAAATAGCACAAGTATATTATTATTCAATCCGAATTCCGAAATATATATTTATATATATAATTATATGTGTGCATGAAGTCGAACAGAGCTAGTAGTATAATTTTAACTTCAATAATATTGTAGTACTTACTTTTATGATCACACTAGTATTCTCTCCCCCTTTAAATTTATTTGTCATAAGTTTCTTTTTAATTTGTTTAAATTTATTTGTCTTCTTTCTATTTTAATATTAATTATTTATGATCTTATTTTTCAATACTATATATTTTCATTTAATTTTTATTTTTATTTTGAAAATAACATTACATATATTGAAAAAAGTAACCCTATCAATTTTGACATTGAAAGCAGTCACTCTTTCTACTTATGTATAAATATTATATTAGATATAAAGTGAATTTATCATAACTTAACGTATACTACAAAGTTGTGCAATAAGGGCCTAATTCCAATCGATGGAACAATATGAGTTGGTAACAAAATGGAGCAGCACCTAGTACTATTGAAATATTGGGAAGTGATTAGTATGCAGTTTATTTTGAGGTAAGTTGGTCAATTGATCAATAGAATACAGACACGCAGACAAAATTGTATGTGTGTCAGTGTTCTATTGACCAATTAACCAACTTACCAAAAAAAATAACTTCATACTAACCGGATCCGAAATGTTGTAGTAAAATACTACTAGTAATGTTGTACTTGCGTCTTTCACGCGAATTCATCTGCTCAAGCTCCCCTGGAAATCGACAGCATGTTACCCTATTTTACATATTAAAACAAGAGTTTTACTTATATATTTATTAATTACACCTTGTTAAATTATGTCACATTTTTGATAGGATATTTCTAGCGACTCCAAAAATAATACTACCCAAGTCCTAACCTACTACTACTCCACATTTCATCCAACTACTCGGTCTTAATTCAAAGAATATAGTCTTAAAGGTTTTTCATCTTAAATGTCTTGAATACATGTGTTATTGTAAATAAATATGATAAAACTTAAATAATTATTACATAATTAATTTTAATATGAAGACAATATGTATCTTTAAAATATATTGAAAATTCTCAATATATACTAATATAACTCCAACCCACAACCAATTAATTAACCGTTGGCGCTTCTCTCAAAATTAATGCATGTTTACTACTCCCTCCATTCCTAAATAAGTGTCGTTTAAGGTTTTTACACATGAATTAAGAAAATCATTTAATACTATCATTTAGGAGTAATAATTAAAATATGTGTGAAATTTCATCACTACCCTTTTATGGAAAGTTGAAAACTATTAATACTAAGGGTGAGAATTTCTTGGGGCAATGTGAGAAGGTAGGGGTGATATAAAAGTAATTTATTCTCCTAGAAAGTTGTAAACGACAAATAAATTAAAACAATTTTTTCTCTCTAAAACGTCACTTATTTAGGAAGGGAGGGAGTAAAATAAAGACACACCTAAGTACTGGCATCTTCTTGAATGAAATTACACAAATAACAATATCATATATATATATATATATATATATATATAATATAAAGGAGAGCAGAGAGAGAAAATAGACAAACATCCCATCTAAGTTGACGTCAGCAGCGCTCTCTCCCGCTTATTCAAATTTCAAACCTTTCTTTCTCTCTCTCTCTCTTCTACCATACACATAGCTCTATCTCATTCCCCCAAACAACTCGATCCTTCAAAACTCCCTTAAATCTCTTATACCCAATACCCAGCCCTAATTTCAGCCCCAAATCTCTCATACCCAACCCTAAATCTCATACCCAGCCCCTAATGTACCAGCCAGAGCATATAGAAAGTACATTGAAGCAAACACCTTTGTGAGAAGTAGCAACGGTCGCAGTCATCTCTCTCTTCTACTCTTCCGTCGACGTAGCAATGATTCGCCGGTGCGATAACGGCAGCGTAGCATACACAGTCGCTATTTTAGCCCAATCTCTCTCTTCCTCTCTGAACTCTGTACTATTAGAGAACAAAAAATTTTGAAGTGCAACCGACCATGAATGAGAAAGCCAGAATCTCCAAAGAACTCAATACCAAACACCGAAATTTTCCCTGATTTTTAGAATGAAATTTTATTACCTTTTTCTTTGGTTTACTGATATGCTTAATTTGAGCTTAGTTTGAATATACCCGTTTTTTTCTGGATCATTATTAGGCATTTATTTCGATTTTATAGTTTTTATTGATGGTTATTTTGTTCTGGGTATTTTTGTTTATAGCTGTTATATGTTTATGTTCTTTTTCTTTTTGTTGTTGTTGTAAGACCCCGAATTTTATGAAATAAAAGTATTCAATTTTTTTATAATTACAATTCAGTAAATATTAAATTGATAAAAGTTTAAATTTAAGGGTGAGATATGAATTTTTTTTAAAAATACGCAAGTGGCTATAAAATATTCAATTGTCGGGGAATATTCGTTTGGTCGTGGAATATTCCTTCTGTCGGAGAATATTCGTATGACGGCACAGCCATTTGTGGGCCCCATAACGGATAACTGTCGGATGAAAAAAACGACAAATTTGAGTTTTTATAAATAACGGCGTAGTTGTTACCGTTAACACTGTTGGAATATCCGGTGGTTAAAATACAGTAATACGCGTTATTGCACAGTATTTTTGAATTATTGATTCTTACGTAAGAAGGCACTACTCAATAATTGTTACAGTAATTACTGTTCAATATTTTATTTTATTGATTCAATAATTGTTGCGTTGATATTTTATATTATTGTTGTTTCAATAATTATCACTGTACATTATTTCTCATTATCAGATCAATAATTCATATTATTTGATTAATATTATTAGATAGCATTATTGGCAATGTCTAGAAAGTTCTGTCAAGGAGAGGTTTGGTCACCTAATTTTGCGCCAGTAAGAAAAAATTCTTATTGGAAAGCCCCCTCTTTCCTGAGAACGGCCTGGTTGTCATAACTGTGATTCTGTAATATTATTTGTGAATAATTATTTATTAATTTATATGATAACGAAATATTTATTTGATGCGGATATAAATGATAGATTTATTTATGTGATTATAAATGAAGGAATTACTGTTGAGGTATTTTATCAGTATTTTGTCGGATTTGAGGTATTAATAGATCAAACTGGTGTTCTTAAAGCTCTATTGCGTGAGTTATAATTTTGATCTGACCGTTGGATCGTTGTAATTTTTGGATATGTTATACATATATGAGTTGAGTATATGTCCACAAATTTTGAACCGTTAAAAATTAACGCATGATTTGTTATGAATTTTAAAAGGTGTTGAAACGGTGTTTAAAATCATCCGTTTGTGAATTTCGGATATTTTTGATCTGGAATTTGGAAAAACTTTTTTCTGTAAAATTGTAGAGAATTCGATTTCAGGTAGAATGGACATAAAATTCGTATTTTTCTGATAACCCAGCTATTTTTTATGAATTGTTGAAGTTTCGGAAAATAAAATGATTTTTATTAAATTAATGGGTGGGACCCACTTTGGTTGGTGTCAATAACATGTGGGCTGCTGAAATTTTCAGAATTGAAGGGCTGATGGCTTTCAAAGCATGTGTAGAAAGAATGAGAATAAATAATAATATTTATTATTTTAATCTCATTTGGCGTTCTAGTATTTTTCCTATAAATAAATGCTTATGTTAGAATTGAAAATCACACCAGAAACATAAGTTTTCTCTCTCTATATTATCAAGCATATTTTTGAGAGTATTTAGATACTTTGAGAGTTGTTATTCGGTGCAAGATTCCTTTGACTTTTCATCCGATATTCCAGTCAGAAGTACTGCTCTTTCGAGGTAAGAGATAGTAAGGGATTTTAAGGGTTATTATATTTTTCAGTTCGTTCTTCTTTCGTCCTTCAGAAAATTCTGGAAAAATTTAAAATGATATTTTGATGAGTTTTATTAATTGTGTCCAAAAATGACGATTTTTGGATATATAGATTAAGAGTTATGAATTTTACGAAAAAAAACTATTTTAAAAGTAACCGCTTATAACTCCTTGTGGTTAACTCCAAAATTGATGAAATTTTTATTGAAAGTATATCTATATAATATCAGTATACTCTGTGAATTTCGAAATTTTTGGATAAAAGTACAATTTATGATAAATATCTAAATATTCGGCGATTTTGGCCATATGAAAAATAGTAAATGAATTTTAAAAATTCTGAGAAAAATATATGTTCAATATGGGACTATATTCTGCAAAATCCCAGGAAAAAAATATTTTTGGAACTAATTTGGTATTTTTTATGAAATAGACTAGTTATGAGTAAATGAATTAAATATGTTATGTGAAGTAAGAAAATTGGAAAATAGGATTTTATGATTTGAGAATCCTATATGAGGTATATGCAGATTTTTGATGAGGGTTTTGGTTATTGGTGATGAAATCTTATGAGTTTGATATTTTAGAATGATTAAATGCATTATTTAGTAAAGTGTAAACAATTAAAATAAATTGTTTATAAGTTTAAGAAATTTTATTTCAATATCATTATTATACCGAAATATTAGTATGGATTTTATTGTGGAATTTCTACCTTTTTGTGTCGAGTTTACTATTCACAAGTTACTATTCATGACAAAATTGGTTTTTTTTTTCTAACCAAATTATAGTTGAGTTATGAATATTACTCTTGATATTAAAACTATATGTTGATCATATTATTTTTATTATCATATATAATATTTTTATAACCCTAATGATGATATTTCTCTTTGACTTGAGTGTAAAGATGGGTAGATTTTTGGTATGATCATGACTATGGGTTCTCTTTGGCCACTAGTGCAAAGTTAAATTGTTGACTGGTATGATCATGGCCATTGAATTTATAATTGAATATCTTTAGCTTAAGTGCAAAGGTGAAATGATCAACATAGTTACAATTGTTTATATAAATTCTGAAATGATTATATATTTCTTTGAGATATGAATATATTTGGCCTGTAATGCAAATATGAACTGTTGAGGAATATCTTTGGCCTGTAGTGCAGAGATGGATTGTTGATGAATATCTTTGGCCCGTAGTACAAAGATGACATGTTGTTGAATATCTTTGGCCAATAGTGCAAAGATGAACAAGTGTTGAGATGAACATGACCAACTGGTGATATAAATGAATATCTTTGGCCGTAGTGCAAAGATGAAGTTATTAGTATGATTATGAACAGGAAATGTGATTTGGTGTAACCATGATCTTTGATGTTTCAGGTAAAGATAGGTGATGAAAATTATCTTCGTCCTGGATGAGAAGAGGAATTTAGAACTACAATTATGATTATGAGTTATTCATATGATTGTGGACCAGAATTGTTGATTGATGTTACAGGGATAAAACATTGTTGGTGGATTTTTAACATGGAGAAGATAATAGACATTATAGTCTATTTGACTCTACTAATGGATTGCTCGTTCCGCTATAACTATGGTTGAAATTTTTATCATCTACCATATGTTCTAAATCTCTGATTTATTATTGATGAAGGCTATTGAGAATTTAATTATCTTTAGTCATGATATTCTTTACTGAGCTAATTGTGTTCACCCTTTTGCATTACAATTCCTTTCAGGTAATAAAAGTGTAGCTGGGTCGAGCGGGGGTAATAAGGGAATAGAACGGTGGTCTCTAGCTGTCGAGTTCTCCCTAAACAGTAAAGACAAGTGTGTTGTATACATCTTTTAGTAGTTATATTTGGTGAATCATATAGGGTGATGCGAACTCAACGTTGGAAGGGTGTTTTGCCACTATCATACAAGATGTCTAATGACATACAACCTCGTGTCATCACAAGAAAGGGTTGTGCTCATCCACTTGCTGAGTATATTTACGAGCACTACCTATATAATATTGGTGTTGTTTGAAGTATAATTCTCATTTAGAGACAGTGGAGATAATAATATATCAACAGAAGACTCACCATTGGGAAGAATATGATAGTAATCTTCTCGTTTTTCTTTTGGGACTATTAGGTCAACCAAGAATAATTTTGTGGCTATATGATATCTATCATAACCTAGACGCATGGCCTCCCATGTACGAAGGTTTTCTTGAGCACTTCCCAAAGATTCTAATTTATAAAACAGTTTTTGACTATACCTTTATGTAAGGTGTCATTGTGACGTGTTATCCAAGGTTGGGATGCGTGTCACAATTGGTATATATTTGTATCCAAACTCACAGCATATGTGTTGTTGTATTTTGCACGACAATTGTTGTAATAAAGTTGTAGTTGTTTTCTGTACCATGTATTTGACGACTCATAATGGGTTGGATGGAATGGACCTATTTTGGGGTTGTCACATATTATATGTCACAGTATATGTCATTTTAGTACTTATCATTTTAGTATATGTCACAGTGAATTATATAAGGTTACTAAAGATAAATTTTTTTAAAAATATTCTCTTCTATTATACAGTGTCTCTTTTTCTTTTATCGAAATTCTCGAGTTTGATATGATTGGCTACATGTATTCTTGAGTTGAAAATCTGCCGAAATTTCTTTTGTACCGACTAGCTCGATGTTTTGGTGGTTGGATATGTATTGATGATTGAGTATGTATTAATTGTTGTGGTGATATGTGTATTTAGATAATGTAATATTTTTCGAATTTTAATTTAATTTTTCGTTATGCCGTGCCTTCAGGCACGGGTTATAGCTAGTATATATATATATATATATATATATATATATATATATATGGGGAATGATCCATAACATCTATATGTTATGGAATAAAAAGTGACATATAGACTTTAAAACGTCTGTTTTAGTAGTGAATGGCGGCGATTAGGAGTGGTAACTCACCGTCCGCTAGACTTACTAGCGGACGTAGTAAGTCAAATTTTCGGACACTTATACCCCTCCAATAGACCATCTAATAGATCAAAAAAGAGCAGTATGTACAGAGTCCGCTAGACATACTAGCGGACGGTAAAAGTCACAACCCATGTATTAACAGTTCTATGTATTCTTCCTATGTATTAACAGTCCCGTGAATCCTCCTCCAACTGCTTCTCCGGATCAATGAAACCCGGATCTCGTAAGATTTTCCCGAATGATGGCGGATTAGCTGGACGACCCCACCGGAAATGCCAGAAGAAAATCGACAGTCATCGAAGAAGAAGGGCTTCTCAACGATGATGAGTCCCAAAAGGGTCTTCCCCGTCGTTGCTATGTCCTTGCTTTTGTTTTGGGTTTCTTCGTTCTTTTCTCTCTCTTCTCCTTAATCTTGTGGGGTGCAAGCAAACCCCAAAAAACCAAAGATTTCCATGAAGGTTAGTAACATCAATTTTTTTTTTTGCAAAATTGAATTAATTTTAAAGAAATTAGAAGCAAATTATGAAATATGTATGTTTTGAATTTCATTTGCAGAGTATAAAATTCGAGAATTTCGTGATTCAAGCTGGTTCATACAATACAGGAGTAGCCACTGACATATGGTTACAATGAATTCAACAGTTAAACTCACTTTTCGCAACACTGCTACATTTTTTGGGGTCCATGTCACATCAACTCCTCTAGATCTCTCCTACTCTCAAATCACTTTTGGCTCCGGATCTGTAAGTTCCCCAAAATTTGGTATTTATAAGTGCTAATCTGAAATTTGGTATTAAATGCATGATTTTGCGGAATTGGGTTTTTGCGGATTAAGAAATTTTATCAATTGAGAGAGTCAGAGATTGGTGAGATTCTTTGAGCGTTTGCTAGAATTACTAGCGAATTGGGTATATTTTGTACTTGTCTTCGCTAAATGGGGGCATAAGCGTCCAATTTTTTTACTAATTACGTTCGCTAGTATTACTAGCGGACGGTGGTTATCCAAACTATATCGCAGCCATTCACCAATAAAACGGACAGTTTAGAGCTTATATGCCATTTTTTATCCCATAACATATAGATGTTATGGATCATTCCCATATATATATATATATATATATATATATATATATATATATATTTGAAATCTCAATTTAGGAATGCAATACAATATATATACATATTTATAATATCAATTTTAATTATAAAGCCTTCATGAGGTTTTGTCCACTAGTGTTTTCACCTAGAGTAAGTAGAATAATTCTCTGAGACACGGATCAAGTCTTAGACACGTGACAATAACATTTACTTTTAAGATTAATTGTTGAGATCCGTATCCAAATTTTGAAATAAATTACTAATACAAGTTGCATATATATATATATATATACCCTATATATATATATATAAAAGTAGATGGTTGGTGGTCTTAATTAAATTGTTTTTACATTTTTTGTTTGAGGGGAGATGTGTTAGATTGGTTTCAATATTAAGCTCTAAGAATGAAGGTGTGAAGGAGATTCATGGAGACCTGCCACAATTCCATTGCAACAATATATATATATATATATATATATATATATATATATATATATATATATATATATATATACACACACACACACACACACTGGCAAGGGAATAAGGATTAATTGCAGTATTTGTTGAGGACTTGTGGTTCCTTTCAAATTGGTTTGACATTAATTTTTTTGAATCTTGTTATCTGGATTAGCTGTTTGTTTTATATTTGCTCCACAGCTAGGCTTACAATCAAGAATATTATTGTTCGAATTAAATTGTCAAATTTAGCAGGTAATGCTAGCTAACTACAAAGCATGATTTAAGTCCGGTGTGGGCCTAACGCTAAGTCCTAACTAAACTCAGGATAAATAAAGATCAAAGAAGAAATAGAAAGGTAATTTATGAATCTTAATTCCACCATTTTCAACCGAAGGATTGCTCCACAGCAACTTATGGAATCCTATATATATATATGCTAGTTAAGATTCACTTTAGACTTAATGAGTAATATCAAAACAAAGAGTTTTATTATAAATCTATCATTAAAATTAACATTTCATCAGTACTAAATATATTTACATGATTTGAGGTATTCTAATTAAATATATAGAAATACTATAATAATTCTATCCCAACTAACAATATGGTAAACATAAATACATAATACTAATATCTAAAATACAATACTTCTAAATTAAATATCTCCTAATAAGTAATATAGTAATTACAGAAACGGATCAAGAGAACTTGAGGTTTTATTTTAAAATTACTTGATCGAAATATATTTCAATTGTTTATTTTAAATAATTGTCAACGAGTAGAAATGTAAAATTATTATTTATTTAACACTAATGACTAAAAATTGTTATCTAATCAGATGGATAAATTAAGTAACGTTATCTTGGAAGTTGCAAATCGTAGAATTAAGACTAGTTGGACGCGAGGGAGAACATGCTTCTTCTCTTGGTAATAATTTCAAAATTTTAATCTTATTCTGCAATACATTATACATGGCAGGCGGAGAGAGATTGAAAATAATTAGTCTTTCCCTCGATTTAAAAAAACAATAATCAAACATCTACTAATACCTGTGGTACTGCATTTACCAGAAACATACACAGATTCTTCAGTTGGCCAGACCGAAGCTTTGAACTTGATACCAAATGAATTCCATATGAAAATGAAGATTCATTTTATCATTACAATCACACCAAAAATACAGAGATAGTTGTCTCTATTTAATTTATACATGTAAACTGCTAAGCTAATTATCAAACTAACTATATTATAAATTTGCCATAAACATAACTAGCTAGCATAAGCTAACGTACTTGATTGTGAGCTAAAGCTTTGCCACTGTTATGAATTTGATTGTGTTGTCTGTGAGCTTGTGACACTATGCTGCATGCTGTGAGTTTGACTCAGAAATGTAAGCTTCACTTTCATATCTATTTATAACAGAACTCATGTGAGAGAGAGGTGCTTGTGAAAATAACAATTTCCCTGTAAGGAATACAATAAAGACTGAAATGCTCATAATCGGCTGCTGTTAGTTGACTAAGATTGCCAGTTCCCAGTTATATTAACATGTTTAGAGCATCAGAGTTGCATCCTTTAAGGTAGAAAACTAAACTGTTAATAGTAAATCAACTATTCTAACTTCTAAATGCCCTCATCATCTTTCCCCAGCTTTTTTAAGAAGGGAAAAAAAATTTTGAATGAATAGAATAGCTGAATAGACAACCTGGAGTTCCAACTATCCGCAAGGTTCTCTAGCATCACTTAACATATGTACCTTTGCTACGAAAAGGGGAGAAAAATGTTATAAAAGCACTAGGATCTAGACAAAACTCGAGGGGTGAGAATCAAGGCTACATGAGTTGAGATGAATTGACCTGGAACTAGCATATAAAGGGAGAACCTGAGACATATTTGGGCGGTTTGGAGGCACAAAGATTGGGAAAATATAGTTAGACCGGCCTTGATGCATCCTCAATCCACTGCCTGAAACTTGGCTGGCATGTGGTTGTTGTCTTGTGACGCTAGTGCATAATTCCTGTGTGCAAAACTAACCTGGAGTTAAATAATATGCAGCATATGCCACTGTAAAATTAGAAATAAAAAGAGGTAATATCAGAAGAGAAGTTTGAGAGAACTAGATTGAATAATTAACCTGCTGTGACGGTCAATTCATCATTCAGAGGTATGTGTTACAATAAAGTGTTTGCAGGCATACCTTTTGCTGCTGTTGGAAGTCGGTGCTGCAAGATGAAGTTCATAAAGGGATCTCATTGTACGGAGATGACAGGGTTCTCATATTTTGGCATAAATCTTGCAAACCATGAGGATATTTATCAGGCGAACCAAATCCTGAAATAGCCCCCCTATCATCGAGCCAATGCTCATTTCTCTTCCTCGGTCTCATCAATGCAGACGGATAATTATCCTGTGTCGTGTAGTAATATGAACTGTGGTGCTCCTCTCTGCAAAATGTACGAGGCATGTTCCAATTTCCTTTCAAAAATGACCTAGCACCAATGTCTTGGGTATTTTGAAAGATGCGAGATGATTTGGCAAAGGATTGCCCACTGCAAGGAGAATAGGGTAAGGGACTACAAGTACTTCCACATCCTATATTTTGTGACTGCTTATTATCTGACGACCCTGGATAGGATGTCATTGTCCAGTCTTCTATTAATATCCCTTGCTTAGCAGCAATTTCAGATATCTGTTTTTCATCAAGTCCTAAACCTAAAAGCAAATTCCACATGTTTCTCTGCACTTCCTGCTGGTTGTGAATGATTTGATCCCTCATTGCCATTTCAAACTGAAGCTCGGTATTCGTCATCCCCTACAATGCAAAGTCTAACAATTATCACGCTCGAATAGCAGGTTCGCAGACCTCTAATAATTAATATTCCATAAGTTAATAACCTCTAATAAAGTTTCAAGGAACCAATTTCGTTCAGCAGGTGATAATTAATAATTCTATTATGTAATAATTAATACAACTAAGGTCAAAGTCCTTTATATTATTGATTATTAGAATAGAAATACAGTTATGTTATGCATACACATTTATAAGTAGTCTACTTATAAGTTATAATATATCCTTTTAATTATAATTTAGTTTAATAAATTTAGTTTCAGAAGTAAAAAAACTTGAGTATGAAACTAAAGTATTATATAAGATCTCATCTCCGGCATTAATCATGAACTTCGAATACCATATTAGTGTTTACAGTTATTTTAACTCTCTTTACCAGTAGTCTGTATTGGCTGAGAATACGCAAGTAGGTTTTGTTGCCATTGTTACTAATGGCTTCCTCAATCATCTCTTGTAGTTGACATCGGAGCTTCTCATTTGTTTCAATTTCCTACAAGAAATATAATTAGTTGCAGTTAAAAGGAAAGCAGATCCAAATCTATAAGCAACAAAAGTAGGAGGAATAGTACTCTTTGATAATTGACATCAGCCTCATCATTGTCGCGAATATTATCGAGAATGACTTGTCGCCTTGAAACTAAAGCCTGCACAACTGCTCCGTCATTTTCAATGGCCTGTGATAGAGGGAAGAGGAACTCCAACATAAGCACAAATTTACTGAAAGTTAACGTGTCAACAAAGATGTAACAGACAATTTGGATAAGTGGCCATCCAAAGGGGAAACTTAGGGTGGAGGTGAAGACAAATTAAGCAATTTCTTCTATTACTAAGATTCTTATGATGTTTCCATCGAAAGACTGAAAAGTTGGCAACAGTAAACTGAAAATGACACTCCACATGTTTCAGCAGTTACAGCTTGCCACTCTACAGTACAAATGTTTATTCTATCATATTAAAAGGGGATCAGTGAAAAATATGAATTTGGACTATCCAGTTTCTAAAGAGCTGCAAAGAATGTGAGTAAGGAATCATAGTAGTGTGCTGAAGCACAAGTGAGTCTCAGCCTGTCAGGCCACATGAATGATGATAGAAGTGCCAAAGATATGTTAAAGCGAAGGATCCTTCTTGTCAGCAAAGGTTTCCTAGAGATTCAGATGCCAAATTGCTTGATAGTGTTATCTATTGTGGAAACAGATGCTCCAAGTTGAAATTGAGACACAAGAGAGAAGAAAAAATAGTTTAGGAATTGCTATAAACAACATATACATATTAAGGTGCAGAATATTGGCACTGTCAAACCTGCTGTCTGGAAATAGCATCATCAAGATGTTGGAGTTCAGTGCGATTGCGAAGGTTTGTCTCCTCAAGCTCAAATAAGGCCTTCTGTAAATTTATCCGCTCCTGAACATTTTCACTTGTTTCTTGGCTCAATATATTCAACCAAGATAGTTCATCATCTGATACTTTTTCAGTAGGTTTGGTGGTTAGTTGTGATTCCTTTTCAGCTAGTTCGTTCTTCAACCGACCAACCTCTACCTGCACAATCAAATTTAGTTATTTGCTGTAATGTAAGAGTAATAATGCCTTAAACAACATATGATAACAATGAATAGGCGCACCTGAAGACTGTTAATCATCCGTTGGTAGTCTGCGACATGGGTATCTACTGTGTCAATATTTTTCTGTAGTGGATATTTGGAAAAATCATCAACAGTGATGAACAAAATTGCTACAAGTGATCAATGATCCAAAGGAACTAACGCAAAAGATACCATAAGAACACATCAAACTTTATACAAGGGTAGCAAGACAAAGTATGACAGAGTGGCTAGTAAGGAAGAGGTGAAAAGGGAAAAATAAAATAAAGAGCAAGGCAAAGGAAATAGATTAGCAAAGAACTGATTATTCCTAGTCCCATGACATGTAAAATTTTAAAATATAAGAAAATAACAAGGATATTGTGAGTTATCACAAATACAAGGTGTATAATATTATAGCAGTGTTCTACAGATATATTTAATGGTGTCTAACAACACTGCTATTTTATATTGAATTTGAGGAATATCCAGTTTAGCATAGAATTTGATACAAGAAGTGCTTATGCAAGAGAAGTTCTGGCCCAAACACTATTAATAGGAAAATTCTCCACAATGCCTCTTTCTGCTCATCATCGAAATTCTCACCTGGATGTGCGTCTTAATTTCCTTTGCTCTGTCGGCATATTTCAACGTATTAACAGTGTGATGGTACTGACTATCAGCAGGTGATATGGTAGCAATCATGATCGTTTGAGAATTACCACTTAGACCATCTTTAAGAATCCGTGTCAGTTTGCTGAAATAAATCTTGACATTAGGTATATTAGTGTGTACGGATCCATGCTACCATAATTACCAATCAGATACCTATTGCGATATGGGACATATGCTAGACCCTTCTTCTGCTGTTTCCCCAAGGCATTTATGCAGTTTGCTAAAGCAAGGAGTGAGCGATTGATATTAGCCCCATCTCTCAGCTTTTGGCCGCCACTGTTTGTCTCAGAAGCACGTTCACTGAACCACAACTATTAATGAATCTGCACCTTTCTTTCAAGCAGAACAATCTGTGTAGACAATAAAGGAAAATGAGTACTTCCAGAGATGGGTGTACCTGCCAGCAAGATCCACAAGTGCAAGTTTTCCTCTAATAACTTGATTTTGATATCGGTTTTTCTGTTTTTTTGTCACAGTTATCTCCAAAACTGCATGTGACCTGTTCATAAGAAGCTAACATCATGTCAGACAACAGAGAGGTGAGCAATTCAACTCTTTCTTAAAGTAACCTTTTGTGACAACTGACAATAATAATGATGACTTGGGTATCATGATATCATCAATAATTGTTAGTAAAATCACCCTTCACTTGGAGCCTAAAGAATGACCACCATTTTTTCCCTGGTAATATTGGTTCATTAATAATTGTTGTACAAACATGTAACTACATACAGGGACGGAGCTATGTATAGTTGAGTGTGGACAGCTGCCCTTAGTGGACTTTTTATATTAAAATAAATACTGTAGATCTTAACAATATTTTGTAAGATAATAGGGTCATAGGGTATTTTAACATACAATTATGGGTCAATGAATAATGATTAAAACTACATTTACATGATCCAGTGTGAAATACTAACAAATCGCTTTTCAACTTTGGAACGCCTTGAACCCACCACAATTGACGAAGTTGATTTCTCATTTCTGTCTCTCCCCCCCCCCCCCCTAACACATGGATCTTGCTCTCTGTTTTCTTTAACACTATGCCTATGACAAACACGAATGCACGATTAGGTTTTTAATTGTTTTCAGCCTTCATCCCTTCAGCCTTAAGGTAAATTTTAACAAGTTTAAAATTTTGACAATTTGTTTATTTCAACTTATATCATTGCTTGCTTTTAATTCTAATGAGTAATGATAGTTTTATTGTTCGAGTGTATTGGAATGGCATCCCCATTTTGGAATGGAAGAGTATATATTAAAAATTTTGACAAACGACTCTTTCCATTGTAACTTTTTTTAATCATTAGTGTAACACTCCCAGTAAAGGAAAATCCTAGCAAAGTCACTTACTACATGATTAAACAAACACAAAGAAAGACTACCTATCCACACACACACACAAAGAGAGAGAGAGAGAAGTAAAACTTCTAAAAATAATAAGAATAAACTGAACATTCGATCATATAACAGGATCTTTTGGCATGTTAGATATATCATAAGTGTCACTCACTACAATACAGCCTTGAAGAGGTCAAGCAGACTTAGAAGAGGTGTATGAACCTACTTGGGTGTCCCCCCGAGGAAGGAGGGGTTGAGAATTTTTTTTGTTATAAGTAGAATCTGTTCAAGTGATGCCTCTAGCTTGCTAAATATCATGATTAAAGGGCAAACATAATTGTGCTTGAAATACAATAATAACAGACCACTCACCGTGAGGATGTTTTGTTAGCCTCTGTGCTTTCTGTTTTTCGCCTACTGTTTCCCAGATTTAAAAGTTCAAGAATCTTATCAGCCGAGTTAACCTGAACATAAGCAACAGCAATCAAGAGTCAGAAGTACCCTGACCATGCAATATACAAGCCAACTATGCAACAACTTGAGAACAAGAAATATCTTGGTATGCATCATTGATTGGTGTGTGCGTGTGTGTATACCTGTCTCTGTGTGTGTGTGTATGTATGCATACATGTTCAGCTAATTTTCCACAGGCTAGCAACACATCACTTGTATGCTATTAAAGCTAAACTTTGTATGTCTGTAGTATAAGCAAGCACGGAGTAGATATATTTTATATCTTAAACGGTTGTCTAGTTTTTTCTTGATCCAACAGCTTTTTGATATTTGTCTGCACCTGGACAACACCCACTTTTGGCGCCTTTGTATTATAAGACCTTTTACTTATAGGAAATTAAATTAATTATATTCGTTAGTGTCTTAATGCATAAAACCTAGCTTATCAGCACCCATCATTTTTATGATTTTTTTAAAGGACATCAGTATCTTGACATACATATATCCGCATATATGTATGTCTATCACCTTGGACTTGGTGAAAATACAAGAACCAAAAATATATCAACCACACTTTAGTAAATCTTTCAAGTTTCAATCATTTTCACATCACATGTCAAGCATATATTGCATGAAACATGAAATATGGCATAAAAACTGAATACGATGAAAAGAAAGGACCTTGATACATCTAAGTCCAGCAACAATTATCCCATGCTGGGGATCCTCTCTAAGTTCCAAATGACCTGATGATTTTTCAAGTAAATCATAGATAACCTGCATTCATATAAAATAAGCTATCAACAAATTAATTTTACATTGAATTTTTTTATTAAAAAGAAAAAAAAATACTTCTTAAGCATGATGTATGCCCTACTTCATTGTAGACTTCTAGGTAGGAACAAGTAACTTGGACATCATCAGAGCAATTGTCCTTTTCGATAAGATTAAAAATTGTATGTAGACTGAGAACCATAAGTCCTGGATCATTTTGAGTACCAACCATTGTATATGTTTTTCCGCTGAAATATAGAACGGTGTTAGGTTCTGCATAAATGCTTTTTTATCACTAAATTTGCAACAACGAAAAATGTTAGCTTTCACAAAAAAAAGGACTAAGGGAAGCAGCAGAGTTGAAGCAAAAAAAATCAGATGTTCATAGTTTTTCAAGAGAAATATATAGCACAACATTTTATTTGCTGAATCTTCTCTGGCTTTGTGTGTCAGCATGTGATTCATGCTCATCAAGAACCTCAAGAAAAATTCTAGTTTATCCTAATTAAGACATTATATAAGTAATCTATTTGAAGGCACCACATATGCACGCCCAAGGAAAAACTCAAAGAAAAGATAAATAACCAAAACCTGCTCAAGCATTAGAACATATGTGTACAAATATATATGCGGGGAGAGAGAGAGAGAGACGATTCAGTTAGTATGGTAGTCACCATTGTTTCCAAGGTAGCTTTCCCTACTTACACTACACAAATCATGAGAATGCTAAGATATAAAACATGGGGATTGATATTTCCACAGGTAAAAAAAAAATTTCCACAAGGTCCTCCTCACATGTATAGTAAGTAGGTTTCACACTAATGTGAAAGACATTGTGAAAATATCAGTTTTTGCCTGTGTAAATAACAAGTCCCAACATGGGGATTGATCTATGTTATATAGACACGGGTACAGAAATTGTGTTGCTACTCGGTAGTGTCTAGGTATCGGACTTGTCTATTATTAAAATAATAGGATTCGGGACTCATCATAAAAGGGTCTGTTTTTTAGATACGGGTGTGTGGTAGAACAAGTCATGTTGTTTAAAAGTTAGTATTATGTGTGAGATTTAGTAAAAGAACGTCAAACATTTTGTATGAATTCAAATATAAAAGATACTTAGCGGGTATACTTAAATGATGATTTAAGTATGACAGTTTGGTGTAAAAAGTACTAAGCTTGTGGGTTCAAATTCGAACACCGTCAAGTTTATGGGGTATAATATCAATTGTTAGTGACTTGTAATGGTTATAGTGTCTTTATCTGCCATTTCCATATGGGAGACATCCCCTTGACGTCTTATAATATCATTACTTATCACCATAATCCATCTCTCTCATCACATGAGTTTCTTTCTCTTTCATCACATGACGAGACTTGAGAAAGACAAGCACATAATTAAGGACATTGACTATTTTCTCATTGTTGAGGGCTTAAGGGACATGGATAAAGAATATGATCAGAGTATCAAATACCTTCCAGTTGAACCATATGCAAATATCGTTGCATTAAGGCCTTGAATGACCCCAGCGACTGTAGAAGATATACTTCTCATGTAGATATCCTGGATAAAAGTGCACCATTAAATTAATGGACCATATAATTTGAAAATTGAAACAAACTGAAAATCACAATAATCTCAAATGCATATAATGTATGTATTATACAAATATTCTAATCCCCGAACTTGTCAGGTCGAAACCTTTCTAGATTAACAAGCATCGTCTGCAACTCTTTATTTTTGTTTTTCAGTAAGTAGGCTACCACTCTTTTGACAGTAAAACTAAAATCTATCACCATATCATATTATTAACTGATACAAACTTAAAAATATAAGGAATCTGTAACTTGTAAAGCTCATAAGAATAAACATTAATGCCTTATAATCCTCAGGTTTAGAAGATCGAAGATTGCCCAAGCAAAATAGACAAAAAGTGTATTTTCATTGCATGGGTCAAGACTGCTGCTACTAAAAGATATCAAATCCTTTTCAAATACTCTTGGAGAAATAAGTAACTAGAAGATGTTTCTTTCCTTTTACCTAATTTTACCTTCTTGTTCTTTGACAATTAGCTTATATTTCCTCAGCTCCTCTCACCCATAATAACTTTCGGGCATCCTCATGGTGAAACAGAGGGAGTAATTTGGGGAATGGCAGTTAGACTGGTTGGTAAGGTACGCAGGTTTTTTTTGCCAGCAAACGAGGATTAATCCCACCTCCATCAAACTTGAATAGGAAGGCCTAATTTAAAATGAAGGGAATTATTGACTAAACAAATCCCTTCAGAATGACCTATAATAGAGTTTACTACACTAACCCCAGGAATATGTGCATATAAAAGATCTTTCATACTATGGTTGTGCCCATACCGAAGTTAGATCTAACCAGAAAATTAAATGCAACAGCTAACTAATGATGAGAGGGTTAAGGTAAATGAAGCAATAAATCCCAATGTGCAATGGAAGAAAGAATACAAATTTAAACATGAAAAGAAGGAAAGTAAAAGTAAGAGTAACTGTCTGAAAATTTATCGTCAGAATGAATGAATCAAACCTCCCATAAGTTCTTCATAGTCACTGCTAATTAAAAGAAAAAGATCTTTTGATGACGCTGAAGATTTTGTTGCTTATTTTTCTTCTTAGCACCACAGAAGGGTGCTAAGTTGGTTATAAGCACCATGAAATCAATCATAAGATATTAGGTGTGAAGTAAGAAGTCTTCAAAGACTAATTCCTGAACATACGAGTAAAGCAATTGAAAACATACATAACGTGTTTTCAAATCAATGACATTGCATGTCTACAAGGTTGTCAAATGAATGAGGAAAAATATGAACAAAGGCCAAAACACCTGAGAAAGGAAACTATACAGCCACCATCTTATCTTTACTCTCTTTCATTGAAAAAACAATCAGAGGATTTTTGTACAAAGAAGTGGACATCAAAACACCAAAAGCAAAAGGAAAATAGGCAATACAAACCGAATTGTTAGACTCATGGCCGAATGCATAATCAAAAGAATATCGTCGATCTTTTGTTCGGTTTTGAACGCGTTCAAGATAGTCCTTTGACAAGTCAGGATCCAAAACAAGTACCTCCTACAAATGCCATAGTCAAAAAACACACAAAACTTTCTTTATTGTGGTGATTAGTGAAAAACAAGCAAAATTAAAAAATAAAAAAAATCCAGACATAATTTATCCCGGTGCCGATGAAAATCACACCTTGTCATTGTTCACCCTAACAATATCACGACCTCGTTCTCTGTGAGTTAATCGCCTACATTTCACTGCAACCTATAGCCAACAAAATTCATAAAGATGAAAGAAAGTAAAGAGTGTAAGCAAAGCAAAGAATGTCAACACAAGAATTGAATAAGGTAAAGGCTAACCGTGAGGGTTGTGGTTTTCTTAGTAGCTGGAGCTCTAATACTTGGCATGTTCAATCATCAACATTAATTCACTTCTGAGGAAAACTAATTCCAAACTTCTAAACTCAATTTCACTTGCTAAGAATATCACAACAACATAAAGATATTGCTCTAGATTCTCCCTTAACACGACAAAACCCTAATTCATCCTGGAAATAAACGGAAATCACAAACTCAGCCTCAATTACAACGGAATACAAAAGGACAAGATATAGCCGCCAAAAGAAATCCTGAAGAAAAAAACATTATCTTCAGCTGAAACCGATAGATACATTGTGAAATACTACAAGTAATGTCCTTGAGGAGGGAGGAGAGAGAAAATGAGAGGGTTTTGGGTCGAAGAATTGAATGCAATTGTTTACAGCGTATGGTGCGGATAACCCCATTACATTTACTCAAGTGATGGACCACGGACGAATGCAGAAGACGACGGACGAGCTTTAAAGGTTCAGAAATTTTGTATTTGTAGCTAGCTAGCTGGAGCCTGGAGCCTGGAGCCTGGAGCCTGACTGACTGACTAGTTCTGTGTTTTTTAGTGTTAAAAGGAAAAAAAGGTTTATTTGGAACTTTCTCATTCTGAAAAATCTTCTTTCTATCACTGTCAAAAAACATCTATCATTTCTTCGTGTTTACTTTTAGATTATGAAGGAAGGACATGGCGCCTGATTAGTGACTGGAGAACCATGGTTCGGTTCGGCCCACGTTAGTTAGTTAGTTAGTTAGAGGTTTTAGGAAATCAACCAGTGACTTGGTGTCGTATTCCACTTTTTTTTTTAAAGTGCTCAGAAAAATGGTAGTATATCTTGCAAACTTTAATTTTGTTACCAGCTAGGTGAATAATTGTATGTATTTTGTAATACATAACAGCACTCTGTAATAAATTATTTTAATGATAACTCTTACAAACTTCATTTGCAAATTGCATTGGTGGAAAATCAAGTATGTTCGCTTTTAAGGACTGATAAATGAACTCAGGTATTGTTGATATTTTATTTTAAGTATATTTTATAACTACTGTCAAATTTCTGTTAAAAGTCAACTCATTTAATAGATTTTGTAACATTTTGATAAATATTTGTAGTTCACTAACTCGGTTGTAAAAAAATTCAATTCAATAATGTATTTGTAAACCAATGCCGAGTAGAGTGAAAAAAACGTATTCAAACACTTTTACATCATACTACTGCAACACAAGTGATCAATTTGCTTATAATTTATAGATGAACGTACAGATTGAATCTACTTGAGAATGTGATATTTAAGTTTTTGTACACTTTCCAGACAATTTTTAACACATTCCGTACCCAAAAACCTTGATTTAAATCAACTAAACCAAAATGCTGGCGAAATGTTAGTATTAAACAGGTTCAGGAATTAAATTTATTCAATTGTACATGTCGCCCGATCAGGAAGCACGAGAATAATTCGAATCCAAATCGGAATGGGCATTATCCATATTTTCATTGTTAGGTTAGGTTAAGTGGTCCAAACATAACACAATCAATCTATCATGCCTTCTGATTCTGATTCAGAGATCAGGATGCAACACCTTTTGTCTACCATATAAATGGGTTATCCCAAGTACTTTAAAAGCTTCATCATTTCTATTCAACTCATAATACAACAGCATTGTGAAATTATTATGTGTTACACTACCTTTCTGCGTGCGTGCACAAATTAATACTATATACGTATTTTACATGCAAACCTACTTTACAAGTTTGTAATGGACGTGTATGCTGAAAGATGTATATCACAGCATTCTGCATCCCAGGATAAATCCTTAGCCATAACACCAATTATCTTTCGCTTCCACTCTGATGGATTGTTCTTCTGCAAAGCACAAGAAAACAGTATCCCATCTTAATTTAACTCTCCAGTAAGTGAAAAAGGAACGTGTATAGCTGGCTGGGTAGTAGATAACGTACAATTTCATCTATCTGCTGGCTTAAAGACACATTGGCAAAGGTATTGCTGATATACTGTGAGAATTTGGTACTCTCAAAATCATGATCCATAAATTGCCTGTTGACATACAATTGAACACTAACTGATGAACCTCTTTCCATTTCTAAAAACAATAGAGGTAACAGCTATGTAATTCTCCAACTTCACTCAGTTCAGTGCTGCATCAACTTACCTGAACGTTTGGTCAGTAAAATTCATTGCAATAGGAGCTGCACCATATCTTATTGCCTTGAGCTATGTAATCAAAAGTACGCAAAAGTGAAGAGTAAGTAAACAACATTTCATATACTAAACAAAAACAAAACAAATTCATGCAATCAAGCATGTAAGAGTACATATTGAGAATTGTAAAAGTAACATAATATAAAACATTAATGAGAGATGCAGCACAACCCAAGGACCAATATAAGAGAGGAATAAGTTGTCTTTCAAGCAGCAATAGAATATATATGACTCTAGATATCAGCACAAAGGTGGGCATAGTATGAAGTATTAACCTGCTCAGGTTAGGGGTGGGATAGGATTGACCATCCGAACTAGGTTCTTGCCTGACAGGAGGCTCATTGAACTCTCAGGTTCACATCAATAGTGACACAGAAAAACAGGCATACGCTTTGATAAAGGATGAAATCCACCTCTTCCCTTTCAGGTGTTGAGCATTATACCAACATCCCTTAACAGAGTTTATGTAGCATTCACTTCCCATGGAATCTAAAAAACCTTCTGCAATACTGTGCTTATATAAAAACTGCAGGCTTATCAATTGCCATTCATGCGCCTCGTGTCTTTACTTGACAAAAAACTTGCTCTACCCAAAGTTCAAAAATTGTTCCCACAATGTAGAAATGTTATCTCCCTTACATGTGTGTGCGGGTGGGAGGAGCTGCCATCCCCACCCTAGTATATATGCAATTGCATAATTATACGAAAATAAAATATCTATAAGGAAGCCATTAGAGAGTCCGAATAAAGTCATGGTCCAACCGTCCACAAAGTGAGCCAAAAGTTTCTTAATTTTCTGAACATAAATGAATTGTCATTTTTAAGAAAATTAATATTGCTCTATACATACCGGCACTTGGGACACTGGATCATCAAAAGATGGGCACAAGATAATGTCGGATCCTGCAAAGACTAAATGTGACAAAGCTTCATCGTATTCATTCAAAAATATCAAACTTTCATCCTGCAGAAACAAAGTACAACATTTTATCAGTAGAAATTGACCAACTGATCAAACATAGAACATGCATGTATCACCACTATGCAGTATAGAAGTGGATGTACAGAAGTCTTTATAAAATGTAAACAATATTCAAGCAGGAGAATCAAATAACAAGTCAGTAAAAGACTTGGATTATAGAAGCAGTGGTCTCATATCCATCCTTCCACATTAGCTTCAATGCATGTAAAGAGAAGGCATCACATACCACATTAAAAACAAGAGGTACATATGGTTGTACCTTCAATTCACCCTGAAAGGATTCCAGTGCCCTGTTTATGCCTGGAATTTTGTTGATCCCCATTATAATGAACTGCGGAGAATCCCCAAAAACACTTAAATATATGGAAAATTTTCTAATACAAGGACATAATATTCGCACAAAAAGATTTTAATTAGCTGAGACTCACCATTACTCCTTTAAAACAAAGTACAAATGAGTAATCTAACATATGAGATTAGTATAAGAATAGGAAGATTGCCTCAACTAAATCAAGCAGCTAGATCCTCAATACAATCCAATAAATACAAAAATAGAAAACTAAACAGATCTAACCGAACAAACTCAGACATGAAAAATGATTTTGCAAATTTTCGGAGAATAGAAACAAGAATCTTATAACAACCTGAGCTCCTCTCCTGGAAGCAATCCATATAAGCTTCTTAAGGTTGTCCACATCAACATCTGAAACTTCTGAGAAGATGCATCCAACCTGAAAATATTTTTTACTCTCTTTTATAGTGATAAAAACAATGATACTGCACCTTGGAGAAATTGGACGAAATGAAGCAGCTTCAGGCTGCTCAAAGATATGCAACTAATTGGCTATTCAAATACAATTAGTTAAACATAGATGAGTATGAGAACGTATGAAGGTGCCACAGCTTGCAATCAATCTTTGCAAGTTTCTTATCTAATTCAACTCAACTCAACATCTTTTATCCCAATTCCCAAACTACTTGGGGTAGGCTTAAAATGAATCTAATAGGTGGAAAAGAAAAAGGCAAGGAGAAATTAAAATAATATAATAATAAAACATATAAAAAGATAAGATGAAAAATAAAACAATAGAACTATATGGAATTAAATAAATTAAACACCCACGGGGAAAAATACCTACATATCAGCTCAACTTTTATTCCAAAATAGTTGGGGTAGGCACATACATATATGAAAAACAAAAGGGGAAAATGACATAAAGGGGTAGGAAAGAAAGAAAGAAAAGAAAGAAAAAATGAAACCCAACTCGGCCTTCAATATGCAGATTGTACTCCTCCACACACTTCTACCAAAGGCATTTGTATCCAGGGATTTATAGTAAAGATCAAATAATTATGACATAATTATTTAAGAGCAAAAATATCACCAAAGTCAGAAAAGTAGAAGAACCACGAAGTAAATGTAGATATATAAAGCACCATAAACTAAGAATCAAAAACATGTATAAAGCATGCACATCATACTCCACAGATGTTAACGTAGTGGACATCATTAGGTATATTAGTAGTATCAAATAACTAGCATATCCTAAGACCTAGCCTGAACGTACATGTATCAAACGTTAAACCTAAAGCCTTCCAATCTATTCAGAATATAGGAATAATTAACTTATAGTCTGAAAGATCTTAGGCAATAATGATATTAAAAAACACTATACTTCAGGTATGAATTAACACATCACCAAAATGTCAATATGCCTAAAAACCAAAATCCACTCTTTATCAGTTTAAATTGCCGAAGCATTTCGGAAATGAAGAAACAGACAATAGTTTCCAAAAATCAAAATATGACTCTAATTATTCTGAAATAAAATGTTCAAAACATTCATCTTTGCAACATTAGCTAACATGTTTCCGGCACGCAATATAAGTTCCTATTTAAAGTTTAACTTGCAATACATAAAGCACAGCTCCACCTCAACTCAAAAAACTTGTTACAAAAGAATCCAGAAGAAGGGGGTGGGCAGGGGAAAGATCCTCAATGGACTGACCACTTACTAAAACAATAGAAGTATGGTCTCGTAAGCCCAGGTGCTGCTGCAATGCGACTTTACAAACATCTTTTCCTCTCATATCATCTGTACTGTAGCTTTGGGGAAGCAATTTGTCCTTGGAAGGATCCCAGGTTGAGTTGTCAAATCCAAAAGGAGCAATCATCAACTTGTCCCTTCATTTAAAAACAAAAGAGGATAACCTACAGTATAAATTATTTAAATTTCTCAAGACATAAAACAGTGGTTGAAAGACAATTTTAAAACCTATTTATTTGTTCTATGAAGAGGAAGATTGGGGAAGGAAAAAAGTATCACGAATGTTCAAGTACAAGAGCACTACTCACTTGTGGATGGCTAAGGTGGGTTCCAGCCCATGACTCAAATTACGAATAATATGACCTTTTGAATGCATGGATGACATTATCACAACTTTATTGGAGTAAACTACTCCACCCTGCAAACTTGAAGGGAGAGAGTCAAAAGAAACCAAGTAAAGAGGCCAATTAAATGAGGCAAGAGATCCTACTATTTAGACATTGCGACATGGAAAATAAATTAAAGACTGAACGCATTAGGTAGCAAAATCTTTTCTGCATTATCACTGCTCCTACACAAAAACAGGCTAGGGATTAGAGTAAAATTATGAGTAAGAGACCTAGATGCGCCTACTGCCCAAGTGTTGAATCATCATCCTAGACATACCGATTTAAGTGTTGAGCCCTTTAGAATTAGTCTGACGGGTTTCACTGAAACTTTAGGGGGTATTGTGCATCTTAAGCTTTCTAAACCACAAAAAAGATCCATCTAGTTGATAAAAGTTTAATAAATCCATTCAACAGGAGCCAAAAATGCCGAATAGAGCATTTAACGCCACAAAATGTTGATGATGAATGTGACCATGGCCAATGATTTTCAAGAATGAAGTCTATAGTATAAATACCTTCAAAATGTTTATGAGATGAGCCTTATTGTGATCTTGTAATCGATCAGGACGGTGTAGCCTGGAAGGATCAAGTCCACATAGTGCTAACTTATCTGGATGCTCAAGACGCTGAAATGATATAAGACAAATCACCCTCAGATGATAAGTCAATAATCCAAGATTGCAAGTACGAAAAAAAGATAAAAATATAAATTAAAGTCCAAAAGAATTGCCTGAGAATTAAATGCCTGACATGTTAACAATATTCTAGTAGCTGAAAGTCCCTGAATATTTAAAACAAAACTGTTACCATCAGCAACATATACAGATTATAATTCATTAGCAAGTATAATAATTGTAAAGGTAGCATATGAAAATAACAATAGACAAGTTGAGCATGAGAAATCTCGGATGAAATGTTCCAAATAAGCCTTTGACGCCAGGTGATCTAAATTGAAGTGTGCTTGAAAGCATAGGCATGCCAGAATCACTATGAACAATAAGGAGATGAAGCTTGAGCACTTGCAACAGACTAGCACTATATACAATCTCAGCTTAAAGATCGACAAACCTTTGTAGAGTTTATTAGTTATAAATATAAAACTTTTATGAAAACATTTTCTTGAGCATGTAAAACTTTTCTGAATGAAATAAACAAGACTTCTTCTGATAGCAAAGTAAAATGTACTATATTACCAAGACCAACTCTACAGATTCAAACATATGCGATATAAAAATACCACTGAAAATCAGTAAAATGATGTAGATCCAAGTTACACCTGATTAACAAAAACATCCCAAAAGAGTGGCCCAACAATAGAAGTTTCCCAGTTGTGGATATGTAGCACATCAGGCTGCTTGCCTGATTTTACTATATAATCCAATGACGCACGAGAGAAATAGGCGAATCTGACAACATTAAGTAGAGACAAATGAGAAATCATATTTAACTACAAATTGCACCAAATATCTGCAGAATATACAAATGTAAAATGGAGTTCCAGCAAGATAGCCACCCTAAATGACAGGATAATTGAATTAAGCATAACAGAGTTACTTAGAAAATGATTAATCAGTTGGCCTAGTGTCCTCAGTTGCACTAGAACCCCAATAAAGCATGAACTCCAGATAGACAATTTGTATATAACGACAATTGTAAATTACTAGGTAGTGATATTACTAACAAAACACTAGCTAGGAAACTATATGTAATTAGTTGAACTACGTGGAAGTAAAGAAAGTTGAAATTTTATAGAAATAGCGAAGTGAAAATTACTAAATTTGACGCACCATGATGGAGTCGGTTTCAACTGTCACTCAAGGAAAGAATAAGCTTGGTATAACAAACACCCCCAAGGAGGAAACAGCTCTAGCAATAATATTCGTGTTAGTGAATGACTGAATATAGCCGGGATGATTATTATGCTAAAAGGATGACTTCGGTCTTTTGCATTACAATGATTAATCTCGCTTTCAGTTTACTTTAGCCATAATTATATGAATATAGTCGGGATGGTTATTGTGCTAAAAGGATGACTTCGGTATTTTGCATTACAATGATTAATCTAGTTTTCAGTTTACTTTTACCATAATAAATAGATCATTTTTCCATTTATATTTTGATAAATTAATTGCTCAACTATTACTTACAGTAATGAAGATTGTTTGACAGTAGCCATTATGATTTTATGACTAACCAAACCTCCAACGCATGTACAGTTATATTTAAAAACCTGAAACAAGGGTGTCAGGGATTAATCAAATTTCTCAGTAATTTACTCAGGGCATGTACAATCTTTCCTCACCATCATTGCAACTGTTTGAAGTTTAGCAACTCCAGATTTTAATACCCTTTTGGCATACAAATAGCAACTGACAGGTTCATAGGCTTCTAATCCCAACAAAACAACTCATTTACTCTCCATACTGAATATATACGATATAGTAAGCAAAGAACAACCCACTCAACCAAACAAATATTGGACGTGGCTCCTCTCCGGTATACAATTTTTATCATATAAATAATAAAAATATTACTATAGATTTTTTTATTATATATTGGATTTGGTTCCTTTCAACAATTCCCTACATGTAATAACAAGCTAATGAAGAAGGACAGTCTTTCTGATATATCATTTTGACTTCTTTGCGGAGTTGAATTTCCATTAGCATGGTTAAGCAAAGGCTTCTGTGGTTCAAAAGGATTAACTTCCTTCAAATTGGTTCCAATTTAGACCAACTGAAAGCTGAGCTGACAAATTTGTGTATCCAAAAACTGGCCCAGGACTGGACAATTCAATCAACAAGGAACCCAATATAAACCAATCAACACAGTGTTGGGTTTCAGGTCAATCGACACATTAAATTGCATGGACAGTAGGGAATTAAATTTTCGGCATTTTATGATTCTCTCAACCAAAAAGTAGAGACTACAAAAAAATGAAACAAGCAAAGCTGAAAATTTTAACTATCCACGGGTCGTAATTACAATCATGGGTGGGGGGAACCAGAACATTTTTAAAGCATATATATAAATTCACAATTTTGCAATGTAGAACAATTTCAGATTGGACAAAGTTTAAAGAGAAAGACTATGCTAACTAGAAAACAAAACAGATAAAAGTACTTTATGCCGTCTAACCCTCTTAAATGTTTAAAGATGATAAAAAAATACCAACCGTTCAAAATCATCCGAGTATCCATACATCATCTCACGGCAGAAAAAGGATGAATAATAAACAGGTTGTATAAAAGTGACCCCTATGCCACACACAACACTGTATAACAAGAATAAAGCTTGATCAGTTCCCAGGGAAGTTTCCTACTGCAGTTTTGACGGAATTATCTCAATTAAAATTCAAATATTAGCAACAACAAAAGAAATAAGTTAATTTAAAGGAATATTCTAAAGTAAAATTTCCAAAAAAAATAAACTTCAAAACTAACCCAGTCCAAATAACATTTGCGTGCAATTGTCCGTTGAAGTATGAATAAAACTCTGCCTCAATTTCTCGTAATCCTTTAACTTCATCTAGGTTTAGGCTAGAGTACCTGTTTAAAACATGCACTGCTCCAATTATCCAAAAAAATAAATATATTTGTACCAAAAACTTTTTGGCTGATCAATATTGTTAAAAAATTGTTGGGCCCATTCTCTAACATTTTAAGCTTTTACAACTGGTAACTTAACATGATACAACTCCTATAGTTACCAAATGTCTTGCATTGATGTCTTCCCATTTACACTTTGTTTCATGTTGTTGGTACAGATGCACACTTTTGATTTGTGCATTATGATGCACCGTGGTTTGTCTCCCCTGTGCAAGCCAGGATCGCAAGTGGGGGAGAATGTTAAACTATGATATACATGGTCGAGTTCATTCTCTGACAACTTACCATTTTAGAACAAATACTAACCTAACAATTATTTGATTCATGTGGAACTGGCGAAAAATCACAAGATTCCAGCAGTCCTTGAACTAGGGACTTGGCCTTCTAGGGTATTATGTATGCATATAATTTGAATTTCTTGCATTAACTGAAGCATAAACAAACAGTATTTTTAAATAACTGAATCTTATCCTCAATTCATTTAACCAACATACGGAACACTTAATTAAAGTTTAAATTAAAGTGAGGAGAAGATGAAGAGCTCAGCTTATTCAGGAAAATTTACACACAAGGCTTCTAGGAAAAAATAAATTATTTCAAACCTTTAATCCACTTGCAAGAAGCTAAATGACACATATTTCAAAAGACATTGTTCCATTTTCATATTAATAGTGATACAAATATTTAAGAAACTAAGGATTAGTCAGGGAACATTCAATAATGGTACAGCATCATTCACTACGATAGTGTGACAATATAGCGATGCTTCTGCCTGCCAGGAAAAAAACACTTTTTAGTTTTTACTGATTAGGTTACGGTCATCATTGTAGCTTTTGGTAACCTCTCAATTAATTTATTATTGTCCTTTATCAATGCTCACACAAGCATAATAACTAATATCTCCAATTATGATACAGTTTCTATGGGGAAATAATGCAATATAAGATTTTTGATATTCAGCTGCTAAATAGATAGGACATTCTGGAAGGATCAAAATGTAGGATTAGGTCCTTCATTACTTGGGTAATATAACCTCCACAAAATTCCCCTTTCTTTGCAGTACAGAAGATAAGCCTGTGATATATGACGCCAAAGATCCAACAGAGGTCACTGGTGCCATTTCAGTACAGATGTGGACAATGTGGAAACCCTTCCTGTTAATTAGAGTATATGTTAGAGAAAACAATATAAGAAGTAGAATAAAAGAATATACATGCACTTGAAACCTGCAAGTAGGAACATGCCAAGTTTGTCAGCAAACCACCCTTCAGCTTAGGGAAGGGGGAAGGGGAAAGGGAAAGGGAAAGGGGGTAAGGAGAGAACTCTCAAATCTGCTTCACAACCCATAAAATGGTTGATTCTGTCAATTATTGCCAGAAATTCCAAAAATATAAGAAAGTCAACAACTGGATATCTCTACAAATATTTCCTTCTTTATCGACAGCCAATTTTACATACTCCTGGCTTACTTTTACTTTTATACATAAAAATCGGGACATTGTACTTACTGAAAATAAGCATGAAAAGAATACACATGTACAAACAATAACTCAAGCATACAAACTAGACGACTGTAATTCAAAACACTTTTCTATTATAAGTAACAGCAATTCAAAACATTATCCTAGTGATTGAAATAAGTAAACCAATATGTATCGAAATACATACATTTTTCTTTTACCAGAGAAGCAGCGGAATCCTGCCAGAAGTTCAGCATCTCCTTGACGCAGCATGTCAGAGAAATCATCAACTAAACTACCTTTTGAATCGATGATTAGCTTTCTCAAAACAGATGCCTCCTGAGTGTCAATCATGCCAGTAAGAACCATAGAATCTATTCTAAGAAGCAATTCCGAGCGGATTGAGAGCTTATCTGTTTTGGTTGTAAATCAATAAAAGAAGATTGTTAGCTTCAGAAGCATCTTTCTTCTCTTGAAGTGTTAAGCATTTCAAGTGCCAAAGCACGAGAAGCATAACATGAGCATAGAACCGGGTCCTTCATAATTCCCCACAACAGATACTCAGCTCAACTCAACAACGCCTTTTACTCCAAACTAGTTGAGGTAGGCTGAAAGTGAATCCTCTATGACAGCATAAAAGTAGCCCATGCCACATATAAAGTTACATAATTACAAATCATAAATAATTGTCTACACTTGTAATAATATCTACATGGCCAAATAGAGCTACAAGCAAATAAGTAACAGTACTCTCTATAGTCTATACATCTGCAGGTAGAAATTTTCAGGAATATCATTTTCCCCCAAAGACTGCATCAGCAGCTTCGTAAATCTATCACAGGTAAGATTGTATCTAACATCTCATGCCAACCATGCATAACCAAACTCCCATAGCTATTACTAACACATCACAACTTCAAAAGCAAGGAATGTGAACAATAAAGCCCAAAGACTACTGCATGCATAAGTCAAGTGCATATTTTTTGAGTTGTATGTGGAGCTTAACCATTACCATAGTAATGAAAATCCTAGATAAATGGTTATCCATATACTATCTCTACAGTTGGAAATGTGTAGTATCTCCTTTAGAATAAATGTGATCAATAAAGCCCAAAGACTACTGCATGCGTAAGTCAAGTGCATATTTTTTGAGTTGTACGTGGAGCTTAACCATTACCATAGTAATGAAAATCCTAGATAAATGGTTATCCATATACTATCTCTACAGTTGGAAATGTGTAGTATCTCCTTTAGAATAAATGTGATCAATAAAGCCCAAAGACTACTGCATGCGTAAGTCAAGTGCATATTTTTTGAGTTGTACGTGGAGCTTAACCATTACCATAGTAATGAAAATCCTAGATAAATGGTTATCCATATACTATCTCTACAGTTGGAAATGTGTAGTATCTCCTTTAGAATAACATATGGTAGAAATTGAAATCCAAAAATATAAATATGAACGAATTAGCTCAAAGACATGAGACTGAAATGACCCATTAAGAGGAAACTTCAACAATATATGCCAAATTCACCTGAATTTCAGTTAAGGAGGCAAGTCAACTCATCTAGAGTAATATCATTGACAGCTCATAATAAACAACTTGGCAGTATTCAAAACACTGGAACAGATTCTGGTATTAATATAAAGACTAAGATACGTATTATATATAATATATATATAAAGCAAGGATCAAGAGCATTCCCATTAAATAGCATTCCTCCTTAAATAGCACTCTTTTATTAAAACTACGTCGTTTTGGAGTCTTTTTTAAAAAACAAGTGGGGCCGGGTGGCATTTTTGTAAATAAAAGGAAAGCAAGTGGGACCACTCCCTTTTAAAAGACTCCAAAACAACGTAGTTTTAATAAAGGAGTGCTATTTAAGGAGGAATGTTATTTAAGGGGAATGCTCTTGATCCTCTCTCTCTCTCTCTCTCTCTCTCTCTCTCTCTCTATATATATATATATATATATATATATTACAATAAAATGAACAAAACTCTATAGAGTAGAAAATCCAATCAATATTTTACTTCTTTTTTTTTCTTTTCTTTTTTTTTTGCAAGCTAAACTTCTACGCTTTATCACTTCATCCTCACACTTCTCCTACAGGTATCTTTTTTGTTTCTTCCCAGATTTCACCAGAGATATAAGGAGCAACACTATTATTAAAGCATGCACATCTAGTTGATGGAACTGCATTTTCATCAGCTAATCAACATGAAAGCACTTCATTTTATGAATCAAATATGCTGATTGATGGCCCTACTATCCTTGTATGTGTGAACTTGTGTGTGCGAGAGCACACATTAGTTAAGGGGCATTTGGTTCAGGTCACATCAATGTGATTGGCCGTAATGGAATCGCTTATTACATTGATGTGACACTTCTCCAGACTAATTTAGTTCATCCAATTACTTTTAATTATAAATACATATGTGACGAGATTACGCCAATTTGGCCCTTTTTCATTATATAGATATACGGGTTTAATGTCCCATTATTCGGAAAGATAACGTTTGTGGTATACGTAAAGTACTAATTAGTCTTGACTTGACATTTTGACTTTGTAATTAGTACTTTACGTATACCAACACATGCTACAAAATATCAAATATAGCTAAACTCAGGAATCGTGTTAGCACATTACCATTACATTACGAAACTCCATTATATTATATCCCTAAAGTCATCTTTATCCAAACTGACCCTCAAGGTTTCAATCTCGAAGAAACTGATATTCTTAAGATATCCGCAACATCTTGAAAGATAAGAAGAGTAGAGTTGCATTTAATAGTTTGCATGTACAAGGGGCATGCACAGACTAACCAAGGTTATCACTTTCTAATAGACTATTAAAATCCTATAGATATGCAGAGTGAAACTCTTAAGAGTAATTGAGCAATATAATATATGATCTTCAATCTGAACCACCTATCGTAATCTGCATCCTACAGTGCTGTATGGTGGATGAAATTATAATTTTTACTTTTTCGTTTTTGTTTTTCTTTTACCCTGTTTTTTTAGAGTATGATATTGATAGCCATTACTTTGTATGTAGAGGCAACAAGAGTTAACAGACTTGAGTGCTTACAGTTCTACGTTTATGTTCTATCCCTAATTCTATTGTAGTTCTTCGTTAACCTGAGAATTATTGGAAGAGAGCAATTGAGGTACAAGGTGCTTTGGAGTTTGGAATGTTATTTCATCACCTTAGACTACGTGAAAACAGCCCAACTTCAAAACTAATGCAAGTCAACAAAAGACATCAAAAATTGCTAAATCCCAAGAACAAGAGGCTCGTAAGAAATTAGTCAAAGATACAAAGTTAAATTGTAGCAATTAACAATTTTTTTTATTAAACTACAATTAAATAGTAACAACTGCAACAGCTGTACATAAATATCATATTCAAGTGACTATCACCTTTCCCAGTCCTGGCCTGCTTGTTCACCTTTTCTCTTTTCATTTTGTCCAGCTCCTCTAAGGCCTTCAGACGTTGCTTATTTAAGTAAAGAATATCTGAATGGCAAGCATTATCAAACAGAATATAAAAAGTATATATTGGAGTATGATGCACATACTAATTCATTCGTAGAAAAAATTGACAGATTTGTAAGAATTGAAGGGAGGGGAATGCAAAAGAACTTTTACTCTGTTGAGCTTCCTTAAAAAGTTGCCAAATGTCTGTATGCGTCTTTTCTGGCTGAGGATTCATACTTTGCAGCTGTCCCATAAAAAATATACAATCGGTTGTGTGAAGTTACCAACTGCTCTAAAAGCTTAAGCTATTATAAAAAGAACACAACAATGTTTATCATGATTTAACAATGTTAATCTTTTGCTAAATAACTCAACTCTGAAACAAAATATACGTACCTCAGACATGCTATCTTCGCTCTCTAACCTAAATTGAAATATATAATTTGTGGCTGAGTGAGGTAAAATGTCAAAAAAAAAAAAAGAGTACTACATCAATAATATAAGAACAGAATAGACAGATGTGCTCACTCAATCTGATTAGGTCCTCTAGACAAACCAATGCTCTCCCCGTTCTTCCTGAGAAATAAATTAATACAAATAACGAATGAGTGTTGGTTAGAACATAACAGTATCATAAATAATTCCTGAGTGATACCCTGAACAATGAAGGAGACGGGGCTTAATAGGTTTCCACTTAGGCGTACTGAATTTGGGGAAAGGATGAGCCATCATTGGAAACGCTGCATTATTAAGTAGTAAAATCTCCATTGCTGCTGTTTTCCTAACGAACGAGAAATAGAAAAACAAATAGTAATACAGTTGGATAAAGATTAAAAAAAAAATTAAGCAAGAATATCAGTGCACTGCATCTGCATCCGACCTTTTCAGATCACCTTTGATAAAGTGTTCACAAACTCGGCTTGATTTCAATTATTTACCTTTTGTAGAAAGCGGTTCGCTCTTTATCCCCTCCCCCTTCTTCCAAGTTCCAACTCCTTTGTAAAATATTCTTCTTTTATATTTATCCTTAAATTTATTAGAATTTAGGAACAGTGAAAAAGATAGTTAATATTTTTATTTTTAAAATTTTTTTAGATGGGTCCAACCGTACAAATATAAAAAAATTCGAATAATTTAGTGATATATGTCAACGATTTTATATTAATGAAAGTTTAATAAACTAAGTTATCAAAATATATATTAATTTTATAAGATTATAATAATTATGCTACATAACTTTAAATTAAATAAATATATATATATATATATTATCTCATAATTTCAAATGAATTTTTATTTATACAGTTATACTTTGTTAAAATATTAATATAAATTATATAAGTCTAGATAAGATATCAATCTTTATTGGGATAAAAATAACTCAATTTTAGAAGGAAAAAAAATTAGCACATATTTTAGTATAATTTTAATAGAAAAAAGTAGAAAATACTAGGAAAAAAGGTAGAACGTTACTATCTGCCTTTTCAATTATTTGTCATAAAAACACACTTTTTACTATAAGATCCTCTATTTTAACTATTTAACCCATTTTTCTTGGCTAAGTATGTGTATCATGTCAATTGTCATGCGTTAGATTTATAATTATATATGATTGGGGTTGTTATTTCTAGTCGTGTGTAAAATTCATGGCCTAAAAGATTTCACTAATTTAATAGCTATTATTTACTTTATTAATTAAAATATTATTTTAAGTTGCTATTATCAGCTAATCCTAACAATCATAATTTTATTTTTATTGATAGGTGTGTGCGGGTGCAAATATTTATATATTTTTATTTAGTGTTATAATTGATTCATTTTATTTTTTTAAATTAATAAAATTTATAAATAATAATATTTTAAACGAATTTTAAAAACTAGCTTTAAGAGTTTTAATACGAGTTTTAAAAGGGGGTCCTTTAAGCTTGAGTTGAATTGAAAAAGTATAAATTTTAAGTAAACTGGAGTAACTTTTTTATAAAAGAATAATATTTAAATCCTAAATTTCACAAAATTAATCTTATTTGGAATAAAATATTTTATTTCATAAAAAATAAAATCTTCTATTTTGCTAGCGACAATACACAATAACATATTACTCTCAAATTTAGCATCACAATTTCATTAATACCACCAATAATACTACTTAAAACTAATCATTTTTATTTATAAATTTAAACTCTTTTTGTGAAATGTAAGAAATATATCATAAACAAAACTTAATTTATCAAGCTCAATTTCAAACAAAGTAGACAAAACTATATAACAGTGACCCCATATTCCATGCTTTATTTAATTAAGAAAAACTGTAAACATATTAACTACATAATATAATTTTGACTTGGAATTGTGCTACTAAGATTACACTATGATCTTTTTATTCGGTAAGAACAGGCGTGTAAATTACCAGTTGTGAGTTGAAGGTTAAAAAAATAAACAGAAGTTAAAAGTTTCAAATACAACCAATTGTCAGTTCATTATTATATAAAATGGGCATTATTGGCTCAATCATAGATCCCCAACTTAAACCAGATCGTGCCAAGGAGATGATGGCTGCTATATAGATCACCAAAAAACATCTAAATTTGACCCCAGCTAATAAATAAGCCCCTACTTTACATCATGCTGTATTAGAAACAACCATGAAAAACCCCAGGAATTACAAATTCTGAAAAACTGAAAGGGATGGATGATTTAAGCTAATTAAAAAATAAATTTCCTTCAAGGTGAAATTATTTTGTCAAACATCATCGGCTTAGCTTACGCTTCTTTGCCTCTTTTCTCATCCGTTCTCTCCTCTCTTCTTCTTCGATCTTAAGAAGTTCTTCCTCATCCTCCTTCATCCCAATTTTCTCACTGAAGAATGACAAGAAACCACAAAGCTCATGAGCCACGATACAAGTAAAAGATAAAAAACATTTTGAATACTATTGGCACACACAAAATGACTAAATATGTATAATATTTTGTCTGTTACATTTAAACGATTCTCACAAAAGAAATTATTAATTAATGCAATTTCCATAAAGCATCTTTTTCCCACCAAGTGGTGGCAATTCTCTCAAAATAAGTTTTTAATTAATGCAATTTCCTTGAAGCATCTCAGCCTGTAAGTGATGCACAAGACCATAAAAGAAATTCACACTTTAATAATCAAGAATTATTATAAAAAAAACATTATATCCAGGTTATCTGTTTGATTTGGATTCTCAACATTCTGCTCTGAATTGTCACCACGAAATTGCTAAATATTTATCAATAAGCTGCAAAAAACTACCTTTTCCTATCAAAAAAACCAACATTATATCCCAATTCCCATATTTTTGACCTCCTTGTCAAATGGATATAAAGATAATGAAGTAAATCGTCAAGAAACAAGAACCTCACAAAAGATCAAACATGCAATATTTACTTGAAGACGCTTGTTGTATCTAATGTGTGCACCAGTGGTCTGTGTACAAGGGGAATGGATGCGACAAGGAATAAAGAAAAGTTTATATATATGCAGGTGGTGGCATTACTAATATATAGAAACATTAAACATAACAATGTGTATGACAGTGTCAGTATGAGATTGATTTCTATGTTGTTAATTGACCAAGTGATTCTCACATGCAGAAACCTAAAATGGCAAAATTCGGCCATAACAATAGTTTATACTAACCTGCGTCTCTCCTCTTTCAGAATTTCATCAAAATTAGCCTCCATGTCACTGACATCATCATCGTCAGCATATTTCTTGGGATTATATCTGCAAAGAAATCTCAACTTCGTTATGAACAAAAATGTGCAATAAATGCAAGTAATAATACAAATTAAAAGGCCGCATCCATGAATCTTCGAATAAAATTTTGTTACACTAATGACAAAAGCATAATAAATGTCATTGATGCATTACTATCAAAAAACAAGGTGAAGAACAACCCTCCCCCTCCTTTTTTATTCTCTCTTTTTCCGACTCAAGAAACTAGAAAAGTATAACAAAAGAAAAGCATATGAAATGAAAATCATATTCCTAGAGCTTCAGTAAATAAGCAATAGCAAGAAGATAGACATGCTTATCCCACTTAGCAGGCATTCTGATAAGTTCAAAACTCGATGCCTAAATCCCCCAAACCCCATCCAGCTCTCTCATGGCCCCATATAGGGAGATTTCAGGCCAAACCAGTTACATTTCATTTTAAAATAGTAACCCACACTTGACCTTACATTAAAACAGCCAAAAAATAGGTTATTGGGGCTCATTTTTGCAAATAAGTATAAGGTCCATTTTTTCTTACAAAGTGCAACCCTTGCAAGCTCTACAAAATAGAAGACTGGTATTTTAACCTGAAATCCCTTCAACCAAGGGAGGTAAAATAAGGAAATGGTATAATTACACCTACACAAGCCTAAAAAGTTGGACAAAAACAGAAATTATACGATCAAGCATTAAGCTTGCTTAAACTTAGGGGTGTAAATGAACCAAGTCGAATATTGAGTTGGCTCAGATTTGGTTCATAAAATTTATCGAGTCTGAAATAAAGTTTGACCGAGGTTCGTTTAGGTACAGAGTAGAGCACGATCTCAAATCAAGCCCGAGCAGTTTGAACTTTTCAAGTTGATCCGAGTATCAATAGAAAATTACATTTTCAAAAGGTTCGAGTAATTTATTGAATTTTAAAATTTGTTCATATTTGAATCGTTTATATTTTGAGTCGAGCTCAAATCGAACTTTTAGTCAAGCAGATAAGAATCCACGAATCGTTTGATTCATTTTACAGCCTTACTTAAACCCGTGCAAATGATCCAACAAATGATAATGCAAATATTAGGAGAAAACAGACTATAATAATTACCCAAACATTCTTCTAATCATACTGATTGCTTCTCCACCATCTTCGTCCTCGTCATCATCAGAATACTGTCTTGCAGGCCTTTTCTTTGGGCGTTCCTGTTGTGAAGTAACACGGGAGGGAACCTTTGCTGGTGGCTGCTTTATCTGTAGAGATTTCATGGAAACAACGAAATTATTTTTACACAATCATGAGTCGGAGAGGAAGATGGAAACTAACAAATTAAGCAGTAATGCATTATACCCAAATAGAAACCATCATAATTGACATATATGTGCGTAACAGGAAATAAGTTTGAACCTGAGGTTTGGAGGATATTGGTTGTCTTGATAACAATTTCCCCTTGCTAGATTCTTGCAATTCCCTTCTTCGGTCCAAGGTTTGCTTCGGAATAGATGGTTGGGGTTTCGAAGGAAGTGGTTTGCGCACAACAGGCATGTAATTCTTTGCACTTGGTGGAATAATCTTCTTCTCTGTAGAAGTCATCGGAACCTTTGTAGGTAAGGCTTTCGGAGCCTGAGGCCGGCTATGTCCACTCTCATTGTTGCTACCATGCCGTTTCCGATAGTCCACTGATGTCATCGGCTTACTGACAGAAGTTGATTTTTGAGGCCCCACTTTAGCTTGTATCTGCCTAGCTGCAGGCACAGATCTCCTTTCATCGCGACCATTAAACACCTTTTTGTCATTATTGCTAGATAACTGCTTGCTCTTCTGTGGCACTTGAGCCAATCTCGCCTCTTCAACATCACCAAAAAACCTGTATAAGTTTTCTCAATGAAAATAGCATGTTCTGGGTCTTTAGACAAAAAGAAAACAGAACAGATACATTTAAGCAGTAACACACCAGGTCTTGGAACAACTACATTTCGAGGTGGCGGGTTTTTATTAGGAGCTGGAAGCTCTGCATCATCCGATAATAGAAATGAGTAGTCCCTAGTATTTTTAAGCATCTGGACTTTTGTTTTTGTCTTTAGCTGCAAAACCATTTAAAAGAACCTTATTTTAAATATTTATATATAAAACAAATTTAACGGACAATTGAGAACATATTACTGTAAATCAAAAACAATACCGCATTAGTGACTTTAGGGGGATGGTCATTCACTCGAGGCCTGGATCCCTGGGGGGCTGAAGCATGAACCTTATTGTTCTGCAAAGGTAAGTTTAGTCATCAACTTGTAAACCACAACTCAATGAAGTAGATAAGTCTGGAAAGGGAAACCCCGGGTGAAGAGAAAAGCTTCAAAGTTCATCAATCAAATTTACATCAGCAATAACCATATGATTTTTTAATTGCCCCATAATGGTTTTAAGCTGAATTTTGAAGTGTATAAAATTGAAGCATGCCTCCAAGGGCGAGATGCACAAGAAATTTAACCCAAAAGCAGGATGCTATGTCTGAAGACATTTCCTACCACCTATCCACAGTCCATCTCTGTAACTTAGTAATAAGATTCACCAACATTCAGGATAGCAGCTAACAATCAATGGCCTAAATACTTGTTGCTTACGTATGTTAAAATATATAATATCACCTTGAACTATTTTTACTCAAATTCTTAAACATTTCAAACTAAAACACAACTACTAAAGAAAAAAGGGTGCACGGATCATCACTTTGTGTTGCATGTTATTACTCCAATTCTCCAAAGGAGAGCTCACCTATAGTGGGGCACAACCAGGTTGTATGCAGAAGGTTCAGACTAAAGTTAGGTTTACAAATCACAGGCATATAATGAATTTTGATACTTACGCTGTGTTTGGATTTAGAAACTCTTTCTGCCAAATGTGGATTCTCTAATAACGACTTGCTTTCCTCGATTACTCTTTGAGCTATAACAGGCTGTGAAGGCCCAAAGAAGGATCCATAACTGCACAACATGAAACAATTAAATCAATTGAACACTTCAAGTTTGCTTTAGGATTTAACTCTAGTTACACAAAGATTGAGCTCTGGTTCACTAAATTAGAAAAAGTTTGACAATTGAATCGGTGTGATACGAAAGAACTCGTTAAAATTGTAACCACATGCCTATAGAAAGCATAAGATATAAATTTCATGAAATATTTCTCCACCACCAAGAGAAAGAGAGACCGTGGGATGTGTGGACTGTGGAGAGAGAATTATTGGTTCTTGACAAAGTGATACGTAGAAAGCACTTCCATATCACTTATTATGATCTAAAAAGAACTCATCCTCACAAACTAGTTGGAGAAATAGAGCCCAACCCTATCTATCCGCACCAAGTTGCCAATACAACCGATGTGGGACTAGCCCCATAGGATAGTAGAATCATGGCCTTCTGGTACCGACAACATCACTCTAGCAACACTGACCAAACATATTCTATTGACCCGTGTATCAGATACACCAATCAGTTATTTATTCCATCCTCAAGGAAGCCCCTTGGGTCTAGAAGGCAGTCCACAACTCGAACTGCATTATGCAGATGTGTTGTCCCCATCACATCAAGAAGTTTAATGTTTCAACTAGAAAATTAATCCAACTTAAAACCATCTCAAACTATAAACAGATAGATAATAAACTCAGACTAATCTCCAGCATTTGCAACTCCAATACACTTCTGCAAATTGCTTAGGTGCAAACCTATATAAACTCGGTGTATTTTTTTGAATGCTATGTAGACTTGTTTTAAAGAAAAGTTAACAGATTTAATAAGAAAATGCAATCTAAATAAGTAAAAATAATGCAATCCATAAAATGGTGACCCAAGTTTGCCAAAACATGGCATAGAACTCACTTGTCATACGGTAGCTTCTTCTTTTTCTCTTGAGAATTGGAAAGTGAAGAACCAGAGTCCTTCTTCATCTGCTTTCTTATAGATTCTTTCAATCGTTGTCTCAATTCAAGGTATTCCAATTCCTGCTCCGTGGGCTGTCGAGCTTCTTCCTCTTCATATTCATCTTCAACAACCTCTTCTTCTTGATCTTCATCTTCCTCTTCATACTCATCCAGATCTTCATATTCCTGCACGAAGACAATTTATAATACAGAGACAGAAAATTGAACAACAATTTGCACAACAATATATTACTTTCATTCCGCTTACATCTCTATCGTATCCACGCATAGCCATTTTGAATCTCCAAGGAAATTACTCTGATAACTGCACACACACACATGGAGGATATAAGCAACAAAAAAACAATTTAAAAACCAAAAAAATAGAGTAAACATTTATGAATTTCATGCAACTCCTGGGAACGGTAGAAAACATAAAACCAAATACATTCATCTAACAAATTTACCAAGTTTTACAACAAACCTTTGATTATCGCATATATGCAGAAAAACAAGAAAGAAAAAAATTGAAATTTGGAGAATAAAAAAAACTAGAAGAAATAGTGAACTCAGATTAAAAAAGAAACCAATAATTACAACCTTAATCCAAAAGGGACAGTCGAAGATGACAACAAATTTAAGCCTTTCGCCTGAAGCAGAATAAGCAAGCCCTAATTATATCCAAATGGGTCAAATTTTAATTGAATTCCATATGCAGATACATGAAATAAAAGAAAAGGTTGAAGTGCTGCGACTCGCATGAAAATTACACTAAAATTTTCAAAACAAGAAAAAGAAATACTGAATTCAAATTCAAAACGAGACTAACAATTACAACCTTAATCGAGAACGAACAATCAAGTATGTCAACAAATTTAAGCCTTTCAATTAAAGCAAAATAAGTAAACCCTAATTTCAAATTGACCAGTTCAAAAGCAAATCTTTAATTGAATTCGCATATGCAGGTAAATAAATAAAAGAAAAGGTTTAATTACATCGATTCGCTACAAATTACATCAAAAAAACTCAATAAAACAAAGGAAATCATCATCAATTACCTGATTTGTTCTCGAAATCGAATAAATCGGTTCGATCGAGCGATTTTGAGCCCACAAAACCGAAATCCGAGCCTGGTTCGGGAAAGAGAGGGACGAAGCGATGTCAGATCTGCAGCAAAAGAGACGAATTGGGAGATAAAGGAGGGGAGGAGAATGCTACGTCGTAGATTTGGGGATCGTAGTTACGAGAGAGAAGGTAGAGGGCGTAGAATAGAAGGAGCCAGAAACAAAAGGGAAGGGGGCTAATGTGCGCAGGGAGTATATATTGCGCGGAAGTGGGTTCGGTTACGATTTGCAACCATGGTTGGACTTTTGGAAGTCGAGAGTTCGACCCACCGAAGGAATACATGTCCGTCCAACGTATTTCTCTCTCCTCTCTTTTTCTATCACTATATATGAAATATATGAATGGGATCAAAACAATGAGCGTTATTATTAGATATTTAAAGATGCTGATCAATTGTAATTCCGTCATCTGTGTGTTTCTTTTACTGTTGGGCTGATTTTTTTTGGAATTTGAAGGGTGGTTACCCTAAAAAAAAGACAATTAAGTTAGAGAGAGCGATTTAAATCTAAATTAATTGGAGTCTTTTTGAGCAGTTTAGTGCAAAAAATTAAAAATTACCGTGTGATTTTGGTATGGGTCCTTAACACTAATATACAACAATTAAAAAGTATTTACAAAAACAAAACATCCATAAAATAATTACAAAAATAACGCAACACAATATTACGTTGCTAAAATTACGGTCATTAACTCCCTACACGTCAGTTACCGACTTTTATATTTGCAACCAACCGATCAACAATTCACGCTAATGAAGAAAACAAGCAACTTTCAGATCCGAAAAAACAGAGCAACGACAGATCGGAGAAGACGACTTCTCCAACGGCGATGCAACTCTGAGATCGGATAATATCGAAGAAGATCAACAGCAACTTCAGATCAACAGCAACTTCAAGATCAACAACAACTTCAAGATTAGTAACCAACCTCGATCTGTAACAAAATTGATTGTTGATTGTTGATTGATTCGTTATAGATTTATATACTGAGGTATTTGAGTTTAAAGTTTATATGCATATAGTTACTCTGTGGTTACTATATATACTCGTATATTGGTTACATTTCTTAAGTTTTTCGCTCTTTAATTGGTCACAAAGTCAGTATAATGACTGTTTTAATTTCAAAATGCATTTAAAAATATGTTTTATATTCTGGTTACTAAGTACATATAAATTGGTTACTGTTTATTATTGATTTGGTTACTGTATAATATTTATTTGGTTGCTTTATATTTTAAATGTATATTCTACTGATGTTTTTTATATTGATGGTTACTTATTAAATACATTGGTTACCTTCCTACAACTGTTGGATCTTTAAGTACATATTGATGTTTTTTATATTCTGGTTACTAAATAGATATATGTTGGTTACTGTCTAATCTAAATTTGGTTACTGTATAATGTTGTCAAGTTTGGAGTGTCGAATTTTGGCGTTTTCGGAGCCTAATTTCATTAGAAACGGATCAACGATGAACTGCATGATTTTTTGGTCAAATTCTATCATTTAGGCCTTCAAAATTGCATGTAAAAATTTGGTTTATTTTCTGGTTACTAAGATTATGTAGTTTGGTTAATGTCTAATATTGATTTGATTACTTTATAATGTTTATTCAGTTGTCAAACAATGAAGACTGACAGTAACCAATACAACAAATTTAATTGTTTACATGAATATATAATTATTTAATGTTAGTAATCATTAACCACATGGTTGGTAATATTTTTGATGGTGTACAGTAACCAAAATTGATGTTGATTAACAGAGGCATTATACTGACTGTTTTGATAACAAAATACATGAAAAAATATGTTTTATATTTTGGTTACTAAGTACATAGAAATTGGTTACTGGTTATTATTGATTTGGTTACTGTATAATATTTATTTGGTTGTTGTATACTTTAAATGTATATTTTCTTGATACTTTTTATATTGATGGTTACTTATTAAATACATTGGTTACCTTCCTGCAACAGTTGGATCTTTAAGTACATATTGATTTTTTTATATTATTTGTTTTTGCTGTAAAATGCATGAAAAAATATGTTTTATGTTATGAATACTAAGTAAATATATGTTGGTTACTGTCTAATCTGGATTTGGTTAGTATATAATGCTGACTTGTTTACTGTGTAATATTACCATGGTTACTACATAATATTACTGTGTTTTATACTGATTTTTTTTATATTGATGGTTACTGATTAACTACATTGGTTACCTTCATACACCTGTTAGTCTTTAATTTGTAACAAAGTCATTACTGATTGTTTTGGTTGTAAAATGAATGTAAAAATATTTTTTATAATCTTGGCTACTAATTACATATATCTTGGTTACTGTATAATATGTATTTAGATACTGTAAGGTGTTTATTTGGTTACTCTATAATGTTATTGAGTTTTATAATTGTTTCTTTTATATTGGTGGTTACTTATTGACTACATTGGTTACCTTCATACAACTGTTAATCTGTTTATATATATTGATTGTTGTATACTATTTAATTGGTTACAGTATAATGTTTATTTGGTTGTAGTGACAATTTGGCAATTTTTGTCAAGTTTGAAGTGTCAGATTTTGGCATTTTCGGAGCCTAATTTTATTAGAAACGGGTCAACGATCAAAAGTCACAAGCTTTGCTGGTGAACTGCAGGATTTTTTGGTCAAATTCCATCATTTAGACCTTCAAAATTGCATGTAAAATGTGATTTATATTTTGATTACTAAGATTATGTAATTTGGTTACTGTCTACTATTAATTTGGTTACTTTACAATGTTTATTCAGTTGTTAGACAATGGAGACTGACAGTAACCAATACAACAAATTTAATTATTTACAGGAATATATAATTGTTTACTATTAGTTACCATTAACCACATAGTTGGTAACATTTTTGATGATGTACAGTATCCAAAATTGATGTTGATTAATATTTTAATTTTTGATTCCATCATGAGTTGTCAATATAAAGTAAACATATACATTGAACAATTGGTAATTGTTCTGAAACATTTTTATGTAAACTTGGTTACTCATCTAAAATAAAATGGTTACCTCTATATTCATATTTAGTTACCAACCGGCATGGACCATTTCGAAATAACTTTTATAACTACGTAATTTAAAAGTATCCATCAGCTAGATAAATGTGAACCCTCACATTTACATTAAGCACTTGATAATTGTTCTAATATAAGTTTTTAATTATTTAGTTACTAACAAAAATTAAAATGATTACCCTTATATGCAGGTTTGGATACCAACTGCACATCTCAAACTATTTTTATTTTAATATGAGATCTATAAATGACTATCATATATATAAATGAGAACTCTTAATTGGAGTTTTTTATTCCATCATGATGACATGATATAAATAAAATATATACATTTAACACTTTATAACAATCCTCATACAAACTTATAATTATAATAAAACAGTAACCACATAATTATACGATAGTAACCAGAACAAGTTTTAATGGTAACCAAAACAGAAACAACTTGTATATCAAACTCAGTTTAGGCAACCTGTGTATACTAAACAATTAAATATTAACCAGAATAAAAAATAAAAATAACCAAAATCCCACATTGAAAACACAATGATAGTAGCCAAACCATAAGATAACAGTAACCAAAACATAATAAAAAAGTAACCAAATAGTTATATAAAAGTAACCAGAACATATTTTAATGGTAAAAAAAATAGAAACAACATGTATATCAAACCCAGTTTAGGCAACCTATGTATACTCTCACATGTACATTTATCTGGTTACTACCAAAAAATAAAATGGTTACCCTTCTATGAATGTTTGGTTACCAACTGCATATTTCAAACAATATATCAGACACAACTTAGAAGTAACAAACACGAACCAGCAAATAATGTCAAATAATTAATAATATAATCAAATATGTAATCCTATTTACATAAGCTCCAATAAACATTACATACTTACTAGCCATAACAAATGGTTATGGATATCCAACAAAAACCAAAGTACGAAACACAATTCAGAAGGACAAGACAACAACAACCGAACTAATCAAAATTTGTTATAAATCTTCCTGAAACTTTAGCTTTTTGGTTGCTGCTACTTTCTTCTTCATGATTGCTCTCATTCTCTAGAAAAGACTTCTGCATTATGTATGAACATGTGGGAGGAAGAGAAATACCTTGGGATTAGTGAATAGAGAACCCATTAACCATAGGTATCATATCATAATATAACATTAACCATACCATAATAAAGCAGTGACCAAAAAATTATATTATATAATCTAATTGTAACCAAAATATAAATAACATGTAGTACAAACCATTTTATGTAGTAAACAAATAGTTATATATAATATTAACCAAAACATAATTTAATTTAAAGGTCACCAAAACAAAAACATGTATATCAAAAAATATACTAAAGAAGTAACCAAACAGTTATGTGATGGTAACCAAACCATGTTTTAATGGTAACCAACACATAAACAACATGTAGACCAAACCTAGTTTAGTCAACCAATGTATACTAAGCAAATACATTGTAACCAAAATAACATATAAAAGTAACCAAAAACCCAATTGAAAGAAAAAAAATGGTATCCAAATCATAAGCTTGACAAAAAATATACTCATAAAGTAACCAAACAGTTATATGTTAGTAACCAAAACATATATTAATGGTAACCAATACATAAACAACATATAGACCAAACACAGTTTAGTCAACCCATGTATATTAAGCAAATACATGGTAACCAGAACAACAAAAAATAGTAACCAAAATCCCTACTCAAGGAAACAAAAATGAAATCCAAATGAGAAACTAACAGTAACCAAAAACATACTAAAGAAGTAACCAAATATTTATATGAAAGTAACTAAAACATGTAAAAATGGTAACTAATACATAAACAACATGTACACCAAAACCAGTTTAGTCAATCATGTATACTAAGCAAATACATGGTAACCATAACAACATAAAAAAGTAACCAAAATACCAAATTAAGGTAACAAAAATGGTATTCGAATCACAAGCTAACAATAACCAAAACATAATGCAGAAGTAATCAAACAGTTATATGATAGTATCTATTTTTTATTGCTTGACGTAGCTACAACGTAAGCGTTACATCAAGCCCCCAAAAATTGGTCTTGTATCAGTATATGATGCAGAAGTAAAATGACAAAATGAAGATGAGATAATCATGATCATTCAAAAGCAGACTATATATGTTAAGAGCCTAAATAATTTGAAAATAATTATCCACTTTAGCAAATATTATACCGTTAAATGATGTCTATCACAAATAACCCAGTCATAGAGATAAAGAAAAATCCATTCAATAAAAAAATTAACATAAACAGAATGTCGCCAGAAGTACAGACTCATAGTATGACAACATCACTTTAACATACCACATGGTAGGTTCCAAAAGTAGGCGGTTCTACCAAAGCAAGAACTCCATCGTCTGAAGAAGTGATTCAGTCCGTTGACGACGAGTGGCTTCAAGAAGAGAGAAAGAAGTAGTAAGGGCGGAGAGAGAGAAATCGAATGAGAAAGGAATGTTTGAGGAAGATGAAAACTAATTTGCCAGCACATTAATACTAATCCCTTAATTTAAGGACTCCTAATTGTATTAGTATTGTAAATAAATATGATGAAATGTCATATTTTTGTAATTATTTTATAGATGTATGATTATTATAATTATTTTTAAAAATGTACTACAATATGTAATTAACCCTTTTGGTATTTACCTTTGTATCGCAGATATACCGCACCACTTTTTGAACTTGAATACTAACTTTTTTTTAATAAGCCCAAAAACTTCCTAGCACAATATATACAACAACAGTAGTTACAAGACATATATATAAACGATACAAACATAACTAACAAATCAACATAATTTTTTAATATTTTTATTTAAAAATCGTCGTTATAGTTTCTATAGCGATAATGATGATTTTTACCATCGCTATAGCGACAATTTTTATATAGAAATATTAAAAAGTCATGTGAAGATATCAATTTCCTTAAACAAAACACAATCAGACGAAACAACCCAACTAAAGTAGTTATCCAAGTATCCAACCCATATAATCCCTAGACCCCAAAACATAAAGAAATCTCAAGACGGCTTTCATGCAAAGCATTGTTGTGATACCGAAATTCGAGCTTTCTCATATATTTTATATCCTTAGAGCATCTTCAACGTTCTCTGGGATACTCAAATAGGCGAGTCACATCAGAAAAATTCTATCAAACAACTTCTTCAATCTTAATTATTAAATCTTAATTGTTAAAATACGGACATTTTTTTTAATATTTTTAAACAACTAAAAAAAAGTTTAATATTTTATGGAACTGATATTTTTTCATAATACAGAGTGTTTTTGGTGTGATTTGAATACATATAACAAAATAGGTTCTTAGTACCGTCCAGGAGTCCGGACCTGATCCTCATTCTATATATATATCTATCTAATAAAATACAAATGATTTTGAATTTTCCGCTCACTTAATAAATCATCTGGGCCGTCCAAAGTTTGGGATAAATCCCACCGTTCATACATCTATCTAATAAAATACATCTATCTATCTAATAATCTAATAATAATTTAATAAAATACAAATGACTTTAAATTTCCCGCTCACTCAATAAATTATTTTGGTCGTTCAAAGTTTGAGATAAATCATATTGTCCATACAGTGCCGGAGGCACGGGACCCAGCTAGTATATATATATATATATATATATATGGGTTGACATCCATAGCAACCAATTAACTAGTGGTTATAAACACTATTTCAATAAGCATGATCTTAACCGTTGATCTCGATAATAAATGACCGAAATTGGACTCATTTTTTCTTGCGGCAGTAAAAAAGCAACATGCCATGCCATACCAAGTTGTTGCAGCAGCAAAAGAGGCACGACTAAAGACCAACATACCCTCATATTAATAGTATTTTTTTTCTTGCCAAGTTTGGTTGATTGTATAGCTCAGAACAAAATATTCAATAGCTAAGTGGCCAGAAGTATAGTTAAGTCATCTGAAGACAAGCCTACAGATTGTAAAACCATAAATAAGAGGAAACCCTCAAAATTACATACACAACACAAACCAGTTACAAAAGAAAAAACAATGGTTAGTGGCTTTAACAAAAGATTTAGCTGAGAAAGTCTAAACTTTATAATATTAACAACATCATTGGCAAGTTGTCTAGGTAGAATGAAAGCATCCTTATGTGTCTTCATGTTCCTTGCTTCCCAAATCTTGTACAAGGATGTAGCCAGTGAGAGAGGATGTTTTTGGATAACTTGTTCCCTTGAAACTAAACGATTGAGTTAATGAGGCCAGCCTAGTCCATTGGCATGTTGTGCAATTTCTCAATCTGAGGGATGCTTGTAGAATAGTATTAAGAGTGTGGACATAGAAAAAATAAATAGTCAAATGTTTCGTTGTGATGTTGGCATAGAGGACATAAAGCATACACATTTGTTATGTATCACATTGTAATGTCATTAGTTGGAAGTCTTCTAAGCAAAGCAAGCCACGAGATGAAAGAAAACCTAGGAACATATACTTTATGCCAAAGAATGTGGTACCAATTAACCTGGGGTTTATGAGAGTGAATGCAGTCCCAAATGGTGGAAGCATTAATGTTTGAGATGCTCAATGAGTTCCAAGTAATAGAATCATCAATGTTGGGGTGGATTGGAACAACTTCAAGTCTTCTTTCAAGTAGGACCATCTCATGGTGGCGACTGTGAGGGAGAGCCCATTGCATATTATGAATTTCCTTGCTAACAAAGGTTGTGCAAGAAAGCCTAAAAGTAGATAATAAGGTGGGGCTTGAATTGATTGACTCCCCCTGCAACCAAGGGTCATACCAGAAGGATGTGTGATTTCCTCGACCAAAATGATAATTTATGAATTGCAAAGCAGTGGGACGTAGTTTAAGGACTTGCTTACATATCCAGGAGCAGTCACAATGTATGGGAATTCGACAAAAAAATTTACTCTTGAGCACATAAACTTTGATCCAGTTAGCCAAATACGATGATGGTTGGAATTTGATGATGTTAATAAGATGAGTCATGCTGAGAGCTTTGTTCCAATCCAAAATATTTTTGATTCTAAGTCCAATTTCATTAACTAGAAGGAAGATATTGTGCCAGGCCATTTTTGCACCATACTTAGCAAAGGATGGGCACTTCCAAAGAAATCTGCTAAGGATAGATTGGATGGATTTGCTGATAGTTTTGGGAAGTATAAAGTGCATGCTCCAATATGATTCAATCGAGAATAGTACAGATTTTATAAGTTGAAGCCTTCCCGAATAAACAATAGCAATTGATGCCCAATAAAATGTTCTCTGAGTGATTCTGTTGATTAAAGGAATGCAGTCTCGACAAGAGAACTTTGATGATATGAGAGGACCTCCAAGGAATTTGATGGGGAGAGTACTAGCCGAGAAACCAAGAATAGACATGATTTCTTGAGCAGTAGCCGGTGCAACATTGGCAAGGAAGCATTGACTTTCATGCACATTAAGTATGAGTCCAGAGTATAAGGAGAAGAAGTTTATACAATATTCAATGATTTTCAGAGTCAGTACTATGACAAAAAATGAGAATATCATCTGCAAAGAGGAGGTGGGTAAGCTTATATTCTTTGGTTCTCCAACAGAATTTGAAACCATTTTGCAGAATGCCCCAGTTTAGCTACATAGATAGAACCTCCATGACAAGGACATATAGGTAAAGAGACAAAGGATCACCTTGTTTAAGCCCCCTAGTGCCATTGAAATATCCAACTAATTTTCCGTTGACCTTTATAGATAACATCGTTGTAGTAATGCAAGCTCTGGCCCAATCAATAAATGCAGCTGGGAATTTATACAGTTGTAAAATACCAAATAAGAAATCACAGCTAACTGTGTCGAAAGCCTTACGAAGATCAATCTTGATGGCACATCGAGGAGGCCCTGAGGATCTGTGGTAGTTCATGAATAGCTGTTGTGCAATTAATATGTTATCAATAATGTTCCTTCCATGCAAAAAAGCTGATTGAGCAGG